>JASGCC010000024.1:1388750-2777500 GCA_030067915.1 Hydractinia echinata
TAATTGTGGCTTCTTCTCTCGATTTTTAACTAAATGGCAAAACAAAGCATTGCGAATTAAATAGATTTTCTCCACTTTTTTCTAAAATCTAGCTACAGGTTTTGTTAACTTAGTGTATATGTATTATTAACCTGAGAATAGGATGACTCCTCGACGGAGTAGTTAAACTACCGAATAACTAAAATCATTCCAACAGGTCATCTGTCTTAGAATTGAAAAAAAAAAAAAAAATTTGAAATGCGGGTGTTATTGGGATTCCAGCTAGTTTTTATACTATTAATACCCATTGTCTGTCTATTTAAAATGACTGCGGGCAGTCTTACTTTGGACTTGTGTAGAGTAATTTAATTATTTCATGCTAACAGGCGAAAAAGAACGCACGGAATAGCGTTGCTGGAAAAAGGATAAGATTTCTTTGATTTCTACAAAGGCTAATTTTTATATAATACCGTGCCTTTATGCAAAAGTTATGAATTTCTACCATAATGAGATCGTTATCGGCACATTAATATACGTTTAGGCTAAACTTAATTAAATTCCAACTTTTCAATCAGTATAGCAATTTAACCATTCTTTTTCTAATATATCCACGTGTGTAGATAGAAAATACAAACGAACAAGGAAATCGTATCACAAAATCGGCTTGCAAAAAAAGGATTTTATCATGATTATCATGACCTAGCCAGAAATAAGCAACTTGCTATTCTGCTACCAATTATATCGCAATTAGAGACAAAGATTGGTCATTAAAATGGTTGCTAAGAGACTTTAATGACGATTCAAAACAAAAATAGAAGATAGGGATTCCAGCACGATTAGAAGAAAAATTCTTCTCTGTTCATCATTCGGAATCCCTTACAATGTTGAAGTCAGAAGTTGACAGGTACATACATCATTTGTCAAAAAAGGACACAAAGAAAGCCACACAGGGTTAAAAAAATTGTTCTCTTGGTTTTTTGTTTGTTTTATAAATCAATAATGAAACTCTTTTTATCAAATACTTTTGGTCATCATCTAAAACATACTAAAAGATCTCGTCATCAACTGTATCAGAATTGTAGTCATTACTACACGGTTTTTTTTGGCTAGTCCAGTTGGAAGATGGAATTGTGCCAATAATTTAGAACATATTTTGTGGTTGAAGAGACACTCTACTTTACACGCAGAGGGTAATGTAGCTAGGTGTAACCAATTATATTAAAGTATGCAAATCTTTTTTCAGGAATTTACTTGGACTCAAAATATTTCTCTTTAAATTTCTTAATTTTCATATTGATTATGATAATACAAAAGGCGGATTAATGATTTTAAAGGCATCGATTCTTTAAATACGTTGCGTTGCAATATCACCATGTGAGAGAATGAACTATTTGGATACTCCCTTTGTATCATTTCGCGCAGACGTACCAACAACCTTGTTTTCGGTGCATTAACCTGAAATGAAGCCTTTCGATTCCTTATGCAATATAAGGAAGATTTGATAGCTATTAGATAGCTTTTAGATTTTCTTGCATGCTCTTATTTTATTTGTCCTTAAAATCCAATTAAAACCTACAAGCTTGGTTCTTGCCATACCGAAAAGGTTATATGTATAAAGGTTTTTTCTGCCCATTAGTGACAGCATTCAGTCTACCAAACGTGTAAAATGTTTTGTACAATCCTATCTATCACTCAATAATACAAGTGGGTAAGGTTTCCGAATTTTGTCCATTCTGCTGCATGAATTCCGCAGAGTAGCGAGGTGTAATCTTGAAAGCTTTGTTTTGAAATTGGAATAAACTATAACTGAATAAAATCGTGCCAGAAATTATTTTGTTTTTAATGTTTCTTAAGTCGTCATAAATTTTACCTGTCAAGCTGCAATGCAACTTGTGCTTTTGAATCTGATTCAACAAGCTCAAGTGGAGTTTCTTAGTATAAAGATATTTTTCTAAGTAATAATAATAATGACATATTTCGAGCATTTTCTTATTTTGTAGTGAATCCTCGTCCTTGTAAAAACAAAGTACATCAAAATATTATTTATAGTTATATATAGTTAAATACATTAATAGCTAAAATATCAAAGTAGGTAGCTAAGCAGAAACAAATCAAATTGGAAACGACGCCAACAAGAGAAGTATTGAGAGCTAAAAGCTTGGACGAATAGAAGAAACAAAAATAATAATAATAATAATAATGATATGAAAAAAATAAATACTTATATTAATTATATAAAGTAATGAGAAACATGAGAAATCACACATGAAAATTATTGTGTATTTGTGTACTTATGTAATTTGCCACAATTCTATCTAACGAAACACATTTAACACTATAAGCAGATTTCTTTCCGTCCGAAAACTTATAGGTAGATTGTTCAGCATCGCACTAGCTACTCTGTGTAATAAATGTTTTATCAGAATGTAAATTTTAAATTCGTATCCACTACTCTCAGAATTTCATAATGTTCTCTTCTTTGTATTCAGTTCTAACCTTTTGCGATATAATGTAAACTCTGATTCAGACAATGGCTTTGTGCAAGTTTTATAATAGATTTAAATCAATACGGTTTAGAGCAAGTAACCATATCAAGTTCAACAAATCTCTTGTGGTGAAATACTGTCATGTAACAAAACTCGCTGCGCATTTTATTATATCACATTGTTATAGTCAAGTCTTGAGAGTCTCTGCTAATTCTTTACGGAGGTATTGAAGAGAGTACTTATGTTTAAGTAACACGGAAAGCTTAGCATAAAGGCGAATCTCCAGTAGACGATTTTCGCCACGATTTATATTACGATATCGCCAGAAAATTTGCGACGAAAGCGAAGTATAGTGGAGAAGCACACCTCTATTAAATTAACTTCCAAACAATTGTTTTAAATTCATGATGGCTGTTAACATGTGTCACTTTTTTTACTCCGAAGAAGACTATAATAGTAGCTGTCGTCTGTCTGTTACGAAAACACGAAATACGATATTTAAAGGAAATAATATTAATAAAAAATTGTTGATAATTAATTAATATTTGGTTGATTTGCATTCAAAGTTGCGGAACTAATTCTGACAACACAACACGACCATGCACTTCGGATGCCATCTTTAATTTATTCTCAAAGCATCCTGCCTTCTGATTATTATCTTTCTGCTTTTTTGATTGGTTTAGAATTTGACGATCGCTGACCGCTTGAAGAAAAGTAGAAATGATTTCTACTTTTTGTCAGACGATATTTTCGCTGTAGCATTGACATTTTTTTTCACTTTACGCATGAGTCATCAAAAAATATTTGACGATCGTCGTGTAAATCGTCCAGTGGAGATTCGCCTTAAAGGTCGACTTAAGTAAAAGTTGTGAATTCGTGATAGTTGTTTACTTGAGAAAATCATAACCTTCTTTTTCTCTTTATAGAAGGCAAGATTATTATTGCAAGACCAGTCGCCAGGATCTCTAAACGTTGTGTTAATTTGATGATGGAATTCGGTATATCTTTCGGCTTGGTGTGATCTTAAGATGCATCATCAGCAAATTGAATTGTAACGTATAAGTTAAAAAGAATCACCGATCGCATGATTTACTGAACTGGACAATACTGTTTAGTGCGGGAACTTTTACCTGCTGTATTTTCGCACTGAGCCATTTGAGCCTTATCTTTGCATTAATGGGGAAAATAGCTTTATTTTTCCTTTCTTATCCCCAGGGTCTTGTGGCCCCTAAGCCGTTAGTACGGAGTGGCCAACTATCAACTTCATCAACAAGGCAAATACCCTGGAAACGAGGTTGAAATCTTTTACTGACTTCTCAAAGCATTAAAAGAAGAGACATAAACTAACTGAAATTTTATTGAACTAATCATTGAAACCAAAACAATACGTTACCATACCATACATTGTATTTCTAAGTGAAATTCCGGCTTTAAAGTTAGTTTGTTTTGTTGAAAAAATATTTTCGTGACTTCTTGACGTATCGGTGACAGGATTACTCATATTACCTATTTAACTAAGCGTGACGTTCCGCATTTTCTTCTTTTTAGATCAGCTCTTTCTTGTCATTCTTAACTTCTAATCTTCTTTTAAATTTCAAATAACTATTTCTTTAATAGTGTCACTATAGATTATGTCTTAGAGTCACGAGTTGTTAGAATGAAAAAAAAATCTTGCATCATAAGCCATAACATGTCAAAGATGCTTATCCGTCTGTCACGGCAGTTCAAAATTCATCTGTTTTCACTCGTATATCGTATTAAAGAACTTTGACTTTAGTGGCTTACACGAAAGTCGATCTTATGGCGGGGGGGAATTTTAAAAGCAATGAGGACAAAAACAACATTTTTAATCATCTTAGATGTCATATTTGACTCTCAAATATAACTAAAGACGACAAAAAGTACCTTATAAATATTTTATATCCAAAATGTATTTGCATAAGCCTTGCCTTACCTTGCTTTTAAATCAAGTTTTCTTGCTTAAGAAACTTGAACTTTTCTGGCCTTGGTGACTAACTATTTTTTTTAAAAATTCTGCACGGAAACATATTTAATTATTGCATATAAAGCCAGTAAAGCATCAATAATAACTGTAACATCTTTTTAGGGGTATTAATTACCTTCTTAAGGCTATTTAGTGCAGCATTTTTAACAAATACAGTCTCCCGTGTTTTGAATTTGCTTCCTTGTCAAAAAATAACTTTCAATTTTTTTTCTTATGTATTATATTTTGCAGACTGTAGCTTAAAAAGGAATGCTAAAAAATAATGAAACGTGATGATCTCTCCTTTGTATAAAGTTATCAATCTGTTACTAAGTTCCATTTTCGGCGTTGTAGATATATTATAAATGAAGTCTGAGGTGAAAAATGCGGTTTTTAAAATTTATAGAACAACGCTCATTTTCTACTTAATGCCCACTATTAAAATTTAATTAACGTCCAGGGCGTTAAAAAGATTAAACGCGGTAATTGCTTCTTACTAGAACAAACTGGGAGTCAGTTAAAATAATTTTTGTCGTTTTCTTTCTGTCCTCATGAACACTGCTCCTCTCATCCTCGAACGTAAGGGTCTTTTGGTGCAATTATAAGATCATCAGCTGTAAAAGGGAAAAAGTTGTGGTCTGATGACGCACACTGTTTTAGATGTTAGGAGTTTTGATTAAAAACTCATGGTTTAAAAATAAAATAACAACAAACGGAGAAACCAACAAAAGTGTAAAACATTGCCTTTTAGGGAAACTACCAACAAAAGTGTAAAACATTGCCTTTTAGGGAAACTACCAACAAAAGTGTAAAACATTGCCTTTTATGGAAACTACCAACAAAAGTGTAAAACATTGCCTTTTAGGGAAACTACCAACAAAAGTGTAAAACATTGCCTTTTAGGGAAACTACCAACAAAAGTGTAAAACATTGCCTTTTAGGGAAACTACCAACAAAAGTGTAAAACATTGCCTTTTAGGGAAACTACCAACAAAAGTGTAAAACATTGCCTTTTAGGGAAACTACCAACAAAAGTGTAAAACATTGCCTTTTAGGGAAACTACCAACAAAAGTGTAAAACATTGCCTTTTAGGGAAACTACCAACAAAAGTGTAAAACATTGCCTTTTATGGAAACTACCAACAAAAGTGTAAAACATTGCCTTTTAGGGAAACTACCAACAAAAGTGTAAAACATTGCCTTTTAGGGAAACTACCAACAAAAGTGTAAAACATTGCCTTTTAGGGAAACTACCAACAAAAGTGTAAAACATTGCCTTTTAGGGAAACTACCAACAAAAGTGTAAAACATTACCTTTTATGGAAACTACCAACAAAAGTGTAAAACATTGCCTTTTAGGGAAACTACCAACAAAAGTGTAAAACATTGCCTTTTAGGGAAACTACCAACAAAAGTGTAAAACATTGCCTTTTAGGGAAACTACCAACAAAAGTGTAAAACATTGCCTTTTAGGGAAACTACCAACAAAAGTGTAAAACATTGCCTTTTAGGGAAACTACCAACAAAAGTGTAAAACATTGCCTTTTAGGGAAACTACCAACAAAAATGTAAAACATTGCCTTTTATGGAAGCTACCAACAAAAATTATTTGATGTGCCCCCTACAGAGAAATCAGTTGTATTAAGCAATGTGTCAATCACAGCAATTTCTTCTGCGTCATTTCCTACCTTGCAAAATGTGACTTTGTTTGTTTGTTTGTTAGTTGGTTTTTCAGGAAAAATTAGAACATCGTTAAAAATATAACTGATGTTACAAAATTTGATTTTTATTTTGAATATATTTTTTGAGTCTCGACGCTTTTCTGCGATCCAATTGGTGGCAAGTGTTGTAAATCTTTTCCTGTCCTTTCTTCTCCTCTTCACTGTTTTAAAAAAGTCATTGCTCAATTCTCCAATCCTGTCGAAACCCTGCTACAATCAACCAACCATAAATATTAACATTAAACACCCAGGGTACTCTTATACCTGCCAACTAGTAGTAATTGGGGAAATTATGGAGATTGGGGACTAGAATGAGTAAAAGGAAATAGTTTTCGTGATGTTTTCTTCAGTTCTTCAGTTTTTTTTAATCATCTCAGCATTATCGTGAGTCACAATTATCAGTAATTTTGATTTTTCTGATTTTCTGCTTATTAGTTGCTGTCTTTCAGATTGTAACAGATTTTGAAAAGCCATGGGGTCTGGGAACGATATGGAGTGCAAACAAAAAACACAAAACTCCATAAAAATTGATAAAAATGTATTATCATTTGAACACAAATATATATATATTAAATTCTGTGACATGAATATTTACATTTCATTTTTTTTTTATACAAAAACATTTTATCACTCAAAAAAATTCTAAAAAGCATTTTTACTGACTACAAATAAATAACTCGAAGATATACAATATATTCTACAAAAAATTGATTGCATGGACAGAAAAACATACTGAAAATAATAGCCAATAAAGCATAAACGATATGACCAAAATGGTAGCAAAAGACACAACACTTTCAAAGACACTTTCAGGGCCTAACTGACAAAACTGAAGGTCACAAAAAGTTGGCCCTACAAAAAAATTAGGCCTGCGTACAGTTGATCTTTTCCACATTTCGTTCAAATTCTGAAAACGTTATAGTCGGACAGCTGATAAAAAAAGACGCAACAGATGTTGAAAGAAACAATACTCTCAAAAGTGGCGAAATCTAGGGCTGGTGAATTATCAGGGGCGAAAATATTTGGGTCCATGAGGTATTCGATTAAATTTGTATACTTCGCATATTCTACTGAAGCTCAAAGCAAAAAAACACATTTTCGTTTCGTTATAAATTCTCCCTTCCCAGAATGTCTAAAAATAAACTCATTCAAATTTAATGATTGGATTAATTTTCCCTATATGAAGAGGTGAACCTTTCACTTTTATTTCCGAGTTAGTTTGGACAATATCTTTTTGCTTTTTCTAAATAAGGAATTTCTTTTTTTCGGCTTCTTCTGTGCTGAAGGACTCGATCCACCACTGGCTACCATTTGCTAAAATCAAAACGAGAAAAATATGATTTGTCACTCTGTTGATTATAGCTTAGCTGTGCTAAAGAAATGTTTCGTTCCGACGACATAAAAAGTTAAAAAGTCTAACGTTGACTGCTGGTAGAAATAAAAAAATTTGTGACCAAAAAAGTTTTAAGAAAGGAGTAAAAATCCTTAAGAAACCCAATTCCTTACTCGTGAGTTGCTGTGGCGTGAGTGAGATTGTAAATGCAGTTGTCATAAGCAGAAGAGCGTGAGCTAATGACCACCTAGCCCCGAAAGAGCACCATCACACTTTTTAAAGATAAAGCGCGCAGCCGTTTCTCGTTTCCTTATCTTTTTCTCACATTCATTTTTCACTTTACGAGGAATAATTTATGATCAACCGTTGTAATGGAGGTGAAAAATCTGCACCTACCTGCTCGTCTTGTTCTGTTGCTAACCGAATGAAATTGGAAGGTACTAATCCCTTACGTCCGTTTATTTTGCCCTGCGCGATAAAAAAAGAGACATCTCAGAATTAAGAAAACATGGAAATTTTTATAACATACATTAAATACCATATTTCTCCGTACATATTATAAAATAAAAGTGCATGCCTATCCCATGTTGGTAGGATTGTGCACACTGTCAGAAATCCTTTAAACTCTAACAATGTTTTTAACTCAAACGAGCAATTAACTCATCTCTCATCTTTTAACATCGACTCGGTGCAAATGTTGTTAGCATAACCGACGAAATTTTAAGACAGTGACGGAAATTACGGCCGACAAAAATCCTGGCTACAAAAACACGGGCCGACAAAAATATTGGCCGACAAGTTTAAGCTCGTAAAGTATAGGATATACTGATAACTGTATTATTAAAAAGGGCGCCACAAAAAGTATTTTCAACACACGTCTTGCTTAAACATATTTAAATACACACGGGACGTTTGTTCCAAACATACATCATCCTGTTTATAGCAAGCATTGCAAATAAACCTGCATATAGAAACACATGAAAGAACTTACCATATAGAAACCATCCTCATCGATATCACCATACACGTGGATAATTTCTTTCGCTTGGAATGCTAGTTCGATCTATGAATAATGATTATATTTAACTAATATACTTAAAAAAAAACTCTAAATAAATCCTCTAATAAACGACAAGAGGCTCTTATTAGCCCTCAGCGCTCAGTATGCTCCATTTCCATTAATCTTTTTATTTCATTTAACTAAATTAGCAGCATTTACGTTACTCTTGAAATTAAAGTCTGCTTTCCATTGAAGCATGTATAACCACACCCTCAGCGCTCAGTATGCTCCATTTCCATGTATCTTAATTTATTCATCTGCAAACGCTAGAACGTTGTCTGGTCCTAACTTCCAAAGCAGTTAAAATACAGGCGTCGCGGCCAGAAAGAAATTCAACGCGCATACCTAAACACTAAACGTTGGGAGCCGTGGCCAAAAACGGCTTGATGGAGACCGGGCTTAAAAGATTAAACATATTTCCTTAAGGTTGAGTGCACACCTGGTGAGAACAGCAAGAAATCGTTGCAATAGAAGGACAAAAAATAGACAAAAAAAACAGTTTTAATTATGCTTACCTCTGCATCGACGTTAGGAGAACTGATATTTGGATCGTAATCGAACAGCGCAATCATCCTAAGTGGTTGCAATTTATACGGGTCTATTCTTTCATTTTTTCGTGCATCCCTCACATCGGACATACTGTGAGACTTCGCCATAAACGGATCATATTTCGGAGCCGCTAACTGTTGAGTTGAACTGGTTTTCCACGACGCCTTACGGGAACTATCTTTCCTATTTCCGCTACTACCTTGCAATGAGGCATTATCATTTTCTGTATGCAACGAAGGTTCGGAGTTGGTTAAATGTGCTGCTGCAGGGTTTCTCTGTTTCTTCTCTACCATAAAGCTCACATCAAAACTATCTGTCTTGTTATTCACATCTGAAGACGTTTCGCTTTCTTCTTTCTTCTTATCGAGAGCGCGATCGACATCCTCCAGCGCTACTTCGGCTACCATATTACTCGGCACCATCCCTGTCACTCCATCTAATTCGCCAAAGAAAAAACCGTCTTCGTCGACCTCGCCGTAAACTTTAATTAAAGCGCCTTCTTCGAAAGCCAGCTCTTCTTCTGCGTACTCGACATTTGGAGACATAGTGAAGGGATTATATGGGTATAACGCGACGAAAATTCTAATCCGGTCTTTATGGTCCGGTTGCGACAAAACATCCGGTACATCTTTATCGTCCTCGTCCGTTATCGAAGTGTCTTTTAGTCCAACTTCCGTCACACTAGATTGGGGGATGAGGGCATTTCCAGCTAATTCATCGGGCTTCTGCGCTGATCCCATTTCATCAATAACAACGTTCGATTCCGTCGTGTCGTCTAATCCATGTATAGGCGTCACGTCGAATTCGTCGTCGTCATCGGTATGATCCGGCTCTATTCCACTAACGTCTATCTCCGTGTCGGATTTCTCGCTTTCAGTGATATCAATATCACCGAAGCTGTATATATTGTTCAAAGGTTTTGTTATCTTTAAAGATTCACTATTTTGAGTTTCGCTAACGTCCACTGGTTCCTTCGCTGTCTTTGTAATATCAATATCTTCAAATTTTAGCGAGCGCTTAGCAGATGACGAGATGGATAGACTGGCTTCTTCCGGTGTGAAAAATTGACCATCCCCAGAAGGCTTGATGTCATTGTCTTGAGCAAGATCTGCGTTGGTAGCTTCCGCCTGAACTTCGACTTTTGGTAACGATTTGTTTGGCCACGTTACCGGTCTCGGGTGACACATCTGTAACCTTACTGCTATATCCAGCTGGCATATTTTCTGTGTACTCGGGCTCAGTCTTCCTTATTTCAGGCATATCCATATTTAAAAGTTCATCCACTTCGCCATCACTCTCAGAGAAAACGATACTTGAAGGATCATTGGTTGGTTCAGTATCACGTGATGATTGAACACTCGATAGTTGAAAATTCGATATAGGTACACTGCCTTCAATGGAATCAGCGTCAACGTCGGTACTTGAAGATACCAAAGCGGAGATCGAGTCAGCTGTTGAAACATTATCCAGTTTTGGCGGCTCTTCGGAATAGTCTTGTTTAGTTTGATTTGTAAGTAAAAGTTTAATATCCGGTTTTATCGGATTCACACTACCATCATCGCGAGATACTTCATCGTTTAGAAATCCTGGTGACAATTTTTTATCATTAAAATTTAACGACTCATCGAACAATTGCTTTTCTGATTTTTCGTCAAGTCTTAAAGGTGGTTTTTCCGTTACAAATTCGTTTTTAATTGGCTTGTTATAAGCTAGTCGCTCTTCTACTGGCTGAATAATTTTCTCTTCTTGGTTATCGGGCGGAAACGTATCGAGCGGTAGTTCAGGGTATTCCTCCAAAATATCTTGATGCGCATCCTTTTCTAACATACCGATTAACTCAGCCGAATTTATATTCACCGAAGACGGTAACACAACATACGAGTCCAAGCTGAACGTTTTATTATGATTTTCATCTACAACCTCACCAAGTTTGTCGTTCAAACTGTAAGTCTTTGGCGTGGATATTATGACGTCACTACTGTTTATACTGTAAGTTTGTGGCACAGAAGCTAACTTGTCGTTTACCTCCGAGGAAGAATCTTTCATAGATGAAACATGGTTTATTTTTTTAAAAGTAGATTTAGTATCGGTTTCTTTAGCCGCTTGCGTTTTCTCGTTGTTGTGCGATTGGTCCAACTCTATAAGGTCGTTAATAGAGTCAGTGAACTGTGACAGGGAGTCATTGGTCGAAGCTAGATCATCTGTTTCGCTGAGTTCGTTAGGACTTGTAGACAGCAAGTCAACATTACTATCAAAATGGTCAGAATGTAGGTTAGTGTCAATATTTTGAATGTCGTCAAGATCTCCATTGTCGGTGTACTCTTCTTCTTTGCCAAAGCCTTCATTATTCAATTGGATTGTTTTTTTGGTAGGAATCGGTAAGTTACTTCCATCTTCCGTATTCCTGTCCAACCAATCGTTTTTATTCTTTTTTGATAGATCATAGTTAGTTACGCCCGCTGAAGATATAGACAATGATGCGTCGTTATCGGGAAATGATACTTCGTTGTCGGGAAATGATACTTCGTTGTCGGGAAATGATACTTCGTTGTCGTGAAATGACGCCTCGTTATCGTTCAAAGACGTCTTGTTCTCGTGAAAAGATACCCCGTTATCGTTAAATAGCACCTCGTTATCATGAAATGACATCTTGTTTTCGTGAAAGGATACTCCATTATCGAGAAATAACGGCGATCGAGACCCACTCTGACCGTTCGCAACTTCGTTACCAGCGTTCAAGATTTCTGCGGACTGATCGTTTGTATAACTTTCGTTAAGTAAATCGTAAGAAGATTTTATAACGTCTTTCACGTATCCCGAAACATATTCTCGACTTATCGAGCTAGAGGTGACGTCATTGGTTGCTGAATTTAAACTAGTGTCCAGTTCACCTGATGATTTCGTGAGAAATGTATTTTTAGTAACATTAGGCGATATTTCATTATACCTCTTAATTTTATCCGAATCTTCGGTTAATAAAAATTTATTTTCCGAGGAAACGTCAAGTAAGGTGTCACCACCTGTTTCTAAAGTGTCTGTTCTTTCAGCTGCCGTATCTGCGCTATCTGTTGGATTACCTGAAGTATTCGCCAACTCTGGCTTTTCAGTATCATGCGTAAAAATACGTTCCATCGTGGAATCTTTTTTAGTTGCTACGGGAAGGCTTTCAATTACAATTTTACCATCTGCGAAGGAATCTTGTTTAAAGTCAAACACCACGTTGCTTCCGTCAACAAGATCGTCTTTCTCGAAACCATCTGCATATGAGTGCTCTTCGTCATTCAATTTGTCGTCACTTACGAGCTCGATTTCACATTCTTCGTCAATCACCGACAAATCGTCGTCAGACACTATAATTCGTTCTTCGTCGGCGTTTACGACAATCCGATCGGTCGTTTGCGAAGGCGTGAAATGAGGCGTATTTTCTGGATTATAATGAGAAGGTTTCTCCATTTCTTCCACAGCGGTAGACTAAACAGACAAACAGGAGATGGGTTATTACTTACATGAAAGAAAACAAATTGCTACAAACAAAGTAAACTTTGAAGCTTCGGATAAGCTTTAGACTTTTCCGGAGGAGTCGCTTCTATATTTTATTTACTATTCTGCCAAAAGCTCCCTTAGAAGAGTCTCAAGTAAAGAAAACAGGCTAATATGCGGCGAAAAACTGATGTAAATCGCCACCGTGTCAAAGGAGCTAACGAATTGCCCCAGCAAGCTGCAGTTAGACGCACAGCAGATGTTTTGCGTCATCAAGTAGCTAGGGCTCCACGTTTATTAAATTTAGCTAGGATTAACAATGTTTAAACTCCTACCCATTTTTGTATCAGCATTGTGGAGCCATTAAACTTGCTAATCATTTAAATCATTTTAAATGTTGCCACGCAGGTATAATATATTTTTGGAAAAATATATTATACCCGAAACACAATAACGTTGTGTGCGCTTCACTAGATTTACGATATACTGCACACCTGTACTAGAGCGCTCAACTTGAATGTGTGGCACAGTTTACGGTTCTTATTAATTGCTCCACCGAGTGTTCAACGATGGGTAACACTTTTACTTGTGATGAATCCCCCGGCTAGTAGTTGTGATGAATCCCCCGGCTAGTAGTTGTGATGAATCCCCCGGCTAGTAGTTGTGATGAATCCCCCGGCTAGTACTTAAATATTCTAGGTTTAGCTCAGCCTTTAATTTAAAAATATTACCTTTTCACTTTCTTCGATATCGTCCTCCTGAATTTCTTCAAACCATTCATCGCAATTTGCACCTTCAAACACATCGCTTTGACTTTCAGCAATAATAATATCTTCAGTTACGTCATTATCGACCAATGATAATCGCTCATCGTCAAATTCAATGAATGGGGCGATAAAAGTTTTATTACTGTGCGTTACGTCTTCCCCGACGTTCAAAACAAACAAATTCGAATTCTCTGATTCGCCTGATGTGGACTGGGTACGAACAAAAATGGCATACTCATCTTTATGTACGGCAAATAACTTTTCGAGTCTATCAAACGAGATCTGTGCGCTATCTACCGTTGCCATGTCAACAAAAATCAAATCGAGGTTTTCAATGTAGACTTTATAACCAGTCACGACAGAGCCGTTTGACGTACCGTGTTTATTTATAGTAACTGGAATCCAAGTAATATTTAACAGACCATTTCCTAACTCGCCCCTGACATCAAGAGGAGCTTCTGGCCTAACTCCGTCAAGTGTCGTAAATTGCTGCGACGCTGTCCATTCTAACGGCGATTTCTTATGTAGGAACGTCCTCGCTTCCACAGTTACGGTGTAATTCGTTGCCGGTTGCAAATCTCTCAACACGAACTTATAAAACCCAGGTCCAGTTGACGTCACCTCGGTGTCATTGACAAAAATAACATGGTGGTACGAGCTGTTGGACGGTTTCCAAGCAAGGGTAGCAGAAACCGTTGTTAAGTTGGTAACTGATAAATTGTAAGGTGCGTGTGTTGAGCCTGAAAGAAAAAGCAATATCATTTACTATGGCTGGAGTCGTGGTAGATTGGAAATATAATGTATGTGCAGACCATACAAATGTTCTCATATTACACACATTACAATGGCACAAAAACTTGGGGAAATAAAAACACATCCAGATATGCAAAGCTAATGCAAATGCATCGGCTATAGAAAATGTACGGAATTGAAATTCTAAATTTTGAAAGACTTGCAAAAATCCTTCTCTTCCAGGTCTTTTCAGAGGCAAATCAATGATTTTCTTGTGTATTCTTAATTTTTCCAGTTTTACAAGGATGCCAAACTATCTGTATCTATCGCGCTACGATGACAATATAATCCTGTCACAAGTACTATGACATAAAAACAAATAAACAAATCAAGTTAAATTTGCGCATGCGCCGTCAACTATATACAATAATGGTGGAAACGTCACGCTTGATCACGTTCTACAAAAAAGGCCACATCATAATGCTACTAATCTACGCCTCATTAATAATTAGAAACATCAGGAATTAAACTGACCTTTTCCAACCGTTAAAACAGCTAGATTCCCATTCGATTCGGTGCCGTCAATCCTGACGGTGCGAACAGAAATATGATAAACCTAAAATAATTGAGTTTGAATAAGTACGGTTTAAGGCCTGTTTTACACAAGTAAGAAGACGCAAGAAATAGTATTTTTAGTCATTAAAACGAAACCTCTGGTAGCTGCATAAAAAGCAATGCAATTTAGTATTGGAGAGTGTATTACAAGATTAATGCATGGTTTACACTAGTGAAATATCAGACGCCTTACTTCAGTTTTCCCTGAATTATTACAGTTTTCTCTAGGTATGGAGTAACATTTAACTCTTAACGGGAGTTACAAAAAATCGAGTATAGGGGATTTTGAAACAAATTGTGAATGGCGAATTTGACGGCGAATTAGCTGCGAAATATCTTTTTTATTTCCACGAGAAACGAAAAAACATGCAGCGAATTTAAAATACTGAATATAAGCACTCTTGGGTATTAAAAACGAGGTAGTTATTTTGAATTCTTTCGAAATAAGTTGTTCTAAGAATAAACACTAAATATTGCGTTCTGATTGATTAAAAGTTTACAGAGTATTATTTCGCTGCTAAAAAGTAGCGAACTTTTCGAAGCAAAATCAAAAACCTGCGCATGCTCAGATACATTTGCCCCTTAAAAAAATACTTATTCCGTTGAGGTGCAGACCACACCTATAGACGGAAAGGTTCACAAAGGAAACGTAATGACGTTGCATTGGGTTTTCAATTATTAACATTGTATAAGCACGTATATACGACGCAATATCCAAACACAGTCACTATCCGTGAGCTGCACAGCACTCACCTTGTCTGGCTGTAAGTCCGACACTAAAGCTTTTCTTCGCGCTGAACCTAACACTGTTTGTTTGAGCTGATCGTTCACGTAGATAGCATAACCTTTGACGTGATACAGATCAAGAGGTTCCTTCCACGTGATCACAATACTGCTATTTAATTGGCGTTCAATGGAAATGTTGCGTGGCGACGATACACAAACTAATCGAAAAGAAAGAAAGAAAGAATCAGAAATTGTGTAAAAATTGGTTCGTTACTTTTTCATTTCAACTCAACCTCTAAAATTTGTCGGATTGTATACTCAATTAGATTTCCGTCTCTCAACAAACACCACCCTCAAAATTATTTCTGGTAAATAAGCCTTACTAATCGAGTATTTATAGCGTGTTGGACTGGCATGACGTATTACACGGTCTTCCAACAGAAACCGATCAAAGGACCTAGTAGCATAGGTTTCTCAATTGTTTCATCAATAGCAAAATTTTATTATGTGGTTTCTAAGGATGAAACGGTAATAATATTTATCAAACATTGCTTTTGTAGGTGTCGCTTCTCATTTTAGCAGAAATTTGTGCTTGTGGAAAAAAAATAGCTAATAAACAATTTAAGGCAACAGTTTTCTTCAAAAACAAAGGTAAAGCGAAGGATTTTTCGGGGAGGCAAGCTACATTGCTGCACTGATAAAAGTTTACTTAAACGTTTAGAGTTCTTAGTATCCGGTTTCTTACAAAAGGCTTTCCGATAATAACAAAGTACAGGTAGTCTCAGTTATACGTGCACAAAGACGGACTGATGGAGAGTATTCACTGCACTAATCGACGCCTGGTACAAATTTTAAAGTTCATATTATGGAGTTAAAAGAAGGTGATTCTAAGCTTGTGCCGTATCATCATTAAATTTGTCTTTAATGCAGAAAACGAATTTCGTCTGAAGTTTACGAATACCTTAAATATTAAAAAACCTGATTTCAAACTCTTTCCCTAACTGTTCTTGTCGAGGCAGCAATCTGATCCTATCTCGTAGTAACTTCTGTACTGATAAAAAAAACACTGAAAACAGCAAAAACACAGGATATAGAGATAGAAATAACATTAGGTAAAAGCTTACCTTCGTCGATGTCATCACTATCCTCGTCCTCTTCTTCCGATTCGAGTAAAAAGGTTCCTTCTTGAGTCACGTGATTGTTTTGTTCGGCTGTCGGATGTTTCGTTTTCAAAGCGTTTGTACTAAGCAGATATTCAGCTGAAATATTACCAAGTAAAATGAATAAATAAATAAAGTCATATAAATGACAGTAGATGGTTAAGATGGGAAGTTTGCTGTTAAGATGGGAAGTTTGATGCTACAGGTTAAATTTTTCTAATGTTTATGTTTAAGCAATTTTATGTACTTTTTTAATTAGATAATTAAAAGTTAGCTACATGATAAAAATATTATTATTAAATATTATCTTTAATTTATATTTATGTTTTATATTTACCAGCTATTGGAACGTCTTGTTGCACAATATCATCTTTATGTGTCATGGGAACACGTTCTTTTCCTGTAGTCAACAAATGCATTAAAACTCGGTTAAAAATAAGCTTTTATAGTTTAAAATCAAGAGGGTTGTGTCATTATTCAGATTAGTTTGCGCTAAAAGTTAAAGTTTTAGCAACCAATATTAGTGCAGACACAAAGAGCACAACCTCAATTGTTATGACAGTGTTATCAATATTTTTTCCAAAATGGCGGCAATAAAAAAACTCATTAGTTGAATGAAAGAAAAAATAGAAAACTGGATGGAGGAGGGGCGGGCTTAGAATGGGGGCGGGCGGAGGATGGTTAATAAATTTGCAACTCGAATTGTTTTTATACTGTAAGTCACATGGAAAATCACGCGCCTGTCTTTTTCTAAAATATCTCTTATCGAAAACTTACTCTTGGGAACTTATTCCCGCCCTCTTTTTATTCAAAAATAGAAATAAAAATAAAAATAAAATTAAAAATATGAAGGTATATCATCTTCGTTGAACATCTTGCGCTAAAGCTTTCTTCTAGTAGGGATCACTTTAATTAAACGCAAATCATCTTTAATAGGAAGAACGTACTTAAACGCCTAATGGGGACCAAAATTATTCCATATTAAATTTGCAATGGTAGTGCAAATATAAAATGGGCGTGCAAATGGGCGGATGCGCCCTGAAACTTAACGGAGGATACCAAACCTGAGGGAATACTTAATCTGGGGGATACCTAATCCAGGGGTGGGATACACAGTAAATATGGGACAATATATGTGGCTTCATGCTATATTTTCTTTTCATATAGTAGTTTTAACATTTAAGCCTTTTATTGTTGTATACATCGATCATTATTTATGATTGTCTAAAGTTTGTAATTATTATACTTTTCAAAAACTTTAATTGTTTTGGTGGTCATTCCTACCTATTAGGTCTTATCCTATGGGAATGGTTTGCAGTCTATTGAGACAAATAAATAAATAATTACATATATAAATACGATAACAAACATAACAGGAAAGTCACCTTCAGAAAGATCAGTTTCGCTTTCGTTCGATTGATCACCTGAAAAAAATTACAAATATTTCATATCGAAAAAAAAAATATGCTTTTTTAAACTACTTTTCAAGGCTGCTTTTTTGCATAAAAAATAGATAAAAAGAAAAATTTTAAAATAAATAAGATTGGGCAAGTTTCAATGTTTGAATGATGAGTAAAGGTATTCAATTAGATTTATGAAACACATAAAAAACCTCTTAGCATGAAAAAACTTTGATGTCAATGAACTTATTTTTTTCAATTTACTTAAAATTTATCAATTTATTGGATAGAAAATCAATATTAGTACAGAAAAACATTGGTATAGTTACAGATAAGACGAAGTACCTGAATTAGTAATGTTATTATCTAAAAAAAAGTAATAAAGAAAAGTTAGTATTATAATACATTAGCACCAGTTACTAAAAAGGGAATATTTACGTGAATATAGGTTCCCGTCATAATTTTACAGAAAATATCTGCAACAGAATTAGAATGCAAATTTAGAAAATCGAAGTTTCCCAAGAAAAAAAAAATCATGGTCACGCTGAAATATGATTATAACAGTAGCCTCCATTTTTATAAAGCCAGTCTAAGTCATCGCCAAGTCAAAAATTAACGATAAGGCAAATTTCATAACTCGTTATTTGGATGTTAAATTTATGGAATGATTCATCAAAACAACTCTAAAGGGGGGGGATTGTGAATGGCGAATTCAATGGCGAATTCGGCGACGAATTAGCTGCGAAATATCTTTTTGATTTTCACGGAAAACGAAAAATTTGGCGAATTTAAATTACTGAATGTAAGCACTCTTTTGGGTAAAAAAAAACAGGCAGTTATTTTGAATTCATTCCAGTAATGAGTTTTTCTAAGAATAAACACTGAAGATTGCGTTCTGATTGGTTAAAAGTTTACAGCGAAATATTTTATCGCTAAACTTTACTGCAATGCGAATTTTTCGAAGCAAACAAAAACAAACAAAACTGCGCATGCTCAGATACATTTCACCGGCGAATTCGCCGTCCAATTCGCTTCGTAAAAATCCCCCTTAAGAGAGCAAAGCGAAAAACAAATTGGAATAGAATTTTTAAAACAACATTACCATTGACTTTCTCGATCAGATTGGATGGAACTAAACCGCGTCGACCAGATTGAAGTTCAGCTAGATAGAAGCCGTCCTAAAACATGAAAATAAATAAAAACATTCTGTCAACTTTTATTCCATACAACTACTGTTTATCACTCATTTTGTACAAATGCTTATCAACAAAATAATTAAATCCATACACATGAAAAACAAACCGAAACAAATTGAGGGTCTAAGCGAGGAAGAAAGAAAATGGCAATGGCAATAAATTCATTTGAGTTATTAAATTTCTCAAAAAGATAATGTGTTATCTGCTTTAATCAACCAAATTTATAGTCAGAGCAAAAATGTTCAAAATACCTCATCCATGTCTCCATAAACATACAAGTACATTCCAAGTTCTAACGGTAGTTCCACCTCGTGGTCTTCATTAGGGGAGTAGAGTGCAGGGTCATACGTGTAACGAGATACAAACAATTTTACTGGATTGTCGCCAGATACTTTAAGACTGCAAAAAGACAAATAGATATGTCAACTACGTAAGTTCCACTCTTGAAGTTGATAATATTTTACATTGCCGTAAATACTTATTTAAGCGTCCTCCTGTCAACAAGTTCCTTTTTCAACAATTTCCACCCTCAAAAGTGGAGGGTGGAAATTCTGTAAAGTAATCTGTAATCTGTAAGTAATCTGTAAAGTAATCCCTACCTACAAAATCTCCTTTGTTTTTACAAAAAAAAACAGGTTCTGTAGCAAGGCTCGCACATTTTTCGTGCAAATTACTGTCTTCATCCATCAATATATACAAATTTAAAAAAGCTTTTCTATTGAATTTTTCTCCACACATATGTACGATGTCAAAAAGTTAGTGTTCTCTGACATTAAAATAGATTTATAAGTTGTCAATTTATCAACCATCCTCCGGCAGCCCCTTATTCAAGCCCGTCCCCCTCCTTCCAACTTACAATCATTTCTGACAAAAAATGATATGAGATTTTTTCAAAATGGGCTTACATGTTGCAATAATTATTCAGCTTCCCATTATAATAAGTCGCCTTCTAAAATATCGCCTCTCTAGGCTTGGCTTAATAGAGCATTTACAGTGAGATGAAAAAATAAAAATACACCAAATCTAATGCCTCCAAATAATTACTTACTTCGTCAGAGAATAATATCACTACACTGCCATGCCCTTAGAGATATGTTAGTTGTTAGAAAACCATGCTTTATAATAGTTTTTTTTTTTTAATATATTAAAGTTTTTAAATGTGCCAATCAAAACGAAATACACCAAAAATTTCAAAGAATATTTTCATTTTAAGTTATATTAAGTGCTCGCTCACAACTCTTTTAGATTTAATATTGCCTCCTCTACTGCTTAGTTCCATCACGTCACATTTATCAGGAAGTACACATCAGTTTCCTACGTAGAAAATGTTGAAATCAACAATAGATTTCACCATGCTTAAACATAATTAACTTACTTTTCAACCATTTGATTAATTTCGTCAATAGTCCCTTGCTTGGGTGGTTCGTGTTCATTATTTACTTCTACAGAAGTTTGATTATCGTTGTCCTCATTTCTATTGTCAAGGTGGACAGGATCAATGTCAGCATTAACAGCAACCACATCGTCCTCACTATCAGCATCATGGTCCTCCTCCTTATCGTCATCATCATCATCATCATCATCATCGTCATCCTCAATGTCAGTCTCAAATGCAGTAGAATTTTGTTCCATGTTTTCAGGAGATTCTTTCATTTCCAATAAGGACTCTGATAAAGGAGAAAGAGAAAATGACAAAGCTTACTATAAAAGCATGTTACTGTAAAGGAGAGTAAACTTAACTTAGTTAGTTTACGAACGTGTAAATATGAAATGTGTCAAATTTTATGCTTTAATAAGCTCTTGTTCGCGTTTGCCTGAGGATTAATGCTTAAAATGATTTTTTTTTCAGAATAAAAACACAACAAGCCTAATAATGTCTTTATCACAAACTATTACAAGATAATAAGACTTTCATTCAAGTTAAAAATTTATAGTGAATTTATAACATTCTGGGTTCAGTTAGATTTGTAACTAAAAAGATTGGCTACAAACCAAGGATTCCGTGCATATGGTTGCTAATTTTGTAGAACGCCTTAAAAACACTTTTAGGCTTTAATTTGCAAAAAATTAAGAACGTCTCGAGGCTCTAGTAAAGTTAAAAATAAGCCAGCGAACATAGGCACCAAAAACCTGGCGTTTTCCGGCAACGAGGTAAAATAAAATACAGTATTGAAACTTCAATCGCCGGTGTCTCTTTTCAGTGTCTATGGTGAGCCAACTTTTGATTCTTGACAATACAAAAAAAATCACTTTTCTCAAACAGCGTTCAAATTCGACTTTTTAATCAGTTTTTGAAGACAAGGAAAGTGAAACAGTGTGAAGTCGTAAGTAATTGACGCAGATGTATGATAACCACAAAGACCATAATTAATGCAATTTGAACCTTTTTTAAGGACCAAATTTAGACCAAAAATATTTTTTAAAGTGAAAGAAAAAATTATACTAAATTGGTTTTGTTATGTTTTTAATACAAAAAAAATCAATCATATAATGAAGTTTTTGTTTTTCAATATGTTTCCATATTTTTAAAATAAAAAACGAATTAAAAATAGCTGATACATTAACAAATCCAAAACATGGATGTGTTTGACTTATAAAGGTAGAAATACAGACTAACTACCTGCTTCACTGATGGAAACTGCCAGTTGCTCGATTCTTGCACCAATGTCTTCTGATTTGATGGAGTATTCTAAGCGAGAAATTAAACCAAACATTATTTCTTTCATATTGTTTCAACATTATATTTTAGATAAGTCGATAAAATTAGTACATTTGTTATAGTTTAAAATTATGCTGCTCAAATAAGAGCTAATCTACTATTTTTTATGGAACCAAAAAGCCGACCGACAAATTAATACACAACAAATAATTCTATGTTTTTGAGTGCGCATGAGGACCATTCCATAAGACATTGCAGCACCTTGTACGTTCGTCATTTACTTTAGATGAGTCTAAATACTTAGAGAGAGATGGGACCAAAAATCACGAGTTTCTGCAACTTTAAGGGAAAATAGTAAAACATTAGTTAATACTTTTTACCATAAGAAACAATTTTTTATTGATCAGCTTCGTTTAAATCTACTGAATTCAGAAGTTATAAGAGGTTTGATCAGATGTACAGAAGATTTCTTATTGGAGTTCAAAAATCATCAAGAACTATTAAAAACGATTTAGCAGTCTGATAACTCTTTCAAAATCAAATTGTCTAGTTATTAAAGGATGGAAAAATTCTAAGTTAACTCGAGTTATTAGGCAAATTGTGGGCCCTTTTTGCCCTTTTTGCATCCCAAATGGACCATATCTTGTGAAATTTTGAGCATTTATCCATTCAGTAACTCCTACTAGCATTTTTGTGACCTTTTTGGTTTTTTTATTATCAAATTCTAATTTGATAACCTTCAGAGTACCATTTCTTCAGGTAAGAGGATTGGGAAAACTGCTTATAAATATAGCACATTTCCTGATGGTGGCTGACAAAATAAAATTATTAATTTGCACACTACAAAGACAATTTTTAAAGGAATCACTTTGACCCTCTGATGCCCAAATTTAAGATAATAATACCTATAGGTTTCTCTGACTAATAACAACATTTCTTAAATTTATCCAACTTGTATCATCAGTTACAATACACAAACAGACAAAAAAACAGATATATAGAAACTATCTATAAACAGACCTGCAGGATCAAGCTCACTTCCATAAGATGATGTTGAAATTCTTTTTAAAGCAGGTGATTTCTCCTCTTCAAACACATTATCTAATGAAGCTCGCTCATTGTCCATTGAAGAAAGTCCGCGGGCATTTTTTTCTACAATTGAATTCAAAACACAAAAATATCCTATGGAACGTTCAAAAACATCACAATTTAAATTGAAAAAAAACATTGCTGCAATCGCGTTGAATTCCTAATTAACCATGTGCAACATGAAGACTCCTTTCTATTTCTCTGCATCCGCTATAACACCTGCATACTTATCAAATTCAGAGTCGGCACACACTAACAAACAAACTTGCGAGCTTTTTGCACCATCATTAGGAGTCTTAGTGAGACAAACATATTTCTAAACTTCTTTTGACATAAACATATTCCTAACCAGGGCCTGACATAATATCATAGAAGAACCATGCCGTATTACGATCTTAAGAACATTAACAAGCTAAAATATTGGAGAACCATTTTAAACGAAGAATGTTTACTATGTTAATGTAGATAAATTGATTTTCTTTTTAATTTTTTTCACTGAAAATATTTCATCACAAACCTGCACTCTTTTCATCTGTCTGAACAGCTATACTTCGAACATTCTGTTGCTTTGTGCTACCAGACTGTACCACCTCAATTATTTTCTCCCTCTGATCTTTCAAAATTTTTACTTCTGAATTCTTAAGGTTCCTTATCTCCTCTTCGTAACTTTGCAGCTTGCTTTCCATCGAGTTTATTTGCATGTTATGAGATAACTTCAGTTCTTCTTCAAGCTAAAAGTTTAAAAAATTCAATTGAAGATATGGCAGAACCCTTTTGACTGTAACGTAATGAATATTATTATACTTCAGAAATACAATTACCATTCAATGATTATTCAAGCATAAACGTTCAAATGACATTCTACTGAGTATGACAAACTCTTTGGTCCTTTCCTATTATTGTTGGTTGCAAAAAATCGAAATCAGGAAATTATACCTACAAAATTCTAAGTCAGTGTCTGCTATAAATTCTATTTTTGATATTTGATGTCATAATATTTGCCATTTTTTAAGGTTAAGTCCATGAACTAAGCACAATCAAAGTCAATGTAAAAAAAAGAACAAAATGCAAAACCTTGGAACCTATGAGAAGAGAAGTATTAATAAAGCAACAAACACAGCGAGTTACTACAAGACATGTCAGTAACTTCAAGAAATGACGTGCAAGGCTAACTAGTCTGATTTCAAGATTTTCTAGGTCTAGCAAGTCCTAGAAACATTGTTGACAATTATCAAACTCGTTAAAAAAAGATGAACTATAAGTTAAAATCATGAAAGAAGCTACCAAAGGAACAAAAAGGTTTACTTTCGTTAGTTCCTCCACTTGTTTGGATTTTGCTTTCAACGTTCTATTTAAATTTGCTTTTGATGTTTCCAAAGAATCGATTTCTTGCAGTTGGCTGTCTACTTGCTAAAAACAAAATACATAACAGACATCTTATAACAATGACAGCATTAGAACAGAATCTTTATATTTCGCACAGTATTCGTTTCTTCAAGAATACACACACTATATACTCAGTAAAATTCTGTATTTCCCTACACTCAGGTTATTTTTATATAGATTTATACTAATTTATATTAATTTTTATAATAGGACACTAATTTTGTAATTATTGGGCATAACGATAAATGAATTTGAGTTTACAAACCAATGCAAATTTTTTTACAGCCAATGAAGTTAAGACAATGATTTCTTGATGCAATTTTCTATACCCGTACCTTGTGCAACACATGACATAATTGATTTATTTCTTCTTTTGAAGTGTCTTCTTTAGATTCATATTTCACTAATTTAGCACCTTCTTTAAATACACCCTTTTCAAAAGGCTAACACTTAAACAAGTGCCCCAACAAATTTTAGCTAAATACAGTGTGATTTCTAAGTAATCCAGAAATAGCTTTCGATTTTAAATATTTAGTTACGTTTCCCCTTCCATTGCATTTGTACTCCCAGTTCTTTATTCACTGTACACAATTATGATGTAGTATGTACTCTTAACTTTACAAATACAACAGAAAATGCAGCTAATTAACAGCTACCTCTTTTAAGTGTTTGATCTCATATTCTAGCTCTCGTATTTTCTCCAGCATTCGTTCACAATTATTATTAGCATTATCCAAATCCATTTCCAGTTTTTTATATTCTCGTCGTAACTAGCAAGAAATGATACCATTAAAAAACATAAAGTTTAGAGAGCTAAAGTGCTTGAAAAAAAAGTGCTTCACATAGAAAGTGCTACTGACAAAATAAAGAACAAAAAAAATTCATAAAGCAAATCTGGAAACATAATTCTACTTCCACGAATTAAAAAGCACATCTAGAACTTTAAGGTGCACAACATTTAAATACAAAAACAAAAAAGTAACACATCAATGTTCACTGGTACATGCACATTATATTCACATTAATGCAACAGAATACACAAACAACAAAAAAAGCAAACGTTTATTTTTCATACTGTTTGCAGCTTTATAGGACTTAAAATAAACATTGGCACACTTAAAGTTGTCTATGAACATAAAAACACAATAAAAATTAACACATTGTTAAAACAAAATGTGTGGAAGAAAAAAGTTCAAAATAATAAAATAATTGACTTTCAATTGGGTCATTTGCAAGGCATAAAACAATGACAAAAATTAATTGGTACTGGTCTTGTCATGCTTATTACGGTTACTTATGCTTTTAAATTCTGCTAAAAAGCCTTATAACAATATTATATATTTTCATCAGAAAATGCCTTACTTGCTCCATTGTCCGTAGTTGCTTCTTTAACTCTGAAATATTCTCTTCAAGTGTTTTCACATTAGATTTCAAGACATCGCTTCCCTTGATCTAAACAAATCAAGGGAGAAGATTTTTTTTAATAACAGTTTGGGGGGATTTATAATTGGTCGTAGGTGGCAAATCACACAGCAAATTACTATAACTTATGAAACATGTCAGTTCGAGAAGACGAAAATCTCTTTAATATATAGTAAATAATCAACAAGCTTTGATTCTTTCAAATAAGTTGCGATATAAAATGTGTGCATTTGGTTATGTCATTACATTTCTTCCTATAAAGTAACCAACAAGGTATCTCAGCAAATAAAGTTGCTTTTCATGGCTTATCATAAGTTTTTAGGGGTTGTTTCCTAGATGCTGTTGTAGAAAATTTAAGCAAACATATCAGACCAAGCATGTTAATTATTACATGTTGTGGTTCCTTGAATAAGAAAAACTTAATGGATTTCCATATTTTGATAAAATATTCCAATGCTTATAAAAGTTTGTAGCAAATATTAAAATGCAAACATCTTGTTCCTTTTTTTATTAACTTAAACAAAAAAATAGAATATAAATAAAATAAAATAAGCAACACCACTCTTCTTTCAGTCAACTAGATTGTTTTTAGAGTCCAAGAAACTAAGTTAACTTTTTCCTTATTCATAAGGCATAAATTGTGCGCCTTACTTACCTGAACAACAGCTGGAGCAAATTTTATTCAACTTATTTTTACGTTTTATAACTTTTTAATCTAATAGTTGCTATGTTTTCAAAAAAACTGTGGCAAACTATTTTATGCAGACGTAAATCTCAAAAACAAACAAAACAGGGAAATTTGTAGAGGAAATCTGAGAAACATTTTACAAAATTAATCACAGAGACAGTTGATTAAATTTAAGATAAGCTGAAATACAGCTTACAAACTAAATAAAGTTTAAAAATGAAGAGACAAAAGGATGACTAACGCAAAAATAAGTATATAAAATACATGGTTAGCATGTGGAAAACATTAATCCTTTAATAAACAATTTAAATTGCAACGTTTTGTGTCTCTTCCATTCAGTTAAAAGTGCAGTCAGATACATTTATAAACATATGCTTTCAGATAGTTTAAAAGATTAAGGGAAAAGATCAACAGCACTACCCATCCAACATTGTAATACAAACACATTAAAAAGAAATGAAATGAAATAAACTAACCAATTCACAACATGCTAATTCCTTTTCTTTCATTTCTTTTCTTAGATGCAACATTTCTTTGTCTTTTTTCATTAAATTTTTTGACTAAAACATTTAAAACAAAATAAAAGATTAGCAATCTAGCAGCACGTTGAAATCCATGTTCTTTAAAACTTTGGTAAAGTTAGTATTTAGATTCAGATTTTAAAAATTATAGTACTGCCTTAGAAAAAAAACCGTTATCTTTTTATATTGTTTTTAAACATCTTTTTCCATAAATATCACACTTGTATTTTTCAATTCTTTGCTCGTTTCTTAATGCTTTGATCGATTTTGTTGTTTTCATTCGCAACTGGGTAAATCTTGAAATTTTTAGACTGCGAAGTGAAAGGCCATATTAAAAGTTCCACTTGGCCTGATGTCTAGTATGAACACAAAGGCAATTGCTATGTTATTAACACCAGGTGGAAACAATAAATTAACATTAATGTTAATCAATCCATTGTTTCCACCTAGAACCATAAAGTTAACTGATTTAATTAGAGTAATCTGATTGGCTAATTTTTATTAACTTTATTCCTTTAACTATCTCCTAAACAAACAAATTGCCAAGAAATGATTTCATCCATTGCCTATTAATGACAGCTGCTTAAAATTTAGCATAGTAAAAACTTGCTTAGCCATGACATGATAATATTTACATTATTAAAAACATTTTCAGAACTCACCAACGCAACACATTCTTCTTCTTTCACTTTCAATTGGTTTGTTAGCATGTCTACCTCTTCTAGTTTTTCGTCAATATACTCTTGTTGCTCAGCACAGGCAGAATGAGTTTGCTGTAGATCAGAATATTTTTCCGACATTTTCTTAAGCATCTCATTAGTAACATCAAGTTCTGATTGAAGTTGCGTCGCCTCTTCTGTACTCTAAATAAATAAATAAACGAATTTACACGCACTTGCTCCTTTCACTTCAGAATTTTAGCATTAACATGACATCTATGCCCTGTACAAAAAATAACAATGAAAAGAAAATATGTAAACTTACAACTGGAGGTGATGTGGAAAGTTGATGTTCAAGCCGTAAACGTTCTTTAGCTGCAAGCTGTAGTGCTTTCTCAATTTCTTTAAACATAATTTGCTGAAAATGTTAACAAGAAATCAGATATTTTGTTACACCTTTTATTATAACAAATTTTGTGTACATATGGTTACAAAAGACAATAGGAGATTCTGTGTACAAACCAACTGAAATGTATACCTCTTCATGGTTATCCTTTCTTTGTCGTAACTCTTCCAGTTCTTTATCTTTTAAAAGAACTGTGCGTGCATGATCAGCTAAATCCTTTGCCCGTTGTATTGCAAATGACTTCTTCAAAGAGCTAACACTTTCAGTTGCTTTTGAATGCGAAACTTTTAGACTTTTCTAAAAAAAAGGATTTAAAAATCAATTATATCTAGGTACGGTAAACAGAGTATAAAAGATATTGGTAAACATCATAATCTGAAAACTAAACATTTGAGAAAGTTAATTTGTGAATAAATGCATTAAAATGTTATTTACACAAGCACGTTAATGTTGCAACGTTAAAGTACAAATCTATATTAAGCATCAATTATTGTTTATATTATATATTATTTGCTTAGTATAGCAGTGTTTGAGACATGAAATGTAAAAAGAAGGAAAATCTAGAAAACTAAATGAAACCATACTACAACTTTAAAAATATCAACTTAGCCAACCTAGCATTGTCACAGGGCATTTTCTTTTAGCAAGAAAGGTTAAGTCATGCCAGAAATTATAATTGACTGAATCTTATCCGTTTAGCATTCAGTTAAGAAAACAATAGTATTTTAGGCAATTTTCTAGCCGTGCAATTGCTGTGTTCGCATTAAAAACCGGGTGATAAATGGAAGCTTTAGATGTGCACTAGGACACCCTCTGTGCAAGACCTTCTTTCATGGCAGCACCAGAAACTGAAGAGGCTATCCTAGGTTAATAATTTTAACAATAATTATAAAAAAAGTGCTTTTATGAATATTCTTACAATTTCATGCAATTCCTTTTGTATTTGTTTCGACTTATCTTCTAGTTTCTTCGCAATTGCCACCAATTCAGCATTCCGTCTCTTTAATTCTCGAACTCTTTTGTCTGATGCAGATGATGAACTCAGTTCAGATGAATGAGCCGTAGCACTTAAAGTCTAGACAGCAAAGGTAATAAGTTATTTTTGAAGGGGTAGAATGACCAACATGTGGTAGGTCTCTCTTTAAATTTAGCAATGATGTGCAAACAGCACATCTTTAAGTGCAAGTGCTGAAACAAAAGATAGTAGGCTTCCAGTTGCGTATATCCCAAAATCCAGTCATGTCAATAAGGTAAACACTCTTGTCAGATAAATTGCCCCTCCTCCACAAATTATGAAAAACACACAAAAATAAAGTTTAAAGAAGTCAGATATGATTTAACAAATTATTTCCAAACACTAGGAAATTTTAAGTTAAATTAAATTCATATAATGTCTTCTCAAGCTTATTTAACAGATTCCATGGCTGTAGTTATTTTTAGATTTGTGGCGCCGTAGATTAGTGGTTATAGCTCTCGTACTCTGTGCGGGCGACCGGGGTTCGATTCCTCTTGACGGCGATTCAACATGGGCGAGTGAATGTTACCATAGCCCCGGGTTAACCCAAGCCATGTGAGGGAAATTGGGGAGATGGCACACTATGTGGGCCGTTGGATGTTGCCGGGAGTTGTCTAGTAGAGCGCGGGTCCTAATTGGGTCTGCGTAGCTCAAAATGAGCATTAAATACTCTAGGACTCTCCATCTAAGCCATGGCCCCTCCTGGAAATAATAGACAGGGTATATCCCTCAATATTTGTGAGGCTAGCCATGTAAAATATGCACATCTATCTATCTATCTATCTTAGATATCTACTGGTAGTAAATCATGATCGGAATAAAGAAATGAATGTCACATTTACCATGCTCTGTCTATTTAAAAATATTTTACAAGTATTATTGACAATAACATAACGTTCTAAATTTCAGCTTCATTTTGTTATTTTTCATTAAGTCATAAGCAAATATTTCTTTAGTATCATTGATTTATTAAAATAAAGCCAGGTCAGAGCTATTTACATTACAATATATTTGCTTCTGACAAACCATTTTAGTCACATAAATTACACCCTTTCTTATAAGGATAGTATTTGTTTGAAAATTGTAACTATAACTGACTACAAACTAAAATGGGCTAAATTGCAACGTCACCAACTTAACCCTTGTTTGTAAATTATTTAGCAAAAAATTTTATGCATAACAGATAAAAAAAATTCAACATAGTAAATGATAGGCTGTACTTCCTCCTAACAGATTTTTTTTTCCCTTAAAATTATCTTTTTTTTATATAAAAATTTGTTTTCAATCTTTACAAAACAAGGAATAAATTGCCTTTGTCTCAAAATCTTTGTCCAAGTTTGTAGATTACAAAGAAGCAAATGAACATTTTGAATAGGAGATATTTCTACATTGAATGTTCACGCATAAAAATATTTTTGTACATAAAACTCATTCTTGGCCCGTTCTGTTAAAATTATTACAGCTATAGTTTCACTGCTTAATACCTAATACTATTCTAAAATGTTCTATAAAATTGCCTTAATGTCCACCAAAAGCAGAAAAGGAGAATGCAAATCAAAATATATGTTTTTTTATCTAAGCATATTTAGGCTAAGACAGGTTTTGTGGCTGATTTTTTAAAGCTAAAACAGGGCCATTTTATCTTATACATTTAACTCATTCAAAGGCAACATTTAAGTTTTTAACTTGTTTCTACATTAAGCATAACATAAGCATATCCCAGCCTGATTTCAAATTTTCACTTGCTGATAAAAAAAATGTAAACTATATTAACATGACTTTCCACCATGAGTGAAAGGCTGAATGATTTCCCTAGACGAAATTATAGAATTGGGTGTTTCACCATTGTTAAATGTTTTATAGTTGCATAAAATTATTTTTTATATAAGAAATGGATTAATGGACTTTATTTGGCTGCTTAATATATATTTTCCTCAAAAAATTATTTTCGTTCTATATATAACAGAAGATATAACAAAAAAAAAACACAGGAAACTTTTCAATAGTGTTTTGCAGAGCAAATGATATATAGTTGGTATTGAAAATTATTTTAAATAATGGATATTGGGTCTCATTTAGTAGCTTTAAATTATTCCAATGATTTGCTTAAAAAATTATTCTATGTCCAACAAAACAAAACACAAACAATTGAGTTTTCACCATTGTTGATGTTTCATGGTTGTGTATTTTTACTATAGCATAATTTGGAACTTGCCTAAAAGTTTTTTTTTTAATCAGACCAGCAAATCCAAAGTTCCAGGGCAGCCAACAAAAGATTTAAGAGACCTGGTACAACTAAAATAATCAAACATCTTGTTTCTGTAACCCTTTACGTTGGCAATGTTTGGATTCATTTCATTTTACAAATCAAAAACTACACAATTTTTTGGGAAGCAACTTGTTTATAAGCAACTGAGCTTGATTTGAGTAATTATCGGGTATGTACAGGCAACACAAATCAAATAAAATTACAAGAAAAGAAAACTATATATATACAATAACTTTTTGTTGCAAACTTTAATTATTTTTAGAAATTTCTTTCTTTTTACTTCTTACATATATTACGAAAATTATAGTTGAATAAAATTAAGCAAGTATTAAGCAATCTCTGTTTGATGGCATTGGATAAAAAATAAGCAACATGAGATCTGACAAAATCCTAAGTTGCTTATAAAATAAATTGTGTATGACAACAGAAAAGATCAACAATTTATGTAACATTAAAATGAAGAATAAAAATGTGAAAACCTTTATGCATGAATTTCTTGACAACAGAAAGATTAAAAAATTGTTTTACGACATTAGTTTAACAACATTTTCCCATAGAAAACCAGAAATCAAAGAAGAAATCATTGTTAATCACATCAGTTATGGTATTCATTCTTTCTTATTTAAAATCATCAGTTCAGTGTTCCAGTATTTTAAACCAATGAGATTTTAACATTTTTATAAGAAAATGCAGCAATGTCGAATTTGTAGTTTGTGCTAAAATAATTTTTGCAAACAGCAGTGTAAGCCAGTTTGTTTTACTGATAGTAAAATCAATTCTAAAAATTAAAAATTAAAATTTTTAGATTGGAACCTTTTACTTTGTTGTATACTATGAAAGAACATAAACTACTGACATGCCCCTTATGAAGACTCACGTGGCATTATGCTTGCATAAAATTTCATGTTACCTAAACATGTATATAACCTACAGACCTTTCATGCCAGTATAAGATCCTTGTCACCCAAAAAGCATTAAAAATGTTCAGCACATACCAGACTGTTGTTTTCTTTTTCCATTTTCTTGATAAGTCTTGTTGCAGAATTTAGCTGTCTTTGCAATTCCGCATTCTTTGAATGTAAATCCTTCTCCTTTTCCATTCGCTTGAAATTTAGAAGTTATTGATTATACATATTATTATATAGCCAAAAAAAACAGATTCAACAGGTAAAATTTAAAAAAATAAGAATTTACTTACAGGTGACAAAGGCATGGCTCCATCTTGTGAACTGGTAATTGAATTCCTTTCTCGAGATATACTGAGCCTATCAAGTCTTATTTTTTCAGACAAAAGTTCTTCTTTTTCCTCTGCTACTTTTGAAGCATACACTTCAAGCTTGCTTATTTCAGATGTTCTTTCACTAAGAGATCTCTTTAAAGTTTGTAACTCTGAAATACTTCGTGAATTTTCACGACGAGCCTCTCGCAAAACACGTTGTAGTTCCCTGTCATGCCCGCTCTTTAACTTTTTTATAAGCTCATTTTTTTCTGCAACAATAAGGATCTGTTCTCTAAGGTTTTCATCTGCTTCATTTTTAATTTTCTTTAATTCAGCAATTTCCTTTTTTAACTTTCTTTCTTGTTCATCACTAAAGGATTTATTCCTTGAGCTTTGCTCGTAAAAAAACTTTTCCTCAGCTTTTCGTAAAGCTTGCTCCTTTTCCTCCAGCATTGTCTTCTGTAATGTTTTAATTTCTTCATCTTTATATTTTATTATTTGCTTAATCTCTGAATCTTTATCCCTTGTTAAATTTTCTCTTAGTCTTTTAATTTCATTTTCTTTTATTGTATTCATTTTAAAAGTAGCTATATCTAAATTTTTGTAATTCTCTCTCTCATATTCGTCTTTGACTCTTTTAATCTCAGCAACTCTTTCTCTGTGGGTTTGTTTTGATTTCGCCTTTTCAGAATCCAAATCAGTCTTAAGTTTAAGTATGTGAGATCTTAATTCTTCATTCATACGTTTTAGATTTGACCGACTCCCAGCGTTTCCATTTAAAACAGCACCATTTGAATTTACTGATAACATACGAGCTAAATAACCTCTCGATTGAGAATTTGAAGAGCCAGGCATAATGGTTATTCAGCATTAGAAACCCGCTATAACTAGCAAGATTCTCATGAATAATTAATGAAGTATAAAAAGCATGAATTCATATTAATAACTGCTGATAAAAAGTAATGTGTCATTCCTCGTGCACACGTAACGTAGTAGTAGCTCTGCATTTGTCCTTTTGTTGCTTGCTTTGTTGATGTTTTATGCAGCTTCAGATTCCATGTTGATTTGTTTTTTTGTTTAATGGAATTAATCTTCCCCGTAGTACTTTCAAGCAAGAAAGCTGTAAAACAGCGCTAACTCAGAGATGGAGAGTGTAATTGAGTGGGTAATCAGTTTTGCTGTGATTCCCCCGTTGTTGAAACCTACAATAAATATACATAAACCCAGCGCTAAATTGGGTGAATAAAACTAGTGGAATTATTAAAAATTTGTATGAATCTCTGTTAGTGTGTTAGTAGCGATAATGTAAGTAACAAGTTGTGCTATAAAAACGCGTAAAATGCTACAAGCAGATGTGTAACAATAAAGTATCAAGTTGGTTGACTAGATGCTTTTAATCATGGATATTTTGCACAAAAATTGTATTAAAGAGCTTTTTTTATAAATAATTATATATTTTATATTTATATATATTTGTATATGGTATTGTATATAGTAAGTTTCTAATTTTCTAAGATTAAAGAGAGCACTAATGTCAGCTTCCGTGGCGCAATTGGTTAGCGCGTTCGGCTGTTAACCGAAAGGTTGGTGGTTCAAGCCCACCCGGGAGCGTGAATATTTTTTCGTTTTTGAGTAAAATTCACCTTAAATTCACATTTATCAGAATATAGGCAGGTTAAAAATTGGTCGAAGATTAAGAATACTCGACTTGTTCTATTCTAGATATGAAAGTTTGTATAATGCACAAAATTTGAATCTTATGAAACAACAGGCCGTAATCCAACCTCGATGCCAGGCCTTTTCTCATCCTTTTGATATCCGTCTCGGAGTTCCGTTCGTTATAAAAAAGAGACAAATAGCTACCTCGGGTTCGAGGTTGGGTGTAATCTTCCTTTAGCACCTCCCTGTACATTCCCATTTGATATTTTTACGTCCTTTGGCGTGTTGAAAGTTTTTGACATTTCGTATCTTTTTTTTCAGTTTAGTCTCTGCCATCATTCCATCATCAATTGTGATGTAACATAAAAAATGAAAATTGTCATTTTCTTGGTCTCTTTAATACAGAAACTAACCTCGTCCCCAGGGCTTTTTAGTTGATATGGGGACGGTGCCAATATAAACATAAAAAGCCCTGGGGATGAGGTTGATATAGAAATATAATATGGCTGAAAATTTTTTTGACAATTTAGTTCATTTTCAGTTCTTTCGGTTTCGTTTCATAAATTCGAAATCAGACTGTGAATCACAGTCTGATTTCGAATTTATGAAAAAAACATTATGCAAAAAACACAATCAAGCTTTTCTTACGTTTTGCTCATGGCAGAAACAAATTAAAAATTTAAACGATATTTTGCTGAAGATGAAATGCCTTTTGTTTTAATTTAACATTTCTAACGGCATAATTACAGGAGGCTAGAGGAATTATAAAAGTTTTTGTCTTATTAAAATACCTATAGTAAAATACAAAAAGAAAAACACATCAAAAGGATTCATCAAGGCTGGCCAATATGCTTTAGCACATGCTCAAAATAAATCTTACATATTTAGTTACACAAAGTGAAACTCTTATGGGACCGGGCAATATGTCTTATGGAATATAAAAACAACGGCTGGACAAGCTTCATTAATTATCACATTGACCGATCCTCGATCCCAGGACCTGTTGTCTCTTTTTGCATATTAGACGGATAAGCGGAGCGCCGATAAGAGACAAAAAGTCCGAAGAACGAGGTTGTCATTAACCAATATTCAGGGGTCAGGCTTGTTGAGGGACCTAAAAAGGCAGGGAGAAGGAATGCTAACAAAAATTTTCACAAATGTTTGGTTAGCACGACGTCATCCAGTTGAAATAACGTCATCAAAAATTATAACTTTGGACGAAAAAAAGTCATACATACGATTTAGATACCTCAAATTTACCAATTTTATCCCCAGGGCTAGTTTTTCGCTTTCTGATGCGTGGCTAGCAAAAAGAAATTCTGGGAACGAGATTGTAAAAAAGACCACAGTGTATGACTTCAAAATTGTTAATAAGGATATTTGAAAAAAAAATGTGTCTCATTTTTTTTCTGCTAACCTGTGAACCCGAGGACTTAGGGGCTTCAAAATCTCCTCGGCCTGAATAGGGGAATAGGGACCAAAATTTTTTTTCCAACTTTTAGCGAATGTCCTAATTAACCGAAACCCTGTAATTGGGGCTTTGACAGAAGAAGTGAAAGAGACCTACTTGAGAGTGTTTTTATGAAATTTTAGGTCAACTTGCGTCATTCTGCCAAGGACCTGCGATCAATTTATACACAAACACATTAAAAAAAGGCTTTACAAGTTGTTTCAAAATGTGTTTTCAATGAAATGTGTTGGACTAAAGTCTATTCAATATTCATTTCCATTCCGCAAATACAGAATCTGAATATACATCCTAACATAAAAACGAGGTTACTTGTAGGCATTTTAAATAAGCGTGGTAGATTTTTTATAAAGGAAATTATGTACCTTAATCAAATAATGAATAGGCATCATTTCTTGAAACTGATTCCTTTTTAGAGCTAAGAGAATTGTAGAAAAATAGACCAGGCATGATTTGTTTAGGCCACATGTTTCAATGCAATAATATGTTGGGTAAGCACTCAACATGTTGGGGCAGCACTGCCTAACATGGTATGTGTTTAATACTTGATCAATTTACCACAATAACCCTGTCGTGAATATAGATAATCCATAGATAGCCTTAGGACTTGGTTTTCACATGTTATAGCTAAGAAGGTTTTAAGTATAGACGGCCTTACAAGTAATAAATGACTTTGTTTTATTTTTCTTAGGATAACTCATAATCATGTCCCTAGGACTTTCTGTCTCTCCTCTGCGCTAATTGATAGGTCGTCTTGCCGTCCGATATGCAAACAGAGACAACAGGTACTAGGATTGAGGTTGGATAACCTAAGCAAAATAACATTTAAAAAATCCTAATATCTAAGGTTCTGAGAGGTAGGGAGACCTAAAAATTGGCCTGCACGTGTCTAGTAGATAAATATAAAACTCAGTAAGTGTTATAACCACGTAGCATAGCAAAAAATTGGCAGGCGAGGGGGCGGATCGAATAGGGTTTAAGAAAAGAACTATAACCTGCGTTATATGAGCCACTGAGTTTCATTACATTTGGTATACATATCAGATTTTACAGTAAAAATATAAACTTTTTGGAGGAATAAGAAAAAGATCTTTATAGCTATTAACTATAGCCAGCAAGCTACCCAACATAGTTGCCAAAAATGCACAATTAAACCAGTAAATATTTATCATTTTTGCAACACTACCACTAATAAATAGCCTCTTATACTTGTATCCTCCACTACGATTCTTCCAATGTGCCAAATTATAAAACTAATTGTTGATAACTGAAAGGTCAAAACAGCAAGTAAACAACTTGGCGTCTTAAACGTTATCCATACTAACCTTGTTTTATACAATGTTTTGATTTCCCGCTACCACGGCTGATCATGAAAAGGCGATATTAAAACTTATTTAAATTTTTTCTCTTAAAATCGTTGCCCTAAAGTAATCCAATTGAGCGACGTTTTTGTGGTTTCATTAAGTAAGGAAGTTGAGAAGAATGAGAAATTTGGTTGCATGGCATTTTCCAACCACGTAACTTAGTTTAAATTAAAAAAAGAATACATCCTGTCGTCCCCCTGTCGCTAAACTCGTCAAATATATTTTTTTCATTTTGCAGAATAATAATTTATTACATGTTCTCGCATGCTTATACTCCTCGATCTATACAATAAGAGATAAACTTAAAACTGTCACTAAAATCTCATAATTTTTCTACAGCAGAACAACAATTTAAAAAGTAATTATTTTACTAAGATAACGAGGTGGACGAAACATTTTTTGTCCGAAAACCTAAAATGTCAGCATTGGCAGGCGTTGAGTATGCTCAAGTTCTTGGTTTCATCGAATGCATTGAAGCGATCATCTACGTTGAATAACTTTATTAAACTCTTATATAATTCTCTCGACTTTTCTTTATTAGCTAAAGAGCGAAGAAAATATCTTTTCAATACGCAAGGTATTGTGTTTCATTATTTCAGTTCTCGGGTACAGTCAAAAAATAAAATGGTTCGTCTTTATTTTCCGTTTCTTCAGTATCCTTCTGATGAAACTCTTCTGGTTCAATAACACTATATATTGGTTCTTCCCTGTTCAAAAGATTAACATCATCTGTGAGGGAGTACACAGGGTGCAACTTTGGGTGTGGCTGTCTATTGTCAACATTGTTGTTGGTAGTGTGTTCTTGACGTTTATAGTCTAACTGCTTGTATTCGTTTTCAGGACAATTTCTCAAATCTAGAGCTGTATATTTTCCTTCCGAGACCTAAAACAGATGTGGAATGTATTGCGGCATTTAACAGTAATGTTTAACAGTAATTTTATCCAAGAAATACCAACTCAGTGAAAGTCCATTTTATGGTATTATTATATAAGCATTTTACCAAACTAAACACATATCCTTTTAAACCATATGGTATGGTGTTTGCTGGGTCCTCAGTAACGAACCTATTTTGCGTATCTAATTAAGTGAAGTTCTCCAAGCATTGCATTTGGCTAATTAATTCATGAATTGATTAATTAATCGAAAAGCATATATTAAATAGCATATTGAAGTAGTTTTTTAATAGGTACTGGTTTAGACATAATTCTATTCGAAGAGAACATTGGTTACTTTAACGACATTGGTTATCTTGTTGTTGCAACATCCAAAATGAATAACAACGTTGGGCGTTTGCGACAATGAAGTATTTCATAACACTGATCTTCAACACTTTACAGTTTCTGAGGATAACAGTTCATTGGTGATTATTAAAACAATTATAAAGTGTTTAATCAACTTACATGCGATAGTTGCTGTTCTTGCACGTGAGTGTTGATCGGACCTTAAAAATAAATTACATCAAGTTGTTATTAATCGATGGCACTTCGTCATTGCCTACTAAGCCCGGAATTTGGTTTTTAAATTTGTATAATGCATGTTCGTATCGATATCGTAAACAAAACATGAACGGGGAAGTCTTTTATTAACATCTAAAAAAAAAATTTTAGCTGCACAAGAATTGCAGTAAGTAGAAGCGACAAAAAAATTGGTGTTATGTTTAACTGTACACCAGCTAGCTCCTGCCTTCCATTATCTTTAGGTCAGGCTTAAATGGCGATTTGTCTTACAAAAGACGTATGTTTAGAATGTAGTTTCTGTTTCTAAAAGCCCCTCCTTTTAAAACTATAACCTCTGGAGCATTTCGGCTTTCACACAGAAACAAGGGTAATTCATATCGGCTAATGTCATAAATAACTTACAGTTTGATGGAAGTGTGACGCATGCGTATAACTTGTCTGGGTGATAATCATTGGCAGAGTCTTCTTTCTGGGTAAGAAAAGATATAGGTTAGTGAACTTTAATTTTTCTGTATACTTGAATAAAGTATGAACAAAATGAAATTTTAGCAATTTGAATTTAAGCTGTAACTTCAAAAGTCTATTTCTGCTAAATTGACATTCCCTTACCTTTTTAATTTTTTGCTTGTACCTAAACAAGAAAAGTATCATTAACTTTTGTTCCGCAAAAATGTCTTCTACTCGCTGGAAACATATTTGAAGGCACAACAAAAATACCTTTTGCAAGTTGTAATTATAATCATAACAACAACGAGATACACAGACAATATGGAGCTGAAAGCAATGACCAATACGTTGCTTCTTCGTGTCATCTTTTCCATAGCCATCACTGCATCTGTCTTTGAAAGCATCATTTTGGTTGTGTACACGGATGAATCATCTATGAAGGATTTTGTTCTTTGATCGGTGTGTGCAGTAGGAGATGTAATAGGTGTTCCATTAGCTTCTGCTGAAGTCGGAACTTTGTTTTTTGTTGCCGTTGACATTGTTAGCATAGGAGAGGTATAGGTATCTATGAAAAAAGGATGCTTGCTTGAGAAGGAAACTTTTGTGATTTTATCAACAGAATTAGGTTCGATATCTAAAACAGAACAAAAATTTCAGCTTTAAAACAAGATATTGATCAGATTGCATATCTTACATTCAAAGAAGCCTTGGACTTTCAACATGATACATTCTTCTCTGTCTAGATTATAAATGTTTTTGCAAGCAAATTTGACGTTGCACAACTGTCCTTCCATGTCGGCTAAGTTGTTTGAACTGATCTAAATGTAAAAAAGGTGATATAGATGTTTTAATGAATGATAAAAAGTTGAAACTTTACATAATATGATCAAATGTTGAGTGTAATATTGGAAACCCTTTCCCTTGCAACGCAAAACCTATAACTGGTTGTAAACATCTTGTGAATTTTGATTTTTAGCTGCATTTAGACAATAACCAATGTATTTGTCTTGTAAGTGATCTTCTACGTGCCTTGAACGTCATGTAAATTCCGATTATACGGAGCAGAGGTACTTAATTTTTTCAAACAACACACGCCATCGGAATACGTATATAGGTCATACCTCTTTACATAGAAGAACCTTACTCCATATCATTGTCAACCAAAACATACATAGCAAGTATTGGAGAATATTTTTCACAAGAGGTTTCAATTAAGTTTTTTAATTTAGTCTGAATTTTGTTTATTGAAAACAACACCATTTACCATCATGGAAGGCTTTACCATATGAAAGAACCATGTTAACTATTTCCTTCGATTTTCATATTAATATTCACATTCTGTCTCTTTGACAAAATTACTTTGTGCTAAGGAACGCACAAGATATAGCGATGCCCGGTATATATATATAACAAGCAAACAAGTGGATTTTTACTAATATCAAGTTAATTCTGTAACGCTCGTACAAATTGAAATAAGAATATACCTGAAATCGTGTACGAGCTTCAACACGCTTTGTTTCAATGTCAAAATTCTTTTGTTTATACCATTTTCCTTTTTTCCACATTTGCATATCTGTGCATTGGTATTCACCAGTCAAAGAAAACAGATGCGAAGGAGAGCCGTAAATAAATTTCGTACGTATTGTACGTTGCGTGCAACCTAAATGAGGAGTACAGTAAATGAAATTTTCATTCTCGTCCCCAGAGGTTTATCTCAAAGAGCTCTGAGGTCAAGAATGTGAAATTTTAGCTTAGTTTAAAATGATAGGGAATTTTATGGAAGCTATAAGAGGATGGATGAATGTAAAAGTATAATTGGATGTTTTTTAAACTAAAATTAGTTGCTTGATATTTTCTTCTCTAAAAACAGTATTTGATACCAGTGTTGCTTCCTAGTTAATAAAGACAGCAAAAAATCTGTAGTTTGTGATTAGGATGGGGCTAAGCCATAACGTCTAATTTAAACCATTAGTCTCAGCATGAATTAACAAGACAAATATTTTTCTTTCCATGTCCACGATGTGTTTGAATTCAATAAATGCTGTTCCCGCCCTATGGCATTCTAAACATTCCTAACCATCCCGCTTAGCAATAAAAATGAATGTTAGCAAGGCACGAAATAGCGATCGGAAAATATTTTCTATGGGCTAACGACTAGTTAGTTGTAATAACTTAACCGAGTCGAAATCTGTAAATGCTCAATTTAATGTACAGAGAGCAAAATTTAAATACTTTGCCTGAGGAAAAAAGGACACAGAGACATAAGAGACCTAGGAAGAGTTTGGATAATTGGATTTAATAAAAAAACTTATATAGTTACTGTATTAATAAAAAAATTAACGAAAATGAATAAACTAATAGTTTTTTACTATTGTGTACAGTGGGGATCGATTAAGTATGACCTTTTAAAGTCAAATACCAAGGTCGAGCTCATATATAAAAGTTCCCTCTTCCAATATCAGAGATTTGTCTCTCAAATACACAGAGGGCACATGGCAAAATAGGTCTTAATTTGGAGGTTAATCGTAAGGCGTAGTTAACCGCTGGGAGGCTTTAAACGACTAAAACACCTCACATCCAATATTATTAAGGTCGGAAGGATTCGCGGGCGGATAGGTTTGTGATTTTCGCGATTTTTGACCTTTTTCGCAAAAGCTTATATTTTAAGACATTCCAAAACAAAAATCGAAATTACAGATAATTCTTGATCAGCGAAAGTTTTCCCCGCTAATAACATCGTTATCTTAGATCTCTCGCACACTGATAAAAAAACATGATCTCTCGCGAAAAACCTTCTGCCCGTGAATTATTCCTTTATAATATCATTGGCATAAACTACTCTTATAACCTTATTGCCTTATCTTTTTAAATAGAAATATTTCCCTTAAGAGAATAAAAATCACTAGAATTTCTTTCATTCTCTTTTTTTCTGTCTCTGTAACAATCTCTGCGATAAGAACTCCATGTGGTTGAATTTATCGCGCCAATAATTGGTCCGATTATCACTTCGGCACGTAGGTTCCCGTTTCAACTGTAGCCATGTTATCAATCATATTCTATTGCAGGCTTACTTCAACCGCAGATTGAGCAAAAAAGCTCCTTTGTGTACAGTAATGCGTATACAAACTGCACTGAAAGTGATATAATTACCTATCCTTGGTTTTTTTATCGCCCGATTAACAGAAATCAATTGTACAAAGATTATACTTGATGTTTGAAAAGTGGGCATAATAAAAAATTGATTATCTTTTGAGATAAAATAAAGCAAAAAATGACATCATAATTGTCAGATCTTCCATATTTAATGATGAGACGTTAAACAAAAATATTCTATTTGAGTGGGTTTCAGGGATAATAACTTAATTTTTAGTACTAGCATGTTTTTAATCAACTTTCAAAAACATTATAAATTTAAAATACTAACTATACTTTAATTTTTTTCAAACACATAACGGTAATTATTTCGTGACAAAAATAAAACTTCTGACACATTTTTTACTCTTATTGGTGACAATTATTAATGTCAATTTTGCTAGTCATAACAGATTGTCTATCTGCATATCCATGGTCGTTTAAGCGCAAAAAATAAACAATAGCTAAATAGAATAAAGAACGGAAAAGAAGGCATACCAATAAAAATGTTTGTCTTATAGCTATCACGAAGATCTTACCTTCATTAACAAATCCAAAAAAAGCACAACTTACTATCACATGAAAAACGAGCTAGCCTGGATAACTGGGATCATATGATCAAGCCCTTTGGGAGTAAAATTAAAATTAAACCTTTCTGCTGTTTGCACGATGTCGAGTAAAAAGGAAACTTAAATGTAATTTCATTTTCGTCCTAAAAATGTGGAACACGATAAGCAGTTCGCACAATCCGGTGTGAATTCAACTTTTTTTTATTCTGGCCTGAAATCTTATTTCGTGTAGGTCAATATACAGGCTGTTTGTCGAAATGAACCAAAGATTTTTGTTTTGATGTTTGTGTCTTGCCTTTCTTCCCTGATTTCGCACGTCTATAAATTTGTACCTAGCTAGATCATACTTTCTTTAACTGGTTCTACTACAAAACTTATATCACCTAAATAATAAAGCCATAAACAACGGACAAATAAAATGTTTTTACAAGCCTTTAAAAATACTGTCTCGAAATTAAAGCGAGAGACTGATAGCGTATTAAAGCAGTGTAGGCTTTACCAAGCTTTATTCGCATAAAAATTAATGAACATTGTGTTAGCTGGTATATAGTTGTGAAGTGTAAATAATTTCAAGATAAAAATATGGAAGATGACACATGTTGATAAGATTTCCACAACTACAAAAAAATTGATTTTAATTTTAGGGGGGAAAATTGTGGCAGACAATGGCATGCAACATACGGAAAGAACTAGTTTTTGTAGAATAAAATTGTACACCTTAAAAATTGTAGTTTTTTTATATTTTTGTATAAACTCTTATGACGGGAGGACCATTTACGAAAACTCCTTGCTATACAAGGTTAACATGTCTGTCATCTATTTTGAACTTCTAGGAGCAATTTAGAATCAACTCCAGATGATGATTTAGTGTCACATAGACATAGGATATTTATTAACGTCTTCCTGAAGGAACATGATTAAACAATTATATCAGGTTAACAATGTCCCGTTCAAGAAATCTGAATTTCAATACATAGCTAGATATTATTGAGTTTGTTAAATGAATTTTTTTTTATAAGTTTTTGTCTCGTCAAAAAAGATATACATTCTTTGGACCCCTGAAAGATAATGCACTTCGGATGTAGAAAGGAACTACAAATTAGGGAATATAAATGCGAAAATAAAGAAAGAAAGACTAAAAATCAAAAAGAAAGAAATCAGAAATAGGTAATAAATACATAAATAAATCCATACCGTTTAAGAGTTCAGTTTCCTTAAAACAACCAAACAGATTATCAATAAAGTGAAAAGTGCTACGTTCAGGAACACAAGAACATATGCTTCTATTCCAGTTTGCATTTTTAAACTGTTCACATTCGAGTTGATCCGAAACAAAAATAATATCACCCAATTCTTTTCTTTCCACTTTCACACCAGCAATTAACCATGTTTTTATCAAAAACGTCAACAAATATGGTAGCAGTAACCTTGTCGATAAACAACCCGCCATTTTTTATATCACACTTTTCACGAAAAACCTCATAGAACGCTCGGATACGTTTCCTTTGAAGTTAACATCGAAAGCGAAGCACCGTTATCAACGATGTTTTTGAATATGCTTATCGAGATGAATTTTTCTTACATAAGACATTGTTAGGAGCAAATGTTGCTCGTTAAATCGAGCATGCGGTTGCTATAGTGATGATTTATGACTCGCATTAAAATATGTGTCAGCGGTAGTGCTTGAATACATTGAAATACAGATATTGTGGTTCCTGTTAGCTTTCATGTGGATTTTAATTATAACTGCTAGACAAAGGATGATATATTTTGTTGCCAGAAACAAGTCGTACTCGGTTTTATTTGTTATCAGGGACTTGTATATAAAAAAATAAACAAACGACAAAGAACAATGCAATCATGAGTATCAACAACGCTGATAGATAAAAATTTGAATTGCGAAGCTCCCTTAAATTGAGCATAGTTAAAGGTTATATAACCACTATATATCTGTTCAAATGTCGACTCGAACTGCTTTTAAGGAAATGTGCTTGTCTTGCACAAATTACTGTGATGAACAAAAAAGAAATTATAATTATATATTCATGGAATTATGAAGAAAAACAGGCCTAAATGATTTAAAAAAAGAGTGGGATAATAAGATAAGATTTTCACAACTACATCAAAGACAAAATAAGATATTTGACTACAACTTTTTTTTGCAATTACAGTACTGATTACGTTAATTGTTCTTCTGACTACGTTTAAGATGGGGAAGTCATTCTACGTAAGAGACAAAAAAATCAAGCTTCCCGAAGCAGGAATTGCTTAACCACTAACGAAAATCAGGATTTGCTGACTGTATCTTAAGTGCGTAAAATCTTTAGCCTTTTAATGGTAGTAGTTTTTCATAAGTCAAGGTTAATTTTTTTTAAAATTCTAAATTTATGATTCCAACTTTTTTACAAGTGCTTTTACTTTAGCTATATATCTCCTTTTTTATTATTATTGTGATCTTGTGTTTTTCTTTGATGTTTTACTTTTGCTTCAGCATAAACTTAAGCACTTGTAAATGCTACTTCAAATTTTAGCTCTTGGGATGTAATTTTTTTTTAAATTACATATCTATTTGGTTATGTTTTTTTTACTTTAGATTTACGTAGTAATATATATGAAATATCGTTATAAAAATGTTTGTAAGACCAGCCAAAAGTTAATTAATTCCGTCCTATGAGAAATCCGTTGTTGCTGATAGATTTAGATGTTAAGTAGAACAGTGAAAACAAACAGATTAATTTGGAAAAGAAACCAAATATAATTTTTAAAACAACCTACTGTTATTAGTATCTACTGAAATAAAACTTGCTTCAAAATAAAATGTCAACTAATAGATTGAGGATAGGTTAAAAATAGGATTCCGTTTGGTTTTATAAAATCTGATGAGAAAAATCTAGCAACCAAATGATTTATAATAGTTACTTTGCGGTCATAGCCAATATAAGGAAATTATATTTTTTAATTGTTAACGTCAAACAATTGGTATTATTTCTGAAAACTCCAGCCTACTCATGAAATGAAAATTAATACCACGTGCCAACGCTAAATACAATTTTAGTCAACGTGAATCGTTTAGGTGTATTTCTTGAATACTTAAAAGACCGATCACGTCAGATAATTATTGTGTGTCCACGTTCGCACTAAAATAAATAATAATGCTTTTTTTTTACTTTTAAAAAGCCATTATTAAAGAGACAGTTTAGTTAATTTAAGTTTGGTTACTTTATTACCAGCCAGTAGCATAATTTCTATAAGATCTATAAGATCTATAAGGTTTGTATCAAATGTGGCGGAGATCTTAGTTTAATTATTTTTTGTTATATAATTAATAATTATGTAATAATGATTCTATGCCAAACATGCAGCAGAGATAATTTCTGTTATTGATCATTACCACATCAAAACCGCCATCTTAGAACTTTATGGAAAATAAAGCAGGGACAAAGTAAATGAAGATAAAAGATTGAAACATTTTCCTTCGCATACGAAGTTTTATTGCAATTTTTATAGAAGAAGTCTTACCTCAAAATTAACCTTAACTTGATCTACGATTGATAGCAGAAATAAAAGTAAGACGTTGTTAATAATACCACCTTCCTACATTCCCAAAAATTACAACCCCTAACCACGTGTTTTGCACCTATTGCCCGCGGGGTAATGTATTTCGTCATAGTGCGCAAATCCAGCTTTAGAAAAGCGCGAGTAACCCGCATTCTGGTTTATGACGTCATTAAATTTTTTTTCTACGTTTTACCGCTTGTGTGAACATACCATGCTAATTGTGTAACTAACTGCAACACGAGAAAACGAATGTGCCCAAAATTGAAGATTTAGACCTTAACTCAGCCGAGGATAAGGGACTGATTTGAAGGCCTGAATGTACCCCGTGTGGATTTTTATCCCGCATAAAATATGTTTAGAAAGGAAAATCTTTTAGAAAATATATCAGAGTAACTATGCAAAAAGCACAATATTTTTGATTAAAACCAACGGGAATTTTATTAACGTCACAACTAACAATAAGATCTTATAATACATAATTTCCATTGTTTTTACATTATCCTAACCTTTAAATTTGCAACATTTTCTAGTAAGTATTATCGGTTACCGCTCCTCTTGATGTTACCGTTCTTCTTGACTGTTCCGGAATATTTTTGCGCTAAAGAGGATGGGTTTGGTTGCCTTCTCAGGTCAGGCTGTTTATATCTTTTAAGGAAGATCGCTAGCTTATTCGTTAACTAGAAAAAATCTAGCTAGCTATATACATAAAGTGATTTCTATTTAGGTTAGCTAGCGTCACTAATATCCACGGATATAATAGCTAGCAACTAGGTAAGAGTAGGAGGGACTACTGCAAACGTGGTTTTTCTAGAGTGTTTAAAGGCTACACAAATTTCTAGAATTTGTGTAAGTAGAAAACAGTTTTACGTAGGGATAAAAACCCATTACTTCTTGAAGCGTGAGCTATATTAGTCCCTGAAAAAAAAGGTATGAAGCTACCCTTCTTCCTCAATAAATCTGCGACGAATTTTTTTCTCTACGTTTTTTCTTCTTTCTTAGAACACTGTGTAAATCTGTATATATATTTGTTATTTATTCTGGTATATTGTATTGCATGTGGTTGTAAAATAGCTACCACAAGAAGTGAGATTTAAATTCCAGGACATATAATGCTTTATTTTTCTCCAAGTAATACTGTTTTCTAAATTGAGCTTTTAAAATTTTACGAAAATATTATCGTAGAGTCAAGTTCTTGCGTAGGCAATAAGGCTAAAAGGAATAGGGAATGCATTATGTGTAGGTAGCTGAAAAACACTTGGGTTCTCTCAGAACTCATGATAAAAATGGAGGCAAGAGAACAGGTTTGTTGCAAACTGAGATAAATTGGATAGGACAAATTAATTCCTTTTGAGTTCTTCATATCGTAGAACACAACATGCAACGAACTTCGACAAGAATTATTTTCTCTAAAAATATTGTGAAACGAATTCATTCCGATTTAATTATCCTCTCTCATTTTTAATTTACTGAATTTTTTAAATCTTCTGTCATGATTGGATGGCTGCGGTAATAACAATATCGTATCATGTGAGCATTCACAGTCTCCTTGTTTCCAGTTTGTATATTTCTAGCATTATCCAAATCCATTCAGAATATCGGAATCCATTCGTAAAATTATCAGCCTGCGAATTGATTTGATATGACTTTTATTTCCTACAAAAATAAGTCTTAAATAAACGTTTTCTGTTGTTTAAATTCGAATTATTACAGAGTTAAAATTTCAGCGAACAAAATGCGTTGAAAGTTCACGAAAATTTTATACACTGGAAACACTGGAAATATTGTAGTGAGAATAAAACTGTATAATTTCACTACATGGGTTCCTTGGTCGCCTCACTTTTTTGCTAGATGATAATTTTTTTTATTCACATAAGCTTTTGACTTTCCCTGCAATTAACTCTACGGATGACTAAAATGTCATATATTTTGGGTACAACTTACAAAAGTAAGGGGCTGTGCAAGGTTACGAGATTCTTGGAAATAGAGGACCTGAACAGTTAAATTCCTTTTTTTTAATTGCCCTACATAGCCAATTTTGTATTTTAAGTTAAGCAATTCCTAAAGAACTAGTTGGTAACCCGTATTTAAATCCACGATTTCGCTCCTCCTTTATTAACCGTAGCTATTCCATGTGTCTCGCTACTGCGGTTACCATTTTGCGTGACAGACAAACAGACAGACAGACATATACGGCTATTTAATATAGATAACTGAGATAGTGGTGATGAGAAAATCAACAGATGAATTTTCACTTACCTTTGGTTTCTTTTTTCGACATCTAAAATGAAACGAAAACAGATAGTTTATTTTACTGATGTTTACTATTTTACGATTTTTCAGCCGGTAGCAACCTCGTCCCCAAGGCATCTTGTATCTTTTCTGACCCCGGGACGGCTCGTTTTTCGTCGCTGTTTTTACTACCGAGACTAGTGATGCACGGAAGGGTACCAGTCTACTGTAGCGGTACGTAAATTATTACTTTTTGAGTGTTGACGACAGAACTACCCTGTTGAATAAGGTACAAAAACCTATTATTTTTACAATTAAATCATTTTAAATGGTCGTTTGGTAGCTTTTTAGTGATTTGGAATATAAAGCTCGATTTGTATTTGCTTACAAAGAGTTCCATCAGGCTAAAATTCGTTTGAAAAAATGAAATAAATCAAAAATAGTTGTTTTTATTGATTTTTACGTTTCATCTAGTTTCATAAAACTTGAACTTATTTTTCTGCTTTCATTATTTTCTTTCGTCTTTTGCTGTGCCAGTTAAAAATAGTTAAATATTACTTTTTTTTGCACAATTGGAGAACTAAAGTAAATACTCCCCATAGAGGAGGTAAAATAAATCAGTAATACGCCGAAGAACTTTCTGCCGAAACGTCTGGTTTATTATACTGCAAAGAATTAAAATTTGAGGATTTGGGCAAATGTTTTTAATCCCGTCGATCTTACCTCTATAAATTTTTGATAAAAAGTAAAATGCGAGGTGTAAGTATTAAAAAGTTTTAATTCTAGAATCTAAACCGGATTTTCAATTTTAACGTGGAGGTATATGATTTTAAATATATCACGGAGAAGGAGAACACTTCTAAGCAGAACAAGAAAATACTGTGCATATTAACAATCGCGAAGAAGAAACGATTTTTTGTGTAAAAACAAACTTATATACAGTGGAATCTCTCAATCTCGACTACTCTCTATCTCGAACTTCTCTCTATCTCGAACTAAAGTCTCGGTCCCTTTGTGGTCCGCCTAAGGTATTTTCCTTTCTTTATCTCGAACAATTTTTTGGTCCCTTGCGAGTTCGAGATAGAGAGATTCCACTGCCATGAATTATTTATGTAGGTTAAAATAAGAGATCAATTTGCACATTTTTTCCGCACTTTGTAAATATAGTGTGTATAAAAGTAATTGTCTTAAACCACCTTAGAAAACGTTGAATTGACGATGAGCCTGACTCGAAATAAAACCATCAGCTACTGTCTTGTACATAGAAAGTAGTAAAAAAAACAATTCTTAGCGTCCTACCACCACTGTAATTACTTCAAGCCCCCGTCAAATATGACAAAGAAGCCTCTTATTTGTCATAATGGTTTTAAGGGTGGAGGAATATTGGCCGGAGAGCGGGCTTAGAAGTGAAGAAGGGTGGTTAACAAATTGGCATCGGAAGGAAAATTTAACAAAAAACTATTTTAACAAATAACTTTAACATGTTTTTATAAAGTTTTTGTTTTAACACAATTCACATGTACCTTTTTTGGCAGAATACCGACTGGCAGCCTTGTGGTAGAGCGATCGCTTCCAGTGCGGGAGGTCTTGGGTTCAAACCCTGGCCAAGCCATGCCAGAGACTATAAAAGGGTGAATCTATCCTTTCTGCTTAGCGCTCGGCATGAGAATAGGATTGACATCTTAGGCGGTTGTCTAGTTGAGCGATTGCTGTGCTTGCACGACTTTTGTAGCTCAAATGGGAGCTTTAAATGAGCTAGGACCCCCTTTGCAGGACCCTTGTTAATAACAGTACCAATAGTAACTGAAGAGGCTATCCAGGGTAAATAATTTTGATAATAATAATTGAATATGTTTTTAACATGCCTTATTGAAAGATGGGGCTTATTTGGAAATACATTTTAGGGTTGGTACTTATTCGGAAGGGCCTTTATTTTGTATTTATGGTAATAAGTATGGTTTTGGAATGTAAGTTTCTCTCAAATACTTACATGGTATACGTGATTACAACAGCTATGACCAAGAGCAAACCTGTGACACAGAATCCAACAGAAAGTGGAAACCTATCATGTTGATGATCGTGTGGAACAGGTGTTGACACTGTTGTTGTCATTATGTATGAGGGAGTGCTATCTGTACTCTCTTCCGGCAAAGGCCAAATATCTGTATCGTTATTAAAAAGAAAATCATTTCCATTCTCGTCCTCGCCTCCTTCTCCACTGCTATCTGGGTCTTTTAACTCATATAATGTCTCATTCTCCTTTGGCTTTAAAGATTCTGGGATATCATCTGAAACACACAAATGATATCAATTTGTATATGTCCTTAAAATACAGTGCACTACAGACATTTTTAGTACATATGAGAAGAGTACAAAAAATACTAACATGTACAACTACTCCTTAATATTATCTAAAACACAATCAAAGCACGTTCCCAAGTTTTATTGCAAGGGATCAAATTTGTAATACTTTGTAGCCAGAGATTCAAAGTCGTGTATATAAAGCAGTGTCAATTTTTTTATACTAAAGCAGGTTGACAACTTGGTTTGGAAATGGAGGGGTTAATTTGGTATCTGAGGAGGACCCTAAGACTTAAAGATTGCCTTAAAACTATTCAAATTTTAAGTTTTTTTTTGGCTTATAATAAAGAAAAACACAGTTTTTGCGAAGCTATCTCTTGAAAAAAATGTTGGTGATTTTAAAACTGGATTCCAATTGTCTAAATTATTTCTCCTTTTGGCTCATTTTTAAAAGTTCTATAACTGAACCAAGTAAGGAAAGCATGTCGCTAGCAAATCCACCACGAATAGCTTCCTTTTTATTATTAACTACAATCAATTTTTTTGCTAGTTATACTTGGGAATTACAATTCAGATTTTTTCTGGAATAGACTCCCCTGCAAAGAACAGGGACAAATGTCTTCAATTAATAATGGTGTATTTGATCAGAGGTGAGGGCTCTGCAAATAATGAACATTTCTATTACAAGCTTATAATAAAATATATGAATAGTGGAACTCTGCAAATATACTTACATGTTGTGTTTTCAGATCCTTTCATGAGCATACAACTGTAATTGCTGCAGCTGAACGATAATCTTAAGATTTCACCACGTACATCATCAAATGGCTGTACCTTTAACGCAACACATACGTTAAAAGCTCTATAGACCTATTTTAAACACATTGTAAATTGTGCTGATAGGGGGTAGCCTTTTATAACAGGGTGACGACCACTGACTTAAAACTGCGTAATCTTAGGAGCTGTTAGGAGAATTTGGAAGGTTTTTGAGTCAAATTTTAGGAGAAAACACTAGAAAGCGTATAAACCATTCTATATCTTAGGAGATTTTACTAAAAGTTTAGAAGGAAATGAAGTTACTAATTCAGGAGATTATAGAAGAGTCTCCATTTCTCAGGGTTTTTATGAGATTATAGAAGGTTTTCCATTTCTTTAGGTTATTTATGAGATTATAGAAGGGTTTCCATTTTTTTAGGTTATTTATACCTTGTATAACTTTTAATAGGATTTTCCAAATAGAATTACACTTCGCTCAGCTAATATTCCCTTTATTCCATATTAAAGTATGGAATAAAGGGACAAAATGGTAGCATGAAATTTTTGCTCATTACAGCACTTTTTCTGTGACGAAGAAGTTTGAATTTGTACAAGATAAGACATCTACTTAAAATCCATTTCGCTGCTTTAAAGTTTAAGTATGGATTTTAAGGTTCTGATTGGAAGATAAAAGTTGTTTAACATATCCACCCATTTTTACAGATGTCATTTTGCATGGCAATTGCCAGGAGATCCTGTTTTACGGGCTGAATGCACCCTTATAAGCAAAAAATCTTTTAAATAATTTAAATCATAAACTTGCTATCAACTTAGCTACTTTCCTTGATACATGTATTATAAGAAACAAGGAACATGAAGCCGAGATTGTAGATTGTAAATTTATCAAATTTATTGACTTTCTGCTGAAAATTACTTTAAAAGGTATAAAATAGGGGTTTTCAGAAAATTTACTTTAAAGTTTAGAAACTTTCAATCAAAACATTGTGCCCAAATATGCACCTCTTACAAAACCTTTTTTTTATTTCTAACATTTTTTCTGATGTTCCAAACCATGTTAGTACCTTTAGCTGGTAAACAATCAACAGTTCATTGTCATAGCTAAAATTAGCATTCACACGTGACCAGTCTGAACCAATCAACTTCTCTCCTGTTATATTGCATGCTGGATTCACACCAGGAATACCAGGAACCAGTAAGCCAGCATTTCTAGGCGATTCGGCTGACTCTATTGTAGGAAATGGTTCGTGTTTCTGGTGGCTAGATTGTTCAGCGTATATTGTGCAATCTGAAAAGAATTATTAAAGATATGTTACAGTTAATTTCAGATTTACTATACCTTAATCTGTCCAGGCGAGGGAGTGGCATATTAACAGGAAGACAAAACGAGGAAATGTTAGTCAAAACGATGTCTCAGTTAACCTGCTCACAGCACGTTTATATTGTTAAACTTTTATTCTATTTTTTAAATGTATTAGCACTAGACCTTTTGGAAGGTATAGAATTAAAGAAATAAATGTTTTAGAAAATTAATTTAGTAGCATATACACATTGATCAATAATTACTTTAGCTCTGACAGTACCATTACAAGAACATATGTTTTCTTATGATAATAGAAATTGTTTAAAATCTTTTTAAATCACTTTCTTTTGTATTAGCAATCATTCCTTACCATTGTTTCTTATGTTGTGATAGACTAGAGGTCATGACATTAGCAGCTGATTCATCACAAACAACATCGATTCATAATAATTTTTTTAAACTAATTCGTTTAGTTTTTATATAGACGAAAAAATTGTTCAAATTAACACTCAATTGAACGTTGAAACAAAACAATGATGTATACGTTTAAATCAAATTGGAATACATAGTTATATCTTTTCCCGCTCACGCATTTACTTTGTACCTGTTTTCAAAGTAAATGCGTGAGCGGGAAAAGCTTTTTTTTTCGCAACAGTAAACTTTTTTTTTTCCCAAATTTTTTTTGTCCTATTAAAATCATCACCACGCATCTGCCACACAGAATTACTATTGTCAAGTATAAACAATATACACATATACTCTTTCAAAAATAATTTTCGCAAGGATTTATTTTTGCGAATTAGCCAAAAAAAATTTCTCACGAATTTATTTCGCGAAAATTTCTGGCATAAAAAAAGTTAAAACTGCCACGAAACAAACAAACTTTAAAAACAAAACAAAAACAAAGCCGATAAGATGATCTTTATAAAAATTGTTTACTATACAAAAATGATAACATATTAAAACAAATAATAATAAGGATAGCTAATAATGAATAAGCGATAAGAAATTTAAATATGGCTTACCATCTATCCATTGGTTAATATCATAACATCCAAACTTATTATTAAACACATGAAACGTAGAATTTTTTTCCTTACAAATACAATCACCATCTATGAACTCCGTGTTTTGAAACTTTTGACAATCCTCGCGATAAAAAACATCCATCAACACATCTCCACTTAATGAACGAAAAACCTCAAATCCAGAAGATATGGAAAAAACAATTAACAACAAAAGGCTGATCAGAAATCTTTTAGGCATTTTAAGACCAGCTTTCATTCTTCAGCTTATCAGATATATACATTTCAAAATCTCTGTTTCATAAACACAAGTAGTATAACGTCTAATTATTTCCGGTTTAATTTTTTTCTCATATAAATTATTGTAATCCTTGTCAAAAGTGAAGTAGTAATTAGTAACTGCTGATTAAGATGGATAATTAAGATAACTGCAAAAGGTGAAGTGACATGGAAATCCTCTAGAGAATGTTGTCAACTCAAGGAGCCAAAAGTTAATCAAACTGTTAATATAATTTATTAATAAACATCTCAAAGCCTGAATCACTTTCGCTTTGTTTATTTAGTAAAACAATGTTAGAAAGCTAATTTAACAGTGAATGTTGCAATAATTTGAAACAGAATAACTTCCGCAAGTCACTGTTGTTGTACAATGACGCTTCGAGCTCGTATGACAGGAAGCATTTTTACAGATCTTTTTAACCAATCAATAACGAACCAATCAATAAAGCCCAATTTGTACTACCTAAAAAAATATACGTATCATGTCGCCTTTTTAGTTAATATAAATTGAGTTTGGAAAGTCACAAAATTTTTGGCATGCTTTTTGTTTTCTATACCAATTTTTTAAGAAAACAAAGCATTTTTAATTTTAGGACCAATTTTAGCCTAAAAACGGTATTTAGCTGAAACACAGAGTTTTATTGTCATTATCACATTCAACATGCTTTTTGGTTCAGTGAGCTACATGTTGTAGAAAATGGAATCGAGCCATTTTCTAGTAAGTTTAATTTAGAAACCACCCAAGGCTCGAGAAGATGATCATGACGCAGAGCCTGTTTTGATAAATCACTCTCCTTCTGGGTGCGTTTAAATAAAAGGAGTTGTTTTTTGAATATAAATGAAAATGTTTGGGTAGGTAGTTTCCATGTATGACTATTATAATCAAAATTTAGAATCCATATTTTGAGTTACAGAGTAAAGGGTCATTTAAATCGCACGTACAATATACATTTTTTATTCCGCATTTTTTAAATTCTGACTATTTAGGAGTTGCGGCGTCATTCCAGCGACTGACCGCGCTTTGTAAATGTTCCTTGTTAACACAAAATCAATGTTTTGAAGCAATCAAAAAGTCTATAAAGTAAAAGAATGGCTTGATTTATTGGTAAATGTGCAGACAATGTACGCAGAAAACGATATGTATGAATATGCAATAAAGACGGTTATACCTAACTCATGTGGAGAGTGAGACGCGCTTTTATAACACTTCCCGCAGTCAGTTAATAGTGCCTATAAGGCGCAACACATTTTTTATAAAAGTGCGGGAAAAGCGCTTTTTTGCAATTTCGTAGTTCTTAAAACGCGGGAGGTGTCATAGTCAAAATTTTTGTGTTCACAAATTTCTCACGTAACATAGCTACTGTTCGTAATATGTTTGTAATTTCTCTTAACCTCTTCACACTATACTCTGCACAGGAAGTATGAGAATCTGCCATGGTTTTTGCGTATTCAATACGATTAATTAAATATGATCGAAGTATTTCTTGGAAGTTATTGGGATGTAGCTATTCGAGATAATTCAAAACAATTATTTTGGTTTTAATTCTCAAAAGAGTGTTTACATTCAGTATTTTAAATTCGCCACATGTTTTTGGTTTTTATCGTGGAAATCAAACTGCGCCTCGTAGAAACTCGCTTCTTCAAACCACTACTATATAACTTATTATATCTTTTTTCTTTGACGTCATATCAAAATGGCGCTCCTCCGACCCTATTATGTTTGGCTGATTCACACTTGTGACGCAAACGAAAAACGCAAACGCAAGAAAAAGACTGTGTGAACGGAATTTCGGCGCAAGCATAAACGCAAGCATAAGCTCGACGAAAGATACTACAAAGTTTTCATATTCTTGTGTTCTACGTTTGCAGCATAATTTTTGAAGTGTGCACCAGAAAACGCAAGTTAACACAACGCAACAACAAACGCAAGAATATCCTTAAGGATAAAGATAAGAAAACTGTGATAACTTGAAGCCAGAAATATTATAAATGTACTGAAAATGCAATTTTTTTGAAGATGAGCTGGTAGAAAAAGTTGCTCTTGTAATCTTTGTTTTGCCATGATAAATAAGACGATGAACCACTTTTTAAAGCAGCATGATGATTTGTTAACCATCTATCCCGCTACAGTGTGTCAAATCCCATTTCCCCTGTATTTTCTTATCCTGTTCTCCTTTGTTAGGTTATGATAACATAGATTATCAGGCTCGGATCCAGGGTAGGTCGGATAAGTCGCGTGACTTAAGCCTGATTCACACTTGCTTGCGTCTGCGTCTGCGTCGTGAAGTACGCATGCGCAGTAGCAGCTTCTTTAAGAGGAACGCAACAGTGAAGCAAGAAAAACGCAAGCCGTTCACACTTACACAAAAAACTTAAGCAATATGGATGGTGAAGAAGCACTGATTCTGATTTTTATTTACTTTTTTTCTCTCCCATATCTGTTTCTTATGTTTCGGAACGATTTTTCAGCGTTACTGGCTAAAAAAAAGTACATCAACATTATTGGAATATGCTTTGTACTTTACATATATCAATATAATAGATTCAACATTCAATTTTTTTGAGAAATCTTATGAATGCTAAAAATTAAGTATTTTTAAAAAAAAATTGTTTACGTAGCTACCATCTAACAAGTTTGCTTCTTTGGCTACATCCTGCCAATCAAGTTTTATCTTGTTTTTTTATTACCAAACGAAGGCTATCGACGATCCAGGTGTTGCGTTAAAAAATCCGTTCAGATTCTATTTATTTTACGGCGAAAATTTATCATTTTAATTGGCGATATATAATTCTTCTACGTCTTCTTTATCCATTATGTCAGTTTATGTTTTCTTGCGTTTTCATGTTCCAATCTTGCGTTTGCCTCAAATTTTAGAATTAACATACGTGTTTTTCTTGCGTTTGCGCTTACGTCGCAAATGTAAACCAGGCTTAACTTATTAAAATTGCTGTTATATTGATTTTTCTAGCTACTTCAATAAACGTAAGCGGTGTGAAAAAACTTTGAGGTTTTGTCAACAAAGAAAGGACATAGTTGTCCAGTTGCAATTTCCTTGATCCGCAAGCTAGTATAGGGGTCACTACATACAGATTTTTATAAAAACCACGGTCAAACTCTCATAAAAAATAACATACAGAATTTTGACTTGTGACGTCACAGATTTTCATCACACTCCCATAAATATCAACACACTCCCATAAATAGCATCACACTGTCATAAATATCAACACACTCCCATAAATAGCATCACATTCCCATAAATAGCATCACACTCCAATAAATAGCATCACACTCCCATAAATAGCATCACACCCCATCCCTACAAAATCCGCTGACCATCAGCAAAAAATCTAACGCATGCGCAACGTGACCAACATGGTGCTATCATGCGCAAGTGGAGTAGCGGGCAAATTCCAAATAGGCGCTGGCAATTCTCGGACTCTGCTAAAATCTGTATATAAGAAAGGAATGAGTTGGTTCAAGAACGCAATCAGTAAAATATACAACACTGTGTCGGCACCAGTGGCAGCAACTCGCGACGCTCTTGCCTCTCGACTACAGAGTGTGCGGGATACCGTTGCCTTCTACTACAACAAGGCAAAGGAACAAATTTCGGGAGGGACAACGCTTCACGACGAGATCGAACAGGAGGCAAGAGAAGATGGAAATAGGATCAAAACATGGCGGTTCAAAAAGCATTTAAACCAACCTCTGAAGGACGCTATTATGCAAAAAATTGAACCCCACATGGAAATGCGCGTTAGGATTGTGTACAGCCTCGGGTGTAATATTTACCAAGGTGGGGGTGGTGTGTCTGAATATCACAAAACCAAGAGCTCCGGGTCACTATCAAGTATAGCGGAAATCGAAGCGTTCATTGAAGAATGCGAGATGAAGCGCCTCGATCTGGAGGATGGCGAGTTTTGGACTAAGGCTTACTTACCACCCGTTAGGACCACCGAGACCCTAGGAGCCTATGAAGGGAAAATCGTCTTTGATCACGTCCAGATCAAGGTGATAAGCACGCGTGAACCTCTTCTGGCATGCGGCCCTCTCCCAGATTGGCTGCGAAACAAGAGGTGCATCTACGCTATGGATGGGAAAATAGAACGAACGGACAACTTATGCTTGTGGAGGTGCTTCGCTGTAAGAGAGAGGGCAGACGTAGTACGAGGAATAGAGTTTCTTACAAAACCAGCCCTCACGTTAGCCCGGAATTACTACGAGGACCCTAAGCTAAAACGTAAAGATGTGCGCCCCACGAGGCTGGTGGATCTTGAGGGAGTTGCCAAACAATTCACTATCAACATCAGAGTCTTTGAGCCTAGGACAAACTCTGAAAAAGCACCATGGCGACTCGTCTATGGACAAAGCCAATACAAAAAGGGTTTAGACACTATCAATCTTGGTATGCTGGACGGGCACTGTTTCTACATCAAGGATTTAGACGTGCTGGCCCAACAGAAATGGGAATGTGAGGTATGCAAACAACTGTTTACCAAAAGCAACCACCTATCACGGCATAAGAAGAATGAATGCGAGGGTGTCAAGACGACGATTATCTGCAAGGGTGGAAAGGTGAAACGTATGCCGAGCAAGGCGGAGAAGGTCTTTTATGATGAGGGTTTTAGCTACGATGCATCCCGCTGGATTGAATACATGTCGAAGGAAACTGGGAGGCACATACACCACGCGCTATGTGGTCATGGCGGTGAACGTGTTATCCGCAAGGGTAAAAAGGAGTGGAAAGTTGATGGTTATGAGCCTATCACAAAGACCGTCTATGAGTACAATGGGTGTCGGTGGCACGGATGCCCCTGTCGGCCCGAGAGAACCAACGCGGACAAGAATCGTTACAGTGCAACCCTTTCTAAGGAAAATATAATACACGAACAGGGTTACAGCCTCGTCACAGCCTGGGAATGTGAAAAACCACCCAAAATCAAAAGGTATTTTAAGAAGGAGTTTAGGCCCTATCCCCACTATATCGTGTTTGATTTTGAGGCCTTCCTGCACCCTTTGAATTACCAGCAAACCTCTGATTTGACATATCTTTCGAGACATATTCCTTTAAGTGTTGGTATTGCTGATAGTTTGAATAACCACCCGACGTTCATCGAGAATAAGGACCCCAAAGTTTTGGTTAAACAGTTTGTGGAGCAGCTGAATAAAAGGCATACCCTCATTGTGGAAGAAGTTGAGAGAATGTACCCAAAACCCGACGATTTCGACATGCTATCCAACGCTATCCAACAATCCAAGAACCAGGATACGTGGAACGAGTGGTTAAACCAGGTAGCTGTAATTGGTTTCAACAGTGGCAAGTATGACATCAACCTGATCAAGCGGTATTTTTTCGAGGAAATCGCGCAAGGCGATAAGATCAGGGTAGCAAAAAAAGACAACAACTATATGTTCCTCACAACCCCTAAGTTTAAATTTATCGACATTAAAAATTTCCTTGCCCCTGGTATGGGCTATACTGGTTGGTGCAAGTCCTTGGAATGTAGGCTTCAAAAGCTCGTGTTTCCATACGAGTGGCTAACAACCCACGGCAAGTTGGACCATGTCGGTCCTGTCGCGCACGAGGATTTCTATAACCGGCTAAGTGGGAAAAACACGCTATCTCGTGAAGAGTATGAAAAATTCCACGCTGAGTTTTACAAACGAGGCTGCGTCACCATGATGGACTGGCTACGCGAGTACAACCTAGCCGATGTGGAACCCTTCATTGAAGCTGTGGCCAAGACGAGGTTGCAGTATTACGACGACGAGATAGACATTTTGAAGGACGCGGTAAGTATCCCGGGTGTGTCGATGCGTTACGCTTTGAACAAGTCTCTAAGGCTGAACCCCAAATTGGAGCTATACGCTCCCGGAGACCCCTGCAGGCACAAGTGCGGGGACTCTTGCTATAAGAAAGCATGTAAAAAATGTACCAGGAATGAGGCCTACGAGCTCTTGAGAACGGGGATGGTGGGTGGTCCCGCGATCGTATTCTGTAGATACCACAAGAGGGACGTGACGGGTATCAGATCTCACGTATACAAGGCACCTCACAAGTGTAAGACCATTCTAGGGTACGACGCAAACATGCTATACCCAAGTACCCTGATGCAGGATTTTCCTTGTGAGAAGGAAAAGCTGATCAAGGTGGCTAAACCAACATCAGCGCACAACTTAGAGCTACTAACGCGAGGTGTGCTAGATGGATCACTCTTTGGGTTTGCACAGGTGGATATCGAAGTACCCGAAGATCTCCATGACAAATTCAGCGAAATGGCCCCACTGTTTGTTATGAAGGGAATACCCGACGATCAAATCCCCAAGCACATGCACGATTACTTGAAAACTACGGGTCGCAAGCGTGTTCCAGGTACGCGTAAGCTTCTAGGGTTGCTGAAAGCTGAAAAAATCCTACTGTATACCCCCTTACTAAAATGGTACCTTGACCATGGGCTAAAGGTGACTGCTTTTTACCAGTTCCTCAAGTACACTCGAGGTAAGCCCTTCGCTTGGTTTCCGGAAGAGATTGCCAATGCACGCCGACAAGCTGATCAAGACCCCGACAAGCGTATTGCGGGAGATACAGCAAAGTTGAAGGACAATTCTTTCTATGGGAAGATGATCGAAGAGCTAGCAAGGCACGCAAACACCACGTTCACACGCAATGAAAAAGAGGTTGAAGCAGCCCTGCGAAGCCCCTACCTTGAAGATCTCGAAGAGATCGGAGATGCCTACGAGCTTAGAAGGGGCAAAAACAAGTGCAGTATTGATAGAGCCTATCAGTGTGGTATTGCAGTATATCAACTAGCCAAACTTCGTATGTTGGAATTCTATTACGATTTTCTCGACAAGTATGTGGATCGTCGGGACTTTGAGTACATCTACATGGACATCTCCGGAGAAGAATTACGGGATGTCGTTCGCCCCGAACGACTTGACGCTTACGACGAAGATGTGAAAAACTGGCTAGTCACTGATAAGTACTCGAGTCGCGAGGGAGGCATATTCAAACCAAAATTCATAGGGTTTCGGATGGTTGCCACGACAGCCAAGTGCTATTTTGTGGAAGGTAAAAAGGGTACAAAGTATTCGTGTAAGGGCATGTCGAAGAGACAAAATGCCTTGACTTGGTCAAGGTACATGAGTGCGCTAAAGGGTGGTCTAGACCTAGCCAAAAACGTAGGTTTTCGGGTGCACAATCAAGGTATGATTAGCTATGAACAGAATAAGCTCGGTCTCTCGGCATTTTATGATAAAAGGCTTGTACATGACGACGGGATACATACCTCCCAGCTTGGTGTTTAACCAATAAATGGAAGTGTGTTTGTATATCGCCGTAATTTTACCCTATACCTTGATTGCTTTTTGTTTTTTTCGTTACAAAAGGCTATTAATAAAGATGTCAGAGCACGCGACTATATTTGACAACTCCGCAGAATCCTTACATGTCGAAAAACCTATCGATAAGCGCCAGGTCCTGAGGGAAGCTCTGCGTAAGGGTAAAGGGCATCTTTTGCCTAAGAAGTGTACATAAGGCTTTGTCGACAAGGCTTCTGATGAGGCCATCGAAAAGGTACATGCCGACTATGTTCAACGAGAACTACAAGAGAAGGGGGAAAAGACGGCCAAGGCGTTAACTACTCACGTGGTCAACCTGTACGCAAACATGATTGCAAATTTTGTGGACATTGATAGCGTTGAAGACTTGCGGCAAGATATCGAGGAAGACCCGATAATCCGAGACGCCATGGCAGACCTCGGGATTCTCGTGTACTGTACCATTGGGAAGTGTTTAGCGCCCATCTTGGTGATGGGGAATACAGCTAGACATATGTCCAAAAAAGAGGACGGAGCGGAGACTAACGAGAAAGATCCTTGAGGATCGGGGCCTACAGTAAAATTTATTATAAGCCATAAGACTTATAAGAAATGGATGAAGAACCGAGACAAGTAGAGAAAGTCATCACAAGATCAGTAAAGCATCCGGGAAGAGTTGCGCAGGGCCACAACTTGGCGGCACTGATGAAGAAGAGGAAGGAAGAAATGAAACAACAAGAGGGTACTGTAGGTTCTACAGTCAAAACCTCTTCTGGGACCAATTCCGTACAGTCAGTCTACTTCTACGGTGTAGGTACGCTTGCCGTACTCGCGATAGGGGTAGGCGTCTGGTATAAATTTGGAGGTAAGGGAGAACCTCACAAGCCCGCGGCCCGCCCTGAGGTCCAACAAAAGGATAAACCTCAAATTTTTAAAATGCTATAAAATAAATGGCAACAAGCAACAAATTAACTCCCAATGAGAAGGACATTTTAGATATGCTCTATGAGACTGTCGTCGATCTCAGTTTTACCTTTGTCTATGCCATGGCGGGTAAGAAATTCCTGGGCATTACACAACCTTCTACAAAAATGGACACAAATGACGCGTTAAAGATCACGGCTTATTTTACAGCAGGCAGGGCAGGTCGCGATATGGCTGTAAGTAAGGGGTGGATTCCAGCAAGTATTGTTCCGAAATAAAATGATTGACATTGTCGGAATCGATACTAAAAGTAGAGGGTCTCAACAGGACGAAAATTACCTCCGTCTCTATGCCTTGTTTTCCCACGATCTTGTACCCCAGTACATTAAACTGTTAAAAACACCCATCAAGATGCCCCTTTTTAACCGTGGGCCATGCCCTGTCTCTGCGGAGAAGGCGCGCCTCGTTGAAAGATATCGTAAGGTACTGCGGTACCTACAAGGTAAAATAGTGTTTGATCCTCTACCCCTTGTCTACAAGACCATAGACTGCCCTGCCTGTAATGGGCATCTTGTCAACAACCATCGCGGCGCGTGGATTTGTTCCAACTGTCTTTCTACTACCCCTAAAATACATAAAAAAACAGGGCGTTTAATAAAATAATGCTAGACGTTGTAAAGGAACAAACACGGCTATCTTCACGGGGCCTACAAGTTGCGGAAAAACGCAACGTGTTCTAGACCTGTTAGAAAATGAGTATAAAAAACACTACTCTAACATAGTCGTGTTGTGTCCGACTATACAATGGAATACCACCTACCTCTCAAGAGCCTCACTTTGGAGGGATGACTACGTATTCCTGATCAACCCCAAAGATCAACTCTTTGAATGGATCCACGAATTCTCCTCTTTACTGGCGGGTGAAGAGACGTTGTTTCTTGTCGACGACTGTATAGCTGACGAGACCCTCGACAAAAAACGTCAACCCCTGCTTGAGCTAGCTATTTCAGGTAGGCACAGGAAGCCTATCCTTTGGCTACTAACACAGTCATATTCTGCCCTGCCCAAAAATTTGAGAAGACAAAAAAAGATGCTCTTCGTCTGGTACCCACACGAGAGGTCTGATATGAGGATGGTAGACGAGGAGACGAATTTGATATCTAATTGGGAGGGTATAAAGGCTGAGTTGAAAAAGTCCAAGCATGCGTGTCTATATATCAGATTGGAACACCGTAGGACTTGGAAAATTCTCTAGTAAAATTACCACTTAAGGGTGAAAACCTCTGGCTGAACATAGGACTATAACAAATGTCGCAACTTTCTCTGTTCAACACAATACCAGCCGGAGCAATTGAGACCCTGTTCGACGGGCAAAATCAGCCTCGTTTTAAACGTGCTGATCTTGGTAGGTTTTTAGGGATCGATGATATAAAGGCAACATACAGAGGCGTGAAAACCATACCTCGCCGTTATATCATGGGGGTTTGGCAGCCGCACCCCTCAAAGAAGGTCAAAATCTGCATGATGCTTTCGTCACACTTGACGGTGCCTTAGAGATTGTGCACCGTTCCAGAAAACCCAAGGCCGTAGAGCTTACCGGATGGCTAGCTCGAAAAGGCGTCGAAAAATTGCAGGATGAACTTAAGGAGCAGCGTCAAGCCCTCAAAGAAAGGGATCAGCAACTTGCCATAAAAGATCAAGAAATTTTAGAACTCCAACAAAGACATGTACCACATCGGCCCCCTATTGATACCGTATTGTGTGTCTTAAGCAAAAATGACCCATATGAGCGTGGAAGACCTGGAAGGCACCCACACTACATGATCCGATGCCAGCTCACCGTGAGAATAAACACCCTGAGAGTGAGGTATCCGGACATGACGCTAAGAGAGCCCGAGTGCGACGAACCTAACGCCGTGCATGCTTGGTGTAGATTCAAGGAGGATGTCCTTACTAAGGATAATTTCTACAAAAACCATTTCACATTACCTGACGATGATACGCGGGAGCTATTCGAAGAGATGTTTGATATTGATATGTTATGAGACCCCTAAAGAGAGACCAAAATGGGTATGATGCCTTCGTTACATTGGATGGTACCCTTAATTGGATACCAGAAAGGGCCTCAATAGGGGAGGGACTCTAAACCCCTCCTCTATTGAATGTCAAAATTAGACCGGTTCTATACCCTATGGAAGAATACATACAACAACAAAATATGGAGGACTATGTAAAGCAAGGACAACTGAAAAATATGTATAATATACAGGTACCTGTGCTGCGATGTTGCATCAAGGCAGCGTCAGTGACTGGCTATTGCCCTGAGTGCTTAAAAGAAATTTGAGTTTTAGGGGAGGATTTTTTTATGAAGGGTTTCAGGACCCTGATGATGAAGCTTTTTTTGCGCAACATTTGCAAGACGCGAGATCGACGAGGATTTAGAGGCCGAATTTCGACGCCTAGGGCTGCATATCTTTAAAAAGGGTAAGAACAAGTATGGCCCGCTCTGTTATGAGGTTATCAGAGATAAGGAGCTGAAGCTCTCGGATTTGGCCGACTTGTGAAAAATAGGCGATATCCTTAAATTTCCTATAGGGGATCGAAAATTGGTTGATCTTGGTCTTGACAGTGAACCTGATGTCATAAAAGGCATCGCTTATGGGTACCCGTTCTACACCATGCATCCTTTGCTTTATGTAAGGAATATGGATGGCGGGTATGAAGATGTGGATTTAGGTACACTTATAAAAATATACTACCAATCCTAGATGTAATCCGGGGGTACCTGAACATCCTCGGGAATAAGCATTAATTCTTCCGCGACAAAACTACGACCATCCTTCAAATAGTACAACAAACGGCTACCTGCTACAATACGATCCAGCCTATAGGTCTTTTTGCTCCAAAAAGCATCAGTTGCGCGTCTTTTTTATCACCATGCTCCTCTCCAGGTTATAGCAGATAGAGATATAACCCGCCCTCAGGCAAGGGTTTCTCTTCGAGATAGTGCTGCCCCTTTTCAAGTGGTACCTCTTCGAGTTTAATTGCCCTACTAGGTTTCACTCAATCATGGCGGTTTTGCTATTGTTGAGATTTTTCACGATATTGTATAGATGTTTCACCCACGTGCTACTAGTCTCTGAGGAAACCAACTCTTGCGTATCTTGCGGTTTAAAGAGACTTTCGGCGAGTACCTTGTTGTAACTCTCCACAAATGCCGTGAATGTATGGTGGTATTTTGTGGTAGCCCTCTTAATCTCCACACCTTTATCCTCGTTACATCTGACTTGCATTCGGACCCGTTGTCGCACTGGAAGGTCTTTGGGTATCGTAAAGGTCCAGCTTTGTAAATATCCTTGATCATCTCCGCAACCTCACTGTTTTTTTTCGTGCGCAGAGGTCTCGCTACTTTATACCTCGAGGCCACGTCAATGCCTGTGAGGATGTACTTGTAGGTATTTCGATACAGCTTGTCGTGAGGCATATACAAGAGATCGAACTGGTGCATATCCTGGGGTCTTGTAATACTGAAGTGGGGATAATCGATACGTTTCGGACCCCGAATATGCCGGAGCCACAAGAGTTGCCTAGAAAGCCAGTGGGTGACCTTTTTTTTGGATAGGCCAGATTCTGAGGATAGCAATCTGATAGCTTTTCGTTCAGTCCAGAGATGTTCGGGAGTGTAGTAAATATCGCGGAATTTTCCGCCTCCTTCTCGGTAACACTATGTGTTGCTTTTGACATGTTTATTACATGTCAAAAACGTTTACAGATACCTGTATGCTACAAACCCTAAAAGAGTCAAGGAGCCAAGAACGAAGGTGAGTTCGCCGTCTTGTTGTTTCTTCGATGGTACATAGAAATCAGACAATTTTGGTTTAGTCTCTTCCGTTGCAATGTAGTATTTGTACATGTCGTCTTCGAGTTCTCTCAAACTCTTTCCGGCTTGGATTTGCATTCCCCTCTGCTTGTTGAACCAGTCGATTTTTTTTTGTCGGTTTTTAATCCATTGCGCCTGTGCGGTTTGTACCTTTTCAATGGCCTCATCGTGCCTTTTCCGCTCTGCCTCGCCATGCCCCAAAAGCTTACTAAACAGGAAGTTGGTACCAGAAAAGGACAATGCATTAATAGCGGCACCTGCAACAAGAACACCGATAGTTGCCATTTATTTCTAATACTCCACACTGTGGTATCTACCATCCATAATGTTCAACTGGGCATCTTGGAGTAGGTACACATAACACCGGATGTCCCCTGATCCATCGGCCTTTTTCGTCATGTGGAGCGTGATACCGTCACTTAGCCGTTGTAGGGGTCTTCCAGATCCATGTAGGGTAGGATCAGGAGAGGCTCGGAAATCGATAAACAGGGCGTATCGTTCTGTGAGGAACTGCCCAAGGGTCACATTCGAATCGTGAGTTCCAAAAAGATTTACGATCTGTTCCAAATGGTCCTTAGGTAACATAGCGTGCGAGTACAACTCGTTGGGCTTACCCACAACAGTGATGGATATTTTTTCGATCTTGGGGTTGTAGAACACTTCAGTCTTACCTGAATAAGGCTTCACTTCTGAAGGGTCTACGAACAGTAATAGTACGCCCTTTAGACTCCTTGCTGGAGTGTCCATTTGTAAGTTGTATGTTGTATCCTCCTTCTTAAGGGTTACCACCTTACTACGAAGTATCCGTTCATAGGGTAGCGCGAGACGACTATACCGCGACATCATGGCACTCGCGAGACCTTCGTGATTGACCTTGTCAAATTCTAGAGAGGTGTTGGTGATTTTATAGGCGGCACCCGCTGCCTTGGCTGCGGTAGACCCTGAGGTGGCTGTACCTCCATCCTTGATAACGTCGCTATGTGGGGCAAAATGGAGAACAAACTGAAGTCTGTCGTACAAGCCGGGCTGGTAAAAAGGGAGATCATTTATAAGTTCGAACATTTTCCCTAGGGGTATACAAAACATGTTACCATACGCCGTCGCGATCGCCTTCTCCTCGTCGGTACCCACGTGATCGCTAGCCTTTACCTGCAGGGCCCGGATTGTACCGCCGTTGGGGTTGATACCCTGTAAAATCAGGTTATTTTCACGATTAAACTTGGGTAGCCAGAGATCTCTGTAGGCTGCGAGGGGCCCGTAGTCGTTAATATTTTGAACTTCACTCCCATTCAAGGTGATACGAAGGTCCCGCACCAAGCTTTTCCCGATGTTGCTTACAATGGTACGTTTCATATTGGTACCCGTAAGCTCTAGGTTGAACAATAATTTTATACTCCCAGGAAAGATGACATCATTTTGCCCCATGTTGGGAATGTCGTCGTAGAGCTCTTCATTCTCGTTGATCGTAGAGGGTACGTGGCTTACCTTGACGCGCTGCCTTCTTCCTTTGATAGCCAGCATCGTTTTCAGTTCTGCGTAGGGGTTCAGCTTAGTTCCAAATGCACTCATTTATTAAAGGATTTCTTTTTTAATAAAATGCCAATAAACCCAGTATTTGAACACGATTTCATGGCAGAGGAGGATCTTCCCGATGATAGACCTGAAGATCCTCTGGCAACGCCTCCAGCAACACCAATCCAAGGAGAACAGCAGCAGGGTGCCCCTGGAGGCACCACGACAAGGCAGAGGGTAGATATACTAAAATCAAAGGTCGACGATTTATACGAACATCTTAGGGAGAGGTTGGGGCTGCCTAATGGGATACCTTACGATGATTTTAGAATGGAAGGAAATCGTCTTTTTTTCAACGGTGTAGATATTACGGAAGCTATTACAAAAGATAGGGGTGGGTTGCGAACTGCTGGAGAGATCATAAGGTATTTGAAAGTAGAAACCGTGCGAGCCCTAGGTTTCCCCGACTATACTACTACCTACACCAAACAAAGACAGTAAGGTAAGGGCCCAGAATCTCCTGCAAAATTACAACCAAATCGAGGAGAAGGGTGATGATATTGAAATGGATGATCTGGAGCAGGTCGAAAATGTCCTAGACGAGACGAAGAGGTTTATTGAAGACACTTCGTTTAGCGGCACCGATGAAGGTATCACTGAACGTGAAAGAAGGGGGCTTAACCCTGAACTTCAGACAGTAAGAGGTAATTTAAAGAACTTGAAAAGCAAGATGATTCTATACGACAGCGAGATCGGTAAGGCGGAGGCCAGGGTGAAGGGGCTTGAGACGAAAAAAGCTGAACCTGGAGTATCCGAGGAACAGCAAGCTATCTGGGACTAAGACATTGCAAAGGTTAAGGAAGAGATTGAAAACTTAAAAGATCAACAAAAGGCCGCACAAGTAGCGCACGGACTGTTATCCTCAGGGATCCACAGCCAGCTGAAGATTATTAAGGAGACGCTGATGAAAATAGCCGGAGACGACACGTCCCTACTTGAAAAGCTCAAGATCTTGTTCAAGGAGCAGGGTCTGACTATCGTGAGTATCGTCTCAGCTGTTGGTCTGCTGATTTCCACCATTGTACTCGCAGCTACGGGGGGAGGTGCCGCGACAGGTGCAGGAGGAAGTGCCGCAGGGAAGGGGTTTGTAGAGAAACAGCTGGAAAGATTGGGAAAATTCCTGAAATACTTGGCAGGTAAGGCCGGTGCAGCATTACCTGGTATCATCGGTACGGTAATCTCGTTCTTTTTGAGGGTAGCAGCAAAGACTGTCGAATACGCAGCCAAACATCTGTACATGGCGATCGCTGCTGCCGTTGCTTTTGTCGTGGTCTATGGAAATAAGAAATAGGTCTAATATGTCGATGAAACACATTAGACCTTACTTTAGACATATCTAGGCGATAATGAGGCCTACTCCTGCCGTGATCAATACTGCCTTGGATCCTCATGTTGTCCCCCTTTGATATTATGCTTAGGGGGTGCCGCATGTTGGGTATGTTTAATGGGTGCCTTGATAGTATGCTTAGGTGGTGATTTGATAGTATGCTTAGGAGGTGCCGCATATTTGATAGGCTTCACAATAGACTTCACACTATTCACATCAACCTGAACTCCAACATTGACGTTGGCAGGTGCGATCAGGATATTGTTGTTGTAACCCTGAATTTTACCTATACGCAGGGTCATATCAGAAGGCAACATGTACACGCTGGGCATAACAACAAAATTAACAGGGGTTTTAGCATATTGCAACACTTTTTGGAATGCTGTGATGTCCTTCCCTACGTTCTCTTGGCGCCGTACCATACTTTCAATTTTTTGTAGTAGGATTTGCCGGGCCGTGTAGTTGTCCGCACCAGAACCGAGTAGGGATGCTTTGGCTCCCGCCTGCGACCCCAGCAAGTATTCGCGTCTACGTGGTGTTGCCACGTAGACGCGAATACTTTCGCTTAGCTTAGTAAGACCTTCCGACGTCAGACCCTGGCTTGTTGGCATGATGAATTTTGCATAATCCCCAGCAACTTGAGGCCACCACGAACCGTTGGTGAGAGAAGCACCGATATCTCTAAATTTGTACAGACCGTTGGGCTCGGCACCATATTCGCGACATACCTGCGCATACCCACAGGTTGAGTAGGGGTTTTTGTACTGACTAAACCCATCGTCATAAGGCATGGGTACCCTCAGTCTTGCCAGAATGCGACGCATGTGGTAGTATACGTGAAACTTCAAGATGGAGTTAACAAGGGGTACGGAGCCCGTCATATGCTTGGTGGAGATACCTAAAGCTGTTGTTGCACAATGGATTGAAAAATTAACCTGGATGTTCCAGTAGTCCACGGCTTGTCCCGCCCATCCCACTAGGACGTTGGAACTTTGAGGGGGTATTTGGTAAACTCAGGGAAGATCACGGAAATGTGTGATTCTGTAGAAACATACAGGTCCTGGTGCTCCAGGTTTGTTACACCAAGAGGCCATTCTCCCCTGTTTGACTTGTACTTTGCCTTGGGGTTGTATGAATACATATTGGCCATGTTTATTTTAGAAAATAAACATGAAGCAACTCTACATTACCGATATTGAAAAACCCACAATATTTGAGGATCACCTAGGGCAGGGTACGAGGATTGCTTTGAAATCCATAAGTATCCGACCTATGTGGCTCAACATTTACACCGACAACGACCTTACTATCAGGAAGGTGGGGCTTGACCAGAGGGTTACCAGGATCGAAATCATGAATGGTCTCTACAGGATTGAGGATCTGGCAGCTATCGTCAACAGTCAGGCACAGGACAAGATCAAGCTGTTTGTTTTGAAAAATGGACTCTGCAGGCTACGTGTGAATGATGGGTATACGTTGGTGATTAATAGACCACTACAAGAGCTCTTGGGCCTACTTGCTCCAGCTGGTGGTAAGTATTACACAAATGGAGACCATGATTCCTTATACAAGACTGACGTCTATATTCGACTACGACTTTTTTATCCTCAGCTGGACGAAAAGGACTGCCTGCTTGATGGAAAAAAGTCTAAAATTTTGGCTTTGCTCCCCACCAAGGAGTTAAACGCGTGGGGGGACATGCTGACCTGGAGTTTTGACACTCCGATATACCTTCCTTTGAAGGGGTCCACAGATCGACTCGAATTTATGTTGAGTGACGAATTTCACCACGAGAAGAATGTCTCGTTTACAGGAATTGCGATGCATTTGTTGATAGAATAAATGGATGTAGCCAAGTTGTACCCAAATTTAGCTACTGCACCTGAGGATGATACCATGCAACATGAAAGCCAGAATTACAGACTTGACAAGATTGGAGAGATTGAAAAGTATTTCCGAAGTGAGGTGAAGGAACGGGACAGAATAGCAAAAAGGTTTAAAATGCACGGTACCTGGACGAGGTACTGTGAACATGGACTATTAAGTATAACGATAGTAACTTCAGGTGTAGGTATCGGAGCCTTGGCGTCGGGCCTTGGCGTTCCACTCTCAATAGCCACGGGTGGTATAACCATTGCTGTAGGTATCGGTCAGGCCGGCTTGAGGAATGCTTCGAGACATTAAAGCTAAGAAACATGCCACTATTAGACTTATGGCTGAATCAAAGCTGAAGTCTATCATTGATCTAATCTCCAAGGCTATTGGAGATGGTGTTATCAGCGACCAAGAGTTTTCTCTCGTGATGCAGGAGAAGCAGAGGTATATGCTATTGAAGGAACAGCTACGACAACGTTTCAAAATAATCGTTGACCGCATCAATGAACGAGAACGCGCCGAGTTAGTTGCGAAAGGCCGCGAAGAGGGTAGGGCAGACGTTTTGAAGAAAATTCAATCTCTACCTGTTTACAAGCCTTAGACTATTTTGTAACCCTCGTGGGGGTTATAAAACATTTAATCCTCACTCAGCAGCCATTCAACTTTAAAGTCTTTGTACCTACATTCCACAACTTGTACCTGTGGGTAGTAGTTTTTACCCTGCATATACACAGAAGCTATAGCCAGGATGGCACCGACTTGACAGGGTTCATCATAGGGTACTCGCATACCACAAAATTTGGTTGTTATCGCGTCTTTGTAGTATTTGAGCTTGGCGTTGACGTAGCGATCCTTTTTGACTGGCTCCGTCGTTAATTTCTGAGATATCAACTCTTGGATTTTGTTCCAAATTTGACGATATTTTTCGATCCAATCAGGGTACTCTTCAAAATCAAGACTCATCGCTGGTACAACACTGGCATTATACCGGGTGACTCCATTCGGGGACCAGATTTTGGGCGTTTTTACCCTCAAGGCAACTACGAGATCTCGTGTATGATACCCCCACAATATACCGTTGATCATTACCTCCATTGGCAGGAACGGGATCTGACAGTGTCAGATAGTCCACATTGATATCGCTGATGTTAGTAAAAGTAGCAGCAAAACTGTAGAAATTCTAGATTTCACAACTTCGTTCTCAAATTTTAGCATCCTTTATTGAATTTTAAACAAAGTCCGAGAATTACTTCTATCGTTCCTCGCACATACGCAACTACCCCCGTTATTCGTGATGTGCTCTTGGTAGCAGTACCAACATAGCATTTTAGCCTGTATCATCAACCTTCGCCCGCAGGTACATCTGTATACTCATCAAGCACACATTCACACTCAGTACAATTTTGTTCCATCGCTTTATTCTAAACCACAAACGCGATCCTCCAAATCTCTAATTGATCGTTCATTCTCCTTATCCTTCGACGATTCTTGCACTAATGCCAGCGTCATAAGTGGTAGGGAGATACCAACGCCGGCCAGTAATATCATGACTACTGCATTTCCAAACATCTCGAATTTTGATTCACAATTGGTGCACATTTATTATAGTATTTTTTTTTTGAATTTGCCAGCGCCTATTTGGAATTTGCCCGCTACTCCACTTGCGCATGATAGCACCATGTTGGTCACGTTGCGCATGCGTTAGATTTTTTGCTGATGTTCAGCGGATTTTGTGGGGATGGGGTGTGATGCTATTTATGGGAGTGTGATGCTATTTATGGGAGTGTGTTGATATTTATGAGAGTGTGATGCTATTTATGGGAGTGTGTTGATATTTATGGGAGTGTGATGAAAATCTGTGACGTCACAAGTCAAAATTCTGTATGTTATTTTTTATGAGAGTTTGACCGTGGTTTTTATAAAAATCTGTATGTAGTGACCCCCTATACTAGCTCCGCAAGTCAACATAAATAAAGGTTAATAACACAAATAACAACATTTTAAACATTTCAGAGCTATAATTAATTCTTTTCAGTTTTTTTTATCTCCATTGCATTCATAGTTTATTTTCACGAATTTGACAACTGCTTTTGCTAGGGAGGTGGTGTAGTTTTTAAAGTTTTCAGCAAGCTGGTTTTGTGACGAACTCTCCAATTGAATGGCATCGACTTTACCTCTTTTTTTGGATCCATGTTTACGGATAATATACCCGCCAGGAAAATATGATAAATTACCAGGAGAACGCTTCCTTGGTGATGGTATTGTTTCAATTCCCATATCTTCCGTAAACCTACCTAGACTAATATTACCATATATTAATTCTTCGAAATCTGTTCTATTTTGCAAACGTTTACCTAAAGAATATATCGAAGAATTTTCCATATGTAATATGTTTTTGTTCAATTTATTTGACGGTATAGCATAACCAATTTCGAGACTTGCCGCTGAATGCGACTGAGTGTGAATGTCAAATATAATTCCTGGTTTCCTGTTTAACTTCTGCTTAGCAAGTTTAATAAAGCTATGAAAACTCTTCCATGCTATTTCAGCTTCCTTTATACCTAATGCTGCCTCCTGGATTTCTCTATTAACATCAAGTTTCGTTCTGTGTAGATTGCTTACTATAAGATGTGATCGCTTCCCTGTAACCAATTCAATTTGTCGTGTAAGCTCTAAGGAAGTATTCTTAGCCATAAAATCTTGTTGTGAAAAATACGAACATTTTATGTTGTCTCTCCGCGTCCCGTTCGTAATGTCCACACAGTCATGAGTATAAATGCACGTGTCGTTGACGTAGCAGCCTGCGACGCGATCTGGTATGTTGTCAGGTTTGTGCGTACCACCGTGTGGGACCGATACAATTATATTTGTGTCATCGTCTCCTTCTTCGTATTCGCAATAATTCGGATCATCTGAGCAATATCTTTTAGCTAGAATTAAAACACATGACATTTGAATGTAGGGTTGAGTTTCCTGAAATGTTTCTTCACAAGGATAGTTGAAATTTTACTAATGTAGCTATGCTGTATTTGTTAGAGGGCGTACTCAATCTGATGATTAAAACTATGCAAAGTATAGCTAGTAATCAAAGTCTCTGATATAATGTAAAGCAATTTATTTAGATGCAAATTTGAAGAGGTTTCGCAAAGTTTTCTTTTTTAAGTTGGATCATAAATCTCTTTTTTATATAATAGCTAACTTGCAAGATTTTTTGTGAATTAATTATTTGCAGGTTTGAAGATTTCATTTTTCTCCGGAATTATTCAAAGTTTCAATTTATTTTCACCAATTTGTTCTGCTAAATTTCTATTGGAGGCTATAAAGGTAAAAGCCTCGATACTAAGAACCCATGTAAGAAGCTCTTTTGAACACACTTTCCCGAGATGTATTTATTATTTCTACTTTCCCCTATATTTCCAAACGAAAAGCTATCCTTGCAAAAGGATAAGAGCGAAATCACCGTATTTTGAAAGTTATTTATAGTTCTTTGTTTACAAAAAGACTTAAAGCACAAACCGAACATAAACCAGATGTCTTGTCTAAACAATTTGTAGTACGAAGATGGCATCGCTACAGATTCCCCAACTTTTCCCAGTATGTCCATACCGGCAATGGGAATGGAGCACACAAAAATACTAATACTTTCATATACTCGCAAAATACTCTGAAAACAGAAAATATGTGCTGCTGCTTTGTTCTATGAAAGGGTAAACTGCATGGCAAGGAGCTATCCTGTCCAATTTACTTGGTAGAGATGTAACTATATTTTTATTACGTTTCATGCATTGGTAACTGATTGTTTCCGAATCTTCACTTTCTGAGGAACTTGTAACGATTACGTTATATCTGTCGTCATCACGAAGTTCCAACACACGGCTAAATAAAAAAATTAAATATATTTTTAATGACCTTTTTTTCGTTCCCTTTGTTCTTTAATTTAATCGCGATAAATGACAACGATTCGCGAAAATAGTTTTTGTTAAAATATTACAAAAAAATTCCACTTAGAAGTAGCTAATTAACCAAATTTTTATTCTTCATTACATTTATACTTTCATTATGTTACACTACCATATCATATATGCGCATATTTGTTGTTGTTCTTTATTCCTACAATTCGCAAAATTAATCTTTCGCGAAAAATCAACGTAGTGCACGTTCGTAAAAATACGCCTTCGCAAAAACTTAAACTCGATAATGTAAAAGAATGTAACTTTACCTATTGTTCAGATACCTCACGCTTCCATTGGGCGAATCATTCAAAAATTCTAAATATTCTGCTGGATACTTCTTAAACAGCGGATCGTCACAATGATATAGTTGAAAATAGTATGTAAACAGAATATAACAAAGAAAAAGTTTCATGTTTCTTCTTCAGAACTTCATCTGTGATTTCCATTTCATACCGAATAAGAAATAACCTTGGGTATAAATTAGTAATATTTTTTGTGTTTTTTAAATAATTTTTGATGCTTTTTTCGTTTTTTCTTTTCTTGTTCCTCTTCATATTATGCCGAATATCAACTGTTTCTACGAATTCTAAAGTATGTTTGAATTTAAGAGAGGTTGTTCATATGGGAAATATTTCCTTGGTTAGCGGGGAAATATTTCAGCATGATATAATTTTTACTTTCTGGTCATATGGCATGGGCGAGAAAACTTTTCCTCGGGTGAGAAAATACCATGTGATAAGTTTCTATTGTTTATTGTGATAAGAATCTATTGTTTATTTTTGAAAATTATGCCGAATCGACATAAATTTATCTCGCCTACCGAGGAAACTTCTGTTCATATTGGAAAATGCATTACCCGCTTACCCGGAGTTTTGTAAGAACAATTCTATAAGGACACGACCCTACTATTTTGCCAATAAATTGAAACAAAATAAGAACAAACCAGAATCTGAATTTTCTTGCAATTTTTCTTCAAACCACCAATAAACGTTCAAAAGTGAGAACAAAGTAGGACTGGATTCCAAAGTTGTGTAGTATTAAAAAACAACGTAAGAACAGATCAGGTGAAAACAGGCGCGGAAAATAATAAAAATAAAATCTAAACTTCAGGAAATCTTCCAATCTCATCGCGTGGGTTTAGCGGGTTGCAGGTTGTAATAGCGGTGCAACGACTTTTGAACATTTTTGAAAGAATTGTAACAATACACAAAACATTTGAAATTAATTTCCATTCTTTGGAACTAAAAACATGCTTTTAAACTTTATTATTGTTTTTTTTAAATCTAAAATTTACAAAATAAAAATGACAACTTCGTATAAAGTTTTTTTTTATCACGTGTCGCATGTATAGTTAGATTACATTCTTGTCTATACACTTCCAGCCTTCGGAGATATAGCTAGATGACCAAAAAACATAAAAAAACGTACGATAGAATGAAAATGACAAAAAATTTTCAATACATTCATGTTACGGGCATAATCACACTGAAATTTTTGAAGTTACAACAATGTTTTTATGGAGAACAAAAACAACAACACCAGTTTGTCTGACCTATTGCAAACATAAGCACATGATTTTATACTAAGAAACATAAGTGAAAGAAACACCAGGCTGATATTACAAGTACTTTCAACTGTCTCATTCGACTGGTTTTTGCTGAAAGGTATAGCCTTAAACACAGGGATAATTCTCATTTAAAGTTAAAAAACATCCAAAAAGAACTAAGAAAATAGATGTTTGCTGCAACATATAGTTTGCTGCAACTCTTTATTTTTATTGGGTTTACAACCTGCATTTTAAAAAGATATTGAAATTTAAAAGCAGTATCGAATAATGCGTAACACACTTATTTTTATACTTAAAATAATTTTACAAACTCAATGTTCTTTTGACAAAATTTGATTTTGCTGGCACAATTCTCTTACAAGGAGGAAAATTTGTCCATTAAAAAACTTACATATATGTTTTTTTGTAATAAAAACATTCTCACAACATTACATAATTTTTTTTATTTTCTTAAATATTTTTATATATGTTCAAACTTTATCTCCCAAAAGCAATAATTACATTAACAGTCGCCACCATTATTGAACAAAAGCCCACTTTGGTTCTTATATGTTCATTTGTGACGTCACACGTCGTACATATAGCTCAACAGGACTTGTGAAGATTTACTCACTTCTTGTAAAATTTATTGCGAGGTTTGAGTTTGTGTTAGAATTTTGAAGAATTTAACATGCGATAGTAGGTAAACAAAGTAAAACTTCCAGGTAAAGGCGCCTTTTAATAAAATAGTTCAGATTTAGAACATATATCAGTAAAAAGACGCTAGTAGCAACAGTACAAAAGTTTTTAACCATAATTTGACTTTCTTTACCTTATAGGTCATCATTTCTTGCTTGTCAAATTTTCTGATTTTTTCCACGCATGTGCAAGAATCCCATAAAACGTTAACATTGAAAGTCGTCTATACAGCGAAAAAAATGAGCGAATACCTTAAACAATGAAGAGGTGTATTTTCCCCTGGTAGTTTTGGATTGACAACTTAAATTTATTTCCACGATGCAACAAAATAAGAAGCAATTTGAGTTTTAGGAAAGATTTAAAACAGTATAATAAAATTTAAAATGAAAGAGTTTTGTTAATACTTGTGGATTGAATTTTCTTCTTCTTACTGTAGCAGCTAGCTAGCTAATGATTCGATTGAAGGATGACAGCAAAACATATTTTCGATGGTGGCCTCAGGCACCAAAAAGTAATTTAGCTAGCCGCAGCTACATCAAACCAAGGGAAAAAAGTGTAAAAATAAATTTCAAATAATCCATACCTTTGCAACTCACTTTTCTTCTGCTGCATGAAAAGGATACCACAAACATACCAATTCAAGCTGATAATTTGATACTTTAAAATCTTTTTTTTAATGAAGCGATAAATATAACACGTTATTGCGCATTATCAACGTTCAAATTAATATAGTGTGCCTTCAAAGAAAAGGTACAAGCTTTCCAACTCGAAATATTAAGAAAAACGCATAGCTAGCTAAGCTAGCGAGCAAAACAAAGGGAAAAGATTTAAACAATCACAGCTTCATTATTATCAGGACTTGCTTGCTATAAACTATATAAAAAAATCAAGAATTGCCAATACAATCCCACATAATGAGACCAACATAAATACACAAAAATTAATGATATATATGTGTGTTTAATTACCTAAAATATGTATTTCTGTTAGGTCTGTAAAATACACGATAATTCAAATTAGCCGATAGCCGTTTTCTGATTGCTCGATAGTGCATTTCAGTTTTTCGCTTTCGGAAAACGGAAAATCGGGAAATTACAGGGTGGGGGATGGGGTGGTGGGGGATGGGGTGGTGGGGGAGGAAAAAGTGGGGTAGGGGGGGTACAAAGCCAACTCATTGGCATTTTTAGCTAACTTTTATTACAGCTGTTCGGTCCAAACTTATTTGTTCTAGTAGACGAAAAATAACCTACAGTCATATTTCCTTATGCTGATTTTATATGATTTTTTTTCCATCAAAATTTTGAGAATCTCAATAATTCTCTTGGTATATACTTCGCGTAGCACACGTGCTCCACAATTTCGCTTCGTAATAAATACACATGAAAGAAACTTCTTTGAAATAAATTATAAACTATAAATTTTATTACATGTTTTTGCACAAACCTTTGCATAAAGGTTTGTGCAAAGGTTTTCAGATTTTTTAGGTTATATAGATACTGATCAATATTATATTTTCCTGACACGCTTTTGTTTTTGTTCACATCTTTATTGAAGAAGCATGGTCATCTATGCATTAGAGTATTAAGATATCTAAATATTGCCAATATAATTCTTTTGTGTTTCTAATTACTATTAGAGTTCGCCAAATATTTTGCCAGATTTTTACTGATCCAAATCTATTTTTTATCACTCATAAAATCAAAAATTATGTTATTAAATTTTCTTATTAAAGGGGCTACGAACCGGTTAAAATGCTCACATTCGGTATATATCCCGCGCACATATTAAAAATCCGGCAAGCACGTTTTGCGCAATGAACAGACCAGCACACTTTGCTCGCTTGTTCAATATTTTTTTCGAAAAGTATATTACAAAGAAATATTTCAGCGAGACTCATTCTGGATGAAAATATGACCAAGGCTGGAGAAGATAAAAATTCTAGATATATCTATATGTTCGAGTCTGTAAATTACATACATGCCGGAAAAATAGCCAGTTTGTTTTTCGCTGCCATCAGCTCGACTTTCGTGTAGGTCACTAAAGTCGAAAACCAACAGCCGTTCCGTAGTCCGTTTAATTAAACCATTTTGAAAACAATTAAAACTTTAAGTAAATAATCTTTCCAAAAACAATACTTATTTTAACGCAGATAAGAAAAAACCTAAATTTCAACAAAATGATACACGTATTCTAATAAGATGACGTCATAGATCCTTCACGTGACTAAAATATCATTTTTTTCACCTGTAATTAACGGATACTGACCGGTTTTGAAGTTGTACTGTAAAATACAAAGCCCGAGGTCAAAAGTACAGACCGAGCTGCGAGGTCTGTGCCCTTGACCGAGGGCATTGTATTTTACAGTGCAACATCAAAACCGGTCAGTATCCGTTTTATTACCTGACTGTATCTGGTCTGCAAATAAATATTCCTTTGTGAACAAAACAAACAAAGCTATATTTAAGTTGCTATTCCCAATGCACCAAGGAAAAAAACGCATGTTCGATTTTGATACATTTCGAATTCAAGATCGCTCGATTTTAAAATTTTGTAAGTACACAGAACAAATTCGAATCATTGTTTATGTGGATTGAAACGAAAAGATGGTTATAAGTGAGCCACTTTTATATTTTTTGTGTGCTATTAAAATTTTTTTTTTATTTGTTTACGTTTTTATGTTACCATTTTAATAATGGCTACCTAAACCGGTTAGTATGGCTTCATACAAAGACCTGTTAAAATAAGCCGTAAACCAATCAAATCATCGGATTTTTTCATACTAACCGGTTTTTTGTATCAGTCAGGTAATAAATGTTTAATATTGAATTGAAGTTTTATTCTGTTAAGTTTCATCCGACTATCAACAAGGGTCCTGCGAAGAGGATCCTAATGCATTTAAAGCTCCCATTTGAACTACGAAAGTCGTGCAAGCACAGCAATCGCTCAACTAAACAACCGCCTAAGATAGCAATCCTATTTTCATGCTGAGCGCTGAGCAGAAAGGATAGATTCACACTTTTATAGTCTCTGGCATGACTCGGCCAAGGTTTGAACCTAATACCTCCTGCACTGGTAACGAACGCTCTACCACCACGCTACCAGTTCGTTGGTTTAGGAGGGAGCATAATCCCCTGCCCATAGCTAATAGAGTTAATCGTTAGAAATAAGCAAATGTTATACCTGCCTTTTCTTTTATATGGAATAATGTAGTTATTTGGTCTACTGTCAGTTGGTTGGAAAGAGTACCAGTACGGCACACACTTCTTTTTTGTACGTGTTTAAAATATAAAAAAAAAAGAAATCTTTTAAGCATTGTTTGCATTTATTAGATGCGATAAAAAAATTTAAAATTTAAATCTAACAGAGCAGCTAACATGAAGTGAATTAGAAAAAAGGAATCTGGCTATAAATAAAATTAAGAAATCTTAAAAGCTAAAAAATATTTCAAAGCTAAAAAGAAGCCATTCAAATCTATTAGATAATTCAAAACAAATGTGATAAAAGGAGACAGACCAGACGGTTTCTGCGATCACACGATTTGCCAATAAACTAAGTTTCTCGTTTATTTTGAAATTCGCTTCTTTCTTGTAAAACTATTTTTGTCATTGGAATTAGAAAGCTCGCCGGTTGTGAAGATGTTAAGTACAATGAATGTGAAATATGATATTATTACATAGTTATAAATTTGCACAATATTGTGAATTTCAATGACCATTTACACAACCTTGTTGACGGGTTGAGGAGAAAAGCTGTGTAGCTGCCCAGACGGAAAGTAATTATATGTCATAAGTCTCTTATATATTAATAACCGTATTTTGTTTGCCCCCGTGCTGATGTCGTGTGAAAAATACACGAAATATATTCGGCGAAATAGCAAATGCGATACATTTTAATGAATCCCGTGGGTTTTCTACGGGATTCTATAATAACAACCGTACAGTGGAATCTCTCTATCTCTAACTCGCAAGAGACCAAAAAATTTGTTCGAGATAGAGAAAGTTCGAGATAAAGAAAGGAAAATACCTTAGGCGGACCACAAAGGGACCGAGACTTTAGTTCGAGATAAGGAGTAGTTCGAGATAGAGAGTAGTCGAGATAGAGAGATTCCACAGTATTTAATTTAAAATGGCAGTCGAATCGTCACTTTGTGCTACGAATGCACGAAATAGCGCCGCACAGGATATGTACCACGGGTTAACAACCAGTTTGTCTATGTCTATGTCTACTTTGGTCTCAACTTCGATCCAATTGATGTGAAGTCGGAAAATATGATGGATTTCACATATGTGCTATAATGTAGATAGCTGTAGTTGTTTAATAATCTTTTGGATTTGAAAATTAGCATCACAAAGTCTGCTTGGTTATGTTCCGATAAAAGAAATAGTTACTAGCTTCCACACCTTTTATAAAAAAGCACTGATATCATCATGAAGTTGTTTTAGTGTACACTTTTTTTTATTAGAACAATTTCATACGGATAACGAGGCTAGGAGTATGGAAAATCAAAACACAATATTCAATACGAAAATTGGCAAGGCTGAAAATATTCTTTTTCTGATAATGATGACGTCATCAAACATTTTCGATATGTGTAGATGAACAAAAGGAGTACTATAACGAAATTAATTTTCGCGATCTTTTCTCAATTTCGGTAGAATTAGTCACGCGAAAATTATTGGTACTTCGTCTTCTTTTTCGCTTTACCTATAGCTGTAAATAAGAGATAATCAATTTTTTTTCGCGAAATTTGGTAAATGATCATCTTGAAAAATTAAGTTACAGGTGGACATTTTCATTTTGGAAGAAGCAGAACTTCTTTTAAAATGATTAGAAGTTGCAGGGGGGATTGGGTGTATAAGTCCCCTTTAATACTAAGGCGCTCAAAAGAGCCTAGTTACCACAGGATCAACTGGTGCTCGAGTGCATTTAGAAAAAACTTACTGAACACATTAACTTGCATTTCTATATCTCTTTGTTCTTTTCGTATCAGATATTTCACAGAAATACAATATAACTAATACCACTATCTCGAATTGCATCTTTCCTCGCACAAACAAAATCAATGAATTAAAGTTTTTTTAACATATTTTCCCTTTCAACCCTTTGTTATAAGGGGGCGAATGTAGTGGCAAAATGGCCATACATTCCTTTGTGTTTAGTTGTAAGTCATAAAACTTGGTACGAATGATCTATGTCACATGAAAAATCATGTGTCAAATGTCATAGGGCGTAAATGGGCGTAGCTTTAGATAAACATTAATGCAAAGGGGCTTAAGTGAGTGTTTTCAGCAGGGAGCGTAGAGTATTTGAAATATTTACACTGACAATGAAGAAAACCAGTAATATGTACAGAAATTAGAAAAATGTTAGATAAAGCTTTTGAAATTAATCATGCTTAAAAATTTTCAAAATTACGTCTTATTCTATAATGATAAAAAATCAGCTACCAAAGGTTTCAGAGTCATTTGGTTAACCGTTCTAATGTTACTAACGCAAGTACTGCAGATGAGAAATCTCCCCTCCACCCCCGAGCATTAATAGGGTAAAATACCTTATCCGAAAAACGGACAAAAATGACGAATTTTTTTCAGGGAGGCAAAATTTTGCTTCAGAATACTCACTAAGTATATGCATTTGTTTAATTCTTCTTAACGTCTGCACAGAAAAGTGGCCCAAAAATGCCTCAAAGAATTTTTTAAAATCGACAAAAGAGTTTCTCCAGGCTATTCACAAATATTTTGTTTGACAAATAATTTTGGCAGTCGAAAATTTTGTCGAAAATGTTCATGTTCCCCAGTCAATCACAGAGTTTGTTGAAGATTATAAGCTTCATTTGTACGTCATTGAACTTTCTACGTCAAATGATTACATCATCAGAAAATGTAAAGAACACAAGCATGCCTAATTTTCCTTAAGTAGAAAATATATTTTCTTTTCACACGTAATGTAGCGTTTAATAAAGAAATTTTCTCGTGAAGATGTTCTTTACAACACTGGCTAATAAGCTTAACAATCTGGAAATCTTCCGTTAAGCTCTTCTTCTTTCATTAAAGTCGAGATGAACATTTTCTTTCAACATACTTGAAGGCTAATCCATTTCTAACGTAATGTAAAAGGTGCCAGTCATTCACTTTCTAATCTGGGATAAACTTCTTATATTAGAACATATAAAATAAAAAAAAAGTAAAAAACCAACAACTTAGAGTTATCATTTTGTGTTATTTCCTCGTGGGATAAACACATTTCGTGTTTATTTTATTCCAATTTTGTTGCCGTTTTAGAATGTAAACTTCAAGTGGAAGAGTATAAGTGTGAAAAATCGTTTTTTAATCTGTTACAAATCAACGTTTAAGATATTGTCGGTAAAACACACCTTAAAATAAATTGTGGAGGAAGAAAAATTTTTGGGGAAAGAAAAAGGTTGGTATACTTGTTTTACACATTGTGATTTTTAAAAGTATTTTCAATTTCTAATCTGTAATGCTATTATCATGTTGCTTTGCCATTTGTAGGAGCTTTTTGAATATATTTTAACCAGGCCCTATCTATAACATTTTCCATTTTATAAGAGCTTCTTAAGGATATTTTAGGCAGGTCTCATCTATAAAATGTCTTTTTGACAAACAGTAATACATTGTGTCGAAAATCACACATCGAAGTTAAAAACCTATGGAATTTTATATCTTTTCATGTTTCTTTAAAAGGGATTGATTACCAAAGAAGAAGGAAAACTATATATATATATATATAACAAGCGTACTAAGTACCTTAATTTCTTTTTGCATTAAAGAGTGCTCAATAAGATAATAGAGCAAATACAGTGTGGAAAATGAAAAAAACAACTTCTTTTGGAACTCAAAGTTTCATGCGTTCTTTGAACACAATCTTCAGCCAACTGACTAAAAATTTACAAAGTTAACGTTTAATATTCAATATCATGTTCTCACGTATATGCAATGACTTCATTTGACGTCAGTCATTAGTGTCAAAATTGGCCAACAAGAATTTGTTTTGGTGTCTGCATTTCGATATAAGTTCATTTTTCTGGTTCAAAAGGTTGTTTCCTTTAAAGGTTAAAATTTCATACTTTTCGTTAAGGCAGAGGTTACAGTTTTTCGAATTGGGTTTATACGGGGAACATTTTTTGATAATTTTCCATCGAATTTTCGGTGTTTCCTTGTTCTTCTTCAATCGCCATACTTCTTTTGATAAAGCTGTATCATTCATGTATCGTTCTGTGTTGAATGACTTCTTATGGTTTGCATAACGTTTTTTAAATGCCACTTCGCTAATGCCAATATAATTTGCCTCATACCGTGGATTTTCTTCAGACATCAGATTAGCTTGGTGTATATATAGCATCATAAAAATTTAACAAAATAAAACAAAACAAAATAGTGTTGTATGTTTTTTTTCGTTTTGTAAATGTATATTTTTTCTGTTTTTCTTGAAGTTTTTCCCTCCTTCCTGTCATTTGAAATATTTTAAAAGGTGTCATAACTTTTATGAAACAAATGAAAAAAAAACAAAGAAAAGTTAAAAGAAAAGAAAAAGGAAAAAACAGAATGATTTTGGGTTGAGAAAACATAAGTTATTCGACACATTTTGAATTGCGATAATAAAAAAAAAAGGAAGCAGGTTTTTTTGACAGCTATTTGATTGTGAACCATTTGCTAAATATATTACACCAGTCTGTTAAAATATGCATTCGTAAAACTCCAAATAAAAGTTTCTTTTTTTTTTTGCTTCCAACTTTAACATATCTTTCCTTGAATTACACTTTTCTCACATCATTTTTATTTTTATTTTAGGAATACAAATTCGGACTTTCTACCTAATCATGCTTATCATAAGTAACAAAACTTTAAGTGTCTGAATAAAGCCAGACAAGAAATTATTTGTACCAAAATTTAGATCATCGAATCAGTTGTGGACATGAGTAAAGAGTTTTTCAAACTAATTTTTCCTTGCAACTTAATTCAAGAATCCAAAATTGGAAAAAACTTTTTGTACCATTAAAGGTTGTAAAATTTGGAGTCCTTTTTGTCAATGTTCATTTAACGACGGAGGTGATAGCACCTTTGAAAGCAATGTGCTTGGAAAATTCTGCTATACCTTAAAAAAATAGCTCAGTAAAGATACGAAATTAGAATTAATATATTTCTTTCAGTAAAATATTTTCAAATTGACAAAAGATCAACCACAGAAGAATTGATGTTCTGTTTCCTGTTTTTGTACCTTTTCATTTTTCTTTTCAAAATTTAAGTAATGCAGCCATTTTTTCTGAATACTAATTGGCGCCAAATTATTAAAACAGCGGGAAAAAGCGATACAAAAATGGTAGCGACATAATATTTTTTAAAAAATGCATCTGTTCGTATCACCATGATAAGACGAAATTTTATAAAAATGGCTTTCCACACCGTCCGGGCAAATAATAAATAACATATGTTTGAACGCAAAACATACTTGTATATATAAAAATGTTCATTTTCCAATAGGGATAACAAAATTCAGAAGAAAAAATTCAAATTCATTATATGGTCGTGCAATCAACAAAAGATAAAAACAGTGACAAACTTGAAGGCAGGAATAACATTTATAGGTATGGAACACTCGCATTGAATTTTGAATTTTCCTCTTTTTATATACTATGAATTATAGTTGCACATCCAAGTGTTAATTTTTCCATGGCAAAAACTTTGTAACTTAAAATAATTATGATAGATAGCGGAATTATATGTTCGACATAAATATTATCTCATAGTTTTATGAATATTCTTTAAAAGTTGTTGTTTTTGTGTGTGTATGAAAACAACATTTCTAGCTAAATCCCACTTTTTCGTGACCTTCTCTATTTTTTAAATAAAAGAAAATTGGTATTTATTCAATCGAACTATGTTATAAGAATAAGTTTGTGGCTGTTTCACTTGCTGAAAGAGGGTTTCCAGAAGTGAACAGAAAAGTGAAAAGGACCTGTGCAGAAAGTGATCTAGTATGAACTATTCACCTCACCTTGAAAGAAGCGTAAATTATCATAGAAAAAGCTTACAAAAATATGATAAACAAAGGAAGAAATATTTCTTATTACACAATAAGAGTATATATATTTTCACACTCTCGCATAACGTACAGAATATCAAAACAATGCATTAAAGAGAGCTAAACCGGAATCAGATTCTTCTAACGAAGATTTATTTGTATGTTTATTTCAATATATTTTTCATCGCATGCGCTACTCAAAATCTTATTCTAATAATTATTTTTTTTTACAATAAGAAAATTTACTAATCCACTCGTTAGGAGACTAGTGCAATATTATTCGTTTCCTAACACAAAGAAAACAAAACAATCTAAGAGCATAACTATCTTTTTACCGGCTGTTTGCAGCTTAACTTAAACATCTGATGTGAAAAAATGTAATTGCCTTGCCTATAATGCCAGGAAATAAAGAAAAGCTATATCAAATGCTTAATCTGTTCAAAAGAGATGGGAAACATATTTTCGTTAGGATCCTTTAACAAAGAAATCTGCTTCCTTTAAAAAAATTAGAAAACACAAATAGCGCATGCGTACTAGTATGGATACTTTAAAAAGTATCCAGTGAAAAGGTATTTAAGGTCGTAAACCAATCATGGAAATTGACTACAGTAATAGAGCTAAGTTGCAGAGAAAACGAGGCAATAATAATAACAAGACAATAAAAAAGTGTTTTTGATTTGATGGAATGTATTTCATAAAGATTGAAGATTGAAGAGACTGTAAAAGATCTTATATAAAAGGGTAAAATTCTGTCATACAGAACAGTGTTCCTCAAAATCTGTTCTTGTTGCTATAAGGTTATAAATTAACTGTATTTTATTCTTGTTTGTTTCGTCAAGTTTATTATTTGACTTTTCTGCTATTTTTCACCTTTCGCGTAAAACTTTATCTGAGTTTGTTTTTTGAGACAAATTATCCTCTACAAGAAATATACGAATCCACTGCAAACAACTAGCTTCACTATAGTAGTAAAGAATTTAGGGAATTAATTTTTAACTTTTTTTTTTTTGCGCAATGATTTGCACTATTTTATTTTTCTGATTTACTTAGAACTACATATAATATATATGTAAATTTAACTTCAGCTGTCTTTATTTAATATCTCCTGTATAAACGCCCTTAAAAAGCGGCCTAAATTGAGAATCAAAATGTCATAAATTTCCTTTTTTCGAAATTTAGTTGTCGCGAAATTGTAGGACTTACCAACTTCAAGAAAATTACTTCCCGTACACGGAAATTAATTCCCTTAGGGTATATGCATCCCGGAGTGTTTATAAATATACACATCTGGGAATGCTTTTTGCAAAAATATCTATGTTTATGTTAGACATCGTGTGTGGAAGCAAGTCTGCAAAAACTTCGAAAATCCAAATCTTAACTGTTTTCATTGGCAACCTTACCATCTCTTCCTATTTTTTGCATTCAAGGCATTGCCTTCCTTCCATGAATAATTAGATCCAATTTACTGACACCACAACGTTGAGTTTGATTTTCTCTCTTTATTGATGTTCACTATTTTACATTATAGAAAAAGAAATGAGAAACTTGATGCTGTTGGTGTTACTTGCTGTAATTCTGGATAATGGGATTGGTAAATGCAACGCTAAAAGCGAAGAAGACCAGGATGGGAACGCGAGAAACAATAGAATTGATAAAAATGATGACAATAGCGATTCTATAGAAAAATATTTAAGGGAAGTGACTGACGAACTATCGAAGATACTAGCTAAAAGAATATACCGAGATATACAATTAAGAGAAAATAACAAAAAAGCTGAGAATCGACAGTCTTGGATTGGGGATTTAGAAAACCTAGATATTGATTCAACTGTACAGAGACCACCAGGTTTGTGGGGAAGAGAAGCAGATTTTGATAATACTAGAGCTCATGACTCAGCGCAAATATCAGATGAGAAACAGCCTGGACTTTGGGTTGGAGATGCTAAACCACCAGGTCTGTGGGGCCGTGATGCGAAACCACCAGGTTTATGGGGCCGTGACGCGAAACCAGCAGGCTTATGGGGCCGTGACGCCAAACCACCAGGCTTATGGGGCCGTGACGCCAAACCACCAGGTTTATGGGGCCGCGACGCTAAACCACCAGGTTTATGGGGCCGTGATGCCAAACCACCAGGCTTATGGGGCCGTGACGCCAAACCACCAGATTTATGGGGCGGTGATGCCAAACCACCAGGCTTATGGGGCCGTGACGCCAAGCCACCTGGTTTATGGGGCCGTGATGCCAAACCACCAGGCTTATGGGGCCGTGACGCCAAACCACCTGGGTTATGGGGCCGTGACGCCAAACCGCCAGGCCTATGGGGCCGTGATGCCAAACCACCAGGTTTATGGGGCCGTGACACTAAACCACCAGGTTTATGGGGCCGTGATGCCAAGCCACCAGGTTTATGGGGGCGTGACGCAAATCCACCTAGTCTATGGAGTAAAGATAATAATGTTATTAAATCACGAAGCAATGACGCAAAACCTCCAGGATTATGGGGTCGCCAGGTAGAAGACGGGCCAACAAAGATTTGGGGAGATGGATTTCTGGATGCTGAGCGTCATATTAGGTTGCTCAAAAACGACGAGCGCTTTAATCGACTAGAAAAGAAGGCTGATATGGAAGAGGAGCTCCGTGTTGCTCAAGGGCCATCCGTTACGAATGCAAAAGATACTTTTGGAGAATTAGCTGATTTATTGAGAAAACGAATTGTAAAGAGACTGCATAAAAATGATAGCCTCAACAACAGGAGAAACAATAACAAGAATAATAAGTTTTAATTAGTTATATATTTATATGTAAAAAAAAAATGTTAAATAAAAAAGTTTTAATTTTATGCGCATGTGTTTTTAAGCCTTAGGAAGTGTTTTTATAAAAAAAATCATATCTTAAGCAACCTCTCCGCTTACTAAAAAATTCATCTAAATATTTAATCTCTCTTAAGTTCCCTAATTTCTGCTTAAGATCTGCTTTAAAATATTAGGTAAAGTGCCCTTCTGCAGCAATTTTTCCTAGTTCCTTGTTTTCAAAAGTTTCTACGGACTTCCTTTTTATTTTAGCGCTGAAACAACTCACTTCCTTTCTGATAAAAAGTCCCTGTCTGTTTAGCACTTGTTAAAAACAACGACATGAATAGGTTAACATTAGTTTTTCTTCGAAACTAATTTACCAGACACAGGTCAAATACGCAGCAGTAAACCAAATATTAAGCTTAGTATTTCTATGGGTTTCTTTTTTTTGGCTTACATTGTTTTTTTTGGGCACAAATGTTGTGGGCATAAATTACAAGTTGGGGCCAACATGTTATTTACCGCCCGCTAATCGAGTATAAATGATGTTTGCAACCCACTGAGCAATGCAGTGACTTCTCTGATAATTTTTTTCACAAATTGTTGTTCAAAAAAGCACATTTCGATACTTTCCTTTAAGAGAATTCGGTTAAAGTTCATATCGGTGAGAAGCCGCTTAAAATTTAGGAAAATGACATGTTCAAATCCGTGCGAGTTTTTCAATTCTTTATGTATTTTGAACTTTTTTGGACGACAATCCGCTGACAATTTGGCCCATAAATTTTGGGTTACTTTCATTTTTATTTTTTGTAGTTGTTGTTGTTGTTGTTGTTGTTGTTGTTGTTGTTGTTATTGTTGCTTTTTATGGTTGTTTTCTAAAAGAAAGGAGTTTTTCCTGATTTCTTTCAGTAAATAAAACTAAATTTACCTAAGTAGATTTACTTACTTTATGTTTACTTCTAAGGTAGCGATAGCTTCTTTAATTATGTCAATTTCTTTTATCCATCCTTTCACTTCATATTCACTAACATTTTTTCTTTTATTCTTCTTTCACCAGATGTTCTAGCCTAGTTAACTAAGCTTTCTTCTTCGAGTTGATAAAATGAGTTTCTCTCAAACTAAAGCTTAGACGCAAACGAATGACTCAGCGGAAACCCCGAGTTTAAATTGGACAATGTGACTAATCGCTTCGGAGGCCATTTTAATTTATCTGCGAGTTGTTTACCAAGCTTGGCCACATCTTACTCTGGTATAAACTTTATAGTTTACTAATGTTTGTTAGGGTGAGTGAAACCACTCGCTGGAATATTCGGATGAAAAGGGCTTTCCCCGACATGGACCACGTGAGCAAAGAACAATAGAATTAGCCAATCAAAAAGCGCGGCCAGATTTTGGCCGCAGAAAAATCGTTTGAGACCCAGCGTAATTTTTCCCACCTTAACTACTCCGATTTCCCGGTGGTAAGAAAAATTACGCTGGGTCTCCTGGCTACAGATGTTCCACAAAATCACCAAATAAATTTCGCACGAATTTATTTTCATTAAATATTTACGAAACGCTATAACGATATGGCTTAAAACATGTGTTGTTTGCAAAAACAATATTTTGGCTGAAACGAAATTGCTAAAATGAACTGTTCAAAAGTCTTAACTGTGAGGGACACGTTTTAACAGAAATTCTTAATCGTTGTAGCAGGTATCTTATGCTTTCTGTCCAAGTCGTGAAAAAAGGGAAACAATAATGTTTTTTTATAATAACGCAACAGAATTTTGATTGATTATTTTCAATTTCAACCAAGCTTTTTGATCGACTATTTTCATATTTTCTGCCTTTTTTGGGATAAATGATAAGCTTTTAATTGTCAGGACATATATGCATGAATACAAGTGTGTTTTGTCGTCAGATGACGAAAAAAACAGTAGCATTCCTCGTTTGAAATTGACTTTTAACGGAGACGAAGAAGTCCACCTTTCGATATTATTGTTTCAATAGCAATTTTCAGTTTTTCAAATAGCTGAAATTTCTCACCAATTTGGTGGATGTATTAGAAAAATGCATCAGTTTTTTTATCTACGTTACTGCTTCACTGTCTTGTTGTTTGACACTCACTTCCGGAAGCCGAAAATATTACCCTTAGTTCCGAAAACCAATACCGGAAATATGCCATGCTCAATTTGAAAAGATGCGTTCCTTTCATTTATATAGAATATTTAAACACTTTGTCAATTGGCCAGTTTTCTAAAATTACACGTGCTGGGACATTGGTTTACGGGTTTTTCAATGGTTTCTTTAATTAATTGAAGTCATAAACGGCCTTTAGCAGTTGTTCTCCCATGAGCAGACTTTTTAGTTTTCACCGAATGAGTTTTTTCACCGATTTTTATCTTCTTTGAACCTATTTAGGCCGGCCTTTAAGGACTCTGAAGGTGTTTTTAAAAAAGAGGCTAAAATATGACTTTTTAATATGGAATTATTAATATGGATATTTGGAGAAGAAAAAAAATTGTCAATTTTTTCCTAAACACTTGTTAACCGAGTAACCATGGCAATAGACACGGCTTCATACCAGAAATATTTTGATTGTCAGTACAGTAAGTTGTTCTGCGCAAAACCACAATACCACTTGTGAACCAGTATAGAAAGTGTTGCGGAGAGGTTGCCAAGGCAAAGGCATTAAGTACGGCACGGCAAAGGCAGGCAAGGAAATAGGAAGAGGAATCAGCAGGGGTAGGCAAGGCATGGGAGGCACAGGCAAGGGCATAGTTAGGCAGGCACCAGAAGAGGCAAAGGCATTAAGCACGGCAAGGAAAGGGCACGGCAAAGGCAGGCAAGGAAACACGAAGAGGAATCAGGAAGGCAGGGGTAGGCAAGGCATGGGAGGCACAGGCAAGGGCATGGGAGGCAGGCACCAGAAAAGGCATAGGAAGGGTAGGCAAAGGCACGGTCAGTGCTGACAAGGCAATGGAACGGCAAGGCAAGGCAGGGGTGCCTGACTTTAATATAAAATCTCCCCCCTACAACTCAAAGATTGCGTATACTCAATATATCTAAGATAAGTATCATATTAGTCCAGGAGTATAGAAAATATTGAGGTGCAAATATTTCAAATTCAATATCTCAAAAAAAAAGTCTCAAATTTACCTCAGGTCAATATACAGTGAATCATGTTAGCAGAATTATGTGCCAATACAAGTATTTAAACAATCGGTCATAGCGCCATATCATTTTTTGATAAATCTGAGATTAACTTGGTTCCAATGACAACAACATTAAAAAGTCAAGATATAGAAATAATCAGAGAAGTCCACGAGAAAGGCAAAAAAAATTATTGAAAAACGCCTTTTTTGGTTTCTTGTGCCTACCATGTTTATCAACACAAAACTTTTTACCATAAAGTGATAGATCTATTACAAAAAACAGCATTTTTGGGCTCTATAAATTTGAGTGATAAATGTATGCAACTCCCACCTCTACGACTCAAAGATTACCTATTATACTCAATATAGCTAATATCATATACTTATGAAAACCTGTGTTGTAGGTGCAAGATAATTATGTTTTTCCTAGCCCTGTCCAGGATTTGAACCTGGATCTCTCATTTGCATGAGTGTCATAGCCATTAGACCAGCAGGGCATAAATATATATATATACAAAACTTTACAGGTGAATATTATATACACTTAGGAATTTACAGCACACAGCCTAGTTAATTAACCTTTTGAGAAATGCTGGTTAAGTCACAAGTAACTGTGTTACCTGGCGTAAAACGCTTGGTGGAACAGTTAATACAAATTGTAAACTGTACCACACATTCAGGTGGAGCGCCTTAGTACAGGTGTGCAGTATATCGTAAATCGAGTGAAACACACAACATTTAAGGTGTTTCGGGTGTAATTATATTTTTCAGATTCAGAAAATATATTTCCTTCAACTTTAGCTAGAATAAAAACACAATTTACATATTGTGCCATGTCATAGCGAAAACAGTCAGCAAACCTTTTTTATTTTTCACAAAATGTTCCCGGTGAAACTTAAAATATATATGTACTTTAATCTGTGGTGCACCATTAGTATAGGTAAACAAACCCTTTCAAAAAAACTTTAGCACAACTGCTGTTAAATAGAAACACAGGTAATAGCTTGTCGTTAACACTAGGCTGAGTGATTAGTACAGATATACTGTGGCACATATACGTTTCGACATAATACCCCTTTCCGAAAAACTATCCTAACTTCGGTTCAAATAAACAGACAGTAAACACCCTGTTGTTATCCTACACAGCTAAAACAATCATTCAGCAATTTTATTTTGCGGAAAAGTTTTTGTAACATTTAAAAATAAAAACACAGTTTAAAACCTGTTTTTACACTCCTAAAGCAAAAAGAATCCTGCAATATTTTATGGGAAAGGTTCTTGTGCACGATCAAAAATTAATCGTGAAATCGGATAGGCGTAATACATTTTTCAAAAAAACTTTACTGCAACTTCGGTTTAAATAAAAACAGCGGAAACAGCCGTTGTTACCCTGCATGACAATAGGATAAAAAATTCTTATTTCCAACTGAACAGAAACTTCAAAATAATAGCACTTAATTAGGCTACTGGACTTAAGCTTGATATCCCAGTGGTGTAAAAGTTCAGGGCATAAATTAGAAAATGCTAAAAAAGGTTAAACGGAAAAAGAATGGTGTCCGACATCAGTGTACAGTTCGGGTCAAGTTACAAAAACGGAAAATATTTCTTTTTCGGGAAATTATTTTCTGGTTCAAAAATTTTCCCGAACAGGAAATTTTTTCATTTTTCTGAAATTTGTTCTGATTGAACCCAAAAAATGAATGATATATATATATTTGAAGATTTTCAGTAGGTGTTGATGATTGCACGAGAACCACTTGTCAGAATTTATATAAATGCCTCGGTGATGTAGACGTTAAAAAAGTTTCCTGATATATATATATTAGCTATATATATATTGAAATAATTTCCGTTTCTGTAACTTGAGCCGCACTGGTGTATGCTCAGCGGCAGGGTTAAAAAAGTTGATCATAAGTGGGAACGTAACGTACTATTTGCAGAATATGTAACTATAGCCAGCTATGTTCTTTTGCTGACTTTGCTAAACTTTATGGTTCTTGGTTTTTGGTATAAAATTCTATAACCAGCTAAAAGTCTTAAAAAGCTAGCTAGCTATATGCTATCTAAGTTCTGTTATCATTCCAGCTCAGTCAATTTTATGCTAACTAGCCTTACGTGTGACTGAGAATAAGAAAGGGTTCATTACATGTAAAAAAAGAGTGATATACTAGCTGGCTAAACATACCTTTTCTTCGTTTTCTTGAACAAGCCCTTTCGTTGGTTGCGATATAGCTTAGATTAACGAAAGTTTGAGTTTGAGGCAGTATGTGTCCAAGAAAAGGTCATGTGATATTAGTCAAAGTGAGTAATGTATCACGTGGCTAAAAGGTGTAGGCAGATTTAATCTCAACTGGAAACGATTGCACAAGAACCGCTTGTCAGAATTTAAAACGTCTCAATAAAAAATATAGATGTCAATATAGAAATAATTTCCATTTGTCACTTAATCCACACTGGTGATGCTCACCGACAGGGTTAAAAAAGTTGATTTCCTGCCCTACAATGTGGCAATGTCTACTAAACCACTTTTTTTGTGATGTTCCAACATTATATATAGCTACAATCATCCACAAAAATATGGCTCTCACCCCTTCTATGACATTCAATGTTATAAAGTTCCCAACTTGACCTCTATAAAACATTGATCGCAAGTGAATCTGTTAGAATATAGAGGTATGTACTTTTGCTGATTTCGCTAAACATTTTTGTCTAAAATTGGACGATTGTGGATTGTGGCTAGAACAAGCTATGTAATGGGACATTCCTAATCAGGAGTAGAATTATATCACTTACTGTGTCATAGTATAGGTGTATGTAGCTACCTGATAGAAAATATGTCGAAAATAATATGCTATGCTAGCTTGTGTAGCTGATTTTATAGGTAAAGTAGCTAATTTTATGCTAGCTTTGTAGCTAGTTTTATGCTAGCTGTATATGTTATATGTTTGCTCTATTTTATGCCAGCTAGCTTAAAAAGTCTTAAAAATCTTTAAATCTATTTAAGTTCTATTATTATTTCAGCTCAGTCGGTAGTTTTATGCTAGCTAGCCTTAGGTGTAAGTGAGAATAAGAAAGGGTTCGTTAAATGTAAAAAATAGTTAGCCTTTCTTCCTTTTCTTGAACAATACGATATAGCTTTAGATTAACGAAAGTTTGAGTTTTAACAAACAACAAAAACTCCATCGCCGTGCTAAAAACATGTTGTCTCGCTTACTAAAAACTGTACTAGAGAATGACCATATTAAATTGCTGGATTACTGTGATCCTTTTGACGAAATTTTAATATTGCCATAGTAACCATGATAATTTGGATGTATAGGGAGGCATATCGGAAAAGTGGGACGCGGGACGCGGGACCCTGTTGAGTCGGGACGCGGGACTCGAGACGCGGGACTCGAGACGCGGGACTCGGGACCCGGGACACGGGATCCTGATATCGAGACGTGGGACGCAATGCGGCAAAATTTAGATGATACAAAATACTGACCCACGCTATAATAACAAAGATCATAAAGTGAGCATTTTTTATAATTTTTGTTCTATAAAAAAGTATTCCTACTGTGAGTGTGGGTGCCGTGAAAAGGTGATTTAAAAACACCTAACATTTACAAGATGATATACACATAATAGATCTTTAAAATGCTTAAGAAGTAAGATATTTTATTAAAAAAAAAAGATGAAAGAGATGAATATGCTATTAGCACCGTTATGTCACGAGCCGACATTTTTCTGCACCAGCTATATGTCTCCCCAGGGTATTTTTCACATACACGTGTCTCTATTATTCAAGGTGTTGAAACAATCAAATGACTTTTTTGAGCTATGAATCCAGGTGTGTTAAGTTTCCAAGTTAGTTGGGTTGTAGCAGATTACAGAGATTGTTTTAGAGTTATTAATAGCGAACATTTAAATTAAAGAAAAAATGAACATGTCACGGTAAGTGTTTTACATATCCTTTTTTATTAGAACAATTTTATAACAACAATGAGGCTGAAATTTTATGAAAAAAATAAGAACAGAATAAGAACAATGGCAAGGCATTCTCGTCCCAGAGCTCTTTGAGATAAACTCGAAAGTTTATCTCAAAGAGCTCTGGGGTCGAGAATGATGGCAAGGCTGAAATTTTTTCCTGCAAAAAACACTATAGTTTATTTCAACCCGGGATGAAATCAAAAGAAAAACACGTGTAAGCACAATTATTTTTTCATACCAGGATGAGGTCGTAAAATGAAATACACGCTTTTTTTGTAAGAATAGTGTTTTTTCGTTTCAGCCTCAATATTCTTAATTTTTTTACCAATATCAACCTCATATATTCTTAATAATATTCTTAGCATGACTACACATGAAAACATATAATCAGCCTTGATATAATAAAATTGCTATAATTTTGTAGAGTATATTTTACTACGTGTAACCTTGGAGGAAAGGTGTAACGGACACATTTCGTTGTTGCGGATAAAGAAGTTTAGTTTACTTGATATGTAAAAAGTAGAGCCTGGACATATTCTTAGGATATTCTTAATTAGGATATTCTTATTTTTTGATCCGCTTTTGTTATAAAAAAAAGCGCGTACACGCAATTTTATAAGAATTTACTTATAAGAATATATTTTATAGTCTCAACTTTTGTTCTAAATATGATGCACACAATTTGATTAGAAGTTCAATTTTTTAATGCATATATTTAAACTGAACTTCTTTATTTGTGTTCTTAAGATGATCTTAAAACAGTGTATTGTTCTTATTTTGTTCCTATTTTTCAACCATTCGCAGCCTCGTTTTCCTTTAAAAAAATGACATTTTTTTTCATTTTCCACTTTTAGTTCTTTCGTCGTGAATGCGATCAAAGAGGACGACGTTAAGGTACACGCGATGAAAGGGGATGGACATTGCCTGTTGTATGCCATAGAATTTGCGATGCAGATGAAAGGCATGCCCGCCATTCCATCCATACAAGAAATAATTGATATGATCCGATTTGAACTATTGAAAAATATCGATTTCTACGCTGAATTCATCGGAGATATCGACATACTACATCAGTTTAATGAATATGCGCACCAAAAACGCTACGATAGTGATATTGTGGACCTGGTTCTACATGCTGCAAGTAACTGCTTACGTTTAGCAATCAATGTTTACGTAAAGTACGGCGAGGAATATGTTCTACTGAACTTAAATAAAATAGTGCCAAGGAGAACGCAGTCAAATGAGACCATCAACATTTTGAAATCTAGAGATCACTATGATTTTTTAGAATTTGGTAAGTTCTTTGAATATATTCTGCAACCTAGATTCTAGATCTTTTTCAAGCAGAAAATCAAAAATGAAACACGAACGTAAAATTTTAAAAACCTGGGAACGAGGTTGTTTATTATGCTTTATTGCTTTTTATTTTATGGTTGTTGCAGTTACATTAAACCAAACAATTGAAAGTGATGAGGCAGGTGACGGTTGGGTAAAAATTGAAGAGAGTGAGAAAGGAAGTAAGTGTCATTGATTCTATTTGTAATTTTATGTGGAGCTTGCAGGTTTTTTCACGAAAGAATAATGGGAACTGGTAACGAAATTTATGAAAAATGTATTGTTTAGAAAAGCGAGCTGAATATACCAACAAAGATAAAAATAAAGTGATAGTGATAGGTAATATTTTTTTACTATACGTTTTTTATAACAAACATACTTTTTGGCAAAATCGGAGGCTGGTTTTCTTTTAAAATTTAGATTCCAGCGATAGTGATGATGACGATCCAGTATCAAATAATCGATTAACATGCAACCTATTAGAAACAGGTAATTGGTGAATGTTTTGATCTCCTTTAAAACTAAATGCGAGAAAAAGTATTTTAACATAAAAACCTACTTACCATTACCTGTAATTTAGGAATTTTTTTTAAATTGTCCTTTGTGTCTTATTTTCAGACTTCATTTACTATAACAAACGACTTGACGCTTCCTATATACGCACAAGGCAAAGGAAAAGCATCGGAAACAAAGGATATCATGTCAATGCTACTTGAGCAAAACATACCTCAAGAACGTATCAGTACAGCTACACCAGTGTACGTGACACACAATGTCGAATTTATAGTTGACACAAGCGCTCTTGGAGACTGGAGAGACGTCAAACATGACATGATGATCGGAATGTGTCGTAATGGTACGAAAACCATTTATTTCCGCACTTTTGATGACGAAATCAAGGGAGGTACCAAGAGTGACTATGAATACAAAGCAACACGCTTTGTATATACTCATAAACAGTTCGCTGATTTCCACAAAGTAATTATAACGGTTACAGATAGATGCGATAAAATGAATAAACTTGTATACGTGCAGTATTATTTTGAAAATGGCGAACACGTTATCCCAGAGGCTGGGGATAACAGGAATTGCTCGAAGACATCGTTCTCTACGCGAAAGAGCATAAAGGCCTCTAAAAATATCAGAAATAATGGTAAAAAAAACTTTCATAAGGTGTTGAAAGGTGCTGGAGGGTTTGAACAAGCACGAACCATTACCGATTTGCCAAACTCGTACAAACATATTTATGACGTCATCAGTGCAAAGGTCAAGCTGGATCATCTTCTGCATTCATTAGGGATGTGCGAACAGCGCCAGAAAAATCTATTTTTTTGGCATCAAACAACCAATTAAATGATTTAGGAAGATTTTGCTGCGAAAAAGATTGTTGGTGTATTTTGGGTGTTGATCCTACATTCAACATTTGCGACTTCAATGTCACCGTTACGACGTATAAACACCCTCTGTTAGTCAAAAATGGTACTGAAGAGCATCCTGTTATGTTGGGTCCTACGTTAATCCATTCGCATAAAACATTTGACTCGTATTATACACTACCATCAAATTTAGTTCGATTTAAGCCAAGTTTAGCACATTTAAAAGCGTTTGGAACCGATGGAGAGAAAAATGTGTACGAATCATTTAAGTCCACCTTCAAAGAAGCAAAACATCTTCTTTGTGCAATACATATGAAGGATAATATTTTGAAAAAATGTGCAGATCTCGGAATTGCAAGCGATCTCTACATAGTTGAAATCTTCGGCAAAAAGGTCGGAAACACAAAAGTGAAAGGATTAATGGACTGTGATGAAAAAGAATTTGACGAAACTTACGAACAGTTGAAAAGTTTATGGTTAGGAAGAAAATGTGGTGGTGAGTTTGTGAAATACATGGACGCCTACAAAAAAGAAGACATAAAACAATGTATGCTAGCATCAGTCAGAATTGGGTGTGGATTAGGTAATCCTCCAACCGACTACACGCAGAACGGTAATGAATCTATCAACTCGATGTTGAAAAGAAGTAAAGGTGTTGGCAAGCTTTCCCTAAAAGAAACAATCAAGCTGGTGCAGGACGAAGTCAATAAGCAAGAAGAAAAACTAAAGCTTGCTCTTGTTGGAAAAGGTTTGTAGTAGTTTTGTTTTGGTTTAAATATCATAGCATTCTCTTGCTCCAATTGTAATCCGTGTCTATATTGAAAAATGTAATTATCTTGACTAACCGTTCTAATTCTATTCGGTGTAGGTGACTGGAGAATCGCAGAAGAATACAAAGATAAGTTTCTTATTGGTGACAAGAAATACTATGTTATGTCAGCTGCTCAAAGAATCGCAGCTGTGAAGAAATTCAACGACTTCGTTTTACCTGAAAAGACGAAAGTGAGTGTAGCTGTGCAAAAGAAGAAAAGTGCTAACAACGATGTTCTCACTGTGGATATCCAAAACATTCCGAAATCCATCGCCCAGGAGATAAAACAAAAGGCGTGCGAATTGGTAACAGAAAATCTTATTTTAAAGGGGTTTGGTTCGTCGTACTATGTACGTAATGATATAAAGGAAGATGAAGATTTCAGGGTAATCTACGATGAAAGTGTTAAGAAGCCAAGCCTGAAATGTACCAACTCTAAATGTCATCAGTTTAAATGTTATGGAATTTGTGCTCATTCGCTTGCTGTTGCAACGTATTTGGGAATCATCAAAGTATTTGTACAAAGTTGCAACAGCAAAAAAGCAAAAATAAATCTCCTAGCAGATTTTAACAAAGAAGCTAATGCGGGACGGAAGAAATCAAAATCTACTCAAAGAAGAAAGGGTCCTGCTAATTTGAAATCAACGCCAGTGCAGTTTTACGTCAATCCAGTGCGAGTAAATTCAACTACTAATGGTGGCTCATCAACAACAACAACTACTACAACTGCAACTTCAGCAACTACCACATCTACTCCTACAGCAGTGAAAACATCTGCGAGTACTAATACACCTCCAACTACAGGTATCACAAAGAATTTAGTAAATCAGCCTTCTCAACCATATCCTGCTCCACACTGTTACCAGCTGACATTGCTAAAATGTTGTCACAAGAACGTAACATGTTGTTATGGTTGTGGTGGACGATACGGAAAGCCTGAAGAACCAGATGATTTGATTGTGGCATCAAAGACAAAACGCATATATGTTAGTCCGAAGTCGAAGGAGTTAACTCAATCGCCCGACTTCACTCGCGTGTATTATCATCTAAAACAGTCTTGTCTTTCGAAATATGATAATTTTTTTTCACGTTTCGTCAATATTAGTGCCGGATGACTTAACGGCACATCTAACTGCAAGGCACAAAACTCTTTTAAAATCAATCGGCATACTTTAGATATTATTACATTTATACTTTAAACTCTTTTGTTATACTTTAGAAATTTTTATATTGATACTTTAAACTCTTTTGTTATACTTTTTATACATATACTTTACACTCTTTTGTTCACAAGATGAAGAACTTTAACTTTATAAAAACCCTAACACCGTTTGCCAGTGTGATATCAACAAAAAATACTGCATTCATATTCTCCTCTTCGCTTAAAAAAATGGTGTTCATGATTCATGACACATTTTTTGATGGTGCGTAAAACGAGACAACGCTTTGTGTATGATTTCGATTTTACCTTTCTTAGTTTTTACCATTTTTAATATTCTTTTTTACAGTTTCTGTTTTATTCTTTGTTCAACGTGTTTATATTTTTGAAATACGCCTTGTGTATGATTTTTATTTTTATTTTACATCTTTTTTTAGAATTTCTGTTCATTCTTTGTTCAAACGTGTATATAACACACATTGGGAATGACTACCATCGACTTATCATATTTTCCATCCAAACGGTCCTGATTTTACACATCCGATACACAGTCCCGCGAAACTCTTAAAATATACATTTTCCAGGGTCCCGCGTCCCGCGTCCCGAGTCCTGCGTCCCGAGTCCCGCGTCCCAGGTCCCGAGTCCCGCATCCCGACTCAACAGGGTCCCGCGTCCCGCGTCCCACTTTTCCGATATGCCGTATAGGGACGAAATCCTATATACTCTCCACCGTACTTACATTTCCTTTATATTTGGCTTATATAATGAGAAAATAGGCTCCGCTACGCTCCGTGCGCTGACGCGCACTCCGCTACTCTCCGCAAAAATAAATCAAGTGAAAATAAATAAAAAAGGTATATGAGTGGTTTTTGTTTACTTTTTTACTTTTTACGAAACAAAAGACACAAATCGACCTTGCTGCAAACATCCAGTAACTCTGAACAGCTGAGAAATTTGAGTAGTGTACTGCACGGACAGACGTCTGCAGGAAGTCTTTCTTTTGTCTGTAGCATACCAATGATAGCCGTTATGGCATAAATGCGCGAACACATACAATGTGGATTACTTTCGTGCAGTTTGCAAACAGTAAACTAGGTCTCCCGTTCCTTAAAAAAACTTAGACGAAATCACGGCGTACCCTTGTGGTAGAGCCTTCGTTTCCAGTGCGGGAGGTCTTGAGACTAGAACGCTTTTCGCAGGACCCTCGTTGATAGCAGTACCAATAGGAACTGAAGAGGCTCTCTTGGGTAAACAATTTTAATAATAATAAATAGCGTAAAGCTTCAGACTAGGATAAATAGTCAGTGATTCCCGATAGGTAATTCAGGATATTCAAATCAAGTGTTCAGGAACGTGGGCAAAACTTTTGGGTAGTTGCATACGGGCCTGAGAGGAACAAACCAGTGAAACGATTGTAGAGTTTCTATTTTCTTTTCAGTCAAATAACATTTAGAAAGATCTCACTCTTTACTCGTCTCTTAGTCCGGGTACGCAATCCTTTTACAGATTTTTGATCGAATATGTTTACTAAGTAGCTGTTGCCTTCTGGGATAACCTACGTGGAAACTGCCTTGTAATAAGTGGTGGAACAGTCGCCCTGCTCAAAATAACGCTTTCCGGATCCATAAAGATGGTGTTGGTATGTTAAGTCCAGACACCATATTTTCTAATTCTATGAAACTTGAAAGACTAATAACGTGTATCACGCAGCATTTAAACTGACTGATTACGGCGCGCTGTGAAAGGGAGTTGGACACTAAATGCTGTTTTTCTCAATTAAAATTGATTATAATGCGCTTAGTCCTCAATTCTTTATTTAAATGTTACAAAATTACATAATTAAAGACCATGGATATTAAATAAATTTTTAGTACCATAAAAAGTCAATTTAAAATATCACAGCTTGTGCGTAGCACTCGTACAAATTTTATCAATCTTTGCGTACATCGGAAAATACTTTATACTTAAATACTCAAGTAAAAATTAAGGTTTTTGGAGTTTATGCAGTTGAAACTGGCTTTATCAACACAAAAAACTGTGATGACCTAAATCAAGGAAACAGCCTTTAAGTACTTGGCGTTGACTCCTTTAGTTATTTTAATTGCGGTTCTCATTAAAAATAGGAAGCGTTGTTTATGCATCAAAACATATCCACCACGCAGTGTTTAGGATGAAATTCGTACAGTCTCGTGTTATTGTTTCTGTTGGGTTTGCTGCTACAGCTGCTCTCCTAATTTGTGCAGCTGCCAGCAACAAATGGATCGCTGAAAGTATTGAGGTTGTAGGCGATCTTACCGAATCATCTTACGGCTTATGGAAGCGGTGTTACAGATACTATGACTTTGTCAAATGCTCGACCTATGAAGACTTAAACGAAAAGTATGAAGATAAGAATAGAAAACTTGGAAAATACTACAACATTCGACTGTTGGTTGATCCCTACTTAATTCAAACTAGAGGATTGCTATGCTCAGCTATCGTTTTATCTATCTTAAGCCTAGCATTCACTGTTCTTGGTGTGGTCTACAAACACGATTTGATCTTTAAAAGATTCGTACTGTGCTTTCTTGCCTTGTTGATCACATGTATCACAAAAGCCACGATTATTATCTTCATGGTAAAACACAAAACCATTGTGGATGGGAACAAACAGTACTTAAAGACGCACAACTATGATTTAGAAACCCACAAATGGAATTATAAAGCTGGCTTTGGTTTCTCTTGTATTGCTGGAATAGTCTGCGCTGCCACTGGTATATTCGCATATTTTGAGAAAAAAATTATTTTAATAAAGAAAATTCAGTTCGAAAAAATGCCAGAGAAAGGAATGGAGGTCAGCGTATCAACTTCTCCTGAGGAAATGCATTGAAAAAATTGTTTAAAATTTTGTTGAAACATTTCTTGTTATATAAAGGAAACCTAGCCTGAATGAAGGGCAAATAATGAACAAAAATAAAGTCAACAAATGATTTTATCGTCAATATTATCTAAAGGTGATTTAATGGCAGTCGGGAGTACTTTTTTGTTGTATATATACATATCTACCATTTTTGCTTATTAAAATAAATTTTAATGAAAACGGTTGGCGAACTATATACGTCACTTTTCTGTTTGTTTTTTTACTCTGCACGTTTGTTTGTTTGTTTGTTTCCTTGTATATTTGTATATTTGTCTATTGTTTTATTTGTTTCTTGTGTGTTTATTTTTCCCTACTATTTTTGGTTGCTTTCGTCAGGCTCATTTGTAACTATGGTTAACTTTTTAATTTCATGAAATTAGTGGTTGTATTAATTGGCGCTGAATGGAACAAACAAAAACATTCACATACCATACTAATTTGTATTTTTTTAGTATTTTTTTTGTACTTAAATACTTTGCCATCCGCATTAAAAAATATATGAGTTAAAATAATAAACTTTGCATCGTTTTTTTTTAATAATATTTTTATATATTTTATCTAAAGCGATTAAATATAACCTAAAAAACGGAAGGCAAGGTAGCTACTGCATTAACAATTTATACTTATAAAAGCATTTTTTTATATGTCTCCAGAAATATATAAGCGGCATTTCACGTGAAACGAAAGCAATTTTTTTGAAAGTATCGGCCAAAGAATACATGCTTATTTACATAAGAACATGCTTTATAAGAATATCAGGATGAGATAATTTCTAATGTGATTCTTAATAAGTAGCTATTCCAAAAAAATAGAGTATGAAATGAAGCAGATATAAGATGCAACAACATTTCGAACATGGTGAAAGAAATCAGAAAAGTTAATACCTAGTAAACAAAGAAAATGTTTAACTTTCGCTTCAAATATTATTTGAAGCGAAAGGATGGCGAATACACATTCTTTTAATACTCATAGTGTATTTTGAAACCGGGCTTGTTATTCTTGCTTTTCGTCAGCCTTTTGGACCCAATGCTCATTTTTATGCTATCATTTCTAGTTGTCGTTTTAGTATGTGACTTCATTTACATGTCATCCCATAACAGGTTTCAATTTACATTTCTTTTTGTTTCATTTTTCATCTTTTATATAGCTATTTAGTTTGTACATAGTTTTTGTTAATGTCTTATGCCTTATAAAAAAACTTTTGTTTTTACTTTGTTCGACCTTGAAATATAAAAAAAAATGTACTGGAAAAAAAAGTTTCACACCAGGGGATTAACTGGAATTACCAGGTATGATTTTACTTACTTACTTACTATGCGCAAAAAACAGTTAGTTCACGTTATCGCGCTATAAAAAGCGATTACGCAAACTTTCTGATGGTAAAGGAATTGGATGTGGAAAAGGAAGATTGACAGTCAAAGTGATGAATACTCTTCTTTAAAACCACTATGAAATGGCTATTCCTCAAAATACAAATAACGATATGCTATGAAGAAAGCTGTCGCTGCGGTTTATATCATTCGTGTAATGATGAAGATCCAAAAAAGCGACATCAGCATTGTCCTCCTACTGCGGAGTCATGGTGTAAATTTCAAAAGGAAAGGACTAATTTTAAATATACTTACAAGGAAAAAGTCAGTATAGACAAAGCAATCTCTGACCTCATTTTCATATAAAGACCTCGGCAGCGATGTACGTTTCAAGAAATGTCAGCATGGTCAAACACAAAGCGCCAACGAATCGCTTTATAATGTAATTTAGACAAGGTGCCTAAAGAGAGTTTATGTTGGGAAAACTTTCTTTAAAACTTCAGTAGCTTCTGCTGTTTTTGCTTATAATGATGGTGCTATGGGACTAATTCCGTTGTTTCAAAAATCAGGCATAGACTGTGGTTTTTCTACTACAGAGGAAAGTGCAAAAGCAGACACTCGTTGTGCCAAACATTCTAACCGCAAATCAACATACAGTGTCCAGTTGAGATGTAAAAAGCTCAGAGCAGGTAGAAAAGGATTCACTGATAAAAAGCTTGAAGATGGTAAAACTTCTGGATATCGGCAATTTTAACTTGTTTGTTGTTAGATTATTACACAAGATTATTTTTTAAATGTTTTGTTTTGGCTTTTTCGTCAAATTTTGACCTTTTAAAAAGAATAACTTTTGACAGGAAAGAGATTATTGCCTTAAATTTTGCATTTTTAAAGATTAGAATATTCTAAACGTTTTTTATGAAGCAGATGTTGAAATATTTTTTAGAATCACTCAATATTGCACTTCTTTGGTCATATGTGGTAACTGATATTTTTTATAGTTTGACGGTCAACTTGAAATTTTTTTTTTATATATAAATGCAGTAGCTAAAGAACTCATTTTGAAAATTTCATGCAATTCTAACCGTTTTTGAATGAGTTATTTAATCTGAAAGCTAGATCATTTTGGGGGAATAATTCACGCTAATTTGTGCATAATTAATGCCGTTATCAATTAAATGTAAAAAAAAATTAAGTGATTTTGTGAATTTTTTGTTTTTATACAGTCGTGAGCCAGAGCATATAAAAATCTGTCGTGTGTCGGTGCATTCGTCATCTGTCCGTTTGTTCCTTTGTCTATTAATAGTTCGTCCGTTGTCGTCTGTCCGTTATGTGTTTGTCGTACCTCCGTAAATTCGTTGTCCCTCAACCGTTCATCCAGCTGGTCGTCTGTTGGTCGTTACTTTAGCCATTTGATTGTATCTGGTTACCATTCACGTTTTTTTGCAAGAAATTAATTGATAAGAAACGTACATGCACAATCTTGAAAAATTAAAAATCTAGGCCCTTCGCCATGTTTCAAAAAAAAAAGAATTAAAAGAATTGCTGTGCAAATCTGTGGTAGAATGCTTTATTAAATATATCTGCCCTGTATAAACAACACCTATGTTTTACTGTTCAGTATATTCTCATGCATTTATGAGAAGAGGATCGAGACCTGCGCAGGTACCTTTTTCTTTCTTTGTTCCTTAGAATGATGGTGACATAAAAATTACCCTCTAGCAAATTAAGTATCATTTTAGACCATAATTTATAAATTTCGGCATTATTGGTTACATTAAAATACATAAAAATAGAATTTTGTATTTAGTATCACTTCAGATTAACCTTTTTACTTTTTTTTTTATTTTTAAAATAGAGGTCGTAAATCAAAGTCATGATATTTTTTAGCAGTGTCAACTTTTGGAGTCTCTCGTCTGAAACTAGCCCACCTACAGCAAACCCCGAATTAAGGCCCGTTTAGAGTCAAGAAAACTTTCCGCGGAATAGAAAAATTTCTGCGTTGCGCATGCGCTGTACTTATTTATTGTAATTTCTGACGGAAAAATATCGAAACCTGGAAAGAAATAAAAGTTGAAATATTTCTACTTTTTTGAGTTCTCCGGGGAATTTTTGAAATTTGAACCAATCAATTTTCGCGAAATTCTCAAAATGGTAGAGAAAAAACAAGCAACATTTGAAGAGGTGGTGGTGAAAAACACAGCCATAGAGTTTAAAAAAAGTTGAAAAAGAGAGATAGATAGCTATATATACGAAGTATGGATTAAAATCAGATTGCCAGAGATCAGGAGGAGGACCAACCTCGATCCCAGGACATGTTGTCTCTTTTTGTATATCGGACGGCGAGACGAACATGGCCCTGGTGGAGGCTGGTCAAAAATCTTTGATTTTCGCAGATTTTTAATTAATGCACTCGTGTCTCGTTTATCCGGATTTTTTACTTCCTAGTCCTTGGTAAGCGAGATTCAATTTAATTATCAGCGTCTAGATTTTATCGTGATCGTTAAAAATGGAACTTTTTAGTGAAGACTAGTTCTGGAGGCTCTAAAGTACATATTGTTGTTTTAAAGCAAGTATATGTTTTTGAATATTGCCTGAAAACAACGCAAATCATATATTTTGTCGTTTTGTTAAAGGCAGTTTTGCCTATGTATTTGGAAAATTAATTATTTTTCATTTACTTGCTGATCTCCTTCCCAGTTAAAGATAAAAAGAATATTGTTTTGGCCATCACCTCTAAGCTTCCTTTGTAAATGATCAGGTAAAATAATTAATATTAATTTGCTGCTGTATTAAACTTGGAACAGGGGGAGTTTGAAGCAGATGAGAGCTTGTTTGGAAGTAGTGATGCAGTGGGAAGGAAAACAACGGAAATGTTAAGATTTTATTTGACCATCCAGAATCATCTTTATTGTTATCTATCCCAATTAACTCCGTTAACTAGGATAGATAACGTTAAGTTGAAAACAGAGGTGATGCGTTCTGGAACTTCATAGAGAATTGCAGCTCATTCGCGTGTTCTCCCCGGAGAATGGTAGCTACAGAAATCAAGTCGTTAATAACACTTAGATAGATGAGCATATTTTACATGGACACGCCTGTTACATTGGACACATGCTCGATAAAACTTAGACTCTAAATAATGAATTTGATGCATCATACAAAAAAGGTATATACAAATCGCATTTATATAATAGTAAAACTTCGATCTTATTTCCCCCAGGTTGCAGCTATTCGAAATTTACGTATTTCCAATCCTTCCAATATTGACGTATACAAACACGGTAAAGCTTCATCTCACAAGAACACAGTTGTCCAAAATGAGATCATTGGAACAATGTGTATATAGAGCAGATTATCAAACAAAAACCGCCATCCACCGAAAACATCATGAAAACAATCGTTTTTGTACGAAAGTGCTTAGATAGTGACGTTTGTCCAAACATGGTTGTTGTGAGACACGTCCTCTCCAGCGTTACAAATCTGCTCCGTTTGTACGTTAGGTTACTTTGCAAATACAACATTATTTCCAGGAGTCACACAATGAATACATGGAATAATCTTGACTTTGGACAAACGTTTTTATATATGAAAGCAAAATTTTATAATGATGTTCCTGTCAAGGTTATTTCACATTTTCAGTTTTATAGTTTCAATTTTCTGTGCTGTCCATTTAGTTCTTTTTAGTTTTTCTACAACTTTTTCAACTTTTGTCTTTGTGTCTAATTTTTGTTTTCATGCACGTATACACACTTAAAGAGAACACATTGATAGCAGTAATTTTTGTAAAATAACTGAATTGTATATACACAGTATCTCTTAGAATTTCAACTAATAATAATAATTGCTTTCTAGATTTTATTATTTTCCTTTTAAATATTTTGATTTTCCTTGTGTATGTCACGTTTGACAAACACATTTTGTCGTAACTGAATTTTATTCTGGTTTAAAAAAACATTATATAACATTATATAAATGTTTTCTAATAACTAAAAATATTAAATGAATAAGGAAACTATTTAAAGAACGAAAAATTTGTCATTACAAATGTATACACTATGAGGCTAAATTATAGAATCATAAAAGCGATGTCGTTATATTGCGAAATGTTTAGTGTAACAAACCAACTTGGTATGTTTGTTGATATTTTACTTTAGTTTAACTATCCAACTGTGTTTTAATAATCTAGAAATAGTAAACGTGGCGTTCGATAAGCGGTTGCACCAGTGTTTTTTACACTGCCCTAGTATAGCTTTATGTTTTTATTTTAAAACCCCTTACTTTCTTAGAAGTAACACTAACAAACATGTAAAATCTGTGAAATTAGCATGGCAAATTCATGCAATCCTTCATCTGTATTTTCGTTTATGTATATACGCTTACTTTGTATTCTAATAATAATAATAATAATATTATTCTGAATAAAAAATATTAAATATTATTCTGATGTTTAGTAGTAAAAATAATTAATAACTAGTAGTAGCTATCTGTAGCTATAGCTACCTATCTATTTACACTTGTTGTTTTAGCTAGCTGACCAACAATGTCTTTGTCAGTTGCTAATATTAATCCGAGCATAAGAAGCATGTAGCTAACCACAAGTACATCTGAGTTAAGAGTTAACTAGCTAGTTAAACCTAAAAAAAGCCATAAAAATCTGCCAAAATGTGTTCTCCAAATATTTTTTCTCCTGTGCAAAACATATATGCACAGTGTCGGCCATCTTTTTTATTTACAGTTAATTTTAAGCGTAGATATTTCACGGACCGAGTGACGTATTATCTTACGCATAATTAGATGAAAAGTCTCGACCAATCACGACTCGGAATAAAACCGGCCTCCTCCAGGGCCTTTTTCGTCAGACCTATCAATAAGCGCAGCGCCGATGAGAGACAAAAAGCCCTGGGAACGAGGTTGGAGGAGGACGAGATGCTAAATAGCAATATGATGCTGTTCAAGTAAATTAAAAAAAACAGTAGCTGTGGCGAACAAAACTGCTGCTACAACAGCTAGCCAAACAACAGCTCCAGTAGGTAACATAGGCTTTTCAATCAGTTAAAAACATCAGCAGTTATGGCGAGCAAAACTTCAGCTGCAGCCACAACAACCGCTCCAGCAGGTAACATAAGGCTTTTCAATTAGTTAAAAAAATCAGCAGTTATGGCGAGCAAAACTGGCAGCAGCCACAACAACCGCTCCAGCAGGTAACATGATGATTTTTAATCAATTGAAAAAATCAACATGACGTATGACGAACAAAACTGCTGCTGAAGCCATAATAACAAGAGCTCCAGCAGGTCTTGGACAAAGAAAAGTTTTGGTGAGAACAATTCCACACCAACCATTATCGATTTTTAATAAACCTGCACCACACCCAGCAAGTAACTCTACTATAGCAACAACAGCTAACAACTCAGACTTTGTTAATTCCAATCAAAGCCAAGTTATTGAAGAAGAAGATGACTTATCATCTCATCATCAACATATCTCATCATCAACATCAGATAGCACCCCCCCCCCCCCCCCCAACATTGTCTCGTATAGATGAACTGCATGGGATGGAGCTTCATTTCAGGGTGTGTTGATTGATAGTGTCAGGAACTATGAATGTTTATGGCTAGTAAGCAGTACCCATTTTAAAGATAAAAAATGCGTCAAAGAGCATGGGTTGAAATCAGAATTTTTTTTATTTTTTATTTTTTTATTTAAGTGTAAATTTAGTATCGGAAATTTTTCCGTGAAATCATATCATAAATAATACGAGAATGAAATATATTTGATCGGGTGAGTGAATTCGCGCTTAAAAAAAAGGATTTCACGATATTGATCACGTGAGTAAAGAACAATAGAAGTAACCAATCAAAAAGCGCGGTCAGTATTTTGACCGCAAGAAATTCGTGTGGGACCCAGCGTTTTCCCACCTTAACTATTCCGGTTTCCGGGTGGTAAAATTATGGTGGATCTCCTGGTACGCAACGCGCGGAGGAACATGCATAACATTTTTCATCATCATGTGTATCAAAAGTTTCAAAGTATGGCTTTCGGGAGAGGTGTCGGACATATTTGAGCATGATCTCGTTTTAAACTTTGTGCTCTCATGACGGGCGACAAAAACATCCGACAGGCGGGAAAAATGCCTTGAGCTGAGAAAGCGTTGTGTAATTTAAAAATGATTCCAAATCAAATACAATATCTCTTACACTGGAAAATAAATCACGTAGACAAATTAATGCCCTGCTTTACCGAGATTTCGATCATGCCTATTTACCTATGATCTCTGCAGGTGGGTTATTTTCTTCAGATTTATTTTTCTTGTCCTGAAAACTTTTTTTTGATACGAGGAAATTTTTAACCATGCTAAAGCCTCGAAATTAAAATCAACGACGAAATTAAAATCAACGACGAATAAAAACGACTCCTGTGCACAAAGACATCGACACAAAAATCTTTGAACAAAGGCTATTGAAATTGACATAATAGAAATTTAGTTACCGATCAGTAATTTGTTTGTTTTTCAACTAATTTTTAAAAAGTGTTAATGGACTTTGAGCACAAACACCTGTCCTAAAAACATGCTTAGCGAATTCATAGCAAATCTTTGAAGAGGAAGACAGGCTTCACACGACGAGGTATATTTAACTGTATATATGTTTTAAATTTAATATTGTGCCGTTTTGAAATTTATTCGAAATATACATCGAACTGTTTAAACTTATTTTAATGGTGAATGAAAAATGATGAAAATCTTAAAAATACTTTAAAGCAAACAGAGTAAAAAAAAATAGAAAAAAAATTATTTATATTATATTCGTTAAGCCAAAATAATAGGTTCTGAGACAACGTAAGTTTTGTTTCTATGGCGGGCGCGAACCAATGTACAGTTAGCTCTAGGTAACTAGAACACCGGATAACTCGAATTTTATTACCTCGAAACATTTTCTTGAGCCCCTTAAACTTTCGTCATACGTTCTTATAAAAAACTCCGTTTAACTCGAACCTCGGATAACTGTAACATTCGTTAACTTGACCTTTTTTTTGTCGCCCCCCCCCCACCAAAGGCTAATTTCTTCGGTTAACTCAACTCTTCACTCGAGAAAACGAAATCAAAGACTAGATAAATAATGCAAGATTTTTGTTTTTTTAGTTTTTATTACCTCCTGATGTAATATAGATAGATAATGTCATCTGTCAAGGAAAATTCAATTAACAAGAGACTTGCATGCTTTTTTCATCGCCAAGATCGCACCTTTTCCATGTAGCTGTTGCCCCCCTCTTGAAAAAATCGCTTTAACTTGAGCTATAATCTCAGTTTAGACTAAATTCGAATTAACGGGAGCTTCTTTTAACTCGAACATTCGTTAATCCTCGGTCCCTTGGAGGTACGAGCTACCGAGAGTTAACTGTAATATTTTACACAATACTCAACCGCAAGCACGAGAAATTAGGAGTTCGTGCTATTTGGGTTAATTGAAAACATGGGTTACCTCAATTGGGGTAGCATTTAGGATAGTGGTTGCTTGGGGTAACAAATTTTTGATATTCAAAGCGTATATTTTGTAAGTATACATTCTAATTTTACTCCAGTACGACGGCTCTTAGCTCGTTTAACATTCCGAATTTAGCGCCAATTTGTTAAAAAAGAAGTTTCACTTTTACTTTCGGTTTACAGCGCGTAGCTCCTCCATATTTAAATTTTACATAATAATTTGCATACCAGATGCCTTTACAAAACTGAGCTGCTGTGTGAAGTTGATCACTTTAACTAAAAGATGGAGAATGTTGTATGGTTGCCACACGTAGTGGAACTCTTCACAGCTATAGCCTCGTTTCCATGTTATTTGATCATTGACAAGACAACTTCATCATTAGAAAATTTGACATAAGAACTTTCCTGGGGAAAAGCCTCCTTTCCAAGTTATTTACATTCCAAAATAATTCCTAGCTTCGTTTTCATGTTATTTGGTCATTGACAAGAGAACATTATAACCAGAAAATTTCCTAAGAGGAACCTCGCATGGAAAAGCTTTTTTCAAGTTATTTAGTTACATGTGCATTTATCGCTAATAGAAACCATTCAGTTCGAATCTAATGGGGCGGTTTACGTCTGCAAAAGTGAGGGAGGAGAAGTGATCAAAGTTAGGGAAATGCGATCTTTTGAGGTTAAATTTCTTGTTTTTATGCTAGAAATGGGGAAGTAAGAGACAATAAAAACTAAACAAACAGAAAAAGTAATCATTGTCATAAAAAACTGTGCCAGGAGACCCAGCATAATTTTTCTTACCACCGGGAAATCGGAATAGTTGAAGTGGGAAAAATTACGCTGGGTCGCAAACAATTTTCTGCTGTAAGAATACTGACCGCGCTTTTTCATTGGTTACCTCTATTATTCTTTGTTCACCTGATCATTGTCAGGAAATCCTTTTTTCTTTAATGTTATGGACGCGAAAGGTCTCACTCACCCGAACAAACATAATTAATTCTGTTACTATTTTTAGGGTAAGATGTGACCACATTGGCTTTGTGCTTATTAGTTGATTTTAATTTAAGTTTTGCTCTGAGGAATTATTTTGTGTTAATTGGTGGGTTTAAATTTTAGGGATTTACTCAGACACATTCGTTTGCGTCTAAGCTTTCGTATAAGAGAATCAGAATTTTAATAAACTCGAAGAAAGCTTAGTTAACTAGGTTATTAAAACTAAAGAGTTCTTAAAATAAAAGAAAGTCAGGTAATGTTCAGGATTGATTGAGATGAAAAAAATAAAAAAAGGCATTTGAGGACACAGTGTGACGTTTTTATCTAAAGAAAATGAAGAAAGATTCCGGAATTTGATGAGCATGTTATTTCAACCACTCTTGAAATCACAATCAATAACTCTAAAGGCCGTTTCACATTACAGTAATATATTGCTGTAATGTGAAACGGCCTTAATGATGTGAACAAATACCCGTTGTTATTTCAATAATTTATTAGAAAGATCTATTTCGTTGTGCTGATAGTGAGTTTAAAGACATTTATAAGTTAGGTTCTCATGTCGTCCTAAAAATCTATCTGGTATAAGTGTAACAAAAGTTTTCTTTTCTGTTCACACTAAATAAAATAGAAATCCCTGGACCACCTTCGAATACTTAGTTCCTTTGCCAGCATCAGCACCCATAAATAATTCTCTATTGTTTGTTAGTTAAATTATTGACATCAGCGCAATGTAAAAGTATCTTTAACAGTAACAGCGCTGAAATTAAAGACACCATTTTTATTTTTGCTGATGTTTTTTATTCCTGTGCTTTGAACAAGTTATTTCGGCTTAAAATCATGCCGCTTTTTTGTGTTCACATCATTTTGACGCTTTGAAAAACTATCCGATACACAAAAGTTATTTTCATATTTACATTCAGATTTTTTATAAAAAATTGTTAATAAATTGCACTAGAGTTCCTGAATGATTTTCTGGTGAACTCGTCGAAATAAAACGTAACTGCGACGATTGGTTGCGCAAAAATGCGCGAAAAATTATTACGTCTGCGGAATATTTCTTTCTAAAGGTGCAACTAAATTAGATTGCGCGAAATCTGGAAAAAGATTACCGTTTTTACAATATCGTTATACGTGGCTATCGTAATTTATTCGTAAAATTAAATATCATCGATAATCCGAGTTGGACAGCGTAAATCCAAGATTGATGAAGTTTTGAGCGCCAATCAAATATAATATATAAAAAATACAAATAAAAGATTTTAGCTATAAACATATTTTACGATGTGTAATAGCTACGTTTGTTGCGGTGGATCGTATGTCAGAGAATTAATCAAGTTGTTAAAATTTTTACGTATATTCTTTGTATTTAAAAACTGTTTATTATACAACATTGCCCTTTACATATACATTATTCAATTAGAATGTTTGGTGTAATTCTCCAAAGATCGAGAATCTTTGAAAAACGTGCATTAGCTAGCGAGCGTTGTTTCAAGTATGTTCACACCATGATCGAGAATATTTATTGAACGTGCATATTCTCGTCAAATGTATTTCCAGAACATTAACGACAACGTTAAGGCGAAAGTTCACCTCGATCGCAAAGCACGACGCGCTTTGCAGTCGTGCGTCCAAGCGGCCAATGTCCACTGGAAACAAAAATGCGCACACAAATTCAAAATGGCGGCGATTTAAGCAAACTCATTAGTCGAAATCATGAAATTACGTCATTATACATTGCAGCGCTTACAACGCTCTTATAAAATGACTTTCTAAACGATCAGTGTATACAAAAGCGCTCTTAAATATTGCGCAATATTGAGTACTTCAATACGTGCCCCTTGAGCAGACGTGCTAAAAGAATTGAAGTGGACTTTCGGCTTTAATGTTTTCATGAAGCGTCTTTCTTATACAAAGGCGTGCGCGAAAATATGCATTAACGTAAAAGCGCGAAAATTAAGTGAGCGAAATAAATGCACGAAAATGTTCTAAATCAAGGTAGTTTATTTAGATTACAGTTATGGCTGCATTTAACAATGAAACTTGCTCGTCAGACCATATGTTCAAGACCTTAAAATCATTGGACTTGAATAATAACGCCACTGAAGAATGCTCTATCACTACCGATTTCAAATCTTCAAGGGAAAATGAACAAGAAAAGTCGGCGACAGCGATTTTGGCGGCAAAAAGAAATGCAAGTACGCAAAAGAATGACGTAAGTGTCTTGACGTTATTTGCAAAAAGGTGTTGTAATGTAGTCAACATTCGGGTTGTAAAGGTCTGTTTCCACTTAAAGTCCGTAATTGTTGTGCAACTGTTGTACGGAGGAAAAAATTCATGTGCGCCATCTTTTTTTCGTTGGCTTTGTTGTAAAATATTTGTTTTTATTAATGTCATGACGACTATTGTAGCTACAACTGTTGTGCGACTGTCGTACAACAAACTTTATGTGAAAACAAACCTTAATAATATACTGCAAATAATATACTACAAAGCGTGACAGATTTTTTAAATAATCTTCTTTTACATACCTGAAAACCAGACATTTTGTAGATTTTTTTGAAAAACGAAAAAATGGGTCTACATGTTTAAAAATGACGTTCGTTTATGTGACGAAGAATCTTTTAGATTCCCTTTTTTCTGTTTTTGAAGATACAAATTTATTTAAAAGGTAAAGTGTGTTAAAAATTTATACAATATGGTTGAACTTGGCAAAGCTTAACATAATATGTCCTCTCAGAAAAAATGGGTTTATTTCTTCAAAAAAAGACAAGACTAAGATTTTGTTGTGCAAATCACGTAGAGGCTTTCTATACCTGTAATTTCATGCCTTTTCCTTTTTCTTTGTAGCCTTTAGCAAATATTGTATATGAACGCATGAGACATGTTGGTAACGAGTTACTACACCAGGAATTGATAAAAAAGGCGAATTTCAAGAGGGTTTACCAAATTTCAGATGAAAATAAAATGCTCCAAGAATATAACCAGGAGTTGGAAAGGAAATTACGACAGGGGAAAGCAAGGAATTTGCAGGTAGACGAGTTTGTTTGCTTCATGGCGCAAACCCTCCTTTCAATTTTCAGTCTATTCTGAAATGCAAGAAATTAAGTTCGTTTACCTTAAATACTACGCGTTCCATAAAGTACCAAATGTTTGGGACAGGTGTTGATTAGAGACGGGCGTTGAATAGAGATTATTTAAAGTTAGATTTGTACGAAAAAAATTTAGTCGACGGATATAACAATTGTCTTCCACGCTCTTGTTCTCCGTTCACAATTTCAGACAAGGACGTGATGTGGAGGGTGTTTATGAGAGAGTGGGCGTTACATAGAACATGTACTAGAAATAATTAAATAATTAAAAATATTGATAAATAATTTAATGAAAGGAAATAAAACAAATCTTATTTTTTTAGTTGGTGCTAAATAAAAAGGTTCATCATTTTAAATCTCAAGTTGTCTCAACACCCACCACAGAAACCATCTCTTTCGAAACACACACTGATCCGGTCTTAAGCCCGCCTAACAACAGCGATTTTACAACACATACTGAATACATCCAGTTATGCTACCCACCCAGATTAGATCCTACCGTTATGGCAAATCTTAATGTAGCACCTCCATTGCCAAGTCCAATCTTTGCCGAAGGTATGATTGGATTGATACCTGGAATTCCGTTGGGAACAAAACAATCGATATCTAATGGAATAACTTCTAAACCTTCCATGCAAGACTCTCATGAGATATTTCTGATGAAGCAAAAACTAAACCACGATATTATGCTAACACCGCCACCCTCTCCGGGTGCCAGTCTGTTTTTGGGCAAAGGATATGAAAGTTTGACAAAGCAGCTACAGCAGACTTACGACCATCAATTTAGTCACATTCAAGCCAGTCATAGCCGAGCCAATCACAACCAAGCCAGTCATAGCCAAGCCAATCACAACCAAGCCTGTCATAGACAAGCCAATCACAGTCAAGTAAGGCACAGTGAAACCAATCACAGTCAAGCAAGTCACAATCACGCCAAGCACAGTCATGCCAGTAATAGACAAGCAAGTTACAGTCAAGCCAATCACTGTGATGCAATTCATAGAAAAGACAATCACAGTCAGGCAAGTCACTGTCAAGCCAGTCATAGACCAGCCAATCACAGCCAAGAAAGTTACAGTGAAGTCAATTACAGTGAAGCATGTCACAGTCAAGCCAGTTACAGTCAAGCCAATCACAATCAAGCGAATCACAGTCAAGCCAATCACAATCAAGACAATCACAGTCAAGCCAATAAAGGATTTAACTTTGCGAACGCACCTCCTCATTTATTTTTTCCTTTGCATCTTCCGGATGGAAACAACTCACAAGTAAGATGGTTTGACATGAACTACGGTCACACGCTAAATCCAGCATTATTTCAAGATCGACGCGATCAAAAATGCATTTTTGGAAGTAATACGAGATTTTAAACGGCAAGAAAGCCATTGTAATAGCTTTAACGAAGAAAATATATGGAGGCGGTTTAAGCCTTATTAACATATACTCTCTAACGTCTGCATCACTCGGAAGATAACCCCGAGACGTATCCAATGGCTATTAGAGTTCTTAATTAAGCTTTCACGTGACTGGACTTTATACGTGGGTTATCTACCTCTTAGATAAACAGATGGCGTGCTGGATTTCTACTATGTGTAACTAATTTTTTTTTTTAAAGTTTTTGTAAATTTTTTTAAACAAGCTTCCTATCTTGACATTGTTTTTATTTTGCCTTGTTCAGTCGATGCGAACTTTCCGGTAAAAAAAGTGTGACTTCTCTCTTTAGGTATAGGACGGCATTCGACAAAAAGCAAGGATGATAGCACTCGGAGAATTCGTTATTAAGAAATTCTGTTCTCATTTTGAAGCTATTTGTCTCTAAGTTAAAACATCCAGGATGGCTAGCACCTGAAAAACACTTGGGAAAATAATGTAGTTTTGCATGTAGAATCTGTAACTTCAGGCATTGTGGAAATAATGTAATAGAAAAACAGAACTTTAATAATAATAATCAAATCATAATTAAAAATACACGTTTTTTTTATAAAAAAAATTAGCCTCGAAATCTTAGAAAAATTTAAAAAAAATTCCCAGCCTCAGCGTATTAAGAAGGTGGAACAAAGTTTTGGACAATAAAGTATAACGTGCCAAGATGAGAATGAGGCTAAAACAGGGTGAAACTGCTATTTTCTCGGCAGAATAACTTTAAAGCAAGACTCCGGTCTTAAAATCGGTTAAACTTCCGCAGTGGCTGGTAAAACTGGAGAGCTCGCATTTCAGGACACAACATGGAATCTGCTTTGCAGCTGTTGATTAATCGAATTCAGAATTACTGAGCATAGAATTTCGTGGCTAAACTTGGATTGCCATGTATAGATTAAAACGCGTTTAAAACATGTAAAGTGGTTGAAAAGCTATTTAAAGTCGTTACAAATGGTTTGCTATGGCCGTTTGCATTTTTTTTCGAGCTTGGTTGCGAAAAGTGCAGGAAGGATTCCGCAATTAATTAAATCATAGTTCATCATAAGCACTACTTGTCGGCTAAGATAAACTTAGTGTCTAATAATAATAGATAAAATGCAACTTTAGAAATTTGTTCAGTTTTTCTTGGTAAACTACCTTAAATGTAGTATTCTATATTGGTGCAGCAAATTTAATAACCTGAGCACCAGTATTTCGAAAATGGGGCTTTATATCTCCATTTACGTCATTTTTATCTTAATGACATCCTTAAAGTCACTGTGTGTGAAACGAATTCACTCGTATTCCGTCCGCAAACCTGTCATTAAGCAAGGCACAGCAATAAGTACGACATTGAATGCTAAAGCGAATTGTAAGATTGAAAGGTGGCGTACGGTTTATATGAGGCGCTTTCTGATCTCTATAACATTTTTACAACTACCATATTTCATTACTTAATCCTATTTTATAGGATGGGGTATATTTAATCTCGTATAAGGGGGATGATTTTACCAACGCTTTTTAAAATTCAAAGAAGGACAAACGCTATGACAATAAAATTGGAATAGTTAATAACCAAATAGTACTGATTTGACAACAAAAAATTAATCCTGACGTCATGTTTTTTGCTGACATCTTCGTTTACTTTTTCGTTTAATTTTTTAAGATTTTTTATTGCCTAATTGTATTTTAGTATGTTAAGGTTAAGCATATATTTAGATTCGAAGCAATGCTTTTTTAACAGTCCATGTGAGATCATAGTTGATAGAAAATGAGATAGTTCTATGTTATTTGCCGAGTTTTGGATGCATATGTAATTACAAGCCTGCACAAATTTCGTTTCGTTAGTAAAAAAACACCCGAGTTTAAATTCTACTTTTTCCCTTAAACTTTTAAAATTTTACTGCGAATTAGTAGATTTTCCGATATCCATGTTAAAAGAGCTCGATTCTAAATATTTTAAAAGTATAAAAAGTTAGAAAATAAAGTTCTAAATCGATTAATTTTGGCCGCTTAAAAGGGTTGTCATATTTTTAATTCACAGCTAGCTTTTCAGTTTTTTGACAAATCAAAGTTTAGAAATGTGTTTTATCCAACCTTTATTTTATTTATAATCTTCCTACATAAGGCCTAAAAAAGGACAATATGTAGTTATTTAAGTATTACGCTTTTCCGAACCGGCGCCACAACCTTCGTTGAAACAACTGTACTTGCCTGATGAGCCAAAAGTATTAAAAATCGTGTCGGCCTTCCATTAAAATTCCTTTTGCATCATCATATGAAATAATTCCAGGAGAATAGGGATTAGCTCGCCCTATTGTTATTACTGTTGTTTTTAAAGTGGTGAGAAGATGTAATTGCGATATATCTATTCTCGACTAGATAGAGTTTGTCATGGTAATTGCTGGCAGCATTCTCCATTAATACCATAAAATTAAGTCTATGCAACAAAGGCAAAAGGTAACCGTCTCGTGGAGAAAAATATTTAAGTATTTACTACTTCTACCGTGACAAAAATGACTGAAATCCTCTTCAGCTAAATAAGAACAACAATTAAATACTATTCTCATCTAATGTAAAGATTATAAAAAATATTTCCGTTCTTTTTTAGCATTCGCCATTATTCTATACTTATTTTTGATCAATTATTTGTTTATCAAAGCTTTGACATGAAATATTTTTAACTTAACTTTTTCCTGCATTTCAAAAGCATAATTTAGGGTTGCCATCGTAATGTAATGACAAGTTAGCAGGATTAACTCGCCAATTATCTCTTTTAATCCTTGCATTTTTAAAAATCTTGATTCCTTTTGCCTACAAGTTAAAAACATTTAAAACGCATCAGAGAAACAGTATTTTGACTTTGTTGCCAGCAATCCAGATATTGACTTGACACATATCTAAAATATAAGACAGGATATATATATAAGGATTATTCTTCCGTATGGTCTTATTGACATTTCTAAGGTCCAACCTGTCAATTTAAAATCTCTTTTCCAATTTCCAATTTCTTCACCAGTAAACAATATTTTCTAACATGAGATCGCCATTTTACATATCTTCTATAAAGACATCACGGTGGCCCATCTCTCATTTTCACTTATTCTTGCTGGTGCCCGTTAACTGAGAAAGGGACCTTGAGAAATACTATACTAAATACTTGTAGACTTTTTAAAAACTTTTCTGATAGATTTTACCCAGGGTCTTTCCCCCAATGAATGAAAAACTTTTCGCTACTCAGAGATATTCGTCTTTTATGGTGTCCGTTAATAAAAGAGATGGAGAAGGAGAAAGATAGAACGACAGGAGAGAGAGATGTAAAATAATTTAAAAAACCCGCCTGGTTACCTGTCTAACCACGTGACACCACTAAAATAATCTACTTTATTAATAATAAACTTTATCGATAATAAACATCATCAAATGGACGTCTTCGTTGTGAAGCAACGTCGTCAAAGTAGTAATTCCCAGTGCAACTTGTAAAGTCCTCTCTTGTTTTCGCCTAAAAATAGCATGAAGATTGATATGTACCTTGAAATCCGATTAAAAATACCTACAGTTCGTTTTAAAATCCTAATCTGCGTTGTTAACTTAAGGTATTGCCCCTTTGTACAGACAAAAATGCAAAATAAGTTTGATCATGATGTGCAATACTTTTAGCTATGGTAACTAAGGAATTTTAACGCTGTTTTGATCCTATTTTTTTTATAAAAGCCTGGTAATAAATCAGTGTGTTCACTTCAAGCTTAGAGGATAAGATAGGAAGTAACACATTGAAAGAAAATACAAGGCTTACTTCGCAAGATATCAGGTAAAATCTCTTCTAAAGTTTAAATTTAAGGAGCTACAAATCTGCTGATATTCTTTCTCGAAATGACAAAACATCACTGCCGAAATGCTGTGAAAGTTCTTCTTAAATAATTGGTAGCGCGGGTGACGGACCTTGAAAATGCGCTAGTCAGAGTTTCTGCGATGTATCCACAATACCATCCGGCGTTAAGGTGTCCCTTTTACACATAGTATCCTTCACTTTTCAACTTTTAGGCTCGCATTTCGTATTCATTAAAAACCCATTGATTATTACACCTAAAGAACCGAAGAAAATGAGAATACTTCAGGTAACAGTTTTCTACAACACGTTTACTAGTTAATTTGTCCAAGCCTACATTTCCTTTGTTTTATTAAAGAAATACAGAATGATTGAAAAGCTCTGTAATATACAGTTACAGAACTGGTTTTGTAGCATACATTACCCTTAATTGACATGAGGGTGGAGCTGTTTTCATCAAAAAATAAAAATAAAAATACTTAGCTATCGTTACTAAGGGTTGCAATAGTGGTGTATAACTTAAAATGCGACATTTAATATATTATCATTCGTTCCAAAATTACGATCAGGGCTGTTCATAAGATCAATATTTTGCAAAAAAATTTTTTGCGCAAGATCTCAGCTTGTTAACCAAGTACTGCAAACCTTAATACGATTCATCTGTATCTGCCTGCGTAATAAAAGCTTGCTTAAAACGATCAAGAACTGTAGGTTGAGACTTTCTTTTCTAAAACCTTACCATGGGTTGAAAACAATGTGAGTGAATTAGTAAAAATTAGGCAATTACAGAGCTAAAATGTCTTGCCAAGCTTTAATTTTACATAGAGATAGGCAATGATAAGCATCTTTACCAAAAAACAAAGAAGTTGAAGCGAAGGCTTTACTGAATATGTTTTTGATGCTTGGGTTTGGAATAAAGGTGGAAGCGGTAAAGCGAGTCAAAGTGATTATATAATGTGTGAAATGAGGGGCTAGAGAAATAAAATGAAAAAAATTATTATGTTTCGGATAGAATTTTGTCTTGGCCATTTGTGCAACCGAAGACAATTTCCGATTCATTTCGTATTCCACTATGCATTGCTTTATTTTTTTTATAAGGGCAAAACCCAAAATATCTCAGTTCACTTTCACGCACGAGATTTTATGAAAAAATTCTTAACCCCGCTTCTGGCACAGTTTATTTCTTACCTGATGAGACTGAAAATTCATCTAGACTTCCCCATTCCAAAACTCAGAACAAGAAAGTACAGGAAATAAGTCAGACCCAGGCAAAGCACGCAAAAACGTAGCGGGTCTGTAGGCAAGCTAGTTTTCAGATCATACGAGATATATTAAAATAAGTTACATAAAATTTCCGATGTTTACGCATTTTGGTGAAATGGTGAACATCGCTAAAGAGTCCATTTTAATAAAACAGAAATATCAGGAAAGTAAACTACGGTTGAGGAAAGCGCTAGTACAAATATGGTCAACTTAAAAAAGAACAATGGTAATGCAGAAATTTATACGCTTTGTGAAAAAAACATTGGGAAATATATTTTTCAAGGCAGAAGTTTTTTTAATTTATGTGATTTAGCCAAACTTGTAGTTAGATTTTACATCGCCAAAATTTATAATGTAACTTGAAATCTTATATAATAATATAGGCATAGTGGATGTTTTATTTTTCTTTGAAGTCGCCGAAAAATGCATGTCTCAAATGTTAATGGACAAAAAGTAAACGTCACGACGGCAATAACATTAATTTAATGTCAATAACTAAATTTAAATTAAGGAAGTCATTGCACTGCAGTTACAGGATTAAGGCCTCATCATAACTTGGCAATAGGTGGAAATAACTCTCCTGCGTGGGTAACTAGATACCACCTGGGATCAAAATGGGACCAATTTTTTAAAGCGGGGTCAATCCATTCGTTTCGGAACAGACAGGTTGATGAGGTCATCAAAAAAATATCTCAGTAACCGTTCGTCGAAAGTACATAATGCTATACACTCTTTTGATCAGCATTTCAAGCTCTATAGAATAAAAGCAACGAGTATACAAATTCCTAAAAAGTCCTAAAGAAAGATTTTCAGCAAAAGCTTTAAGACCTTATATTTCCTTAACCGTTCGTTGAAAGCATATAATCCTATATGTTATTTTGATCACAGTTTCAAGCTCTCAATAACAGATGCAACGGGTTAAAAAATGTCTGCTGCCGTCATGTACCTAAAACTTCCTGTCTTTTCCATTGGTCTTCTGCCTAAGTCGATTTTTCAACGGACGTTATCGAGTTATTAATATTAATATTAATAATATTGAAAAAAAAATATTCAAGCGTAACATGTGAAATGGTAGTAGCATCTCAGAGCCAAGAAAGAGAAAAAACATTCTAATCACTGTATCTACAAATTCAACTAATTGCGATCTTTTTTAGAAACGCAGTTTTTTCAGCATTTAAACAAATTTGTGAATAAGAAAAGTATAAAATTTTACAAAAGTCAGAATCTAAGTTGACTCTCGCTTTCCGAAGGTAACAATGTCATGAAATATACAATAGCGGGAAACATGTCGAGGTAAAGGAGATGAAGTTAGCTTTAAAAGATAACTCATAACAAATAATAATAATATATGTTACTGAAATCACGCTATACTTTGTAAAGCAGCTTAGTTGCTTTAGAGCAGCGTGTGTAGAAAAAATGGCGAGAGGAAGAATTAGTTAACCGTGGGCAAATTATAATTGGGTAGTTGAACCCATGGCTATAAAATTTCTTTCCATTGTTTTCTTTTCTTTTGTCCTGTTGCTAATCTACAATCTTGGACATAAATTAGTGGACAAGTATTAAATTTTAACTCCCCCTTCCCCCAAGCTCAGTGTTGGAGCCAAAACAGTGATTGACCTTCAAAATTCAACCTTGAAGTTGGGGGGAAGGGGGAAATTAAAAAGTCCATACATATTTTGTCCAAGATTGTAGGTACGTTCTGAAGTTTTCCTAATATTAAATACAAGTACTTATTTTTTGTTCATCCTTTAATTTTTCTAGATAATATTTTTTCTGCTGGCTGTTGTAACGTCGAGCTCGCCATCGATATTCCAAGAACCTCGAAGAGGAATGGTGCAAGACCATGTATTTTCAAATGCCAATGAACGTCCAAATGCTGAAGATTGCTATAGAGATTGTAGCTCCATAACTGTTTTATACAATCCAATTTCTTGTCATACAGCTTCGGTCTTCACCTATCGTTGTAATTGTTGTGCCGTGTTGCCAAACACTGGTGAACAAAGATGGTAAAACAAGATGCGCTTGTTATTTCATGGCTATTCAATGTGCACGAATCTCAATTGTGTAAATATAACAAGGCGTTTCTCGATTTCTCATCAAATTTTGTGTGATTTGTTTTTGTGAGTGGATTTATTCTCGCAAAACAGCTTTGCCAAAAAATTAACTAACATTTGTAAAACTCGCACATATTTTTCTGCACACAAATTTACTGTATTGTAACTGTATTGTTATGTAATTATTGCGACTGATTTCAACCCTATTTGGTCCGTGGTCAACACTTTTTCCGTGACGTCATCAGAGGCTTGAAATTTGTCCAAAATACAACTATCTGTTTCAAATTCAATTAAAAACCACAACAACATATAATACGACATGTTCTTTCAAGCTTTCTGCTCATATGCGAGCCATGATCACAACAAATAAATGTACAAATTTCAAGTAAATTCAAATATAAAAAATATTGAACTTCCCGCTCACTGTGCCCATTAACCGTTGAGTGATATGGCATTGTGTGTGATTTTTTTTATACCTAACAATTCGTTACCTACTCCATAGTTTTTTGTTCAACTTGATACCTCCGTCGTGCTGAATTCTTTTTGGGAAAACCAAAATACAGTACACCATGATTAACTATTTTGTCTGCAGCTGTTTTCGTTGAGTTGGGTTTTGTAGCGTAAGCTTGGGCCAAGAGTGTAGAACTATGAATTGTTACTAGAAGATACTCGAAACTTCTCTTGCATCTTTCTACATGCAGGCAATCAATGGATAAAATTTCCAAAGGTCTTGTGCTAATTATCATACGCATAGCGCCTTTTGCTATTAATTTGTTCTTTTATCTTTTAAACATTTTGTTCAGATATTACACAAACAGATGTGTTAGAAACATTATACGGACAATCATAATCACACATATATGTAGAAACTCTTCTTGTCGTCTCAAAAGAAGAATTTTTGTCACCAGACACTTGCAGCGTTTTTCCACACAAAACACAAATATGATTTAGACAATGATGTAACAGTTTGAGTTACCATGTTTATAAATTTACAGGGCCAATATTGTGGCCAATCTCGTCCAAATTCTCTTCCATTATTTTCTTGCGTAAGCGTTATATAATGACACATTACTTAATTACGCCTGTCCGTTTAAGGAAGAATATTTTGGTAACATCTTTTTTTCCGTGTTGTTTTTGTTGCTTTTTTTCCGTGACATTTTGATACTACTTTTTTAGAAGGGAAAACTATAATAATTTTTCACGTTTACATGTTACTAGAAACAATATGTATTGTAGGCCATTCTTCAACAAGTCTTGGGAAACATATTTTACCTTAAGACAAACATGATGTACGAAATGCTTTATTATATCATAGAAATTTACAAAGAAATTTAAGTAGCTATTCGACACGAAAGAATGGTTAGAATTTTCAACTAACAAGTATATTATTTCGATATATTTATGAGATGATCGCTAGCATTGCACTGTTATTATAAAATGCCTATACCCATCAGCATAGTTTAAAAATTGACAAGTCATGCCTGCTGTGATCTACTACATATTTCATGCAGACCTTTAAGACCAGAAATATTTTGAATAACTCTTAAATGTTTTGCTTGCATTTACCTTTTAATAATCCATATTCCACCCAGAAAAAGTGTTAATGCAAGTCTGATTCGCCGACGATTCCACTCTCTCTAATTTCAAATTTTTTGCTCAATAGATATAAAACTTACCACCGGGTTACCCAGACTTTAAGTAAGCTGATCAAAAAAATGCTGGACTGAAGTTTTATTGATGGGTCATATTATCTTCGACAATCATTTAACATCGAACAACTCCGAACAACAACTAGTCCTTTGTAGTATTAAAAGAACATTTAATTCCTAGGGATTGCTTCACACATCACACCACAGTCGTAATCTAATAGCTATACTTCTTACGGCTGTCTTCGGTCAAAATTGTTGATGTTACAACGTCCAAGAATGTATTTTACTTTAAAAATGCAGTATATACCTATACATGCTCTTAAATTTCGCGTTGGCTTTCAGAAAAAACTATGTCGTTTTATTACAAGGTTCTCTTGCCAGGTGACTGCTTATATTATGATCTTTATATTGAAAATAATATTACGTGTTCATAACTAAATAAAAACATAAAAAGAGATTTATAGCCTTTTCTTCGGTACTGTGTTATATTTTGTTATTACAAGTTATTTAATCAAACCATGCATGTATTTATTCATTTTTTTTTATAGTAAAATATTAATTCTAAAACTAGACTCTTTTTTCAATGCATTAACGTTAATTTGGAGTTTAGAATAAGGGACGTGCGTGGTGAAGAAATGACACGCGCCGACAAATGGGTGATCAAGTTTCCTTGGTAGTTGGTGTTAATGAATTGAAAAACTGACTAATCAATAAATTTACGTGTAAATACTTAATTAAAGTAATTTGTGGATTTTTAGATTTGTTAAACTAAACTAGTTTATCAATCTTATTTAATATAATTGAAGGTATGAAACACACGCTTTGATTGAGTAAAACGTGTAAAACTGCACAAAGACAACAATAGGAAATTGATTCTAAATGACACGGCTAGCATATTTTGTCAATTGTTTACACAAAAAGCTGTCAAAGATCATCCCTCTTCTTTTATTTATTTGTTATTTTGTAGTGTAATCTAATGAAAAAGGTTATTTCTACTCCTACTTGGTTATGTCTAGGCAAAATAGGCGCTCGTTTACAAATTTTCACACAACCCACTCAGGGCATTTAAAGAAACGGCATTTGGAAAATTGACAGATAGTATAAAATTATTGACAAACATAAGAATTTTTAATTTCAATTTGTTTGGATATATTGTATTGCGCAAAAATGGGCAGAGGCAGTTATAAAGTTTGGATTTGAAATGAGATCCAAATGTAATTAAAAATATATTTCCAAGTTCACAAAAATAAATTTAATCTCCTTATAATGTATAAAAAATAATTTCTTTAATTTCTTTTTTGATAATACATGTTAATATGAAATAAACTAATTTAGTTTCCATGAAGATGAAATTCATCTCTTCTTTATTAATGTTACAAGTATTTAGTGAATGTAAAGTTAAATCTACTTTTCTCACTAAGGCTGTCGATGTTCTCTCTCAATTTTCTTTGAAACTTGCATATCTCACCGCATTGTTCTTTTTCTTGACTTTTTCCTGAAGGTATTGCTGCTGTCGTTAGTGCATAACTGCGAGGATGTTCAGTATCAATCGCTGGAGCAGATTTAATATACCTTCCCAATACAAAGTTTTGGTCATAACCTATTGACAGAGTAAGAAGTGTATACAGAATGGCGATCTTCATGTCTAATTGATGAAACGTACGTATTACTGTGCTTATACTAATGCTTGCTACCCTTTTTATACACAAGGTATTTTATGTACGTGATTATATTTTTCAATAAAACCGTGGTAGCTTCCTATTTTAGTAGACGAAACAACATTGTTTTCATCTAAGTAGGATAATTTGATGCTATTTATTGATAAATTTTAGTCATGCGCGTGGTTCCTTGTTTGTCTTTTTGTCGCTTACGCAGTTGAGATAATATAGCACTTCGTATGAGGCACCACACACCCAGTTTTAGCATTTTAGTTTTGTTTTAAAGACATTTTCGCTTGGTTATGTATATTTCTACATGGTAAAAAGAAGCACATTTGACCAAGAATTTCGTATTTGCTACACGCGAAATTAAAGAAAATTTACAACAACACATTGTCAAAATAATAATGGCTGAAGACACTTGGTGCTTTTTTTAGGAAATAAATTTAGTGAAATATGCAAATCTATATTTTAATGGGTACAAGAAAAAGATTTGCGCATCAAAAATTAAAAAATCGTAACAGGTAATGGATGATATTTACAATCCAATAAGGTCCGTTTCTTTCTTTTAAAATGAATCCAGAAATGTTGCGTAATTCCAAAACTACTTATGCTGTACCTCAACTTATGTTAAGAAGATTATCTTGTTGCATATTTAAGCCTGTTTGACAGGGGTATTTATTGTTTTACAACAATAGATAAATCGACACGTAGTTGGACTCTGATAAAAAGCAAGGCAAATTGCTCTGCTTAGCTTCGTTTAAAAGTATTTACCAAAAAAAATTAAAGAATTAGCCTTACATGCGATAAATTAATCTCTCAAAATATTTTACGCTTCTGGAAGCCACCTATTTATTTCAAGGGTCCAATCGCCGCATTACAAAAACAACAACCGTAATTGTTATGCGAAGCACAGTATGTGAGCCTGATAAGATTTCATTTGAGCTTTTAAATGGTTTTATGTACGCGAAGAGTTTTGTGCGCTTAGCGTAATTGCGTGGTAAAGTTGCTGGTCTCAATTCCAACCAAGATGCAAGAAGCAACTGTACAAAACTATGATAGTAGCTGTAAGCATGTCGGCAGAAATTACCGCCATTATTTAAAGCCTTTTCAATTTACACGCTTTGTATAAGCAACCTTTGGGTTAAATTCTTTAAAAGTCGAAACGACTGATAAGCAACATACTAAAGGCAATTAATAAAAAATAACAGGGTTTTATTGTCCACATTTTTCTACGACGACGGATACTAAACATCTCTATAAACATGTTTTGCATTGTATAAAACTGAATTTTTAAATGTAACAACCTACGCTAACTTATTTATTATGTAATAGTCACGGTAAATTAACTTTTGTTGTTCGATTTCTTGGCCTTAGCTTTTTACTTTTACTCGATTGGTGTCTATTTCATTAATTTTCTTTTAATTATTTTCCTCTTCGATTGAAATTTACAACAAACTTTTTGAAAAACGTTTGCGATATGACATATTTTTCTCGATCTGACATTTTTGTTTTTATTTTCCTGGCCCATACGAGAGCCTTGTTTTTTAAAAGTTTTGTTGTGATAAAATTTAGTATTGTATTTGAAATTTCAATACTTTCTATAAAACATTTGTTGTTTTTCTCTCACTACCCAGGCTCCTGAAAATTTTGCAAACATGTTGCGCAGCGAAGTTTTCTCACTGAAAAATCATAGTTTTACTAGCACTGTATTTACAATTAAGCCATAAAATGCATCTTCTCAACGATGAGAGAGTATCTTAGCTTTAGTAGTTGAATGTAGTTAGAGAAATTTTTTAAAAAATGCGCATTTACGATTTGATTCGTTAAATGAGATTCAATGACGTCAGTTCATGAGCTCCCTACAAATGTATACGTTACTTTACAGCACGTGCTTGATTTGCACGTGCCATTTTCGGATTTAACCTGCCAAAAGTAGCAAAAATTGATCACATAATACCCAATGATGGTCACAGAGAGACGCCATTATAAACTGATTTCTAAAAAAAGATGGCTGTACCAATCATTCAGTAGTTTTTTCTTGAAAACAATTACTTTTTGGTGAAAAATGATTTACCTTCACTTATGCAATCCTTCGACTATCTTAGTTTTACTTTACACATACTTGTTCTCTCCACAAACAACTGTCAGAGTAGAATAAGATGCGGTATTAGCCTTCTGTTGGGTAAAGCTGAATAATCTAGCGATGTGGAAACTCACAACAATGAAAGAAATCCAGTATTAATTAAGAACTGTTACACATTAAAGATTTATCCGGCAAGTTTTTATGTGGTTTAAGACTTAAGACCATAGGCTTGAGGTCCTATGTTAAACATGAAAGTAAGAAGAATATGGCAGATATGAAATTGCTGTATGCAGATGTTGTATAGAGCATGGAAGAAAACGTGCAATGTTAACTAATACTCACAATTGAATTAGTTGAATTGACAATGCAAATCTAAATAATGTAGTTAAATACATCAATTTTATAAGCTTTAAATTGTAAGAAATTATTATCTGATAATCAATTGGTTTTCCAATGTTATAAGACCAAATGCGTCATTCATATTCTTGAAAATGATTGGTATGTTAATGCGGATCGAAGAATAGCTACGTTTATATAACTTGCAAGTGTCTAGCTCGCCTAAACAGTTTAAAGCAAAAGAAAAAAAAATTGCGTTGATTCCAAAGATGCTTCAAGCGAAAAACAAAAAACCTGTATTTAAAATTATTTCCCCGAAATTTCGCACAGCCTGATAAGCGGTAATATTTTATAAGTTGCAAGCCTAAATCCTCTGTTTCAAACGCAAAAAAATATTTGGTGAAAAAGCACAGCAATTGGACTATATTGCTCGTGTGTCTTATAACAAAACTTTACAGTTAATATTACTAAAAGCCAGAAACTGCAGCTTATTATACGTTTCTGCCATAATTAGTCTCTGGCATGATTCTTTTTCCGTACAAATTCTTCACGCCCTCAGCGCGTGTTCAAGCAATTTGTCATTGAGGGGAATGTCCGTGTGGTTTAACGGGCGTGTACGAGCAAAAAAACGTCTGAGTAATTTTTATTAAGCTTTATATAATAACACATTACATTAATTACGCCGTCCGTTTACGGAAGAACATATTGGTTTTGTCAATTTTTTCCGTGTTGTTGTTGTTGTTCAACTTGACATTTTACACAAAAACAACGAGGAATACCTCTGTTGCAGAATAAATACATAAATAACTTTCATTTTCTAACTTGATTTTGTTTTTTCCACAAAAAAAGCATTTGAAATGATTTTTAATTTAGGTCTACAATCAGGGACATAAATATGTGGCCAAACACCAAAAATACAAGTTCATTATGCAGAAACTGTCCCCCTGCCCACCTATATCAATGTTTCAACGAAATTCAGTGCATGACACAAAACAAAACATTGATAGTGGGGGGAAGGGAGGCTACAGTTGATATTTTCACTATATTTAATGGCTTGGCCACATTTTTTGTCCCTGATTGTCTGAATTTTGGAAAAAAAAATTGAACAGGGATTACCTTGCCAATACAACTATAAATACAGTACGTGTCTTCCACAGGGAGCACAATTTCATGTAAAAGTGACACATAATTTTCGTATCACTTGAATTGGCAGGAAATGACCAAGTGTCAGGTAAGGGTAAAAAATGTCAATGGACACGATTCCTACATTACATCTGAACAATAGTAGACTTCACTTGCCGCCAAAGGCACAAGGCACCAAAATTCTTTTCGCAATTTCATAAGTGCCGTTGAAAAGTGCTGATGGTCCACGCGCACAGATGGTCACTCACATCAAAATTATTTTGTTAATAATTTTTATAGTGCAACGTACCGAATCGTAAATCCTCTTAAAATTTTCAAACGACAATATCACGAAAAAATACTAATTGGTCAAAAACAAATTAACTAAGCTAAGATGTTTTGGAACAAAATCGATATTCTTCTGATCTCTGAAACAAAACTGGACAATTTATTCTGAAAGACTAAGTTTTTAATGAGCAGCTACCATTTGTTCATTATGTATTATATGCAATATACAATACAGCATTCAGCTGATGATAAAATAGACAATCTGAAGTTTCGCAAGCACTTGATATAACCTTTGTCTTATTAGGACATCGAACTGATCAAACATTTTTTTAATTGAGGAAGTGTGCAATTGGTAATAAAATCTAATTGCTCATCATCACCATTGTTGTTTGTTTTGTAATTTAATATTTAAGAACTCCGACCACTAGCACTTCAGTCCAGCAAAATGCAGTTTAAATGCCTTGGGATGATCGCAAAAATCTTCACAGTCCTAACCTAGCAGATATACATCTACAGTGGTTCTTGGTAAAACTTAGCACCTGTAACTGTTATTTAGCTTCCGGGAACTTCAACAGAATAACAAAATTTGTTCTAGAAGTAAAGTAAGATATTAAGCAAAACTTGACTATTTTAATAGTCTAGTTTTGCCCTTTTTTATGTACTTGCCTTGGTTTGACTGTTGGTAAACAGTTGCTTGGTTTCTTAAACGATTGAAATATATAAATCAGCATATAGTTTGAGTAGTAGTTATTGTGCTATAAAAGCTCTTGAGAAATGGTTCTAGCTTAGTTAGTTTTCAAAAAATTTCAATCACACTTAATGAGAATAACTTCTTTAACACATTTATTAGGTTAAGAGCATAAACGTTTGTGGTCATTTCAATTAGATTCTTCTTTGGAATATGTATAGAATAAACTATTCGAAATGAAGGAGGATTCAAATAATTATCGACACAAACCTTCGTTAAGGGAGAAAGAAAGTACATGTAATTTTTATCAAATATCAAGAAGACTTAAAAACTGAACAAAACTCTTACCTGGCTAAAAGTACTTCCTTTACAATTAACGCAGGTTTTAAAATACCATTGTCGTACATGTTTTAAAGATAACCTGATTGTACAAAAATAGGCATAAATCTTTACCACGAATTGCACAATATTTTCTTACGGTAGGCCTTTTTAAAATGTAAACATTCGCAAAAAGTCTAGCTTATACAAACAATCTCTTTAACGTTAACTGAATATAATTTTACAATATTAAAAATATCTTATTGCTTATCGTACAAATTTTATCTCTATAATAATACAGAGACTGTGTCTGTCTGTTTGCAACAGGCAAAGTGGATGAGTTCATTTTCCTTTGAAGTTTCCGAAAATTTCTCTGAAGTCGCCGAACAAATTATGTCTATTTTGTTAGCGGGTTTACTTTGTTTACGTCAAGTGATGAAATCGACTCAATTTGATTTGCTGAAATAAATTTAACGGCTAACTTTCCAAAAATGGTGTCCCTCGACACCGAAAAAAACACAAAAGAAAGGTCCCTTCGTCTTGAAAAAAGTGCAAAAAGTGATTCAGAGAAAGAAAACTCTAAGTAAAGAAGTAGAAGTAGAAAAATAAAGTTGAAAGCCACAAGAAGTTACTTCGGAAGTGAAGAGTGGAGCAAGGAAGTAGTAAAGAAAAGTTAGAAGTAGAAAATGCATGCTAAAGTTTCAAGTGGATTGAATTTAGAAAAGGTAAGAATTTTGATATATTTAGACGTTCCGTTTTTATGTCGCTGAAGCTACGTGTTACTTTTTTATGTGGTACACTTAAAATTGTCAAGCAGAATCGCATTCTCAAAAAAAATCTATTAAAGCTCCAAATTCTTAAAGTTTTTACCGCGTTGTTTTAAAAATAAAAAAGCTAGCCATATTTGCTTACAATTTTTTTGCATAAATAATGTCTCCCCTGGTGTGTAACTAATGTATTTGTCCTAAAATTCAAAATGCTACATAAAACTGTTAGCTGGCTAACAAACTAATTTGCTGGACAAACGGAAAACTTTGGTTTGTTGAACTCACTTTATCATTTTTACCAGTTTAAGTATATTTAACTGGGTGTCTTAGCTACTGTTAGCTGATAGCTAATATTAGCTTTAAGGCTCCATCCCAAGCTTAGCTAGCTCTAACCTATCTCTTCTTTTTTGAACACGAATTATGATGTAACAAGCTAGCTACAAAATCTTTCTTGAACTTTTAGGATGGTGTGACTCATTGTTATGCCCATAGAGTATAATTTTTTCACATTCCCTGTGAACTTTACAAAGGCGACCACAATATGACAAGTAGAACGAATTTTATAGAATTTAAAGTGTGTGTGTTAAGTTATTTTTATTGTTTTGTTTCTGACATCCCGTTAAACTTTTGTCAGCCTGCTGTAAAATGCCAGGTTTTTTTACATTCGCTTGGAAATTTACGTGGGTTTATGACTTTGGGCTAAAAATTATGAGAGGATGGTATAGTTAAGTCAGTTTATATTGTTTGTGTTGCAAAATGCTTTTTTTGAAATTTTGTCTAAATTTTTGTGGAAATAGACCACATGCAATATATACTGAAAGAACAAATTTTTGTAGAATCGGACTTCACTGTAAGCTGTTGTATAAGCTGCTGTCTTTATATTTCGTAATATAAACTATTGTTTGGGAGAACTAACTGTATGTGATGTCATGTTTGCTGGAAGAAATTCCATGGTTTCACGGTTTTGTTTTTCTTGAGAAATTTACAAAATTTTGTAGGGATAAATGTTTGCTGATGATAAAAAAATACTTAATGTTCTGACTGAAACTGTTTTTGTTTTTTATATTTTGTAATCTAATGGGCGAGGACTGTATACACTGAAATGACTGATTTTTCTAAATTTTGATGTGTTTTATAACCTTTTTGTGGAAGATTAATGGGTAATGGCAATATACGACATGCTGAATGAAATTATTTTTGTTGATTTAGATGTGTTTCTCAAAAACCAATCTGTTTTACATTTTGTGTAAATTTTTGTGGGAGAGGATGGTAAGCAACTGAAATGACTGATTTAAATTTGATGTTTTCCAAACTATGGCTTTTTCATATTTTTGTATAAGCTTTTAAGGGAAAGACAATATTTAAAATGTGTAAAGAACTTGTTTTTGTTGATTTTGCACCTTGCACGTTGTTCTTTTTTTATTTTGTGTAAGATTTGACATTTCACATTTTGTGTAAGATTTTAAGAACATTTTTTTTTGTATTTGCACTGCTGACGTCAGCAAAACATCTAAAGCAACCTATTTTTTCAATGGCCTTTTGCCTAAGTGGATTTTTTCACGGGCCTTATCGACTAGTTTCCTAATAACATCAAACAACTATTTCAAATCATTATTTCATTGACGTTATGGTGTTGCATTATCCTATTTAATCGCTTATTAACAAAATTATTAACAAAATTTTTAGTCGGGTGCACTTCCTATGAATCAGAAATTCGCAATAGAGAAAAGAACGTCTCTATGACAAAAAAAAAAACAATTCTAAAAGGGGGTGCAGTTCCGTAGCTTTTCACAATATATCCCATGAAGTACTATCAACTGCGTTGTATATAAATGACAATAGGAGTAACAAGGAACCACACACGAAACTAAAATGTATCAATAAATAGCATCATTTTTTCCTACTTAGATCAAAAGAATGTTGTTTGGTACATCAAAATAGGAAGTTAGCAAGGTTTTTTGAGAAATATATATCACGTACTTTCAATACGTCATATATAAGTAGCTAATTTGTGCGAAAAGCATCAGTGTAAGCACGGTAAAGTGTACTCTTCATCAACTGGATATGAAGATCGACATGCTATATGCTATAGGCACTTCTTACTATGCCGAATACTTCTGAGCTTAAATTTGTAATAGGAATATTTATTAAATCTGCCTTAGTGATTGGTACTGGGAATCCTCGCGATTATGCGCCAAGCAACAATTTCTTCGGGGCATTGACAAGTATTATTAAAAAAATTAAGTAAATAGATCATTTTTTATACATTATTGTTTCATTTTAATATTTGCGAAATTTGATTGGCCAATAAAAGATGCATTTTTTCCTTATTTTCCAAGAAGCAATGCAATAAAAACAACAAAAAAGTGCAAATAAAGAAATCGAATTGAAGAAGGTAGAATAGCAATCGAATGCTTTTTCGAATTTTATAAAAACAAACGAAAATGTAAACAAACGATATTAAAGGGGTTACGGAACGGCTGTTGGTTTTCGACTTTAGTGACTTACACGAAAGTCGAGCTAATGGCGGCGAAAAACAAACTGGCTAATTTTCCGGCATGTAAATAATTTACAGAGTCGAACATATAGATATATCTAGAATTTTTATCTTTTCCAGCCTTGGTCATGTTTTCATCCAGAATGAGTCTCGCTGAAATATTTCTTCGTGATATACTTTTCGAAAAAAAATATTGAACCAGCGAGCAAAGTGCGCTGGTCTGTTCATTGCGCAAAAAAATGATCACAGTCAAACGATATGTCACGATTTGCATCAGTATCAAGTAAATCGAGTCCTTCATTATGAACATAAGAAATACAAACAGATCTAAGTATATTGGGAACTCGATACGTGCTACGGAATATTGAAAGGTTACTACCAAAACAGTTGGATGAAGTCCTTTAACATTTTCTTCAGAGGTAAAAGAGCAGAATGGTGCTGAATATAAACCATCTTCCTTGTTATTGATCTTGTTATAAAATCCAGGGAGTATATATAACTCATCGGGTGCTGTATTAGAAGGTAGAAACAGGATGTTGTGTGAAAGTTTGATTGGGAAAAAGCCTACTAAATCTGAAAGTTTAACACAGCAGGTAAAAAATATTTTGCGGGATTGTGATCAACTAGGTTTGAACACCCCGATGGCTATCATAACATGCTTTGGTAGACAATAATACAATACTTTGGATTATGAGGTCGACAAATGTAATTTGAGAATTTCGCCTTAAAACAAGCAGATTGTGGAGTAGAACATATTAAATATACAGAAGGAATAACAAAGACGCGACAATAGGACTCCACAAAGAACAAAGCCTGCAGATACCGAAGATGTTCACCACAGGAGATCTAAGATTACCAGTACGTCTATTCAAAACATATGTTAGCAAGATAACAATCGAGCTTCAAGGTTTCTTTTAAAGCTACACCGATGTTAAAAACAAACAAAAAATCTTTAATGAAAATATGGTCTCACCTTTATGTTCGAACATAATTCCGCACGGAAAACTTTGTTTAATTTAACATCGCTGGAACAAATCAACAAAAGGCACTTCTTTCTCATGTTCTACCAAAAAGAAAACGTGTACGCATCATCTCTTGCAGTCAATCATCACAAGGACAATACACAATTTTTTTATTATTCTTTAAGCAGTTGTAAACTCATTTTTTATCACTGGTCGAAATGCCATTTTTCTTTTGTTGAAATCATATCTCGAAAAATTAGCTGTCTTGTCTCAACATATTTTGACTAAGATTGTACGTGCAATACAATGCATCGAATCAAATAAAAATTGAAATTTACTTTTGATGGATATATTACGGATGTTTTTGAAACATTTATCTTAAGCAGATACTAACTGTCAAAGGCGGTAGTATTATAGTGACAGGAGCTAATTTTCCAAACACTGTCTCCTTTGTAAAAATAGCATCTTTTTTTGTTACCAATGCACAACTGACTAAAGGAGGCGATAAAAATAACAAATAAACAAGCGCAAGCAATGTATTATTATTTCATTTGCGGGCCTCATAAATAACATTAATCAGCTAGTTTGGTTTCACAAATCTGAAAAACAAAAAATTACTTTAATTAAGTATTGAACGTAAATTTACTGGTTAGTTTGTTCTTCAGTTCAATAATTCACCACATATTGACCATATTAGCTGGCCCATTTGTCAGCTCGTAATATCGCTTCATCACGCACGTGCCTTCTTACTCTAAGCTCCACTATCACGTAAAAATGTTTTGATAAATGCAGTGAAAAAAAAAAGATTCTAGCCTTCAAATTAATTTGAAGAAATGATTTGATTAGATAATTAGCAATAAAAATCTATAAAATTGTATTTAACGAAGAAAAGTTTAGTAATACGTACTATTATATACAATACGAAGATCAAAATATAAGCCATATTTGTGGTAAGGGTATCTAAGACATACGTATGTATATATGTTTCTTTTAATGGTAAAAAAAAACAATCAAGGGCAAGAATTATTAAAACTTTTTTGATGAAATAGACAACAAGTAAGTAAAAAGACAAAGGAAACGATAAAAGTTATTTTACCGCGACTATGACATATTAAATTAAGTTAGCGTAGGTTGTAAGTTTTAAAAATTCAGTTTCATGCAATGCAAAACATGTTTAAAGAGATGTAGCCGTCGCAGTAGAACAATGTGGGCGATAAAATCCTGTTATTTTTTTATTTACTGTCTTTAGTATGTTGCTTATCAGTCGTTTCGACTTTAAAGAATTTAATCCTATTGTTGCTTATACAAAACGTGTAATTTAAAAGGACTATAAATAATGGCGGTAAGTTCTGCCGACGCTTACATCTAGTATCATTGTTTTACAGCGACTTCTTGCATCTCGGTCCGGATTTAGACCGACAATTTTAACAAATTATTGCAGATAAAGCTAATTAATGCAACAACAACGACTCCAAAATCTCTTGGAAGGTATTAACAACGTTTACAAAAGGCCCTCGTGTTATCTTTGCTTCCTCATTAAAACAAACTTTCGATTTTACTGTTAAGTATTATATTTTGAAGGCTGCAACTTAAAAAAGAATACTGAAAAATATATAGAAAAACATATCCATTTAAAAATGCTGAAATATATCTATTTTTAGAAATTAAAATTAAAAAATTAGCAAATCCATAAAACTAATTGTTCATTAATAGGTTGTCTATATTATTTACAAAACTGCACAAAAGAGTACTGACAACAAGTGCGAGACAAAAATATTCGCCAATAAAACTATTTCAATACTCAAATGACTTCCTGTAGGGCTTAAAAAATATTGTTGTGTTTTTTCTGATGCGACCATTGGAAATTTTAGGTAATTTTGAAGGAGCGTAAAATATTTTGAGATTTTAATTTTTCGCAAGAGCTATTTAAAAATTTAAAGACTAGCTTGTACAATTTATTTCCATAAGAAAGTGAAAAGCTTACAAAAATTGGTTTCAAGGTGCTTATCAAATAAATTTCCATAACCAGAACAAATTCATAACTTTCATATCGCAACATGTACATGTGATAAAGAATTCTTTAATTTTCCTTTGTAAATGCTTTTAAATGAAGTTAAGTAAGCATAGTAATTTGCCTTGCTTTTTATTCGTGTCCAACTACGTGTCCATTTAACTATTGTTGAAAAACAATAAGTAGCCCTGTCAAGCAAGCTTAATTATGCAAGAAGCCAATCAAGATTGGGTACCAGGGAAGTTGTTTTTAGAAATACACCACATTTATGGATACCTTTTAAAGGAAAATAGGAAAAAGAGGAAAGAAACTTATTGAATAGTAAATGACATCCGTTACCTGTTACGATTTTTTAATTCTTAAAGTGCAATACCTTGTGCCTATAAAAATAATGTTTTGCCTATTTCACTAAATTTATTTCCTGAAAAAAGCACCAAGTGTCCTTAGTTGTGGCGTTGTAACTATCCTTTAAATTCCCAAGCAGAAAAATCAAAATTCTTGGCCAAATGTACTTCTTTTGACCATATAAAATATAAACATATATTTAATTTTGCAACCACGATAAAAATGTCTTTGAACAAATAAAAATGCTAAAACTGGGTGTGTGGGTGCCTCTTACGAAATGCTATATTATCTCGGATGCGTATACGCAACAAAAGGACAAACAAGGAACCAGGCGCATGACTAAAATTTATCAATAAATAGCATCAATTTGTCCTAATTAGATCAAAACAATGTTGTTTAGTGTACTAAAATAGGAAGCTACCACAGTTTTATTAAAAATATAAATCACGTACATAAAATACTTTGTGTATAAGAAGGGCAGCAAGCATTAGTATAAGCACAGTAATACATACGTTTCATCAACTAGACATGAAGATCGCCATTCTATATACACTTCTCACTTTGTCAATAAGTTATGACCAACGCTTTGTATTGGGAAGATATATTAAATCTGCTCCAGCGATTGGTACTGAGCATATTCGCAGTCACGCACCAATGACAGCAGCAATACCTTCACGAAACAGTCAAGAGAAAGAGAAATGCGGTGAGATATGCAAGTTTCAAAGAAAATTGAGAAAGAACATCGACAGCCTTGATGAGAAAAGTAGTTTTAACTTTACATTCACTAAATACTTGTAACATTAATAAAGAAGAGATGAATTTCATCTTCATAGAAGCTAGGTTAATTTTTTTCATATTGTCATGTACTATTAAAAAAGAAAATAAATTAATTATTGTTTATACATTATCAAGAGATTAAGTTTACTTTTGTGAACTGTGAAACATATTTATTTACGCTCGTATCTCACTTTATATCTGCTGCTACCCATCTTTGCGCAATATAATATATCCAATTAAATTGAAATTGTAAATTCCTTGTGATTGATATATTACATGTGTTTGTCAATAATTTTATACTATCTGTAAAAAATGGCGGTGTAATAATTATAATTGTCAATTTTCTAAACGCCGTTTCTTTAAATGTACCTACTGAGTATATTGTGTGAAAATTAGTAAAAGAGCGCCTTTTTGTGCAGACATAACACTATTACACTACAAAAGAACAAATAAACAATATAAGAAAGATGATTTTTTCCAGCTTTTTGTGTCTTGGTGCAGTCTATATATAAGTCGTTCGCATTTAACTCAATTAAAGCGTTTGTTTTAGAACGTTTTTATTAAATAATAAGACTTATAAAGTAGTTTGATTTGACAAATCTGAAAAACCACAATTTACTTCAATTAAGTATTTGCACGTAAATTTATTGATTAGTCAGTTTTTCAATTCATTAACACCAACTACCAAGAAAACTATGTCACATTTGTCTGCGCGTGCCATTCCTTCACCACGCACGTGAGTTACTCTAAAGCTCTTGTAAAACTATTTATCAAAGAAAAGACAAAAAATATTGCTATAGCGCAAAGTTGTGGAAACAACTTAGTTCTTTCCGAAAGCCAACGCAAATTTTAAGACATGGGTAGGACTAGCAATACTTTAAATAACTTATAAACCTTTGTCTTGCATTTACCTTTACATGCATCCATACCCTAGTCAGAAAACGTTTTAACCGCAAGTATTGTTTGCTGCTTTTAAGTCCAAAATACTGTAAATAAGCCATCACAATATTGTCTGACAAACTCTGACATAAAACCAAGCACTTTCATAGTTGTTGCATGTTTTCGTTTTCGTTAAGTATTCCGAATGGCCAGTGACATTTTTTAAAAAGCACGATTATTTTTAGATCATTTACGTTTTCCTTGGTAATATAGAATTCGCAGAAAATTGTGTTTAAAAATGCTAAAAATGTTTTTCTGATACTTGATATAGGTCTAAAGTAGCAATGAGTGGATTTCTGCTTTTCCTACTGAAAAAGTAGTATCAATAGGTATCAGTTAATGAGTTTACGCAAAATGTCACGGAAAAACAGCAAAAACAACACGGAAAAAAAATTTTCAAAACAAAGTATTCTTGCTTAAACGGAAGGGTGCAATTAAGATAATGTGTCATTATAAAACAGTTAAGCAAAAAAAAAATGACGAAAGAGAGTTTGGACGAGATTGACCACAGTAAACTTTACCAGAAAACATTAGTTGTACACGCCATTATCTATTTCCACTGTTGTTTATATTTTTGTTAACAGTTTAGGTAGCTAGCTACATGCTATTTGTGTTTAAATTATCAGTTAGTTAAAATAGAAACATGAAACTCTTAGGAATAGAGTAGGACATTTTTATTTGTAACATTGCTAATTTAGAAAATCAATTGATTTATTGTAATGTAAATTAGACATTAACTGTAAAAATTTACATAAATACCTAAATTTTGGTGCTGAATTCCAATGCGTAACTGAAAGTAAGTAGTTTTTTACCTTGGCCTATACCAGATGTATAATTTTTTATGAACATGACATGTTTAACAGCATGAGTAAAGATTGTTGTGAAATAAGTAGTAAAACGTCCTGCCTAACCAAAAAACCAAAACCAAAAAACACCATGAAATCCAAAAAATCTAAATATGTTACTATTTATTGTTATTTAAAAAAGTTTCAATTTTCTTTTAAATTGCGAGATGTTAAATGTTCAAAACCCCTCATAATGAGTTTCAAGAAAATGAATTTTCGATTTCGTAAGTTCAGGACACGCGTCCATTACTGGTCACTACAATTTGAGTTGTTGTTGATATTTATTGCGTTTTTTCTACAAAGCTTTTTATAGCAACTACATATTTTATTCTTTCCATTTCAGCCTATGAACAACGTGCAATTAAGTAGAGTATGAAACTTTTAATGGATTGTTTAGTACAGATATTTCTACGGTAAATTAACTAGATCTAAGCCAGTAATCTCTCAGAAAAATTATATTGCAGTAAAGAAACGTGTTTCACCAAAAATAGATGTTTCTGTTGAACAAAGAAATTTCAAATTTAAACGAGAAACTTCTATAAAAAAAAACTTAACAATATTTCAGTTGCTTTTTTAATATTTTAATGCACATAACTATCTGTCATGACGTCAGCTCATTGTTTTGACAGGTAAAGATTTACAATGGCACGTATAAATCAAACCCGTGCTCTGAAATACCTTATACATTAGTGAACCAATCAACCATTGTTATTGATTATAATGAATCAGATCGTGAATGTGCATTTTTAATTAATAACCTTATTAAGTAATTAAACTCAACTAATAAACATGCTTCCCTTCTTTACAGTTAGTTTGTTACATGTTTTTTTTGTATATCTATTGGAGAGGTCAAATTCACGTATTAACTTGCTACGTTAAGCTAGTGCACCAAGCAAAATCAAATTAAAAGTTAAACACGTGTGTCAAGATAATATCAGAAACAAGTATAACCGAGCGTCATAAAGCCTGACAAAAAAGTGTGTACTATAAGTATATAAGTAATTAAGTTATGTAACTTTATGAAAAATGCCTGTAGCTGATAAGATGCAAGCTTAGAGTGCAGCTGTTGCGCCAAAGATATCAATCAGAGCTAATCAGGATGACTTTTTGTATCACTCCATTATGTTAAGACAGACAAAGACAAACGTTTATGAGCACAAACATTGTTCACACATCAGAATTAGGAAATTTACGGATTCTTTTTTCGCAAATGAAGACAAGTAATAAAATCTAAAGAATAAATTTTTTAAAATAAAGATAGACAAAAATATTCCTGGACACAAACTTTTGCGAGTGCCTAAAGACTTCATATATTTTAATTCTCAATGCATATTCAGTCACCAAAACGATATAAAATCTGAAATACTTTCTTATTTGGCTCAGAGTTTATGTTTTATATGAAAGATGTCATAAAAGGCTGTTGTTGTTGTTGTTGTTGTTGTGTATGGTTCAAAGATACTGCGAACGTTAAAAAGTTATAACGTTAGGACTTTTAAACCTTCGGGAAAGTCTTTTGAGAATGGCGTTTTAGAATTTAAAAAAGCATAAACTTTCAAGAATAGACTAGCTTGTGTAGTTTTAATTCTATAACAAAATTTTTTATTAATTGCAATTTCAAAGTTCATATCAAATTACTTTTGCTCTGAATAATATGAACTTTGATATCGCAAAATATATAAAGCCTATAAATTTTCAGTTGTTTTTTTCTACTTATTCCTAAAAGCCTTCAGTTTTCGTTAATACATATTTTATAATCCTTAACAATATTCGCACGGTTTTTTTTTGAACATATTATGACCCTCAATAACTTTTGATAGGCTTGTCCAAATTGAAAAAAACATGGTACCACTTATAGTACGTCATAAAAGGAACAAAATAGCAGCAATAAAAGTCGCTTACGTCAGCACTTTTTCTATGACGTCTTTAAAAGTGTCAAATTTGTCCAAAATACCACTATCTGCTTAAAATTCAATTACTTTAGTTCTATAGCGAATTTTCACATACTATCAAAAGTTTTTGAAAGTTGCCAGAATATCCGATTTATTTCAGATTTCCGGGTAAAATACGGAAAATTCGGGAAATTGGATTAATAACGTGTGCAAAATTTACAGAATGATTTGCCCTATTAAAACAAAGGTGTGTTGCCAGTTTTAAGTTCAAAGGATAATCCTAACAAAAGTTATTATTTTAAGGTTATTCCGCAAAGCATGCGTGTTTGGTTTAGGCAGCAAAATTTTACCTTACCTTTCTTACTCGTGATAAATGGCCGAACGAATGATATTGAAAATAAAAAGTAAGGTAGTTTTTTAACTTACGCACATGCGACCACACAGAGGTAGATAATTATCAAGGCATAAGTATAACAAATGGTTGCGTGTTGGCGATGAAAAAAATCGTGGTTAGTAAACAAAATATATTTGTCAAAAGGAGCGTAGACATAAGTAGCCTTAAAAATTAGCCTCGTTTGAATTTCCCAGAAGAAAAGGTGTGTCGTGGGCCAACATTTTTGAAACGATAAATTACGTCCTTTACATTGGCTGATTTTATAGTTTTGATGTGTAGTACGTCTCTTATAACGGAAATTTTTGGTAATTATACACGTTTAAATAAATTGATAAATTATTTTCCTGATAACATTACCAAGGTGTCGTGGTGTTCTTTTCATATCGGGATTGGAAAACAAGATTAACTGTTTTATCCTTATCAAAGTACACCTCCTATGGACATGTAGAAAGATGAACATATCAATTGGTTCAATTGTGCATAAGTGAGAAAAAGACAAACAAGAGACCACACAGATGACTAAAAGGAATCAATAAATAGCATCAGTTTGTCCTATTTAGATCAAAATAATGCTGCTTGGTATAATGAAATTGAGAAATGTGTATTACCTAAGTTCAGTTGCAGGAACACGTACGTTTTATCAACTGGGAATGTAGCTCACCATTCTATTCGAACTTTTTACACTGTTAATATTTCCTGAGTTCCAGGTTGTGATAGGAAGATATCTAGAATCTTCTCCTGCGATTTTTACTGAGCATCCTTGCAATTATGCACCAACTACACTTACCATATCTCAAAATCAAGAAAAATAGCCATGCGGTGAGATATGCAAGTTTCAAAGAAAATTGAGAGACAACATCGAACGCCTTAATAAGAAATCAAGATAGTTAGTAACATCTGTTAAGGGATAGCTTGCATAAATATCAATGTAATCATAAACATAAATAGAAACACGATAAAGACACGTATCATAAAAAACGTGCACAACATAAACCAGCAACAACGTATTGGTATCTTAAACAATACATAAAAATGTCAAAATTCATACACTCGTGTAGGGAGCTACCCTATACATTACAAACTTTGCCAGCAGAACGCTACCAATCGCTAGTGTTTAATACCAATATGACGACCCATCGCAAATTTACAACATTAAATGAAGACAAATCTTTATAAACACAGATTATTGACGGACAATAATATCACATAAATATGCCATAATTTATGTACTTATGCAGTGCGCTACGCACTACATTTTCAACAAACCAGCAGAGCGTTACTAACTGCAAAAGTACACTTTATATTGACTAAATACTTAAATAAAAAAAATAAAACAAACATTACCGACTTTCATACAGCGCAGTCTGGGCACTAGTAAAGCGCTTGTAGGGACAATTTTTTTCATAATGGTAGCGCAACTAGAAGAAAACAACGACATTAACAGAAAATTTAACTTGTAACTTTGCCCATGGAGGTATAAAATAACCTTTATACCTCCATGCTTTACTAGTATAACACTAAAATCAAAGAAGAGTATTCTTTAATGGTTTATGGACTGTATTCTATCCCAAAAACACAAAATTCAAGGTTATTAATGACTAAAAACTTTTGATTCCGTCGTAAGGTTACCCTAGCTAGTAAAAAGTCAAGTGTTCACGTGTTAAACCAGAAAGAAATGTTATTGTTGGCACCACATTGCTAATTTTTATTTTTATCTTTATAAAGTATTGTCCCCAATAGTTACTACCACTATATTTCAAAAGTAAGCACAGGGACAGGGAAAACATTACTGTAACTACTTTTGTTATATTATCATTATGTTAGCTGTTAGTTACATCTACCTTAACTCTAAATTTACAAAAAAAAAATTAAAATCTATTATCCACAAAAATTTCAACCACAAAGTTTTTCATTTCTGGTACACAATAAAGTTTTCATTATTTGACAATATATACTGATTTTTACCAAATTTTCAGCATCAGAAAAAATGTTTCATGCAAAAATCTTCATTAACATTTGACATATATAATATTTTAGTTAGTAATGTATAAATACTGAGAAGTAATTTTCATAAAAAATACATGATTCCAGCGAATTAAAAATCATATATATACCAGACAAAATTAATTCTCGCAAAAAACTCTAAAATTGCCAGATTAGCTAAAATTTAATACTGTTTATATAAATTGATTAGGAAACTAGTATTAAAAGGGGGATGGTAGGTCAAACCTCTCTGACAGAGATGGGATAAGGTTGGAAAGAAATCATAGCAAAATTACATGAATGTAAGAAAATGTTCTCTTTATACTTATTCACAAGAATTTATTTCAGTGAATAACTTGTAAACACATGACTGACTCTTAACATTTGTTGTGAACTTGTAAACTAAAGAAAAAATCTAAAAAAATTCATGAAAACTTCTTTCTGTTAAAAATACTTCTTTTAAGGATTACCTGCATCCACAAAAAACTTTTCCTCATAAAAAAGAAGACAGTTAGCCAGAAAAAGTTAAATTAGTCAATGGGATTGACGATGAATTTGTAGATCATTTCCTTATACATTATCTGAAAATATGTCTTTTTTTCACGTCTTTGTCTGCATCGAAACAACAAAATTATAGTAGCTATATGGATGTTTGAATGTTTTTACTAATTCGCTTTTCATCCGATGACTTCCCATTCAATAACAATTTTTTTAAAGTTATTTACGAGATGCTAAACCATAAAGTTATGTAGTCGGTGGAGTTAAATATTCGCTTTCAGATAATCACGTAATTAAGACAGTATAAGCTATATATGCAGTTGTGGCATTTTGAATAACCTTTCGTTCAAATTTGACAATGGTCTTTGATGATTATCCATATCTTGATTCTTTCAGCTTGATATTCGATTACCCATTTTTTCCACTTTCGCTACAATTAGCTATCTCTAATTCATGTTTGGTTGTCCTTGTTCTAGGTAGCCATAGCCAAGCATACATTTTACATTGATGGTTTCAGCCATCTAGCTATATTTAATTTATACCATGAAGGTTGATTATACGGAAAAGATGTGTCATGTATTTTTTAACAAGTACTTCAGTCCATGCTCACTGTCCATGCAGCCACATAGCTAGCTAAAAATACCCTCTTTACCATCATCCAACTTTGAACTTTGTAAAAGTCATTAACTGTAAATTGTTCTTACTTGAAGCGTTTTAATAAAGTTAATATCCCACAGAGAGGACTAGCAGCACCATATCAACACGTTATTTAAAAGTTAAACGTTAGCATAAAATGCAAAGAATTAGGAAAGAAACAACAGAACGTTACACATTTCTGCCTTTTTCCGTGTAACACAAATAATTCTTTGTGAGAAAGTGACCGAGTAACCTGAATGGGCTATCGAGTCAAACAAAAACAAGCTAAAATTTGTCCCTACAAGCGCTTTACTAGTGCCCAGACTGCGCTGTATGAAAGTCGGATGCCACAATTGCCACACAGGTATTTTTAAAGATGAAAAGAAAGATTATTTTTTACATACTTTCGAAAGTCGTATTAAATATACTTGAATAATGCACCTGAATATAAAATTGTATATTTTTGACAATTAATCATAAAGAAGGTTGTATTTGTTGCTACCTATCTATGCACAATACGCAACAGATTCCAAATTTAAATCTATTTGTATTGGATATCTGAAGAGGAGATAGAATCTGTCACAAATTGCGTAATTACAATGACAATAGCCGATTCTACAAAAACATTTTAACCCTTTTATTCCCGTTAGTAAAAAAAGTGGAAATTTCTTTACATTTTGGCTGAGGTAGTTGGAAAAGTTATGAAAACCTTATAAAGATAAACTCAAATTTTCTCATTAGAACACTTCTAACTTAGATTTTTATAAAAAACATCTTTTATCGTCTAATAATACTTACCCTTGACAGAATAAAAGCAAATCAAATGAATTAAAATTGAAAAGAGGAAAAAAAACTAGAAGCTGTAAAAATAGAAATGTGTGGGAAACAGCAAAATGAAAGCACACGGATGATTTTTAAAAAGCTTATTGCATATTGCTGTCACAAAAATTTGAACTAATTTAGAGATAATATCTTACTACAGTCTTTAAAAGCGAAGATCGTTAACATTTCACTCAATTGTCAAAATTTCCGTTTTATTTAATAACATCATGCTCTTTGACGAACAGGAATTTCATACAATGAATGCTTTATATCTGTAAATGTATCCAGCTAGCTTTTATCAATTAGTCATGATTTTATATTACAGTTATTAGCTCTCAAATTTTTTTATCAGGGAAGATTTGAGTGTAATCTACCTGTGTTCATTTCATACTACTTTCTTTTCTAAAATCAGGCCCTTTGAAAAATCTAGAGGACAACTTCAAATATTTGCACGCAATTTCATTGAAAAGTTACTTTTTCAGTCATTAGTACCCACTACTAAGGAAACTAAAAATTTGTTTGTCGGCGCGCGTGCCATTCCTTCACTACGCACTGAACATTCCAAAATCATATAGAAACGTTTTGATAACTTAATGAAAAAGATATTCCAGCCCTGAACTTACTATTTCTGAAGAAAATAATTAAATGTAATTTTTAAGAAAGGTAGCTATGCTGCAATAAAAACAATTTCAAAATCTTGTCACCACATACATTCACCATAAGCAAATACAGTTTGTTTCATATGTGTCATTTGTAATCTTGATGAATTATGTTTAAGAAATTATGTTAAGCTTAAATTATATCATTAGAATTACGTAAGCCCGCAATCGTAAACTTTGCCTTAAAAATGAAAAAAAATTATCGCGTTTCATTTGCACATGGCAAACCAAACGCGATAAATTTTTTTCATTTTCATACAATTTTTAGTTCCAATGTGCTTATAAGGTTACTTTTATTTATTCTGATAATTCCAGCAAAAATTGATAATTTTGGTATGGCAAAAATGTCCCGACAATGAAAGAGAGAATTTGCCATACTATTTATTTAAGTGCAACTACATGCCCAATTTGACAGAAGTTTTTGGAAAAAAAGATAAACACCTTCGTCAAATGAAGCATGTGATTATGTCAGAAACCGATAAAAATATTTGAATCTAAAATTGTGGCGGAGGATAATTAACTAATGGAAAATGGCTATTCTTCGTGTTTCTTATTAACAAAATGATAAAGGCAAAAGCAGTTGATTTTTTTTACACATTTTTTGCATGCTTAGTACCTTTCTTCATAACGATTACTTATTGGCAAGTCTATATGGTTAGCCTATGAAATATTCTACTTAAAAACTTGTTTAGTAAGCAACATATCTCTCTGAAGTAGTGCCGTTGTAATTATTCTTCTAATTCGCGATTGAAGACCAGGATTAAAATTTTAATTCTTGATCAGGTAAAACTTCTATAATTTATATAGAAACACGAACAGAATAAGTGACAAACGATTTCCATAGCAAGAAATTGTCCTACTAGGACAAAGGCTTTCTAAAATTTGCGTAATTCGTTAGATTGCAGCAACGCATCCAACAAAGTGCTACATTCTCTAAACTTAATGCACATGAAAAAATGTCAAAGGAAGGAACCACGCACATGAGTAAAAGTTATGCACAAATAGCATCAACTTGTCCTATTTCGATCAAAACAATCTTGTTTAGCATATTGAAATAGGAAGTTACCAAGGCGTTATTGAACAATATAAATCACGTACATGAAATACGTTGTATATAAGTAGTCCATAATGGAGCCATGTATCAGTATTATCAGAGCAAGACGTACGCTTCATTAACCAGATATGAAGATCGCCATTCTATTTACACTACTGACGCTCGCAATAGTTTCTGAGTTTCGTTTCGTGTTAGGAAGATTTATTAAATACACCCCAACGGTTGGAACTGAGAATTCTCGCAGTTATTTATCAACGAAAACTGAAATGTCTCCAAGAAAAAATCAAGAAGAAGAGTCGTGTGGGGAGATATGCAAGTTTCAAAGAAAGTTATTAAAAAACATCGAAAGCCTTGATGAGAAAAGTAGATTCAACTTTACATTGACTGAATACTTGTAAAATGGAAGATTAAAAGAAGGTTCCGCCCTATGAGAGCTATTTTAGAATTACATATATAATTAGAAAATAAATAAATTATGATTTTATATATTGTCAAGAGTTGTATTTTAAATTATTTTAGTTAAATGTGGTAGATATGAATTCATATTTATGTCATATTTCTCTCGTTGTTTCTGTTGCTACCCATCTATGCCCAATAACCAACGAATTATTAATTTGACTTTCGTTTTGATCCCAGGTTACATCTATTTTTCATGACATTTATCTCAAGGAGATAGCTAGTAATTGTCAAGAATTGCATTATTATAATGACAATTGCAAATTTTAGAAAAATCATTTTTTAAATAAATTTATCGAAACACATAACGGAGTAGCTTTTATAAGTTTACCTCATAGCAAAACAAATAAGCAAAACAAATTTGATTATTTTTGTTGCTCCTTTTGCACAAACGTGAACAAAATATTCCAAAAAGTATCATATGTATGTAAATTTTATTGTAGACTCATGGAACATAAAAAATGGTTTCGGTGAACTTCTTCCCACGTCAAATTTAACCCTCCTCTAATTGCAGCAGATAATTAAAAAAATTTTGTTCTATTGACTAAGATAATGTTGTTTGACGAATTTATAATCCATGTATTAATTGTCAAATATTTTCATCCTTATCTTAGCTAAGTTGACTTCAGATTTGTTGACGGTGATATTCATTTACTTATTACGGTAGATAAACAACCCAACAAACAAGAAATCATCGATCAAGAATAACTCCTATTCTAATGCCAAAACACTTCAACCAGATTCAATCTACTTTACTGTTACAGGAAGGTGATCATTTTAGCTAGCTTTTAGCAGTAACGCTTTACGTGAATTAAAGCTATTGACGTCTTTTGCATTTTTTTTGTGATTTAACATTAGCCTCCATATCATGTAAAAAAGAGGGACGAAATTTGAAGAGCAATGCTACAAATCGTTGAAAAAGCCGTTTCTCTCTTAATCACACACACACACTACTTATCAAAGTTGACTTGTCATGTTCAAAACACACAAGGAATTAGGTTATGCGGTTAGACCTAAAAAAATTGATTGAATTAACTTTTGCTGACGTCGAGGCGTAAATTAGTACATAAGACAGAAATTACAGCAACTAACCGTACTAACGAATGTGTCACGTTGTTTGACTGGCCTACACCCATCAACTGCAGAGCGTTGGATAATTGATGCTGTTTGACCATTCCCGCAATTAATTTATGCAGGCCGTCACTTGCTTTGAAAAAACTAAAATCTGCAAATTACATCCATTAAATATATGCACGTAAGAGAATTAATCAGTACGGAGTGCCATGGAAACCAAATAACTATTTGTCGGCGCGTGCAATTCCTCTACCATGCACGTGCCTTTCCTTCAATTGAGAAATCACGTAGTAATTTTTGATAATTGCAATAAAGGTGGGAGTCTAGTTTCGGGCTTGCAATTTTTGAGGTAAATAATTGAGTAATAGAAATATCTGAATTACGCTTCGAAGAAAGTGTATACAATTTCCATTTATTGCCGAAAAGGAAAAAATATTGATTGTAAAATCAACTATGAATTAGTACTATTATAATGAATATGAAGATCCTAATCGTAAAACAAATGGTCTTTCAGACGTTTTTCAGCAACATAAAAGAACGAGCAATGTGTGTTGAGTATTAAATAAAACGCATTTGAAATTTTGACAGTTGACGATGTACTCATTTTCTGAATACGATTTTTCTAAAATTTTTTTCTTCAAACACTTCCAAACAACTTGTTCTTTTTGAAACTCTGATATAAAATGATTTTCTCTCCCTACTATCCATATCGAAGTTTATCTACTGAAAAAACGCAAAAAAGTTTTTTCTGTCTGATTGGCTAAAAGTTCGTATGACTTGTCGTAGAATTTATACTTGTTCAAACATTTTTTGTCACATGCTTTTAGTCGTAACTGGGTTTTTTTGTACCATTTTAGGACATGACACGACTTTTTGCATACCTCAAATCGTATACGACACATCGTACTGTGTATACAGCCCTTTTACAAACGGTCATATGATGCTCGTCAGGCTCATAACATATATGTTCTTTTCTAATATTAAATGTGAAAATTTAAAGCCAAATTATAAAAAGGATATGATTTCATCTGTTTTTCTTTCTACGTGACTGGTTTCCCTGGTAATTTTAGTGCGAAAATTCGCAGGCGCATAAAACATTTTTTTTCCTGGTGGCGTGCTGCACTGCACATATTTATTACAATGAATACACACACCGGTACACAAAAATTCCATCACGGAAAAATACAACATGAAAAGAAGAAAAAACGAGTAATGAATGACACACGCATAAAGTTATTAAAGGTGCTGTTCGATTATATAAAAGTTAAGCAAAAAATAAATGAGCTTTTTTTATAAGACTATTCACAACATGCCATATCGACATGTTGTGAATAGTGCACAAGGGCTAGCTTATGTCAATAAAGTATATACAGCATCAAGGTAACACTTTAAAGCATGGAAAATAAAAAAATTCATTAAAAAAACAAAAAGGTTATCATTGCAGGCCAAGTTGACCAATTAGTCCAGTTAAACCGTGTCACACAACCAGTATGGAGTGCTTCGCACAGATGCGCTGTAGTATATCCAGTTAAACTCTTACAGCGAGTATATCCAGTTAAACTCTTACAGCGGCCTGTTGGAGCAAAATCTGCTATATTTCACTAAATCTGTTTGCTTTTAAGGTTTCAAAACTAATTTTAAACAATGACGTGTCAAGCGCTCAATATAATAAACCACGTTGACCATCAGGTATATGTGTCACACATCCAATGGAAAACACTTTTGGAAATGCTACCCCATGAAACTTTATGTCAAATAACATAATAAGCAGGCTGCAGTCTGTCGTTTACCATGCCAATTAATTAACTCTCTCGGTTAAGCACACAAGATTGAGTATATATGCCGTATCACAAAACATGCTCTATTTGAGCTTGCATTGTAAATACTTTAAATTCATAGCATAACTAGTAAAAAAGGGGCTTTGGTGCTTGTGTTACGGAGGAAAAATTAAAAAGACTGGCAAAATTGTTGAACCCCTCCTGTTTAGCTACTGAGCTGCTAGCTCAGTAATAATATGTCTACTTTGTTCAAAATGGTAGCCGAATTGCCATTTTGTGCAAGAACGCCCGAAAAGGGAATGAAAGGTGATATCGTGGGCAAAAATCTGAGAATATCAGCAATGGCCTGAAGACTAGTTTTAAAATAGTTGCCCTAGGTACTTATTCGGGCATCTGCTTAACATCCAAAGGACAATTTCTTAAAAATAAGTTTAATTTTGATGTAGTGTTGTATGTATTACCCAGACATTCTACGCAAATCGACAGGCAAAATAACGCATGCGTTAAGCCATAGATCAGCACATTACAAACTTTATTTTTGACTGGAGGCATCTTTTGATTTTGAAATTACAATCTAGTTTTTGCATGCAGTTTAATTTACAACATACATCAGTGAAAAGATGCTACTATAGCCTAGTATAGATACTTATACGGTACATACATTAAAATTAGCCGCTTATACGGCTAATTATACGGTAGAGATCTTATTTGCTTAAATTTCCACAGTGTTTTTCAAATGGAACTGTGAAAAGTTCACGGCAATTTGCCCGTCGTACGTACTTGTCGCATCAGCATTTTGTCTGTCAGAACGAAGTTATGAAACTATTTATTAAGTATTAAAAACTACAGGGTTTATTTTTTATTGAAACCTAGTTTTCAGAAAATTTAGGCTGACATTTGGGAGGTGTAAGAAAACCCTTAACAAAAATTTTATGCTTGCAGAAATTTACAGAGACAAACAAATTGGTTTTACGCCGCGTTCTCTTAAAATACATATAATTTAGCGCATTTTGCCGCTGGAACTGGGTTAGGAAAAAGAAGCTGAAAATTAGACGGTCTTATAAAAATTGAAGACGGTTAAAAAGAGCAAACAAAATTCACGCAATAAATACCGAATTTATTTAATAAATATAAAATAATATTTTTTGTAAATAATGATAAATCAATTTGATAATTACAATCGAAATGCGAGAATAAAATTGTCAACAAATAAAAAATCTACTTACAAAAATATCTTCAAGGTTGTTGTTTTTCTCACCAGAATTTGTTCTTGTTAATTTCTTTGAAAAAAGAAGCGAATAATTAGAACGTTGTTCAATGAAATTAACAACGCAGTGTTAATTGTTCGTAACTTTGTCCGTGCACGTATTTATAGCACAGAGACTGCGTTAAGGGAACAATAAAAGTTAAGTACACATGACTTTTGTATAAGGAAATTTTTAAATTAAAAAAGGCTTTTGTAAAATCACGCAAAAGTCAGAATAAAAACAAAAGTTTAAATTAGAGCAGGGGTAAAATAAAAGAGTTTATGTCTCCCGGCTAGTCGAGTAAAGTACCTGCAATGATATATCATTTCGGACATAACATATTTTTAAAAAAATATGTTATGCCACTACTCTCGCCATTGCAAAAACAGTCAGCCGGCATTTTGTTATTTTGCGAAATAAGTTCCCATCAAGTCGTAAAACCGGGCTGAGCGCCGAGTGCAGGTAGACCGTGTTGCACATCCGTACAAGCGTAATACATTTTTCAAAATAACTTTATCACAACTTCGATATAAATAGAAACACAGAAAACAGTCTGTCATTAACACCATGCTAAGCACTTAGTACAGGTATGTACACCGTGTCGCATATCCTGTATAGGGGTAATACCCTTTTTCAGCATGAGAAAATGCATAAAGATAACAAAAATTACAAAATAAAAAGCTTTTAGAAGAAAAAAACGTTGAACAAAGACCTACAAACCTACACTGGCCACGACTACCTTTTTTGTCATTTTCCGGAGCGTAAAAAGAGTTAAAAGTACCGATGTGATAATAAACGCGGACAAAAATATTTAACAATAAGAAAACGCAGGCAAAAATTTTTTAAGACTTGATTTATTGATAAATTCGCAGCAGCCAAAATGCGCCGAAAGCGAGTAAATAAAATAACATTTCCTCCGTACAGTATAAAAATAGACCGTAATTTCGTGTTTTCCCAAAACGGCTTTTTTCTCGCGCACAAACAGACAGACGGAATACGGCTATTATTAGAGATTAGCCTGGAGATCCGGCGTTGAATCGTCGGGTTAAGCAACAAGTATATTTGTGACCTGCCGTTGAACGCCCTGTGAAGCGTTTCATAAGATCCGCAAACTGTGCCACACATTCAGGTGGAGCGCTTTAGTAAAGGTAAGCAGTATGTCGTAAATCGAGCAAAGCGCACTCAACATTATAGTGTTTCCCGTAAAAGAGATTTTTCAAAAAATATTTTTACTGCAACTTTAAATGAAATAAAAACACAGTTCACAACCCGCTGTTACCCCGTCATAGCAATATTATTTTATTTTGCGGAATAAGTTTCCGAAAAAGCTTAAAAAATTAATTGTGACACAGATAAACCATGTAGCACATTTAAAAAAAACTTTATCGCAGCTTCGGTTTAAATAAAATCATAGGAAACAGTCCGTTGTTAATAACGGGCTGAGCGCTTAGTACAGGTAAATCGTGTCGCACATTCGTATAGGCAATATACCCTTTTCATAAAAAAAAAATTTCAAGCTGTAGCTATCTAACTGCATTTAGCATAAGAATTTTGTTATAGCCAAAGTGCATTTGGCCACTTTCACATTTTAGAGGTATATAGCTAGCTAGACAACCACAACCCCAACCCCAGCATAAAATAAGTAAGCACATACCATACTTAATAAAAACTTAGAATAAAAAGAACAGATGGCTGGCTTCAACAGGATGCTGCTTCGAAATTGACGTTTGTAGCTAAAATGTTAAAATTGGTTCGTTTAAGATTTATACATGGTTAGAAAACGTGATGATTTATTCATCATCATAAACATACAGAAAATAAATATTCTTATTTATTCAGAAAAAAAAGGTCAGAAGGAGATCTACAAACCTCATACCACTTTTAAACTAAAATTGCCTTCCTAGCATGTTTCCGTTTTTTTCGAGTTTTGCCCTAATTCTGAAATTAAGCGTCGTGCAACCCAAGAAAGTCCGCAAAATTGGGTTGTGCAGAGATTTTCCGAAATACAGCGGTGGCGCGACCGTTTTAAACAGAATACTCATAATATTCAACTATATTAATATTCAAAAATATTCAAATTAGAAAGATACTTCAAGACAATCCACTAAGTGAAGAAGAAATCAAATTTTTTGGCGGATGACAACAAAAGTTTATTGGATCTAATCATATTTGTATAACCGTTTTAACATTTTGTAAGCAATTCATTTTTTGCCAGCCTGTATTTTTAGTAGGAATTATTTTATTTTCAATACTTTTCAAGAAAAACTTTTGGCTCAGCTTGCAAGAAATTGTTTTGTAAATACCACGGCATTCAATATCCATTTAAAGCTATGATTTACTACATCTGTTATTGTGAGGTGGAGGATAGTGCTGAAGTATTGTAAGGTAGTGCTGAAGTATTGACTTGTGTAACAATGCACACAGGGAGTAATTTTGTTTTCCAGGTGTTTTTTGACATATAATCGACGCTCGATATCACAAACTCTCGAAGGTCCGACAGATAGTTCGAGACATCGAAAGTTCGAGATAAAGAATAGTCGAGATATAGAGCGTCAAAGGCCTTTAAAAATCGAGATAGCGAAATACCCGTACTTGTTTACGTTCTTAATTAGATTGAACAGAAAATATACAGAATATATAGATAATAGTTTGTATTGTTACTACACTTATTTCTCTTCCAAGACAAATGCCAAATTGTAAACATTCGAAAGTCTCTTTTATGTATCTATCAAAATTTTAATAAAATCGAATGTTTTTGTTGGAAAAATAAGGGTAAAGTTCGAGATAGCGTTACAAAATGAGCTGAAGAGACCGGAAAAATAGGTAGACAAAGCGAAAGTTTGAGATAACGGAGTTAGAAATATAGAATGTAATTTGCCTACAAGAGATTGTAATGACCGAAGGGACCGGAAAAAAGTTCGAGATATCGAGCGTCTACTGTACCTTTTTTATTTTTCGAGAGTCAGTAAATAGTAATTTTTAAAAATTAATTCACATTTTACCGTGCGTTAGGAAAAAGCAGTTCAATAACCAAATACATCTCGAGACTTTTACCAAAGGTTAACTTTTGAACACCACTGGGATGCTGACGTCACCCGTCAAGTTCAAAGTCCACGAAAAATGTATCCATGAAGTAACAGGCATGCGCACTCTACTGGCGTTGTTCTAGGGAGCTTTTTGTGAAAATAATAGGAGGTGTGAAAATTTTCGGAAATGCATTTATTTAGTGTTGTAGATAACAAGGTAATTTTCAATACTTAAAAATGTCTTATGCAGTACCTAAACCTGTACAGTATGTCACGCGTATATACTGAAAAAGAAAATCGGGGCATGGAAATAAAAGCATCTGCAAGATCTTTATTTTGCTGCAACACTGGTTAACTGTCTTGCTCAAACGTTACTTCCAGTTAAATACTCTGCACAAAGCATGTCCTTTTCGCAGTTTCAAGAAGTATTTCTTTTCACTTTAGAATGAGCAAGTCGTGTGATTCATTCACATAATAGCGTTATGTTTTTGCCTTCATAGATTACTTTGTTTTGCCATACAAGGAGTCCATTTATGGTATCAACATCTGTGGCATTATCGGTATGTCAAAGCTGGTTTACTTTTACAGTTAATGATTCTGCATTATTATTGAAATATAAAAAGTAGAACATCTAGAAGCTTGAATAAGTATTTTATTTCCTACTTTAGAAGGCTTCAAATGTTTTGCTTATAACTCTTTATTAGTATCCTCATCTAATAAAAACTCCTTCAGTACAATGCGCTCACTTTGGCCCTTGTTATGATCTGTTTGATGTTTTTTCTTAAATAACAAGGCAATGTTACTTGTCTTCCATTGTTGCAAAATTGCTTCATTTGGAGGGTAAACGGATTTAGAGTTAGACATGTTATCCCAAACTGTGTAGCAAACAGCCTTCTTTTATTAAGAACTATACAGTTGACGCTCTCTAATTGATTTCCGCCAGCGAAGGCGGAATCTTTAAAATCGCCTGAGGAGATAGATAGATAGAGAGATAGAGAGATAGATAGATAGAGACAGCGCAGCTAGGCTGGACGCCCGAAACTTATCCAGGCTAAAGATTTTTTTCTAAGAACGAGGCTAAAATAAGTTTTAAGCCAATAAGAATCCTAACAGTGCAACAGATTGTTTTATTATCCAATGAACAATACTTTATTTTAAAATTTATATGCTATCGAAAGTTAAAGCTCGTGCAGTGTAGCATAATGAAGATCGTCTTATAATGCGCAGTCATTTCTTTCTGTACAATTTTTCAAGCACGTAGACTAAAGCTATATTCAGCAGAACTAATTAATTATTCATGAATTTTATTTTTTATTTATTGAGTTGTATTTTAACATTGCGGGTTAGTTAAGGCCAGGATACACTTGTATAATATCATTAAATATATTCTATAATACAGTTATAATTTTTCTACAATATACTTATAATTTGTTAAAATATCGTTATAATTTCATTTCATTTCATTTCATAACATCGTTGCCACAACAACGCTAGCAGATAATAGATCTATTGTCACACAAACAAAAGGCATTCGAAACCAGATCACCAACAATATTATTAAAATCAAACTCGTTTGATTTTATTCAAATATTAAGCCATGCAGCAAATTATGAGGTTATGACGCACATGTCAGGTGTTGAAATTATACATATTATAGCTATATTATAAGAAATTATAAGAAATTATAAGAAATTATAACTCTATTTTAAACATATTTTAAGAAATTATATTGATACTAGTCGTTAGCCCGTGGAAAAATCCACGGGTTCGCCCGTCGCAGCTAAGCTACCATTTTGCGTGACAGACAGACAGACAGACGGACAGACGGACAGACGTATACGGGCATTATAATATAGATTATAAGTTATATTTCAGTGATATTGTACAAGTGTATCAGGCCCTTACAATAATAATTGAGAATACTTAATGATTTGTTTACCCCATAATTCTCCGTTTTCAAGATCAACTTCAAATTTTAAAATCTTTTAGGCTAATGGCGGAAATCTTCAAGCCCCTGGGCTTCTTGTTCGATATTGAAGGGGAATGAGATATTCATCGAATTGGAGAGCTTATCGAATAGTGGGAAGTCTCGAATAGTGGGAAGTCTCTCAAATTCGATATTTTGGGGGTAAATATCGAATTAGAGAGCGGAATTCAAATAACAAACGAGACTAATTTGTTTTCAACGTTCTGCAGTGGCAGTGCGAATATCAAGTTTTTCTTGAGAACCTAAGTTCTTGGAAAAAACTCTTCGATATTTGCCTGCTTTTTTTCATAAAGTTTTCTAAATCAATTGCCCTATTTGTACCTTTTAAACCACATAATACATTATCTCCAAATTTTAGATATAAACTATATAATCTTCAAGTGTAATAATTACGGTGAGTTTTTGTCAACTGTTTGTATCCGCCTCACCCGTTTGTTTTGAAAACTTCTAGAAATCGAATGTACGAAAATTCGCTTGAAATTTGAAATTCGAGACCGTGTAAAGGCCTTTTTACACTCTAGAAATCGAATAAGGAAGCAAAATTCCTTCTCGGGACCTCAAATTTGTATCGAAAACGAGAGCTTATCGAATAAGAGAATGTCGAATAATGGAGCTTCGTTCATGAGAGTTTCATAAGGAAATTTGACGGTGACTTTTAATTTGATCGAAAACGAGAGCTTATCGAATAAAGGACCGTCGAATTAGAGAGCGTCAACTGTATTCTGTATATCTAAACAGCTTACATTTTTCGTCATCAGTCGACAAACCTTAAGCTTTCTGTAAATAGGTTATGGTTGCTAAACAAATATTTTACTGAAGCCTGGAATATCTGTGTAAAGTTAATGGCGATGAATACGATGCATCAAAGTACTACAAGATGTTTTAAATATTTCCTTTTTTCTTTTCCTCTGCGCATTTCACAACCTTAAAAACAAATCGCTAAAAGTAAAATATTGCGTATTACATTATTCCTATTATGCGTAATTACGGCACCGCGCACGCGAAACAAGTCATTTGATTTTTCTGGTATTCTTGTAACATTTTTAAATTCTAAATTTTATAAGTAGGAGTAGGAAAATTCTCCTTTTAAGGTAGATTACGCGTACAATTAACGAAGCACGTTTTTGGCACTTCTGACTTCGTATTTATGAGTCACAGTGTACTAAGGAGATCCTGTCAGATGCATTTACATTTTGGAGTGGAACATAAGCGGTTAATCTTCACTTTTGTTTTGCCAGAATGTTTTTTGGATTTTCGCCCAACACATACTAAGTAGGTGGGCAGCAGTTGTGACGTCACGTTCAAACATTTTGGGTGGTACTAATCATAATTAAAACTAATGAAAATTTCCAAACTTTTAACCATAAAACGTTATATTGAGTTGTTGAAAGGGAGAGAAATTTTATGCCTTCTCCCCGTTTCAGTTCTACTTGGGGCGAGGGTGTGGCAGAGAGGTGTGGACAAAACCCCTTTCTTATAGTGACTATGAATGTTTAGAAATGGTTAAAATCTCACATGTCGCTTCTTAATAATGCGATCAATCAATCAATGAATCAATCAATTAATCAATCAATCAATTCATTAAAAATAATCAATCATTTATTTGTAACACTGCACATTATCTTCTCAAGTGCTGCAAAGATGATGGGTTGAGTGTTACTTGAATCCAAAGCCTCTCACTTGCTTGGCGATTGCTCTACCGACTGTGCTATCGATCCGATGCTATCTCCCTAGCACATGTAGCAGACGAGGCGAGGATACTACATCGTTGCGAAATACCACGTGGGCGAAGCTTATGTCCTTCTTGCTAATCATTTATTTAATCAATTGATTTATTAATTAAGCCATCACTTTTCTTGCTGGCAAGAACGTGCTGAAGTTGTCATAAGATTTGCTGTCTAATTTTTAAAGTTTAATTATCTTGTTTGATTACTTTATTTCATAAAGTATTTAAAAGGTTTTATACTTCGTTTAAACCTTAAGAATGTGAGCTGTGTCTTTAAAATACTCAACTTTTCATGGTGTTTTGGCGACAAATATTTGGGTGTGAATTTCAGCCCGTTGCTGTCACCACGCTAACTAAGTTAAAAACTGACCGATGGAGAAATTTTTCTTTTCTTTCATGTGGGTGATCAGGAGTTATTGGTAATAGATAACACGTCAAGAGTTCGGTTTTGCTGAGACGACAATAGGAGTCTAAGGGTGAATGATTTTTTGTTACAGTAAAAGGCTTTATGAAAGTGAAAATTATTTGCATCACTAGACATTTTTTACTGTCGCGCTGTTTAAAAGAATGAAATAAGCAAATGCACTGGAGAACAGAACAAAGCTACGTTCATTATTTAAAATTTTATTTTTTTATATAAAAATAAATACCTCTACATACATATATAATATTTTTTTATTCATAAATATATAATTTGCTACAACTATAATATTAACTGGTTTGCCAGCAAACCATTCTTATTATCTCCTTATTTTCAAATAAACATCAAACACATCGCACTTGTCACAATGGGGAGATAATCAGAACTTTTTTTCTGTAACTATTTCCTTATAAGTATCGTCAGATCTTAAATGCCACTGTTGCATTTCTTTTATGTGTTTTTTTCCAAATTTTTATGCAACGATTTCATTCTCTCGCACTCTTCATCACATTCACCAGTAAATGTATCTAAATCCATCTCATCCTTTTCACGTTCAATCTGTTCCATGTTTATTTTAATTAAATCTGTTAGAATGTTTGCTTCTCGTTTCGCATCGTCAAAAGTTATTTCTTTTTTAGGAATAGCTCTTGCTTCTAGGGTGTTTATCCAAAACGTTATTGTTATAACGAACATAAAAGCAACCTGTAAATACAACATGATTTTCGTCTCTATTCTTCTAAATGTCCTATTTTGTTTCTTGTATTGAGTTGTTCTTTTATATTAAATTTAATAAAGATTACGCACGTTGTTAACAATAAAACGTGGGTTTAATTTCTTCTTGTTTTCTAACTATGCAATGTCATGAACTGTGTAATGCAGAAACAATGATTTTTCCTTTCACATATTGTAATGTAATCATCCATTCAAGCGTATCTAATAACTGCTTGGAACAGAAGGTGAGTTTGGCATTGTTCTAGTGGGACCGTCATCTCTATTGCTTCGTAAAACGTTTGGAGTTGTGGCTCGTTCCAGCCATAGTAAACGAAATCAGTTTCTATGAAGGTGTATGTTGGTAATAAAAACTGGCGATTATCTTAATTATCTTTTCCGTGAGCGGTTTCTTCGTAAACTTTTGTTAACACTTCCATCTGCAGGATAGTTTTAGCAATGCTTTACTGCATTGCTAGAACAAAGCAAGATATAAAGTTTACTTAAATTAGTTTTTCCTGAATAAACTTGCTTCGTATAGCCCTACATAATTTATTTCTCATCATCTCTCTTTACTTTTCTTTAACTTATTATCTATGATTAACTTTTAAATTATTTTAAAATGCAATTAGTTTCTAAATTTACATGCTTTTTCTTTAACGCATCTTTTGATAAAACAATTTGTGGCAATGGAAATAATTTGTGAAATAATAATATAATTCGATTATATTCGAATCTACTAAAATTAAATCCATTAAATATGATTTACAGGAGACATATGATTTATTTCCCACTGGCGCTTCTCACCTTCCACATTTTTGCGTGTGATGAGGTGACGAGGCGCTTCATTGACATGACACGTATTGAAACGTCAATATAAGGTATCATTAACAACTTCCTTTTTGAAAAAATATGACTGATCGAGTTTAATGATGGCAGCATTTTTGCGAAAATGAGGTAGCACAATACATTTGCTTAGAGTAATTTTTAAAGTGTACCTAACATTTTTCCAAGCTTTACAATAAAATATTACTTTTATCCACCTATTTCTTATCAGAGTCAGTCTGACGGAAAGACACACACAGTTTGTCTAAGGTGTGTAGAGGAATGAAAGAAAAATGAGGGATATTTATGCCTTTTTTTGTGACACTTAACCTAACAGTGAAAATAACAATAAATTGATGCAGTAAATTATAACGAGAATTTGGATGGACATTTTTATTTACGGATATTTCGTCCAATCTTTGTGGGCATTATCAACGTATAACAATTTAACTGTGCAAAAGGTCACTATTATATGTCTAATTATTATACACACTTATATACACGTGACGACGTTACCATGTCAACATATAGTATATAGACACATAGTAAACAATGAATTGAAAAACATTATAATAAGCCTTTATTATAATGTATTTCAATTCATTGTTGTTTTTAGGTTATGTGGTCATTTAAGTGGCACAATGTTTTTACCAGCTCGAGTGTTTACATTGGAAATTCAGACAGAATGACTCAGGGCAATTCTATTGAGAGGAAGGCAGATGTTACAAATGCACCTGTTGAGAATATAACGCAATATATTATGAGAGAATTTTGAAGTGATGGAAGACAATAGGTGCCCGAACATAATCTACCATTACTTATTATATACACAAGATGTGGTATGAAAACAATACCCGTCAAAACAGAATAGTAAAAGCGTATATTAGAGCAAAACCTTAAAATTTCGCACTTTGTTCTGTGGTTGTTTTTAATGTGCATAATCTAATTTCTGTACTGATTCTATTACATTTTATTGCTTTACCAATGTTTTCGTCCTACGGCGATCTGCTAAAGTTGAAAAAGAAATTAGGTTAAAGTAAGGATTTATATTTCAAATTTTGCCTATCTTATCCGGTCTATGTAAACGTCGAATTTTATGCTCCCTTCCCTTTTCCAACTGAAAAGCCCTTGCAGGCATATATTATACTTAATAGGGTTAAAGAGTTTCATACTTAGCAGTCATGCAACTCAAATGCTAATACTATCTATACATGGTCAGGAAATGGCTTTAGTAAACTTTGCCTTGTTGCATCTCTTCATACAACATTTAAGCTGAATAATACAGCTAAATGAGTTGCAATATAGATATTAGAAAAAACTTGGTCTCAAATGACATTACACGATGTGTTTCGACATTTATCTCTTTAATCAGAGAAAAACAATTGTCCAAAGTTATTCTTAATAGGAAATCATTTCCAATATTTGATACGGTGTCTAACAATTTTTTCATTCATACCACCATTTTCTAGTTTTCCTTTGGCCTTGAGGCATTGGATTTTGCAGAAATGTTTAATAAGTTGCAGGTACGTAAACAATAAAAAACTAACAATGTTGTAGAAACACATACTCTGTCTGTCACATCACAGTCTGCTAACTAATTAGATTGTTTATGTGCAAACGGTAAAGAAATTTCCGGACAGCCTTTTTGACAAAGAAAAATTACTGTAATGATTGCTTGGCATAATTTAGACATCTATTACGAATGTGCTTGTTTTTTAATGAAGTAGGATTTACATGTCAATAGAAAAAAAACTAAAGTGCTAACGTTTCTGTGGTATATTGAAAGGACTGTGAAAGGTTAGTCGCTTTCCTGTTTCAATCCTTTATGCTTTCCATATACAGTTTGTTAAGTGACGGCCCGTCATCTGTAGATTGACAATGTCATTAAAACAATTCTAGAAGCTTGTACAAGTACCTTAAAAGTGCGACTGGTCTAATCAATGTGACATTGCGCAACTATGAAAGCAAATTTTAAACGGGTGGTATATTACGCCCATTTTTCAAAAGTCTTTGTAGTGTTTCTCGAATTGTTTGATAAGCTTGTGTTTTTCCTCATTAAAGCTCTATAATTGCGGTTCGTACGTTACACGTAGAAAAAATTGTTTACGCCCTCTGTTAAGAATTTATGTATTTGTGATGTGTTTTTCGCAATGCTTAGATAACTACTAGCTATGTATATTTTTTGAATTTGTCGAACATTGCCTTGCAAGCATTGTATTAATTCGTTTTTTTCGCAAGCATTTGTTTTGAATATAGACATTACTGATCTGGTGATAGAAAAAAAACTTCATGCAAAGAGTACATTTGTAAAACCTGTGTAAGAAATGTTGCAATTACTTATAGACATGTACCTTCCACGCGTATTTTTCTTGTCGAATCACCCCCAATTATCCACCCTGGTATAAGTTGGAAGTTATCATTGAGTATAACGTTAGAAGGTTTCAAAAAAGTGCACACTCTCCTCATCACTGCTGAATACAAATCTTGCTACGTCGTGACTGAATTCTCATTAGTTGGTGAAACGTCATATTGCAGTATAAATTTTACGTCGGAATTAGGGATGTCTCACAAAAGTTTGTCGGAAATTTTAACCGCGGACCGACGTTAAAATACGACGTCGCAGATAGCGACTGTGAAGTGACCTTGTCACAACTGTGTCCGGCGTTGCGACAAAGCTACGTCCATACACCCACGTTTGCACAAAGTCGTGTGCCGTCAAAGTTATCGTAAGTAAAACTACAGTTGTTTCTATTCCACATAAAGTTGGGAAATAATTTTCCTTTGTGTCTCTTTCTACATTTGCTTATTTAGCTTATTTTCGTGGAAAATAAAACTAATCTACGTTTTACATAGGAGGCAGTAAATAAAACGTGGATCCAATTTCTTATTTGTTTTGTAAGATATGTTTAACTGTCAATTTAATTGTCCGTAATGTACGCGTGACGAAATCATACGGAGTTTCCTTCCTACTGAGGTTGTCAATTATTAATTACTGTGTGGGTAGAGGTATTAAACATTATCACAAAGAAAGTGATTAATATTGCTGCAAAGTTCTGTGCAACATTTTCGCGTACATATAAGCAAAAACAAAATAACAACTAAATAAATACAGATCAGAAATAACAAGTAAATCAATCAATTGTGGCATAAAGGAAAGCAAAATAAGAGGATGACTTGTCATAACTGTTTTATCTGTAATCATTCATACTATGAGCTAGAGTTTCCTCGGAGACCATGAAGTATCCCATTCGAATTTGTTTTTGTGTTTAAATTTCGCTTCCCTGCCTTTATTCTTTTCAGTAAGATGTGTGATCACGTGATGATGTATGTTTGTTTTTTCATCACATAAAGGGACAGTTAATGTAAGTGACAATTAAACATGGACAGGAAATAGTAAATTGTTGTCATTTAATAAACAAACTGTATTGCTGATTTTCATATGAATCTAATGAAATTAAGAAGTGTAATTTAAATTTATAGTTGGTTGGGAGAAAGTTGATTAGCAATCACAACTTTGTTAGTTATTTTCTCAAACAAGACCTTCATGTTTTTATAAAATATATTAAAAAGTAGAGCATAATAAATGTCACATCCTATTTCATTTTGTTACAATGATTGTCATAATTAAGTGTTTTTTAATTAAAATTATTGTCAATAAATTTGAAGAATGAAGGATATAAAGTTCAAGGTATGCAAATGCCGACTCCCAGTGAATATTGACACATCTCCTTACAGACGCCACAGATTTTCCCGGGGTACTGTAAAACGCAAAGAGACAAAATATTCTTTCAAACTTTCTTATAGCCAAGTTTCAAATATGAAGTCCAAATGCAGTTAATTAGAACTATCGACAGAAGCTGGATTGAGTCATTGTAGTGTATTGGGAATTAAAAGTTGACTTTCCAAAGAATTTCATATGTAAATGCAACTTATGCAAGGGGATTATATTTATAATTTTTGATATTTGCAAGAATAAAACTCTTGTTGATCCTATTTCGACAGGGTCTTTCGTTTTCTGATAAGACCGATTAAGCGCTCATATAGGGCACCTCCCATCCTCCTTTTGCGTTTTCATCTTAAGAACTGCTGCAGTGTTAAAACGTTGTGCAATGTAATTTTCTACAAATATTCTCTCGTATGCAAAGAATAAATTATTAAAAACCCGTAATGGTGGTTATGACTGTGATATTCAAATTAGCATAGTCAAAGACTCCAATTTAACACAAAATTTAAGGTAGTTAGACAAAAAAAATTGTTAAGTTAATTTTTTTTTGAGCCTCATGATATGTCCATTCTTTTAAATGTTGACAATGTCAGTGTTTTCTGTCACACGAGAATTAACGGCTAAACAACAAAAGCCAATGTTTTTTGATTTTTTCAATGCAAACTTAGAGATGTTCAGCATATCACAGGAAATGTAGATGGCTGCACTAAGGAAACAATTCTGGTGAAAGATGTACATCTCAAAATCTTATTATTTACACAACAAGTGAGAGTTATATAAGGATATGGAAACATTTAAATGAGAAAGAAGTAAAAACGAAAGGTTCTCATTAAAATTTGTGGCGTAGGAAATTTTAACAGCTGATTTATCATGTGTAATGAGCTCCTTTCCTCCTTTCATGTTAACTTCTGACACAAGGTAAACCCATTATTATTCCCACATTCGGCAATGCAAGATATTTTTTTAAAGAATGTTATAACAGATGTGTTCTTCCATCATCTTGTTATATCTTGTAACCATCGTGTTTCAGAGTGGAATGAACAAAAAGCAACATGTGACTTTATAAATAGGCAGATTTATTTGAATAAATATATATATAGTTTTATATGTACAAAATAATTTTGAATTTAAAAAATAAATTATTTAATAAATATTCGTATTACTAAAATAGTAATATTATAGATAAATGTTTGCCGGCAAACATGTTCACATTAAACTTCATACACGAGAGGCTGTACCACCAGGGCAGTGCCTAAATCAACTCAAAATCATGAGAAATTCATCGTTGTTTTCGTATCGTATGTCTCTGATATTCTATCATGTATCAACATTTGTTGTTGACACTTTTCGTCGCATTCACCAGAGAAACTTTTTGAAGGTTGTGTCTCCGCTTCAACTAAGGTAATACTATCTTCTATTGCTTCTTTGAAAAGCGCAACTATCTTTGGTACATCGATGCTTCTTTTTTCTCGAATGGATATTGATCTAGCTTGTAAAGTATTTATCAGTGTCATTGCAACGACCAGCGCAATCATGACTCTTGTAGCTTCCATTTTGTACTGTTAGATTTTAGACGTTTTTGTCTTTTGCTATGTGTATCTTAGATTGTTTTTATTGAAATGAAACTCATCTGGTGTTTATATAGTAGATGTGTACAATTAACCGTGGGCTCAATTTCCCTTCATTAAAACGAGGTCAGATGTCAAAATAACTCGTCACATTAAAACCGTAAAACACATATCCTCAATAGCGGAAATCAAAGGTCATGGATAACTTGCGAACGAACATTATACCGATCTCAACTAATCAATTCAATCAATTTGTGTTTCCATGACATTTCCCCCGGACTGATACGAAGCATTTTTGCAAATGGAGCTATGTGTACAAAACAGTGAAACAAAAAAACCTTTAATCGTTTCAGAAAGATTTTGCAGGTATTCACTTCTAATGAATTAAAAAAGTTATCAAATATTTTTAAAAGAAAAGCCATTTCTCAATTAAACCTTCAAAAGGTAAATGTTCAATGATATTCCTTCCTTTTCCATGATTTCCAATGATATAGCTAATTTCAACGACTTTTCTCTCTGAAAAGTAAGAATTTTCAACTTTTCGCATTTCTTAAGGGAATTGAATAGAATGTGAATGAGTTATAAAATTTTGTGATAATTCCTGACGTTTTGCTGTTTTGCGTTTAAAAAATAATCTTTGTCGCTGGGAAGATATACAGATGCTATGCTATCAGTAACGGCTGATATAAAACCTAACTCCATTTATACTGGCCTTTTTTGAATTTCAAAGTCCTTGCGGGAGGGAAGAGGTGGATTTAGGCACCACAAATAACTTTGGAATGGCTTTAGTTGTGTTGATGAAACGCAGCAAAAATATAGCACAACATAAAAGAATTGATGGTTGGTATAAAAATTTGATGACGTCACATTTTTACTATGACGACGCATAATTCTAGGAACACTCATTTTCTTCTCTGACCGTTATGGATGGACAGGATTTATATGTACGTGAGTTTTGTTTGTTAAATGGTTCCTGTGTTAATATAGCCAGGATAGCCAGCATAATTTTTCTTACCGGGAAAACGGAATAGTTAGGGTGGGAAAAATTACGCTGGGTCGCGAACGGATATAGTGCGGTCAGAATATTGACCGCGCTCTTCGATTGGTTACTTCTATTGCTGTTGATACACGTGATTAATATCGGGAAATCCTTTATTTGAGCGCGAATTGAATTGCTTCACACACCCGAATAAATATAATCAATTCTTATACGATAATATGTGACCGTTGATTGTTTTTAAGTCAGGGTTTTCTCTGAGGAATAATTTTGTGTTTATATTTGGTGTATTGGAGTTAAGGTGTTGGTCAAAAACATTCGTTTGCAAAATATTACCTTCAAAAACAATATACAAAAAGAGCAAGCACAACGTTCAAAAATCATGATATTTTGATGGGACCACATTCAGCAATGCGGTTGGTTTAATATCTTTCATTAAAAACTCACCAAGTTTTAGTTCCATTGGAGGAGAATACGGGATAAATTAAGTGAGTTAGTGGTAAAATCACCCCCCCCCCCCCCAACCCTACCCTCTCACACCCTGACCCCTTCTTCGATGGATAATATTAGCTCTATTGGTCCGGTACGTCATAAGAGGAATAAAATAGCAGCATTAATTTTTGCTTAAGAACCTTTCTGCAACGTCATCAGAAGCTTGCAATTTGTGCTGAACATTCAATTGCTTTAGCTTGAGAATGAATTTTACCACTCTATCTAACGTTTCTGCTAGTTAATTAAAAGATATTTAACATCTGGTTTTTACATAATTCGCATGAAAAAAATGAAAAAATGGCTATAAAATCCAACTTTCCCGATTTTCGGTTAGTCCAAAATAATTGAGACATCGGTTTAACGTGCCAAACTTTATTAAACGAAAGCTATTTTATCTTACCGATTATAAGGATTTCATAGAAATATATGCGACTAAAAGATTAAAAACACATGTTTCCAATAAAAATATAAAAGACATAAAGCATAGAAAAAAACAGAATTGTCAAGAAAAATCGGCAGGGTGGAGGCGGTATCATCCCCTCATCCCGCGAGATAGGGTTAATGTGCTTGTTAAGGATATTAAGCATCAATTTATGATTGGACAAAGGAAAGTGAGAGAATTGGGAGCAATCTTTTCAGTAGCTTTTTTTTGTGGATGGATAATAAAGTGTATGTTATAGTGTATATTTTCTCCATCGATACTCTGATTTTAAATTAACCTTTGCTCTCCTACATTTTTTTAACAAAAATTTTTTGTCGCTTTTCTTACATATACTCAGGCCCCCATTTTTAAAATTCAATTTTTTACTCGCTCTTTGGTATGCTTGTTTTGAAATACGCACACACACACATCAATAAACAACCAAGTATTGAATTTAAGTTATAATATTATATTGTCATACAACAAAAATAAATATCTCTACATACAAATCTTTTTTGTAAATAAATATTTTTTTCTTTAAAATTTTATACCTATATTTATTACTGGTTTGCCAGCAAACCATGATTTTTATAAAATTTACACTTATTTTCCCTCCTTTATTTCTACTGCTTTTCTGATAAACATCCCACAACGCTTCACTTTTCCCCATGGACATACATAATTTTTCAAGTTTCTTTTCAAAATCATATCCAGCGCGCTGCTTTTCTTTTATGTGTGTTTTCCAAATTTTTATGCAACGTTTTCATTCTCTCGCACTCTTGATCACATTCACCAGTAAATGTATCTAAATCCGTATTATCTTTTCCACCTTCAATCTTTTCCATAGTTTTAGTAATTAAATCTATCAGACTGTTCGCCTCTCTTTTTACACCCTCAATTTCTTTTTTAGAAATAGCTCTTGCTTCTAACGTATTCATCCAAAATGATGTTGCGATAACGATCGAAACAGCAGCCTGTAAATAAAACATTCTTTTCATCTTTCTTTCTACTTAACGTTTAATTTTCTTATTTCTTTTCTTATTGATTCTTATTGAAGTTTGAGATACAAGTTGTGTTTTATAGGGGAGTTCAATACAAGCGGACATAACATTGCAAACAATAAAACGTGGGACTTTTTCCTTTTTTTGCATAATTACAATAAAATGTCAAGAATTGCATAATGCTGAAAAGATGACGTTTACACACCCTGACGTATTGGATACAAGCATATGCTTCTAACCAATACTTAGAATGTAAATTGTAAAGCTTTCCATCGGTCTTTTGGTAGAAGTGGGTTGTTTTTACTTTGAAAAGGATTTTTCTTTACCTTCCGTCAACTGCAGTTGGTTAACAGATGATTTTAAAGCAATTAGCAGAAACGATCATCATTACTTTAACTGTTTACTGAGCTTTTATTTTATATTTGGCGTTTTATGATCATCTTTCAAGATAATGCTAATATTAGCCTATTAAACAGAAGAAACGGAGGATGTTTTTTTATTGAACCTATTGTTTTTTTTCAATATCGAACGCCATATTTTTTTTTTTGAATATGGACAAGCAAAACTTCTAAAAACACTACACCACAAAATTAAATATCCTGGAAAGTCAATTAATCATTGTTCCATTACACCAATTGTTTTTCTTTCAATGTGCGAGCTTTTTAAAACAATCTAATCCTTTTTAAGCCGGGATATTTAAGAGTACCGCATGGCCATGGTTGGTGGTTGATGGGGCTCAAATGTCCTAACTAAAAGTGGCGACAAAACATCGTATAGTCCTTAAACTTTACATGAATCTTTGGTAAAACATTGCAGGAGAATTGAGATAAAAAGGTTCAAATGACGCCGCTCAGTCGAAGATAACTTTATCATATAGCTCCGTTCAGAAGAAAGGTGAAAACGGTGGAACATCAACTTTGGAAAAAGAAAACTGTTTTAATCGTTTAAGGGTATGGCTAGTTACATGCAAGAGGGGTGAAATTCGCCCCGGCGTGAGAGTTCACACCAGGACGAAAAAAATTTGATTTACATGGTCAACTCACCCTGGGATGGAAAACGAAAAAGATAACCCCGGGGTTAAACACTTATGTGGAACACGCGAGCAGCACACCAACTTCTTTAAGAAATAGTAAAATATATAAGCACATGAGTGACCTTCAGCATAGTTTTGCGTATTTACTCCTATTACGTACGCTTGTTGCCCTGGAGCAATGTGGTTACATCCAAAAATCATGAATTTTCGCCCCGGGGTGAAATCTCGTCCCTATGCTACAGACATGGGTGAAAGCACCCTGGGGCGAAATTTCACCTCGACACACGCATGTAAGTACAACTTGACCAAGCATGGGGTTGTTTTCGCCATGGTTACATGTAACCAGGCCCTTAGATGTGTAAAATCAGTTGATAAAAGATTAACAAGGCTACAATATTACTGTACATCTGCTAATAAAGATTTTTCAAGAAAAAACTTTTGTCATCTTTTTTTTCTGACCACCTTTCAACTAATGAGTCACATTAAAAAAAGACGTGACGTCATATCAAATTTCTTGACTATCATTAAACTAACTAAAAATGATCAAAAGTCACCAACTTTCACTTTTTAAAATGGTATGTCAGAAGTTATTACAAAAAATGGAAGGTCAAGTGGGGGCACCCTAAACCTCCCCCCTCCCTCCCTTTTGTCAGAAATAGGGTTAAACAATTTGCTTGTTGTGAATAAGGTGTAAATTTCCAAGCTTATTGCCACACCTTATTGTCAACTAGCCTTCAATGTGACGAAATTGCTTCATATGTTAGCAAATTGTCAAAACCTTTGTCAACATTTTACTTAAACACTTTGCCAAATCCTGGATGAGAGTTCAGAGAATCATCTCAAAAGAATCACACGTATCAGGAAGTAAATATGAACATGATGAAGCATACAATTCAAATGACATCGGTCAGCTAAGGTCGCAACAAAGGTCTGATTTATGGAGACAATCTGTTTGTTATAAGACACTTATCGAGATTCTATTAATTAGAAGCAAAACGATGCATTAAACGGATAGAGAAAGTGTTGGCATGAGAAGTAGGAAAGAAGGTTATTGCCTTGACTTTAGAAGCGGATGGAATTCCCACTATGCTTGCTGTTTCTTATTTATTACTGACATAAAGAAGAATAGCCACATAGAGTACACTACGTTTCCATGGTTTTTCATTGTGAATCATTGTGAATCTTTTGAATTTCAAGATTGTGTGAGATAGCACAGTTTCTGTGGAGAAAAGTTAGTAGAAAGTTAAAATCACGAGGATTGAAAACGTTACTATGATGTTCACTATAAAGCGAGATTATATCCAGATTAGTGATAAAGAAAAATGCATAAATACGTATTTCACTGTAATATTTAATTTTATTTAAATAAAAATGGAAAATGTATAATATTAAATGTTACATTATCAACCCGAAAGAAAACAAGAAAGGAATTAATCAATTGATAAATTAAAGTTTTCAACCAAAATGTTCGGTTACAAAGAGAAATAAATGTGAGGAACAACCACGCCTCTCATTATGCGGCGAAAGTGCTTAGCCTGTTTCACGTATCTAGCTATTTGACATGTCTCAGTATATTACTCAATTTTAATTTACCACATCAAGTGTGGCGTAAGGTGTCCACGGACCATTATTTTCTGATTTTTTGTGGTTTTGTTACGTTGGCACTAATTTCCGGCCCCTTTAAAGTTTCGTAGCAACAAAAAAGCAATTTCAATGACGATGTTGAAATAATTAATGATGTAATTTTCTCTTATGTTACTTAAGCTATAGCCTTTACTCTTTGTAAAATTGTGAATTGACTTGGTAAAAATGGTTTTGTTAGAATCTAAGGAGAGTAATTGCAATGATTTCATTTGCAATGATTTGATTGACATAAAAATGAGACATGAGTCTGCAAGAGAGCTTATTATTATTCTTTACTACTTTATATCGTTATATAAAGTAGTAAAGACTGTTACTTTGTCAAGACTTTGTCCTTTCATGTTGCGCTAACAATACATGAAGTCGTGACGAAGTTGTTTCAAAACAGTATAACATCTATGTAAAAAATGAAGCTCTATAAATTGTACAATCTATGTTAGAACACCCAATTTTCCGTCTGTGAGCCAAAGATGGTAATTGCAAGTAAGAAAGGTAAATTCCCGTGGATTTTTCCGACTGATGATTTGCCGTGGATTAACACTGACTTACAAGATATAACATAATGCTCAATTCTCATCAATATTTTCTTGATAACAAAAATCACTCTTCAAATAATCATAAAATCTTCCGTAAACTATATCTAAATTTATACGTCCTTATTATGATATTTGTAACCTTACATTACATGCTGTTTGTAACTGAAAAACTCATAATGATCAGCTCTCGAAACAAAATGGTCTCTAGCGCTGATTTTCATCAAAGTATTGCCAATGTTTTGTGGCGCGTATGAATCAGCTAATCGAAAGGCTGTGATATATATTTTGTTTATTCAATGGATCTAACCCATCCGCCTCCGGTGCTGTTGACTGTGAGGCACGGTCGAAGGAACATTTTTAAGATGACGAGGGGGAGGCCCTGTGGAAAATGTAGACGTAGGAGGTTCTAAACATGCATGTCAGTCATACTTTGAAGCAAAGTGTATGATTATTTGGTTCATGCAGGAAATGTTTCGTCTAACGCTATAACATGTATATCAAAGAACGCAGGCGCCATAAAACCTCAAGGAAAGCTGATAGGGCCATGGCCCTCGGAAATTTATACTCGTAGGCAGCGGAGATTACTTTTTTTCTGTTGGATTTCCTCATTCTCCTTGATTTGATAAAGCAATTAACATAAGTGGCAATTAAGCATAAACAGGAAGTCACAAATTAATGGTTATTCACTAAACTATCTCCATGATAATAGTCGTATTCTCTCTGTCTCTGCGCAACCTAACATCGCAGGCAGCGAGACACACGGAAAATCCCCGCGGTCCTTTCTTTCGGATCCTCGCAGACCTCGTTTTTACCGACTTTTTTTAACCGCTCACGCGTAATAGACCAATCACGAGCCTTGATTTACACTAATAACCAGTCCATGTTTTCTGCAACCTCAACATAACGTTCGGGCTACGCTTTACATAGGCCATTTTGGTTTGGAAGTGATGGTGTAAGATCTGTAGGTCTCCTTTTGATCTTTTGATCTTGTGAGTACTCTTTATCGTTAGGATTATATATATTTTCTGTGGGTTTTCACATATTACGATGAATATTTCATCACGTTCTCTAGCCATGTATAAGTCTTAAACAAACTAATTTTAAGAGTGTGGCTAGCTACAAACCAAACGTAGACTTTTGGCAGCATCCTGGTTAGACCAGCTAGCTAGCTTAATCTATTCCTATTTTGTAAGGTTTTTACTCAGTTTGGTATATTTTTATTTATTTGTATTTTAGGTTGTGGCTATCTAGCTAGCTCGTGGTACCTCTGACACTAAAACGTCTAACTAGCCAAAGTCAATAAGCTCTACACATTACAGTCAACGAGTTAAAAATTTCTTCAAAAGATAATTTGTATATGCACTGCTGACGTCAGCAAAACTCCTAAAATAAGCTATATTTTTCCATTGTTCTCCTGCCTAAGTGGACTTTTCCACGGGCCTTATTGGATTTGGCTAGTTACAACAAAATTCTTAATAATTCAAATGCTACATGTATGTAGCTACACCTTTTATTGCTCTTATGAAACCTTGCCCCGCCAAAATACAATGGCTAAATATTTTTTTTAACTGGACAGGGTAACAACGCGCTGTTTCCTTCTTTCATTGTAAATCGAAGTTGCGATAAAGTTTTCTGGAAAAGGTTATTACGCCTATAGGGATGTGTAACATGTTTTACCTGTACTAAGTGCTCAGCCAGATGTCACGATTAATTTGTTAAACTTTCACGAACACTTATTTCGCAAGATAAAATAATATTGACCGATTGTTTTTGCTATCACGGAGTAACAACTGGTTGAAAACTGTGTGTTTTTTTCAGCTTAAGTTGTGGGTTTGTTATATTGTGAAAAATATATTACACGGGAAACACCATGAATTGTGGGTGCTATTCTCGATTTACAACATACTGCATATCTGTCCTAAAGGGCTCCACCTGGATGTGTGGCACAGTTTACCGCTCTTATTAAGCACTCCGGTGAGTGTTCAACGCCGGGTCACATAGTTACTTGTGGCTTAACCGGCGTTTCGACACCGTGTTTCCCGGCTAGTCTATATTAAAATACTCGTATGCGTCTGTCTGTCACCAAAAATGGCAACCGCATTATTGAGACACATGAAGTACGTGTAAGAATTTCAAACTATAGAGTATGTAGAATATGTGTTTGAATACATTTTTAAACATATCTTATTATTTTCCTGTGAATTCAAATTTCTGTTTTGTGTACCTTTCCAACTTTTAGTCATTTTGATCAAAAAAGCAAACAAGTTATATAATTTCTTTGAATGCTTATAGACTTTATATTGTCATTCGGTTAGCCTATTATTAATCAGTCTCTCTGTCTGCAGGGCCGAAACACCCACTCATGTTGATGTTTGATGACTTCATCTAAAAAATTTTAAATGCTAATATCTTAAGCGACATTTCAAGTTACATAAAAGAGAGCAAACGGGATATATTTTTCCGAAAAAATAGTATACCACAGCGAACGATCAAGGACGTGTTCTTTTTCTGTTTCAAATCGCTTTTAGTTGGATAATTTAGAAATGTTTACTCCAGGTGGCTTTTTTATTTCAGAATCACGATTAAAGGCAAAGGTTAATTGAGAGAGATGCTAAATAATATCTATTTGTGTGAAAGTTTGCGTTTTATTCTTATATTCATATTTTATGTGTTTTAATGTAAAAACTCTATAAAAATCCATTTTTTAAATAGCGTATGAAAAAACAAGAGGGACGACAGGAATTTCTAAATAACTGTTTCCAATGGCAACTAGGGAGACTGTAGAAAAAAGTTAGATTCACCTGGACACAATATCTCAAAAGAAGTTAAAGTTCCGCACTTAAAATTAATCCGACAGAACGAGATTAACTTGAACTGTGATTGAAATTGAGCGTTTGTCTTTTTTGCCGCATTTTAATTAGTCATAAAAGCGGAATGTCGCCACGTTTGTGTCACTTCTGTCAATATAAATCTTAAAACACTGCAAAGGATCACCCAATCCAAGGCTTAAATTTGAGGAAAAACTCCTTTAAAGTTTTTTAAATCTGACGAGTTTACTTTTAGACACGCGCATTTCCCGTTTCCGGCGATTAAACTGCTTGCACTCGGCGTCTGATCAAAAATGCTACCATTTTTGAAAACTCATCTCTCATGCTTTCCGGTGGTGCAAACCGCATTTAAAAAATCTGTGGGGAAGAGTCTGCTAGTGGCTACGTCTGATATCACTGAGCTTAGAATCTTGTGTTAAGGAACTTAAAATGCCATGCACGGCTTCCAATGCTGTAAAAATAGATACAGTGGTTAACAAAGTTACTGCAGAACGGTAGAAACGGTTGCTATGGGCGTTTCTATGAAGTGTCGTACTGGATAGCAACATAATACGACATTCAAATTTGTCTAATCTCATTTTGTCTGCGATATAGGCCTGAAAATTTTTAAAGGATTTCTACCTTAATCTCGAGATTTTCAAATATCTGTTACGAAACTTAATAATCTCTATTGGTAACTTAAATGCAGCAGTAAAGTGGGAAAAATTAACCTTTTGAGCTTTTAACTTGTTCCAAAGCGTTAATTAACTCATAATTCTGTCCTACAGAAGAAGCCATCGTAATTTGGAGACCTAATTTGCATAATTAGAGTACTATGTGATGCATTGTTCCAAAAGGAGGTTATTTTTCAACAGCAGAAAAAATTTTTTGAAAGAAAATATAAACTCGAGTGCAAAAATATTATGTTAAATAACATAGAATTTAAAAGATAAATATTATGCAAGTGAACTTCCAGTAGAGGAAAACATTTCATTTAATTTGGTAATGACAGAAAAGAAAAGTTTCGAATAATATGTTTCAAACAATTTGTATTTATTTATTTTTAGTCTCAGGCGTTCTGTGTGAGAACTATGCAACATTCCGCTTTGCAAATCATTATGCTGATCACATGGTGTTACAAAGGTCGCCACAGCGCGCATTTTTGTGGGGATACAGCCACAGTTATACTACCATAAGTGTTTCTGTAAAGCATACTAAGACCAGCGAAAGACAGACTTACTACACTAAAACGTTTAAAGGTAAGTAGTTAAGTAAATACTCGTCGTTAGTCCACGGAAAAATCCGCGAAAATTTGCTTGTGGTCTTCAATAGATTACGGGATAATCACCCCCAACTGATTTTTAATCTCTCGATGTTATTCGGCTCTCTAAAGCAACCTTATAGGCATTTAGTGCATCCTTGTTTTCCAGTTAGCATGAAGTAAAAAATTACCCTGCAGGCGATCCGAAAGTTGAAGCGTAACCATTCCCCCTGAGAAAGACAACAGCTATTAATATAGATACTTATTATTAACCCGTTAAAAAACCCGCAAGTTCTACATTCACATAAGGTATTTTTTACGCAAGGACTTACGTAACATTTTATTGAAGGAACGTAAAAAAATTTGCTCTACGTGCACGTACGTTTTTGTTTCCACGTGTTACGTAGTTAACGTATATCAAGTAGTTCAAATCATTTTTCATATATGGCGGCACCATCATCACCTGTAAAAAGAAGGATTAAACTGTTTTATGATAATTGGAATTTTTTTTATATGAAGCATATTGGGAATGTCACTTTTGTTTACATTGCTATAGAGCATTGATCGTATTTCCTTACCATTTTCATGCCTTTAGCTCTTCCGTCACTGCTTTTCATGCATTTCTTTTTACATCTTTTCGATGGAATTAATTATGCGCTTTATTAAAAAGGGCAGGATACTGTTCTACATAGATTCTTCAATTGTACAATTCTTCTTCGTTGAATGCCATTTTGTTTTATACATACATTTCAAATACGAATGTTAAATCGAATGTATTTTCTTCATTTGGTCTACATACCCTTACGTCGTGTTTCTTACGAGCAAAAATGACATAAGAGCCTACGTTGCACGAAAGGTGTGACGTAAGTTACTTAAGCGGTGTTACTTGCTACGTCAAATTTTAACTCTTACGTAATGTAAGAGAATGAATAAACATTCTCCCTGACGTTCAAAAATGCGTGTACGTGAACGAAGCTTTTAAAATTTTCCATCTCGGGTTTGCCGCAGTGCATACCCTGTGCATTGTTATTTCGTGGATCCTTAGCATAGTGTAATAATTGGGCTACCAAATTAAACCAAATTCGGGTAGTAGGGAAAATGTTAACAGTTGATTCAGGAAATGTTAGAATTATCCTTCTTTATAAATACTACTTATACTAGTCATGTTTCACTTGACTCTTCTTTATTTTTTATACATCAGATTCACGTGGTTTTATCGCATGGAAAATAGTGCTGGAGCCTTACAAAGCTGGTGGACCTTATGACATTATTTGTAAATCAAAAGTTGAGGGTAAATCCATTAGTTTACGTGATGTCTTGTTTGGTGATGTATGGTTTTGTAGTGGACAGAGTAACATGGTGTTTCCTACGTCACACGTAAGCATAAATTTTTGTATTCTGCTTTTTTTTTTTTGTTAACATACGGACTGCTTTCAGGTATTATGGGACATCCGTAAAACACTCTCACCATGCCTGCGACATTTTAATAGCTTTTTCTTGCTGGCCTAAACTATCATAAGTTTTCATTTTGCAGTAGTTCTTAAATATATCTGCATTGATAAGTGGTAGATCTTCATTTTTTTTACACCACTTAGCTGTAGTTGGAGGAATATCTGTTGGATCTTAGCTACAATTTAACTTGTAATTTTTATTTGCTTTGTCTTCTAGACATTTTATTAAACGAGGATATCGCATAAATTTTTTAATTTTCTAAAGTTCTTTAACATTTCCTGTGCCGCACTGACCTATATTGTTTATGCCATTCAGAACATTCTTTACGGCTGTAATTGCTAACGTCCTTTGTATTGTCCATGTTTATAAACTTTAATAATTGATTTCATCAATATACTACTATTGCAATACACAACATTTTTTTTGATTTATCTAGCCAAGTACACCAAAACAATCGCCGCCGTTATAATTTTTTCCCTACAATTAAATGCAGACGACGTATGAATTTGGCTAATGCGCTCCTGCTTACAGAAGAGCTGATTCAAAACACACACCTTTTTAAATGGAGTGCCAAAGTAGCATAAAAAATCCGCGTTAATTCACGAGTATCATATAATGAGTATAATGATACGAACGCATTGCATAAAGTTGCATATTATAATTACCTGAAAAGTTATTTTTGTGTAACAATCTTTATAGCGTTACTATGCATGTATAGCTAGGCTTGTTTCAACGCAGAAAGAATCACAATTTTTTAGGCACAAGGCTTTAAAGTTTATACCCATACACAAATGTTAAGAAAATGATGAACCTGTCGGCCTCCGAAATTGTTAGCTTGATGCCGATTCACGCAGTTCATTAGCTACTTTGTAGAAATTAAACCAAGTCAGACGGCAATTAAATCCATTAAACTCATTATAGCTCCCGTCAAGCACCCGAATATTTAAAGATAAATTTATTGACTTCACCTGAGCAAAAAAAATTCTAACAAAAAGTCGCAAATTGCAACACAAACTCTATTGATAAATTTAATGTAAACATTGTCATAAGAAACTTTTGCTTAATTAGAAAAATTAAGAGTTTGAAAATTGTGATGGTTGACGTCAACAGTAGTGTCATCTCCCCTCCCCCGTTTCCCCTTCCTGGTCAACCAGCGTTAACTATAGCATAACCTCTCCCCTTAACGGTTGATGTCATTTGGGGACAATCTCTTACGTGAGGTATTTAGATTTTGTTTTGTATTTAGGCAATTCAAGCTGAAAAGGAAATGGATCTTGCGCTTAGTTATCCTCAAGTTCGATTATTTGAAGTAGGCAGATATTTTTCAAATGTAACAATACATGAGTTAAAAACGAAAAGCATTTCTCTTCAATGGAGCTTACCAACTTCAGGTAAGTTAACTTAGGCAAAAACAGGTACCATCTTAAACAATCTTGTACCCCTTTCATAACCTAAAATCAATAACATCATAATAATTCTCATCTTTACTTTTATTGTACTTCGATTTGCGCAATGATTTGGTTCACAGATTAATTAGTTCCCATTGCGTCTTCTTAGTAGAAAGTAAGGCCAGGGCAGGGCAAAACTTCACTTTTCGGATGCAATGTGTTTAATAAACGTTGAAATTATTTTAGGAAAACTTTCAGGATTTTCAGCATTATGCTGGATGTATGGCAGGCGTTTGTTTGATCAATACCATGTTCCAATTGGTCTCATCTCTTCTAATGTTGGTGGCACGCGTATAGAAGCTTGGTCGTCACCAGATATGCTAGCAAAATGTAACGCCTCCAGCAAGTAGGTTGTTATGTAAGCGTCAACGTTCCTGCATATATGTTACAAAATACATATAAACAAAATCGTCAGATTTAAGCTTCTAAAAAATTAACCGTAAAACAAAAAAGCATGATTAAATCCTTCCTTAAACAGGAGACAAAAAAGTTAAAAAAAAGGATTATATGGCAGGTAGAAGGAACGTCTTTGATTGGTGTTCTTCATGCTTGTGTTTATCTTCGCTACGTTACTTGGGATTGTCTTTTTGGCCAAGACATATACCTCTCCTGTAGAACAGTTTATATAAACATCTCTTCCTTTCCAGACTTTATTAAATAATTATAAACGCAACTAATATAACCGACTTCGAAGTGATGAGATGTTCTAGATACTAGATTGTTTCACATTCTCAATAATGCACTTACTTACTAGTGATCAAAATTCGGCTTCAGCTCTTTGGAATGCCATGGTATATCCTCTGTTGAACACCACTATTTACGGAGTTATCTGGTACCAAGGCGAAAATAACGTCAAACATCCATATACTTATAACTGCACCTTCCCAGTTATGATTGCTGGCTGGAGAAAGGAATGGTACAAAGCTACTGAAAAAAGTACAGATTCAATGTTTCCCTTTGGATTTGTTCAGGTAGCTATATTGTTGAAGCATATTTTCACCTGGTTGTTTATTATGTATTTTTCATCTTGTTTTTTTATTTACAGATGAATTTATTCGGATTAAGTTTCTTACTGTATTGGTTAAATTGTCCGCTGGTTATGTTTATTATTCCTCTTGCATGTTTTAATTCGGTAACCTGTCAATCTATAGTAAAAATAGTTCTTAAAATAGGTCCAACTTAAAGATTCTCACAATTTTTATATACTGAAAAAATTTAAAACAATTTAGATCGCCGTTATTGGGCAAGATTATCCCCTTCCAAAATTCCCAATTATAAGATGGAAACAGACGGCAGAATATGGATATGTACCAAACCCAAAACAGCCTAAAACGTTTATGGCGGTCGCTATGGATTTACCTGACAATGCCACACCATTTGATACTATTCACCCTCGTTACAAAAGTGACATTGCAGACAGATTAGTTTTAGGTGCGCGTAATATCGCCTACAACGAAGAAACATATTGGACAGGTCCTATAGTGGACAAAGTGACGTTATCAACAAATTGCGAAACCACCTGTGTCATAACTATAACATACAAAAAGGAGACGCTGAGAACATTTGGAATTGAAATTCGAACCAATGTTGGGTTTGAGGTAGATGCAATTTAAAGTTAATTTTTACATTTGTAAACGTAAATACAATGACAATATTTTTTATAAAGTTTATGGTGCATTCTATGTTAACTATTTAAATTGTTTGTGTAGCGTGTACCAATGAAACAAAAACAAACAAACAAACAAACAAACAAATAAGAGGCTGCACATGATGGAAAGGGAAAAATGAGTCTAACCTATTTAAATTTTTAAACTGCGTTAATTGACTTTTCAGGTTTCTTTTAACAAATCAAACAAATGGACTGGATTTAAAATTACATCACACAAGAAAGATCGTTTATACATCACAATCAGCAAGCAGTCATCAGACAAAATTACCGGTGTACGATATGCATGGAAAATGGAACCATGCTTGTTAAAGTTGTGTGCAGTTTACGGGGCTAGCGGAAACTTACCAAGTCCACCTTTCATTGCGTTTGGTCCTTTTCACAAACAGGAAGTTTGACTTTTGATGTTACCATTCTTTTAACCTTTTTATTAAAATAAAAAATAGGCGACTGACAGTTTTTGCTGTGACGGGGTAACTACAAGTTGTAACCTGAAATCAAACGTTGGCAATATTTTATCACTGTGATTGCTCCACTGGAGAGAACAGCTCTTTTTGCTCTGCAGCATGGTCAATATACATACTGTGTTTTTTGATTTATCTTGAAGGCACCAGCATGCCAGGTGTTTAGGTCCCATACCTCTCAGGCATTACACCAAAATATACACCTTCAAATTCTAAAAAATCTTTATTTTCCGGAAAATATAACAACTTTGGTTAGGGATAGGATATCCCTAACCAAAGGGATATCTTATCACGTTAAACTTATAGCACAACTTTATTTCATCCAAATAAATTATTCTGTAAATTTTTGGAATCGTGATTAGTCAGATGTCCTATTTTTTTCGGATTTCACACTAAACTGGAAAAATATAGGATTTTCGGGCAACGTTTCGCCCTTTTCTATGCGGATTATAGAAACTTGTTGAATAACCTTTATTTTGGCAGTCAGAAACTTTAAACATAATGTTAAGTTTTTAAGGAGATAGTGGTATTTATTCAGGATTTGCCATGTACGCGCTCCACTGGATTTGGACACCCTGTATACATGCACACGTAAGCGTTCAGCATGGCTTTTAACGCCGGGTCACACACTTAATTGCGACTTAACTCGGCGTTTTGACGCCAAGTCTCTCGGCTGGTCTCTGTAATAATATCCATACTTTTTCTGTCTCTGCGCAAAATAGTACCACAGTAGGGAGAGAAATGAAATGGTATAAAAAGACGGCAAAATAAGAGGATTTCTACACGGTCACCGACTAGTGTCTATAATAATAGCTGTATTTTATCTGTCTGCCTAAAGCAGGTCGTGCAAATCACGCACGGAACCTTAACGGGCTAACGAGTAGTTTATAATAATATGTTATTGTGAAGTTTTATTGTCAAGTTTACGTTTTTTAAAAAATCAAAGTTAACTGTTCCGAGGGTTAATTAAATAATAATAATAAGGCGGACTAAAACAATTGTTACACTTTGTATTAGCACTAGTAACAAAGTTGTCAGAAACAATCAATAAAAATATTACCAAGCTAACGCGAGTGCTTCTCGTGTGACAACCAAAAAGTCCACAACCCAACACCTATTTTCCAGTAAGCTATTTTTACTTCTCCTTACACGAATCAGGTGTAAATTCATAAATCACGTTGACAAATTTAAAACGATTTTCATCTTTATTATTAACCACTGATTTATTTTAATTATTATAAAACAAAGCTAGTTGTTTTAGGTGTACTTTAAAAATTAGAGTGTTATTAGACGAGGGTAAGATCTGTTTTAACTATCGTTTAACAAGCACAGCGCTCAAAAATTGTTGGCGGTTTGCTGATGTAATTATGTGATATATTCAAACTTTAATTGACAAAAAGCGGAAAAAACAATATAATTGTAACCAGCATGCTCCTTGTGAACGAAAATTTGTGTCCGCGACAACAACATGCATATTATAGTGTTTTTAATTTCCGGTTCTTTTACCTGTTTAGTTGTATGTTAATTGTAATCGACAAAAGGATTAAGTGATCACTAATGGTTTATGCTAAAAAATTAACAATCTCGCAAAATAATTTTGAAATGTCAACGGAAACATCTACGTTTTTCCACAACATCTCTTTTGACGTCCAATTCATCAACAGGACGACATTTAACATGAGTTTACAGAGCAATACGCATGCGCATTAGTTAAAAACCGCTGTATTCTGTCGTCTTATTCTTTTTGTGTAAGTTCCATAATCGTTTGCATAACCACCATATCTATATAAAGCCGTGTTTTCAAGCAGAAATTTAAATTGAACTGTTTAGGTAGTTAAAAAACAAGCAGAGATAATTACGTAATTATATTTAGTAAAGTAAACGGATAATCCACATCATAATACCAACACGAAACTAATTCACAATTTGTTTTTCAGATCCTAACTAAGTATAAAACGTTTGCAAATAATTAAAATAGCGGAAACAATTTAAAAGCAGTAAGGCTAAAAAGAATGGAACAAAAAATTAGGTAATCAATTATGCCACACGGGGTCAAGATTCATTTGCACGTAAGATGAATGCTATTTTTATTTTTTAACTCAATGTGCAAAATATGAATAATGTTTGCTTTATTAGATACCACTGGTAGCTGACAATTAGGATTATAAGAAGATTATTGATAATGATGGCACGACAGGAAGTCGAACGGAGGGGTCATTTAAGATGTAAGTTACTATCTATCCATTTTAACTTAACCGCTGATACCGTTACTAGCAGAATAAAGTAATGGACATGTACTTTATCATTTTAGTTGTAATCGTCAACACTCAAGCACTTGAAATAGCATCACCAGATGGTAAGTCTATAATAACTAAAACCTATTCCCTATTTATACTAAAGGGGGAACCACCCACTCCCTTTGTTATTATAACTAAAATACTGCTCCAACAGGACTAAACTTCAACATTTAATATTTTTCTATTTAGCAACTTTTTGTGGGAAATATTAGAAGTCGCCATGTCAACGGCATTGCTAAGTATGTCAAGAAAATAACATTCTGATTTTGCTTTTACTCACCTTCTGTATTTTTTTTAAAAGGCAGTAAATATTATGTCCAACAAGTTCAAGTGCAAACATGTTCAATCGAGTCAATGGTCAGCAGCAAAATGCTTTGTGAGAAAAATGATGACGTCAGGGCAAAACTGCTGATGTCAACAAATATTTATCCCCATTCTCTTTAGGCTATGCTATAATCCTGTCGAGTTACACCATCCTATCACCCTCCTCCTTCTTCACGATTTGGGCACCAAAAACTGAATTATAAATAGGGTTAACGGAGTCTATCTTGACGATGTATTAGAATATCTCCGATGAAGAACACCTGAATATTAGGTTTAACAACAACAACTCTCAATAAACAATGCCAAAATTATCTTTCATACCAATGCAATGACATTTATTTTTTAAACGAGAATTGAATTTTTATTAAGAAAGCAATAAGTAAATACTTATGATAACAATAAAAAAGAACATAAGCTTATCTGCCCATTGACAAGTAAAATAATGCAAACGAATATTAAAATGACTTCAAGTTTGTGATATAAAAAAAAAAAAAAATTATTTAGAGATCAGTTGATTAATACTTAGTTTAGCAACTAAGTATTCATCAACAGATCTTTTATGCTAGCATTTCACTGATTTGAGGAAAATTTGTCCGACATAATAAGAAGTAACAGGTAAAAATAGCAGCATGTTCTAGCAAACGGAGTGTACTTTCAACTGTAACCATGTAGCAAGTTACGTACTTAATATTATTTCCCCTCAGTTTTGCAAATATCAAAGTTGAGAGCAATACACCGTTCTCGTCACCTATGACGTAATGCTAAGGTGGGATTGAAAAATGTAAAAAAGTGAAGTCTCCGGAAGGACCGAGGACCGAATTATGGAACAATCCGTTCCTTGGCATGAAAAGAACCGAGGAATCAGGGAAATGAAACGTGAAGACGTACAACATTTGTACTGTTAAATATTTTCGACATAACTAATAACATTGAATCCTGGGTCCTAAGTCTGCTGTACACAGTGTAAAGTGAACCTTAACCAGTTCAGAGTGCGCGTTACATAGATAGGAACGACTTTCGATTTTTCCGCGGGCCTTATCGACTAGTTTATGTGTAAAACGAAACACGGCATGTAACCAAATGTATAATTAAACACCCAACAAGATATTCACGAAACAATTTCGCTCTACCACAAAAATTTCTAAAATTCAATAAGTCACCCAGAACCTTTCCTATGGTTAGTACTATGGTTAGCTCATCGTTAGCCCATAGTGAGAACCAAGCTTAAGTGAAAGAACAAAAACTATAATTCCTTTCAATTCTTTTAAAGCTATGAGCAAATTGAAACTTCTGGATGTCAACATTGATACAACGAGATATTTTTAAGTAAAAATATTTTGACACTTCTTTCTATTTAATTATATACTATCACCATTTTTTTATACTTAGGAGTAGCGATTATGAAGTGACTGTAAATATTGATTAGCTCACTAAAAGGGCTTGATGATGAGACAATAAAATGTATTCACCTTGCTCCTGTCATTTTTTATTTACATCATACAATTTATGTTAAAAACTAATGTATTCATGTATTTTAGGCTAAGTATATTATATCTAGATAACAAAAACAGTTATACCTAGAGTGTGAAGCAAATTTTATTAGCTGTGGAACACATAGCTTCTAGTTTCGGCTGAAAGCTCGCACGAAATCCTGATCCTCTGGGATTTAAGTGAAGATATGCCTATCTCGAACGCGGTTAGTAATATTGACGTTAAATCTGACATTTTACAAGTTGCATAGCTCAGGTTTGGAAAACATATCTTTTTGATCGTCTTGTCTTGTAAATACTTTGTATGTTTTCTATACTTCTATATTCTAATCAAAATACCATCACATCCATGTAAATCTTAGTAAAATCATTTTTTATTTTTTTGGCTATAACTGACGTATATAGCAGGCCAGCTGACGTAGTCAGTGTCAGTAGATAGCAATAGACAGACAGCTAGCTGGCTAGCTAGCTATTTTGCGCTTTTCTCCCAAGTTTTCCATTTAGTTTGGTATGAGTGCATTTTGTGCTAGCCATCAATGTTACTTCCTGTGTTATCTTTTACCAACCTGAAGCTAGCCACATAGTAGTAAGGAGGGATATATAGATCTTGTAATAATAATCCTGCAAATTTTAGCTATGATACTCTGCTTAACAAAGCAAAGTATCTTTCCATACATTATAATTTATTCTGTTAGCTTCACAGCAACAGAATAAAATATTTTATCCCAGTGGTATGAACGAGGATCAATGTTTACATTTTGACAGGATTTCCACACTTGTGTATAAAATCTGAGAAATCGACAGATAAAAAAATGCAGACTATATAGAAGAAAAAAGTTAACAGTCATGGAGAACTGATAATTAGCATGTAACAGGATAGTTAGTTGATGCTTACACAGCTAGAATACGGTGGAGATCATTTTTGCTTAATTTTCCACAATTTTCTTTAATATGTCGATATTGTAGTGTATGCCTTCAACATGTTTTTCACGCGTGACTACGTGTTTTCAATGTTTTTCCATAATCTTAGCGTTGCTGTTTCAAGAGCATTCATAAATTGAATATATATATACGGCTAATTATACAGTAACAGCCGCCATATTTGTTATGATGAAGCTGAGGCCATGCAGTGCCAGCAAAATCAGTATTTAATTAGCCGGTATCGTTGCAGTTTGAGAATGAATATCTTTCATGCGCAGTCGCTTCTTTTTCTTTTTTTCTTTTTTAATGAAGCATAACATGCTATGGAACTAGGTAGATGACCATTGGAAGATAGATATCGAAGAAAAGTGTGTGGAAATTTTAGCAAAAAAGATCTCTACCGTATAATAAGCCGCACAAGCAGCTAATTTTACTGTATGTACCACATTATTATCCTGTAATGGCTAACTGTCCTTTACAGGCTAATTATCAGTTCTCCCTGACTGGTTAAGTTCTGGTTAAAAAAATTGTTAGGCTAGTAGAATTTTTTCACTGATGTTGTAAATTAAACTCATGCAAAAACTAGATTTTAATTTCAAGATCAAAATTAAGATGCCTTCACTCAAAATTATAGTTTGTTATAGGCTGGTTGGATTGTCGCATATTTATTTTCCCTGTCGATTTGCGCAAAAGATCTTGGGAATTACACAACACCACATGACAATGAAACTAGTCTGAAATTGTTCAGATTTGTAGAAATTTTCTGCAGACCATATCTAAAAGGGCGTTCTATTGGACTAGCCTTCATTCCACGAAACAAGGGTTGACTATCGCAGATATTTTTAGATTTTCGCCCATGATATATCTCCTTGTCATCCCTTTTGCGGGCTTCCTCGCCACAAAATGGCAATTCGGCTACCAGTTTGAATAAAATACACATATTATTATTGAGCTGCACAGTGACTAAACAGGAGGGATTCTACAGTTTTGCCAGCCTGTTTAATTTTTCCTCTGTAAAACAAGCACCAAAAGCTCATTTTTTATTAGTTATGATGAATAAAGTATTTACATTGCAAGCTCAAATAGAGCCTGTTTTTGTGATATAGTATATATATTCAATCTTGTGCGCTTAACCGAGAGAGGTAATTCATTGGCATGGTAAGCGACAATTTATTATTTTATTTGATCTGAAGTGTTATGGGTGTTTTTTTTAGAAATAGCATTTCTAAAAGGGCTTCTCATCGGATGCGTAACACACGTACCTGTATCCTGATGGACAATGTGGTTTATTGTATTGACCACTTGACCGGTTAACATTAGTTATGCAACCTTTATAGGGAAACATTTTAAGTAAAATAAAATATGTCGTCTGACAGCTTTTGCTATAACAGACCTCTGTAAGAATTTCACTAGAAGCACTCCACACTGGTTGTACGAAATGGTTTAACTGGACTAAGTGGTCAACCTAAATTGCAATGCCAACTTTTTGTTGCTTAAATGAATTTCTTACCGTCCATGCTTAAGCTTTTTCTCGATGCTGTATATACTTATTGACATAAACTAGCTCTTATGCAGGGATTTTGTTTTATTAAAATATGCTTTTACTGGTACAATTTTTAGTAGAAACCTTATTTACTCAAAGAATGATGTCATCTTTTTATTTCATTATATTTCAGTCGTTTTCTGAAAATTAATAAAAAAGGATTTTAGTAATTAGTCTAGCATCACCTGTTGCAAATGCTTCGTGTATCCTGAGTAACAAAAAAACCCAGCTTCGTTATAACATTGGTTCCACAGCTTCATAGTTGTACAGCTATCTTGTTATATATTGTAACGTTAGCATCTAACAACCACTTGTTTCTTTTCCTTAGATGTATGCAACGCGACCAGAGAAGTGGATAAGTTTTTCGTCACGTCTACTTGTGCATATTGTGCATGCCTCAATGTAACCAAAGAGGAATTTTATTGCGAAGCCCTGTGTGTACTAGGTGTTGTATCCTCAAATTGCCGTGGCACGGAAGAGACCGTCATCAGCTATCAGAGGAGAATGTATGACACGGATTGTACTTGTACTTATTCATTTTGTGGTCTTCCAGGTATGTGTTTGAATGAAACAAACTGTTTAATCATTGCGTAATTGGCTATAAAATATCAAACAAACATTTGTTACATCTTATAAGGTATAAACATTGCAGCGTAAAGATAATTAGCAACGATTTAGGGACCAACAATGTATGTATTTTTGACTGATATGTTTCTAGACTTATGTCCCATCATCAAATTCGCACTATAAAAAACATAACGGTTTAAAAACAGTTTAAAAATATGCACAGCGTAAAAAAGAACACACTCTACAGAATGTTCACGCATAAGTACATCAGTTGTTGATTTGATTAATACATACAACGTCCCTGAAGGCATAAACGATCTTTATATTTTGATAACTAATGTGTGACTTTTATATTCGTCTTTTGTGTTTAACTGCGGCTTAAATTGACGAATACATAATGCTTCTAAAAACATTAAATGATGAATGGAGCGACAAGATGATACCAATATAATAACGACATCCATTGTAAGCAAGCTATTACAGGATTTAAAATGATTACCCACAGGACTTGATGGTCTTTCACTCGTGTTAGTAAATGGGTTGTTTGCCCGACATATAGCACCGTTTGCATCGTGGACAAACTATTTTACAGACTAAACCACTTCTGAGAGCTTTACCTAATGACGGTTTGAGTGATGGTAACACTGTTCTAACCTTACGTATTGTGAAAACAACTTTACACGGAGCGCCAATTCTTTTGAGCGATTGTTCCAACTTTACTGATAATCGTCCTCGATATTGTCAATTTTTGTGATTTATGTTCAGCTTGATCCATTTCACTTTCTGGTTCTTTAGGCACAACAACCGATTTTAACACTTTCTCGATAATGGGATTATAAAATGAGGCCGAGTACTGATTATTTTCGAGAATTTTCTTCGCTTTTCTAAGGCTTTCATGGACATATTCCTATGAACTAACACAGGTATTATTCTATGTACCATGCCATAAACTACAGATCGTTTATACCTAGCGGAGCGCCGGAATGAAAATTCATAGTTAAGCCTGTATCTGTGGCTTTTATGTACCAAGTAGGCGATAGTTTTCGACAAGCATGTTTTATAAGCATGTCAAGAAATGCACTGCTATTTGCTTTTTCTCTGAATGGTAAAGTTCTATGCGGCAAATAAATGATTCATTTCCTCCAACGTATATTATATATTACAAAGAATATCGTCCAAATACTTTGAGAACAGTACTGCGTTGCCTTTAACCTTGTCGTCATATTTACTAAGCCAACCATTAGTTATTATGGGGACAGGCTGTCTACCCATAGCTAATCCATCATTTCTTCGTAATATTACAACTGTAAATACCTAGGAAACCTTTAAAGGTCTGTTTATCAACTTGGAGTTTGCCGTATTTTCCAGAATACAGTAAATTTATACACTCTTTTATCGCTTCATTCACTGGAAAGTTTGTGTACAGTAACGTACCATCCACACTCATTATTTATTATCTTCATTTAATTCTACTGATGCAAAGAGTCCAAGATCACTCGTCAAAGTTTAATTGTCAATGTTCACAACGCACTTAGGATCTCAGGTTATTTGATTAGCTGCGATACCTCACACTGCGATAATTCTTGCTGACGTCAGCATGGCCTGTTTTCACGGTTCTCTGAACTTCCGCCGGCCGATGCGTTATTTGTTCCACAATGCGAAAATTGCAAAAACTGCCACTAGCGTATTCTAACGCTCCTCACCGTCCCTGCCTACCTAAGCATATCGCAGACGGTCGGCTTTGGAGCATTCAACAGGAGATGCCTTTTGCCATTTATAAACATGGCCAAAAAAAATGCCATTTTCCAAAAGAATATGATCAGGATTGTCTTTAAATGAACCATCGTAAAGTAATTTTAATAAAAATTTGGTTTGGACGTGTTTTACTATTTAATTTGGACTTAGCCTGGCGTGTTCCTTAAGTAATCTCCTTAACTGTGTGCATATTGAATTATAGATGTTATCAATGTACAAGTGGAAGGTGGAAAAAGCGCATTCTTAAATTGTCCCGCTAAACCATACTGGAACTTTAACAGTAATGCTATATACTTAAAGAAAGAAAAATATACTACCAAAAACTCAACTTTGGAAATACATGATATGACACATTCAGATTCTGGAATTTATTCTTGCGGTACAGAGAAAATATTTTCGTTGACAGTAGTTAAACAGCGTACTGAACACCTGGAAGTAAATGCCAAAAGTTTTTCTGTAACAAATATTGTTATATTTTCAATATTTGGATGCGTATTCGTCGCAATATTACTGACAGCAACGAAAATAATGCGTATAAAATATCGTCGCAACAAACGTAAAAAAGAAGAAAGAAGCAAAAACGGCGTGTACACGGAAATTGATGAGCATTTTCTAACGGAAATTGAAAACATTTACAGTCAGGTTGATAAAGAAGGACAAAAAGATGAAATATCACCCAGAAATATCCATGCGTACGAATATCCAGATCTAAATGAAAGCTTTGGTTACACCAAACCAAAAAAAGTGTGTAAAATCACCAACCTCGTTCCCAGGGCATTTTTCCTTGTTGATGAAGTTGATAGCGGCGAAAAGGCCCTGCAACAGGCTAGCCACATGATCTCTTCTAATTTATGATAATTATACCCGAAAAATAATTTATGAACAGCTATTGCACTGCAAAAAATTATTTCTGTCCTACGCAGGAGTTTTATGTAAACAAGAATACAACAAATATGGCGGTCGATTTATTTGGTGGAGTGGATAAAAAGACCAGCTAAAGGTTTTCATCAACTTTAGGGAGGCTCGTTTGAGAAAAATGTTAGAAAAAGATACTATTTTTAGTTCTACATGATATAAAGCAAAATTATCTCGGTAATTAATTAATATATAAGAGGTGTTTTTCTTTCCCTGCAGAACTGGTAGTTAGCTAGCTCGCGTATACCGTCCAAATTACGTGAACATCTTAATTAGTACCTAGTAGTCATACATAGTGATTTTTTGAATTTCATTACTCTACTTGGGTACAAAGGTCTATGTTGTTAGTCAATGTTTGAGTCTATTTTTATAAACATTTTGGTGACAAGCTGGCTGTGTTCTCTTTAAATTTAATGTGGACAAATGAGCTAAATTATCTGTCACATTTTTCTGAAAATATTTTGTTGGCTCAAAACCATTCCATCGTGACGTCCGTTGTTTATAATCCCCAAACCTCTTACAAATCGACAGGCAAAATAATGCAGGCGGTAAGCCGTGTACCAGTCCATTCCAAACTTTATTTTCAGGTAGAGGCATCTTTTGAACTTAAAATTAAAATATAGAAATAACTTGCATGTAGTTTATATTTAGAACACATATGTGAAAAGATGCTAGTAGCCACAGTACAAAGGTTTTTCACCATAATTTGACTTTCTTCACCCAAGGTCTGCATTTTTTTGCTTATTGATTTTTTTGATTTTTCCTGGCGCGCGCAAGAATCTCGTAAAAACGTAAACATTGGAACTCGTGTATATAAGTAGGTAAATATAATGAGCTTATTTGATATACCAACCAGGCCCATGGAATGTACATTAAGTGAGGCACTAAAATGTAAATTGTATTGCATTTTTATTGGCATTGGCTTTTAAATGCAGAAAGCTCTCACAAATTTGTCATATCACCAATTTTATTCCTATTCACACATATACTTAAGGATAGACAAAAAAATATTTTTTATTAGCTAAACTTTTTTAGGTTTTAGAATTTGAGCAATTTAAATGAGACCGATAAAGGTTGTGTAACAAAACTTCTAATTCTTGACCAAATAAGAACAAACAAGTAAGGTTTTTTCACAAATTAATTCTTCTAAGGCCAATGTACCCTACTGAGACAATTTAATACCAAAAGGTCCTATTATTATATGTAAGGCTACAGATTTATTACGGTCCACTGGAAAATTTTCACATATCGTGGCAAAGTACAAATAGCCTTTTTGAAATGAAACTTTTGGAGAAAATAAGTTGCACATTTGCATAAATTTAACTGTGATGAACCATTTTCATTGCAGTTGATTTGTGTAGTCATTTCATCATAAAAAATTGAATGTTTTGGTAGTAATAGGGGCAGTTTACTTAGTGTATAAACTTGAAAATGAATGCTTGATTTAAATTGATGCTTAATTTAAATATGTTGGTTTCTTTGATGTTGTGTTTTCTTCGCCCGCCATTTCTAAATGTTGCTTTTAAGCATAGAGTTATAATAAAAGAGAAAGAGACACAACGGCTATTCATGCTATTGTACTAAGGCGCGTCCCTAGAGCAGGTGGTGCAATCATGAAAATTCAAAGTTCCCAAAGCTGGATTGTTTCCTCTGATCCAATCATGTCAAAGTAAATGTTTCGATTGTTATTTCGCCCAATCAGGGTTGATAAATGTTCGCAAAGCTTAATATTTTGTAATAATTAACTGCACGTGTTAGCATAATTTAGACTCGTTAAAACGATTTTGCAGTTGCTCGGAAAATTACGCCAAAGAAAATCGTCGTGAAAAAAATATTTAAGGCCTAAAATGTCAATGATAAAAAGTATTTTATTTTGAGCCATAGGTAGAAAAGGATTTTGACCACATATAATGTAAATTTATTAGCAGTACTAAATAAGCTGAAAGATTTTGATAAGTATATCATTAAGCTCTCTCTTAGAAAAGCAGAGCTAGATAGCTTGACCTGTTGTTGTGGACCAACAAATCTTAGTAAGCTATAACATATAAGCAAATAGATTTTGTAGAAAGAGTGTCCAGTCATTTTTTATTTTGCCCTGACTGACATTAAAATCACCTGTCTTTCCTATGCCAAATATACTTATAACTTAAAAACAATTAGGCTGAGAATGGCTGAAAAATAAGAACACAATAAGAACATAGAGAGAGCTGAAGTTTTACTAAAAAACATACACACAAACACTCCAAAACTTGGGGAACATCTTTCAAGGAAAAATTTTCACCGAATCAATTGTTACAATTATTAGAAACGTGTATATACTTATAAACGTGATGTTACATTGCAAATACTTGCAATGTACGTACAACAAAATAAATTTAAAATGCTCAAAATATAGAAATATAAGAACAATTTCAAGCTAAACATTTCAAAAACACCTCAAGGTAAAGCCAAAGATCAAAAAAGTGTATATCAAGCTTCAGTACATACTAATAACATTTTTATAAGAACAAAATATTCAAGGTATATATATACTTATATACGACTAAAGCAAATTTTAAGCTTTCTAACTTTCCAGGTGTCGCACCATTGATCCTGTTGCAATGAAATATTATCAATCCAATTCCATGTCAATTTAAAACTGTTCATGTTTTGGTACTTTGTGTATAGCTATCTTGAAAATGTTTGCATAGCTCGATTTAGCTATCACTGATCGAAAATGGATCTTTCAAGACAATACTTTTGTCCAAAACATAATAAAATTCAATATGCTTGGTGTATATCGATAAGTAACTTCACCGTTAATCAATATTTCCATCTAGTATGATTTGTGGATTTTTTAAAAATCAGTAGCTTTGCATACACATACTTGTGTTAAAAACATTGCGGTTCGACACTTCCATACAACGTTCCTGGTAATGCTAATCTGATTTTCTAACGCTGTATTGCTGATCAATGTTTTCTACCTCCATACTGAGTTCGTAAAACGTGTGTTTGAAATGAAAAGTGTGTCAAATATTTGGTACCAGTTATCAGTGCATATTTTTATTGTCTGATATGAAAGCAGTTGAGTTCAGAGCTTACATCACTTGAATGTGGTCTAAATACTAGCAAGTCAGAACTGATAGTTCCCAGAGAAATCCTTTATTGTCTAGCAATAGTGATTTATAAATTCTATGTGGTTAGCCTCCTCGAGGGTATAGGTAGCTATAGCTATACCCTCCATTACATGTTTAGAGCAGCTCCTGAAACCTAAATAGAAATAAGATAGTAGATTACTAAACCTGTTTTGATATAACTTTTAAATACGATAACTAGCCACAACTCGCTTTTTTACAAAAACTTTAAGTCTTCAAAGTCAAAGTCAAGTTTTCCAAGACCGCCATTTTTACTTAAAAAAACGTGGTATAATACACCGAGTATATTTAAAGGGACACTTTATCAACACCGAAAATTTACAGTTGAATTTTGGCCTTAAACTTTGGCTAGCCATCGTCCTTCACTTAAAGATTATTATTAAAGTGAAGAATATACCCTTACCTTCGTACATCTATGAAGGATTTATATTCCGTTCAGTATTTCTTGAAAAAGCACCTTTGTTTTTTCTATACATACGACAACAACAAATATGGCTGCTGACCTTCGAGCCTCTTCTCCAAATGATTCTCTTAAAAATTGTGCAGGTAAATTATTTCGAAGGCCAGGGTAAACCCCTGAGAGCTTTTTAACCAATTAACTTTGGCGGAATTCAGTGGAAAACCTGATTATTTTCTTAATCTTTTACAAGTAAAATTGTCGGGATTCTCTAATGAAAGAATCGGTAATTACGCACAAAATGAGCTGGAACCTAGTGACGCGCCTTCTCCGCATTTTTTGTCTTAACAATAGGAATTTGAATAGAGAATTATCGCGTTGTGCCTCTTTCTCTTTTAATAATATCTCTATGTTTTAAGGCGAGCGTCAAATGTGAAAAATGCCTATATATCTGGGCATTTTTGTATCACGTGACCAGCGTAGGGTCATTGTTGGCCACTCTGTAATAACGATTCAGGGGCCACAATACCCTGGGGACGAGGTTGTAAAGTCACCTAAAGGAGACAAAAGAATTGATACATATTTTGACTTGTTTCTCAACATTTCACGAGTTTGGTCGAAATATTTTAGAAATAACCAAAATAGTTTACATTATTTTTTCAGAATTTTCTTTAGAAAGTCTAAATTATTGTGGTAAGAAATGTTCAACAACAAAGATAACTAAAAATGACCTTCCATGGTTTGACTAACGGCACGGTTTTAAGTGAACCAAACCTGCACAGTTATAAGTTGACCAAATGGTGTTTAGTTATGTTTATTTGTCTTCTTTTCCAGCGCAAAATGTTACAAATTGATTTACCTTTATCATGTCACCTTAATACTTGCAGCAATTAATTTCTGGCTCCTACAAATTTCTTTTGTAGAAAAATTGCAATCATCTGGGTTATTTAACCTATTTAGAACTATGGGAAAATTCATCTAATGAATAGTTTTTAGTAACGGAAAATATCTAAGGCTCTGAGATGTATGCGACCAAAAAAATTGGCATGCAGGGGAATAATAGGTAAATAAGAAAACACAGTAAGTATCATAGCCATATAGCTAGGAAATACGACATATTAAAAAAGACTGGAAGTCGTTAGAAGTGCCGAGCTAAAAAGCAATGTTGTGGGCATGTGTAAAATTCGTTGTTCCATAATCGTTAACTTTTCAATTTCAGTTTACTAAAAAGATTCTTTCTTTAAAAGATTAACAACAAACAGCCTGTATTTTTTTATTTATTAATTAATGTATGCAGTTGGTCCGATAGTTCAATAATTTATAAACAACCAATCGGTCAAATGGGATACATTCATGACAAGCATATTCATCAGCGTCCGATTAACAAAAATATCCTCCAAAACGGGTGATTATCTCAAATGATATATGCAAATAATATCGAAGCACTGGACTCAACGAGTCAACAATGACATAGTTGAAACAAACCTAATCAGTAAATGAATAAATACGTGCCTGCCGATTTAATTTCTGAATACAATTAAAAAACTAAAAGCAGGCTATAAAATGCTTTCGATATTGGAAGAAGGTCAGATAATGAGCGTTATTGGTGACACAGTATGACAAATTAACCCCATCCGGTCCTGTGGTACAATTTTCACCCACCCCCTCAACTAGTATTTTTTAAATAACTCTTGTTTGCTATGTTACATGGATCTGGTACTAACTGAATGTTATATTTATCTATTAGACACCTGTCTGTCACATTAGGTTCCATACCACCCAGAGCTTTAGATATTAGCTATTATTCAAAATTACCCGTTAAGTTTCTATGAAATCCCTTTTCACCAGTAAAATATAATAACTTACGGCCAGGATGATACTGAGACCTTAAAACGTACAATATATAATAACTTCTTCAAGGGGAATCATCCTGCAAAGTTTTGACACTTGATTAACCCGTTTTTTTATCTCATACATATTTAAACACCAGATGATATGTTCAATGTAGGAGAAGTTGCCCCCAACCCTTCGTCGTAATGTTTCTGTAGACTGCCTCTGTTCTTGTATCTCAACACAGCCATCAAACGCAGAGTAAGAATGCAGGAGACATCAATTGTGCATCCTAACGGAGCTCCATGCACCATCAGCTTTTCTTGCTGGAACATGCTGTTGTATCAAGCGGTCACATTTAGACTAATGGACATTCTTGAGAAAATTAATTTTCCGCGTGTGGCAACACATACAAGAAACGTGCTTTTTATTGTAATATCTATTGTAAAATTGGACTATTACAAATCACTTTTTTTTAAAAAATTATTTCCATTTTAATAAAATTGATACACAAAGAAGGTTTGACCTAGCCTTTACAGTACTTTCTTGATATTACGAGCGCCTTTTATATACGGATTACGAAAATGATTTGAATAATCTAAATTATCAGCGACTCAACTTCTCCTTCATGCCAAATTAAAGTCTGGTTAATCGAGATTTAGTAATCAAGGCAGTGCTGTAAAATGTAAGCCTACTTCAAGAAGAGAATACAAATTTTTCGAATAATCATTCCGTAAAATAAATTTCGCATGTGTTACTTTTATGAATCATATTGGCAAGAGGTTTGAGGTTTTGCAATCCTAATAGTTTCTATGCTAAGGTTCATTAGACTAAACATCAAATTAAGCGTTGTTTCGCATTGAATCTACAAATAGGATATGATCAGGGTACCCGAAAGTCAATGAAATTCATTCATGAAGTAATTTTTGATTCCTAAAAAAATTATTCTATGAAATATTATGTATATTATTATTAACAACGAAAGTGCATTTTTTTTCATTATACAGCATTTTTCCCTTACGAATTAAAAACCAGACACACTTTTTTGTCAAGGTGAGATTTAATCTTTTAGCGCTATATCAAAAAATGCTGTCAAATGAAAACAATCATTAACAAAAAATAAAGAACTGTTGCATTTAGATATACTAACGAAGCGATGCCGTTCCGGAGGTCGAAGTTAGCAAGTACTTTACTTCTCCATTAATAAACAATAAATCGTTCCTGTTATAGCCATTATTAAAGTCACGAATCCATTGCAAGCATCCTTCAGACTTATGGCTCCACTGCCGTTTTCACCTGTAGTTATAAAAAGTACAAACGATATAGTAATGCGATTTGAGGGAGCATTTCACATAAAATTTAAACGGAGAAAGCAATAGCAAGTTATATACGTTTGCCTTGCTAAATATTATTCAAATATTATTATTCTAAATATTTTTTTTTCATTTTATTTTAATTTTTGTATCACATAGGATATTTGAATATTCACATTTTACAAAGACAAAGTCTTGATGTAATATAATTGATTGGAAATGTTAGGTGAAGTACTACGTAAAAATAAGATTCTACAAATTTGTAGAAATACAATTTTAAAGGGAATTTTTTGCCTAAAGAAAACTTTATTACGACATAAAAGTGAGATTGTTTTGAGCCCTGACTTCAGGTACCATAAGTTTGATTGAAGGAGTCTAAAATGCTCGAAGAAATCTAGCATTTTTGGTCTTCCTTTAAAAACATAACAAAGCTTTATCCATTTACTGTTACAGTAGACAAGAACAGTTAGTTACCTTTACATTTTCCTGGGTATGCAACAGTAACACTGTGTCTGCCGTTGGTACCATATCGTTCACAATAGGTTTTGTCAAGTTGACATAGACTTGAATATGTTACAAGATCACTTCCACAGAAAATGTCAGTCGCAGTTCCACAGGAGCTAATACAGCCACAATATGCTTGATTTTGGTTATCCTTTTTGCACTCAAGATGACGTGGACAATTTAATTGTGCACAGTTATAAATACATTTTCCACGATGTTTAACAGTAACACTGTGTCTGCTGTTGTTACCATATATTTCACAATGAGATTTGTCAAGTTGACATAGACTTGAATATGTTACAAGATCACTTCCACAAAAAATGTCAGTCGTATTTCCACAGGAACTAATACAGCCACAATATGCTTGATTTCGGTTATTCTTTCTATACTCAAGATGACTTGGACAATGAATTTTTTTACACTCATCGAACATTAAGCCAGTTACAATGTAATTTACCTTCATTTCTATTTGACGGTTGCCAAAAGTATCGTCGGAATGCTTAGCGCATATCTCAACATGTGTAGTCGTGATATTTTTTACCCAACATATAATGGCTCCGTTTTCGTTTTGGCCTTCAACTTCTTCGGCAGTGGTAAAAACATTAGGTGTTTTGCTGTAGACATACTGAAATTTAACATTCTGACAAAGGTCGCTTTTTGTCGTAAACTTCAGATTTCCATTTTCTGTAATATTATTGGAACGACCAGCAACCGCTAGGTAATAAACTGAAACTTCTCTGTATCCACTAAAAGCTACACTTTCTTCAACACATATATCAAAACCGCTTAATGTTACGTTTCTTAACCAGAGATTGACATGACGGACAATATGCATTGATTGTACTCCTATGTTGCTAATAGCTATGACTGTTGGTTTAGTACTCATTAAGGAGTTGAATGTATTCCTATGACATACCACACCTGTCGAAAATCCTGGAAGTATCACATGATCATACTGAAATATCGAAGTTTTCTTCGCTTGGGTAAATATTAAAAGAGATTGGACAACCATAAAACGATTAAATCTACTCGGGAAGTATTCTAGACCATAAGATATTCCAAAAGTAGGAGATTGATTTAAGATTGCAACAGAGGTTATGTAGACAGAGCTGGCGTAGGTACCAGAGATTAACTGCATTAATACTACTTGTGGAGCAGTAGGTGTTAAAACACCAAGACTAACAGCTGATGTACCAAAAAGCGACGAAGAAAGTGAAAGTGTTGTTGTCATAGCAACTACACTACTTGCTGGCGTGAAGCAGTTAACATCGGTTAGTTTATAGACGTGTCGGCCTTGTTTGCCTATGTTTGACGTTAGCATCAAATTAGCAGTGTTTATAGTAGATGAAAATTTTTCATAGTTACAAAAGCCTTCACTATATCCTGCATTCGCTGATCTTCTCTCCAATTTTTTGTAATTCATAATTGCGTAGGTAAAGCTTCCATCTGTTGTTATTACACCTTGGAAAGTATGTCTTGATGATGATCTGTATGCGTTTACAAGAATGTAGCTGACTATCAATGCTCGTCTTGCAGTGAAGGTTGTTGCACCTGTTTTCCTTACATCAGCGGTGGCTCTGGAAAGAATCTGTTGAGAAGTGGTTTCTCGGTAGTATATATTCCCACCACGGGAAGAATCCAAGTCTGTTATGTATAACCCAAGCACCGTGTCAACATTTGGAAAACTAATATTTTTACTTGATATACGTCTGTTGAAAGAAATCAATCCATTTGTCCCAATCTAAAAAAATATGTTTCAAAAATAATCAAAACCTGTTAGTGCGACATAGTTTAAATTTAGCATAGGTGCCTTATTTCTATTAAGCGCCCAATATAGCAAATAAATTATAATATAAGCACTCTCTTCTTTCGACTAACTGCCCAATGTCGGAAAATATTAAAAATAAAATAAAAAATTGTCGTTTTAAATGTATGTTTCTGAAGAAAGAGGGAATACTTCCTATTTCAATAATGTGTTGAAATCTCTAATATTAAGTAGTTGGCCTGTTGGCCCTCGACGTAAAACTGTATTTCACAAGGCGTAAATAAGTGTATTATTGTATCACCGAAATTAGACCAATGTGATGCTCAGCAGAAATAAAAGCTGGGAATCCAATATCTTGTATTATTATTTACCCCAGCGATACGTTCTTATTACCTTAAGTTCATGCTTGAACGATTCCAATCATCACATTCTGTGCTAACCTGTTTACAAAAATTAAACTTTGCTACAACAAGTTTGATCATGTCAACACGACGTTGACACTTCACAAGTCGCAATCTAACTTCAATCAGTAGAAAGGCTGACCCTTGCAGGTTGCGTGGAAGTCTCTATTGTTTACGAGATACACATATCTCTATAATAATACGCCAGTTCTGTCTGTCTGTGACTGTTACAAAGACGATATTTTTTACCACCCGAATGCGCGAGTTTTTCGAGTTTTTTTGTTTTGGTTACATTTGTCTCGCAACCGTTAGAAACCATGTGATAGAAAATAAGCAGTATGATTCGCTCAAATACGTACTTTCGAACGGGACGGCATTCGAATAGAAAGTTTCCTTGGCGCAAAAACAAACAAACATAAAAATCTCTCGACAAAGTTCTCGACAAAGTTCTCGACAAAAGGCGAACTAAAGAAGCGGATGAAAAATGTCTTATTTTCGACGATCCCTTAGTCATAAAAAAGTGCAGATATTAAGAGCAAGGAAATTCAAAGTGAAGAAGTGGAGTGGATTAAAAAAACATATAATTTGGAACAGGGCTAACATCGACACACAAAACAACAACGAAAGAAAAAGTCCCTTCGTCTTCAAAAAAGTGCAAAATTAAAGTAGTTCAAAAAAGCATCTATAAAAATTAAAAAAGGAGACCAAGTGAAGAAGTAGAAGTAGAAGTAGAAAAGTGAATTGGAAGCCACAATAAGTTACTTTGGAAGTGAAGAGTGGAGCTAGAAGTAGTAAAGTAAAGTTAGAAGTACAAAATGAATGCTAGAGTTTCAAGTGAATTGGAATTTTTAGACGTTCCATTTTTATATGTAGCACACTTAAAATTGTCAAGGAGAATTGCATTCTCAAAAAAAAACCATTGGAGCTTCAAATTCTTAAAGTTTTATGTTTTACCGCGTTTTTTATAAAAAAGCTAGCATTTGCTTACTTTTTTTTGCATAATTAATGTGTCCCCTGGTGCGTAACTAATGTATTTGTCCTAAAGTTCAAAATGCTGCATAAAGCTGTTACCTGGCTACCAAAGAAATGTGCCAGCGAAATAGAAAGTTTGGTTTGTTGAACTAACTGCAAATGTCATAATTTTTACATTGCTATTGTTTTCCTTTATATGTGTTTTACTAAACATAAATAGCTAGCTATAGACTTAGCTAAGTCTCCCCAGTATATATTTAACTGGGTGTCTTAGGTACTGTTTTGTTAGCTAGCTAGCTAATGTTAGCTTCAAGGCTCCATCCCATTGCTAGCTCTAATCTATGAGTTTTGTTGTTATTCCTCTTTTTTTAGGTATTTATAGCTATCTTAGTAGTCAAACTGCTCTTCTTTTTTGAACACGAATTATGATGTAACAAGCTAGCTACAAAATCTTTCTTGAACTTTTAGGATACTGTGACACATTTTTATGCCCATAGAGAATAATTTTTTCACATTTCCTGTAAACTTTACAAGGGGACCACAATATGACAAGTGGAACGAATTTTATAGAATTTAAAGTGTGTGTGTTAAGTTATTTTTTATTGTTTTGTTTCCTCATCCTGTTAAACTTTTGTCAGCCTACATGTAAAATGCCAGGTTTATTTACAGGGGTTTTTGACATTTGATTGGAAATTTATATACGTGGATTTATGACTTTAAGTTCAAAAAATTTATGAGAGGATGTTATGGTTGTCAGTTCATATTGTTCGTGTTGCAAAATGCTGTTTTTTGAAATTTTGTGTAAACTTTTGTGGAAATAGACCACATGCAATATATATATATACTGAAAGAACAAATCTTTGTAGAATCAGACTTCACTGTAAGCTGTTGTAAAGCTGATGTCTTTATCGGTAAAAACAACAGCCATAGTTTACTAATTAAGAAAAAAATAAAACGAGTTTGAAAGTTAAAAAGTATTTATTTGTTAAGCTTTTCGTACACTAAGTACATCTTCAGACTATATAAACAAGTTTGTCTTTATATTTCGTATTATAAACTATTGTTTGGGAGAACTAACTGTATGTGATGTAATTTTTGCTGGAAGAAAATTCCATGGTTTCACGATTTTGTTTTCTTGAGAATTTTACAAAATTTTGTAGGGATAAATGTTTACTGATGACAAAAAAATTACTTAATGTTCTGACTGAAACTGTTTTGTTTTTTTATATTTTGTAATCTAAACGCGAGGACTGTATGCACTGAAATGACTTTTTTTTTTAATTTTGATGTGTGTCATAACCTTTTTGTGGAAGATTAATGGGTAATGGCAATATACGACATGCTGAATGAACTTATTTTTGTTGATTTAGATGTGTTTCTCAAAAACCGATCTGTTTTACATTTTGTGTAAACTTTTGTTTATGAACCGTATACAATGTTTGTTGATTCAAGTTTATTCTTTGCTTATTGATTTTTTGACATTTAGGTTTAAAATTGTTGGTAAAGGGCAGTATGGATCATCATACTAAAAAAAAAATTTTTGTGTTCTTAACTGGTTGATTTTTGCATTTTGTGTAAATTTTTGCGGGAGAGGATGGTATGCAACCGAAGTGACTGATTTTTCTAGATTTAAATTTGATGTTTTCCAAACTATGGCTTTTTCATATTTTTGCATAAGCTTTCAAGGGAAAGACAATATTTAAAATGTGTAAAGAACTTATTTTTGTTGATTTGTGCTAACTCTTGCAGGCCTCCTTTTTGACATTTCAGAATAAAATACTGAGGGTTTTCAACATAATCACTTATAAGATGTACATATTTGAGATGCGTTATTTCTAACATTGTTATTATCCGTGTTGTGACTGTCGGTGTTGTAACTGTCGGTGTTCTTACTGTCGGTTTTGTGGGTGTTGTGAGTGTTGATGTTGTGAGTGTCGTTGTTGTAACTTTTTATCAACTAGATTTTGCACATTGCAAGCTGTTCTTTTTTATTTTGTGTAAGATTTGTGTGGAGGATTTAATGTCATTTGACATTTGACATTTGCTGTAAGATTTTAAGAACATTTTTTTTTTGTATATGCACTGCTGACGTCGGCAAAACATCTGAAGCAACCTATTTTTTCATTGGCCTTTTGCCTAAGTGGATTTTTCCACGGGCCTTATCGACTAGTAATACAATAATAACCGATTACCCCGGGCTGTACCGCAAAATATCGCCCGGGTACAATGACTGAGGGCGATATTTTCGGTACAGCACGAGGTAATCGGTTATTATTGTATTTTTTAACCGTCTAAGTTAGATAAGAATAAAAAATAAGAATTTCGGCTTAATGTTCTTATAATAACATAATCCACTAGCACTACTTTCGTTAACACTCGAGGTCAAAATTCGAAACAGTCATGTCTAAAAACAGACATTCTATGCAGAATTCGAAAGTCCCTGTAGAATAAATCTTTGTAAACAAAACATTACGATGTTCGACACTTACAGAAGAATGTGAAAAGTTGAATGTGCAACTAAAATTTAGTTACAGCGAATATCGAAGTAAATCCAGACAGAATGTTGCTGAATCCGGTTATTTTAACTGGAATTAGATAATTACTCATTTCCAATGCTTCTTAAAACTTGTTTTTCGTGCTTGTTAACATTTTAAGCTACCCTTTTTTTTGACGACGGGCAATACCGCTCCATATCAGATCCGTCATCAAGAGCGCTAAGCCAATAAGAATACCTAAAAACCCGTATTGCCCGCTTGCAAAATCCAGACGGTTAACAATGAACCGTATCAGTAAGTCTGAGCATAAATTTCTTCCGCGATTAAAAGCACGAATTTCACAACAAATATAAAAAGATATTTACACGTACGTGTTTCAACTTAGTTCGGTCAGTCTGACGTCTCATTTATTTTACTTCCTTTACTGCTAACATACTGATCATGGAAGTAAAAAGAGTCAGGTGCCCCATATATTATTTACTTAGGCTGTTAAAAAAACGACGTTTAAATTTCGCGTATAAATTCGCGATAACACATGATATGAATGTTTTAGATATATTTTTAAAAATGGTAGCAGTTAAACCAAAAAATCAAGCCAGTGCGATTGAAACTTCCACAAATGTAAATAGGACGTAGCTGAGTGTGCTCGATAGCTAGCATTGTTTACATGTTTTTAAACTCAAGCTGTCAAACGCATGCAAATAAATGTATGACAACAAGATTTAAATACTAAGATGTACTTAAATATACCTTGCTAGAAACGCATTAATTTTCTGCTTTTAAAAATGCCTGGTGATCCCTTCACGACAAACTGTGACAGCAGCTTGGTTCCGCTGTTTGTTTTCATATTCATGGGCATGGGTTCTTTTTTGCTTATAAATCTGCACCTTAGTCTGCACATTATTGCCTTTTAACAGCCTTGAAATAACCAAAAAATGAAGGTATGGTGTTTAATTTGTTAGTACTAATGAATAGAAGGGTCGACTAAGACTACAAGAAACTGTTTAAAAACGATTGTTTCTTCTTCATTTTTTGTTAATGCTCATGCAAGTCAAAGATAACACGTGTGTAAAACACCTGACACATGCAATTCAAATGCTAACGTCGAAAAACTGAACTTCATTACCAAACTGTAAATCACTAGGTAAGGAGTTGTGAGAACATAAATAAACAAAGAATTAGAAACCCTGGTTGCAGAATTTAAGAAAAAAAATAAAAAGTATTTTCTACTTTTCCAAGGGAAGTGCATTCCGTCGCCTCAGAATTATCTTGTTGCCGACACTTTTTTCAAAAAAACTAATTCGTACTAACAAATAACATTTTAACCACTGAGACTTGCGAATCCAGATTATGGATTCAAAATCCCACAACGTTTACCTGAATTTTTTCACGTAAACGTTTGCCCTCGTTTGATTCTCGGAGGTATCTCGTATGTCAGGCTCGCTTGGCCAGTTTAACCTCCGAGTTGAAGCAAGTTTAATCTTGCAAAATCTGCTTAAAATTTTCATTAAAACATACAGACGAAATATCATAAATTTTTTGGTAGGCGGTATTGCCTATAGGCATTTATTAATAATTTTATTTCGCCACATGGCTAACATTTTGCTAATAAAGATATACATAATAATCTTACGTGGAATTGCGATCTGCTAATGGAGAAAAGTTTCATTGGTTTACTCAAAGAGTATGTAAACACCGTGTCATCACCGGAAGGAACACGTCTGTCGCCAGTGTTGAGGCCATATGGATACATCACTGTGTAATAATGAATAAGTAAAAGTATAAGAAGTAGAAAAAACAATGTTAAAATTAACGTTGTATGCACCTACCATCGCTTGAGCAGTCTGAATCAAAGGTTATCGAAATGTCATCAATTGCTACATCACTTTTAAAACCACCGGTTTTTGTAGCCACAAATTCTAACTTTAAAAAAAAATGGGATGTATTATGCATTCAGTTTTCTCGCCATATTATTTAAAAGCTAAAACGAAAGATAAGCAGAGGAATACACAAATATGTTAAAATATATTGGTAATAGTTGGTCGCAGTTATTGATATCTTTTGCACTGAAAGATATCAGTAATTATCAAAAACCATAAGTTATCGAGATAATCAATTACCATATCAATTTTAAAACTACTTCGTTTTGTACAGCCACAAATGCCAACAATATAGGCAATATGATAACTTAATCATTGAGTTTTCTTGCAATATGATTTAAAAACTTATGCGAAATATAAGCAGAGCGTTCAGACATAAAAATATGGTAAATTATTTTATAAACACGACAATACTTTTTCGCAATTGTTTGATATTTTTTAAACTAAAAGAAAGCACGAGTATTTTCGTCAAATTTTTAACTTCTGATAACGTCGGAAAGAAGTTTCAGCACAAACAAAATTTATAGCTACCATTCTTTTCATTTTATGTATGGCGCGCGAAAATTGATTGAATTAAACTAGCTACGTACCATAAAAACTGAGGGCGGAGAGTAGCCCAAAATTTGATTTAGCGATACTGTGGTTAGTCGCCAAACATCGCCTTGATCACCAGTTCTCGACCATACTGTCCTTGATGACGCTTTCACTACAAGGGTGCTTATATCAGTCCCATGCATATGATATGCAAACTTCAGACAACCTGTACGGTGTCTACTAGGATTAGACACTTGCGCTGAAGTAGAATAGGATCTATAGTAAGATGTGCCAGTAACTTCAACGTAATAGTAATATCTCAGTGCGCTGCCTAAAAAGAAATAGAATAGTCAATTGAGAAGAGCGTTCACGTTCTGTGTACTTACTCGCAATTTGTGCAAAGCCAATCCAGTATGGAAAATAAGAAACGTTAGTAATCTGTGACATAATGTTGTCTACCTCTGATCTAAGAGTGGAAAACGTCAGGCAACCCCCCTTCCCATGACGGTTGAGTCCCCCTGGGTTTTTTCCACAATCTTACGAGTAAGAAAAAATATATTCAGAAGGTTTAATAGGACATGTTGAAGAATTCAGTGGAGCTTAATGATATTAGTTGAATATCAAAAACGAATGCATCCTCACAAGTCTTGGCTGAGCTATGTACGCTGTCTGACGTCACAAATCAACAAATATGTGCGAACCAAGTTGACTTTTGTAAGAATGTTTTTATTACATAAAAACATATATGTAATTTGTGTCGTTAGTTCTCCTTTAAAGGTTTTTTTTATTGATACGAATTTAATTAACAATTAATTTAGATCCTTCTTCTATTAGTTCTTCAACGTCTGGTGGACCTTCCACTTCACAACTTTTAACTGTGAAATAAGAAAGCATATTTTCAATCGCAACAAAATCATCATCAAATCCTATATTATTTCTCACGTCCTCGCCACTATCCGCCATTTTAAAAAACGACAAAATAAACAACAAACGAGTTTTGGCGCTGGGAAAATCAGGCACGGCGGTCATATAATTTATGCGAAAGTAACAAAGGAAAACGGCTAATTTTATAATTTAAGCGCAAGATTTCAAAATTTTTGTTTACATTCGATCAAAGAATAATAGAGCAACCTGTAAATCGACAACGGACGGTTTTAATATAAATTGACGAGTTGTAACTCCTTCTCTCTTTAAACCTCCTTCATTTAAATGAAAGCACAGGCACAAAACATTGGCTCCATTTTCATAAAAATATCATAATCTAATTTGGATACTACCTGCTTCGTGCAAAGGAGGAAACGTAACACTGCGTTTCCGACCATTTGAAAAAACGTACGTGCATATATTTTAATAAGTTAAACAACGTCAACTTGTTTAATCAAGCCCCAAATCCTCGTCTGTGAAATTCTAGTACTGGCGACCTTAAGAACCAAGAACGTCGACGGAGCAATCATTATTATTTTTTTAATGCACATATGCAGATCAAGACTAATCCCCAAGAGAAAACTTGCCGTTATCTCTTGTATTTAAAAAGATCCATTTTTAAGGTTATGGGGTAGAACATCGAATATTTTAATGATATAAAAATGTCATATGGAAGTACTACCGATGAAAGCACGCAAAGAAGCGAATATAGGTTTCTTCCCTAAAATTGGTTTGCTCAACGACTTCTTGTTAATTTCTTTGCCGCTTTCGCATTTCTTTTGAATTTTTAAATTTATTTTGATATCTTTCACGCTGTCGTTTTCGTGTAATTTTTTTAAATCAATTTTTGGCGTGTTTTTTATATGATGGTCATTTACGAATAATTATTGACAACGTCGTTGCAGATCGCGAATCGCGAAAAACAACTTACCACTTGCATCAACACTTGGTCCAGTGCCTATGCTTGGTGTGCTACCTCTATGTCTGAGCCAGTAAGCACCAAAGAATCCGCATGTTCCACTTTCAAAGTTGCAAGATGTTACGTTATTACCTGTAGTATATTATTGTCTTAAATTAACTTATTTTTGCAATATTTTGCAGTATACAACTCTCAATGCAAGCAGCGATAATATTTACCTGCACTGCTAAGTGGGAAAGAGGATCGGTTTGACATCTCTTTGTCTGCGTCTATAAAAGATGTAAAAGTCGTAAATATAAGAAAGAACAATAAAAACCGCATTGAAAGAATTGAGCACATGCCTTCAGGCCTGTAACAATAAAGTACATTTAGGATTGTACAGGTGGTATTCGCTCAACAGTATAAAATTAAGAATTCGTGACTGGAACTCCATAGTATATAAAAATATTCTTTTCACCACAAATTAAATGTTTTTTTGCAATACAGGTGTGAAAAAAAAATTATTGACATATAAAACTATTACCGCTACAAAAAAAATTCGAAAGAAATAATCAAAAGAGTCTTTCTACGATCCAATAATTGCAAAAACGATGTCAAAAATTGTTGAAGATATGAATGCACCAGTAAAAGCAGCTGTGAAAGAAGAACCCGAAAAGACGCTGATATACATACAGTATCGCGGACGGACTAGATGTCCCGTGCAAAGTCATCTACACTTCGAGAAAGTTGAAAACGTGTTTGCCTTCGTTGAAGCCGCAAGTCGAAAAATGTTTCAAAAGTCGTGTGGTCTACAAAATAGAATGTCCACGATGTGAATCGTGCTATGTTGGATAAACGAGCCGACATTTGGCCACGCAGCTAAAGGAATACAATCGAGTTGGTCCTGTGGGAAAACATTTTAAAGAATGTAATTCTATGTTATCAATGGAACATATGTCGATCTTATGCTCCACAACACGCTCCGTATATCATTTAATGACTCTCGAGGCGTTAATGATCAATTATATAAAACCTATTTTGAATACAAAAGATGAATATAGAAGCCAAGCGTTAGTAATCAAAATTTAATTTAGCTTTCATCATAACGTTGGATGTAGTTATGATATGTTGTATGATATATGTATATAGTAATTGTGAATATTTTATGCCGTTTTTTAACCGTTTTCATTTGCTTTTAGAGCTGATGATGGATAAATTTATCCGAAATATGTTGTTAATAAAGAAATAATAATCATTGTTGGTTTAATTCTTAAATAAAACATTCTCGTGTTGTTTTTCTTTACTATAGGTCCTACTCTAAAGTAAGCTTCAAAACGTCAATAAATGTAGTTCAAAAACCAAAGGTACATATTATGTTTACCTTTTTTGCAGTTATCCAGTGTTATGCTTCCACTTGTTCTACAAACTTCTGCCTCCAGCTTGCATTTATTGGGATATTCCATACCATTGTTGTCACAAACCGTAGAGTTGTCGTTTTTACAATTGTCATCATTCCATGTTTCTTCACCAGCGCAATGTGAACAAGAATGTTCCAAGTTGCCATCTAAACAAAACCATGTTTTATTCTCCAGCACTCCAGCATCAACGACAACAACAACAACAACAACAACAACAACAACAACAACTGTTACAGCAACAATATGACTATCTTGCGATATTACATACCTTCATTGCATTGATACTGGGCATTGGCAGTTAAGCCAACAACAAATATACCAGGCATAAAAACGTTGGAGCGACACTGCAGTTTTGTGTATTCTGCGTTGCTAGCAAGAAAGCTGCAAAAAGTGGTTTTCACTTCCTTTGAATCCAACCTAAGCAGTTATTTGAAAACGTGAAAACCCTCATAAAGATCATGTTTGCAAAATGTAATGTTAGGAAAATAACAGGGTTACCGGTGTGCTATGTATCCTTCTTGATATACCCTAGGGCAGTTACCATTGTGCTAGACAGATTAGTAGTGCCTGGCTAAAGTATGCCATATAATTAATTATTTTTCAAAATCACTTACTTTAACATTTTCATTTAATGCAGGGTTGTGACCAAGATCGTCGTAGCTTATGAGAGCATAAGTGGTTGTTTGATCTGACGCAAGAATAGCTTGGAATGTATTTCTCTATAAAAAACATGGTATTGTATAAAGATACAATATAAAGCAAACAGAACATAAATAATAGTAACTTGTATATGTCAATATTTACCTCATTTAAATTGTCTTGAAATGCTGTCTTATACCAAGTCGTTACCAGTACTGAATCACTTGTTGCAGCAAAACTTGGGTCCTTTTTTTGTATTATGATATTTATTTTATTTAAATCCGGCGTAGAAATGTTCGTACGATAATAAATCATGCAATCCTCACATAAGGAATTCATCTTTGGATCAGCATAATACACGTATAACGAGTTGTCTGGCAAGAATTGCCATGAGCTGGATGAATTGCCTGATTGGTAATCTTGTGACAGAATTGCACCATTACTGCTGATCTGAGGAACAGAAATTAGGTATAAAACATATGTATATTCTTGAAGGAAGAAGTATGCTACAAAGATTGATCACATTTCCCGTAACATATACGTATAGCTACCCATTTTTAAGGGGTTTTACACAACGGTAAATATAAGAGGCTGGTCCAAAGCAACAAGAACGACGTTACACTTTAGTTATCAGGACCCTTTTAAAGATAACGTTTAAAAGCTGCTTTCCTGCAAAAATATGTAAGTTTAATGTTCCGTGAAGCAAATATATCATTTAAAGGAATACGAATATATCTTTATTCGATTTTATATAGGATACCTAAGAAACAAAATTTGAAAATATCTGAAAAAATTTTTTTTAGGAAAAAGAGTTACTAAGAAATGCGTAGATATTCTTTGAATATTATTTTGTTAACTTATGTAGAATGTATTTTTGTCACATTATTTAAATATTTTTAAATTCATTCATAGATTTACGTTTTTGTTTTTGCAGTGCTGTGTAATCAATATTGTTTAAATATTCTCCATTATTATGTTTTTTTCTGCATTGTTGCGAAAATAGGGCACCAAGGTGATGATATTTCGAATTAAGTTCAGTTGCATTATAATAGGGTAAATAAATAATTATATATTTCAATATACGTGCGCCTGGACATATCACAAATCATAACTGGAATCTTTAAGACCATGTAGATGCAAGGAAAAGAAGGTATGGATGCATTTTACACCCTCTTGGCCTGTTCCTGTGTATAAAAAATAGCGTGAGAAAGGTAGAAATTATAACTTTAAAAATATTACCACTTTTCTTTTAGTCATTGTCATTGAATAATATAGATATTATCATGTCATGAACAAGCGAGTTTATTCTAGGCTACGTTTCGACAGCTACAGCTGTCATCGACGGGCAATGATCGTAATCATCTTTGGATATTTATTAGTTGAGGAGATAATTAGAGGATCAAAATCAACCAATCAGTAGCTGAAACTAAACTCGCTTGTTCATGACATGATAATATCTATATTATTTAAAGTAAAAATTATAGTTAATAACATTTAGAATCAGTTAATGCTAAAATAAATGGAATTATATCCACTGTTATCAAAAGAAAACCAAAAAAAGTTCTTTTGTAGTCTTATAATTTGTTAAGACCATCAATGTTGATCAGTTATTATCACATGGTAGTCAAACCTGGCGCATTTTAAAAACACACAAATCAAACTTCAAGGGTTGCATTATTAAGCTTTTGCTTTGAGGTAATGGAAGGCGGAATAACGTTAAAAATAAGCAAGGCTTTTTAAAATATTTAACAAAATCAGTAAATTAACCAGCCTCCACTTAGCTTGGTAAAGCATTTTTTGCCAGAGACACAAAAAGCGCATGTAAGCATATTTTTTGTACACAATATGCCAGCAAAGAAGTTATTTATAATATAAGTCTAAAGGAACAAGCTAAGACTATTTTGATTAGTACAGTAACCCTATATTAAAGAGAATTATAAAAAAAATAATTATTAACGAAAATAAGTCTCTTATAAAAAAAAACTAAGCATGGCTGTTGTGCTAAAAAACTCATTGTTACAGACCGAAATAAAACTTTTAAGATCAACATAATGCTTCTTTGTTGACAAAACTTTGCACAGTTATTGCTAAATATGATGATGACATTCAAATGTTTCAAAGAATGATGCTAAATATTTTCTTGCATTAAAATGTCGTTTTTGGTCGCACCGGTAAAAACACCTTTTAATGTTAAACTAACCTGAAATTAAGTTAAACTGTATTTTTCTGTTCTTACACTCCTTAATTGCTTTGCTCCAAATTGGAGTAGGGTTTAAAATAAAGGTTTCTGATTTTCAGGTTTCACTTGTGAAAATGCCTAGCTTAAAAAATTGCCCATTCAATTCATTTCACAATTCCTTTTGTATAAAGGTTGTAATCAAAGGCTTTTATATATATCTCAGTTTATAATTCTTAAAATTTTATGTAATGCATATGCCTTTCGTAAAATCAATGTTTAAAATTCCTAGTATAGCGAATTCGTCCCCCTTTTGCAATTATTACACGTCCGGAATTGTGAAAAGCCTGCTAAAATAATGTAAATATTTAACCCTATTCGTGCTGGAGGGGCTGATTAACTTAAAAGTTTTATGTGACTTCTTAGTTTATATTGTTATATTATTTTGTGTTTCTATTTGTTACTAAATTCATCGCAATTATACAACATTCAAAATCGTTAACAAAATTCACAATTAGTGCTTTTTTTCTATACTAGTCGTTAGCCCGTGGAAAAATCCACGGGTTCGCCCGTCGCAGCTAAGCTACCATTTTGCGTGACAGACAGACAGACAGACGGACAGACGTATACGGGCATTATAATATAGATGTCACCGAATTTGATGACAACATGCTGACGTTATCAAATTTTTCTTTCACCAAATTGTTTATTAATACCTAGACAACACTTGTGGTGAGTTTCAAGTTGAACGGTAAACAATTGTAAAAATTACACAGGGAGGGGGGACAGCCCTCTCCCCCCAGCATTGAGGAGCCCCTAAAAGGCCTAACTGATTTCCCTTCCCAAAACTTCTTCCATATGCGTTTTCATCATAGTATTTACAGGGATACATTATATTTAACAAAATGTCTGCTTATCTAAAACCATCCACATAATCTTTGAGACAAACTAGAAATTCTATCAAAAAAACAGAAATGGCCGTTGACGCAAATGTCCATTTTTCCAACTGAGACGGTTTAAACATGTAAAAAGCTATAATTAGCCTATAGCAGCACTGTAAGGCTTCGTTCTAGTGAACTTTTCGGTTTCACTAGTTGAATTCAGAATTTCAAGCTAAAGCTGAAGTTCCGTGAGCCTGGAGGCAGTACGTCGAGTTTGAGAAGACTTGTGGTGCGAGTTTGTGAAATTTTTTTTGTCAAAAATCGAAAAGTCTCAATATATTATGTGGGTGATTGTAGCTACCTAAAAATTACTAGCTTAAAAACTTGAATAGGAAGAAGTGAAGCACATAAATCCATTGATTTGTATTCTGGCATACGTTTGTTTCCTATCTCTACTTCATTATAATCCTAAGTTGTAATTCTAACAAATGCAGTCGATGGTAAAAAACAAATTCGATCAAACTTACATAAAATTTTAGTTCAGCTGTTTTCCAAATTTTAATTGTACTTGAAGCACTGACAAGGTGTAAATTCTCATTGCCACCATTAAATTCTGTATCACCGGCACCTAGACCATAATCCAAAAAGGAACTATGACATAATTCCAAACTGGAGGCTAACAGAAATAGTAAACTCCATTGAGCTGTTCCCATAATTTGTTGTTTCTTCAATCGTTGATGTGGTTGTTATGATGTCAATTTTTTTTTATTTTTTAATTTAAGAAACAAGGAAGTGTACCGGCTTTTCAATGGTGATACGTTAGAATTAATTTAATCTGCTTTTATGGGGCTTCCCGTGAAGTTTAGTTTCGCTGAGGCCAGCTTTTTAAAAATAGTATACGATAAAGGTATTACCCTGCTCAAGTCGGCTGCAGGGGGAAGACATGGCGGTTGATGCTTCAATAAAACAAACAGACATAGTCACATGATCTGGAGTGAGTGTGTGAAATTTAAAAGGGCAGCAGCGCGTAAAAAAACATGAGACAGAACAGTTAGGATAAAATCAATTACAGAGTTTTATTTTTTTTAAACGCATCACTTTATCCACGTTATATTTTGCTAGATAGCTAACCAGTTTCGTTAACATGTTTAGCATCTATTCGTACAGAAGGGGATGCCAAATTTTAAGTGAACAAAAGTTTTTATGGACAGATTGAATATTTAAAAAAAAAAAAAAGAACTAGCCTGCCTCGTCGTTCGCTGACCTGTGTATCCCATTTTGCCTTATCTTAAGGGTAATTGTTGTTGTTCCTGTTGGTAACTCCCTTTGTTTAATGAAAAAAGTGGATATAACCCATAAGAGAAACATTTGAATAACTTTTTGCTTTGCCCTTAAATCGCATGTTATTTTTAAAGAATGCCGGTTGAACAGTGAAAGAGTATAATATGCCTTTGTCGTTCTTGGCGTACTGCGCAATTTTGTCCTATACTTAATCCCATAAATTTAATCCCACGTGAACTTGGGGCTTACTTTTGATCTACATAAAGAATATCACTCATTTTAAGAAATTTATGATGTAGAATGGGAAGTTTTCTTTATGTTTACCCATTTAAAACAGTATTTTAACGTCTGTATTTTTTTTCTCAGCGTCTACACTTTCTTTTCCAAGAACTCAGTTTATAAAAACGTTGGGGCTGATATTTTCCCAAAAACGTAAAAACATACAAAGAACGTATTTAACCTGAATTTCTTAATAGATTACTCAAAACGAAATAATGTTAGTCTAGAATTACTAAATAGCAATTACATCCGAGCAGCTTTCTTTCCTTGTATTAAAATTGATGTATCTTTGTTAAGTGGATACTGACTAATTTGTTGTCGTTTTTTAAATTCTTATTTCCAAGTCACAAAAGAAGGGGAAAAACATGTTGGATTTTGATAATTTTGGAACTCTATATCGTTCGATTTTAACCTTTTTTAAGTTTACGAAAACAAATTCGAATTATTGTTTATGTTACTTGAACTGTGAAGACAAATCAGTTCTTTGTATTAGTCAGGTAATAAACAACATTACAAGGGCCCTAGTTAAGAGTACATTTTGACCTTCGTCTTTGAACTTTATAGCCAGTACACCCAGCATAAATTTTTTGACCACCAGGAAATCGAAATAGTTATAAGGTGGGAAGTACTTCGATTTTTCTGCGGTCACAATACTGACCGCGCGTTTTGGTTGTTTAATTCTATTGCTGTTTGCTCACGTGATCAAAATCGGAAAATCTTTTGTTTTGAGCGCGCATGGCTTCACTCACTCGAACGAATATATTTTATTCTTGTATTACTTAAGTGGATAAGACGTGACTACGCCGAGCTTGTGCTCATTGGTTGATTGTATTTCGGGGTTTGCTAATGAGGTGGATTTGAATTTTTGGGATTCACTCTGACATTTTTTCGCGTCTAAGCTTTCGTTTGAGATAAACTGAATTTGATATCCTCGACGAAAGCTTAGTTAACCAGGCTATGTATTTCACAACACAACAACAAAACCTCTCTGTTTCCGTTTAAAAGATAAACTTCAACACGATTTACTGGAAGAACACAAGTAAGAACAATAGAGGCTAAAAAAGGGGTAAAAGTTAAGTCCATCCAGCCTCAACTGAAATTTAGATAAAACGAACGTGTGACTTTATTACTCTAGTTTTTTATAATTAGTTGGAAATGTTAAAATAAAAGTTGGGAAATGTTAATTTTTAATTTGTTGCTGGAATGTTATCTTTTAAGTAAATCATTTTTTCCTCCTACGCTTGTTTCTCCTAATAATTGACAGGAGATGACGCATTCTCGTGTTCATTTATTTACAAAGTCTACAACAAATCAAAAAACAACGAAACGTGCATCTACTTGTGTCACGAGAGGGGATTTTTCAAGTAAAAAATGTGGCTGTCATGTCACCTAGCAGGAATAAACCGTGATTTAAAAAGATCAAAAATGTGCAAATAGTGCAAAAATTATCTCCAATATGTTATTCAATTGTTTGTTTTTTTGTTTTTTTGTTTGTAAGCTAAAAGAAGTAACAACTTAGTGTTCGTTGTTCGCATGTACGCATACAGTCTTTCTTAGTCCCTATTCATTGCAAACGAGTCAAGTAACGCTCTGTCAGTGCATTCTACTTTGGTTACTTCACATTTGGTTACTCCAAATTTCAATGAAGCACAGTAAAAAATATTTTGACTCATTTCTGACTTTATAATCTGTGAGACAATGCACGTTTTCTAGTAAGAAATTTTTAGTGCTGATGTAAGCAAAATGTATGTCAAAACTCGATATATGTGCATTCTGTCCCATTGAGATATTTTACTTTAAAACAAGTATGTACATGCAACTTGACTACATATGTCTTTGCTATTAAAGGTAATTAAATTAGCATGATCAGTAGTATTTCGGCTTTGTTTTCATATCGGACAAGGAATTTAAATCAGATCTCTTCAGATATCAACATGTTGCGAGATAGGCAAGTTTAAGGTATTAGACATAACAAGAGAAGTAGGAAGTATTAGAGAAATTGTAGCTCTTCTCTACTATAATAGCTGTCGCCTGTCCGTTTTAAGATTCTGGCTACCAACGTAGATATGTGACTTTTATGTTAGCAAACATTATTGATTTTTGTGTTATCTTCTCCAATATTTTTTTTACTTAGCTGCACCTGAGGTTGTGACTGGGGTTAGCTATCTCTAGCTAAAATGTAGAAGTAGCCAAATACAGTTGGCTGCAACAGAATTTTTAAGTAATTTTTTCATACTTAATGCAATAAGGATACACAACGAGAAAAAATTCTATTCAATTTTCTATTGTATTACGAAACAATTAAACATGTGCGCGTTTACTAGATCCAGTGTTTTTTGCGTTTCTCGGTATATTTTTAACGAGAACGATCATTAAAAATAATCACCGACAATTTAGCAGGAGTTTCCTCTTACTGATAGGGCTTTCCCCTACAGTAATTACTACAATTTCATTGGCGTTAAAGACATCCGGGATCTGCTGTTCTGAACAAAAAATATTCGGCGCGCAATGTAAAGAAAAACACAATTTTAATATTTTCGTGAGGCATGGTTCATGTCACGCTGGATTTACTTGCCGTAGCACTGGTAGTATTTTGCGAAAACTACAGCTGTTCAAAGCTATTCTGAGATTTTGTAAGTAGATTAATATTTATTTTATCTATTGGCGTAAGCAATTTTATCAGAATTAAGGTCTAGCCTAAAATATAAGACCTTAGAGTTTGTTTACATTTTTTCAAAATAATACTGAAAACTGAAATAATTAAAAGCACCGGGTATCACAATCACTTTTTCGTTTGTTAGAAATCATGCTGAACTGCGTAATCAGTAGTGCGTCATATGAGCGATATACACATGGTGTTTATTGTTTAGAGTTTGCGAGTATTGTTGAACTTACATTTTTACGAAACGAGTTTTTTGAAAGTTCTGAAGGAGAGTTATGAGAAGAAGGACAAGAAGTTTTTAAGGGAAAACATGAAATTTTTGAGAATTTGAATTATTTTGAGTCAATGTACGAGAAATTGGGACTGAAATTTAACTTAGTTCTTTTGATTATATTCATATAAATCATCGGAATTTTTAAGAGCTATTAAGAAGGAATTTTAAGAACTTGTGTGACGGATTGTTATTTACTACCAAAGAATCAAAGATAGAGGTATTGTCGTTAGTAACATTATTTATCCATAAACATTTTCAAAATAAAACTTTTGTTCGTATAAAAACTGTTGTTTTGTGTTTCTGTCCTGGGTCCCTTGAGGTTATTTGTTCTTGGAATAACCTCACTTAAACTTTCCAACTAATATATCTGCAATTTATTTCATTATTTGTAGGTACTTCTTGAATAATGAAATGACATTCATGTGAAAAAGTTGGAATATTTGCGTAGAATTTGTGGAATCGAATCGAATTTAATTGGAGACCTGTGAGGACACCTCTGAAAGACCAGACACTCGGCCAACAATTGACGTACATGACACGAGACTACCAAGACGGAAGAAGAATAAAAAAAATGACTTTTTTGCTTTTGTATACTTGTGTATTTTTATAACGATTTTACACTAAAAATAGTATGTTGATAGTCTCGTAGTCTTAGATTATATGTGATTTCTTTTACAGCTTTTATAAAAGTAGAAAGGCCAATCTCCATTCCACAGCCTTTATTGGCTTGTGAAAAAAGTCTATAAGAAACCTTAATAATGTCAATGTGGATGTCATCAGGCATTTTAATCTCAAAAGATTTACATTCATTGCCATTTTGAAGCAAAATTATATTGTTTTCTTTTCGTAACAAACTGAATTGTCGTGAAAAAAGCGGCAAATAATTATTACTTACGCACGTGTTAGAGCTACGCTCCCATTGGCTTATGCTATTAAATATGCCATTTATGAACAATCGGGTTTATTGTTATAAAAACAATCCTAGTTAATTTATTCAATTCCTTTGAAATTGAATTGAATGGAGTAAACACGCATAGTACAATAGATCTGTTGGCGTTGTGTATCCTTGATGAGATACGGAGTACCTGCTATGTGCTCATCCCGTTGTTAATGACGGTCTGTTTCCTGTGTTTTTATTTAAACTGAAGTGACAATACAGTTTTTTAGAAAAGGCTATTATGCCTTATACGCATGTGCGTCATGATTTACCTGTACTAAGCGCTGTTGTCTGTGTTTTTATTTAAACCAAGGCTACAATAAAGTTTTTTTTGAGAAAAAGGGTATTACTCCTATACGGATGCGCGACATGGTGTTCAAATATATATAACCTGTGTACAATGGGGGTAAAAACAGGCTGAAAAGTTTTTTTTTTCACAAAATAAAATTTCTCAACAAAATGTAATTGCTGAGTGATTGTTTTAGCTGAATAGGGTAAGAACCTGTGTTTTTATATAAACCGAAGTAAGGATATATATACTTTTTTGGAAAAGGGAAATACAGCTACTCGGATATGCGACCGCACCTGTACTAAAGGCTCAGCCCAGTGTTAACGATGTGCTGGCTGTTTCCAGTGTTTTTACTTGATCAAAGTTGCGAAAGTTTTGGACATGCGACATTGTTTATCCTTTCTAAGTGCTCAGCCTGGAGTAACATTCATTTTTGAAATTTCACCCATAACAGCGGGTTGTAACCTGTGTTTTTATGTCAGCTAAAGTTGCGGGAAAGTTATTTTTTGAAAAATATATATTCACTGGAAACCCCATAATGCTGCGTGCGCTTTACTCGATTTACCATATTCTGCATACTTACTAGTGTTATTAAGCGCTCCACCAGGCGTTTACCACAGGGTCATATAGTTGTGGCTGTTGTCCCCCGGCTAGTAATATATAATACTTAATTTTAGTATTCATTTGGATAATAATGTTAATAATAAAGATGATGTGTCACAATATTTTGCATAGTACTAACAACCGTCAGCTTTTTTAATTTTCTAATATCCAAACGGGGAAGGGCGGTGATCCTATTTAACCGTATTTATCCATGAAATCAGCTTTACTTCATAGTTCAGCTTTACTTAATAGTTTAGTTTGGGTGTGTATGCTCAATGCCAGCGCAAGAAAGAAGAAGCATGGCATAATGCAGGATATAGAAATAAAAGAATTCTAATTCAGGTAACTAGCTAACATTTCCCACATCGTACTTAATATGCTGCTACAATAACAACGTTGCTGATTGGCCGAGAATTTATGTTAATTCGTGTGATTCCAATGTAAACAAATCCGTTGCATCATAGTTCTCGTGTTCTCAAAATAAGAGTGCAAAGTATACTTGTTTACAGTCTTGCTGTTTGTTACTGAAGCAGCTGGTAACAATGCTTTTCTGCACTCGTGTCTAACATCAGGGTGTTCTTTTTAAGGACACAGAGTTCTGAGTGAGAGAGCGTTTTAGAGATTTTCAAGACTGTCTGTCTTGGACAACAAAGGTTTCTTTAAAGACTTAACTGATGTTTAGGTTGGGGAAAAACATGTTAAGGAATATTTTTTATTCTTTTTATGTCACATGTGGTTGTGCAATTTTTTTTTGTGTAATGACACAGATTATTTTGTTTCAGTTATTTGCTGCTTTACAAAATACAACTCCTTGACTAATCATTTTTGAGATGAGATTGATTAAAAACTTGTGAAATAATCTAATTAGCCGTGAGGTTGAAAAAATGTCGCGTACTCTTGTCGAAGCACTTTTTATTTTTGTTAGACATCGCATCAACATTATGTCAATTTCCTTAACATATATTGTTTTAAATGAAGAATGCAGAGAAATTTTTGAGGTCTTTTTGACGTTAAAGGCCTTTTTATGAAAAGTAAAATATTTTTTAGCCACTTCCGTCCTCAGGGTGTCTTAGTTTTATAGATTCTTTCTGTCTTAATGAAAAACCTTAGCAGCTCTGGAAATTAGTTCTCTAAAGTTACGTCGCCAATGTCTGCCCACAACGTTATACTATCAGAAAATAATTAATGTTGTCAGGAGCTCTTCCCAAGTATTTCTTAGTCCGATGCGGTGAACAATCATGTTTTTTTTTAGTATTTAAAGCGTTCATACACTTGAACAATTTTTTGTTTGTTTTCGGTTTATAATTATTGTTTTATCTATATAATAATACGCCAGTTCTGTCTGTCTGTGACTGTTACAAAGACGATATTTTTTACCACCCGAATGCTCGAGTTTTTCGAGTTTTTTTGTTTTGGTTACATTTGTCTCGCAACCGTTAGAAACCATGTGATAGAAAATAAGCAGCATGATTCGCTCAAATACGTACTTTCGAACGGGACGGCATTCGAATAGAAACTTTCCTTGGCGTAAAAACAAACAAACATAAAAATCTCTCGACAAAGTTCTCGACAAAAGGCGAACTAAAGAAGCGGATAAAAAATGTCTTATTTTCGACGATCCCTTAGTCATAAAAAAGTGCAGATATTAAGAGCAAGGAAAGTCAAAGTGAAGAAGTGGAGTGGATTAAAAAAGCATATAACTTGGAACAGGGCTAACATCGACACACAAAACAACAACAAAAGAACGGTCCCTTCGTCTTCGAAAAAGTGCAAAAAGTAAAGTAGTTCAAAAAAGCATATATAAAAAAGAAAAAAGAGACCAAGTGAAGAAGTAGAAGTAGAAGTAGAAAAGTGAATAGGAAGCCACAATAAGTTACTTCGGAAGTGAAGAGTGGAGCTAGAAGTAGTAAAGTAAAGTTAGAAGTACAAAATGAATGCTAGAGTTTCAAGTGAATTGGAATTGAGAAAAAGTAAGAACTTTGATATTTTTAGACGTTCCGTTTTTATATGTAGCACACTTAAAATTGTCAAGGAGAATCGCATTCTCAAAAAATATCCTATGGAGCTTCAAATTCTTTAAGTTTTATGTTTTACCGCGTTTTTTATTAAAAAGCTAGCATTTGTTTACTTTTTTTTGCATAATTAATGTGTCACCTGGTGCGTAACTAATGTAATTGTCCTAAAATTCAAAATGCTGCATAAAGCTGTTAGCTGGCTACCAAACAAATATGTGCCAGCGAAATAGAAAGTTTTGGTTTGTTGAGCTAACTGCAAATGTCATAATTTTACTAAGCTACTAAGTTTTACTAAGCATAAATAGCTAGATATAGACATAGCTAAGCCTCCCCAGCTTAAGTATATTTAACTGGGTGTCTTAGCTTAGGTACTGTTTTGTTAGCTAGCTAGCTAATGTTAGCTTCAAGGCTCCATCCCATAGCTAGCTCTAATCTATGAGTTTTGTTGTTATTCCTCCTTTTTTAGGTATTTATAGCTACCTTAGTAGTCACACTTCTCTTCTTTTTTGAACACGAATTATAATGTAACAAGCTAGCTAGCTAGCTAGCTACAAAATCTTTCTTGAACTCTTAGGATACTGTGACACATTTTTATGCCCATAGAGAATAATTTTTTTACATTTCCTGTAAACTTTACAAGGGGACCACAATATGACAAGTGGAACGAATTTTATAGAATTTAAAGTGTGTGTGTTAAGTTATTTTTTATTGTTTTGTTTCCTCATCCTGTTATACTTTTGTCAGCCTACATGTAAAATGCCAGGTTTTTTTACAGGGGTTTTTGACATTTGATTGGAAATTTATATACGTGGGTATGACTTTGTGTTCAAAAAATTTATGAGAGGATGTTATGGTTGTCAGTTCATATTGTTCGTGTTGCAAAACGCTGTTTTTTGAAATTTAAACTTTTGTGGAAATAGACCACATGCAATATATATATATACTGAAAGAACAAATCTTTGTAGAATCAGACTTCACTGTAAGCTGTTGTAAAGCTGATGTCTTTATCGGTAAAAACAACAGCCATAGTTTACTAATTAAGAAAAAAATAAAACGAGTTTGAAAGTTAAAAAGTATTTATTTGTTAAGCTTTTCGTACACTAAGTACATCTTCAGACTATATAAACAAGTTTGTCTTTATATTTCGTATTATAAACTATTGTTTGGGAGAACTAACTGTATGTGATGTAATTTTTGCTGGAAGAAAATTCCATGGTTTCACGATTTTGTTTTCTTGAGAATTTTACAAAATTTTGTAGGGATAAATGTTTACTGATGACAAAAAAATTACTTAATGTTCTGACTGAAACTGTTTTTTTTTTTTTATATTTTGTAATCTAAACGCGAGGACTGTATGCACTGAAATGACTTTTTTTTTTTAATTTTGATGTGTGTCATAACCTTTTTGTGGAAGATTAATGGGTAATGGCAATATACGACATGCTGAATGAACTTATTTTTGTTGATTTAGATGTGTTTCTCAAAAACCGATCTATTTTACATTTTGTGTAAACTTTTGTTTATGAACCATATACAATGTTTGTTGATTCAAGTTTTTTCTTTGCTTATTGATTTTTTGACATTTAGGTTTAAAATTGTTGGTAATGGGCAGTGTGGATCATCATACTAAAAAAGAAAATTTTTGTGTTCTTAACTGGTTGATTTTTACATTTTGTGTTAATTTTTGCAGGAGAGGATGTTATGGAACCGAAATGACTGATTTTTCTAGATTTAAATTTGATGCTTTCCAAACTATGGCTTTTTCATATTTTTGTATATAAGCTTCTAAGGGAAAGACAATATTTAAAATGTATAAAGAACTTATTTTTGTTGATTTGTGCTAACTCTTGCAGGCCTCCTTTTTGACATTTCAGAATAAAATACTGAGGGTTTTCAACATAATGACTTATAAGATGTACATATTTGAGATGCGTTATTTCTGACATTGTTATTATCCGTGTTGTGACTGTCGGTGTTCCTACTGTCGGTTTTGTGGGTGTTGTGAGTGTTGATGTTGTGAGTGTCGTTGTTGTAACTTTTTATCAACTAGATTTTGCACCTTACAAGCTGTTCTTTTTTATTTTGTGTAAGATTTGTGTGGAGGATTTAATGCGATTTGACATTTGACATTTGCCGTAAGATTTTAAGAACATTTTTTTTTGTATATGCACTGCTGACGTCAGTAAAACATCTAAAGCAACCTATTTTTTCATTGGCCTTTTGCCTAAGAGGATTTTTCCACGGGCCTTATCGATTAGTCTATATAATAATACGCTTGTGTGAGTGACCATGTGAGTCCACGAAACGCAAAGTACGGTTCACTTTCTTACGACGTGGCGTTACGCTAAAATTTCCCAAGTTAAAAAGAACGTAAATCAGGGGGTTACTATTTAAACATTTAATTCCTTTTTTTCATTACTTTAAAAAATAAAACTCTGTTTTTTTATTTTATTAAAACTAATTTAGTTTTTTAAACGTTTTTGTTTTTTTTGTTTTTTGTTTTAAAAGCCCCACGGGGTCGTTATAGTTAGAGTAATTTAATTTTACCCCTGGTTTACCATGTGTGCGCCGTATCTCACGGAAGCAAAGTTTATCAACTGGAAAAGGAAAAACGAAGCGAAGAAGGTTGTCTCTTTTTCAAAGTAATCCTGAAAAAAAGTTATTTCAAACAATGTTTACTCATCATGAGGTTAGATTAAAGCTTATTTGTTTCTTCTATCATTTTTGTGTTCTGGGACCGAGGTTGCTTTCTTTTTAAAAAAAACTATCGAATTCGAATGATAATTCGAATCTAACATGTAAAAAACAAAACTTTTGTTGTAGAGCGGCTTTTGTTGTCGAGCGAGTATAAAAAGTTTATGTTGTTGTCAGAAATATTTGTTATAAAGAAGAAACACGTACGATGATATAACGTCAAAAAGAGAACTGATTGGAAATAAATCAGACAATTTAGCTAGCTATACATTTTCAATTTGTTTCTTTTGGGATGAAGCGAAGTTTAGTAATCGAAGTAAAAAACTGATTGGACTTTTATCCAGAGAACGCTAACTAGCGGCCTACTGAGAAAGCGAAAGAAAAGCAGGTGTGTTGTTTAGATTATCTGGTAGAGAAATGAATTTAGGTGAATAACGTTTTTTAAGCCGTTTACACGCTTCCAGCTAAACTTTCCCTTAAATATAAAGTTAAATATGTTTTGTCTTCAGCCTGAACATAGTTTTTTTGTAAGAATATACTCAGCGTCAGTTAAGAATATCTTAAGATTATGTCCAACCTCGATTGTTTGTTATAAATATAAAAAGAATTTGCCATTAACTATAGCAACTTATAGCATGCTTTATTTTATTAAGGCATTTTATATTTTCAGGACATGGACTGTAAAGTGATCGACGATTACGTAAAATCCAATATTCATCCCTTGTGTATTTGTCTCATGTTTTTAGTGAATTATCGTTTCGTTCCGCCGTTTATCAACTAATCACTAATTTATTTTCACGCATGTTAGCCATTCAATTAGTTTTTATTTCTCTAGGGTTTTATGTAGCATTGTTTCTGTATCTTGTCAAACTAGTTTTTATATCATTTTTTTTCTATATAAGGCCTACGTTTTTTCTCGTTTTTCGTTCAGTCACTAGTTGACTATGAAGTAGTCGAATCAATCAAGTTTCAATTTTTCTCACTGGCTCACTATTCCAGCGCACACTCTTGGCCAGCTGGTAGGTTTTTCGTGTTTTTCTTGTTTGTCTCTTTTCGCTTTTTGCAAGTTTTGTGTGTGTCTCTGCCCTTTCAGTGTTTGTCAGGCCTTTAGGTTAGTTAATCTTTGTAATCATTTTAATATTTTTAGTTTGAACATTACATTACACGATCATCATCAAAACTGTGTTGTGTGTGTTGTGAACAGAACCCCCACGTCCGTGCGAGTGGACCTACATGGACATGCTAAGAATATATTCAGAATAATGAGGATAGTATTTGTCCAGAAAGTTAAGAACTTTTGTTTGTAAGAATATACTCTAAACAATAGGTCAGAATATCCTAAGAATATGTCTAAACTTGATTGTTTGTTCTAATATAAAAATTTGTATGATGCACAAATTTAATTAGAAGTTTACTTTTTTATTGCGTATCTCACAAACTGAACTTTTTTCTGTCCAAAGCAATGGGCCGTTAAATATAGCAGAATATGCCATTAGCTATAGCAACTTATAGCAAGATTTATTTTATTAAGTCATTTCATATATATATTTTGAGGCCATAGCCCTGCTAAAAATATATTAGGAACAATAAGAATAGTAGTTGTCAAGAAAGTTAAGAACTTGAAGGCTGAAACGAAAAAAACACTATTCTTATACAATACAGCGTGTATAGAGAAGAATTTATATAATATGTAAAACGTAATTTTCCGTTGTCACTGTTTTTAACGCTACGAAGTGGGCGATGTCGTTATAATAAACCTTAATGTATACAAAGTTAAATCAATGTTTACATCTGTTACGCTATGATCGTTTGAAACATTATTCGATTTTTAAATTCGAAAGCGCTGCATTGTTATCATGCACGGAACGTTTGCGCACTGGGAGGGTTGCTGTATACAAAAGACTAAATAGCTGATTTGGTATGATGCATTACAAACCTTACATTGTGGATATTTTGCAATAACCTTTTTTGTGTGACTTAACGATTTTTTCTAATGTGTGGTATACTATTTCCCCCGGTGTACTTCTGGCATTGCAAAGCAAGTATATAGTTTAGCATATTTAGCTTCTTACATAACCCTTGTTAGACACCTTCGATTCTGTTAGACCTTTTGCATTTTTATTTTATTTATTTTTATTTTGTTCTTGGACCTGCTTATATGTTTAAACGTTTTGTTTTAGCGGGTATAAATATAATGCAGATTGTGAGCAACCTCAATCCCAGGGCTTTTTTTCTCTTTTATTATTATTTTTTTATTACTGCAAATGCTTATTTTTTTGGACGTTTTGTTTCACCGGTTATAGATATAGAATAATGCAAATTGTGACTTTGTTTCTTTCAGAGCTAAATTTTCCTTAAATATTGAGTTTGTTGTTGTGTCCTGAACCGGAAAATAATTTCTTTAAGAGGCACTTTTGTCGTAAGAAAATACTCTGAACAATGGGTCAGAAGTTAAGAATATCCTAAGAATATGTCTAAGCTTGATTGTTTGTTCTAATATAAAAATATAAGTACAAAACTGATTAGTAGTTTAGTTATTTATTGCTTAACAAAGTGAACTTTTTTCTGTCCAAAGCAATGGTTCGTTACGTGTAGCAGAATTTGCATTAACTATAGCAACTTATAGCATGCTTTATTTTATTAAAGCATTATATATTTTCAGGCCATAGTCATGCTAACAACATATTGAGAGTAATGAGGATAGCATTTGTCAAAAAAGTTAAGAACATCGAGGCTGAAACTAAAATACACTATTCTTATAAAATCAGCGTTTGTGTTACAATGTTATTTAGACCAACACTTATGTAATATTGTGCTAAAACTGTTAATTAAGCCAAGAATGGGTTGCCAAACAGATAAAAACTACAAATTATGGTGAAAAACATTTATTTACAAGAACTTATATAAAAATAATGTTAGATCAAGCATACTTGTTACAAATGTAAGATGAGGTTCTTTACAAGCTTTTTTTGCATGATTTGCATTCCAGAGCAAGAAGTAAAAACTAATGGAATGAATAAAAAGTTGATGACAATAACATATGTAAAAGAAAAAAGTATGGTTAGAGATACGCCCCAAAACGCCCACAATTAGAGAAATTACAACTTGAATGAATGCTAAGAAACAATACAAATTATGGAGTAAGAAAAAGTTGGAGAAGAATGAAAAAGTGATTTACCGCAAAATACGGACGTAAATTATGCCCACATGGCGCAATCTGAGGGCGTAATAAGGGCGTACATTAAGAACTAAAATTTTCGGCGGAAAATGTTTTGGCGGTAAAACTTTCAGACACAATTTTTTATTTCAGCGGAAAAAATTTCGGACAAGATTTATAAAGTCAAAAATGTATGGGTAAGTCTTTTGAACGAATTTTAACCCAATTTGAAAAGTAATAATTACGGGAAATGACACAATAAGAAGGCTAGAAGCGTACATATATTCAATCAAGATCTAAAAAGGGTCTTCAGGATCCAACTTTATAAATAGGCCTCAGCCAAATGTGAAAATAACGAAAATAATAAGTTCAAAAACTGCAGTTTTTATTGATTTTCTGATTACCCTATATATAATTTCTATGCACTGTTCCTTTTTTAAAAAAAATAGAAAAATCAAAATTTTCGTTTTTAATGTAAACACACCACAATAAAATATAAATCTAATATATTGTTCACATATCGTAAAATATGCGCTTAATATTCTAAAAAAAAATTTTCATGGTTAATTTTTGCATAAGGGACCTTAGAAATATCGGCGTAGCTGGCCAACTGTTAAGAGCGCATTTTAAATTTTTTTTTGCTAAAAAAATTTCAAGTAAAATAGGCCAGGCCAACAAAAGTTATAAGTAAAAAACGGAAGGGTAGGGCATTTGTGCCCCTCCCACACCTGAATAGGGTTAACAAGGTTAGCCAGATGTAGAAGTAATAATAAACTCGCGGTGCTTTTTCAATCGCGATAGCGCCATGGTTTGATTTCATCTTTTTTTGAGGTGGTTAAAACAATTACTTTTATACACACTATATACATAAAGTGCGGAAAAAATGTGCAAATTGATCTCTTATTTTAACCTTCATTAATAATTCATGATGTAATATAAATTTGTTTCTACACAAAAACATCGCCTCTCCTTCGCGATTGTTAATATGCACAGCATTTTTTTGTTTTTAATTAGTTTCTATACCTTTTTTGGGCAATAAAATTCAGACACTGCAGTCTTACGAAACTAAGTATCAATAATAAGATCGCGGTGCTTTTTAAATCACACATACGGAGTAGTGTGATATGTTGGTTTACTCTTTCGTCGCGGCGACGGCGGCGGTCTTCAGGAAAGTTTCATCACACTGGATTTGAGTTGTTTTATTTTGCGTATGCCACTGTATCCGAAATAGTGCTTTATTATTAAACAGGGTTAAAATAGAGATTTATTTCATAAATAGTTTCTTATTTACAATATTTAAAATCGTCAAATTGTCGACTTTTGGTAGAATTATGAATATAAAAACAATAACATTACATTTCTAAAAGGTGCAAATTAAATTTGCGAAGATTACTTTTCTTTCAAAATTTTTATCACCCCCGGTTTGTTTTGGTAACAGCCGTCGTTTAGATTTCCCTCGCCAGTTTACAGAAAGGTTGAAGTTGGCGTGTTTGTTTTGTGTTCTCTTTCTGTAAAAATTATAGCTAGCTATAATTATAACTATAGCTAGCTATATCTTGATATAGCAGCTCCATATTTATTTATTTTTCCTTTTTTTTCTGCAGTGTTAAGTCATAAAATTGTCCCTCTCTCTCTATTCGGTGTTAGAACTGAAACTAACACTGAACCAAACTGTGAAAATTGGTTTAAAGTTGGTAAACTATTGGTTAAAACTTGGTAAACTATTGGTTAAAACTATTGGTACAACACTGTTAAAATATTGTAAACTATTGGTTAAAACTATTGGTAAAATATTGTGTAATAATCTTCTAGTTTAGCAAGTTGGTAAACTAAGCTAGCTAGCTAGGACACTGTTGGCAACAACATTCTTTAATATTTTTAAGATCCCTGGTTAGCCATAGCTATATGTTATGTGTATCATGCTGTATTACTTTATATCCAAGATAATTAATCTAACAGTTATTGCTGTGTTTCTGTCACTTTTGCTAATTTTGGCTGGCGATGTTGAAATAAATCCTGGACCAGGCCCGCAATTTCATCAAAAAGTTGTGCTAGGCTCTTTTCACCAAGGTGATCCTAGATTTGGTGAAAGTAGTGGTATACAATGTGCCTGCAATGCACTCTATTCAATATGTTTTTCTTCAATTAAAAAGGTTTCAGTTTGGAAATCGTTTGATTTAGATTATGTATTAGAAAAAGGAGATGAATTGTTTAAAAGATTAGGTAAATTCCGTCCATTATTTATGGATGAAATGCCTTCTAGTGTACTAATTGAAAGAAGTAATATTGAGATTGAAAAGTTATCTCGTCTTTACGGATTAATGGGACAAACAGATATTTTTGTTAATCACGACACAATCACTGATATCGGAAATGGTCTAATATTTATGGCAAATGAAATTAGCTTCTCATTGATTTGGGCAAAAAAATCATTTTTTTTGTTTGATTCTCACAGTCGAGATAAAGATGGCTCATTAGTTGCAGATGGAAGTTCAATTCTTTTATCTTTTAAGTCGCTTATTGATGTGCAGAGGCACATCAAGTATCAATATTCTAAACATTTTGCTGCTAATTGTGCGAATATGCAGTTTGAGATACAGTATATCAAAATTATAGAATCCAGAAATTGTTCTGAAATTTTATCTTCTCTTATGAAAAACCGAAAAAGGATTCAGAACAAAATTTCATTTGATGAACATTACAGCACCCGTTACAGTAGCAAAAAGTGTGAAATGCGTTTAAAATATGCAGAAATTTTTGGAACACCTGAACATGAGCAAATGAAGAAAGCAAAATGTGAAAAACGTGCAGAAATTTTTGGAACACCTGAGCATGAGCAAATGAAAAAAGCGAAATGTGAAAAACGTGCAGAAATTTTTGGAACACCTGAGCATGAGCGAATCAAAAAATCAAAATGCGAAAAACGTGCAGAAATTTTTGGAACACCTGAGCATGAGCGTATCAACAAATCGCAATGTGAAAAACGTGCAAAGATTTTTGGAACACATGAGCATGAGCGAATTAAAAAAGCAAAATGTGAAAAGCGTGCAAGCATTGCAGGAACATCTCAGCATGAAGATATAAAAATGAAAAAGCGATTAAGTTACGCCAGTATTGTTGGGACTGAAATGCATGAAACTATACTGAGGAGGAAGCAGGAAAGTTATGTTAATAAATCTAATCAAACTTCAAAAGAAAGGATAAAAAAATTCACTAAAATGATAAAAGAAGGGCCATTCTATATTTGTGTTGTCTGCAATCGTTGTCTTTACTTTAGATCAGTAATACTTTTCGATGTTGGCAAATATGATATTCACATATTTGACTTTTATGAAAAAGTTGAAAGTCCTGATGGAAAGTTTTACATTTGTCGCACTTGTCATAATAAGTCAAAAAAGTCAGAAATTCCTGCACAAGCTGTTTGGAATAAACTTGATATATTCAATTTCCCTAATGATTTAGCAAATTTGAACAGACTTAAAGTTTTAATATCCAGAAGAATTAACAGTATTTGGAATGTTCCAATAGACACGGCAGATTTAGCAAGGACGCTACCTCAAGGGGATGATAGTAATGGTATTGTAATGCTAAAATTAAAGCGCAAGTTAACTTACAGAGGTCATGTTTACTTTGAAGCTGTTTCACCAGAAAAAGTTCAGGCAGTACTACAATACTTGAAAATATATAACCCTTTGTACCAAGATATAACAATTGATATAGGTCAGATACCAGCTGATATGTTATCTCTAGCTGAACCTATTGAAATACCAATTGAAATACAGTCAGAAAATCATGTTCCTGAAATTGTTAGAAATGTTATCGAAGACTCTAATAATCCACTGGATCAGTTTAGAGTAGGGACGTCGGAAACTGTGCTTCTATCTAATATTCCTCAACCTGAAGAGGCAGTAATTGCACCAGGGGAAACTATGACACCTCTATCAGTTTTAATGGATGAAAAATGTGAGGAATTGGCTCACCCTTTTCTTTTCCCTACTGGAAAATTTGGTTACAAGGCTGACCGCAGTATTAAGTTAAGTCCAGTAAAGTACTTTAATCAACGGTTGTTAAACTATAAACAAAAATTTGCTTCAGACTCTGATTACATTTTTTATGCACTTTCAGTCATGTTACACTTGAATTTAAACAGCCAAATAAATATAGCAATGAAAAAGGTCACTTCCAATCATTTAACAGCTGGTATGCTGTCCAATAACTTTTCCGATACAGTAAAATCATTTATTGCAAAGGATGAAGGTTTCAATTTTATGAATACAGTTATAGGGACTCCATCTTACTGGAAAAAGTTTCTCCCTGAAGTTTTGGCTATGGTTAAGCAGCTTGGGTTGCCCACTTTCTTTATGACATTAAGTTGTGCAGATTTAAGGTGGAATGAACTTATTTTAATTATTTCTAAACTTAAAGGCAAAAATCTTTCAGATGAATGTATCGATAAAATGACCTATTTTGATAGATGCAATTATTTAAATTTTAATCCAGTGTTGCTTGCTAGACATTTTCAATACAGAGTTGAAACATTCTTTAAAGAAATAGTGGTTAATGGGTCTCTTGGCAAAGTTAACTATTATGCGATTCGTGTTGAATTCCAAGTTCGTGGAAGTCCTCATATTCATTCTTTTTTATGGGTTTTAAATGCTCCTATATTAAGTGAAACAAATGTTGACGAATAAGTCGCGTTTGTTGATTCTGTCATTAGGGCATATGTTCCAGATATAGATACAGATCCAGAGCTCCATGAACTAGTAACTACGTATCAAATTCATTCTCATTCTAAATCCTGCCGAAAGTATAAAAATCAAAGTTGTAGATACCATTTTGGTCGTTTTTTCACGGATCATACGGTTATAGCTATTCCACTACCCAAAGACACAACATTGGATGAGAAAACAAAAATTCTAGAAAAGCGCAAGTTGCTACTTGCCGTGGTTAAGGAATACATTGATAAAAAATTGGATCCCCGAAAGAGAAACATCTTAAATCCATCAGATGATTATTTTGAACAAGTCCCAACGATAAAAGAGATTCTTCAAGAATTAGGGATTTGTGAGCATGACTATTATGAGACACTTTCTACCTCTGATGACGGCGACTTCCAAATTCACCTAAAGCGTCCACCAAATTCTTGTTTTGTTAACAATTATTTTGAAGAAGGTTTAGCAGCTTGGACAGCCAATATTGATTTGCAGGCTGTTTTCAATCATTACAAGGCTGTTACATACATGTGTGCTTATTTTTCAAAATCTGAAGATGAGACTTCTGAGGCTATGAAGCAGGCAGCAAAAGAAGCTTTTAGTTCAAATGCAGATATAAAGGGAATGAGAGCAATTGCCAGAGCCTATGCTAATAAAAGAGAATGTTCTGTTCAGGAAGCTGTTTATATTTTAATGCCTGAGTTGTGGCTTAGAAAAACCTTTCCAGGTGTGATTTTTACTAACAGTAATCTTCCTGGGAATCGCTTTAGAATATGTCGCAGCAAGGAAGAAATTGATGAGTTACCTGAAGACAGTGTTGATATTTTTAAACGTAACATGATAGCTCGTTACACTGAAAGACCAAATGCTACATTTTTAGGTGGAAAGTATAATATTGTAGATAGATTTTGCTATGCAGAATTTATAGCACATTATTACTTGCCTGCGAAAGATAATGTTGTAAACGATAATCAGCCAACTGTTTTACAAGATGAACTGTTTGAAGTTGATAATACCAACTGTAATTACCCCAAAACTATCCCTTTAATGAACTCAAAAGAAAAATTAAAATGTCGCAAGGTTAAAGCAGTATTACGTTACTTTGTACCAAATAGACATAAGTATCCTGAGAAATACGCACATCATTTGCTTTTTATGTTTTATCCTTTTCGTAATGAAAATGATCTCAAGTGTTCAACTTCTGGAACATATTTGGACAAGCTCAATCAAGCTGTTGTTATCGATATTGTCAACCGAAACAAGTTTTTGAGCCTTGTGCAGATTTAGTTGAAAAGGCATTAATAAATATGCGTTCGAATTTATCTTCAAACCAGGATCAATTTGCTGATCAAGAAAATGATGAAGTGGCACAATTGATGGAAGATCCTCACAATTCTGAATCAGAGGATCCAGCTGAGGATGCTGTAGTGTTAGATGATGTTTTTGTTTCTTCTAGCTGTGCACCAGTCATTATTACTGATGATGAGTTAAATAAAAAAATTACATCACTTAATGAAAATCAACGGCAATGTTTTGAGGTCATTTATAATTGGGCGAAAAGATTTGTTAAAAATCTGTCAGCTACTCAAACTATAGAGATTTCTCCATTGTATGTGTTTTTAACTGGACGTGCTGGAACAGGTAAATCACATTTAATAAAAACTGTTTATCACGCTTTAACTAAAATATTCCTATACAACTCAAAAACTTTGGATAAACCAAAGGTATTATTACTTGCTCCAACAGGTGTAGCTGCTGTTAATATTAATGGAACTACTATTCATTCTGCTCTTGGAATTCCAGTTGGTAGATTTGGAAAGAATTTACCTAGACTTAATGATAAAAAGAGGTCTACATTGAGAAATAATCTGTGCGAATTGCGAGCCATTATCATTGACGAAATATCAATGGTCTCCAATTTGCTACTTTTGTATATTCACTTACGGTTAAATGAAATATTTGGGTGTTCTGATGATGTTCCGTTTGCTGGTATAACTGTTATAACAGTAGGTGACTTCTATCAACTGCCTCCAGTACAACAACGAACAATATATTCTGAGTATAATGATTTGTGGCAAAATTTAGCACATTTGTGGAATCTTTTTAGGATGGTTGAACTAGATGAAGTTATGCGCCAAAGGGGTGATTTCAACCTAATTGATCTCTTGAACAAAGTTCGAACTGCCTCAATTGAAGAAGAAGATGAGAAACTACTAAAATCTCGGTTTGTTACACAAAGCAATATAACTTATCCTAGTCACGCTCTTCATATCTTTGCAGAGAATAAACCATGTGAAGAACATAATTGTCAAATGTTGAGATTAAATGAAAACCGTTTGTATTCAATACTAGCAATTGATGATTTGCCTAAAAATGTTGCTAGAAATGTTATTGACAAAGCACTTAGTCGCAATCAAAGTCAAACAGGTGGTTTGGCAGGCAAGCTAGAAGTCAAGGTTAATGCAAGAGTAATGTTAACCGTTAATATTGACATTGCAGATCGTTTAATTAACGGACAACTTGGGACAATTAAACATATATCATTTAATGCTAATGGTTGTGTTAACAATATTTGTATAAAACTTGATGATGTTCAAGCTGGTCTAAAGAGGATGCAAAACAATTCTTTAGCAAGGCAACACAGATGGGTACCTATTGAAAAAGCAGAGGCGAATATTATAATAAGGGCCAATAAAAATAGTTCTCCAATTATAAAGCGAACACAATTCCCCTTGATGTTAGCTTGGGCATGTACCGTTCATAAAGTGCAAGGTTTAAGTCTTGATCAGGCAGTTATTAGTTTTTCGTTGTTAAAACAAAAAAGTTTCAACAATGGTCAAATGTATGTAGCTTTAAGTAGAGTTACTTCCTTGAATGGACTATTTTTAACAGGTGAATACAAACCATCTGCTATTAAAGCTGATGCCAAAGCAACATGTGAATATGACCGCATGAGAAGAGAAGCAACACTCCGACCATTACATCAAGATTATAATGTAGAAACTTCATTGACAATTACATTATTAAGTACAAGGTCCCTAAACAGACATGCTGTAGATATTTTTCATGATCAATTTTTGGTAAGCTCTGATATATTGTGTCTCACTGAAACTCAGTTTTTACCAGAACAAAGCACAGATGGTATTTCTGATATTTTAGGTAATTTTCGTATGTTACACAACAAGTCCAATGATAAGTTTCAAAGTATTTCATTTTGCCATGATCTTAATGTTGAAATAGTTAATATTTACCAAAGCACTGGCATTTCTATTATAGAATTTAAAAAACCTTCTTTCTCACTTAATCTGTTCAAGTTAGTGTTATTATACAGAAAAAATACATCTTGTTTGTCTAAATTCTATGAAACATTATCTGATATTGTTCAGTTATCATCAATTCAAATTATTATGGGTGACTTTAATATCAATGCCCAAGATTACACACGTTCAAATGTGTTGTCACAAATATTGCAGAATTTTCACCAGATAGTACAAGAACCAACTCATCTTCGTGGAGCAACACTTGATCATATATATGTCAAGAAAGAATTGTTCAATGATTTTGAACTTCGTCATTTTGTATAATGTGTATACTTTTCTGACCACGATGCCATCAAATTTCAATTAAAAAAGCTTTAAAACATTATGAAACAGAATAGTTATTTGGCTAAATTTGTTTAAATAATTCAATTTTGTTTGTTGATATGTGGTTCTCGCAAGTGCAATGCAGGTAATGAAATAAATTAGAGGGAGAGGGGACGGGGGAGGAGCTTGGTTTTAGCTACTGTATGTACATAGATTCTAATTTTGTTACATTGTGTTTTATTTTGTTTATGCTATTTTTAAAAGGTGCTGTGACACAGTGTGGAAGGAGGGGGGTTGGGGAGTGATAAGCTTTCTAATATCTTTTAAATTGTGGTTGTTTTAACACCTAATATGGCAAGGCCTTGATGTGTATCAAGTGCAACCAGACAAAAAACTGTGTCGCAGCACTTGTATATTTGTTAGTTTGCCTGCACAAGTAGGCTTTTGTTATATTTTAAGATTTTTGTTTAAAAAGAAGCAGAAACAGAGGCTATATATATAGAACAAATGTTATGATTAGGCTTGTCCCTGCGCACCTTTGCTTCTGCTCCAATGTAGTACATTTAGTATTTTGTTTTACATTGTGTTTTATTATATTTGTATATATTTTAGTTTTAACTTTAAGTTAGAGACACTTATAAAATACATGAAAGACACTTACAAATTAAAACAAGTTTAAAGACGTTATGAACTTAAACACATTTAAAGGGATTTACGAAATAAAACAGAGTTATTAACTGAAACAAGTTGCAAGACATTTTACGAATTAACAAGTGGATGACTACGAAATAAAACAATTGCATGATCAATTTTGTGGTGATGATGATTCTTGGTGAAATTTAAAAGGTAAATTAAAAATATTTGATTTATAGAGATTAAATTCATTGAATTCATTTTAGGGGAATTTAATAACTTGTATCGAACTGTTGCCATGATAAACTTTGACATATATATGCTGTAGAATAGGGAAATAAGAGGACAATTCAGGTTTGGGTAAAAATTACATGATAGTATTTTTAGTATTCATTTTTTCTTTAGTTTTCATCGTTGAAAAGCACAGATGAATCGATATATATATTAACAATATACTAATATCACCCATAATAAATTGCAATCTGAAGACTGAAGACGTAACAAATTATTTTCTCCATCGATATCCAATCACTTATAATAAATTGCAATCTGAAGACTGGAGACGTACCAGATTATTTTCTCCATCGACATCCATACTATATCGATACATTTTTACTCATTGACGAATTCAACCGCTAAAACATTTTTAAACTACCCGTTATAATAGTTTAAAACACGTATTGAAGGCATATGAAGTCGCAAGAGTCATATCCAATATTAAACTTATTAACACGCACCTAGTGGACGCAGAATTGCAGCGAGTCATAAACTGATATAACAAGAATGTACGAGCCATGCCATGCCATGGCATTACTTACCTTCTTTCGATGCACCACTCCAAACGTTTACGTCGGCTATAGTAGCAGAATGATACTAAATCCTGGTCAAATACATCGAACTTAATTAAAATAGCGTGCAGTGCTCAAGCCAAGAGAAAGCAGCTGTAAATCTCATCATTTAAAAGAACTATGGATTTTGGGCAAATTACATTGTAAACTGTTATAAGTATTGTCACGTCAACTTTTCTATGTAATGTTATCTTTCCAAGTTTAATGTCTCAAGTTCTAATTTGTGTTATTTTTGTAATTTGGCAATTATATAGTTTTATTGTATTGTATTGTTTTTTCTTTGTTTAATAGTATTAAAATATTAAAATATCTCCTTACTGTACCCTTTTCATTGTTTGTTGTTGTTGTTGTTGTTGTTTGTTAAAAATTGAATTATGTATCAACAATATTTTCGCGCAACCAATTGTTTGCGCAGCGGCTTTGCGCAAAAATTCGATGTGTGCGAAGATTTAATGAATGTTACGGGAAGAATTTGTTTGCGAATGATCTAAGATCTCAGGTATTTGTCCGCCGACTATCGCTCGATATTTGTTAAATCATATCATTTCCCGCCGTATGAGCGCAACATGGCGTATAAAGCCTTATTGAAGGGTTAGGGTTAAGCGAGCCAATATGAAACAAATTAAGTATAATTTCGATCTATACCAACACAAAATTGTCATTTCTTTGGTGCCATATTGGCTGCTACGTGAGCTTTAGTGTTCTGTGTGATTTTAAATCGACCGCGGTTTCTTGTTTTAATTAACCTCAACTTGTTGTTTTCCGCGTTTAATCCTCCTTAATACTAAGGAAAAAAAATTCAGACACTGCATATTTCCTAAACTAATTCGTAATAATAAGATCGCAGTGATTTTTATTAAATACCTTTAGCCTTTAATACTCTGACTAGACCATTGGAATGAAAACGAGACACTTCTTAGTAACCTTCGTAAACATATAAATTCAGCTGATGAGTGACCTGTTTTTGTGTGTTGTGAATGATCTTATTGTTTGTTTTTCTAAGCAATTGCAGGTTTTTTTTAAACAAAACTACATATCTTGTAGTTATGAACGTCATAACCTATACATTTTCTTCATCAGTGTTTGAAGCTCTACAGATAAGGGCACGGGCTAAACAAATCTCTAAAAAAATTTTTTTTGTATCTTTGTGAGACTTTGCGGACGTCATCAAAATTCAAGTGACGGTTCTCTTTTCTATTGTTACTGTGCCTAAGTGGATTTTTCCACGGGCCTTATCAACTAGTCTTATATATTAATTCCCTTGCGTGAGTAAAACGGTGAATCGACGACACGGAAGTCACGGGTCACTTTCTTATGACGTGGTTGTACGCTAAACTTTAACTAAAAAAGTTAGGGTTGTACTTCGTAGAAATCGCACATAAGGTGTAAATATATAACCCGCAGCTAATAACGATATAAATATATATATACCCTTCTGCTAAAAAATCTATATGAGCATATATATATATATATATAGGTATCGCTACATATGAAACGGTATTAGATATTCACAAAGCATACGGACTGTTAAATGAAGTTCCCAGCATAAAACGGAAAATTTTGTGTTTACGAAAAAGATGGCTGTTCTTTTTGAGTATCCTCTAATCTTTCATTCAAAATAAATCTTTAAAAAAACATTTGAAGAAGAGCATGGTTTTATAAATTAATCATAGCAAGGTTCTGTAAGGTTTTTTCATGTTTTTTTTCAGTTTTGCTGATATTATTGATGCCAGACATGATTTATAGCTAGCATCATAAAAAGTCAACCACCAACAACAACTAGCTAGCTAGCTAGGAATTTATATATATGTAGCCATGTTCTTTATACCTAGCTAAGTCTCCAGTTTAAGTGACCGGCTATTAGCTGCTGTAGCTAGCTAATGTTAGCTTTAAACTAAAGATTCCCAGTATACCTAGCTAACCTGTGAATTTTATGTTGCTTTTGCATGTAGCTAGGTACTGTAGTTTATCTAAGTGGTCTTTGCTAGGAATATGGCTGTAACTTATTTGACCTGACCTTTTAAGCCTAAATAAGAAGATATAAGAAGCTACAACACCTTTTAAGAAAGTACACGATCCAATACATTTTCTTGATCAGCGTTTCAAGATCTATACGATGAAGGCAACAGATATACAAATTTTGAAAAAAAAATGTGGGTCTTGACGGGCGATTGCTGACGTTAGCAAATTTTTTAAAACTCTTATATCTCATTAACCGCTCATTAAAATCACACGATCATATACATTTTCTTGATCAGACGGTTAAGCTCTACACAATAGAGGCAACGTAAAAACAAGGTACTAATTTTTTTGTGGATGAGTTGCTGACGTCATCAAAATTCAAATGGCGCTTCTTTCTCATTTTTATCCTTCCTCAGTGGATTTCTCCACGGGCCTTATCGACTAGTCTATATAATAATACGCTAAGTGTGTCTGACTGTGTGTCTGTGACAGGCAAAGTGGATGTCTTCATTTTCCTTTCATGTTGCCGAAAAATGCATGTCCAATATGTTACATTTTCTGACGTTACGTCGCGAAGAAAATAACACTACTTTAACGTCAATATCCTATATTAAATTAATGAAGCCATTACAGTGCACCTAAAACTTCGAGGCCAAATAACTTGGAAACGAGGTGGTGACGTCAATGATTTTTCATTGCGTAGGTAACTAGGGATCACCTAGGACCAATTTGGGTAATTTTCCCAAGCCTGGGTTCCCGAATCCGTTTCGGAATGGACGGGTTGATGACGTCATAAAAAACCCTTCAAACCCTAATATATCTGCAACCGTTTATCAAAAGTAGATGATCCTATACATTTTCCTGATCAGCGTTTCAAGATCTATGCGATGAAGGCAACAGGTATACAAATTTCCAAAAAAAAAATTTTAGGTTTTGACGGACCATTGTTGACGTCAGCAAAATTTGTAAACCCTTATATCTCATTAACCGCTCATCAAAAGCACATGATCATATACATTTTATTGATCAGACCTTGAAGTTCTACACAATAGAGGCAACGTGAAAACAAGCTTCTGAATTATTTTTTTTGTGGATGGGTTGCTGACGTCATCAAAATTCAAATAATGCTTCTTTTTCATTTTTATCCTGTTTCAGTGGATTTTTCCACGGGCTTTATCGACTAGTCGCTTGTCTATATAATAATACGCTAAGTGTGTTTGTGTGTCTGTGACAGGCAAAGTGGATGTGTTTATTTTCCTTTGATGTAGCCGAAATATGCATGTCTGCTTTGTTAAATTTTATGACGTTACGGCGCGACGTCAATAACACTACTTTAACGTCAATATCCTATATTAAATTAATGAAGCCATTACAGTGCACTTAAAATTTTGAGGCCAAATAACTTGGAAACAAGGTGGTGACGTCAATGATGTTTCACCGCGTGGGTAACTAGGGACCATCTGGGACCAATTTGGACAAGTTTCCCAAACCTGGGTCCCCGAATCCGTTTCGGAATTAACGGGTTGATGACGTCATGAAAAAGCCTTTAAACCCTACTATCACTGTAACCGTTTGTCAGAGATACATCATCCTATACATTTTCTTGACCAGCGTTTCAAGATCTATACGATAAAGGCAACGGGTATACAAATTTCTCAAATGATTTTTTTTCTTATTTTAGCAGGTCCTTGCTGACGTCAGCAAAAATTTAAAACCCTTATATCTCCTTATGCGTTCGTCGAAAACATATTGTCCTATATATTATTTTTGTCACCGTTTTAATCACTACACATTACAGGCAAGTGATAAACTAAATTGCGCCAATTTTTTGTATATGCACTGCTGATTTATTACATAATTAAATTCGCTATCTGCGTACGGCTAGAACAAGCGTGTGACGTCATCAAAAAAGCTTTAAGCCCCGATGTCTCTGCAACCATTTGTCAAAGAAACATGATCCTATACATTTTTTTAATCGGCCTTTCAAGATGTATATGATGAAGGCATTAGGTATAAATAATTCTAAAAAATTTTGGGGGTTTTGACAGACCATTGCTGACGTCAGCAAATTTCTAAATCTTTTATATCTCATTAACCGCTCATAAAAGGCAGATGATCATATACATTTTCTTGATCAGTAGTTTAAGCTCTACACAATAGAGGCAACAAATAAACTACATTTTGCCAATTTTTTTTTGTATCTGCACTGCTGACGTCGGCGAAAAATTTAAAACAACCTATTTTCCCATTGTCCTTCTGTCTAAGTGGATTTCTTCACGGGCCTTATCGACTAGTCTCTATAATAATACGAAAAGTGTGTCTTTGTATGTCTGTAACAGGCAAAGTGGATTTCTTCATTTTGCTTTGATGTTGTCGAAAAATGCATGTCTAATATGTTAAATTTTCTGACGTTACGTCGCCACGTCAATAACACTACTTTGACATCAATATCCTATATTAAATTAATGAATCCATTACAGTGCACCTAAAACTTTGAGGCCAAATAACTTGGAAACGAGGTGGTGACGTCAATGATGTTTCACCGCGTGGGTAACTAGGGACCACCTGGGACGAATTTGTGTAAGGTTCCTAAACCTGGGTCCCTAAATCCGTTTCGGAATGGACTGGTTGATAACGTCATCAATAAACCTTCAAACCTTTATATCTCTGCAACCGTTTGTCAAAGATACATGATCCTATACATTTTTTTGAGTAGTGTTTAAAGATCTATGCGTTGAAGGCAACAGGGATATAAATTTCTAACAAAAAAAGTTGGGGTTTTGACGGGCCATTGTTGACGTCAGCAAAATTTTTAAACTCTTATATCTCATTAACTGCTCATCAAAAACACATGATCATATACATTTTCTTGATCAGCAGTTTAAGCTCTACACAATAGAGGCGACGTGAAAACAAGGGTCTAATTATTTTTTTTTGTGGATGGGTTGCTGACGTCATCAAAATTCAAATGACGCTTCTTTTTCATTTTTATCCTGCCTCAGTGGATTTTTCCACGGGCTTTTATCGACTAGTCTATATAATAATACGCTAAGTGTGTCTGTATGTCTGTGACAGGCAAAGTGGATGTCTTCATTTTCCTTTGATGTTGCCGAAAAATGCATGTTTAGTACGTTAAATGTTCTGACATTACGGCGCGACGTCAATAACACTAATTTAACGTCAATATCCTATATTAAATTAATGAAGCCATTAGAGATTAAGAAATGTATGTTCTAGCGCAACGCACATCACGTACACGCGCACGCACATCAACACAAGTCCCCACAAGTTCTTAGGCGCACACAGTCGTATACCCCACAGTCAAACCCCAACAAATCGACGTCATGCCATGCCTAGAGGGGTAAGTCCCTAATATTCTATGTTTATCCATATATATCAACACAAGTCCCTATTAGTCCCTAATAGTCATATATATCAAAAATCAATGCTGCAAGTGAGTAAAAAAAAGTTCTAGCACAAGTCCCTAACATTCCCCCGCACACCGCTGACGTCATCACACTCCCATAAATAGCATCATACTCCCATAAATAACATCAAACCCCTTCCCCAACACATCCGCTAAATATTATCACAAATCAACGCATGCGCAGTAAAGAAGTGAACAACCGCGCCAGTTTCGATCAAACATGAAACTCACGGATAATAGAAAATTTACATAATAAATTAATACGCACACAATAAAAGAATTACGAGATATTGCAAAAGGCCGTGGGTTAACCAGGTATTACAGGCTACGCAAGGTCGAACTGATTGCCTCGCTGGAGGATGTACCACGGAGACCAGTTAAGCCTACGAGTATGGTACCAACACCGGAGGATATGGATGTGTTTGAGAGACAGGAGATGTTGAAAAATCGTTCAGTTCTGGGGGATAAAATCCGGGAATGGCACAACTGGCTATTACCCCCATCCGAGATGGACCTCTTCGAGAGACAGGAGATGTTGAAAAATCGTTCAGTTGTGGGGGATTAGATGCGGGGATGGTACAGCTGGTTAGTGGACGCCGTTCCTAATCCCATAAAAGAGGGAGTTAGGAGAACCTATGCAGCCTTCAAACGTAGGGTGATGAATCTTTATGATATTGCGACTAACATCATCGCGGGACCTACGCTTCATGATGAGGTGGAAAAAGAGACTGAGGAGGACTATCTGGAAGATATTCAAAATTTATATGATCAGCAGCCAGGGCAAGATTTTACATCTCGGGAACATAATCATGCACTGCATCGAACATTTCGATGTTTTCAAATTTCTGGCATAAGAACAGCCGACGTCGACGGGTATATAGGGATGGTACGGCCCAACGTGAAAACCTTGATTGAGGATCAGGTAGGGGAGATGGAATCAGCAAAAGTACAGATGACCCTATGGATTATGTGGAGGAAGAAAATACTAAAGGAGGCTAACGATGAGTACATTGAGGTGAAAAAAGCCTTTAACAGCAAGATGACGGAGGTCTTCCAGGGTAGCGACGTAGACGACGTGCTGGACAGGATGTTTGCTGATATCAAGACGCATGTGGAGCATCCGGCATTACCCCAGAGCGGGTTCACCATTAGTCGAATACTACACCTTGATGTAGACTTTCATAAACTGCGACTAACAAGGGGCTCCTCGTATATAGAACTACCCAAATGGATGGCCTCGAAAAAGGCCATCATCAACCCAAAAAATGAGGACGAGGAATGTTTCAAGTGGGGCGTCATAGCGTCGCTACACCATGCGGAGATTGAAAAAGACCTGCAAAGGATCTCCAAGCTGAGGCCCTACGTAGATCACTACAATTGGCAGGATATAGAGTTTCCAAACACCATCAAGGACATTTACAAATTTGAGAAGAATAACACGGACATTGCAGTGAACGTTCTATACATACAAGACAAGAAAATCAACATCCTCCGGCGATCTGAGCACAACATTAAGCGCGGCAGGCAGGTGAACCTGCTACTCATAACCGATGGTAAAAAGGCCCACTATACGGCTGTCAAAAGCCTATCGCGATTATTGGGGAAGGATACCTCGAAGAATACGAAATTTATGCATTTTTGCCTGAACTGCCTGCAGGCTTTCAATACAGTTGAATCCAGAGACAAGCATTATAGCTACTGCAAGGATCACGAGGCGGTTAAAATCACAATGCCAAAGGAGTCTAAAAAATGGTTGCACTATAGGGATGGTCATCAACAATTCAAGGTACCTTTTGCAATATACGCAGACTTCGAGAGCCTACTCATCCCGGTGGAGGATGCCAGGGGTATGAAGACGAAAAAACTGAATAAGCATGTACCGTCAGGTTGGTGTACCTATAGTACATTTGCATATGGAAATGTACCAGATCCGTTAACGGTGTATCGTTGCAAGGATTGTGTCACGAGGTTCGTGAACCACCTGGAGGAGGAGGTGAAGCGGCTATAGAATACCTATCCACAACAACCCATGCTAGAACTAACAGAGGTGTTAAAAAGAGAACATAACGAGGCCACGGAATGTCATATATGTTTGAAGCCCTTTCACGACGTGAACCGCAAAGTTCGGGACCATTGCCACTATACGAGGTTGTATAGAGGCGCGGCGCATAACAGCTGCAACCTCAAATATAGGATACCCAGCCATATACCTATTATCTTCCACAATCTCTCCGGGTATGACGCGCACCTTTTTATCAGGCAGCTGGGGGGGGGGGATTATAATACACAGGACATTGGCTGCTTTGCCGAGAACTCGGAAAAATGTATCAGTTTCAATGTTAAAATTAAGGTACCACTTGCAGGTATGGGGTATGGCAATGGTGAGGTCTATAAGAGTATTGAAATCAGGTTCATTGACAGCTGTCGATTCATGCCATCCTCATTAGATAAGCAGGGTGTAAACTCATTTCCCGAACGATTTTTAAAATTATTTTTTCACCATTAAAACCCATGAGACTTGTAATTTTCAAAAATATTTTCATTTTTGATGAGACGCCGAATGAAAGCAGTTTAATCGCCGGCAACCGAAAACTCGCGAATTCCCGTAAATCCCGTATAGTCGAATGTATACAAAGAAAGTAAGTAGGGAGTAAACTCATTTCCCGAACGATTTTTAAAATTATTTTTTCACCACTAAAACCCATGAGACTTGTAGTTTTCAAAAATATTTTCATTTTTGATGAGACGCCGAATGAAAGCAGTTTAATCGCCGGCAAACGAAAACCCGCGATTTTCATGTCCATGCCAGGCCGGGTGCACTATAAAAATGTGCCTGATCAAGCTTGTAGTTTGTCATGCATACACCCCGGAACGTTTCAAAAACGTCGGCCAATAGCAAGACATCTGTGGTGAGATATACATCATGATAGTCTCCCATGGTAACCTCATCACGCTCTGGAGTGATGCAATTCCATACCTTTTTCGCATAGGCATAATCCTCATCACTGATCCCCTTCATATTCAGCTTGCTGTAAAATACCTCCTAGGGGGGTAGTTCCGATTCTTCAAATCGTTCCCAATCATCTATATACACATACGGACGCCTTTTCGAAGCATTAGGCGGAATACGTCGTCCTTGTCGATGAATTTTGCCATGGATGGTACATTTGCCCTTGGTTTTTCTTGATCTAGCTGCCTCGTGGTATTCAAATGGCAGTTTGAACAAAGAAATTTTGCCACATACCCGGCGTCTAAACTCTGAAATTCCAGACAGTAATCCATACAATGTTGACATTTCATACCGGGGGCGTTTGTGCCGATTAGGTTGCTCGCCAACTTATCTAATGAGGATGGCATGAATCGACAGCTGTCAATGAACCTGATTTCAATACTCTTATAGACCTCACCATTGCCATACCCCATACCTGCAAGTGGTACCTTAATTTTAACATTGAAACTGATATATTTTTCCGAGTTCTCGGCAAAGCAGCCAATGTCCTGTGTATTATAATCCCCCCCCCCCCAGCTGCCTGATAAAAAGGTGCGCGTCATACCCGGAGAGATTGTGGAAGATAATAGGTATATGGCTGGGTATCCTATATTTGAGGTTGCAGCTGTTATGCGCCGCGCCTCTATACAACCTCGTATAGTGGCAATGGTCCCGAACTTTGCGGTTCACGTCGTGAAAGGGCTTCAAACATATATGACATTCCGTGGCCTCGTTATGTTCTCTTTTTAACACCTCTGTTAGTTCTAGCATGGGTTGTTGTGGATAGGTATTCTATAGCCGCTTCACCTCCTCCTCCAGGTGGTTCACGAACCTCGTGACACAATCCTTGCAACGATACACCGTTAACGGATCTGGTACATTTCCATATGCAAATGTACTATAGGTACACCAACCTGACGGTACATGCTTATTCAGTTTTTTCGTCTTCATACCCCTGGCATCCTCCACCGGGATGAGTAGGCTCTCGAAGTCTGCGTATATTGCAAAAGGTACCTTGAATTGTTGATGACCATCCCTATAGTGCAACCATTTTTTAGACTCCTTTGGCATTGTGATTTTAACCGCCTCGTGATCCTTGCAGTAGCTATAATGCTTGTCTCTGGATTCAACTGTATTGAAAGCCTGCAGGCAGTTCAGGCAAAAATGCATAAATTTCGTATTCTTCGAGGTATCCTTCCCCAATAATCGCGATAGGCTTTTGACAGCCGTATAGTGGGCCTTTTTACCATCGGTTATGAGTAGCAGGTTCACCTGCCTGCCGCGCTTAATGTTGTGCTCAGATCGCCGGAGGATGTTGATTTTCTTGTCTTGTATGTATAGAACGTTCACTGCAATGTCCGTGTTATTCTTCTCAAATTTGTAAATGTCCTTGATGGTGTTTGGAAACTCTATATCCTGCCAATTGTAGTGATCTACGTAGGGCCTCAGCTTGGAGATCCTTTGCAGGTCTTTTTCAATCTCCGCATGGTGTAGCGACGCTATGACGCCCCACTTGAAACATTCCTCGTCCTCATTTTTTGGGTTGATGATGGCCTTTTCGAGGCCATCCATTTGGGTAGTTCTATATACGAGGAGCCCCTTGTTAGTCGCAGTTTATGAAAGTCTACATCAAGGTGTAGTATTCGACTAATGGTGAACCCGCTCTGGGGTAATGCCGGATGCTCCACATGCGTCTTGATATCAGCAAACATCCTGTCCAGCACGTCGTCTACGTCGCTACCCTGGAAGACCTCCGTCATCTTGCTGTTAAAGGCTTTTTTCACCTCAATGTACTCATCGTTAGCCTCCTTTAGTATTTTCTTCCTCCACATAATCCATAGGGTCATCTGTACTTTTGCTGATTCCATCTCCCCTACCTGATCCTCAATCAAGGTTTTCACGTTGGGCCGTACCATCCCTATATACCCGTCGACGTCGGCTGTTCTTATGCCAGAAATTTGAAAACATCGAAATGTTCGATGCAGTGCATGATTATGTTCCCGAGATGTAAAATCTTGCCCTGGCTGCTGATCATATAAATTTTGAATATCTTCCAGATAGTCCTCCTCAGTCTCTTTTTCCACCTCATCATGAAGCGTAGGTCCCGCGATGATGTTAGTCGCAATATCATAAAGATTCATCACCCTACGTTTGAAGGCTGCATAGGTTCTCCTAACTCCCTCTTTTATGGGATTAGGAACGGCGTCCACTAACCAGCTGTACCATCCCCGCATCTAATCCCCCACAACTGAACGATTTTTCAACATCTCCTGTCTCTCGAAGAGGTCCATCTCGGATGGGGGTAATAGCCAGTTGTGCCATTCCCGGATTTTATCCCCCAGAACTGAACGATTTTTCAACATCTCCTGTCTCTCAAACACATCCATATCCTCCGGTGTTGGTACCATACTCGTAGGCTTAACTGGTCTCCGTGGTACATCCTCCAGCGAGGCAATCAGTTCGACCTTGCGTAGCCTGTAATACCTGGTTAACCCACGGCCTTTTGCAATATCTCGTAATTCTTTTATTGTGTGCGTATTAATTTATTATGTAAATTTTCTATTATCCGTGAGTTTCATGTTTGATCGAAACTGGCGCGGTTGTTCACTTCTTTACTGCGCATGCGTTGATTTGTGATAATATTTAGCGGATGTGTTGGGGAAGGGGTTTGATGTTATTTATGGGAGTATGATGCTATTTATGGGAGTGTGATGACGTCAGCGGTGTGCGGGGGAATGTTAGGGACTTGTGCTAGAACTTTTTTTTACTCACTTGCAGCATTGATTTTTGATATATATGACTATTAGGGACTAATAGGGACTTGTGTTGATATATATGGATAAACATAGAATATTAGGGACTTACCCCTCTAGGCATGGCATGACGTCGATTTGTTGGGGTTTGACTGTGGGGTATACGACTGTGTGCGCCTAAGAACTTGTGGGGACTTGTGTTGATGTGCGTGCGTGTGTACGTGATGTGCGTTGCGCTAGAACATACATTTCTTAATCTCTAATGGCTTCATTAATTTAATATAGGATATTGACGTTAAATTAGTGTTATTGACGTCGCGCCGTAATGTCAGAACATTTAACGTACTAAACATGCATTTTTCGGCAACATCAAAGGAAAATGAAGACATCCACTTTGCCTGTCACAGACATACAGACACACTTAGCGTATTATTATATAGACTAGTCGATAAAAGCCCGTGGAAAAATCCACTGAGGCAGGATAAAAATGAAAAAGAAGCGTCATTTGAATTTTGATGACGTCAGCAACCCATCCACAAAAAAAAATAATTAGACCCTTGTTTTCACGTCGCCTCTATTGTGTAGAGCTTAAACTGCTGATCAAGAAAATGTATATGATCATGTGTTTTTGATGAGCGGTTAATGAGATATAAAAGATTTAGAAATTTGCTGACGTCAGCAATGGTCTGTCAAAACCCCCAAAATTTTTTAGAATTATTTATACCTAATGCCTTCATCATATACATCTTGAAAGGCCGATTAAAAAAATGTATAGGATCATGTTTCTTTGACAAATGGTTGCAGAGACATCGGGGTTTAAAGCTTTTTTGATGACGTCACACGCTTGTTCTAGCCGTACGCAGATAGCGAATTTAATTATGTAATAAATCAGCAGTGCATATACAAAAAATTGGCGCAATTTAGTTTATCACTTGCCTGTAATGTGTAGTGATTAAAACGGTGACAAAAATAATATATAGGACAATATGTTTTCGACGAACGCATAAGGAGATATAAGGGTTTTAAATTTTTGCTGACGTCAGCAAGGACCTGCTAAAATAAGAAAAAAAATTATTTGAGAAATTTGTATACCCGTTGCCTTTATCGTATAGATCTTGAAACGCTGGTCAAGAAAATGTATAGGATGATGTATCTCTGACAAACGGTTACAGTGATAGTAGGGTTTAAAGGCTTTTTCATGACGTCATCAACCCGTTAATTCCGAAACGGATTCGGGGACCCAGGTTTGGGAAACTTGCCCAAATTGGTCCCAGATGGTCCCTAGTTACCCACGCGGTGAAACATCATTGACGTCACCACCTTGTTTCCAAGTTATTTGGCCTCAAAATTTTAAGTGCACTGTAATGGCTTCATTAATTTAATATAGGATATTGACGTTAAAGTAGTGGTATTGACGTCGCGCCGTAACGTCATAAAATTTAACAAAGCAGACATGCATATTTCGGCTACATCAAAGGAAAATAAACACATCCACTTTGCCTGTCACAGACACACAAACACACTTAGCGTATTATTATATAGACAAGCGACTAGTCGATAAAGCCCGTGGAAAAATCCACTGAAACAGGATAAAAATGAAAAAGAAGCATTATTTGAATTTTGATGACGTCAGCAACCCATCCACAAAAAAAATAATTCAGAAGCTTGTTTTCACGTTGCCTCTATTGTGTAGAACTTCAAGGTCTGATCAATAAAATGTATATGATCATGTGCTTTTGATGAGCGGTTAATGAGATATAAGGGTTTACAAATTTTGCTGACGTCAACAATGGTCCGTCAAAACCTAAAATTTTTTTTTTGGAAATTTGTATACCTGTTGCCTTCATCGCATAGATCTTGAAACGCCGATCAGGAAAATGTATAGGATCATCTACTTTTGATAAACGGTTGCAGATATATTAGGGTTTGAAGGGTTTTTTATGACGTCATCAACCCGTCCATTCCGAAACGGATTCGGGAACCCAGGCTTGGGAAAATTACCCAAATTGGTCCTAGGTGATCCCTAGTTACCCACGCAATGAAAAATCATTGACGTCACCACCTCGTTTCCAAGTTATTTGGCCTCGAAGTTTTAGGTGCACTGTAATGGCTTCATTAATTTAATATAGGATATTGACGTTAAAGTAGTGTTATTTTCTTCGCGACGTAACGTCAGAAAATGTAACATATTGGACATGCATTTTTCGGCAACATGAAAGGAAAATGAAGACATCCACTTTGCCTGTCACAGACACACAGTCAGACACACTTAGCGTATTATTATATAGACTAGTCGATAAGGCCCGTGGAGAAATCCACTGAGGAAGGATAAAAATGAGAAAGAAGCGCCATTTGAATTTTGATGACGTCAGCAACTCATCCACAAAAAAATTAGTACCTTGTTTTTACGTTGCCTCTATTGTGTAGAGCTTAACCGTCTGATCAAGAAAATGTATATGATCGTGTGATTTTAATGAGCGGTTAATGAGATATAAGAGTTTTAAAAAATTTGCTAACGTCAGCAATCGCCCGTCAAGACCCACATTTTTTTTTCAAAATTTGTATATCTGTTGCCTTCATCGTATAGATCTTGAAACGCTGATCAAGAAAATGTATTGGATCGTGTACTTTTGACAAACGGTTGCAGAGATATTAGGGTTTAAAGGTTTTTTGATGACGTCATCAACCCGCCCATTCCGAAAAGGATTTGGGGACCCAGGTTTGGAAAAATTACCCTCATTGGTCCTAGGTGGTCCCTAGTTACCCACGCGGTGAAAAATCATTGACGTCACTATCTCGTTTCCAAGTTATTTGGCCTCAAAGTTTTAAGTGCACTGTAATGGCTAATTTAGTATAGGATATTGACGTTAAAATATTGTTATTGACGTCGCGCCGAATTTTCACATATTAGACATGTATTTTTCGGCTACATCAAAAGAAAATAAGCATATCAACTTTGCCTGTTACAGACAAACAGACACACAGACACACTCTCCGTATTATTATAAGAGATAGTCGTGGCCGTGGAAAAATCCACTTAGGCAAAAGGCCATTAAAAAAATAAGTTGCTTTAGATGTTTCGCTGACGTAAGCAATGCATATACAGAAAAAAATGTTCTTAAAATCTTACACAAAATGTCAAATGTCAAATCTTACACAAAATAAAAACAGAACAGCTTGCAAGGTGTAAAATCTAAATGATAAAAAGTTACAACAACGACACTCACAACATTAACACTCACAACACCAATACTCACAAAACCGACAGTAAGAACACCAACAGTCACAACACGGATAATAACAATGTCAGAAATAACGCATCTCAAATATGTACATCTTATAAGTGATTATGTTGAAAACCCTCAGTATTTTTTTCTGAAATGTCAAAAAGTTGGCCTGCAAGAGTTAGCACAAATCAACAAAAATAGGTTCTATACACATTTTAAATATTGTCTTTCCCTTAATAGCTTATTAAATGTAAATCTACAAAAATCAGTCATATCAGTTGCATACCAAATTTACACAAAATGTAAAAATCAACCAGTTAAGAACACAAAAAATTTTCTTTTTTAGTATGATGATCCGTACTGCCCTTTACCAACAATTCTGAACCTAAATGTCAAAAAATCAATAAGCAAAGAATAAACTTGGATTAAAAAAGATCATTATTTTGGAAACATTGTATACGGTTCGTAAACAAAAGTTTACACAAAATGTAAAACAGATTGGTTTTTGAGAAACACATCTAAATCAACAAAAATAATTTCATTCAGCATGTCGTATATTGTTATTACCCATCAATCTTTCACAAAAAGGTTATGAAACACATCAAAATTTAGAAAAATCAATCATTTCAGTGCATACAGTCATCGCCCATTACATTACAAAATCAGAAACAAAACAATAATAAGTAATTTAACACACACACTTTAAATTCTATAAAATTCGTTCCACTTGTCATATTGTATGTGGTCCCCCTTGTAAAGTGCACAGGTAATGTGAAAAAAATTATAGATGAATTCCAGCGTGACGTCATTTGTTTACTTTTTAGCGGTAAGCTCCTTGGCTCTGGCTTTTGCGTGGCAGGAAAAAAGATGCTAGGATTTGGTGAAGAAAGGTCTTTTACTGTGGATTTCTTTTAACGGGGACATCGTTGGGGTTATAAACTATTCTCGAGTGTAGGTTGATGCCTTCTGATTTATTTGGATTCATTAAAAGTCATAAGAATGCCTTCGTTTGAAAAAATGAACTGATAATTACTTTGCTTCACCTAGCACCCCAATCTTTTTCCCTGCCACGCAAATGCCAAAGCCGAAAGAGCTTACCACTGAAAATGTAAACAACGGAATTCATCTATACTCTATGGGCATAAAAATGCATCCTACTATCCTGCAAAAGTTCAAGTCTTTGAAAGATTTTGTAGGTAGCTAGGTAGCTTGTTACATCATAATTCGTGCTCATAAAAGAAGAGAAATTTGGAAACTATAGTAGTTAGCTATAGATAATTAAAGAAGAGGAATAACAACAGAAGTCATAGGTTAGAGCTAGCCATGGGATGGGGAGCTGGACTTGGAGGCTAACATTAGCTAGCTAACAGTAGCTAAGACACCCAGTTAAATATACTTAAACTGGGAACACTTACCTAAAACTAAAGCTAGCTATTTATGCTTAGTAAAACACATATAAAGAGAAGCAATAGTAATGTAAAATTAATAACATTACAATTCAACAAACCAAAGATTTCCGTTTTTTAGTCAGCCAACAGCTTTATGTAGCATTTTGAATTTTAGGACAATATATTAGTTACGTGCCAGGGCACATGAATTATGCAACAAAACGTAAACAAATATGGCTACATACGCGGTAAAATATAAAACTGTGGCTTTTCCTGGAAAATGCGAGTCTGCTTGCTCCAGCAACATAAAAACCAAACGTCTAAAAATATTAAAGTTCTTACTATTTGTGATTTCAAATCCATTTCAAACTCTAGCCTTTGTTTTCTACTTCTAACTTTACTTAACATCTAGCTCCACTTCTCACTTCACTTTTCTACTTCTTCACTTCTTCACTTGGTCTCTTCTCTTTTTAAATATATAGCTATGCTTTTTTGAACCACTTTTTTCCCTTTTTTTCAAGGTAAAAGGATCGTTCTTCTGTGCCTTTTTTTGGTGGCCTTTATTTTCTACTTCTAACTTTACTCTACTTTCAGCTCCACGTAGCTCCACTTCTCACTTCCAACTTCATTTTTCTACTTCTTCACTTGGAATTTTTTCTTTTTAAATATGCTTTTTTGAACCACTTATTTTACTTTTTTCAAGATCGTTCTTTTGTGGGTTTTTTTGGTGGCGAGAGGACACCATTTTTCAAAAGTTAGCCGTTAAATTTATTTCAGCAAATCAAATTGAGTCGTTTTCATCACGTGATGTAAACAATTAAACCCGCTAGCAAAATGGACATAATTTTTTCGGCGACTTCAAAGAAAATTTCGGCGACATCAAAGGAAAATGACGATATCCACTATGACCGTCACATACACTCCGTATTATTATATAAGATGCAGATGTAAGATGCACACTGCTGTATTGTTTGTTTTTTGATGGACATATATCTGCTACACAAATTAAATGAGAATACAGTGGATTCTTCCACGGGAAACAGCTAGTCACAAATAAATGACTAGCTTTTTCTCTTTGCTCATCCTCAGATTTCAAGGTATTTCCCACAGATTTTACAAAACTATCAAAATGTTTATGTTACGTCCTTTTCTGCTGCTCAGTGTGGTAGTCCAAGATTAGTGACATATCGCCCAAACGCTATTAAAACAAAAGGCATACAAATAGTAGCTTTAATTACATTTTTATCCAACTAAAAAAATACGTCTTCATAGCGTATTTAAAAACAGCTTATGTATACCCACAAAACAGGACTTTGTTATACTTGTTTTAATTTCCTCATATCATAAAAATCTCTATAATAATAGCCGTATTCTGTGTGTTCAAAATGGTTGCGCGCAGCTTTTCGGAAAATTATCGCAGGGCCCGATTTTTACGGACCTCCGTTTTTTGGTTGGACGCAGCTTAATTTCGTAATAATTTCGGAATCACGCCAGAACCGGATAAACAACATGCTACGGAGGCCATTTCAGTTTGGAAGTGATGGTGTCAAGTTTGAAGATCTGTTTGACCTTTTTGTCTTCTATAATCATTTTAATTTTGTAGTATTTGTTTTCTCATGTTAAGGTACATATATTTTTACGTTTTTTTTAACCACGTACAAATCTTAAATCATCAATTTTTAAGATTTTGGCAAGAAACGTAGATTTTGAACCAGCTTGGCTAGCTAGCTAGCTATACTTTAGATTTACTTATTCCTATTCTTTTGAAGTTTTTATTCAGTTTGGTATACTATTATCCATTTGTGTTTGGTGTTGTGGCCATCTAGCTAGCCCTTTTTAGCTACCTCTAACGGAAAAATGAAAGTAGCCAAATACAGTTTGGCTACTAACAACATTGCTAATACTAATTATGCTAAATACAGTCAGGTGGCTGCAGCTTTTGTTACTGTTATGAACATTTTTCTGCAAAATAAAATTGCTGAGTATTTTTGTTAACTGGATCGGGTAACGCCCGGCTGTTTCCTGATTTTTTGAAAAATGGTGTTACGCCTATACTCATGAGCGACACGGTGTGTCTGTACAAAGCGCTCAGTCCAGTGTAAACAACGGGCTGTTTCGTGTGTTTTTAAAAAATTATATCGAATATGTAATTGTTTTTGCTGTGACGGAATAACAACGGATTGTAATCTGTGTTTTTATTTTAGCTTAAAATGTCGAAAGTTATTTTTTGCAAAATTTATTACACCGGAAACACCATAAATTCTGTGCGCTTCACTTGATTTACTACATACTTGCCTGAATGTGTGGCACAGTTGACGGTTCTTATTAATCACTCATTCGGGTGTTCAACGTCGGGTAACACAGTTACTTGTGGCTTAACACGGCGTTTCAACAGAGTGTATCCTGTGTTTTGTAAACCAAAGCTGCAATACAGTTTTTTTGAAAAGGGTATTAAGCCTAAACGCATGTGCGACACGGTTTACCTGCACTAAGCGCTCAGCTCGGTGTCACGATTAATTTTTTAACTTTCACAGACAATTATTCTGCAAAATGAAATAATATTGACCGATTGTTTTTGCTATGACGGTGTAACAACGGTTTGTAAACTCTGTTTTTATTTCAGCTTTTGTTGCGGGAAAGTTATTTTTGGAAAAATATGTTACAGTCGCAACACTACAATGGTGTATGCGCTTCACTTAATTTAGGACATACTGCATACCTGTACTAAAGCGCTCCATCTCATCGTGTGGCACAGTTTACGACTCTTATTAAGCGCTCCACAGAGTGTTCAACGCCGGGTCACACCTTCACTTGTGGCTTACCCAAGCGTTTCGACGCCGGGTTTCCCGGCTAGTCTCTAATAGCCGTATTCCGTCTGTCTGTTTGTGCGCAACATGGCGTCGTAAGTAGCGAGGCGGACGGAAAATCCCTGCGGTCCTGCTGCTTTATTTTGGAGCCCCGGCACACCCCATTGTTTACGGCTTGGGTTTTACCGCTCACGCGTTTTAACCAATCACAAAGCTCGATTGTCACTAATAACCAATCCAAGTTCTTCGCTGCCTCAGCATGCCGACGGAGGACCCATGCTTAACTTACGAAGGTCATTTTTGGTTTAACAGTGATGTTGTGAGGTTTGTAGGTCTCCTTTTGATCCTTTTCTCTATAAATACTTTGTACCTATAGGAATATTTAGTTTCTGTATGTTTTCACATGTTCAGGTGAATATTTCATCACGTTTTCTAGCTACGTATCAATCTTAAACAAACCAGTTTTAAGTTTTTGGCTAGCTACAAAACGTAAATTTTGAGGCAGCTAGCTATAGCTATCTTTATTTATTCCTATTCTTTTAAAGTTTTTATTCAGTTTGGTATATTGTTATTTATTTTTATGTTGGAGTTGGGTCTATACCTAGCTAGCTCCTTTTAGCTACCGTTGGTTAAAAAGTGAAATTAGCCAAATGCAGTTTGGCTGCAACACAATTCTTTATTCTTATGCTAAATGCAGTTAGCAGCGACCACTTTTATTACTGTTTTAAAAATTTATTCTGCAAAATAAAATTGCTGAGTAATTTCTTAAACTGAACCAGGTTATCGCCAGGCTGTTCACTGATTTCTTTTAAAACCGAAGCGATAAGGATTTTTGGAAAATGGTATTGCCCCTATGCTCATGTATGACACGATTCACCTGTTAAGCGCCCAGTCTGGTGTTAACGACGGGGTGTTTCCTGTGTTTTTATTTAATCCGTTGTGATAAAGTTTTTTTACCTGCAATAAACGTTCAACCCGGTGTTAACAACAGGGTGTTTTGTGTTTTTTTTATTTAAATTGAAGTTGCGATAAGTTTTTTTGGGAAAGGCTATTATGGCTTCACTACTAACGCATGTGTGACATCAATTACCTGTACTAAGTGCTCAGCCTGGTATCATGGTTAATTTGTTAAGGTTTACTGAAACTTATTCCGCAAAATAAAATAATATTGACTAATTTTTTTTTGTTATGACGGGTAACAACAGGTTGTAAACTGTGTTTATATTTCGGCTAAAGTTGCAGTAAAGTTATATATATATATATATTTTAAAAAATACATTACAACCGAAACACTAAAATGTTGTGTGAGCTTTACTCGATTCACTACATATTCTGCATACCTGTACTAGAGCGCTCCAATTAGGGAGTTCTTTTAGCTGGATGGGGTAACGACTGGATTTTTCCTGTGTTTTAACTTAAACCGAAGTTGCAGTAATGTTTTTTTTGAAAAAGGTATTATGCGTTCTCGGCCCGCTCTCATGATTAAGTTTTGAACTTTCACGGAAACTTACTCTGCAAAATATAAAATAATATTGCCCGATTGTTTTTGCTACGACGGAGTAACAACGGTTTGTAAACTCTGTTTTAATTCAGCTTTTGTTGCGGGAAAGTTATTTTTTGAAAAATATGTTACGGTCGCAGCACTACAATGGTGTGTGCGCTCCACTTTATTTGCGACACACTGCTTACCCGTACTAAAGCGCTCCACCTCACCGGGTCGCACAGTTTGCTTTTACTATTAAGCGCTCCTCAAGGCGTTCAACAACAGTTACTTGTGGCTTAACCCGGCGTTTCGACGCCGGGTCTGCCGGCTAGTCTCTTTAATAATAGCCGTATTCCGTCTGTCTGTTTGTGCACGAGAAAAAAGTCGTGTTTCGGAAACACGAAATATGCCTTTTTCGTGATTTTACTAAATCTTTTGTTTAATTTAAAAATTCTTGTACAAAAGTCATGGGTAGTTAGCTTTATTGTTCCCTCAATGCAGTTTCTTTGTTATGAATACGTGCACGATCAAAATTACGGACAATTAACATTGCGTTGTTCATTTCGTTAACAGTTTTAATTATTCGCGCCTTTTTAAAGAAATTACCAAAAACAAGTTTTATAATAATAAGAAAACAACAAATTTTAAGAAGATTTTGTAAGTAAATTTTGTGTGTGTACTTAACATGAACTCGAATTTTATTTCGTAAATTTCATTTCATCTTTACCAATTTACACTTTTTTTTAAGAATTATTGTGTGAAGCTGGGTGTGCTTATTTTCTTGCTGAAATTGTTCGTATTATGTTTAAGCAAAAAGTGTAAGAAAATGTCAAATTTAGCTTTTTAAACGCTATTTACAGAAGGACCCTCTTTCTTAACCCCAAACAAGCCGTAAAAATGCGCGAATTATTGTTAAATATATGAATTTTACGAGAAAGTGACGTAACACAACTTTCCATAAACTGAAAAAAGAGAAATGTGTAGCTTATACTGTTTCCGTGCCTATAAGTGTATTTTTTCAGGGACTTTCTACCGCAGTGTAATATAACAGGTTCGCGAAATAATTACGACGGCGAATTCCCGTGGATTGTTCCACGGGCTAACGACTAGTCTATATTATAATACCCGTATACGTCTGTCTGTCTGTCTGTCACGCAAAATGGTAGCACGCAATGCGGTATAAAAAGGACGGGCGAACCTGTGGATTTTCCCACGGGCTAACGACTAGTTTTAAACAATTACTTACTGTACACATTGGAAACCTTTTAACTCTCATGTCCAATAAACCCAAACATTATTTTTCAATTGATATAGTAAGAACTTTCCAAAAAAGAAAACAACATAATATACTCCACAAAAATTTACTTTATATTGTGTTTTTTCACTTAAAATTATCGTGCAAAAAATTTAGTAAAAACTGTTTCGCAACATTGCGCTGTTGAAAATAACAAAATATAAATAGTTTCGTTGTTTTGAAGTCTTCGAATTTAATTCCGAATTCACAAGAGTTCGACGCAAATAGGGAAATAAGACTCGTTTCCATTTTACTGCGTTTTATGCTATAGCGCAAAAGGTTCACGAGTTTTGTTGCCAGCGCATGAGCACTAAGACATAAAAACAGAGATTTAGCCCAAGCGCACACGCTCTAACAGGTAAACTTGTGAATCAAATGAAAATATGTCTTTCGGGTGTGCAGTCGTTACAGTGGTGCGTGATTTTACTTAAAATATTCTGACAAAAATGACAATTGTCTTTCAAAATATCCTTTAAACTGTTAAACATATTCCAAACTGGCATGACCAGTATGGAATGTTAACAAAGCGATAAGTGTAAAAATGGCCGCAATTTCGCACAAGAACTTCCCCATGGTCGTCTGCACAATAGTGCGAATAAAAATGGAGGATTCGAGAAACAATACCATCATCTATTGTAGGATGAGAACCCTGCATCCAACCAGGGCTTCTTGTTCCACATCTGTTTGGACTATTAGTACAGTTGCCAAGAACCTTTGTCCCAAGCCCAACATCAAATCTATGCCAACTGTCCTTCAAAGTTCTTGCATCGCAAGAAATTCCATTTGATTGGACAGCCCTGCTTTCATTAAGCCGCCATAATTCTCGGTGCAATGCGTAGTTATGGCATTCCGCAATTGATGATACTAAGAAAAGAAACATTATACACATTCAGTGTTGGTCTAAGTAAGGAGAAACTCTGCTGCAATGATTTTTTTCCTATTTATAAAGAATTTGTGGTAATTGCACCACCCAGTCGTTTATTTTTCTTTACTGTTTGTTACAGAGGAGGTGTTGGCTAGGAAAATTTACGATTCATATTTTTTTTCCTATTACAAGAAGTTGTCGAAAGTGTTATTGCCATTACTAAAACAACATTGGTTCTTTTTATAGATTTTCCTGAAAATGATTAGAAAAATTTATTATTATTTGAAGATTTCTTTCTTACTTTATTATCTATTATTCATTACCAATATGAAATGAAAAACTAATTTTAACATTGTATTGAATAGGTATATCTGATGTTTATAAAAGTTTACAACAAATTATGCGCCAAGAGCGACATCACATGGCTACAAGGCCATTAGTAAAATTCATATAGAGTTTTTGTAAGAATGAGGTTCAAAAGGCAATCAAATTAGTTTTTTTAACTTTATTTTCTTTTTAAAATGAAATTGCACCAATTTAAAGTCACTATTTTGTAATTCAAATCGATTTATTTGCTTTCTTTCGTCTCCTGTTTATATTTTTTACCCACAGGAATGAATGAACAGAGAAAGTACTGTGTATTTTATATCTACGTAACACCTACTATTAACGTCACATCTCTTGCCAGCAAAACCTGTTGGACAGACACAGAAGTACTGATTGTTTCTTGACTTTGTGCAAGAGCCTCCATTAAGGCATAAGTATTCACAAGATCTTGCTTCTAACCTTGCATCTGCAAAAAATATAAGAAAAACAACACTGTTTTAACATATGAAAGGTTTTAACTAAACAGAATCACTTTTATTATTTCAAGAACATATGTTTTTTTACGCGTACATAAGCTATATCATTGCAATACCTTTTTCGCATTGGACATTTGCACATTCTGCACATGAAACATCATCCCAACCAGCAACATTACTTGTTCCATCTACAACGGCACAGCTCTCTTGTGCACCTCCGTCTGGTCGATTTGGTAGCCATTTGCGATATGCTGATGTTGCTCCACTACTCCATGTCCAATTTCCTTCGGCTGTAACATCGGTTAAACCAATCCATGTTTTATTGGAGACTGAGGTTTGTTCTAAGTAGTACGCTTCGACAGGTCCTTCAACGGTAGGTAGTGATGCGGCAATACTGTGACAGTGTTGTTTGGCTGTGTTAAAATTTCTACATCCCGTAACTGGTTTATAACAATTTCCTTTAATGTAGATCCAGCCAGGTTCACATAATGCTAAAGTGAATTTACATAAAAAAAATTCTTAATGATAAAAATTCTTCTTTGGAAATCGAAAAACGAAAGGGTTTATTTACGTCGACGTAATTTCACGGCCTGTTGTCACAACAGATTTTAACGACAACGTAAATCTAAACCTTACCTGGAAAAATGGTGTACGATATTTTAACTTGTTCAATAAAATGGTTATTCTGTATTGCTTTATAACATATTTTCATATGCACCTTTCCAGTATACTAAAACAAGAAGGGAATGATGAATACAAAAGTATCGTGTCCAAGCCTCGTTCTCATTTGACTGCATTCAGCAAAGACAAACGATCTTTTAAGATTATTTTAAAATTAAAAGTTGAAGTCGTCATGGTATGGTGAATCATGGTATTCTTTATAAAACTTTTTTATTATACAACTTTTCGTCAAATATTTATTGGATTAGAAGTCTCACCAACATATTATTTTTACCTCAATCCAAGCAGCAACATCGTTGATCGAATTTGATGAATAAGAAAACACAGGAACGGCAGCTGATATAATAACTGTAGGGTTAACAAGTGCTGGAAAACCTTGGTTATATTCCACTTTCTGAAAAAGCAAAAGTAATTATTTGGTCACAATCCTAGTAAAAAGATACCATAATTATTTTTTACATTACTTTAATCCATTGATTTACACTGGAGAGTCATTAATACAAAATATAAATCTGCCAATTAAAATATACTACCTTGCAGAAAACAGGCGTAGAGTTAGAAAATACATTGCTACGCCTTGAGAATGTTAGTTCAAACTTTTTGGTAATAAAAGGAGGTAGGGCTTTGTGAATTGCTATCCAATGCTAAAAATGAAAAATGAAAAAGATGTTAATGAAAGTTGAAGTCAACTTTGCAGCATGTATAAGTGCTGTCTTTTTGCATATTTTAAGACATACCAGTCTAATGCCACTGTGAACACCATCAAAATTCTGTAACTCCCTTGCACAAATTTTCATATTATAATACTGAGATCCTTCAGACCATGCAGTCATAGCATTCTTGAACGTGCTTCGATGTGCATGCTCTACTGATACGAGCAATTGCGTGGTGGTTAGATGTCTCTACAAGCAAAGAGGATAGAGAATGTTAAACAGCTTTGAGTTAATCTTTTTAACTTGCAAAGACAAAAAAAGGCAATTCTACTGGTAACTTGCATATAGAACTAAACTTAAAAATGAGTCTAATTAAAACTAGCTTGAAAACTTACTCGTAACCCAACCCGCGTACATCTGGTACCAGTGTACCAAGTGGGCATGTTGATGACGCCAAGTTCTATGTCAGGACCTTCTAAGCCAGCTTGGTAAGCAATCCAATGAACCGTTGGGTTTTTATCAAAACGTTCGAAAAAATGTCTTCCAGCCACCATTGCACATGCCTTGAAACCAGTATTTGTAATGTCCTCACTCCAACTTGCTGTGGCGTCATGTGAAATGTTATTTAATGTGTTTTGGTCCCATGATATAGAAAGTTGAATAGACAATTTGATTGTAGGATGAAAGTTATTCAGAGTAAGAGGTATGTACCTGCAGAATACGGTAGGTGCACCTGGCACTACATCTAGCTGACTCACTCCAGCTTGGTACGGGAAGCCTAAATAATAATATTACGCGGTTATAAACTATATGTGGGACAAGTTCTCGCGAATTTTAGCCAAATTTCGCAAAATAAAAAAAAAAATCGCAAAATTAAATCATCCTGAAAACTCTTCGGAACCAATTCGGAAAAGTAATTCACACAAAAATTTTACCGCATTTTTTTGGCATTTGTGTATTTTGCATTTTAAAGAAACTCTCTACTCAAATCGAATATTCTATCTTTGTTTATATATTCTATCTCAGTTAAGTATTCTCAAAGATAAATGCAAAGAATAACTTAACTAAAAATGTATTAAAAACTTAAGTTATAAATTAAATGATGTTCAAGCAAAAACCTTAGCAAAATAAAATTGACATCTTATTATTTTATTTATTTATCTATTTGTGGAGTAATTTCACGTTTTTTTACAAATGCATGTTACTTATTTCATAGGTTGACTTACGTTCGCATTTTCCAGGATGAGCAATGGTAACGTTGTGTCGAGTGTTGTTGCCGTATCTTTCGCAATGAGATTTATCAAGTTGACATCGACTTACATAGGTCACAAAATCGTTTCCACAAAAGGCATCAGCTCTACCGTAACATGTTCTGATACATCCGCAGAATGGCCTATTTCGGAAATCCTTTCTACACTCAAGATGGTTTGGGCAATTAAAATATGAACATTGATCGATGGCACCTGTCACAATATAGTTGACTTTGACATCTGTTTTACGCAGAGTGCTAGTGTCAGCTGAATGTTTAGCACATATCTCAACATATTTTGTGGTGATAATCTTCACCCAAGAAATAATTGCGTCTTTTTTGACCTCACCTTCCACTTCTTCGGGAGTTGTAAAAACACTTGGATTTGCGCTGTAAATGAATTGGAATGTAACGTTTTGGCAAGTACTGTCCTTGTGTTTTGTAAAATTTAACTTCCCGTATTCCGTGATGTTATTGGAACGACCTGCAACAGCTATGTAATTCACTGAAATGTTTCTGAATCCACTAAAAGCTACACTTTCTTTTGCGCATATGTCAAATCCATTTGAAGAAACGTTTCTTAACCAAAGGCTAACGTGACGGGTGGTATAATATGACTGCTGTCCGATGTTCGCAGTTGCTGCGATTACTGGAATGCTACTCATTTGAGAAGGAAATGGATAAGCCTGACACATTATGCCTGTAGAAAATCTTGTTAGGTTAACGCTATTGTGCTGAAATCTTGCGGTCTGTTTTGTGCTTTTGAACACGAAAAGACTTTGAAGACGAAGACTTAAATAATTCAGGCTTCGCTCAATTGTGTACGATATTCCTACATTAAGATTACTATTCGAGTTTGTAACTGATGTTAAATACGCAGAGCTGGCGCGGTTTCCAGAGATAAATTCTAGCAATATCACCCCATGATTAGTGTTGCCATGATGAAGTCCAAGTCTAAATGTGAAGCTTGTTGTCCCAAATAGCTGCGATGTATAAACAAAGATTGTCTGTGTTCTTACGCCGACTGCTGGCTTAAAACAGGCATAGTTTGTCAATAAATAAACGTAGCGTCCCCGTCTGCCTACATTGGAAGCTGTTGTTAAACGAGAAATATTGGATGAAGATGCAAATTTTCTGTAGTTACAAAAATCTTCACTGTATCCAGCCACTCCTGATCTGCTATCCAGTCTTTCGTAATTCATGATTGCATAGGTAGCGGTCTCATCTGTTGTTATTACAGCTTGAAAAGTATGTTTTGACGATGAACTGTACTTATTCACAAGGATGTAGCTGACTATCAATGCTCGTGTTGCAGTGAAGGTTGTTGCACCTGTCTTTCGTACATCAGCGGTGGCTCTGGAAAGAATCTGCTGAGAGGTTGTTTCTCGGAAATATATATTCCCACCACGAGAAGAATCTAAATCCATGGTGTATAGTCCTAGAATTGTATTTGAATTTGGAATGGATAAACTTGTTGACGATATACGTTTGTTAAAAGACACTAATCCATTTACGGCAATCTGAAAAAAAAACATTGTTCAAGTATTCATACATAGTTTAAATTGTTGGAAGCCCTATGTTCTAATGCACGAATTAGTTGTTTTGTAGCTCTTGCTATAGTCATTAAAAAGTACTGACTCCTTAGATAGAATTTAAATGGCATGCTAAAACAGAAATTGTGGCACAGTGTTCTGTTGAAAGGATGAAAGGAAATAGATGTGCCTCAAGGGACCGCATCAGCATACAGGGACGATCAAAATTGGGCCTATCATTCTGTGAAAATTCACACACAAGTTTTTAGATATCCACTAACAGAAATATTTTTGGTGCCTGGAGTGTTATTAAAGAATTTCAAACTATAGTCTCACAGAGCTGTAGTTATGGTAATAATATGTCTAATATATTTTGTTCATTAGTGTGGAAAATTGTTCTGTTCAACACGCTTACATTTTCAATAAGTACTAGTTATCGCACAGTGTCGAGAAAAATATCGGCAATTTTTTTTGAGTGTTTTTATGTTCTCGTTACATATTTCACGAGCCTTTAGGCGAGTGAAATATACGAGAACATAAAAAACGAAAAAAACATCGGCCGATATTTTTCGAGAGCATGTGCGATAACTTGTTTATCATATACTCGGTCTTATATCATGTTAATTTCACATAGTCGGTTGCGAACTGCTTAATTATGTTCCATATTGACAAGCATTGTTATGGGGGCCAATAAAATTGCTGCAGGGTAATTTATTTCATTTATATTCATGAACTTATAAATTATTTGAATTTATGAAGTCACGTGCGATTTAGATCATTATAACAAATTATGTTCATGTCACGCGTGAAAGAATTTGAATGGAAATAAAAACTACGAATTTTTAAAAGAATAAATTATCATTGTGAAGCCAAATAACACAGAACTCCATCGTCATGCTATTATATAATTCTTTTGAGTTGACTGATATAATTCAATTGTTTTTAATCCACGGTGGAGAGCGCGTGCTCTATGATTAATGACTATTTAATCACTGTTGAAACAAAAGAAAATTTTCGAATCATAAAATGTATATTTGTGAAAATAAATTCACCGACAAGTTTTCGTTTTTAAGAACATAATAGGCTTTTTCTACGAATTTTCAACCAATCAAGGGAAAAATATGAGCTTTTTGCACGCTAAATCAGCCAATCAAAGGAAGAATATAAGCTTTTTGCACTCTGTATAAGTAAAAATTGCACTCGTTTCTCGGTTGAAAAACAAAATACAGCATATATTTCGTGCAGATTAGCCAATCAAGTTGCGAGAAAAACTCAAAGTATATGATAACACATAATAACAACTATAGTAAAAAAGTAACGTACGTAGATTTGCGATCTTGTCACAGAAAAGAGTTTCATTGGTTTTGATAATACATATAAGTTGACGGTATCGTCACCTGGAGGAACTAATCTGTCGCCTTGGGATACTCCATATGGATACAGCACTGCGTAAAAAAACATGAGTTACTATTTCCAAAAAAACAACAACATTGCATTTCACGTAGCTGATATTTACAATGTTCTGTACCGTGAAAAACTGTGTAAGCTAGTTTTGTTTTAAGTAGGCTCAAAACGTAATTGCTAAATGCATAAATTTTAGATCCTATTAGAAAACTACAGTTCGGAAGGTATAGGAGGGCGTATTTCGCCCCCTTTTCCCTTTCTTTTTTAATAATTCTTTTTTCTATGCTGCAAAGTCATGATACTTTTTTATTTAGGCATATTATGTTCGGAATACCCCAGACAGAATAAAGTTAAATAGCACTGTAACGTTGTACGAATAGCATTTTTTCATAAGCTTTTTAGGATATCTTGGTATTGAAATATAAAACAACATGATGGTCTAAATTCTTGTTTTGCATACCATTCGAGACAATGGTTGAGTTAAAAGGATTTCTGCATTTAAATGATCTGCTACAGCAATTGTTGTCATTTGCTTCATAAATGGTGAAAAAGTCAATACCTTTTATTCTAAAATTAAAACTTTCTTTCCTTAGAGACTTCGTCTTCCTTTCCGTCTCAATAAAACTCGCTACAACGTTAAATGACTTGTGATGTACCGAGAAATGATAAAATGAATTTCGCAATGATAGCTTAATTAGTAATTTCTGCACAAAAAATTTATCAACAAAAAAATTAAGAAAATGGTGTTACCAAGTATTTAAATGTGTTACAAACATTTTACTGCCAATATCGGGTAGCTGAACTTTATCTCCACCAAAGGTAAGCAGTATTTACGGCATTTGTCGGCACGCAAATAAAAGTAATATTTAAAACACAAAAGAGATTTTGTTTCTAATGCAATAATAGCCTGGATTTTACAAAAACCACTGTATTTATATTTAAATATATTTAATATCTAACTGGAAAGACTTGTTTTAACCTTTGCCGTTATATTGTTCATTTCCTATGACATCATAAGTTCAAAGAGACCTTGAGCGAATTTAGCGAGGTTTGATAGAGCTTCGATGAAGAAGACGTAATGGCGCCTATTCCTATTAGACCTTTGTCTTGTTCCTACTTTTCATTGTTCAAATATCAATTTAATGCAGAAATCCCTTTAAATACACAATTTATGTCACATTTCTTTGCAAAAAAAAAGATTTAGTAGATGATTTTCGACTATCTCTGTCTGTCTGCGAAAGACGCGTCCTGTTACGAAAACACGAAATGCGATATATAAAGGACGGGTGACCCCGTGGCGTTTTCCACGGACTAGTCTATAATATAATACCCGTATACATCTGCCTGTCACGCAAAATGGTAACTAACGTAGCGAGACACGAAATGTGGTAAATAAAGGAATGCCGAACTATTATAGTTGTATTTCTATTGTAGATTGAAACTTACGTGCGGTGCTCGGTCGTGTAGTTGTACTTGTTGTGGGAACTATAAAAATTGAAGCAAAGAATTATGATTAAACTAACAATTATCGATTTCAAAGTCGCACGAAGTAAAACTGCTTGTAATTGAAATATAATTTCCTATGGAAATACAATGTCGTATTATCGTAAATAAACAATTTTTCTCAATAAAAAAGGTGGCCGTTTAAGTAAAAGGGGTTAAGGGATAGTTGTGATCCGAATATTTTGTTCTCATTGCATTCAAGTTCCATAAAAGTAGTATAAAATCTTTTCATCCCTTCACTACTACCAATTTTTTTACCATGTCCTAAATTGCAAAAAAACACAAACACATATTAATACAGTACTTTAAAATAGAATATAAACTTAATTTAACTTGACAACCACGTACTGTTATCGTATTTGCACGCGCGACCACAAAGGTTATAGTAAAAACACACGTTTTTTAAAACAAAGCAAGGACGTACAAATTAGGAGAAATCTTCTCTTAAAAGCATGGTTCTAAGAGTTTTAGGATTTGCTATGCTGCATACCTGAAATGTGATCACTCATATTTCAACATTTGCTTTCAAAATGAGTAAGAGGAAATGTTTTAGTCATGATCTGTTCAACCTTTATTGCTAAAATTTATGAAATTTATTTTCTCATATATATCCTTACCGGAGCTGCAATCTCTTCCAAAGGAAATAGAGATGTCATCCAATGCAATGTCACTTTGATAACTAGTTCCTCTGACAGCCACAAAGGTTACCTAAATATTTCATGAAAATTATATTACTGAACAGTGCATGGAATAAACTGCTAATGCAAAGTTCTTAAATCGTAATTAGGACAGTTGCCACGCAACACGACATGCAATATGGAATGTAATACACGTTGATTATGCGCAAAATAATAAGAGCATATAAAAACCAATAATATTGCAAAAAAGACAATGATCTAAGCATATCTTCAAAACCGTATTAAAATTTCAAAACGTTTTAGTGCCTTACCTATTTTACAAAAACATTGGGACATTGCAGGGTCAGATAAAAATTTTGGCATAGCATGTCTGACGTCAAAGAACAAAAATGCTTATTAAAGAACCTACATTTAAAACGGGTGAAGAAGAACGGCCTAAGAATTGGTTCAAAGAAACAGATGCTCTATTCCATTGATCTCCCTTGTTTCCATTGCGAGACCATATAGTTTCTGTTCTATATCTGTTCGCTAGTGATACTAAAAGTGACCCCATATCGGAACCATACATGTGGTACGCAAATTGTAAGCAACCGGTGCGACGGACATTAGAATTTGATGTTAGAATAGAAATTGAGTTCCTTGAATTCGCAGTCCCCCCGGTTGCTTCATAATAAATGTAGTATCTCCAAGAACTTCCTAAAATGACAACAGTTAAAATTGAGCGTTAGAAGGTCACATGTAAAAGGAATTTTCCTTATTGGAAATTTTCTGTGTATTCTTGTTTTAATCTATCGTACTTCTCTCGTCTGGTTAATAAGAGACAAAGAGATGATTATAGTAGAAAACTAAGAAACATACCACTTGCGTCAACACTTGGTCCAGTGCTTGTAGAAGATGTGCTACCATAATGTCGAGACCAACGAGAGCTTAACGTGAAGCCGCATGAATTTCGTTCGAAATCGCAGAAGCTCAGTTGCCCTACAAAGTTAGGAACACTGTTGTACCAAATTATGTTATTTGTGCCTCATACCCTCAACGACGTATATGAAGTATACGTGTTTTAATAGTCGCAAAATGGAGCGATGTATTAAAAAATCATATATTCTTTAGAAGTGCTTCCGATGTAATAAAAACTTATCACTTCTGCATTGACATAGAGCGTGGGTTAAACAGTTTTGAAATTATTAAGTAATCATTTTGTTATAACTTGTAGCTTTTGCCAAAAATAGTAAAATCAGTCTATAGTAAAGTATCAAAAACTTCGCTCTATTTTCTAAATATTTAATTGTGCATGTTTTATCCAATGCAGTCCTAACAAGATCTTTGTAAAAGAAATAGTATATAAGAGGATTTTATGGTATTTTTAGAGGAATTATTTGTCCTTTTAAATGACAGCTTCAACCAAAACTTAGCGATAAAAATTACCTGCCGTAACAGTTGTGCTCCGTCGCGTAGTAGTACTTGTTGTGGTAGCTACAAAGATTTAGGCGAAGAAGTATGACCGAAGTAACAACTAAGCAATAACATAACTAGTAGGCTTGGTGACGATAGTGGCAGTGTAGGTGGTGACATTGACGCTGATTTTGATGTAAGTGGGAACGCTTGTGAGGGTAGTGATGGTAGTGATGGTGGTAACAATGAACACAGTGATTGTGCTGATGACACAGTGGATGATAATTATGTTGGTGGCGGCGGCGATGTTCGTTATGATAGTCAAACAGGTGGTGAATATGATGGTGAATATGGTCGCTGTGATGGTAGTGATGATGGTTTAAAAATATAAGCATTAGCAGTAGCGGCAATATTAATATTTTCACTTACAGGTGCTCGCGCAAGACGATCCATACACTATTGAAATTTCGTCAATGGCTATGTCACCTTCATAACTACTTCCTTTTGTTGCCAAAAATGTTACCTTTAAAGAAAAAGACGTGCTTTTTAAGGTTTTTTTTATATACAATGTAATGCGTTTTCTACTACAATATAGAGACTAAAGTTAGATATTAATAAGACTTGTTGACATTGCTGAAAAGATAGTTGTTTTATTGTAACGTTTGGTGAGGCTAAACAAAGATTTTATAGGTTTCTTAAGTCCGGTTAAGATCTATACAAGATTTTATATAGACCTTACATAACCTAAACACAAATAAACTAAAGTCTAAAGTTTGTGTTTACTTACGTTAAAATCAGATGAAATGAAGGGATCGAGAATTAGTTGAAACGACACTGATGCTCTCCTCCACACATTACCTTGATTACCGACCTTTTGCCATAATGCAGTCTGACGTCTTCTGGAAATAAGTCTGACTGCAAGCTTCCCTATGCTACTTCCATACATGTGATATGCAAATCTCAAACATCCTGCACTGTATCTACGTGGATTAGTTACTTGTACTGAAACAGGGTATATTGAGTATGCAGACAAACCACTAGCTTCCAAATGATAGTAATAGCCATATATACTACCTAAATAAAAACAAGTTCAAGTTCAACACTTTTTTAACATCAGCTATTCCGCGCCAACTTTATTTAATCAAAACATTTGTGTTTGAAAATAACCCAATGACGAATCCCCCGCCACTTCACCCCAAGAAAATTACAAAATAAATGTAATTATTCATAAAAATTCTCTTCGCTTGAATGAAATAAACGATAAAATTTTTGACAAAAAAGTCGATAAATTTTATGTTTTAATTTGCTTCATTCAATTTTTTTAAAGTTCTTCTACTTTCTACTTTTTTTAGCATTAGGTTTATCGCAGTATAGTGTAAGCACCATCTTGTAACCCTGTTCGGTTGGGATTTTTTTTAATAACTTCTTTATGCTATGTTTGATGGCTATGATACTTACTGAGTTTCATTATTTATCTATTAGACACCTGCATGCCATATTCATTGGTCCAATACCTCTTAGAGGCTTCGATATTGGCTATTACTCGAAACAAGCCCCCAAAATCTCTATGAAATCCTTATAATCGGGAAAACATGATAACTTTTGTTGGAATCATCCTTAGAACTTGAAACTTATAACACAACCTTCTTTCATGAAGTAGAATCCTTCTGTATATTTTGGACACTTGAATAATCCGATTTCCCGAGTTTTTTGGATTTTACCTGAAATTCTGAAAAAAACCGGATTATTGGACAATGTTGTGAAATTTTTTAAGCTAGCAATGTAAAAACCGGAATATATGTTAACTAAATTTTATTTGGCCTTCAAAAACTTGGAAACAGATTGTGAACATTCGCTCTAGAGCTATAGTAATTGAATTTTAAGTAGAAGTTGTATTTTGATCAGATTTCAAGCTTGTGGTGACGTCACAGAGAAAGTGCTGACATAAGCAAAAAATATTTGCTACCATTTTGTTACTTTTGTGACGTACTATAGGTGCCTAGTTTGATTCAATTTGGACAAACTTATAAAAAGTTATTGGTTATTAAGGGGGGCGGAATCCGCCACCAGTCATAATATGTCTGAAAAACCCTGGACCGAATAGGGTGAAGATTTAAGCTTGGCATTATTGCCCCATCAGCAAATTTTGCGCATTCTAATTGGACAAAATGTCTTATCTTTTTTAATTCGATATTTCGAATGAAATATTTCTACTCATTAGCGAACAAGAAGGAAAAAGAAAAAAAGGGAGAACATTTGAAATTAGCAAAATTATTTTCTCTGGAGTTCTTTTGAGCTGAACTTGACGTTGAATTAGCCCATTAACCATTTAAACTAAAATCCTACCACTTGCATCCACACTTGGACCAGTACCAACGCTTGGGGTACTTCCTGAGCGTCTGAACCAATTTGCTCCAGTGAAACCACAAGTATCCGTTTCAAAGTCGCATGAAGGAAAAATTCCTGTAAAAGAATTTCAGAATAGTTGTAGCCATTATAATACTGTATTATCGTAAATAAACACGCTCTCTCAGTAAAAAGGTGGCCGTATCAGTGAAAGGATTTAAGATTATTCACACACATATTAAAGCAATGCTTTGAAATCGAATCTGGAACTGCTTGTGACAATTCGGGGTGGATTGCCACCATTAAGTTCAATTTGACAATCACAATTTCAGAGCCTGATGGCGTTCTTAAAACAACGTCATACCATGAAGGTATTCTCCTACATATTAAAAGCAACATTTAAAAGGATATTTTATAAATTTCTTTGTTATTGAAAATGCAAAACTTACCGGCTCTGTATACTGTTGTTGCACTTGCAAGTTTGACTACGATTAAGATAAGAATACACAAGCGTAATTTAAACAAAGCAAGGACATGTACAAGTTAGCATAAATTTTACGGTTAACTATAACAGTTCTTTGGATTTGCTATGCTGCATATTTCAATGTGACCGCTTCTTAACATTTGCTTCCAAAATAAATAAAGGGAAATGTGTTAATCAGGTTGGGTTTATAGGACGGGGGAAGGAGGGAGGGAGGGGAGGGGGCTAAGAATGCTTCCCACATCTAATTGTTATTTAATAACTCCTAAACCATATCGCTTTAAATTTAGTTATTTTCATCACTTTTATTTATCTTTAGTATAGTCACAAAATTTTTGGCATGACTGTTGTCACAGTCACAATCATTTTTTGATTTAAATATCCAGATCAAGTGATATTTCACCCTTGTTATGTTGCCGATAAAGTAATTTTAGACATCTAAAACATTTTAGTTAGGAAATATCAAATGTCGTCATGTTCGACTGAATGATGTCATCCAAAAAATGTTTATCCCAATTTACCTCCAAAGCGCCAACAAAAAAATTCATGGCAAGGAATGAGATACCTCCTTCTTAACTTTAGGATAGAAGAAGGAAGTGAGGGGGAACACTCAGAAAGCCTGGTCTGAATAGAGTTGAAACCAAGTAAGGATACATAAGGTGTGGTGAAAGATACTCTTGACAACCGAAATTTATTTCGTATGCTTTAGATTTACTTTAACCAATCAAGACAGTTGGGTTATAGTTCTGCAAAATAATTTTTCGAGATAATTTTTATTTACTGAAGTGTAGAAAATACTGCGCCTGCCCTTCGTACATATTACTCCATCTTCATTTTGTGGACAAATGTGACCGCCGATTAGCATGAAGTAATGAGTTACTTTGTGGAAGAAGACCTGTAAAAAGTTGCGGCAGAAACTTTGTGCAGAGACTTATTAATATAGAGAGTAATTTTTCAAGGTAAACAATACAAAATAAATTTTTGTCAGACCTTCACAACTTGTATCTGTTACTTTTCCACTAGTTCTACACATTTCTTTTTTCAGTTCACATTGATTGCGATAGACAATACCATCACTGCCGCAAACAGAGGCGTTGACATGACCACAATTCGCATGTATCCAAGTTTCTTCACCAGAGCAATGCGAGCAAGAGGATTCTAAATTTCCTCCTGCAATTAAAGTATTAATAAAACCATAATAACAACAACAGCAACAACAATAACATCGTCAACAACAACAAAACAGACTAGTTATATCTTTTTATATACAATGTTATACTTACCATTATCGCATTGATAATGCGAATTCGGAGTTAAACCGACAACGAACAGACCTGGTACAAACACATTAGATCGACATTGAAGTTTCATGGGGTCAATATTACTACCCGGGAAGACGCAAACATGACTTTCAGTTCCTTTAAATCCAACCTAAAAGAATAAAAATGAATTATGACAGAGAAATCAAGTTCAGTGGTAAAAGTCACAAGAACTATAAGTTAGTCAATTTAATGGATGTATTGCTACTTACTTTAGCTGTGCGACTCGAAGTACCATTGTAGTAATTGAGAGAATCATAGCTTATGAGAGCATATGTTGTCGTTCCATTGGATGCAATAATGGCTTGAAAAGTATTCATCTAAAATTTTACATAATGGTCAATGTGTTAGGAAATTCATGAAGGAATGAGTGAATGTTTATAAGGAATAAAATGGAAAAACAAGTGGGTATGTTATATTAACCTTCTCTGGATGATGTTGTGCTCCCGATTTGTACCAGGTAGTAACTAAAATCCTGTTCGGCGCTGCTACAAATTCACCGTCTCTCTTTTGTATTAAGTGATTTATTTTATGTAAATCTTCTTGTGAAACAATCGTACGATAGTAAATATTGCAATCTCCGCATGTTGAATCAAAATTTGCATCAGCGTAGTACACATATAGCGAATTGCTTGGTAACTGTTGCCAAACCCACGAGGGCGTTATTGCTCCATGATCACTTGGAAATATAACTCCATTGCTGCTTATCTAAAAAAAATAAAGTAAATAAAACTAGTTTTATAGACAAAGTTATTCTCGAGCATTCTGAAAAATGGGAAATTTAGAGGTGAGGCCTCTGTTTTTCTTCCCAGTGCGCATAAAAATTTTTGCGCTATTAACTTGATTTTCTTGTAAGCCAATGAATTGGAAAAGCGATAATTGTTTTGTAGCCCTTTAAGGCTTTTATTCTTTATCGTTAACCCTATTCGTTCCAGGGCTTTTGAACATATTATTACTGCGGGAATTCTTCACACCTTTCTCCATAACTTTATAGAGGCTTTGTCAAATGAGATCAAATTTGTAACAACCCTAGTATATCGTCAAAGACAGCAAGCAGTAACAATAAACTTTTGCTTATATCAGCACTCTTTTGTAGGGGCATCAAAAGCCTAAGCCGGTTTTCCACTAGGCGGATTATTCCGTGCGGAGCGTAGCGGCCATTGTTCTTCTTATGAAAATTCCGCCAAAGGCGTTTCGCTACGCGCGGAATTAAAAGTTGAACCGGACTCGACTTTTCCGCCACTGAAAATTCCGCGAGCCAATCAAAATGCTTGACTTCGTGTGTTTTACATAAAAATTAAAATAGCTGAAGGCTGAAAGGAAATAGTGAAGCAGTAGCTGTGAGTGCATCATTGTGAACTATTGTGATAAGAAAAAGGGAAATATGATGTCTTTCTCAGAATCTAGTCAGATTTTGATGTCAGCTAGTGATACTGTCATGTCAAGCACGCCAATAGAGAGTCAAGTTACAGAATTTGACAAAGAATTGTTTCTGGAGGAAGTAAGTAGAGCTTAGCTAGCTAGCTAGTTTATTTTTCTAAAGCTAAACTTGGTTTCTGTTTTTTTGTTTGCTATAGTCAAATAACTATATTTGTAAAACATTTGTAGGTTCGGAAATTTCCATGTCTGTGGAACATTTATTCTACTGATTACGAAGACAGAAACATCAAAAATAATGCATGGCTAGAATTGGCAAGAATATTTCAAAAAGATTGTAAGTAAACCCCTACTACTCATAGCTACATATATATTTGCTGTTGTTTTTATTTTCAGAAAGAAAGTAAAATCACATAATTTTTGGAATCTGATATTTAATATATACTGTGTATATATATATGCCTTTTTATTATTTGTAGGTGAATTCCTTTAAAAACAACTAAAATATTTAAAAGACAACCTGAAAAAATGTCTCGACAGAAGAGCAAGGATGACAAAATCAGGTGCAGCTGCTTCGTCGTTACCAAAATGTAACTATTTTGAACAGATGTCCTTTCTTTATGAAAGAGCACCTATGAACTTTCCAACTGAAAGCAATGTACGGATACAAAGTAAAGAAAATACAAGCGTTGATCAACCCCCTGATGTAGATTTGTTCACACCGCCACAATCTCCTATTATTTTAAACAAAATTACAGACAGTGGCAGCACTACTGTCACGGCAAAGCGGGAGAAAAGAAAACGCAGTGAGAATGCAGAAGGAAATAGAATTTTGAAAGAGTTGGATGCAATAGAGAAAGAGTTAAAGGCTGATGATAAAGAGGAATGTGAAGATAGTCTTTTTTTGCCGTAGCCTGGTGCCCACTTTAAGAAAATTATCTGCCAAAAAGAACAAAATGGCAAAAATTAAGATTTCGCAGCTGTTGTTTGAAATTGAGTTTGATGAGGCATGCGAATAAAACTAATTTTTTGTTTAACATTTTTTATATAACATATAACATTTTTTACAGTATTTGTATGGATGTACATTTTCTATATGTACATGTTGACATAAATTATTCAGTTATTATTTTGTCCTGTACTATCGACTATCCCACTGCCATTCTACTGCTCCTTCATTGTTAAAATAGCATTTAAATTCATCACGAACTAAGGCTGCCTATTTTGAATAATTGTTTGAACTACAATTTGTTAAGTCCTGAACACCACTGATACTTTCAGAGTCTTTTCTCCATTCACCTGGAATAATATTGTTTGGGTTTCCTCTATCAACATAGTTTTCTGGGCAGTAATTATAAGTATCATTTGCATTGGAAACAGTCATTAAGTAGTTGTGTAATGCCACCACTGCTTTAGTTATTAATACAACTTTGTCGACTTTACTTATGATGGGTCGGCGAAGAATTCGAAAGCGACTTGCAGCAATTCCAAATACATTTTCTACTACTCGCCGCGCTCTTGAGAGCCTATAGTTGAATACTCGCTTTTCTTCTGCCAAGTTTTGCAGTGGGTACGGTTTCATCATGTGAGGTTTCAGCCCAAAAGCATCATCACCTATGAAAGTAAAAGGCAACATACGACTCGACTTTGGTAGTTTTGATGCTTTTGGAACATTAAGTAGATTATTCTCAATGCTATAGCCAAGATTGCTATTTCCATACACACTACCATCCCTTTGTCTTCTTGTATCTCCAATATCTACCAGTAGAAATTTATAAAGTGCACTGCACATTGCCATAAGCACAATACTGTGTTGCTTTTTATAATTAAAGAATGCTGAACCTGATCTTGCTGGGCCCTGCATCACAACATGCTTTCCATCGATTGCCCCTAAGCAATTTGGAAAGTTCCATTTTTTATAAAATTCCTGACCTACATGTTGCCATTCTTCTGGAGAGTTTGGAGGTTTAAGGTAGTTTTTCTCAGACAGAGCATCCCATATGGCCCTACATGTTTCAGGGATAATCCTTCCTACAACAGTTGGGCTCATTCGAAAGTTTGAGGCAATTGTCACTTGTGCATCTCCAGTAACTAAGTATCTCATAGTAACACATAATCTTTCACTTGGTTTGATCGATTCTCGCATTCTTGTTTGTTCCTTTACAACAAGGGGAGCTACCCAAGACAGTAACGTTTCCAAATCAGAAGGAGACATACGAAAGTATTGAAAAAACAGTTGATGATCATATAGCTTCAAATCCTGTATCAGTAAATGAAATTCCCCCTTCTGCTTTCGTTCTTGGTAAATTTGGCGTATCCAGAATCTTTTTTTATATTTCCTATTCTTTATTTTATTTTCTAATGCCAACAATTTCAATAGTTTAACTTTTTTAAGAAGAACTAATCGGCGCCTGAACTTCATGGTGTTGTTTGCATAATGGCGCCGTGCTTAGTGGAAAATAAAATGCGTTCTGCGGGACGGAAATATCCTCTGCGCTGAACGCTCCGCACGGAATAATCCGCCTAGTGGAAAACCGGCTTTAGATATGTGTCTTGGTTTGAGGGGAAGATCATCCGGCTGTTACGGCACTGGGTAATATGCACACTATGTAGTTAAGTTTTAACTGAATTGGGCAATCGAGACAGCTAGTTGTATCTTGAAATTAATCAGTCTATATTCTATTAATTAATTTTTAGCGTGATTAGTATTAAAGAAGACAAAGAAAACATTGGCAGTTAGTTTGACACATGGCAACAAGACCAAATTTAAAATCCTATTGCAAAAGTGTCCTTGTTGACGAAGTAATACACAATGAAATGATATTATACACATTTCATTCAATCAGTCAATCAATTTCAAAATTGCCTTTAAAGATAAAACAACAATTTTATCTAAGTTATTTACATGTTTTTAATGTCATGTCAGCGAATTTCTACCACAGTTATCTGAGAACAACAAAAGGAGCGTTTGCATTATGAGAATACATATTTTGATCAATTAACTGATTTTTATCGGATTAGGCATCCATAGCAAAAGAATTATATTAACAATGGGGAATATACTTGAGAGGAAGGTTTCTATTAATTAATTTTAAAGCGGAATTTTTGTAAATTCTTTTTATCACGTCAAAAAATATCACTGATAAGATATATCTATTATATATATCTAAAGCTAGTGAAACCATGCACAATACGTACACATTGCCACATTGAAAAAGAAGCAAAGTCAGCTTTAAATTTTTCTGAGGGTAGTTATTCTGTGATCAGTCACTTTAGAAATGTTTCCAATCAACTTAATTTATGCAAGGGGTTGCTAATTTCTGTACAGGTATTCCTTGTTTGAATTGACGGGAAGTTCTATATGGCTAGATTTAAAAACTTTACTTTAATAAAAAATATTTTTAATTCAGGAGAATAACAATTGCTAGGACGGTTGCCATAAGTGAGAATAAAACAACGAGAAGTCCGAACAAATAAAAAACATAAATTTTGTCTTTTGAATATTTTATCACCAGATCTTTACATTCCGTTCCGTAAAGTTCTCAGATTAACACCATTAAACTTAATTCTTTATCCTATTTTTCTATAGATATGCGGATGTATTTCTTATCTTTTAGGCGAGTTTAGCAGCCCATAATTTTAGTGTTTTACACTTTCTGATACAAATATTTTATCGTGCTTCAGTGTGTTATATATACTAAAAAGACGATAAAGACGTTGCTTTTAGGAGAGATTTGAGTTGCTAAGAGTTTTCTAACATCAGCTGTTAATATATTTTATTGTGAAAATTAATTAAAAAAATTGTTAAACTAGTCGTTAGCCTGTGGAAAAGGCCACAAGAATTTGCCCGCTGCTAATCACAGCTACCCTAATTTACAAAATGACAACAATTTAATAACAGCAGGAACCTTAATTAAAGTGAGAGTGGTGTGCAAAACATAAATTTTGATTTTAATATATCCTGCGACTCGATACAGTTTGACACGTTGGCTATGCAGCAAACCAAGCTGAAAGGATAACACCTGCGTACACTCCGTCAAGTAGCTAAACTTTTTGTTCATTCTTCAGCCAGTCGTATTTGCCATACTACTAATGATTGTTATTGTTGTCTCATAGGTGACACCAAAACTCCGCACTGCAGACCATAATTAGGAGGCTTCACAAGGGTCTTTTTGTGTTAACAAAAAAATCACCCACAGCGGAGAATATTCTGGACCTCCTTTGAGTAATTAAAAGTCTTTGTTAAGAAATACGGATTTGTTAATCTCCCGCCATGATTAGTTCTTACTCTTTACCTTATAAGGACTCCTAGCCTCCTAACCAAGGTAAATTTTAATCACTAAAATGTATGCTGCGATGGTCACAATTAAGGGATTATTATGCGCAAGAGCCTTTTTTCAGAGGAGGTTTCGTCCCACATCGATCAAAGCACTGCTGAGTTTAGATTTTATGTGAAAGACGCAATGAAAACTAAAGTTGATTTTGATTGGCACATGTTTTTTTTATATGTATAAGAAGCCACTTTATAAGAAACTGGACTAGTCGCCTTTCCAAAAATTAAGGAGATTTTACTAGTTGTAAAAATGTAAACATTTTAAGTATAAAAACCTTTTTCAGGTATTGCTACCTGCTACAAAAATCGGAAGACTACTTAAGAATGGACGATCCAAACGGAAAAAATATATTTTAAATGATGAACAAAACGCAAAGAATGCATTATTTTATTGTTCCTGGTATGAAAGTGTCTTTGTTGTGTCAAAATCATGTTTTTAATTTAATACATTTCATGCATCATCGAAGAACATTAATCACACTACTACTGCAGAAAAGAATGCAACGCGTTATAATTTATATACACACTATTTATTGGCCAAAAATGTAAATTTTTTCTTTGCATTCCCTTTTTTAACACCAAATATACCAAACTGTATTTTAGTACTTCTGAAACTTGACATGGGGCGTATTTATATGTTAGCTTTTATATTTGCTTAAAAGGTTTTAAAAGACCTTTAAATTAATGTTCTTGCAGAAAACTAATCGCATATAAATATACAAATCAATCAATATTATTAATATCAAACACATATCTAATTAAAGAAAAACGTTGCAATAAACTTACATAAAACAGTGTTTGGTCAGTTTTCCAAATTTTTATGTTTTCTGTCGTAGTAACAAGATACGTATTATCGTCACCTCCACCGAGTCCTGTGTCACCAACAGTAATTCCATAATCTACGAACGCACTATAACATCTTTCCAAACTGGTGGCTAGCAACACCAGCAAAATTAATTGTTTGTATTTCATTTCTGTGTGATTCTTGGATTGTAGTTTTTAATTATGAACACATTTTTGCTTGCTAAATCATATACCAACAATCAAGGAAGCGTAAGGAGACAATAGAGATAAAAAATCAAATTATAAATACATTTAAGAAAGAACATTGTCTACTATTTAGTATTATATGAAGCCTTACGCTTCCTTGATTGTTGGTATATAGATGACAAGCTTGATAGGAGTTTTAAAAAAGTGTGACCACGTATTCGCTAGTTAATTATTCGCAAATTTGATTGGCTCGATGATTTTTAAAGCCTTTTACTTTCTAACACTCGTCCCATTTTTTTCTGAATGATTTGTGGTATATCGTTTTAATGACTCCAAACATATATTCAAAACAGTAAGAAGTCATGTCGTTATTTCTTTTTTTGAAAGTTTCTCGAGATTTCTAAGAGGCCATATTTTGTGTTTCACAAAGTCATTTTGCCATAACAGGCCCGGCGGAGCAATTATTCAGTGTCAAAGGAGGCCCGACCATGGTTATGGACCGACGGGCTAAGAAAATCTTTTAACTTTCGGCCCCCTAGATTGGCTAAAGCATACTTCAAATTCCGAAATATTGCGCTGAAAGCCTTCACAAAATGCAGGAGATTATATATAGAAATATAGAAAAGCCATATTTTATCTAAGATATATTTTCAAAATAAGAAATAGTAACATCGAAGCAAAATAAAGATAATGCAGAGAAAGGCTATGATATATGACAACTACCAGTTCTCCTTTGTAAATTTTCCGAATACTCGCTTTCTGTTGTCGTCCGATGGAACAAATGCGTTGGCAATTTTGATCAGGTCTAGTTTGTCAGTCCTATCTTTGTGGAAATTGAAACCAGCCGGAAGCATTGTTGATCTAATACGAGCATATGTATATATTGATCAATTAATAATTGATTAAAACACATGACAACCTTATAAAAAAACATCACTTCCTGGCAAAAAAGTGGGGGGGGGGGTTAGCTCCCCCTCCCCCCCCCCCCCCCCCCCCCCCCCCTGGCTCAGCTGGGCCTGAATAATGATGGTTTTTAACTATCTTAAGTGAATGATACTCCGTTTACACCAAATAAAATTGCTTACCATTCCCACATAAAGTTCAAAACACATTTCCCACGATCGAAATAAAATCCATTATGCTCAAAAATTTTGACTTAAAGCCTCTTTGAAAGAAGTGAGAAATATGCTCTTGTCATGACCATGAATAAAGTTTATGAAGAACCTGATAGCTAAGTTACACCATAATAGTAATCTTTAAAATTTATTTAACTAAAAGTTTGCAAGTGGTTCTCAACATCAACCGTTTCACACTTTTACAACTTCGCCTTAAGTCTAATAACAGTGTCTTCAGATAATAGCCTCATATTTACTTTTCAAATTACGTTTTTCAACATACATGTGTAGCAAGCAACCACTACAATAGCTCGACCAGCATAAAATACACCAAAAGGTTTTATTATAAATAACAACTTAACTCGAATATGAGTTCAATTACATTCAATTTTGCGCCATTTATCTTCTTATGTGCGAACAAATTTCTCGTGCTGCACGAGCACGTCAGCGATCCGCCATTTTTGTTTATGTTTAAACATGGTTTTAGATAAAACACAAATAAAACCAACTCTACGGGTTGTTTTGTTAAGGTTTTACTATGGTATAAACAGGTATGAATAAAACATGATTTTATGAAACCTCATTACAACATGTTTGAACTTTGAGGTGGTGTGAATGGGGTATAATAACTCAATTGCTGGAATTTAAGAAATATACCTACAGGCAAAAATTTTGATCTAAATTTTTATAGAAAAGATACAAAATTAAAAGCAATTCAACCACCTGAATATGAGTAAGAGCTTAAATAGGGTGGGGAATATACCCTAGTTATAGTGTGACATAAATAGTACAATCCGAAAGTAGGAAACGTAAGACAAATAAGTAAAATTTTAAAAAGAATTGTAATCCTTTCCTTTGCGATCGTGTTAAATAGAGCTTTTTATGACGTTGTATAGAACTTACATAGAACATTTTATGACCTTGTAATACATATGAGGGAAAGTGTGGCCTAGTAATACAAGAGTGGGAAGGTGTGACTTGGTAACACAAATGAGGGAAAGTGTGGCTTGTGAACACTCACTGAAAATCTCATTACAACATGTTTGAACTTTAGGTGTGAATGTGGTGCAATAAGTCAATTGTTTGAATTTAAAAAATATCCCTACGCATTCAAAAATTATGATCTATTTTTCCATAGAATATATATGTATTTAAAAGTAATTCAACCACCTGAATATGATCAAGAACATGTAAGCTTAAAAGGGGTGGGGAATATACCCTAGTTATAGTGTGACATAAGTAGCAGAATCCGAAAGTAGGAAACGTAAGATAAATAAGTAAAATATTAAAAAAATTGTAATACTTTCCTTTGCGCTCGTGTTAAATAGAGCTTAATGATCTTGTAAAGAACTTATATAGAACATTTTATGAGCTTGTAATACAAATGATGGAAAGTTTGACCTGGTAATACAAATGTGGCAAGGTGTGACCTTGTAATACAAATGAGGGAAAGTGTGACCAGGTGTTCAAAAGTCAACAATAATCATTTATAAAACTAATTAGACGGGTTTTTTTATCTTCCAAAATTCCTAAATAATAAAAAATGGGAATTCACCATTTTTTATGAAAAGTTAAACCCATTTAATAATATAGATATTATCATGTCTTGAACAAGCGAGTTTATTCTAGACTATTCTAGGCTTAGTTAAGGACATAATTCGGGGATCGAAATCAACCAATCAGATCATAGCAATTAAGTAATTAACTTTGGCTAACTTATCTTTTTAAGTTAAACTCACTTATTCAGTAGGGTTTCTTTTTAGCTAAGTATTTTGCATGTTGTACGTATTTTAGGTTACTTCCCAGCATCTTATCGTGTCTCGGTTTTTATGGCATACAATTTTAAGGGAACAATTAAGAAAATTACTCGAATATTTATATTTGTAGCTACAACCATCCACATAATCTTTGAGACAAACTAGAAATTCTATCAAAAAACCAGAAATGGCCGTTGACGCAAATGTCCATTTTTCCAACTGAGACGGTTTAAACATGTAAAAAGTTCTAATTAGCCTATAGCAGCACTGTAAGGCTTCGTTCTAGTGAACTTTTCGGTTTCACTAGTTGAATTCAGAATTTCCTAAGACGCTAAGTCTTAAGTCGAAGATAAAGCTGAAGTTCCGTGAGCCTGGAGGCAGTACGTCGAGTTTGAGAAGACTTGTGGTGCGAGTTTGTGAATTTTTTTTTGTCAAAAATCGAAAAGTCTCAATATTTATGTGGGTGATTGTAGCTTGAACAAATTAAAATAGAACGCAGTTATTTCTATATTGGTCACGTCCTAGGTATTCCTCGGTTTTTGTATTTCGGCGACAACGGAGTATATGATACTTAAGCGACCTGGGGATGAGGTTGTGTATCTATTAGACATCACTGTAACTATAGCAGTAGTCATGTTTGCTTATGCAGCGGTAGGCAGTTATTAAATTACTTTAACCGTATTTGGGTTGTGATCTGAGTAATCCGGTGAAAGGTTAGGGGTAGTAAAAACTCTATACTCTTGCAATTTCCATTCTATTATCCTATTTTAAAAGTTACTTTGCCGATATAACACACATGATAAGAAAGCAGTGGTTGTCTAACATTCGTAGGGAAGGTATTCTTCCTATAAACAAAACATTTCTATATATGCTATGTTCATTTCGAAGAGGGATGTTTCTAACGTAAATTGCGAGTCAGTTATTACCATCATTCGTTCCTGCGACAAGTTTGTTGTTCATATTGCTTCACAAAAAATTCAGTTGCAAATGTCACACATCTTACTCCCAACACCTGTCTTTTTTCACCGAAAGCAAATGATGTATATCTTTTATTTTATGCCATATTACTTTTCAGGGGGAAATGTATGTAACCTCTCTTCTTTAATATATTTCAGGCCGAGTTGATGGGTGAAAATAGAAATATAGAGATAGTTGAAAGAATGTTATTTTCATTTACAAATAAAAAAAGAGTCTGAAGATATCTGCTAGAAGTCTTAAAAAGGCATCCGAAAAAAACCCCTTTGATGATGGTACATAATGACGAATTATATTTTATCGTTGGTCGACATGGCTTTAAAAAGGATGCAGTCCCCTTAGCAACCTTGTAACCAGGCAACTTCGACACATAAATAACTGGTGCCACTACTACTATAGACATTTGAACATTACCAGAGAAGAGATCGGGGACCACAATAATCGATAAGGGTGTTGGAAACCATGTGACACAAAAATCTTAGATGATACAATACGACCAAGTTAACTCGAAAAAAGATATAACGAACCTACTATTTTGAAGTTGAAAATTCCGCTAAAGTCACATCGCAACTCCAGCTGTAATGCAGATATACCTTTTCCATCACATGATAACGTAGTTTCCCTTATCAAAGCAAAGAATGTCGAGAGGATGTTGAATCTGATATAGATGAAAGTTTCACGGAGATAGCCAGTAATAAAGATAACAGCTTCGTTTCAGATGATTCGCATATTTCGTCTAGTGAAGAGGTGAATGATTCCTGTGAAGAATACTAAGAAGTATGGGAGGGTGATGACCCTATAAGACAACTTATGTTTATTGTGTTTTGGTCATGTTTGGTATCACTGTTAACCGAATGTTTTACTTGGTACCGAGGGCGCACTTATTAGGGAGGGGCGTTAATAAAAGAGGGGCGTTTATTTACAAAAAATATTTTTTGATATATGAGATAATTTTTATATATCCTCAACATTTACAAGGTCATCTTCTTCTTCATCAAAGTCAATTAAATTATCTTCATTAAAAAGAAAGAAACGAGAATTAATAACAACAAAGCGTTCGTACAATATTTTTACTTTTAGAGGGGGCGTTTATTAGAGAGGGGTGCGTTTAAAAAAGAGGGGGCGTTTAATGGAAAAAATAAGGTACTTGTGTTAATAATAACAAACGCAAATGTGTTTCACAACCTCGTATCCATGTTAGGGAATGGGAAATTCCCTTCAAGCTTCTTCTATACTTTTCTCTGGCAACACGTTTGTAAGGATTAGTGAGATAATGCCCATGATAAACATGCATATCTTTGGATCAACCTTCTATCACTGTATGCAGAAAATCATTTTATTTCCATGTGTAAACCAGGTTTACAAACTATACCGTAATGCCATTCTTTCGAGATGCTGCGAAGAAGGTCACTCGCTCAACCTAGCAGGCGACGGTCAAAGGTTTACTCCTAGCTATAATGCTAAATACGGGACATATTCCTTCTGAATAATTACACCAGTGAAGAACTTTTGTAGTGCATGTGAAAACCGCATGAAACTCTGGGAGAATGGAAAAGATTGATCTAACGGCTCTGTTTGATAAAATTTAAAACAAAGGATGTTCGTGTTGATGTATTAAATACCTACAGTCGTATCCAAATTCGGGCATTTATAAAAAAGGACCAAGCAGATATAAAGCATCAGTTCGACATTTGGCACGTTGGAAAAAAGAAGTTGGTCAAAGCGTCCTAATGAAAAGACTGTGTAGAGTTACAGCCTTGGAGAAAGTTCATTATAAATATTTTTTTGTGGTATGCAGCATCTTGAAATATGGACAGGATTATGTTAGGAGAAAAGTGGCTCAGCATATTGCGTCGTATCATAAATCAACATTGTTTGGAAGATTATCAGAAAATGCCATCACGCCAAACTGTTGAAGCGCGATAAAAGACAAAGTCAATAGTTAAAAGCGAATTCTCCCGTTTTTGCTGCTTTGGAAAGAATTGTTTCAATTGTATCGACAAAAATTAAGCGACTTGAAATATCTAGTTAACTTCCAACGCACTTGCAACCTAGAACTATGTCACTCTCTCTACGACAAGTTCTGTTTGACGTTGCTTCACTTCAGCTTGAATAGAACGATTGCCAGACCACAGCTTGCAATTCTAGATTACAACGATGGTGCAGCCGCGATGCGAGCTACAACTTAGACTGGAGAATTGAGGTTCAAGTAAAGATTTTTCAAAGTTACGCAAAATTAGTATGATAATCCAATTTTAGAAAAGAAAGATAGAACCTTCTTAAATAATCTACCTAGCGCCAGAGGACCAAGCACTTCCGTAAGTATAAACTACAATGAAAAGTCGAACAAAACGGGAGCAATTGCAACTAAGAAGAATAGATTTGATCTTGATTTGATATTTGAACTTTTATGTATAGTGATATTGTATACACATATAAACGATTCTTGTTTCGGATTGCCCAAACTGCGCACGAAGGAATTACTTTTTAAACGTCTTTTCCAAGTGGTTTATGAACACGCCATGCAAATAGCTTTTATCCGGCGAATCGATCAGGCCTGATAAGAAAATTTTGTTATAAGGAAGGAATATGACTGTCTCGCCTACCCTAAGATCACAAAGTAAGAGGGCTCAACATATTACGTCTTTTAGCCTGGACTTTGTATCAGTCTTAACTGACTTCGAAAATAGTTGAATCTAATAGTAGGCTATTCCGCGATGCACTTATGTTATGTGTGTAGCACTATCTACTCTTTTAATGAAACGGAGAAAAGTGAGAACGAGATGTACAATTATTACAAATATGAGGGCAGAATGTTACATATCTCTTTAATAATAGCCGCATTTTTTCTGCCTGTCCGCGAAAGACGCGTCCTGTTAAGCAAACACGAAATTTTTATATCTGAACGAAATGCGATATATTTTTACCGACTTTGTTTTGATCGCCCGCGTGTAGCAAGCCACAAAGTCCATTTTGATTTTAAAAGTGGTGTGTTCAGTGCCAGGTTTGTAGGTTTTTGTTTGACCTTTTTTACTTCAAAATCTTTTTATTTTGTAATATTTGTTTTCTGTATGTTTTCACATGTTAAGGTAAATATATTTTTTAGCCACGTAAGAATCTTAAACCACCAAGATTTTGGCTATGAACGTAGATTTCGAGGGAACATCCTAAAACCAGCTAGCTAGCCTTATTTATTCCTATTTTTTTAAGGTTGCATTCAGTTAATATAAGAGCTTTCATCCTAGCCAATTTTTTTTTATTTGCACGTTGGGTTATTACTATCTACCTAGCTATTTAGCTACCTCTTCCTAAAAATTGAAAGTAACCAAATGCAGTTTAGCTACAACAAACTTCTTAAGGAATAATTCTTATGCTAAATACAGTTAGGTAGCTCCGCAAAATTAAATGTCTCAGTGATATTTTTAGCTGGACAGGGTAACGACAGGCTTGTTTCCTGTGTTTTTATTTAAACCGAAGTTGCGATAAAGTTTTTGTGGAAAAGGGTATTACGCCTATACGCCTGTTCAACTCTGTTTAACTGTACAAAGCGCTTAGCCCAGTGTTAACAACGGACTGTTTTTTAGGAAAGGGGGCTGTTACGCCTATGCGCATGTGCGACACGGTTTGGGGGTCAGCCACTGTGACAATTAATTTTTAAACTTTCTCGGGAACATATTTTTCAAAATAAAAAAAAGGTAGCCGACTCTTTTTGCTATGACGAGGTAACAACAGGTTGTGAACTGTGTTTTGATTTCAGCGAAAGTTGCCGGAGAGATATTTAAAAAAAAAATTAGACCCCAAACACTATATATATAACGTTGCGCTTCACTTGATTTACGACATATTGCATACCAGTACTAAAGCGCCCTACCAGAATGTGTGGCATTGTTTACGGCTCTTATTAATTGCTTTATCGGGCGTTTAATGTCATGTAACAAGGATAGTTGTGGCTTTAACCGGCGTTTCGATGCCAACAGACTGTTACCTGTGTTTTTATTTAAACAGACTCTGCGAGAAAGTTTTTTTCAAAAGGGTATTGTCCCTATACGCCTGTGCAACACGGTTTAACTAAGCGCTCAGTCTGGTGTCACGATTAATTTTTTAACTTTTTACAAAAACTTATTCCGCAAAATAAAATAACATTGACCGATTGTTTTTTGTATGACTGAGTAACAACGGTTTGTAAACTCTGTTTTTATTTCAGCTATCGTTGCGGGAGAGTTATTTTTTGAAAAATATGTTACATTCGCAAGACTATAATGGTGTATGCGCTTCACTTGATTTAGGACAAACTGCATACCTGTACTAAAACATACTTGTACTATCTGATCGTGTGGCACAGTTTATGGCTCTTATTAAGCGCTCCACAGAGGGTTCAACGCCTACATTTACTTGTGGCTTAACCCGGCTAGGCTATAATAATAGCCGTATTCTTTCTGTCTATGCGCAAAATGGTACCCCAAGTATCGAGACACACGAATTGCAGTATATAAAGGACGGGAGAACCCGTGGATTTATCCACAGGCTAACGACTAGTTATAAATACTCTAGTTGCATTTCATGCCCACGCAATTTATTCAAATCTGATAGAGCAGTGAATAATACTGACTTCTCCAATCTTTGCCAATAAAATCTTTTTCTAAAGGAATTTGAACGCCCACATCTTACGTCCTTTTACTTTCACTTCTTTTTCTTCATCAACATGAGCGACGAGGAACTTGTGCGGCTGCTGTAACAATTGCAGTTGTCTCAAAAAAAGTCAAGAAGTAAAAAAAGAAAGTATTGGGTTAAGCCGTGGCGGAGTAGGCGGTCACAACTCCATCTTTATGAGACCTGGATCTCGGAATTGCGTCTAGAAGAGGAGAATGAATTACTTGCAAATGACGGCAGAAAATTTTGACGAAATTCTTGGGCTTGTTGAAAAAATTTGTTTGTGTCGATTTTAGATTTTCTTCCTGCAATGTTTTTCTCTTGAATACTTCCTCGCTCTTCTGTATGTTTGTTTCATGTTTACATAACTTCGGTACAATTCAAAACGCGTTATGATTGGTTAACATCTCAATTTAACAAGACAATAGGTTTATATGATCATATATCATATAAAAAATAGGACGTGTTCTATCTTTGAAAATTTGATCATATACATATGATCATAGAAATTTTCATCATATAACGTATGTTACACGATCAAATTTATATGATCATATAGTAATGTCATATAAAATTTGATTGTGTAAAAAATTTGCTAGGAATGGAATTTAGTGCTGAAACTTTTAGATTTTTTTAACTTTTATTGAATCTTGTGTTAAAAAAAAGTTTTTCAATAAATTTACACTTCGTTGGTGGTCGTGATTTTTTAGGATATCTATTTTTACTTTTACCTGCATATGCATGTAAAATATTTATTGGTTTATAACACAGATCTTTTTTCAAAACACTAGAGATATAAATAGAGCAATAGCTGCTAGATTCTATTAATAAAGATGAACCAAGTGTATTCTGTGTATAAGTATATACATAAGTTTAACATTTCACCCCTTAACAAGTAGTACGGCAAAACGAAACTATTTTTTTGGCAATTTCGAAAACAGCAAACATTACGGGTACGTTTTTTTTTATGTTTTATTAGTTATGAACATATTTATTTACGTGTCGTCTTAAGTGGTTATTAAAGCGTTGCTAAAATATATGGAAGCTGCTGGTATCTACTTCAGATCACATTTGAAGAAAGATTGCGATCCACTGAAATGACGTCATTTCTGATTACCTTGACCTTGCTTAAATTCCGTATGATTTTGATTTTTTTATGATCTGCCCTTAAAGCTGCTAAGAAGTTAGAAAGCGTAATATTCATATTTCCAGCCTTGGTATTTTTGTGCCTTAATTTCTAAGTATTTTCAGTCTACTAAGAGAACTTTTTTGAAGGTGGCTTGGTAAATTATCTAGATTTAAGCCATATTGTCCTAGAAAGTCGTTTAGTAGCTGCTTAATTCTTGGGTCAAATCTCTACCTAAATAGAAAGCAGACGTTAAGCGCAGAAACACCTTTTGACAAATGCAACCTGGTCAAGTGAAGACTTACCTTTCAACATATTCCGAAAATTCCTGCTCAAAATCATTTTTTTATCTGGGGGGCGCAAGTGCAGTTTTAAACACGAAATAATCTATTGAGCGACTCCTTGATTTTTGATCTGATAACAACTTTACTGTCGTTCTCAGTAATCATAACATTCCCATTAGCTACAACACTATCCCATTTCATATTCTGAGTGTCTTGTTCTTCGGAAGAAAGTTGAGCAAACTCAATGGGTTTCTCAATTTTACTTTTAACTGAAATTCTTGAACTGATAGCAGAAGATCTTCCAGTAGTACAATTTGTGGTATTGCTGCTGAAATCCATTTTTGGTTATATCTCAGGCAGCAGAATTTACTTTATAACTAACGCCGCGCTCCGCGTGTTTTAATTGTCTTTGCATCCTTTTATATGGAATAAATTATCATAAATATTTATAAGTCAAGTTCCTAAAACAATCACAACATATCCATAATTAAGCGCTTTACCAAAGCCCATTTCATGATAACCAAAATCGTAATATTTTGAATAGAAAAAGTTTTAAGACTTAAAAGTTGCCATGGTGTGCTTTTATACCGATGTGAAAGAATTATCACAAAGACATTTCGTGTTGCATTTATGGTACTAATTCTCACATGTATTAATTTACGCGCTTTTCTCAGATACTAGTAAAAATTATCGAAATTAGGTATTTTGCCAAAAAATCAAGAAATTTTCATATTTCGTGACACAGGTTCATTAAAACTGTAATTCTGTTGATGTTTTATGAAGAAAATCTTTTTACAAATATACTTATGTCTTTATGTCATTTAAAAAAATTAATACCTGCAAAACTTTCTGCAAACAATCTATCACGAAAATTATTACCGCCGAAATGTAGTTTCTGCTTCCATCCGAGTAATTATCTGCCTGCAAAAGCCAGTACCATTAGGCACGGGAAGGCGATAAGAGTTTTTAAAGGAAATAATAGATTCTGACCTAACAATAAAGAATCAGGTGCGCATTTTTAGCATGATTTTATTGCCTGTACGGAACGAAATACGAAATTTTTGGCCAAATGATCTTGTCATTACTTTTTTATGGGAAATGTTGGTTCTGCTGGTGCAAAAATCAAGAATTATGTTTAGTTTTAAGCCTGGAGTATTGGGGCTTGGAAATTTGAATTAATGGTCTTATATGCATAAAAAGCATTTGTATTAATTGAGTTACCTAAAAGTAAAATGAAAAATATAACAAGCTTTTTGTGAAATAGTAACTTATGAAATTTGCAATTTTTCACGCATTTAAGTCTTGTCAATTCTAATTTGGTTACTATGAGGTTAAAAGTTATACCATGCTGTATAAAGCCCGTAGTAAAGGCTTTTTAGCCAATCAGCGGAACGGATTTCCCGTATAAGCCGGTTGAAAATGGCTATTAATTAATAATGCCGGATATTAAATAATGTACTGAAATAGGTTCCATTTGGACTTTTGTAGACATAGTTGAATTTTTAAATTAAGGATAATTAACTCATCGACTCAAAACCACACTTAACTGTTCTTGTTAGATATAATAGATTTCGCCACCGCGTGTTTTATTTTAAGCTCTGTAAAGTTATTTTTAAAAGTTGTAAGGTGTGATAATTGTATGATTTAGGAAAAGCAGACAAAGCTCAAATCCATAATTTCTACCTATACATAAACTTTCTTTTTTACAGTATATTAATAAACATTTTTCTGCAGTGTCTCTTGTAGATTTTAATAAATCAATATTCTTCTTTACGTTTGATTCCTAGTGGCCATTGAAAGATTGTGACTGATTCTGTATAAAATATGCTAAATTTCTTGTCTACTTTACAGCAAAGTTGCCAACCCATCATCATATTTACTTTAAATGAAATGAACTTTACTGCGAGTGGCCAACCTGGTTTAAATTGCGTAATTATTATCCTAGATGTACTTAGAAACCAAATGGGAGATAATAGGGGCTTGTGCAAACTTATGTTTGATTCATGACACTATCTTTCTAGTTAAAAATTGGTAATAAGTACCCTGCTTAACTTCCCAGCTTTGTACCATACTTAGGCAGGCAATATAAGTCGATATGATCTAAGATTGACTGTACAGTCACATTTCCAGGCACAAGTGCATAGGGAAGAAAAAAGGCAGCAAAAAATGAAATTAGGAAATAATAAATACCACAAGTCATCTATATTATAATACCCGGACTTATCTATGGGTCACCGACTAGTTATTAAGAAAAGCCGAAATTAAACTTTTATTAAGCGTCCATTAATGTTCCATTCTTTATTTAACTTCGTCATGAAAACACATTGCGAAACGTGCATGCAGACGACAGCTATTGTTATGGAAAATTAAATTTTTATTTTACTCATTTTTATGTGTATATAATGCATATCGAGCATCTATTATCGATTCCTTGGCACGAAATTTTTAATTATAAACGATAGCATATTACTGCCTACTTACAAATTTCAAATGTTGTGAAACGCTGCACTTTCGTACTTGTTTGCGTACCGTACAAGAAATCGAGTGCGATTTCCTCATTCAAAATTCTCGTTCGTAAAATACGAGTTCGTACAGGTTCTTATTAAAAAAATCTTCTATTAACAAGTTTTATTTCATAAACCACATTTTAATGCATGTAATTAGAGTTTTAATTTGCCTACGAACGTTTCAAATCACTGTGTATTTAAATATAGCAGAAAGAAGTTATTTTTAAAGCCTTGCTACGTTAGTAAAATAAGAAGGTTACACTCGTCTGTGATTATTTTAATGCAGCTACATTTGGGAAACAATGGTGAAGGAAACGTAAGACTAGTATAGGTACTGATTATCTTTTATTCTCGTTTCATTACATTATATGTGTCTGAGAAATTTATTCTATATCGTCAACGAATCAAAATCATAAACATTCCGAAATTCATATTCAGTAACTTTATTTTCTGTTAGTTTGTTACGTTTAATCTGTGGGGACTGCATCATCGTCCCAACTACTGCTTTCCCAACGCTTAAGTTATATCAAATTACTTTTGATTGTTGAGCAGAGCTATGTTTGTTTTTATTACACAACGCCAAAAAAAAGTTACACCAGTCAGGGCTGTCTCTTTGAATTAAATTTGTTTGCTTTTCCTTTTTTTTGATGTTTACAATTTTAAAACATAACCACGTTTACTTTTTTTACGACCGTTATTATTAACAAAAATTGTTAGCATAAACAACGAACTGATGCCTTTTATTAGGGATGTGGTGTTGTTGTTTTTAAATATTTTATTATAGTTTGTTTTTGGCTTTTATTCCTTCTCAATATATAACGGATACTGCAATGATGTTTAAAGAAAAACTGCAAAAGGTTGACAAAATACACATAAATTAACAAGTTTCTTTGGATCGTGCATTGTAAAGCTAGAATAAATATTCGATTTTGTCAGGACATTACAATAACAACAGCGATCTTGTTTTTATACCGCTCATTTTAATTTTTATGTGTTAATGTCGCAAGGGACGGCTCATTGTTTTGTTTAAGGGTAGACTATCTGCTTTTGCATACTCGCATAAATATTTTAGTACTCTCTACTTTTTTATGATTTATTTAATTACTTATTTATTTTATGGACTCGTTTATAATCAACCACAGATATGTAGCACATTGCGATGTTACAATGCAATGTGCTGCTATTCTTGTCCTTGTCTAAATATATATGTGGTCACGCCATGAATTTTATCTTGTCAAATTAAATTAATTAGGAACGAAAATTGTTATTGTATTAGGCACAAAAATATTTCCTTTAATTAGTAATAATCATATTGCAAATACAGAGGTTCCTTGGAGATACTTGCTGTCACAGCACATTTTAAAGTGTTGCTAATTTTCAACGATGAAAGTACTAACGACACAAGCCCCTATTATCTTTCATTCAGTTTCTAAGATTACAAGAGATGTTTCTGTTGTGAGAGAAATTATACAGTTTATTCATGTTTATAGTTTCAACACTGCTTTTTAATTTATTCTTTTTTTTTTACTTTGTGAAATGTTGACTTCAACTTTTTTTTAAAAAATTATGAGAAATAGCTTTAATGCAAATGCTTACTAGATTTTTTAAGTAACTACTATTTTTCTTTTGTTCAAAATAGCATGACGCCTTCGCCTCAGTCCAGTCTAAATTTCACCATTTTGCCTTTTGCAACGGAGAAAATGCTCGAGCAGTCAAACTGTCAAGTTTTTGGTGATTTAAATGCTATTTTAATTATCGCTATTTCTCTGTTTCTAAAATTTATATTGTTGAAACAACTTAACAATCCACTAAAACATGCTTTATTAATGAATTATCGAAAGACAATATTTGTAGTCCCATAATAATTTTTTGACATGACATTTTTTTGACGTTTTGTTTCTTTACTCCAGTTCCTAAAGGTTGTTTCCATGGTATATTTTACATATTTCGAAGATAACATGCCTGCATATTGCTATTAGCTACTATTTATAAAAAGGCATAAATGATTAATTAACCCTAATACAATGCAAACTGTTTTGTCTATCTATACCAAGAAATATTACCGAGGTCAAAAGTATAAACGAGCTTGCGAGGTCAATACGCTGACCGAGCGTAATATTTCTCGGAAGAGATAGGTACAACAATTTATATTGTATTTTTAACTGATAGCTATTTTGTTTGGGTTTGTAGAATCCAAGATTATTTTCCGGAGATTCACTTATGACAAGGTTGTAAAAACCGTGTTTTAATAAAAAAAGAAAACGTTTGATTTGAATTTCATTGTATGAATTTTTAAAATATATGTATGAAAAGAAAACAAAGCATTTGAATATGCATAGATTGAGTGTTTTTAACCGCTTTTCAAACCAAAGTTCATTCTTCGTCAGAAGTCTTATCACACACAACATTCCTTGCTGTAATGCAAGGTAATGCGAGGTTTTGAATTTAATGGAAGTAGATTTTTGAGACAGTATGTAGCTGGCTATGTTATCAATTCTCTGGCGAAGTTGTTTTTTTACATTTTAGTAACCATTTTGGTTGCTATGAAGTTAAAAGCTATACCGTGCTGTATAAATCTGTAGCAAAGGCCTTTTTGGCCAATCATCGAAATGTATTTCCCGTATAAACTGGTTGAAAATAGCTATCGGTTAAAAAAGCTAAGTACATGGATTAAACGAGAAATACACTGGATTCTTTCACGGGAATAAAGCTAGTTTAGCATTTCTTTTTATACTTGACATTAATACTAATGTAGGAAATTAATAAATGCGAATAGTTCCCGTTATCATATTTATTATCGTATTATATTACTTGCAAAGATCATAAAAAAAGCATAAAGTAACAGGTATAGTGTACTAGGACATCACCGCCGCCAGCGCAGGGACAAATGTTTACATATGCGGCTCGAATCTATCTCGTGACGTCAAAATTTTAATCACACGTCTACCAGCTTAATTAATTTAGAGTTTACATAAATATTTAGGAAATTTCATATACAGGCCAAATGGTCATTATTGGACGAGGTTGTTTTTGACATCAATTGTGTTATCAGGTATTAGGAAATTCGAACAAAATATGTGAAAATATGGCTTGAACAATGGTAAAAATAAAAATTGATTTGACTGCTAAGTAACAGGTATTAATGTGAAAAAAATGTACATGGGACATTGTATATACATAAGATACAAAATTGATAAATAAACGAAATCGGGAAGAATTACACCTTTCGTTAAAATTTGTACATTAAAGATTAATTTGCTGGTAAATACAATTAGAAATCTCTTCAGGTTACGTAGTCATTTAAAAAAGTCTTTTTTAAGAGAACATATGAAGGTTAGAGAGAGAGACACTAGCAAGTAGAGCAAAGGGAGGGGCAGCAGGACCAAACACAAGACTGGTTATGATCTAATCCCCAATGTCTGAAGAAGGCGTATCCGCAACAATACTCGCAACTGCGCATAAAAAAAGGCGTTGAAGGTATACGTCTTGTCGATGGTCGTTTCGTTGTTGTCGTCTTCTCATTTTGCTTTGATTTGTTATGGTCTGGAGCACCAATTTTCTTCACAGATAAATCTGGCACATTATTTACTTCGTTGTTTCCAGGATTTTTTTTCGCCATACCAATTGCAGAAACTTGAATGTTACCACTAGGCATAGCTTCAGTAATATGCGATGGCATACTCAGATATCCCAATATTGCGAATAACAAGAACAAATGCTAAAAAATATGAAATTTATCACTAAAAAAAGGTTTTTAAATTACACTGACAGGAGAGTGGGTTTATGTTGAATAGGTCACGAGGTAAGAAAACAGAGATTTCTAATTTACTCAAGCCAACCTGTATTTTTCACTCCCTGGAATTTCTATGGCAATTATCAAATTCCTTAAGAAACGCAGCAACATTTCTATCGAAGCTGGATTCTATCTATCTTTTACTATGCACATTCAAAAGATGGTTATTAAGCATACCTTCATATTGTTGCGTTATTGCTTTAGTCCTGATCCAAGTAAATGTATTGCTGACTCATTCACCAGTTCTTTAAGTAGCTTGTTTGGCATGAAATGATGCTTGCCAAATTTTTTTCTCGTGCATTTATGCACTTGCCTTAATCCCCATCAGAAAGGAATTATGCTTGATCCCAAAACAACAATCAGAATGTATAATCCATTGATGATACTGATAACATATCTCAAACAGCGTGACGCCGAATTACAATAATTTCATTTGCTGACTTAGTCCAGAAACGACGAGGAAAACGAGTCGGGTGGTCTGATTGTATGTAATGATTATATTGGTCCTATTTTTATTATGGTCATTTATGATGCTAATATGCCATGAAACACGGTCGTCATTATATGCTTTTTTACATTTACATAACATCGTCATCGATCGTCAACATTTGATAACTTGACAGCTAATAATGGTCACTTTTAATTCAGCATGAAAATTTATTCAGCGTGTAAAAAACAAAAGGATACGTTTGAAAGGTGGCATAAAAAATACTTAGTCTAATGTTACAAATAAAATATTATGTGCCAAAAACATGACAGGACTGTCATTTCTTTTTTCTTAATGAGTATGCCGACAATATAGACCAGAAAAAAGATAAGAAGAGAGATATGTACTTAATACATCAGATTGCCTTTCTGTCACTTATATGTAGAAATTGGGTTCTTGTTAGCATCAATAGAGAAAGTTAAAGTAACAACATTTCTGTCGCGATATTTATTCTGCAATTAAATTTACAGATTCAAATATATCATGGAATTCTACAACAACAACCTTTGGACGCATTTTATTAACTTATTTATTTTCTATCTCAACAACATTAGATGGATAATACATTTTCAAATTAATTTGAATGTATAATCATTTTTTAAATTTGCTATCTATGCCTTGCTCTCACTCACTCTCGTCTGTATATTTTAGGACTTCACAAAGTTTCGCAACAAACAAGGAAAATCATAATAAATTGTAGTGGGCCTTAAATGGACTCTTGTGGTATCCATGTTTGTTAGAGACTTTTACATGTTTGAAATAAAGATAATAAGTAAACAAAGCAAACTAATAAACTTATAATAAACAAAAACAACTTTACAATGATTATTTTACGATGTTTGAAATAACAGTGTAAACAACACGTCACATATGGTCTATTTATATCTTTTTGAAGTTCGGTTTGGGTAATTTTTATTTCTACAGATTTCCACGAGTTATTTTATGTTTCATGTTATTTTTAGATTTTAATGAACTTATCCATGATGCTACAGTAATGCTTCTTTGCCCTTTATAATTTATGTTTTGAACACGCCTTACTTGTGATTGTTAGATGTTAAGGCGAGGAGTAAACAATCCAATTTTATAATTTAAACACAATTATTTATAAACTAGCAAATGATTATAAATTCGGAATGTTTTTCATCCTGTGAATTGTAGTGTTATTTCTATTTTATAAATAACATGGCGGGGACTGTAGTTTTAAAAGTTTCTTCTTTTACGTCATTTATAGAAAAAAATTTTTTATGGAAATTGGTGTTTGTGTTTCTATAAACATATTTATGATGTGGGTGAAGGCCTTGCAAGTTGTAGCTTTCAACGTGATCTTAAAGAGCGTTTTAATTAGCTGCAAAACGTATTAACCTGAAACCTCCTTCTTTCTCTCTTTTTAACTTTCTTTTAATTAAATTGTCTTGTGATATTTCAATTAACTAAAAAAATTGGGTGGTTTCAAGTTTCCTATATACCACTCTGGTTTTGTAAGTGCCGTTTGGAAAAATCTTGGGAATTTAAAATAAATCTTTTTTTTTTAATTTAAGCTCAATTTTTATAAATAAACAACTTTTCTGATTTATTATACCTGGCCTTGATGCAAAAATAAAGATTAAGCAATGACTAAATTAAAATGATGAAAAAGGGTGAACAAATTAATATAGCCATTTTTTGGAAAAGAAATGAAGAATTCAGCATACAATAATGAAGTTAGCATTCATTCTTTTTGATGCTAGCACACCTCTCTCATTTTGGTTAGTTAGCTACTGTAGCAAGTTATATATTTATCTAATAAAGTGTGAAGTTCTATTTTTGAGATCACACATTTGTAAGGGAAACACGTGTGTTTATTACAAATTGACGCCATTCAACTCCTATGCAAACTTTAGGATCAATTATAGATTACTTGAAGCTAAGTTGCCGCAATTGAACCTACCCTCACTTTATTGCAACGCCTAGTGACGGAAAGAAAATAATTTGCTAGCTTGAACACACGCATATTTAGGTAGACGTAATTTTGGAATCCCTACTTGATGTACAAAATCAAACTATGTAATTCAATTTTAGGAAAACAACTACTCTTTATATTCATAAAGTCAGTAAGGCCGCACTTAATATCTACAGAGTGAAATAATAAATTTAAAAGCTAGACTAAATACTGAAGGGAAGTGTGAACCACAGTATTAGCTCACCTTATAGGAAATGTAACGTTGCTAAAATTAGAAGCAGCTTCTTTCTTATTAGTAATTCAATTAACATACACTTCAAGTATCTTAATCTTTCTTCTTGACATCCGACAACGTGGGAGATCGATATTTATGATAAGCCTGTTTTACCTAAAATCTAAAATATAATATCTTTTGGATTTGTTAATCTTGTTTCACAGAGTTTAGGTAGATATGCTTTTGTTTGCTTGTATAAGCTTTGATTATTTTTAAATCAGATTCTGGTAGAGATTTCCTGTATAATATGTTAAGAATATCTGATTAAATAAAAATATTCAATATTACAAAAACAGCACCGACATTTATTAGCCTTATTAGTTATCTTCTGAAGCACAACTGTCAATCAATCATTATCATGCCACAGTAATTTATTGTTGCTAAGATCTTAAGTTGTAGCTGCATTAAAACATGTCGTTATTTAATGTACTACGTTTTAAAATTGCCGATTGGATTAATGAGTACAATTGGACGATCATTAATAAATTTAAAAAATAGAATAACTGTTACCGCGTGCCACAATTAACATCAAAGTCTTTTGTTTTCTACTGATTACACTGCCTATTACTGTGTCCTTTTGGATATATCTTTTCCGCCAATCCTAGTTCTAAACGATATCCTTATGCAAAAAACAACAACAGGTGTGTGTCTGCCTATTTCCATTGTAAACTTCTCTATACGACGCTCTTAGATTCGATTTATTTATTTGTTCTTCTTCTTTAATGTGTGATGCGATATCTTTAGCCTTGTAAGCATGAACGGAAGGCTAGTGGTCTTCATATGTTACACTGATGTAACAACATATATGTTACGTTTGTGGTTTGAATTTATTTTTAGGTTGTTGTTTCGTCATCAACTTTATTTTGTCAATCTTTCTTGTGCTGACTGAGAAAAGAGAGGAAATGAAACCAACTATATCATACACTTCCATACCGTGTGAAATATCGCTTTCGCAAATGCAATGTTTTAAAGTTTTAAAGAAAGGATGGGCCGTGGTGGGCGTCATTCTAAAACATACTCTCCATATCACTAACTGCTTGATTTTTTTAATTTGAAAAAAATATATATATCTGTATTTTTTTAATATCTTTCCATAAGGGACCTTTTCGTTATATGTTTTGTAACGAAAATTCTCTCTGTTGTTAAAAATACATTTTGTTTAAACAAGGGAATTAAAAATTCATTGAAAAGTAGCGCTATTTTTTGTTCCAAATTAATAATGCTTAGATGACGGTTTACGGCAATAACGAGGCAGAAATCAGGCAGAAATGGGGAAAAAACTGCGCCACAAGTGGACCGCCAGAAATCCTGTGGACTAGGCTATTAAGAAAAATGCTGATCATTTTTAAGACAGATAGTGCCCAACTTGAGCACTTTCTAAGGAGCCAATTGCGGCTTAACTTTTGGAAAGTCAATTATTGTCGATACCAGGAAAAAGGATCATTTCTAAATACGAACACTCCTTTTAACGAGTCGGGAAAGTAAAGAAGAAGAAGTTCAGCTATTTGATATATATTTGAACTTTTGTCCTTCAATTCGTTTTGAGCATTCTAAAATCCCAATACGTCCTTCTTAAAAGTAACAAGAAGAGAATATATTAAGAAGATTAGGTTTCTAAAACAACTATCCCAAAATAGTTTTATGAATGCAGATAGTGAGAAAAACAACATCATTCTATTAGGTCTAAGACTATAAGTAATCTCTCATTGACGTCAGCGAATAAGGTTAAGATTGTAAACAAGTCAGATTAATGGAAGTGTAGTAGCCAATAAATATATCACGCCTAAGGTGTAGGAAAAAGCTTTGACATACTTCTAAAATCTGTTATGATATTTTTACTGAGACACTATATTAATTCCAATTAAAAGTGAAACATTGGTTCAAATGACGCAAATTTTTGCATATGCTCCAAAAAGAGACTTTCTTGTTCAAAGGAACAAACAGATTTTTCTAGAATTCACTTTCAATGATGTACCGCGGGTTTATTTTTAAATGGTTTGTAAAGAATGGATTATACATTTAAAATCTTATTTTAAAAAGTTGATAAATGTTGAAATTTTTAAAATACTTTAGCAAGTAAACAACATGTTTTATCATTTTTAGAACATGTACCAATCTAAAGAAAGGTATGTACTGAAAAGCTGAACATTGATAACGGCTTGATTATGACAATAATACGATAGCAGCTCATATCCTGATTTAAGAATTATAATTGTGAGCAAAAAACAGAAACCGTATTTTGCCATGCACCAAAACTTTCCTTGTGTTGTGTTTTTCGACATAAATGATATTTGCGTCATGACAATAAGAAATTATGCCTCGACGGATAATTTTTGCTGATATCAGCATTTTTTGTGTGATGTCATCAGCAATTTTAAAATTATGGAAGATACTATTGCTTATGAACGTCGCGTTTGTGAACGTTCGAGGCAATATTTTTCTTTTTTACATATTACTTTTCTGTTAGTAGTAAAAAAGGATTTATAACATAACTTATAGTTTTGGACTAAGTTTAAGAAAAAGTATTGGAAAAATCCTAAGAAATCTGATACTTTTCATATATCGGATTATTAAAAATCGGGGAAAATGGATTTGACAAGTGGCAAAACTTCGATTGATTTCAGCATATACGAGTCAGTACTATTGTTTAAACAACCTGGAATATCTCTCTTTCAACAAAAGCATATAATCATATCTTCACTCAGTTCTTTGAGAAATATCCAATAAATGCAAAGTGGATTTTTGTTTAAATACGGCATATAGGAAAGGTTACTTTGTCAGAGTATCGCCGAAAAGGCTATACATTATGTTGATAACTTCTTTAGGCATAACGGCATTAGCGCTGCAAAAGAAATTAAACTCTGGGCATATCAACGTCTCATTACAATATATTTAAGAATAACTCATTTTCTTCACATTTTGTTTTCTTAAATAGGAGGATTTTGCAGGGGCTTACAGTTATTCGATGCGACAAAATAAAATATCATGATCCATTTATTTAACCCAGTAATAATCAAGGACGAAAAATTAAATGACATAACTTAGTGAACTTTATTGCGCAAGAGAACTTTGAAAAAGATAACTACGATTGCCAATTATTTTTGTGTATTCTCGTTGCAAGTAGGATGAACGGTACACTTTTTTTTCATTGATCATATCTACAAGAACAAAGTCAACTATTCTTATGTGTTTATTTATTTATTAATTACGCCTTGTTCCGTATGTCTTAATGCTGCCCTGCTGACTTAATCTTAAAACAGATTTTGTATATCTGGTCCTTTTTAGTAATTGTTGATGTTATTTTGTTCGTCATTATAATGTACTGTTAATTCGCGTGACCGACGTGACAATTTGACATAAGAATTTGACAATTTGCCAAGAACGTACCACACAGATAAAGAAGTTTTCTTAATAATGTGTCTTGTTGTCAGCGTAGAAAGAACACACAGAAAGATACCTCATCCGGTAATTTAACGCCGTGCCTTGGCTCAATTTTCAAGCGGTCACGCTCGGACAAGATAAAATCTTCAAGTTGACAACATTTTTAACGCCTAGGTCCCTTTCAGCCAGCGTAGGGAAACGCTAATACGTAGCTTTTATTTGATTGTGCATTGTTAAGAGAGCGTAGAAAGAACAAAATGAAAGATACCTCATCCTGTCATTTAACGTCGTACCTTGGTTCAATTTCAAGCAGTCACGCTCGGACAAGATAAAAACTTCAGCCTGACAATTTTTTAAAAGCTTAGTACCCTTTCTGGCAACGTAGAAAACGCTAATACGTAGCTTTTATTTGATTGTACATTGTTTCATTAATTTTCACCCTAGCCTTTCTAAATCGCATTTTTCAAAGATTATCGTGACTGCATACAGTTCTTTCAGTTCTTTCAGTTCATGACAGTTATACACATACAATCCTACCGTCTTTTTAGTTTGAATGGTTGTCATTTCCAGTAAACAATGTCAATGATCTTTGTAATCCTTGGCGTGAAACTAACATAGAAGAGGAATATATCAGTACAGATAGGAATACTTAATCTCCAGTTGAAATAGCGAGGAAAGACAGAATGCCAGACGAACTCTTGTTCTCTGACTACGCTACAAATTTTATTGTTTTTTTTGCGAGATTACTTGAATATTGCTTCTTCGTTTCTTCGTTAAATATCTTTTACAGAACCAAACATAATGTTAATATTATGGCCCTTGGAAAAGAACTGATTACTTAAAATTCAATGATATCTAAGAGCAGGAAAAATAGTAATCATTAACGTTCAATCTTTCACTGTTTATCTTTGATTCAATTACTAAAAATATTTTGCTTATAAATAAATACGATTACACTAAAAATAAGATTTATAAGAATAAAAAAGTAATAATTAATATAAGTCATATCCAAAGAAAATTGATCTATCTTCCAAAATATTTTTGACATAATTATCCCCTGAAAACGTGCCGATAGACAATAGCAATTCAATCTACGAGATGTTTTTTCTTTGTTAAGAATTACAAAAAAAGATAAGAATATATATATGGCATAAACAAGGAGACGGAATTTCTTGTAGTGAAATTAAATTATGTTTGTCCAAAATCGTGATCGATACAGAATGGGATTCTTTACTGATAACATATCAGGTATAATCTCCAGCATTTATGTATCCACTACTTTCATCGAAGTCTTCGTTGCCTAGAGATCTGCATATTTCAATAGGTCTGGGGAGTATTTCTTCTCCGTCATCGTTAGGAACATCGTTAACCTGTAGTAGTAAAGATTCATCAATTTCGGCATACACACCACTGTCAGTCCTCGTTCTCTCGAGTTTAGTGCGTCGTTTTCTGCGAACAAATGCTGTTCCTGTTAGTAAAATTGTGACACATAAAATAATAACAAGCATCGAGATAAATACAATATATGCTCTGCTTAGCTCATTGGATGTTTCATCTTTCATAGTTTGTCTCAAATTTTTAGTCTTTTCTTTCAATACTGTTACTGTATACATTTCTTTTGTACCGCAAGAATAGATTCCTGAATCCGAGGGTGTCACGTTATATATTTCCAAAGTTGAATTATCTGCAAGATACTTATCTTTTCTTAAAAATATAGCTTTGCGGTTTAAATTCCAGAATGGCTTTTTACTGGAGCAGTTGAGAGATATGCTTTTTCCATATTCCACTTTAAAACTGACGAAATCTAGAACACAGTATACATATATATTCATATGTATGTCAATGCGGAAACGCTATTAAACATCCTCCCTAGGTATAACATGCATATATTCAGGGTTAGTTGTTTCACATAACCGGGTTTGAAATAACGAGTAACTTGTTAGCCTGTGGATAATCCACTGGTCCGTTTGTCCTATATATTGCGGTTCTCATATTATCATCCGTTATAGATATCCCAGACATGGCTATTCATGACTTCTTTACAAGAAGTAGCGATTTGTCTATCATTTTGAACAAAATACGGCTGTTATTATAAAGGTTAAACTGAAGTGAACTACTTTGTGCATCCCTAAGACACTACCTGACATCGATCGAGATTTGATCCGCAATACCCACAACGAACGAACAGACGATCCTACTACGCTACGTACGGTACTTTGTTAGCAATGCACCCAGATAGTTTATGCGGATGGCGTTAATGTAGGTTAATGTATATGGCACGTCCATGTGTCCATTCTCTACTAAATAGTTCACCACATTTAGAACTCTAATCATGAAAAATTAAAGTACAGCTATAACAAATTAAAGTAGAGATACTTTGTGTATCGCTAGCATACTGCCTGGTGCCGCAAAAAACATGTTTTCTGATACAAACGTCGTTTTGGTACAATCAAGTGTTGTAAAGTACTATTTATTCGATTATTTTTTTTCTTAAACTAAATATATTGTTTCTAGTCCGGAATAAAAATTTACTTTAATAGGCATATTGTTTCGGAAATGCAATCCACGCAAATAATTCAGTATATCTCCAATCTATGTACGCCGTCACACACCACGCGCACCACAGTTATGTAATATATTTTGACTAAAACTTCTGTGACTTCTTTTAACTCTGACGTATTGGATTTATGATGTTTTAATTTTAAAAACTTTCAAACGATATGTCAACTAAACGTGACGAAATAAAGGCGTCTATAAAGTTTATGGTAGCTGTGGTGTTTCGCAGTGATACTAGTGGCGTTTAACAGATCCTTACAAATGCGCAAATTTGTTGATGCCTATCAAGCTCTTGTTTGTAGCGATTTGGCTACACCACCATTCAACTTATCGCCTCGTTGGATGCAAATTCTCGGTTATGCGAAATGCAATTTGCAATGGACAGTAAGCGAGGAGTGGGCCAACACTGTGTCGTCCTGGTATTTGAATTTGATTGGTAATAAAAATATCTTATTATGACTGAGAACAAAGCATAAAAACATAATACTCTTCATTAGTTAAACTCAAAAAGAAATTTAAATCTATACTGAAATGCGGAAGGTCCTTAAGGCATTTTAAAAGTTTGGCATCTAACGAAAGCGTGCATTTTATAAACAGATAGACTCTTTTTATGAGAACAAATTTTTAAGAGCGCGAGCTAGAACAAATTAGGAACAGCTAGCTCCTGGCTTAAGTTATTTTTCTCAAAATTACGAAAAAGCAGAGTCTAAATTTTGCCATAGTTATGTTCAGTTTAACGCACTTGTTCATTAACAGAATCAAAGAGCTGCATAAAAAAACAAAACACATGCATATTGGAGAAAATTAAGAAAAAAATTCAGTATTAACAAAACGACACTGAATTTAGAAATTGTGATCTTACATTTTTGCACAAAATATAAACAAATAAGATTGAAGATGAATCCAAAGGTAAACAGTCAGCCTCGGGATATATTTTACTGCTTCTTATTACAAAGCAAATCTTTACCACAAAAGTACTGCACAATTACATGCTAAGTGTCGTTATTAATGAAACCTGATTTCTGTTTGTCGTCCGAAAACGGTTCGCGCTAACCACATACGAAATCAGAGCTAGGGTTACATCAGCCACTTTGGTGTTTTCATGTTCAAAAGCCTCTTTTTGTCAACCTATTATTCTAAAAGCTTTCTAGTTGTAAAATATTTACTTTTATATGTAGTATATCATTACGTTTTCTAGGCAGGTATAAATCGTAAACGAAACAATTTTAAGATTTTGACCACCAACCTATATCGTAAGGAGTAGCATACCCAGCTAGCTAGAAGTATTTAGACTGTTCTGTTAGCTAAGGTTTGTATTCTATTCGGTATTAAGTGCTTTTATCACATAGTCATCTTCATTTTTATCCATTATATTTACCAATCTGATCTTTACTATTGGACAGATATGTAGCTAAAAAATAAAAGTAGCTGGGTTGCCTGCAACAATATTTTCAGATTGTTAGCTCTAAAGTTTATTGATAAAATTCTAGTTATATAATTTTCTACTGGCTTACAGTCCTTTTGGCTGGAATGAACAGCTATAAACCTATTGAGGGCAGATAAATTCAGTCATTACAAAATTATTGTCGTTTAATTGTATTTAATATTGTTCCACATCATTTTGTGAAGAAAATATCATTCTCGTTAAATATGGCTTTGTTACATCAGATTTTATGTGGCAGCACTTGCAAAACCAGAAATTTTCACAATATGGATAATTGGTTGTTCACACAAAACTATAGTCGTAAATAAACTTTGCAGTTGTAAAATTAAGCTTCAGTTTTTCATGTTTTTTTAGCAAATAGATAATGTATAAGACAGGTCTTATTAAATAAATTTCCGTAGTGGCATTTTTGAAATTTAAGGTATCGTAGAATAAAAATTTCCTTTCCATGACAGACCGTATATAGCGCATCCTTACATGCCAATAAGAATAGCTTGTAACATGTACAGGAAGGACAAATATTGTCGAAGAGAGTGATTTTTGCTGTCCTTACGATAACGCAAAAAAACTGGTAATAATCGAGGGGTTCAAAATTATACGTATTCAGTCTTTTTAATTTTCCAGACAAATTTTTTATTTTATTTTTATTTCATTTTTAATTTTCCCAACGGCGTGGGTGTGAATACTACTGGGTTTTTCATAATTTCATTTTCATTAGGGAGAATGTTTTGTTGACCTACCTGGAACACCACAAAATGAGAATAAGCACGTGCAATTTGTCTCATACATTCTTCGCTGGTAGATGATAACTTGTTCTCTTTCTTTTTTACACATTGAGCGACCAAATGACATTCCACACAAGTCAATACAGGTAAATTCCCTGTTTTGTAAGTTGTCACATGTGCAGTACAAACAATCTGAAGTTACAATGAATTGATTGACTTTCATGGTTGTGTTACAAACATCTGAAAAAACAATATCAAGAGACTTTAAGAAAAAAAGAAATCATATCGTGAAAATAAGTGCTCGCTTCTATGTCTTCGCGAGCCTATAAGCCAGAGAAATGAACGAGAACTTAAAAAGTAAACACAATTTGTCAATATTAGTCCATGGCGCAGGTCCTAAAAGGTCATTCAGAGTTAGAATAGCAACGCAGTTTAGTTTTCATATTATTGACTGTACATCAAGTTGGAGGCTTTTTTGGCATCATAGCAAGTTGAAAGGAGTCAGGTGTTGTTGCGACATATGTCTCATAAAACTTATGCAGAGAGAACACGACTAGTTTCTGCATGTTTATGTATAGACATATGTCAACTGCCCATTGAAATGTATGCTTTCTACAATACTTTAACTTATTCATTCGAGAAAATATCGTCTAATTTGTTCGTATGAAAAGAATTAGGAAGTACTCAGCGTTATCATGGCAAAGTATCGTTAAGTATAATTTTTCTAAAGGGAATCATAACGTAAAATGTTTAGCATTATTTTCAGCATGTTATTTGGACATTGTATTGTTGTAATAACATAATGATGGAATTCATATAAATGAAATAGAAACTTTTAAATGGAAGACACAGCTATCAAAACCTACAGAGTGTATTATTCACTGTTCTAATAGTTCAGATGCTTTATAAAATTGGGATTTATACGCATTTATACAAATACGGTAAAGGTTATTGTGTCAGAATCGTGAAAAAGTTGTGGAAGAGTTGAATTTAGATTAAATTTTTAGAATTTTTTTTTTTTTTTAAATTCAAAACTCCATGCAATTGTTAGTTCTAGGTAAAGTAGTGCCACGTAACCGAGGAAATTAAGAATAATTAATAGAAAAGGATTTGCCACTGATTAGGCGTCTTGTTTTCAGTAAAAAGAATTTAAATTTGGACAATAAGCCAATAAATGGGTGTTAAGGTTTTTTTTATAAAATATACATTCACATTGATAACAGTGTTTCCTACACTGAAGTGGCTATATCCTGTATAAATATTCGGAATAATAATAATAATAATAAAATAGGGTTGCAAAGACTTGCAATGAGCGAAACACGAACAAATATTTAAAATTTTGAAATATTTCTACGAGATTTCCACGTTAATTTAAAAATGACTCTTCTATACAGCATGTCTGTAATTCTTACTACGTTTGCATATTTATGTATCACACATCAGGATGCCAAACTTTAATGTCCCATACAACTCAAAGCTGTAGATAATGAACCCCTAAGTTACTATGAAATCCTTATAATGGGAAAAATATAATAACTTTCGTTAGGGTTACCCTTCAGAACTGGTAATCACAATACCACTTTTTTATCAAGAGGAATCGATCTGCAAAATATAGAGCCTTTAATTTTACCCGAAAATCGAGAAATATCGCATTATCGGCAGCCTTTCATGAAAATTGTCCAAGAACTGGGATATTTTTTTTTTTTTTTTTTTTTTTTTTTTTTTTTATCATAAGAAATGTTATTATTAGCATAATAATTTATACAAAAGCATTTAATAAACATAATAAACAAAATAAATTAGATATAGATTTAACAGTTCATTAACTTGGTACAACCGAACTATTTGATACAACTTGACAACTCACTCAAAACAATATCATCCCCCATTTCGATTCTTTTATAAATCCCTCTCGAACCTCTCAAACAAAGCAAACAAGCATGAATTAAAGCAAAACAAATCTTAGTTCTGATCCAAGATGATGCAACAGAAATATTTATTTTACGTTTTTCGGCGATCATTTCTGAGAGACGCTTGTAAAAAGTCGCACACTCTCTTCCCATTCCTCCGTAAAGAGAAAATACCAGTGGCGTGAATGTCCCGTTATCAACTTTGTTGATGCGAGTGTTGTATTGCCTTTTCTTCTCCGCCTCATTCTTTGCATAGCATTGTTGGAGAGTATGCTGAAGGTGTCTCGAAGCGTTGGGATCAAAAACCCTTACGTCGAAAAATGCTTGTTGACCCTTCGTCCAAAATCCCCGAGCACGTACATCCGTTCTTACATCATCTCCCTTTTTCACAGATTCTAAATGAAAAGTTTCGCCAGTCAACCCAATTAGCGAAGGCTCAATTGCCACATCCTTACAAACCTCACCTAACATGGATGCCGTTATGTCACGTATGTTGTTGTGTCGAAGCGTGACAAACCCACCTTTCTTACAACTCAAACAATGTTGAATGTCAAATGTCGACCCACAAACACAATGCGTCGGTAATCCTTCAACAGGCCAGTTATAACGGAGCTTTATTCCATCCCAAAACTGCTGCTTGTTGATATTTACGTCAAATAACCTTTATTTGACTGTCAGCTGTTTCAAATAGAATGTTAAAATTCGTTCTAAAACTAAAACATTTGAATTCTAAGCAGACAGTGTTATTTTGAACAAATGTTAAACTTACTATGACGTCATGGAAGCAGGGCGCCCCTAGTCATAATATCTTTGACATACTGCAGACCGAACAGGGTTTAAATGTGGTCGAATAGCATTTATTATTCAGACATTTAGCGTCTCATATGTATCTGCTTCACTAGAAGGACTTTTCCGTTCCAAAGAGTCCTTGGCATTAATGGTTCGTATTAAAAATTTATAAGAACGCAAATACATACCTCTGGGTTCAGGTAATTTCTTTGCCTGTGTCATAATGATTAGAACCAAAAGAATGCAGTATTTCTCCATCCCTATCTACAGTCCTCAATATTTTTAAGTTGATTTTATATACGAAATCATCATGTTTGATTATCTTCTGATGTTTACACGTGTAGTAATTTAACACCTGGTGCATACCTTGCACGACCTATCAGTAAATTATTTAGCCTAATGATCTCAGTTCGAAAACCAAAATGATCTATCCATCTTAGTAATAATAATTTCTTTTTTTCAGTCTTATTTTAGTAATTTTCATAGAAAGTTATTTTACAATTTCCGCTGCGCAGCCTTCGACCAACTGCTTCTTTTTATTGCAGCAATTTCGTATATCCGGATATCGTGTTGGTTTGTAACCATGCACTTTGGTGAATAAATTATATTTTTTACTAGAAATGCAAAAGAATTCAACTGTTAAGCTAACCAAAGGCATTTTGAACGTTTTAAGAACATTATGCAATGATATTCCTTAACAAACAAAAATTATATTGATCATCAGGGCGATCATACAATCCTTACGTTATTCACCTGTTGAAATAAAATAAAGGACCACCCATAGTCCTTTCATAACTACTTTAAGCCTATGAGTATTTTTGTAGGCTTGATCAGAGGAAAAATTAGTAGTAACTAGCCGAGACCCGGATGTGGCACTGGAGAATAAATTTTTCTAGCATTTCAATTGCTATTTCCTTTTTCTATAAAAATGTTTTTCTCTCACAGATAAGTTAGGTATATATAAAAGAAAATTAAAAATTCCATCGCTTAAAGGGGAGGCGAACAAGAAATTATTTTGTGGCAGCCAGAAAATAAACTTTAAGCAAGAGAAAAAAAATTAAGATTTTCTAAATCCTAAAATCTAGTAACGTAACTACTATAATAACAAATAAATAACTATATTTCATGACTAAGTATTTATATATGTTCCTAATAACACTTTTACCGAATTTTCATGGCTGTGTGGAATGAAAGTAAGTAGGTTTTGGATTTACTTACAAGTAAACATCAAAAATAAGATTTTTGATTTGAGATAATCAAGAATATTTTGCGTACTATAATAGTAACACCATTTTATAACCTTCGTTTAAAGTTCTCTGACCTTAAGAAATATCTGTCATTACCAACAACAATATTTTTTTCATGCTTTGAATTACATTTCCACAAAATACTACGAGCTTCGAACGATGAAGTTTGTTATGATTAGATGGCGCAAAATTTGAATAAGTATACATCAGACCAGAAACATTCAACAAGGTATAGAACGCGCAATATGGTGACTTCGTCTTATTCATAAAACTTTACTCTTTTTTAAGGTAAATATCAATTTGTTCAGTACGTTCAATTGTATAAAAGAATAAAAATTTTCTTAACATGTTGTTCATTGTTTTTTGCTATTTCGATCTTTAACTTTTTCATGATTCTTAATTTTCTGCGTATCGACCCGTGACCATCACAATAAGGAGAAATATAATCCGTTGTTTTTTAATTTAGCCACCCTTTTGGCAAATGTGTAAAGGCACTGAATTATAAAATATTTAGCACTCACACAAAGGTAAACAAAACTGGTATTTTTAACAGACTGTTTTATATTTTGGGTCTACTCTGATGCCGTTCTGCAAAGTTTTAGGTGATAATTTACCGTTTTTATGTAAAAAACATCAAATTTGTAACTCTACGAATATTTTCAAAATCAAAACAGTGTTTTTTTAGGACTTTTTTGTTATAATGGCTGTAACTTGTAAATTGATTTATTATGGAGCAGACGAAGGCAGTCGATCTGGTCTTCAAATTCAACACTGTGATCATGAACTTTTATTCAGCAGCCGTGTCGAGCGCAGTTCGCCTCTCCTTTAAACCAAAGTGGTCGCACTGTTATGGTTAACCGTCCGTTGGTCGATTTCATGAATCCTACAATTGCAGTAACTTAAACAGCCTATATATAGCAATAAACAGCATATATATATTAAAATTTAATATTATGTTATGAAACTGCAAGAAACAATAAACGACACAGAACGACAACAGCAACAACCTACGGCAACGGTAACTGTAACGAAGGAAACGACGACAAAAATATGCGACATAAAAAAATAGTACAGTTGGTGTCCACCTACGTTAAGAATAGTCAATGCGAAATTTATTGTGCTGTACTGCACAATTATGATACATACTGAGGTTTGATATTTATTTATAAGGCGCCTGCTTGTCAAATTTTTAACTCCCAGTCCTCTTAGAGCCTTAGATATTGGCTATTACTCGAAACTACCCCTAAAAATTTCTATGAAATCCTTATAATTTGGAAGAGAACTGCTGAAATCAAAATTGCCACTACGACGAATCACTTTGGAATCTTTTTTCAAAATTTTGTCTAAAAGTTCTAAGATGATATATCATAGCGGTAACCTTCTAACTATCTACAGACATTTAATGTTACTGGGCACCATAACAACGCGGCGTCGGCAATAAGGTTAAGTGTTCTCTGGACTTGCTTCGTGAAAACCAAAAATACAATAACTTGAGAACGAGTACGAATTTTTGACTAGAAAGTTATTGTGGTGTGCTTTTAGACCAATTAAATGAAATTTATATCAAAATGATGTGCATTTGATTGTGCATATTAGATATCCAACGAATCGGTTTAAATAAGGTTAAACCTTTTCCGCCCGGGGTTTTCCAAACATTATGATCGTTGGGAGCGATTCTCTCTCGTTTTTAGAACTCGTGTTATAATTTTTGCATTACTATTCTGTTGTATAAGATAATCTATAACCCTAATTTATATATCCATATCAAGTTTCTTTTTATATGTGTTTTACTAAGCATAAATAGTTAGCTAGCTTGTCAGCTTTGCTGGAAGAACTTGCAGGTTAAATTTGTTATGTTTTGTATAACTCTGATCGGGGAGGACTGTATGCGATATAAAGAAATGAGTGATTTTTCTATTGAAAAATCTCACGTGTTCCAAATCCTGGATTTTTACAATTTGCGTAAGATTTCCTGGGTAAAGACAATATACAACATCCCGAATGAACAGATTTTTGTTAATTTGGATATGCTCCTTAAAATCCGTGTGTTATACATTTTGTGTAAACTTTTGTGAGAGATGTTTGTATATAATTTTTTCAAAATAAAGATTATTGTCGATTAAAATAATTTCTCACCTCCTTCTTGACATTTATTTTAAAATTTTTGATGAAGGGCAGGACGTATTATTCGGCTATTCTCAGATTAAAATATTGAATGTCTTTAACACAACCGCCTTAGATGAGCCCATTTCGGAAGTGTTATTTCTGATGTTGTTATTGTCGGTGTTGTAATTGTCGCTGTTGTAACTGTCGGTTTTGTTATTGTCGGTTTTCTAACTGGCGGTGTTGCGACTCTCGGTGATGCGACTGTCGATGTTGTAACTTTCTATCAACTAGATCTTACACATTGCAAGCTGTTGTTTTTTATATTTTGTGTAGGGTTTTGTGTGTAGTACGAAATGTGATTTGACATTTGATATTTTTTGTAAGAGTGAAAAAAATGTTTTGTTAAATTTAGAATTGCTTTTGGCAAACCTTTTTTTTAACTATTTTTTTTAGTAAAGGGCAGTGCTAAATATACTGCATACTTGATTTTTTTTATTGTTTTAACGTCTACGTAGAATGGACCTTATCGACTTTTAGCAATTAAAAAATGACATTGGACAGCATAATGTTTGAAAGAGCTATTATGTTGATTGATTCACTTCTGACAAAGCTTCTTTGGCATTTGAAAAAAATGACTACGCTTGTGTGAAGTATATTCGTCGCAAATGTGGACTTAAATAACAACAAAAGATTTAAAAAAAGAGTCATATTCCTAAGTTTAAATTTAAAAAAAAATTTGACGTACTCAAACGTTTTTTGGAAACACTTATTACTTTTTTCGATTAAATTGGTCTTTTGCAAACTTAAATCAATAAATCCAATTATCCTAACTATTGGTTTTAAAAAAATATAAAGAAAAAAGAAAGTTAGGGGTAGCTAGCTAGAATAATCATAATGGCTGACATGTTTCATAGCCACAGTGAAAACCTAAGCTACCTGTGTCGAATATGTTCAAATAAATTAAATTAAAGACCAGTATGATGTTAAGCATTTTTCTGAAATAATGAAATCTGCTTTTTATGTGGACATCAAAAACGATAAAGAAGATGTACTACACCCAAAAAAAATTTGCCTGAATTGTTATGCAAAAATGACCAACACAGTAACTACTTTGGCAAAGACATTTGAAGTGTCAACCTGGGAACCACACTCTGAAAATTGTTCAGTGTGTCAATTGGTAAACAAAATTAAAAAAGGTGGTAGGCCAATTAAAAAGAGCAAAAAAGGAATAGGGAGAGGCAGAAAAAAGGGCGATGAATTAATTTGGAACAGACAAATTATCACAGTGATACAGTCGATGATGCCAAAGGATATTTTTCCTCATGAAAAATTAAACGTACACAATATTAGTGAAATACATAACCCACACTTCAGGCTTTGTGTATGCAACATTTGTATGCAAATAATGAGTTCTCCAGTTAGTCTTCAGCAATGTCAGCATTCATTTTGTTTGAACTGTATATTACCAAAAATCGAGGGCAGAAGAAAAACTGAAACAGTATGCCCTACATGTGACAGTCAATTTTCAGCTATAAGTCCTAGCACAAATGTTACAGCAATGCTCCAATGTCTTAGAATTGAGTGTGTGGATAAATGTGGCAAAACGTTTTCGGTTGTTGATATTGAAAAAAGTCCATTGTATTGCAACGAATTAAGTAAAGCGACCAGCACTCCAGCAATGAAGGTCAACGATATCTTCATGATTAATCATGCCTCGAAAATGCCAAGAGAAGTGGAAGATGCAGCACTTCATGTCATCAAGCATAAGTTAGCCAGTAGCAGTTCGGGTGTTGCTGAGTTCAAATCTGGTGGCCCAAGGGTAAGTGATTGGTCTAAATAAAGCATTATATGTATATATATAACTGCACATATTTTAATTTCACATTTGATTTTTCTAGTAAAAATTCTGCATAATTACTGCAGACAATGTATTTGTTTGTTAACTTAGGTCGTCATTGTTGCTTGTATTGTAACATAACATATGCACAGATGCAACTGCCTAAAGTTGAGCAAGAATCTTTTGGTATCCGTACTTTGGAAACTCTAAAAAATGATTATCAAAGTTTTATGCTGGATGGAGGAAATATAAAGAGAGCTAAACCCTTTAATAATGTAATTAGTGAGCCATTATTTAATGTCCCCATTGAGCAGGTACAATTATACATTACGTTTACTGCAAGTTGACTATTTCATACAAAATAATTCATACTCGTTATTTTTTACAAGTTGGACAGTCAATTGTTGTTTACTTTATCCTCTTGATTCTCTAAACATCGCTTATCTAAAGTGGCTGGCCCAGAAATATCACAAAAACCTGTAGTTAGTGGATTGATTTAACTGGGGACCACTGAAATTGCCTGTTGTTCGTATTTTAATTTTAAGTCTAGAAATCATTAATTTTTATTTAAATTTTTCATGTTAGGTTGCTCCTGTAAACATCTCATTGGGGACATTTATTACATTAGGAAACTAAATATAATCCTGCATAAACGCCTATTGTTTCACTAGGAAGATGAATTGGCAAAATTGATGAAATCGCCAGTGTTAAACCTATGGACCATGTGTCCAAAAGCTTGACGAGACATTATGTCAACTTAATGTACAGAGACAAGCTTATCATGGAAAGAGTTTTGTTGGCAATCATGTCTACAAAATGCTTAAGGTTAAAATTAATTTAATAGCTTACTCAAAAGCTATACCAGGCAGTCTAAGGTTTTTCACTTCTTGCTCATTTTTTTGTGAAGTAGCCAATTAAAGATTTATTAGCATAATTTATTTTATTTTCTTTAGGTTGATAATATTGTTAAATTGTGCAATTCATTGCCAATTTTAATCGCACAACTTGGATTTCGAGGCAGCAACATTCATTTGGAATCCATTACCATCAGCCAACAATATAAAGAGTTGCTTTTAAAATATTCAAAATGTCACAACCTTTTTAGTGCAAGCGAATTATTGGACAAGAAAAAGTTGACAGAACTGCGTAAGTGTGCTAGCCCGCTACATATGTTATATAGAATTTAAAATTAGGTTTATTGTGTTTATTTATATTACATTTTATACTTATATAAACATCTTTACTTAGAAAACGCTATATCTGCTTTGATGATTTATTATCGTCAAACATGGCCAAATGGGATAATAACACCCAAATTAAATATTTTGGAAGACTATGTGCTTCCATTCCTCTACAAATGGCCTACTGGGTTAGACATGTACAGTGAGCAAGGCGGAGAAGGGATACACCCAGAATTTAATGGTCTTAAAAGCATTTTTTGTCGAATGCCATCAGCAACTTCCAGGGTCAAAAGCATGATGAGGGAGCATTTTATTCGTGTACACCCTAGATCACTACAAATGAGACCAAAAGTGCAGCCAAGAAAACGAAAAAAAACTGAGGAATGATGAAAGCTTACGTACAATAGCAAAACAAACGACATACGTTACCTTTATTTATATTTTGATATCACTTTTTTTCTTGTAAAATTTCCCAAAAGTCACAGTCAAAAAACTTTGCCACATCAATTGTTAGGCTAGTACAAATGGTATGCCTGGGAAGATGAATCATTTGTGAGTCTTAAACATCCAATAGCAAGCTTTGAAAAACCCTCTGAAATAAAAGTATTTCACTTTTTCTGTACATAGTGATAAACATAAAGATTTTGAGTACCTCGCCTCTTCCTTTTTCGAAACCCGTAGCATGCTGTAGGAATACGTCTGTGGTCACACAGGCCAGCATTAATATATTTCCTCTCTTCTTTCAAAGGCCAGCGGTATAATTTTGTTAATAAAGCGTGACCAGAACAAAAACAAAATTGTATAATTTATTACGTTTTTGTAAGGCGCTGAATTTTATGCCGCCATCTTTAAATTCAATAGAAAAATCACGACATGCTTGCGCTTGCGCATAATAACTTTCCGTTATCAAACTAACGTGACCTGTACATTGTTTATGACAATTTCAGTCAACGCGAAATGCCAATGTCAAAAGTAGTTGTTTTTTGTGTTTGTTAAGAGAATATAAAAAGAACAATGCCGATATTTCTATTATCTATGTTATTGACAACAAAATTTCCAGCAAATTGTTATTAAATACAATTAATACAAGAATGTCATGAGATTGCATCCAGAATGAAAAAAAAATGATAAAATTGTTCACGAGATGTTCATCGACGAATGTTTTTTGCTTTATTGTTCAGCATGTTCGGTCAAAACATTAAAAATTCTAAAGTACAAAGGTGACAATTGCCTAAGAACTAAACAGTATCCGTATATTCCATCCATATAGTTTTGTCAAAGGAAAACTGGTTCAAGCCGTCTCCTTAGCTTAAAGGAGAAATTACTTTAAATGTTGATATGGTGAAGACATGACGCAGCTGTTGCTGAATTATCGACTGGACATTATTAAGCGTTAATGATTGTTCATAGTTAAAGTGGAACAACTAATATATGAGGCTACGACTAATGAAACACAAGCATACAGGCATAATCATTTTGCTGTTTCTTTTAACAAATGTGAAGGTATTGGTGAATGCAGTGAGCAATGTATTGAACATTAAACTGATGTTTTGTACAAAATCTAGGTCAAACCGTATCTTCTACCTATGCTCATGCACAAATCGTTTTATTATTGAAGATACAATGTTGCTACAAAAAGTTTATTCTGCTGTCATTCTTTTGCTCGATAAGCAATGTTAAATTTCAATGTTAAATATTTGTTTTTGTCCTAAAAAGTTTTCCTTCAAAGATTTAAGGTCATCAATTTTCCCTTATTTTTCTTGGTGAACCAGGTTTATTTTGAATGGCAGCGAAATAGTCAGAAAATAAAATACCATGATCTTTATTCGACTCCGATACTTTCAACCAGAACACCCCCCCCCCCTATTTTAACACCTTTGTAGTCAGCAATTTGAAGGGCAAGTGAAGTCGAATCGCCACTGCAACGCCTTCCTTCTTGTATTAAGATTTCTCGATTTTGCTACCCTGATCAAAAATTCACATCTTGAACACAATTTAAAAGCGTTACAGAGGAATCGACTGAACGCTTTCTTGACAAACTGTGACGCAAAAGTTTGCAAAGAAGAGTCTTCATACATATTAATTAACCATGATTCTTTGTCACTAGCTTCATTATATCGGAATAATCATAGCCAGTTGTAAAGTAGTCTTGTATGTGTTTATCAAGCTGAAAAGCCATCTTCTAAAGGCACCATCATGATATTAATACTAAGTTTATAAAAGAACACTTGCGCAACTATAAAACGTATCGTGTGATAGGAGATCGTAAAGTGTGTTACGACGTGGTAGACCTTTGTAGGACGTCGTAAATTGTCCTAGATTATGCTAGAAGGTCGTAGCGTATACTTGAACATCGTATAGCTTGCTAGAACGGCGTAAAGTGCGCTAGGACGTTGAACGATAGGCTAAGACGTAATAGAGCTTGTTAGGATTTTGTATGTAACCTAGTTAAAATATAAAGGCAGATACAAGCCACCGTACATATTTGCTTTCCCATCCAGTGATTACATTTTCTGGAAAGGGTATTTTGATACATCACCATCGTCATCATTTCTAGCTTAACGTGTATTTACCATGTTAGCATGGGTTGGATACATGTCTCAGTTAATTAAGACGTCGCTTTTGAAAGTCTTCTCATTATTTTGTCAACGATATTTACATCAATACCAGATACATCGCTGCCATTGATAATATCAAGGAGGTCTCTCAAAGTCCAAAGAAGGTATTACTTTTGTAAGAATTGCGAGACCCCGTTAATCTTGCCAATGTACACACTTTCCTTTGTCCCCGGATTTGTCAAGGTAATATCTGGCTGATCTAGGAAGTCCATAAGCCAAGCAGTTTAGTCTTCGTCCAAGGCACGAAATTTTCTTCCTCTATTACATTTTTGCGCAAGACTGCCAATTATTTCAAGGCGTTTACGCGGACTTTCTGGTAAGCTTTTTTCCGCTTGTTTGATTCATCGCGGTCTTGTTTGTTTTGATGAAAACAATGACGATGGCACTTGGGGTAAAGGGACGGGCGAAGTAATCGGTACTGAGGCTTCATTCTCTTTTTTCTGTTTTCTTGCATTTCTCGTCCTCTCCCGATTTTTTCGCTTCGCTTCTAGGTATGCAATACCACCTTCCATTTTCTGTAAAGCGCGAGAATGTTTTTTTCGTAAACGGTCGTTTTCTTTAATTTTTTCTACATTTCTTTCACGGTAGCGTTAACAGTAATCCTTATTTATTGAAGCGAATTTCTTATTTGCCCGAGCCATGTGTAGAAATCACAAAATGTTACGTAACTTTAAAATGTCATAAATTATAAAATTAATTATAAAAAAATCTCATAACTAAAATATGCAACAAAAACAAAAGAATATAAAACGTACCCATAATTATGCTTTTTATGCGTATAAACAATGCATTCCAAAAACAATCTCGTTCATCGATCATTCGATTCGAATAAATAAGGCTTTGTTTCTATTTCAAGGCAAAATATTGGTTTAGTTTAAAACTATCCTTTAAGACCAAGACCAACATTTTCTAAATTAAAGGACCTTGATTTCCATAAAGAAAAAATTCACAGTTGCAGAGAAATAAGCTTCATCAAGCACATAAAAACCGGTAAAAATTTGTCGGACGCGCACTTGAGTTTTATTTGTCTGGAACCTCAATGTATTAAAAGAACGATTCAAAGTTTAGTTTTCTGAATTAACTACAATTAGGATTGATAGGTTAAATAATTTATAGCATGCCGTTTTCATTTGTAAAAACATGGATCTACTTTTAAGGACCGGTATAATCTGTTGGACGCACAATTTAATAACCTAATGCCCCCAAAATAGTGGAAAATATCTCTAGTCCCCAAATTTTGTTATTGCTGGAAAGTTATCCATCGCATTGGCACATAAATAAAAAATTATCTGTTTAGCGTAAGAAAATTTTACTCCTTTTTTTCCAAATTAATGTTTTGAATTTGATTTTTTCTGTTGTACATATGATTAAAGAGTGCTAAAAAGGTAATAAAAACTCCTATTTTGCATTTCTAATTTTTTGTCTAGGTGTTGACCAATTAAAAAATAGCCCCTGTAGCAATTCTGCTTTAAACACTTTTATAATCAAATCAGTTTTAAGTACCCCCGTTAAAGTAACTCCCTAGCTAACAATTACCATCTCAAGTTTTCAACATTCAACTTGATTAGTAAAAAAATATATCAAGTCGGTAAATACCCTGTCTATCGCTTTACGTCTGCCTCACCATTCTTCATCCGATATTATTTTACTGTAATAACAGATCTCTTTTATTCATTTAATTCCAAGTTGTTGTATTAAATCTTCTGCCTCATTAAATGTAGTTAAATAATTAATAAGCGCCTTGTAAATTTTTATCGTTGCCTGGGAACATATTATGATAAAAATATAGTAGAGTAGCATTAATGATGATGTGTTGATGATTAGAATATGAATAAAAACTAAACATAACACGTAAATGCTAGTGATGACAATCTGACCTACCAACATGCATATCTATATTTTTTTATTTTTGATAACTGTTAATAACTTATGGAGATATGGTATGTGCTATTTCAATACGCAGTGAACAGCTTGATTAAGAATGCATGCATCTTTATCACTTGCCTTACGCTGTAATTATAAAGTGTAGTTGTAAATTTGAAGGCGTTGTTCCTAGAACTTTATTCAATCGCCTTATGATTTTGATCCATGGACTTAAATCTGAAAATACCGTAATGAGATCTACTATTTTGTAATGTCTGCTTTTACCACTTTTGTTCAAAACAAATTTGGTTAAAAATTACTCTTTCTATGTTTATTGTGCCAATGGCATCTCTTTAAATTTAACATTTGTTATTGCCACAGAAGTCCTGGGATTTTTCTGCAGTAGCATCGTGTGGGTGGAAGAGGAGAAAGGAGTAGCTTCTATCTTCCGGTTTTTTTAATTTTTTTAATTTTAATTTTTCTCTAGATTTTCGAATAATTGATTCAAGTATAGTATCACGTGTGCACAATTGTGTTTTATTTTATAGTGCTATATTTTATCGTTGCAAAGAGTGGGGAGGTTAAAAAAAGTTAGACAGGATCAAGAAGCTGGTCTTCAATTTCGTTGTAGGAAAAACCTCTTTCTAAAGACAAGGGTGTTTTGAACTGTGTTTACTGTATACAGTTTAGAAATATCTTTATCTGGCCTAAATGATCAGGCTTAGGGGCTTTGCATGAAAAAAGATCCACCGTTATGTGAGTAATTCCTTTTTTATATCTCTAAGTAATATTTTATACTTTATTTTAGAATGCGACAAATCTTTGCGTCAGCAAAAGTAAGTCATTCTTAATATCCTTTTTAGTACGTACGTGTATAAATAGTAAACTACGCAAAAACATGTCGAAAAACAAATAACCCCTCCCCTTTGTCATAGGTGATGTGGTTTTTAGATACTACATTAGAACAACATTATATCTTGCTTGATACCAGTATTTCTGATAATTAGCTATTGAATTTAAAAGTAAATGGCAAAAAAAAATTAGAATTAGCTCCACGTTTCATTTTCAACTCCTTTTTTAATGTTTTGAGACGATTGTGTGGTCACATTAATTTTGAGAATACTTGATAATGTGGACAGTATTTTCTAGTTTTCTCTTCATCCAGAAATTAGCACAAATTTTTCAAAACTATTTAAATTCGTTTGAAAATTTAAGACAAAGGACTTTCAACCGCTATTTGAACAGGAAATATTGAGTATGAAAATGATCCTATTTTATATGCCATGTGGCTGTTAGCTGCACAGTACATGATCGCAACAATAACAAGACATACTCGACCCATTTTCACCATTATCGCAGCTTTTGTTTGCAGCTGTTGCAATATCATATGTTTCTACACAAATTTTGCAAGTGTTTTATAAACCTAAATTTGAAATATTTATAATGCGTAACAATGAAGGAAATAAGAAAGGTGAAATTAATTGTTATATTTACTTAACCTTGGCGGACAGGTTAAGATAGACTTATACACCTTGAATTTTCTTCTTATGTTCGTTTATATAGTCAACTTATGTAAGTGCTTTTTCCATCGACGAACTGAAGACAATTAACATATTACATTTTAGTTGTAATTCATATAAAGATGTGTTACCACATGGAGAGTGTTACGATGTTTTATCCAAGTACAAATTATACAATAACGCTTCCACAAACCTAAAAAACACAGATAAGGTTTTAAAAATAGTGTTTTCGATGGTGGTTGCATGGAACAAGGCAGCAAATAACACAAAATATGTAGCAATTAGTAGATTCTTGCAAAAACATTTAGGTAGGTCCTTTAGTGTCTTAATTATGTACCTTTAGACTGTTTACATTAGTTATTGAAATGAGCATAATTTATCTCAATGGGATGTGAAAGTATTTAATTAAAACAATGTTGGTATTTCTTTTTTTTTATAGATGTATTTTTATATTCATGTATGTTCTTTTTATTTCAGTTACGTGTACTAATTTACCAAAGTTTAAGGAAAATCTGGAAAACACCATTGTAGTATACAAGAATAATATCTCCGATTTCTTTAATTGCTTCTCCTTCGATACAAAGTGGCTCATTTGTCATCTAACACATTCAGTTTGTTTGCAATCATCTGTTGATACATCAGTAATATTATCACCTCCATGTAAATCAACATGTGAAGAGGACAAGTGTTTTACGCACTTTCAACATATACACAACATGTTAAAAGATTTAAGCAAGATTTGTCCAACAGCAATACCTCTTTTTAAAACAAATCAATTCATTCCCAGCTGCCAAGTTTTGCCTGCTGAGAATGTGTCGTATTTTGAGCGTTGTCAAAAACAGGGTAAGTGTTTGTTAGACCCGTGTTAAAAAACTAACCTTTTGCCGTAAATCAAGTTTCTTTTAAACTACAAATATATTAGAACGTTGTTTTTTATTCTTTAACATAGAAATATTATAAAACAGAAAGAGACACAATGGGGTATTCAGGCTGCTGTACTAAGGCGCGCCTCTGGAGCAGGTGGCGCATTGATAAAAACTTTAAAGTTTCTGAAGTTGGATTGTTTACTCTGATCAAGTAGGTTTAAAGAGAGAAGGAAATACATCTCAGTAGTTTCTACTGAAACCATCCGTTGGCAATTTGCAGGTTACTGCATTGTTTTCAAATTCAGTTTTGTAAACAAAATTTTTGAAATATCGCGCGTAAATTATAAAAGTAACCGTTGCTCATTGTTACTTCTGCATAAGTTATAAATTATTTTTCTAGAGTAAAAACTCGTTTGTTTTGTAATTTGATCGTTTAAAATCAGTTCTTAAATATTTCTGGTGGTATATGCAGAAAATAAATAAAATCAGCCAAATATGAGGGTTATGCAAGAAACATGCAGTTCCTTTGGTTTTAATTGTTAGCAACAGTTTAAAACAAGAAATTCACAAGCTGATAACATCAGACGTAGTATTACGACCTTTAAAATGTCGTGGTCACACCTGCTGAACTATAACTTGAACGATTAACAATAATAACCTTTCGAAAAGGGCGTTAACTGTCGCAAAGATAATATACCAATCGCGGGAAAGTAGCCATAAACTGCATTGTGGCGCAAAGGGTTGATAAAATCCGGAGTTTGCAGAGGAACGCCGGCCATTACAAGACTGGGATATCTCCCAGTAAAAAAGGGACCACAAACATGCAAAGATTCATTGGAAAACATTCACTGAGACGAACAAAAGCAAGAACAAGCCAAACCTTAACTATACTGGCCATATTGGCATCCACTCCACCATTCACTGCCTGGAGTTTTTAATAACTGTTTCTCGCTATGCAGTATAGCTTGGACACTTAGGAACTTTTCATCCAAAGTGGCAACCATTATTATCTAATCTTGTTTGTTTCGTTACGCCATAGAAATCCAGGACATCCGCTACACAAGATATTGTTACAATTATACACTAAAACAAGACAGTTACATTGGTGAACAGTCGTATCATAATAGACCAAGTTGCGTGTTTTGGAGCGAAGCAAACCCTTTTATTTCAGCGAGCGTATATCCATTGTTGGTAAACAACTTCTGTAGAAACCCACAGGGATATGTAAGCGCACCATGGTGTTACACAGATATGAATAGTCGCAGTTGGAAAAAATGCGACATAGAAGACTGCTCAGAAAGACAGAAAAGATGTATGTTCAACGACAAATTTTATCTTTCATTTTATCTAACAATGAGCATCATCACAATCTTTTCATTATCTTTTCAATCTTTTCTTTTCATTATCTGTTTACCCAAATTTTATTAGATCGAGCCGTCAAGCAATAACAGTTTTCAAGGCCAATTGAAATTGGATTAAGAACATCAAACAAAAAAATTGATCGTTTATCATATTCCATACGACATACATAAATTAAGTTTGATTCATTGCAATTCTTAGAAAAATTTCTGGAAATTTCTGTCATCATGGTTTATTAATTATTATCAATTTTTTTTTAGTTGATAAGGAAAGAAAAAACAGGTAGGTGTATAGGTCACGTTAGCAAAGTTCACATCGATCTGAAGGTCGAAAAACAAAGACATAGCAGTTCAAATAAACTTTAAGTTTAGCTGCAATCAAAAATTTTTTTGCTCATTAATAGTTTCTTGCAAAGGAAACCTACACGAACAATAACTGGTAATAAGATTAACTATAAACACTAAATATGCTGGATTTACCCAAGGCATATCATTTCGCCCAACTTTCTTTGAAACTCCCCTTGATAAAATAAAGTTGTGTTGTGGGTTTTAAGTTCTAAGGATAGCTAATACTAACAACATTTATTAAAGTTCTCGGAATACAGCGATTTCACAGATTAAAGGGGCAGCTTTGATTAATGCCCAATATCTAAGATGGTGAGAGGTACGGTACCTAAAAACTGTATAAACGTCTTTAATTGAGATATACAAAAACACAGTAAGTATTATAGCCATGCCATGAAAATTGGTTCTAAAATCATTCATTTGATCTAAATATGCTGGGCGCTGCCGATTTAGAGAAAACTATGACGTCAGAGAAAAACATTGACGTCAACTTTAATTTTTTCATGTCAAATTACGTCTTTTTTGGTTAGTTACTGTGCCAAGTTTCACAGTTATATTATTTGTGCTTGAATTGAACTTGGGTGGTAAAACCCCAAAACCGATAGGCAAATTACCCTCTTTTATAAATAATATCGATCCGCACGAATTGATAAAACCAGACATCCAGAACATTATCCTTGTTTTTCTCTCAATTTGCTTATTATTACTGCGAGTCTCCTGGAAAAAAATTTACATCATTTTTATTCTACTTTTAGGCAATGCATCAAGTTTAAGGATATTTTACCAAATGAAGCTGGAATGTGTGGAGAATGTTTAAATAACTATTACGTTTATGACACTGCGACAAGTGTGAAAGAAATCAGTAAAGAAATAACAGCCATCTACAATATGTTTCAAATGATCATCCGACTATATAAAGAAAACAGTTTCGAGGCTATGATAAGATATCTAAAGTTACGTTTTTTACGTATGTGTTTTATTTATTTCAAATTTTTGACTATAATTACTTTTGCTATGGTCATTTTTTATTTGCTGTATTTTGTTATATTGACTTCTAAATACAATCATTGATGAATAAATGTAGGCCAATAAAGGTTTAAACAGTTATGTTAACAACATGCTACTCACAAAATCATAGCCAAAGGAATAATATTCAAAATCAAAAGTGGTAAGGTGAATTGTGTTGTTGTCATGAGCAAGTACTAGTGAATTTAATATGGTACTAGTCGTTTAAGCCCGCGGAAAAATCCACTCAGGCTAATTTTTTTAAATTTTTTTAAATCAATACTTTGCTGTCTTTAATTTGGTCCCAGGTTGTACCTAGTTACCCACGCGTTAAAAAATAACTTACGTCGTCACGACCTCCTCTTCACGTTATTTAGTCTCAAAGTTATAACTGCATTATAATGGCTTCACTAATTTAAGTTAAGATGGGGACGGTGAATTTGTCAAGTAACATTTAAGGGCTGCATTTTGGCGACATTAAAGGGAAATGAATACAACCACTTTTCCCTTCACAGACACACAGCCACACTTAGCCTATTAGTATAATGGACTAGTCGATAAGGCCCATGAATCCCAATTAGGCAGGATAAAATTGGAAAAGAGCCGTCATTTCCATTTTGTTGACCTCAGCAATGACCCGTCTATACATAAGAAAAATTATACACGTTACTTTTATAGTGTAGAGTTTGAAACGCAGATGACTAAAATGTATAGGATCATACGCTTTTGACGAACGATTATGGAGATATAGGGATGTACGGAAGCTTCGTATTATTATAAGAGTTATCCACTACCATATTATTTTTCTTATGCGTCTTTTATTTATGGAATCCATCTCTTACGAAAAAGGAACTTCTTTCTCACAAAATGTGCTTAAAATGCTAGTTATTATATATATAAAGAAAGAAAACAGGGAAGAAATTAGGAGGACTAATTAATTATCAAATGGCAATTTTATTAAGATGATACGCGTTCAAACGATTTGAAAGTAAAGTCCTTCTGAGAAAAACTTCTCTTTTGTTATTGGCAATTTTAACAGCAAAGGAAATGGAAGAAGCGATAAGGATTGTCGTGAATGCCACTATTTCTAAAAACAACTAGTCTACTCGAAATAGAGAAGAAGAATATAGAAAAAGCGATAAAAAGGATAAATTTAGAATCATCTTTTTAGAAGCTTTAATCAACTTTGAGGTGGAGAAAGTTCTAGCCAATTTAACAAGGAGTATTCGTTATGTGACACGATACATTTCGATAAAAGGAAACCAAGATGCGGTTATAATGGTGTATTGTAACTTCAGATTTGACGTTTGTTTACCGTCATCAAAAAGCCAAACATTTCTTTTCTCAAAGCCGTGCCGAAGTTTATGCAACAAGCACTTAGAATTTGTTCAAGAATTGTATCACATAGCATATCAACTTAAAAAGGTTCATGTATATGACTTGCAAGAGCTTCCTACTCTTGGAAATAAATCAGTGTGTTCTCTACTTCCTGAAGAAGATATAACACACATTGAGCGTTGTCAACGACTTAGTAAGTAGTCTATACTATAGCTATTAATTTTAGTTGAAAACAAGATTATAATACACTGTGGCTTTTGGTGCGTACTTCACCAAATGAATTGTCAGTGATTCTTATTTTTAGCTTTCCTTTTCGATAACTTTATTCCACTTCTTTTCCTTGCCAATATCTGTTGGACCTTTTAGTATCACAAAACAAAAAAAGTGTTTTAAGATTCCCCTTTGTGAATGAAGATCTTGGATTTTTTCCTTTAAGTATTGGGGTAAAGTAAATCCTCACAAAGAGAAAAAGAAAATGCACATTACCCTTTTAACAGTATTCAGCGCCCTTCCGTTTTTTTTAATAACTCTCTAATGCTATGTTGAGTGGTTAGGATACTTATTGAGTTTTAATAGTATCTATTAGATACCTACACGCCGTATTTTTAAGCCCCATACCTCTTAGATCCTTAGATATTGGCTATTACTCGACACTAACCCTAAAATTCTGTATAAAGTCCTTATAATGAGAAAAATGTAATAAATATCGTTAAGATTATTCTTAGAACATTACACTTACAACACAACTTTATTTCTTCAAGGTGAGTCATTCTGTCAATTTTACACATGTGATTAAACCGATATCCTAATATTTCTGGAGTTTACATAAAAACCAGAGAAAACCTTCAGCCATTTGTTGGCATTTTCTTATGCAAACTATGTAACACCCGGACAATATGTTAAACTCTTATTTGGTTAAACATGTTAAAATTCGGTCAAGAACTGAAGTTGAAATTGAATGTTTTGCAGATAGCGGTATTTTGGACAAATTTCCAGCTTTTGATGACATCACAGAAAAACGCTTACATAAGTTTTTTTTTATGAGATACTATAAGTGTGCCAAGTTTAATTCAATTTGGAGAAGCCTATCAGAAGTCATTCGCAGTGGGCGATAGAGAATCGCTAAGTCTAAGTATTAAATACAGAGCATCGATAATTCTTGCCCTTAGGAATTAAGCATGGTTTGTTTTACAGTACTTTTGAAAAAGTGTAACGTTTCAATTAAGTTCTTTGTTTTATAAACATCTGCATGCTTTAGTTTTCACATGTAATTTGGAAAAGCAAAATGTTTTTATATTAATTCATAAAAACCAGAATTTTGTTTTGGCACCTATGTTACTAAATTATTTTATTATAGTCGATAAGGCCCGTGGAGAAATCCACTAAGTCAGAAGGACAATAGAAAATAGGCTGTTTTAGATATTTTGATGACGTCAGCAACCCATCCACAAAAACAAAAAAAATTAGAACCTTCTTTTCACGTTGCCTCTATTGTGTAGAGCTTAAAACGCTGATCAAGAAAATGTATATGATCATGTGCTCATGTCAGCAATGGCCCGTCAAAACTCAAAAAAATTTTTTTTAGAAATTTGTATAACAGTTGCCGTCATCGTATAGATCTTGAAACGCTGATCAAGAAGATGTATAGGATCATGTACTTTTGACAAACGGTTGGAGAGATATTGGAGTTTGAAGGTTTTTCGATGACGTCATCAACCCGTTCATTCCGAAACGGATTTGGGGACCAAGGTTTGGGAAACTTACCCAAATTGGTCCTAGGTGGTCCCTAGTTACCCACGCGGTGAAAAATCATTGACGTCACCACCTTGTTTCCAAGTTATTTGGCCTCAAAGTTTTAACTGCACTGTAATGGCTTCATTAATTTAACATATTTTCCTTTGACGTTCATATTATTTTAACGTTAAAGTTTGGTAAAATACAGAACCATTTTATGGGCGATGTTTTAGAGACTTTATCAAAGAAAATGGTGAAGAATATAATCCACTTTGCAAAAGTCACAGACAGACAGAGCTGGCGTATTATTATAGAGGCTAGTCGAAAGGCCCGTGGAAAAATCCACTTAGGCAAAAGACCAATAAAAAATGGGTTGCTTTAGATGTTTTGCTGACGTCTGCAGTGCATATACAAAAAAAAAATGTTCTTAAAATCTTACACCAAATGTCAAATGTCAAATCGCATTAAATCCTTCACACAAATCTTACACAATATAAAATAGAACAGCTTGAAAGGTGCAAAATCATGTTGATAAAAAGTTACAACAACGACACTCACAACATCAACACTCACAACACCCACAAAACCGACAGTAAGAACACCGACAGTTACAACACCGACAGTCACAACACGGATAATAACAATGTTAGAAATAACCCATCTCAAATGTGTACATCTTATAAGTCATTATAACCCTCAGTATTTTATTCTGAAATGTCAAAAAGGAGGCCTACAAGAGTTAGCACAAATCAACAAAAATAAATTCTTGTCTTTCCCTTAAAAGCTTATACAAAAATATGAAAAAGCCATAGTTTGGAAAACATTAAATTTAAATCTAGAAAAATCAGTCACTTTGGTTGCATACCATCCTCTCCTGCAAAAAATTATATACACAAAATGTAAAAATCAACCAGTTAAGAACACAAAATTTTTATTTTTTAGTAGATGATCCATACTGCCCTTTACCAACAATTTTAAACCTAAATGTTAAAAAATCAATAAGCAAAGAATAAACTTGAATCAACAAACATTGTATACGGTTCATAAACAAATTTTTTTTTGGTTTTTGGGAAACACATCTAAATCAACAAAAATAAGTTCATTCAGCATGTCGTATATTGCCATTACCCATTAATCTTCCACAAAAAGGTTATGAAACACATCAAAATTTAAAAAAATCATTTCAGTGCACACAGTCCTCGCGTTTAGATTACAAAATATAAAAAACAAAAACAGTTACAGTCAGAACATTAAGTAATTTTTTTATCATCAGCAAACATTTATCCCTACAAAATTTTGTAAAATTCTCAAGAAAAACAAAAACGTGAAACCATGGAATTTTCTTCAAGCAAAATTTACATCACACAGTTAGTTCTCCCAAACAATAGTTTATAATACGAAATATAAAGACAAAGTTGTTTATATAGTCTGAAGATGTACTTAATGTACGAAAAGCTTAACAAATAAATACTTTTTAACTTTCAAACTCGTTTTATTTTTTTCTTAATTAGTAAACTATCCTCTCATAAATTTTTTTAACCCAAAGTCATAAACCCACGTATATAAATTTCAAGTCAAATGTCAAAAACCCCTGTAAAAAAACCTGGCATTTTACATGTAGGCTGACAAAAGTTTAACAGGATGAGGAAACAAAACAATAAAAAATAACTTAACACACACACTTAAAATTCTATAAAATTCGTTCCACTTGTGATATTGTGGTCCCCTTGTAAAGTTTACAGGAAATGTGAAAAAATTATTCTCTATGGGCATAAAAATGTGTCACAGTATCCTAAAAGTTCAAGAAACATTTTGTAGCTAGCTTGTTACATCATAATTCGTGTTCAAAAAAGAAGAGAAGTTTGACTACTAAGGTAGCTATAAATACCTAAAAAAAGATAACAACAAAACTCATATATTAAAGCTAGCTATGGGATGGAGCCTTGAAGCTAACATTAGCTAGCTAGAGCCAACAAAACAGTACCCAAGACACCCAGTTAAATATACTTAAGCTGGGGAGACTTAGCTAAGTCTATAGCTAGCTATTTATGCTTAGTAAAACACATATAAAGGAAAACAAAAGCAATGTCAAAAATTATGACATTTGCAGTTAGTTCAACAAACCAAAACTTTCTATTTCGCTGGCACATTGTTTGGTAGCTAGCTAACAGCTTTATGCAGCATTTTTAATTTTAGGACAAATACATTAGTTACGCACCAGGGGAAACATTAATTATGCAAAAAAAAAGTAAACAAATGCTAACTTTTTTATAAAAAACGCGGTAAAACATAAACCTTAAAGAATTTGAAGCTCCAATGGATTTTTTTGAGAATGCGATTCTCCTTGACAATTTTAAGTGTGCTACATATAAAAACGGAACGTCTAAAAATATCAAAGTTCTTACTTTTTCTCAATTCTAATTCACTTGAAACTCTAGCATTCATTTTGTACTTCTAACTTTACTTTACTACTTCTAGCTCCACTCTTCACTTCCGAAGTAACTTATTATGGCTTCCAATTCACTTTTCTACTTCTACTTCTTTACTTGGTCTCTTTTTTCTTTTTTATATATGCTTTTTTGAACTACTTTACTTTTTGCACTTTGTTGAAGACGAAGGGACCGTTCTTTAGTTGTTGTTTTGTGTGTCGATGTTAGCCCTGTTCCAAATTATATGCTTTTTTAATCCACTCCACTTCTTCACTTTGACTTTCCTTGCTCTTAATATCTGCACTTTTTTATGACTAAGGGATCGTCGAAAATAAGACATTTTTTATCCGCTTCTTTAGTTCGCCTTGTGTCGAGAGCTTTGTCGAGAGATTTTTATGTTTGTTTGTTTTTACGCCAAGGAAACTTTCTATTCGAATGCCGTCCCGTTCGAAAGTACGTATTTGAGCGAATCATACTGCTTATTTTCTATCACGTGGTTTCTAACGGTTGCGAGACAAATGTAAACAAAACAAAAAAATTCGAAAAACTCGCGCATTCGGGTGGTAAAAAATATCGTCTTTGTAACAGTCACAGACAGACAGAACTGGCGTATTATTATAGAGATCTCCTTATGTTCTTTGTTTATATTGAGTTCTCGAAAAAACATGTTATTTCTCAAACTACCTTGCACTGTATTCAAAATATTACTGGCATTTGTAGAAGCTCAATTTGAAAAGTAGCTAATTCATCACATTATGAATTAAAGTGTGGGGGTTTTCTGACAATATAATGATATATGTACATATGGAAATACCTACCTAGTTCGCAAGCAACATATTCTTTAATTATTATAACGCTTTTTACTCTCAGAATGTGCCTAGTTAGACTTCTGAGTGTATTATGCACCTAAAGTGTGTTTAAACTGATCCATTAACGGCAACTTTTTATGCCTAATATGGCCATAAGATTTGCGTATATTTACTTTAGTCGTTAGTTTTTTTGTTTTTTTTAATTTAGCCGACGTGGAACAAAATCACACAAAAAGCTGTTACGTAGGACATGGCAGTGGCTACGTTGGATTCATTAACGTAACATCTTCTGGAAAAACATGTCAGCCTTGGAGTGTGAATTCCTATCTTCAAACTCATACTTATCCAACCTTAACGGAAAACTTTTGCAGAAATCCACAAGGTTATTTATTAAAACCTTGGTGTTACACAGACAACCACATGCAACATTGGGAATATTGCGATGTGAAGAAATGTATCCATGCTTCAATGACAGGTATTTTAATATTCTTATTACTAATTATTTTAATTCTATTGTAAGTGCATAATCTTTATTGTGTATTATTGTACATATATTCACTGATCACGTTACCAATATTACCTACTGTTACCTCCTGAGCCACTTAAGACATTCTGTTTAGTACTCGTCAACTACATATTTTTTTTTGAACGAAAATGAACAAATGGTTTATAAGTGCATGAAAAGTGACGTCTTGTCCTTGTTTCATGGTTTTAATTGTATTCCCTTTAGAGGGAAATTTTGCTATAATATAATAAAAGTATGCAGTTTGTTTGGTGAAAAGGCGTTCGATCATCACTCGGGGCATAATCTTTTCACGCTAGGGCAATATTTTTATATTTTTATTTTAGCAATATCAGCCAGTACTCTCTGGCAATGCCCTCCCAATCACTTCGTTTAGATTTAACGATTTTCACCTGGGATAATGTACTTGCAATATTTATACAGGTTAACTTGTTGTAGCATCTGTTTTCATTGCCACCCGCTTTCTATGCAATTCTAAATCTAGTAAGAGAACTATTAAGAAAGTTATCAAACTCAAAAAGAAAATTGCAAAAAGAATCAAGAGTATCAAAACAAAGAAATAATATTTGGTAAAATATTTGGTAAAAAAATATTTTTTTCATAAGTACTTTGCAATCATGTGTCAACTTATTCTTGTACGTTTTCAATTGCACTGATAAGTAAGATATCAGGGCTTTGCTTCTCTCCTTACTATTTTTTACTTGCACTGACTGACACAATATTGAAAATATAATGTAAGATTAAGTTTTTTAATTAGCTTACCTGTGACCACGAAAAAGCAGTTAATCAAAGCACGAATATCTGAAAATGGCTGCTAAGTGGTAGCAGTCAAAAATTAGCTCATAAAAAAGACTTAACCACGTTACAAAATAATGTAACAATAACATTGACTTTATCTTATGATAATGGAAAAAACTAAATAATATGCCACTTGTATTGTTATTTATATTTGGTTATGCAAAATATGATGTGTATGTATTAAACATGCAGAAAAGTAGACTTGTAATTATTTTCGGCTCAATAAGTTTATTCTCCACAGTTACTCTTTCACCACGTTATAGTTTTTTCTTTCAATCTTTGTCATATTCACTGCGTGTCCAAGGTTTCATTGTTTCAGTTTGCTTTTGTGAAAAAAGATTTTTGTTCCGGTTGATTTCGGAATTCTTTCTGTTCCAGATTGATTTTAGACTCATTCATTGGATAAAACCGCATGCTCTGAAGAAGAATATTAACCACCATGTCCTTCCGCCTGCCTGTGCCGCTACAGCCTTGATTTGACTTCCATAATTTCAAGTAATAAATAGGAACCATTTTAATAAAAAAATTATATTTGTTTCTTCCACTTGTTGGAAAAAAATGTCGCAACCACGGAAGATTTGATGTTGTATTGTATAAAACTTTTGATTGTTAAAAAGACATTTAAAATTAACCTTCTCGGCGACCAAGTCTTAACTGGGCTTAATTTATACATATAGATGAAGTTAATCTTCCCGATTGTAGGCCAATTTTTGCAAAGTAGAGAACTTAACGCTACTAGATCCGCTTATTTTGGGTATGATGAATCATTAAAAAAGGGGAAATAGATCGGACTATAAATAAGTCTACGGAGTCGTGGAACGTGTTAACTTTTAGGAGAAAAGGATTGTGATGACGCCAAACGGATCAGAAATGAGGTTACATATATCTAAACAGGCAATTTGTTTTTCAACAAGATTTAATTCCCGTCTCTTACAAAGACTTATACATACTTATAGTATCATGCAACGTTCATGCATTTTAGCCGTTTTCAAAATTCAAAGAGGAATTCTCTGCCCTAAAATAAAATACACAAAGTACAATTTTCGTTTAAACCTTCCGTTTTTTTAGAGCTAGAAATGGACATCTGCAATCAAAAATTGTTTCATAATTAGATATATCCAATTAAATTAAATGCAATTATAGTTCCTTTGCCCACACCCCTTTTTAGGCAAATCAACCATATTCTTGTTCCGTTGCGTATACTAGGTAATTTTCTTATTATTAATTTTTTTAGAAGCAGATTTGTGGAAGAGAACTGTTTGGATAGTTTTGATAACAACTGCATTAAGTATCGTCGCGCTACTATTGATTTATTTTGCAAGGAAATACTGCAAACGTTTTCGAAAACACGGAGGTAAGCATGACAACGCGTAAATACTCGTAAAAAACGTAAAGGATACAGAACCATTAGTTACTGGGAAGCTATATTTAAACTGTTTATCACCAATTTCTTTTTGAAATTCTGCCGTAAGGGACTCAAATTTCGCCAAAAAATATTTTTTCGAGGTTAGATAGAATGGGTAATACCAGGAAAGAATTTCCCTAAGCGCTTTTTAAGCCTCTAAATGTTGGGACACTTCGACAATAAAACACACTAAGAATAAAAGTATGGTATAACAAATTGGTATTGTTATAATAGTGCAGTATACCAGTATAAATTCGAAATTTTGAAATTTAAAAACGGGTGTAGGAGTTCTAATAATTAATATACTCATTTTATGCAAGGAGGTTTAAAGAGAGAAGGAAATACATCTCAGTAGTTTCTATTGAAACCGTCCGTTGCCCATCTCCAGATGGCAGCATTGCTTTCAAATTCAATTTTGTGAACAAAACTTTATCGCCCGTAAATTATAAAAATAACCGTTGCTCTTTGTTTTTTTGCATAAATTATAAATTATTTTTCTAGCGGTAAAAACTCGTTTGTTTTGTAATTTGATTGTTTAACCCTATAAGTACGAGTGTTACTTATACAAAAACGTGTATTGAATGATAAAATCTATGGCTTCGCTTCGATCTTTACCTTAAGGTAAAAGTGTTGAGAAACTAGCTGCTAAGCAATAAATCAAAAATAATTTAATTCACAAGGAAAAAAACAACAGCAACAAAACAAAAAACGGTGAGTGCGCAGACTGTCGAAAGGTCTTTAACATCACCTTTACTTTTCACGATGAAATGTGCAACCATTTTTGCACATTCCATAGCAAAAAACAAATTGTCAAAAAGGTAAAACAACATACTCTTTTCCATAGACTTTTCAGTGTAAATGAGCGTTAGAAGTAATGTTTCTTTGGAAAATTAATTGTAACATTTTTTAAACAGCTTTACATTCCTATTAGCAGTAACTGCAGGGTACAGGGCGCGCTTTGCGTTCAAATTTTGACGTTTTGAAGAAATTTTGAAGTTTATAACAGCTAAAGTTTCTTGAATCTTGTAAGACTAAAAGGATATTCAATGGTTAAGAATTTAATTCTTTTTTGTCTAAATACAATTTTATTTTGAAAAATGATGTCAATTTTATTCACAATCTTAAACTCAATTTTTTTGTAAAGTTTAAATAATATAGTAATTTCCATTGAATTTGTTATGCTCAAGCACACTAAAGCTACGGGGACGCGAAAACAAATTTCATGCAATTTCAACAAAAAACAACAGAAATTTAATGTGTCCCCACAATAAACTTCCTTATCTTTCCACTTCTTTCCTAGAAGTTTTTGTTGCTGAAACAAAAAAAGTTCAAATCGTTTAAATATTTTTTTGTTTCAGCAACAAAATTTTATGTTGCAAATGAGAATCATTAAAAAAATTCATGTGTCCCTGGACCTTGAGTGGCATTTTTGCATCATCTTTTACTTTTAGCCAATCAAATTGGTATACACAATTCAAAAAAAACTAAAACGGTCAAAACATACTAGACAATACATCAATATGGCGGAAAGTCAACACGTGCAGGGAAAGTAAAAGGCGATTACAAGTTCTTGTTTGTTGCAATCGCATAAAAATTTGTTTCCGTGTCCACGAAGCTTCAACAGAGGATCTATAGTTGAAGTTGGTACGCCCTAAACATCTTTCTGTTTTGAAGCCATTTCTTTAACCTCGGAACTCTTCATTTTCATTTTCATCGTCGTTCAAAAGTAAAAAACCTAGAGCAATATGATCCACAGTAACCTTCTTAATTTTAATTTAAAAATTGTCACAGCAAAATTTGCGTTTGATGGTTACACGAGAGATGTTTTATGCGCATTCAATGCAGCAAATTGCGTTGCATGCGCCCGAGAAAAATTGCCCGTATCCCCAAGGCTTAACTGTCGTAGGCTAAGTACGTTCAACATCTACTTAATATTATATCTATACTTATATTTATAAAGTGGATTGTTTAAGAAAAACCTATGATTCATGCATTTAGCTTCTGAATCTTGTTATCATCGGAATGAATGGTTATTGTTTATAAGCATTTTTAGTATTTATTTCTGTACTATTGTGTGGAAAAAATAAATATTTCTGTTAAAAATATTAAACATTTAAGTACAGCATATTTCATCTTTAGAAATCAAATACACATCCCCATATGCTGTGTACGATATTAACGACAAGAAGCAAATTTCAAAGCTACTATCACTGCGCCAAATTGACACACGCACGGATAAATGAAGAGTTAAAATTTCATGTAGAAGAAAGTGTTAAAACAAATTGCATTGTATAGACATATACACACCGCAAAACAAAATTAAGTCACGATGTAATAAGACATTGTATCATCAGGGATATAATAGACCTGTAAGATGTCACATGCTGTCTCCGCCGGAACATATAGGCTAGGTAACTTATACATACATCAATTTATGTCTGAAAACCATGTGGAACTAACATGACATATTTGTACATTGTGTGTATTATATTTAGCGTTTTTATTATCTGCGTTCTAAGTATTGCTTTTGTAAGAATTATTTTAAAGTTAAAATTTTTCATTTTGGCTCACAGACAGGCATAGCGTATAGATAGTATCATAATTTAGATCGTTAATCCGTGGTTGTTGTAGCTAACAAAGTCGAAAAATATACGCATTTGTTTCTTTTCATTAAGATTTCGCGCGTGGTTAACCCAGTTACAAGCAGACAAGTGGACAGCAGAAATTATTATAGACGCTGGCTGGGAAACACTAGGTCGAAATGTTGGGTTAAGCCACAATTAACTGTATATCTTGGCATTAAACGCAATGTTTAACCCTTAATAAACCCGTAAACTGTGCCACACGTTCAAATTTCCTAACTAACAATTTTGGTTGCAGAATTTAAAACAACGAATTGCCTTTACCTTATCGAATTAAACTTTTTGTTTTTTTAATAATATAAAAGCAGACAATGTTAAAAAACTGATACAAAAAAATATTTTTTAAATTATTACTAAAACCCTCATAAGATACGCTTGTATATAAATTTGTATGTACTCTAACGGTTATTATTATTATTACTATTATTAATCCAGGATAGCCTCTTCAGTTGTTAATAGAAATGTTATTAATGAGGGATCTGCGAAGGGGTTCCTACTGCATTTAAAGCTTCCGTTTGAGCTACGAAAGTCGTGCAAGCACAACAGCCGCTCAACTAGACAACCGCCTAAGATATAAATCCTATTCTTATGCTGAAATTTAAGTAAAAAGGATAGATTCACACTCTTATAGTCTCTGGCAAGACTTGGTCGGGGTTTGAACTCAATACCTTCTGCACTGGAGGCGAACGCTACACCACAAGCCCACCATTCGGTAAATTCAACTGTCATAATCTTGAGGATATACGTATTCACTAGTTTCACACAGATTTGGAATTTCCGGAGAATCGTGAATTTGTATATTTCTTGGAAGTATTTCCTCACATTCGTCGATTACTTCGTCATCGTTATGAATATCGTTAACCTGTATTAGAAAAGATTCATCAATTTCGGCATACACACCACTGTCATTTCTATTACTACGACGTTTCTTGTAAATAAAAGCCATTAACAATAGCAAAAATGTGGCAGCAAAAATAAAACCGAACATCGAGATTAAATAAATGTATGTTGTGCTTAGCTGATTGGATGTTTCATTTTTGATATTTTCTTCAAAATCTTTTTTTTTTGGCTTTAATACCGTCACTGTATACATTTTTTCTGTACCGCAAGAATAAATGCCTGCATCCGAGGGTGTCGCATTATATATTATCAAAGTTGAATTATCTGCAAGATATTTATTTTTTCTTAAAAATAAAGCTTTATGGTTTAAGTTCCAGAATGCGTTCTGTGAGCAATTTAGTGATATGCTGTTACCATATTCCACTTGAAGACTGATCACATCTATAACACAATGCAGACATTTTAACAACGCTCCTAGGAGTATGGTGCATTGGCATACACCTCCGGGGAAAAAATCCCATAAGATAATCCGCGATATTTTGGTAATATTACAATGTAAGAAACATTAAACTGCAGAAGAAAAAAGAGAGAAAAGATGTGAGAGATAAGTATCTACCAATAAAATTTTTTTTTACCATAATAATGAATTGAAATGGAAAAGGGAAAATCATTTCACGTAACAGCCCAGATCCACTTTTTATTAATTAATACTTCAGATATTTTATGCGATGAGAAGTTAGTGTTTTCCTCGACAAGAATTTTGTTCTACAATAGTTGGTCTTATTGCATGGTAGTCTTCATGATTCGATTTATTTTTACTTCAAGGAACGTTTCTCGTATAAAACATATGTATATGCCCTTTAATTTTCAAAACAAACAAAAGAACTCTTTATTTCAATTCCGCGGTGTTCCCTTGAATTAAACGTTTTAATTATTTCGTTACATATTTACTTTCCACTAAGTCGGAGAGGGCGTCGAGCTCATCGCCCTCAGTAAGATCAACGCTTAACAGAGGAAAATGCTATCCTTATTACGTTAGAAGCGTACTGTGGTTAACGTATTAAAATCTTCATTCCAGGACTTTTGTTCTTGCGTCAGTCACATTAGGGAGTCAAAAAGAGATGAGATTACCTAGTTCAATCATGTGACTGTAACGCTATGTGCCGGTAGGTGCGTTATTGTGGCAGCATCGTTTACACATAAAAACATTAATTAGGATAAATAGAAATCATTAAATAAGAATTCAAATCAGCTTTATTCGTTTGTAAAAGGGTGTCTTAGAAATGCAATAAAAAGAATACTTTGGTACATTATGAAAACATTGTTGAACAATTAGAGCTTTCTGATAGTTCGTGGCAATTGAAAAATGGTTGGATGAACTGATTTTTATTTCGATGCCATAACTGTGTCCTGTTGTTCCGAAATGGTAGGGAAAAACTGGTCCGTGACGGAGCATAGAATAAAACTTTTCTGCGATGTCCCTGTTTTAAAATTTACAACGTTGAGCATTGAATTTATACTTTTCTGATAACATTTCTTGAATGTTGTTGAATGTTTTAAATGTGATGAGAAACATTTTTAAGGACTCAAACAACGTGGATCTATAAAAGGCAATAAAAATTTCTGCAAACATGTACGGAATGATATTGTCGAAGAACGTTGCTTTCCTGTTATACCCCGACTTATTTCTGATTTCTAATGTTCTTTTTTACGGAAACGTAAGAACTACTAAGGTAGCGGGTGAAAATTATATGTATCGATTACTCTGCTTTCATTTTTTTGATGATTCACACAAATGCCTCCAAACATCTCTAACTTTGGTAAAACTGTAACTACGGCTCAAAAATATATTAATGTGTTAATCACTTTCTTTTTATTGAAAAAGATGTTTATTGATATACCTGGAACACCACATAGTGAAGATGAACAGGTGCAATTCGTGTCATTCATTCTCATCTGGTAGGTTATAATCTGTTCCCCAGGTTTGTTACAAGTTGCAGGAAAATGCGACATCCCACATAAATCTATGCACGAGAAACCATCATGTTTTAAGTCGTTGCAGTTGCAATATTGACAAGTTGAAGTTACAACCATTTGATTTACCTTCTTGGTCGCATTGCAAACACCTAGAAAACAAAATAGACCGTTTTATTGATACTACAACTATTTTTAAATTTATGACTTATGAAGATATGCGGTATGGGAAAATCAGGGTATCTTAAAAAAAACATTAATTGATGAAGGCTAAAGTGTTATTGTTTTGTTGTTGTTTTTATTAAAGACAATGTTTTTCTATATATGGGTAGTAGGAGAATAAACTACTTTTTCTTGAATCGTAAAAGTTTATTCACTATAAACATTATCTTCAATAAAACAAAAAATAAGTTGTTGCATAGCTTATTTATGACTCTAGGGTAAAAACGAAAAAAGTTCATCCTCTGTGTAGGAAATTTGCTTTAAATCTAGAAATTTTCTAAGCAAGAAATTTGAAAAATTATAAAGTAAAACGTCGGAAAAGTTTATCGTGTGAAAATTTTTAATTTTTCATATTGCAAAGGTATTCCTCTTGAAAATTTTTCCGATGAAAGTACATGTCCTTTTATATAGAACTCCTCCATATTTAATTTAGCGTAGATTGAAAAAATAAACACAATGAAAGGTAACATAAGGATAATACAAAGATCTTGTTGTTTACATTACCATCAATTGCAATTAAAATTTTGAGTTTTTCAATGGCTTTGACAACTATAAGAAAATGTTGTATATATCGTTCAATCTAGCAGAGAGGAGGGATTGTTTGTGACTTTTGCTAATTTTATTTGGGATCGTGATGAAAACCAAAGAAGTGTTGGACAATCTTTGCAGGGTTATTTCAAATTTAGAAAACGCGTGGTACTCGTGAAAAAGTTTTGAAAGCATTTGTACTTGTTATGTACAGATACATTATTGCCTGTTGATTATTACGTGATTAATAAGGAGTGACAAAGCTTGACATATTATTACTTAGTCGAATGTTCACGTTTTTAAAACATTCAAAATCCTTTCGAATTTTTGTAGTAAACGTTCGACAGTGATACTAAAGTACGATGTACAATGCGGAAAAAAAACGGAGAAACTAAAAACTAAGTCGTCTCTCCCACAAATAAAAATAACAAAATTATTTATCAAAATTCCGTCACCAGTGTAGTCAGACCGTGAAATCGAGTACTACCCACACGCCATATTCACCGTCACGGCTGTAGAGAACTACCCATTTTCCAGCGATAAGTAAGCATTGCACGTTCTAAAGTGTTAATAAATAACCTGCAAGGTCAGTTCCAACTTCATAAGTAATACTTTTTGCCTAAACAACTTAATTCTGCTTGTCTTTACAATAATTATTAAATTTTATTGTAAACGTCGTTGTGAAAGTACTTACTATAACTAATGTGGAATAAAAAAGTCTAATTCAGATAAAATGTGTATAAATGGTTTTTGAGTGTTATTGTATTGGCGTTATTGGTAATGTTTATAAGTTGTTTTCATTTGGTTTTTCAACATTGTTATTATTCTTTATAAAATATCTTCCTCTCCATCCCTCCAATCTTCAGATGTTATAAAAAAGACCAAATACCTACCCCGAGGTGTTGGTAATTCCTCTGTCAATGTTATGACAGCTAGAAGGAAAAACAATGCAATGTCTCCGCATCTGTTTTAATAGTTTTCAATATTCATAAGTTAACTTTAGTATCAAGTTATTATGCTTTATTATTTCTTGACGTTTACATTTGTCGACAATTCACAACTTGTGTATACGTTGCTATACTTTAGTCATTCTAATAACATTCCATTCGTTTTAGGATTAATTTTTTTCTCTCTCTCTTTTTATTCTTATTTTTTGCAATTTCCGCCCCATTTTATTTTATCATTTTCGATTTCGTAACGAAAAATGATTTCTTTTTCTTTTATTTCTTTTGACTTTTTGTTTCGTCAGTAATTTACCTTTTGAATTATGTTTTACTAAGACATCGTGATATTTCTAAGCGTAATCTTGCTAAGATAATCCTTTCTACTGGTACTGCAAAAGAATTTAATTATTATATAATTACAAAGGGCATTCGAACTCTTTATCACTTTCAAGACTGTGTGGAATTTATCAATATTTGTGAATGGAACAAAAACTTATTTATCGTCAAAGTCATTCACAAAATTCTGGTGTTGAGTTCCTGGTGGTGGAACTTAAACAGAAATCGTCCTACCAAAAATAATAGCGCAGGTTGAGATCTCACTGTGCAAGGTCCCGTCAGATCAACGTATTAAAAGAAAATGTTTATGTTTTTCTGAAACCTTGAGGCAAACACTACCGAAAAAAATATGGTGCCAATTTTTTAAATTAAAATTGTGTATTTTACAGACCAGACTATAATGACGTTATAAATCACTTATTTTGCTCTAACTCGAGTCAGAAGAATCTATTTACATAGAAACGTTGCTCAATTTTTGCCCTAAACTAAGGCTAGATATTTACCTATGATTTTACTATGTCAAGTGAAACCTGCATATTTTACAGATCAGATTAAAATTTCATATTTCGGTCTGTAAAATTAATATGAAATGCCGTGAGAGGTCAATTCTTTCAAAAATTGATAAAATATCAAAAGATGATTAACTGGTGAAAGTTTCATTAAGATATGTTAAATGGTTCAGAAATTATGACCTGGTCAGTAAATTAAATGCTGAATGGTAAAGAAAATTCTTAAAAAGAAGAAACAGTAGTCATTGTATCATCAGAATTTTTTTTAAGGAATAAAGCGTAAATACAAGAAAGCTTTTAATTCTAAACACAGTATTTGTCATAATTGTGTGTTGCCATCTGTTCTTCCAACGTTCAGCGGATTCATTCTTCATTTAAACATCGAAATAATTCATCAACTTCATCCATGTTTAAAATTATCACCTGTCAACTTTTATTGCTCTTTCGCATGGTCATTCGTCAAAACATCGCCATCCTTAATCTAAAGAAAACGTTTGTAACAATTACCTTGTATAAATTGATTGACTTGAAGGAATGTAAATAGGGCAGGTAGGTAGACTCAAATTCAAGAAAATCTTTAGCCTAAGTTTAGGACAATAATTCTGCTAAGTCTCTATGTAAATAGATTCTTCTGACTCGAGTTAGAGCAAAATAAGTGATTTATGACGTCATTTTAGTCTGGTCTGTAAAATGCACAATTTTTATTCAAAAAATTGGTACCATATTTTTTTTGGTAGTGTTTACTTAAAGTTTTCAGAAAAAACATAAACATTTGCTTTTAATATGTTGATCCGACTGGATTACAAATCAACCCTCACTATAATTCATGGGTTATGAATATTTTTTTGTTCAATGGAAAGAAAAAATATGTCAAAAATGTGCATTCGTGAACAAAATTTTTAGTGACTAAACTGCTATTGTGTAAGTTCTTTCTAACACCTTTGCAAACTTTGCTATATCTTTAGAAGTGTCTAGTTATGTTTTTAAAAAACTAAGGTGGTACAACAGTATTTCTAAACTTATATGAGTGAAATTATCACGCGCTATTTTTATGTTGTCTGTAGTTGATATAATAAAAAAAAAAGTAAATAATAAAAAAGAAGGCCTTGAGAATTTCACTGTGGAAACAGAACAGGTGCAACTCCATAGTAAACAAGAAAGCAGAGTCATTACGAAAAATAAATTTTGTGCATTCGTTTGTTTAACACTATTTGGTATGGGCTCTTTAGGGCCTTAAAAGTATGGAAGAAGGCTCACAATTTCTGAGTTTTTGTCATGACACTTAGCAAATTGAAATATGAGACCAAAGGAATTGATTCTTTACATATATATATTTATTTCCTTGCCATTGTCTAAATTTTCTTGTGTCAATAATGAAAATTATACTACCTACCAAAATCGTTTTTAAGAACGTTCTAGGCAACATTTTGCCACTCTTTGAAGTTTTTAATAGCACTGGCCGCGGGGACACGGCCTGGAAAAAGCCGGGTTAAATCGCAATAACTGTGTTATCGGAACTTGAACGTTCAGTTGAGCGATTTATAAAAACCGTAAGCTGTGCCACACATTCAGGTGGGTCGCTTTAGCACAGGTATGCATTATGTCGTGAATCGAGTATAGCGCACACAACATTATAGTGTTTTGGCTGTAATGTATTTTTTTAAATATAACTCTACTGCAACTTTAGCCGAAATGAAAACACATTTTACAATCCTTTGTTACCCCGTAATAGCAATAACAATTAGTCAATACTATTTTATTTAGCGAAATGAGTTTCAGTAAACGTTAACAAATTAATCTTGACACTGGACTGAACGCTTAGTATAGGTAAACCATGTCGCACATGTGTTAAGGCTTAAAACGCTTTTCAAAAAATCTTTGGTTTACGAAACACAGGATACACTCGGTTGAAACGCCGGGTTAAACCACAAGTAACTGTGTTACCCGGCGTTGAACGCCCGGATAAATGCTTAATAAGAACCTTTAACTGTGCCACACATTCAGGTAAAGCGCTTTGGTACAGCTATATAGTATGTAGTAAATCAAGTGAAGTGCACACAACTTTATGGTGTTTCCAGTGTTATATATTTTTCAAAAAAAATTTTCCACAACATAAGCTGAAATAAAAGCAAAGATTACAATTCATTATTACCCCGTCATAGCAAAAACTGCTGACCAAACTTTTTTATTTTTTCGGAGAATGTTCCCGGTGGAACTTAAAAAAGTTTGGTAAGCAGTAGTTGCTACTAAGCTGAGCGCTTTGTACAGGTAAACCATGTCGCACATAAGTAAAGGCGTAACACTATGTTTCAAAAAACTATAACGCAACTTTGATTAAAAAAAATTTCAGAAAACCGCCTGTCGTTATCATGTACAGTTAAAAAAAATACTCAGCAATTTTATTGTGCAGCATAGGTTTTCATAACAGTAATAAAAGTGGTAGCTGCCTAACTGCATTTGGCTCCTTTCACTTTCTAGCTAGAAGTAGCTAAGGAGCTAGCTAGATAGACACAACTTCAACATAAAAATAAATAACAATATACCAAACTAAAATAATACTTTAAAAGTGTATGAATAATTAAAGCTAGCTATAGCTAGCTGTCTTAAGCAGGATGCTACCTCAAAATCCACATTCATAGCTAGCCAAAATCTTAAAATTGTTTTTTTAAGATTTATACATGGCTAGAAAACGTGATTAAATATTCACCTTAACATGTGAAAACAGACAGAAACTAAATAATCCCAAAGTACTCAAAAGAAAAAATGATCGAAAGGAGACCTACAAACTTCACACCATCACTTCCAAGTCAAAATAATGGCCTTCATGAGCGTAGCATGTTTTCGTAGTCGGCATGTTGAACCCGCGAAGAACTTCGATTAATTATTAGTGAAAATGGTTAATCTATTTCGCGTGAGCGGTCAAAACAAAGCCGGTAAGAAACGGGGTCTGCCAGGGATCCGAAATCAAGCAGGGCGGCGGAGACTTTCCGTCTGTCTCGCTACTTAGGATGCCATGCTGCGCAACGACAGACAAAATACGGCTATTATTAAAGAGATTTCTAGTTTATAACATATTTTCTGGTCATATCTGGTAAAATTTAAAAAAAAGAAATATCGTTTATATATCAGATTACCACTGTGAAAATCACCGTAGAAAAACTTTAACCAAGATGTTTAATATAAAACATAAATACTTTGAAACTGTCACGCTCACATGATTGTCATATGATAATCATATTATGATAATAATCATATTATTACTGGTCATATTATTACATTATTAAATCAGAACTGTTAGAATTTCCATCTTAGATCTTGGTTTTGAGCAATGTCTAATAAGGGGTACGGTTTTCAAGTAGTGGAATCAACATTTTTGGAGCAGATGTCAGTCATGAAAATATTAATAAGTCAACATTTTATAATAATTGGTAATAGTTCTTAGCAGTATTTGCTGTGGACATTTTTTGACCACACCCGTGCCAATAGGGTCAACAAAAGTAGCAAACATAGCTTTAAGAAACAGAGTACAAAATATTTTTCATACTATATCCTCTACAGAAAAGACTGTAAGCGCAATGGGAGATTTAATCCGACAGCTTCCGTTTGAGTGCATTCCGGTCCTATGATCCAGAAACGAAACTTCAAAAGCTGTGTATAAAAACGGAAAGCATAAACTTTAATAAGTACGAAATATTATTACTTTAAATACGAATATTTTTGGTATGAGTAAACTTGCACATAATCTTCCCAAGGGCTGCAACTTCGCAGTTTTTTTCTTTTAGGACATCAATGTGGTTGCTAAGGATGTGTGCGCTCCGAAAACTAACCGAAATGATCAACAGTGGTTATGGGGTACAGGGCAGGGTATTTTATAGTCTGAAGGCTCGCAAACATGAAACTGGCTAGGTAGTAAATTAAAATAATTGCTCGTGACAGGCTTAGATTATATAGTCGTACATACTACACACTGAGTAAGATAATTATTTTCTGCTACGGAATATCCATCCCATATCTTACTGGCTAGCTATAATCGCCAATAAAAGATGTTGTCTTTCACAATTTATGTCCAAAAACTAAGGAACAAAAACGTTAGCACAACCAATAAAATAAAATACATATTTTACAGATAAATCTCCTGATGAGCAATGTGTGTAGAAATGTTGGCGTGGTGATATGTAAAAGACACCGCGCTGACCAAAAGGGCACGTTTCAGCATTGAGTGACGGCAAGGGAGAAGCCTTAATTATTGTGGGAGATTGTAGTCATATTGTTTCCATGAAAACACAGCACCGACATGAGAGTAGACACTAGGTGGACGTACCAATTCCAGATACCATGTTTGTTTGCCCAATGGTACATAAAACGGCAAGAACTAATTTGACGACCTTCATCTTCAAAGTTTTTGAGTTGAGGCTTGAATGTCAGTGCTTTTTCAAATTTTTGTCTTCTAAATACTTGTTTTAAAGAATATTTGTGTTTTAAATGTTCTTACGATAAGTATTTCATTAACGTTTTAGCCAAACAAGAATCTAAATCAACCATGTCTTCCTTTTTTTTAAATTATTTGAACTTAGTATACAAACTGAAATTTCCAAACTGGATTGATAGCTTATAACCTTTTATAAACAGCTGGCCACAATTGCTGATTTTTGTGGCATATTCCTTCTAATGTGGCAATGTCAATCCATTTTTAAAAAAATACTTTGTTTGACAACTAAGAATTCTTAATTTAAAACGTTTAGGGGTATCCATACCCTCGTTAAACCGCTTTCATTATTATTGACACCACCACTGAGCTTTGACAGTGCGTACTTAAGTCGTGTGTATTTAAAATGGCTGATCCTCGTCAATCTTATCGTGAAGGTTCAGGGCTTTTAAAGTCAATATTATTTTTATGTCCTGGATATATGTTTTTAGCAGACTGATTTCACCATGTTACTAATTGTCATAATAAAAAAAAAATTCTAAAAACAATTTATCTTTTTTTCTTCTTCTTCTAAACAAATATAAAGATTTTTAGACTGTGAGCAAATATGTAAAAGAGCTTTACAAGAAACCATCTTTTTGGTTAAAGGGAGTACGAAACGCCTGTTGGTTTTCGACTTTAGTGACTTACACAAAAGCCGAGCTAATGGCGGTGGAAAGGTTTATGATCACTGAAAATTAAAAGAACAACTTAGATCATCTTAAATGTTACATTGGGAATCCAAATATACCTGGAAATGACAGAAAGGTTCCCTACATATCCATGATTTATTCGATATAAGTACTTACCTTGCTTTTAACTTAAATTTTCTAATAAAATAAACTTTAAACCTTTTAAACTAGCTAGGTAGCTATATCATTTAAAATGTTGCATAGAGAAATATAGTTTATCGTACATAAAGTCAGTCTAAGCTACAGCAAGGGATTTAAAATCTTTTTGCTGGTATTAACTACCTTCTTAAAGCTAGTAACATAGCATTTTTTAACAAATGCAGCTGTGTTGTCTCTGTTCTCTTGTCAACACAATCTCTCGATTAAATAATATTTAATTCATTCTACAGACCGTAGTTTATTTTACCACTAAAAAAGAATCAAGAAGGAGGACTGTTTTTTTTTAGAAAATAAAAAAGCAGCAAATTTATCATGAAAAATTAAATATTCAAGAACAGGTTGTCTAGACGTTTATGTGGTTCTAAAGTGTGTATAATTTCTTGCGTCTTGACCTTCTAATTGGTCCGATTATTGCACGTCAATTTTCGGAAATTGTGGAGATTGAACTGATTGGGTCGTTTCGTTCCTAAAATTCAATAAAACAATTTAGCGATTTTCTTTTGTAATTTTAGCATAAATCGAGCAATATTGTGAATTCCAAAAGTATTAAATATCAAAAATTTATTTTTTCCTTCTTTGGTGACTGGCAAATTGTTTGTTTTGTTTAACATTTTAAAATTGAAAATTTCGGGGTTTTTGTCATGAAAAAATCACATAATAAGATAAAAGTCAATGTGAATTACATTTTACTTATAAAACAAGATATGCTTAGACGATCCCGCCAATGTGATCAGCGGGATGAGACGATTTAATATCACTTTTTGGTAAACTAGAGGTTGTGTGAATGCCTATACCAGAAAACAATTTAACCTAAAATGTGTTTGTCCTTCTTTTTGCGAAGGATGGTGACCGCTTTAGAACTCTATGGCTCTAGTTCTCAAGATAATTTTTATAACAGTTAAAATCATCGAATGAATTTTGTGTCGATTACTTTAATGCAAGTTTTCGTTTCTATATATTTGCAAATTCTAAATTCCGAATGGGAAGTTTTACTTCTCCTTCATCATTCATTTCTTTATCGTTATGAATATAGTTAACTTCATCAATTTCAGTTCTCATTCCCTCGAGTTTATTGCGTCGTTTTCTGCGAACAAATGCTGTTTTTGTTAATCAAGCTACGACATCGAAAATAAAACCAAATATTGAGAATAAGAGAAACATAAGCTATATATACAGAATATTTGTATATATTCTTTTAAATATATCATTGGTTCTATATGCCATGCATATTCCTAAAAAAATTCAGTCTAAAACCTTTGTTTAGAATTTGCGTTAATTAAGTACAGCAATATACAAGAGGATTCATTTCTTTTTCCCAAGATCGTGATCACTTTGGAATCTTAGAGCCGGTTCACGATTTTTCTCTTAACAGTTATAATCTTCAACGTATACATATTCACTACCTTCGCACATATGTTGGATTTCTAGAGAATCGCGAAATTGCATATCTCTAGGAAGAATTTCTTCTCCTTCGTCGACTCTTTCGTCATTGTTATAAATATCGTTCACTTGTATTAGAAAATATTCATCAATTTCGGCATACCCACCGCTGTCATTTCTCTCCAGGTTATCGCGGCATCTTCTTTGAACAAACGCTGTTCCTATTAATAAAGCTGTAGCAGCAAAAATAAAACCAAATATTGAGATTAGAAGAATATATGCTGTACTTAGCTGATCTGATTTTTCATTTTTTTTCTTTGAAATCTTTTCTTGCATTACTGTTACTGTAAAAATTTCTTTTGTGCCGCAAGAATAGACGCCTGAATCTGAAGGTGTCACGTTGTATATTCTCAAGTTTGAGTACGTCGCAAGATATTTGTCTTTTCTTGAAAATATAGCTTTATTGTTTAAATTCCAGTATGCCTTTCTTCTGGAGCAATTGAGGGATATGCTCTTTCCATATTGCACCTTAAGACTGACGTAATCTACAATACAATATACAAGTATATTTATACTTACTTAGAAGCGGTAGAATTCACACTAGGAAAACCGTGCGTTACTTTTTAGCTTGCTTTTATTTGTTATCAGTGTCATAAAATTTTACCACTGACTATCTTAATTATACTAAAATCATGTTCATAAATTATCGGAAAAACGGCTTTTGAGGCTTTTTCAGAGTTTTCCCCCTCTCCCCCTACAGTCAGTGTTGATTTTGTGTTGATTTGTGCCCCAAAATACACTCTGGAAAAGAACTCCAACCAACACTGAAGAGTGGGGGGAGGGGGAAAGTGGTTTTTCCAAAACTATTATGAACATGATTGTCTGGCTGTGGCTTTTTTTATAAAAGCTTTTGTGTGCGTTTCTGTTGGCTGAATTAAGGACAAGTACTACTGTGTCATTCCTTATACTGTGCATGCAGAGCTGGTTGGTTTTCTTGTTTCATAAACTAGGTTCCAGGCCTCCTATTGTCTGTTTGTTTCTTATTGTTTGTCGTATGTGGCAAGAGCTTATATATGCTTATATATTATGTATACATCACTAAATTGTTCTTTATATAACATAGACACTTCGTAATATAAAAGAAATGGAAAACACACACGTTCCGCACACGTTCCACACACGTTCCGCTCAAGTTCGTGTGGTGTCTCGCTATGGCGGTTACTATTTAGTATTATAATATAGATATCGCATTAATACTATTTATTTTCTTTCGAACTCAATTGCTGTATCAGACTGTTAAATAGATTTTAGGTATATAAAAAGATAGCTGCACAGCTATGAATCTGTGGAACCAATGTTACAACGAAGCTGGGTTTTTTTGTTACTGAGGATACACAAAGCCTATTTCTAATCATCAACGTATTGCAAACCAATAAAAACTCAAACCTCGCTTGCCTAGCATTTGCAACAGGTGATGCTAGACTAATTACTAAAAATGGTTTTTATTACTTTTCACAAACGCAAGACTGAAATATAATGAAATAAAAAAGTTACATCCTTTTTTAAGTAAATAAGGTTTCTAATAAAAGTTAAAAGTTGTACCAGTAAAAGCATGTCTTAATAAAACATAAGAGCTAGTTTATGTCAATAAAATATATACAGCATCGAGAAAACACTTTAAAGCATTGAAAATAAGAAATTCATTAAGGCAACAAAAGGTTGCAATTTAGGTAGCATAACTAATGCTTGGTGCTTGTTTTACAGAGGAAAAATTAAACAGGGCGGCTAAATTGTAGAACCCTCCTGTTTAGTCACTGTGCAACGAGCTCAATAATAATATGCATATTTTATTTCAACTGGTAGCCGAATTGTTATTTTGTGCCAAGGACGCCTGTAAAAGGATGACAGGGAGATATATCATGGGCGAAAATCTAAAGATATCTGTGATAGTCAACCGTTGTTTTATGGGTTGAAGGCTAGTCCAATAGAACACCTTTTGAGACATGGTCTGCAGACAAATTTCTACAAATCTGAGCAATTTCACACTAGTTCCATTGTGATGTGGTGTTGTATATATTCCCAACATCTTTTGCACAAATCGACAGGCAAAATAAGCATGCGATAAGCCGTAGACCAACCAGCCTATTCCAAACTTTAATTTTCAGTGAAGGCATCTTAATTTGATCTTAAAATTAAAATCTTTTTTTGCATGCAGATTATAATTTACATTATACATCAGTGAAAAAATGCTACTAGATACTTTTTAACCATAACTTGACCTGTCAGGGTGAACTAATAATTAGCCTTTAACTTTAGTTAGCCATTACAGGATAATTATACGATACATGCAGTAAAATGAGCTGCTTGTGCGGCTAATTATACGGTAGAGATCTGATTTGCTTAAATTTCTGTACTTTTCTTCGATATCGATATTCCAATAGTCATCTACCTAGTTCCATAGCATGTTATGCTTCAATGAAAAGCCAAAAAAGAACAAGAAACGACTGCGCGTGAAAGATATTTATTTTTAAACTCATACCGGCTAATTAACCGTCTAAATTCAGACTTTGCTGGCACTGCATGGCCTCAGCTTCATCACAACAAATATGACAGCTGTTACTGTATAATTAGCCGTATAAATTGTGTATATATATATATATAATTAGCAGATTCAATTTATGAATGCTCTTGAAACGACAACGCTGATTTTATGGAAAAGCATTGAAAAGACGTAGTCAGGTGTGAAAAACATGGAGAAGTCATATATACATTACAGTATCGACATATTAAAGAAAATTGTGGAAATTTAAGCCAAAAAGATCTCCACTGTATTATAGTCGTATAAGCGTGGACTAACTGTCCTGTTACATGCTAATTATCAGTTCTCCCTGAATGTTAACTTTCTTCTTCTATATAGTCTGGTCCATTTTATAATCTGTCGATTTTTCAGATTTTATGCACAAGCGTGGAAATTCCGTCAAAACGTAAACATCGAAGCTCGTTTATACCACTAGGATAAAATATTTTATTCTATTGCTATGTTGAAGCAAACACAATAAATTATGATGTATGAAAAAAGCATCATAGCTAAAATTTGCAGGATTATTATTACAAAAGCTATATATGCCTCCCTACTACTTTGTGGCTACCTTTAGGTTGGTAAAAAACAACACAAGAAGTAACAATGGCTAGCCCAAAATGGACTCATACCAAACTAAATGGAAAACTTGAGAGAAAAGCACAAAATAGCTAGCTAGCTGTCTGTATGTATTACATTGCCATCTAACTGACGCTGACTACCGAAGCTGGTCTGCTATATACGTCTGTGATAGCCAAAATAATAAAAAACATTTTACTAAGATTTACATAGAAACCTATGTAAATCTTAGTAAAATGTATAGAAAACATACGCAGCATTTACAAGACAAAAAGAGATCTTTTTCAAACCTGAGCTATGTAGCTTTAAAAATGGCAGATTAAACGTCAATTTTACTAACCGCGTCCGACATACGCATATCTTCACTTAAATCCCAGAAGATCAGGATTTTGTTCGAGCTTTCAGCCGAAACTAGATGCTGTGTGTTCCACAGCTAATTAAGCATACAATATAACGAGAGGGGTTCTTGATTATACTATCATTGGTGTACATCCAGCAGTGCTTTCCTCGTTTATTAATTATCACCTCGAAATTAAAATCTCAATAAACAACGTAACCTATTTTTATATCTGTTTTAACCGGACAGGTCTGTTACAGCTTACAATACAGCTCACTTCCAATAGAAAGGGGAACAAAAGTTTTCTAAGCTTGCACAAACCAAAAAAAACTATATTACCAAAGGTATAACTTTATCACAAAAATCGGACAGTTGAAGGAAAACAATGTTGATGCAAAGAACGGTTATGAGAACGCGGCTGCTTGATTGTGATGCGATATCGAATGAAGATAAATGTGAGTTCCACAATCTGAAAATGTTTCGTCATTACAACTTTCCAATCAATTATGCTACTTATTCTCTTTTCTATCTTTTGTATGAAAATAATTCAGGCAAATGAATAATATTTTTTAAGAAGAGGCGAACAGCTGCTGATTAAAAGTTCGTAGTGTACAGAGATATCTAAGGGCGAAATCGGCTGGTTAAATTTTATTACTATTATTTAGTGCTTTTATGTACCTACAATCGTGGACAAAAATATTGAGACTAAGGCAGTTTTTTACTCATTATCCAAATATGGACAAAAGAGTCAAATAGTCAATACTCTGCAGCCGGCAGGCTGCAAAGTCGTTACTTTTGTACACAAGTAAGCCAGGCAGAGAGCGTTGAAAAGTTGCTAGTCACATTCTTTAGCACGCCCGCACACCGAAATAATTCACGTCGGGGAACACGAAGGCCCCGAAATTCGTGATTAATGACCTTGCTGACGTCAGCAACAATTAGCACATTTTATGAATTTCGTATTTACCAAATAACCTAAGATCCGAAGTGCTAAGTCCACTCTGAACATTGACAAGTGAACTTTGACAAGTTCAAGATGTGTGAATCTAATATAGAATGAGCCTACGCCATTACTTGTGGTGGCGAAATTCGAAATTCGTTTTCTTGTCCCAACATATTGTGACCACGATTGTAGTTAGAAAGACAAGAGAAATAGATTTAACCCATTACCGTATCGTGTACATTTAAACTAACGCAAGCAAGCAGACTTCTCAGGCTCTCTAGACAGCTACGGACATCGTAATTTTCAAAACCCTTATGAACTTATTTATAGCGTTAAAGAACAGTTGTTATTGAATAATTTTTAGTGCTATTCTAAAAAGAAGTTGGTTAATTAATTACTGTAATTAATGAACATTATAAAGAGAGTAGGATAAAACGGATAAAAGTAACTTGAGAGATGTACAGATAGGAAAACCTTTTTCCAAGCCAAACGTTGTCATTTTGTTCATACATGTCCTAACTGGTTCTTTGTACTTCTTATGGGAACGCAAGAACTGCTAAAACGATTGTTCTAAAGTTGTATGCGTTAATACTCGGCTTCCAAACTTTGAAAAAAACTATAGCTACGGCACAAAAATGTATTTAATGTGTTCATAAGTGGATTTTATTGGTTTACCTGGAACTCCACACAATGAGAATATACAAATGCAATTTGTGTTATCCATTCTCTTCTGGTAAGTGATAACCTCTTCCCCTTTTTGATGACACTTTGAGGGTGCCATTGACGTTATACATAGGTTCATGCAGAAAATACCACCATTTTTTAAGTCGTTACATCTACAGTAGTCGCAAGAAGAAGTTACTATGTATTGATTAACATTCTTTGTCACTCTGCAAACATCTAAAAACAAGATATTTTCGAACTGGCACGAATGCGATCACTTTTGATAAGATAATTCCTTAATTCTCTACACTAAATAGTTTGGTGTAAATTAGTCAATTAAGATGTTTAAAATTTGTCTATTTAGTTAAATTTTTGAAAATTTCACCTTTGAAATACCTTACAAGGCAGTTTTCCATCTTATAATAAAAGATTATGGTTATATGTATATTGTATGTTATATCAAAAATTGTTTTTTGTGTTCGTATTTGAAATGTCGTTGTAATATGTAGCGTTACTGATATTTATTTTTCGCTGGTAAAGCCTTCCTTTCGAGTTATAAAACCGCATTAAGAATTAATAAAATGAAAAATACATACCCACATCTTTAGGTGTTTTTCGTGATAAAGTCAAAGTGATTAGAACCAATATAATGCAGTATATCTCCATCCTTTTTTACAGCTTTTAGTATTTTTAAATTTTATTTTATGGTTAAGTCCTAGATTATCTTCTAAAGTGTACATTTGTTAGTAATTAGCAATTTGTGCATGCGTGTTACGATTTATAAATACACTAATTTGCCTAATTATCTCAGTTTACAAAATAAACCATTCCATTCTCCTTACAATATAATACTTATTGTTCTCATGTCATGTGTCATATCGTCGGTATTTCTAGCTTTGAAGAAAAAATTGCATTTTGTTATGTCAGCGTTATATTCTTTTTTATTAAGGAAAGTATCTTTTGCAACTAAAAAGAACGTTTGATGATAAGTTCTTCTTGACCTTTGCAAGAAAATATTTCACTGAGATAACTTTCTCTGCTACAATCTTGGACAAAAATATTAACATAAAGGCAGTTTTCTACTCATTTTTTAAATATGGACAAAAGTGTCAAACAAAGCCACTACTTTTGCCCTGGCCAGGCAAACAGCGTTGAAAAGTTGCTAGCCACATTCTCTAGCACGCCCGCACACCAAAATAATCCACGTCAGGGTCAACTTAGGCCCATAAATTCGCAGTTAGCACATGTTAAGAGTTTGGACTTTACATAGTGCTAAGCCTGCTTAAAACATTACATTGGCAAATGAACTTTGGCAAGTTAAAAATATGTGAATCTAATTGAGAAATAGACTTTGGTGACGAATTTTGAAATTAGTTGTCTTGTCTTAACTTATTTTGCCAGGACTGTAGCAACGTAATCAAAATTTCATTAGGAAACTAATACTTTTTAATGTGTGGTAATATTCTCATAATCTGAGATTCCAGAACTTCTTTGAATGCTTTATTTTTTCCGGAAAATGAAATAATAATTTTTTTTTCATTTTGCATCTCTAGAATGGAAGTAAAGTAATTAGCTAGTTAAAATTCACCCAACTCACATTTTTTACCACTTTAAATAGCAGACATTTCTTGATTACTTTTTTCCAAAAACGATATAACAATAACGAGATAACAATAACGTTTTAAATCTTCGTCCCTGTTTAAGACATTCAATCTAATTGCATGTAATCGAATTGAATATTACGCCCTAGTTATTAGCCGGTAAAGGAAGGCCGGAATAGGAAGGTCTTACGCTCGTTTAAACGCTTTGCTCATCCTAAATACTACGTTAACCCTGTTCAGTTTGAGGAATAAAAAAAAACGGTCAGATTGAGGTGGGATGGAGAAAAAAGCCGGAGGTACGAGTCTGAAAATGAATGGAACGCATTTGTGATATATTCGTCGTCTTGTATTCAGTATTTTTCATAAAACTGGATATCAGATCATCGTTTTTTTATCAACAATGTATTAAGTCAACTAGCTATGTTGTAGAAGCATCCAGACAGAATGTTGATGAATCTGGTTATTCTATCAGTTATACTTGAAATTGTTGTTGTTTCTATTCTATGAAAATGTTTTTATCGATAAATGTATTGCAGGAGTTAGATATATAATAATTTCCAATGCTTCTTCAAGTCTTTTTTGTACTATTTGTTTATTTTAGGCTATCGTTTTTCTTCACGACGGGCAATACCGCTCCATATCGACCCGTCGTCAAGAGCGCTCGTGAAGAGCGGTAAACCAATCAAAATGCCTAAACACCCGTATTGCCCGCTTGAGAAATCCAGTCGGTTAACTTTAAGGTGTACTGAATTAGTCCAATATAGTGTACCGGTACGGAATTGTTTAGTTGTTGACGGTTGGGTATTGTGAGCAGAACGTACCTTCTTTAAAACAACGAACTAGCCTATTAGTCTTACAAATATAGTTTTTTGTTTCTCTTCATATTTTGTATGTAGTTGGTTTCACTAACCAACTACAACGAAAATTACAGATATTATCCCTTGTAAACTCTATGATCTGTGATCTGTGATCTAAATTTTTTTGTTGCTTTATTTTCATTTTGGACAAAAGCAACAAAATATAAAAAGCAATAAAATTGGTTTTTATTTTCCGTAGAAGCTCTGTTTACAAAGTGGCAAACTATGTTTTTTATATACAATAATCATTATACAATAATAATTCATCAAGAAATTTCATATTCCTTCAGATAGAAGTGAAGTATCCGGCTTCTGGTAGCCAGAAATATCGTGTAAGTCTGTGATGTCTGGATATTCATATGTGTGTATATTTCTTGGAAATATTTTTCCTTCTTCATTTATTTCCTTAATATACTCATAAATGGGCTCAACTGTTGATCTCAAACTTAGATCCATCTCTGAATTGACAGCATTGTTATTTCCCGTCCTGTCAGGTTTAATGTGAAGTTCCTTCGAATAAACGCAATTTCTAATGCTACAAGCGCAATTACGAAAGGAAGTCCAAATATCGAGATTATTAAAATATGTATTGTTTTTAGCGGGATTTTAGTTATATTTTTGTCATTTATTTGTAAAGGTTTGTCCTTCACTGCTACAAAATACATTTCTTTTGTTCCGCATGAGTAAATCCCAGTATCTGAAGGTGTCATGTTATATATTTTGAGATTCGAATCTTCAGCGAGATATTTATCTTTCCTCAAAAATATAGCATTGCGGTTGAAATTCCAGAATGGCTGAGCGGAGCAGTTTAGGGATACACTTTGTCCATATCCTACTTGGAGGTTTGTAACTTCTAAATTAAAGAAAAAGCGTATTACATCACATTCAAGGATCTTTAGCTTACTTTCATATCTATAATTGACGAAAGGTATCTCGCGAAAGAAAAGACTTTTGTTCTTGATTCTTTTTCTAGTAATTTACTTTCTACCATCTCCGATTTTAAAACAGTTTCTTTAATAAGGACAATGTTTTTTAGTCTTCTGAAAGCATCTGCCATGAATTTTACCCAATTATAGTTCTTACCAACAGAAGGGTAGCACTTTTAAGATGATTATCCAAACCAAAGATATACTCTATGCACTTTTCGCTCTCGTTAAGATTTTTTTAATTAGTGGAAATGTTCTGCTGTATTTGAAAGAGAAGAAAAAAGTTAAAATCACGAAATAATTTTTTGCGGATTCGTTTATTTCAGATTTATCTGCAATTGGGATTAGTCGTTCAAGGGGTGGATTTTGTTATGTGAGGCGCTTAAGCGGGAAATGTAGAGTATTTTGGAAAGAAAGGAGATGCGTGAAATTTACACACAAATTTATAATACGAAAGTACCTTATGTTAATATAAATTATGTGGCATTAATAATTTGTGTGAGCTTGGTAGAGAACATTTAAAAGAAAATTGAGTTCATTTTGCATTTTAGGTGTATGTTAGCATACCTGGAACAGCACATAATGAAAATGAGCACGTGCAATTCGTATCATACATTCTCTTCTGATAGGTGATAACTGTGTCTTCATTATTATAGCAAAATAAGGGTATGTGTAGTGTTGAGCAAACTTGTAAACAGCTGCGTACATTTATTTTCGAGTTGTTGCATGCACAATATTCGCAATCTGAAGTTACAACGTATTGATTGATTTTATTGGTGTCGTTGCACATAGCTGGATAAAAAACAAAGAATATAATCAAAAGAAAGAATAAGTCTCACACTTTACTTCACGACGAATTTTGTGTGCTAGGCGCTGTTGCCGTTAAGTACAAACAAATATCCCATTTTTTGCTTGATGCCTCTAAATAATCAGCTCTCTATTTAGCATTTAAACTCATAAGGAAACTTCAAAAAAAAGTATAATGCTATTGATGTATTTGCACATGTGAAAGAATTATGAAGTTTTTATGTAATAGAACTGCGACCCCTACAAATTTATCTATTTGTCATAGCTACATTTTACGAATGTTTAACAAGCTATAAATTGAGCTAAACGCAGCAATCCTTTAATTAGGAACAGCTTAATGATTAAATTCTGCTCTTATATAGCGCGGTAAAAAGAACTGATTGATTTTGCTTATAATTGACATGGCTTCTCAATTTATTTAATTTTTCATTTGCATAATTATCTCCTGAACTAATAAATAGCCAAGAATGATTTCGCTCACCACGATGACAGCTGTAACTGTCGAAACGTAGCCTGAATAACTCGCTTGATAATATCTATGTTATTAAAGGCGCTACGAAACGATTCAATAAGCTCAATCCCCGCAATAATAAACGGACCACTCAAAAGGTCAAGGTGCGAGAAATTTACACACTTGAGAACCACATAGACGTCTAGACAACCTGTTTTTGAATAATTAATATTTAATTATGAATTTGCTACTTTATTATTTTCATTTTCTAAAAAAAGAAAAGTTTTCCTTCAGTATCAGTTTTGGCGGTAAAATAAACTACGGTCTGTAGAATACATTAAATATCAGTAAATCGGAAGCCCGTTTTGATTTTGATTTCGTTTTGTAGAGAGACAACACGAGGAGATGTATTTGTAAAAAAAATGCTATGTTACTAGCTTTAAGAAGGTAACTAATACCTCTAAAAAGATATTAAAAGTCATTGTTGTTACTTAGAGTGGCTTTATGTACAATAAACGTTTATGGTTCTATGCAAAATTTTGAAAGATATAGCTAGCTAGCTAGCTAGCTAGTTCAAAAGGTTTAAAGTTTATTTTGTTAAAAAGTTTAAGTTAAAAGCATGGTAAGTACTGATATCGAATAAATCATGGATATCCAATATACGTAGAGAACTTCTCTTGCACATTCATTTATATTTGCAAGCTCAGTATGGGATGTAAGAAGATTTAAGTTGTTATTTTTATCTTTAGTGATTATCAACATTTTCATAGCCATTAGGTCGACTTTCGTGTAAGTCACGAAATTCGACCGTACGTACGTAGGTCTTTTAAGGAGTTAATATTCTTAAGTTTCTATTTACTCAAAATGCTATGCTGCACAATTGGGTGGATTATTTGGTACTTAAATCGGACCGTGACATCTTTTTTTTACAAAACAAGTTTCTCTGATTTTTTAGGAACAACAATTGAACGTTAATCATAACCTGGCGTAACCGCTATTCATTGACAAACACGAAGTGAAGTTATGCAGCTACATTTAAACATAAGAAAAACACCATCATAAAAAGATTTGTGATAGCTTTTTCATAATTATAAATAGACATCTGTGACAATTTCCACGTTTTAGAAAGATAACCATAAACATAGACCAAACTTCAGCTTTTAGTTAAAAAACAAAATTAATAATAATAGCGCTGGCTAGAAAAAACAACACTTCTTTCAGAGTAAGTAAAAAAGGCTGACAAAAAAGCATAAACAATTTGCTCGCTGGGCTACAAAATCATCATATTGGATGTACGTTACAGAGCCAAAATTTAAATTTGATTTGTTTAAGAATAAGACATGGTTAAAGGTCATGGGTACAAAAAATGCTTTAAAAGGCAGAAACGTACGAGAGCATCCAAAAATAGTACATATTTAGATAAAAAAAGTCGTAGTTCATAAAAAAAATTTGCTGTGCTTATGAAATAACAACAAAATGAGTACGTACCATTTGGTGAGGACAATGTTCGTGTTTGTACTTTTAACAAGGTGAGCAGGATAAACATGTAACATTCATACATGTACCAGCACATCTTTCCATATTGTCAGTCTCAATAATTTCAATGTGTCACATTTCCCCATATAACATCTCTAAAAAACAAATCTCTGCAAAGCGCGCACTGTTTTTTTCATTAGATCGGTATTGGCGACATGCTGTATAGCTATTCATCAATCATTTAAGCTATTATTTATCATCTATTTCCATTTGCTAATTACTTTTACAATGCAAGACAATACCTACAAAAGTTCGCCTCTAGCTGAGTGCCGTATTAAGTTAATGTATTTGACATAACTGTATTTTTCCACTTTCAATAATACTCAATTATATATAGAAAATAGAAGTTTACAATATTATAATTATTGACAATCGTTTAAATGTAAGCAAAATATTTGTCTTCAATATGTAAATCAGTAGCAAAACAGTTCGAGCTAAAGTAATGGAAGAGCAAATTTCAAGTAATTAATTAATGATAGCGACCTTACGAAACAAGAAGTACGGAAAAAAGTAGTATCATTTTTCCAATGCGTGTATTCACATTGATCTAAGCCTCTAAAACCAAATCTGCCGTTTTCTCTTGATTCGAAAATAAATCATTTTAAATTTTTTTAAATTTTTGATAAAGTAGAAACGTACGCAGATGTTCTTGTGTGTTCAACGGCTCGTTCACAGTTTCTTTTGTAATTTACTTTATCGAGTTCTAATTTCTTGCATTTTTAAAAGCAGCCATATTTCTTTTGTTTTCACGTTGTCGCTTTCGTGTTTCGGAATCAACTCAAAGTCCCTTAATTCTGCGTAATCATCTTTTGATGTGTTTTGAAAACTGAGTTGCAGATATACCCAGTTCTTGTATTGTGAAGTCCTTAATATCATACTTAAACCTTAACCTTATTTGGTATGGTTTTTTTTTACCCTTGTAAGTATGGGGGGGGGGGGGGGTTGTGGGGGCGGCATAAAGTGCCCGCGGGCTGTAACTTTTGTTTTGTTTGGTTTTAAGTGACGAAACTTGGCACAAAGAAGCATCAATATGTTCTGACTTATTAGTGACAAAATATTTTGATTAACATGTCATCACAGGAAGTGATGACGTCATAATGAGACAACCGTTGAAGAAAATATGTCTTTTTTGGAAATTTACATTTTTTTATCTATTTTAAGACTATTTGCAGTAATAGTCATTAGAAAAACTAATATAAGAATGTAAGACATTATTAGGAACATTTACAGGTGTTATGAAGACAAAGCATTTCTCTAGGGAGAAAATGGAAATCGATCAGAATTCTATATATTTTGAAAAAATCGATATTTAAGAACCTTCGTGTTAGTAGCTGTCATGGAATAAAACTTGTTAGATCTATGCGCATTTATGTTAGTGACTACTCAATCAAGGCAAATTGGATTGATATGTGACAAAATGACTTATGGTGTCATCAAATGACCATAGAAATAACAAATAGGAAAGTACAAATATTCTGGACTGTAAATTATCAATATTCCGGTCTACAAATTACACAGTATGCATGTCAATATTGTATGATGAATTTTTATCATTATCACATGCGTAATCACATATTCATACAACTGGTTAGTTTAGAAAACATTTATTCTTAGCACTACAGCAAAAGTTGATATGACCACCTGTCAATAAAGGACAAAGTTACATTGACAGGACATTTTTTGTAAAAAATTCTAATAAAAGTTAGGAAAAGTCACAAAATTTTAGGGAATTTCATCCAGTAATTAAAAGGTTAGGAGACTTTGAATATTCCGCGGGTGCTTTATGCCCGTCCCCCATACCAAATACAGTTGAAGAAAAACTGCCGTTTAATTCAAATGTTATTTAAAGGCATACATAATAAAGTCAGTGCACATTTCCTGTCTTCAAATAAAAAATTTAGAAATCATACTTCCCTATACACTTCTCTGCTCTCTCTGACTTAAGTTTCCAGCTTTATCGCATATTTGCAGAGTACATGGTAATCGCACAATCGCATTAAATCATATGCGTTGTAGACGGCGCTCATAAGCATACTTCAGTGTCTTTTGTTATTGTTTTCGATGTGAAAAAGGAGAAGAAAATGTTACGCGGCATATTTTGTCATCGCAAGAAGTGTTACGATTTTCGCCTATTAATTGCTTACCTTAGGAGTACTAATTTTCACGGGTATTTATTTTCACGAGTCAAAAAAAGTTGTACTTCGGTGGTATTAATTTTCGCGAATCGAAGAAATTTTGATTTTTCGCGAGTATTAATTTTCACGAATTGTTCATATTTCGAATTTTCACGGGAATTAATTTTCGCGGAAGTAGACATTAAATAAAAAAATGTAATTTATTAACTTTGCATTCCACGAGAAATCTTCCGAAATGGGAAATTGAAAATACTAATCATAAGCCATCGTCGAATGCATCAAACGCATTTCCATCATCAGAAAAACAAACGATGTGATAAAGTTGTAGTCGATTAGGTTTTGGGAATATATGCGTGGTATTTTTAAGGTTGTCTTGTTTATCATCTCTACCTGATAAATTTAGCTTTCTTCGCAGGTATTAATTTTCGCAAATTTCAATTGAAAAAGAAATTCGCGGGTATTAATTTTCGCGAATTTAACATCGCGAAATATTTCGCGGGCATTTAATTTCGCGAAAATGGTCAAAAAACGCGAAATTCGCGAAAAAAATGTACCCGCGAAAATTAGTACTCCTCAGGTATTAAAACCTGCGGCTTCATGAAAATGTAGCGCTCATGCAAGTTCTTCATATCTGGATATTCATACACATTTATATCTCTTGGTAGTATTTCTTCTCCTTGGTTAACTTCAGCTATTTCATCATATATATTTCAACTTCTGTATAGAATTGATCATCATTTTCGGCATACCTGTCACTTTCTTTTGCACATCTATTAATTGTTTTACGTCGATATTTCATCTGTACAATTGTTGTCACTATTAGGATTATTACAGCCACGAAGATGCTTCCAAATATTGTGATTATAACAATATGTGTTGCAGTAAGATGCTTCTTAGACGCATCTTTGGTTGTTATTACAAGTGGATTAATTGACAGTTCAGCTACCTTGATTGAATACATTTTTTCTGTACCGCAAGAATAAATTCCTGAATCAGACGGTGTCATCTTATATATATTCAAGTTTGAATCACTGGCATAATATTTATTTTTTCTCAAATATATGGCTTTATTGTTTAAGTTCCAAAATGGTTCAGCGGAGCAATTTAGGGATATGTTTTGCCCATATTTCACTTGTAGGTTGACGACATCTACAATGTAATATACAGGTATGATGATCAAATTGTATACTCACATTGAGAAAAAGACTTTTTTTACATTTACGTGTATAACTTGCATGTTGCGTTACTAGATGCAAAAAGGATTTGATTATTTACTGATAAACAAGGTGTTAAATGTTGAGATAATATTCATTTCAAAACGGAATTGTCAAAGAGTTGAAAGTACGTGTAATGTTTTTGAAAAATGCCCTATTGTGGAAATTGGTGGATTCGATATAAATCCATATGGGAAAAACTGTACCCTAAACATTTGTACCTTTCTGTTCACATGTACTTAAACACATACCTGGAATGCCACAAAAGGAGCGAGAACAAGTGCAATTTGTGTCGTAGACTCTTATTTGGTAGCTGATGATAGTATTCTTTGTTCCAAAGCAACTTGAGGAAATAAGTCCTCGTGAACACAAGCTTTTGCACTCATAACCATTAGTTTTTACATCGCGGCATGCACAGTAAAAACAAGTTGAGGTTACAACAAATGTATCCACTTCTTTGGTTGTATTGCATACACCTGGAGATAAATATATAATTTATTAATTTTGCAGATAGCTTCACACTATCTTCTTAATGAGGGTTAATCGCTATTTGTATGTTAAACGCGTAAATAACTAGAAACTAGTTTTAAAAATATATCTCGACGAATATTTGCGTAAATAAAGAAAGAACGTGGACAGATAAAATGAAAACGCCATCTCTTATAATATTAACTGTATTGTATTTAGAGTCACTGCCATCAGTACATTCTGCTAAAAAAACACAGCGTAACAACGCCTTGAATATGTAACACCAGAGAATGTCTTGTGTCCCGAATAGGCGGGACACCATGGAATATCTGATGCTGACAATATATGTCAGACGCCAAAACCCGTGGATTTTACCACGGAATGACGTCTAGTTACGTTTGTGTTTACTTGTAAAGCAGGAAGTTAAGCCTAGGATAAATACCAAAATATTACCGTCACTCTATACTTTTCGATACATATTTTTACAGGACGACGTCTTACATTTTAAACACGTGCTTTCATGCTTAAAAAATATAAAAAATACAATGCACAATGGTCAAAAGCATTCCGGCTTTGATGTCAAAAGAAGTTTATTTATTATTGTGTTAAAAAATAGCATCTAGCAGGCGTTTAACTGACGCGTAATAAGCACGAGTTATGTATCAGTGGCAGCATTTTATTGAGATAGACTGTTGATAGATGGATGAAAGCATGATGTTGTTCCAGTGCGGTTTACTAACAGTAAGGCATTCTGTAAAGTAGAGTGAGTGGAATTATAACGGTATCTTGATCTATCACAACGCAATAGGAAGAATTACCATTACGCACTAGGCACAGATCTTTACGCCTACCTCAGAAACATAAGGTATCACATCCATGCATTTTATATCAATATACTTTTGCTGTCTTCGTATATTATACACTAGTACATTTATTTTTTTACTAGTACAACCTCTCACAAATCTATCAGAATACGTTCATCTTCAATTGCTTGTTTTATTACACAACAGAGGGGGGGACTTGCCACGTTTTAGCTTTGTCTAACAGGTCATAACCGTGTATTCCTCACCAGATGCTTTTGGCACTACTCCAAATTTTTACTCGTCGCGCAGGTTGTATTTTTTTGGTGATCCACAAGGCATCGCCATGGACGTGTTGCTTTTAGTAGCATGATTCTTACCATTATCTCTTGTTTCTGTCAGACATCGTAATCTCTATTTTAAGATATTGTAATGAGTTTTATCACCTGAAGTGAGTTTTGTCTGTTCCTAGATGCAGCTGAATACCATTGTTAAATTAAACCTAATTATCCGCAACTATTTTTTATATAATGAAAAGTCAGGGGTCGTGGGTTCGATTCCAACTTGATCCAACATCATTTCCATATTCTTAAGTTAATGTGCCGATTTACAGATGTTATAACCTCGCATATACACCTTGTTCCTATAAGATGTTGCGCGATAAGCCGTGTAAACACACATTATGGTCTTGTGATTTTAAATTTCCTCATACTTTGTGACCAATTCAGAAATTGTGGCAGAACGAATAAAAGTTCAAAATTATAACAATGAATTCTATAAAGGTGGCGTAGCATTTTAAAGCACTTATTTCTACAGACCACTGTAGGATTGACATTATCACTGATTCAAAGAAACAACACTCTAGTTTATTAATCCAAGTGCCTAGCGAAAAGAATCGATTTGCAATATTAGTAAGAAAATTGTTTTAGTAAACTCTGCCACTACTGCTCGATAAAAAAGGACCTATGAAATAAGTATTTACCAGAGGGTAAAGGTAGTTCTTGTGTCTGTACCATACTTATCAGGACAAGAGTGACAACGTAATATTTTTTCATTCTTCTCGACAATTACCAACGGTTCAGCTAACTACATCTTGTATTACTAATTTTCCATAATGATTATCTAACAGTTATTAGCTTTAATACTTTTTTATATGCGTTTTCTACTCTATCATTAACTTTCATGTTTTGTACTTTTGTTATTCAGTTATCTGATATCTGCTCAATGATGTCGTTAAGGAATACATATTATATTTCTCGACATGTGACTGAAACTTCTATCTCCTGCAGTGTGTATATTATTGTGTTAATTATAATTGAATCCGTTTTTTTTCTGAAATGCGTTTTATAATTTCCGGTAATTTAATTGAATTTTCCGGTATTTTAATTAATTTACTTATTTATTTAATTGCACAAGTTATGCTAAAGATTGACTGTTTTAGTTGTTTCAACTGGGTTATTTTTAATATTGTTCTATTTGGCAACGTGTTATAAAAAACGTTTTCCTAATGCGGGCCCTCAAAAAAGTAATAATTTTTTTGACTCATTTTTTTCGGTTTCAATGTTACAAATGATAAACGTCGCGAAGAATATTCTTACAGATCAAGACATTTTTATTTGGAGCGTTTTAACCCGTTCGAAAACACAACACAACACGATGTGATCTTGTTTCAGGATTCGATTGGCTAAAAAGTTTCGAAATAGAAATTATGCGTGATGTCAAAATAATTAAAACTTACTTTATTCTGGAATAAAATAGACCATGTTGTTTAAGTTTAATTTTATAGCTAAAACAAAGTAGAAATTTTTTTTTTCTTGCCTGAAGTGCGAAAGTTCCGAAATGTTGTCTTTTGTAAATAGAAAATAGAAAACAATTAGTATTCACAGCCTGAACTTTCTCATAGTTCACCCCCTCTTCATCAAACGTCGTTTAATCTCCTCTTTTATTTACAAAAATGACAACATTTGAATTTGAATTTGAAAGTTGTTGAGAGAAAACACAAATTTCTAGCGTTTTAGTCTTAAAGGCGCTTAATCACCCTTTATCAAATTATTTATTTTAAAGTCCATGACGGGTTACGACTATCCAGAAAACTTGAAGTTGTAAAAGTTACTAGAACTGGAGATAATGGTACTATAATTTTCTTACGTTTCTTGTTCTTTTTTCCAGTCGCCATATTCAAAGATTTCCTTGATCAGTCATTCCCGACCAAGAAGTGAGCCGTCGCAAAATACTCGTTTTCGGTAGTAGGTAAATAGACAGCCTTGCCCTTTATGAGCTCTGAGGCGGAGTTTGCTAAATTACTGTAGAAAATGAATAAATCAGAGCCAAAACAAAAATAACAAAAAAAGTCGTAGTATATCTCTTTGCCTCATGGCCACTAATTGTTATAAATAATATTTATTACGCGCTCCTTCTTTTATTAGGTCATGGAGGTAGAAGTAGAGATTTTTATTTCTACCTCCATGATTAAATGTGCAGTCAGGTTTATTGCATTATTTTTTCCAAACTCCAAACGGCGGAGAGTGACGAAGGAGAGAATTTAAAGTTAGTTGAAGAACTATGGAGAAATAATTTTAAAGCGCAAAAGGGAAATTCCGAAAACAAAATGTACAGACAAAACTTTCTCCACAAGAAGGCGCCTAACTGTTTCAACAGAGGAGTACCAACAAAAAGTAAGGCAAAAGCGATGCGAAGCTGTCTTCAACAACAACTTTAAGAAGTAGCTGGTTGTTCTTAAGAAGCCTTTTTTGAGTAAGTTTAACTTTAATTCATAGGGAATAGCACAGAAACTTTGATCAATTATCATAATCGGAACTTTGTTGATATACTCATAAACAACATAACCATAGACATGAAGCTACACTTGCTCTCCCTAATTGATTAAGTATTGGGTGATGACATGTATACAGCCCATCACGTGGTCGATTTTACCGTGCGTTTATGATCGTGTGAATCGTGGAATGAATTACAATGGCGGCTCTATAGGCCGAGAGAATTTGCCAAATCGTTAAAATCTTGGAACATGTTCTGATTTTCAGATTTCAACAAAATTTTAGGGTAATATTTTTTCATCTATATCTTTGAGTTTGAAATAAAATAGGGACCCTAAAATGTGTCAATAAGGTGATGACGCGCCTTTACACTTTTGGATATATTTGTGAAATTAGCTAATTAATCTCGACGTGCAATTGCCAAGGGTAATTTTTTTCTGCTAACAAAAACCATTTTATGGTTCCATTTTACTTTTAAAGTGGTAGCAAAACATGACTAGATCCTTAGCGACGTAACGTAGGAACCATTTAGCAAAAACATTTACGCACTAACCAAACCAAGAGACTCATAATTATCAGCGAAAGAAACACGTGTTTAGAATATTAATGACGTCATGGCATGATTACCGCCATACTATGTTCTTACCAGGCTTCATCGTCTAACAGATGCTGCATAACAAACTCATACATGCAAAAGTCACTAATACACCCACAGCTAGACTGAACTAAAGTATTATTAAATCTGATTAGTTATACGGCCCATGAAAAAGTCCAGAAATGAGTTTTAAAATATTATCACCTATCTGTTTAGTTTTTGTCTGTTCAGCTGTAGCTGTAGAAGCGTAACATAGAATAATCTCGCTTGTTCCTGACATGATAATATCTATATTATTTAAGAAGTAAGGTCGATTTTCCCACAAAACAGTCGAGTACCACATTTTGTCATACTTGAAAATTAACACTTTATGCGTTATTAATAAAACTTACAGCCCATATTGTTTGTTCTACACATTGTCATCAAAAATTGTGGTCAAAATTGTTCAAAAAAGAAACGCATTTCTTAATCTTTTACTACTAGCTGAATACCCGTGGGAGAATCCACCGAATCTCTCATTAAACCGATGTAAGGGATACCAAACAAAAACATACAACGCAGTAATTTGAATTTTCAAAACTCACATTTCAACCCCGACCCTGGGCTCTTTGTTTCTTTTATAACGGGATGGCAAAAAGAGAAAAAAGTCCTAGGATCGAGGTTGCTCACAATCTGCATTATTCTATGATTATAACCCCTGAAACAGAACGTCCAAAAAATTATAAAATAAAAATGGAAAATGTACAAATAAATTAAAGGTGTTTAACAACCGTTACGTAAAAAGCGAAATACGCTGAAACTATGTAAATATTTGCTTTCCCATTCCAGAAGTACACCAGGAAAAAAAAGGATTAACATTAAAAAAAAAATCGAACATTTTTCGTTAAGTCATACAAAATCAGCTATTCAGTCTCTACTTCATACGGCTAACCTTCCAAAGTTATACTCAAAATATAAGAAATTAATAGTTGACAACAGACAAAAGAGAAATATAACAAACTTTAATCATTTGGTATATCGTATATCTACTGAAATATTCAATCCAAAATATTAAAAGAACAGTTTTCCTTACAGATCCAAACTTAACGATCAAGAAAATCACGTATAAAATCAAAGAAGATAACAATGCAGCATTTTCGAATTTAAGAGTCGAATATATTTCAAACGATCGTAATTTAACAGATGCAAACATTGTTTTAAGTTAAGGTTTTAGGTTTATGTTTATTATAACGACAACAACACTGAATCACACAGTCTGTAGTGTGAAAAACAGTAACAACGGAAAAATCACTTTTTACATTTTATATAATTCTTTTCTAGGATATACGCGCTGTTTTTATAAGTGTGTTTTAGTTTCAGCCTCGATGTTCTTAACTTTTTTGACAAATGCTATCCTCATTTTTCTCAATATGTTCTTAGCATGACTATGGCCTGAAAATATATAATGCCTAAATAAAATAACGCATGCTATAGGTTACTATAGCTAGCTAATGGCAATTTCTACTACATGTAACGACCCATTGCTTGGACAGAAAAAATTCAGTTTGTTTGATATACACTAAAAAAAATAAACTTCTAATCAATTTTGTGCGTCATACAAATGTTCATATTCAAAACAAACTATCAAGCTTAGACATATTCTTAAGATATTCTAAACTTTTGACCCATTTTTTCAGAGTATATTCTTACAAAATAAGTGCTTAAAGAAAATATTTTCCGGCTTAAGACACAACAACAAACTTAATATTTAAGGAAACATTTAGCTCTGAAAGAATAGGCTAAAAAATCGTTATACAACCAAATGCATTTCTCTATCAAATAATTGAAACAACACACCTGCTTTTCTTTCGCTTTCTCAGTAGGTCGCTAGCTAGGGTTCACTGAATAAAAGTCCAATCAGTTTTTTACTTCGCTTACTAAATTTCGCTTCATTCCAAAGAGAACGAATTGAAAGTGTATAGCTTCAATTGTCTGATGCATTTCCAATCAATTATTTTTGTGATGTTATATCATCGTAAGTTTTTCTTCGTTTTAAAAAATATTTCTGACAACAACATTAACTTTGTTCGACAACAACAGTTTGTTATTTACATTTTAGATTCGAATTACGTTCATATTCGAATTCGATCCAACTTCCGTCCCAGAACAGAAAAGTGGAAAATATAGAAAAACATATAAGATTTAAGCTGACCTCATGATGACTAAACATTGGCATACCTTGTTTGAAATATCTTTTTCAGGATTACTTTCAAAAAGAGACGACCTTCTTCGCTTCGTCTTTCTCTTTTCAGTTGGTAAACAACTTGTTTCCTGGAGATACGACGGGCACATATAGTATACCGGGGGTAAAATTAAATTATTCTATCCATAACGACCAAGTGGTGTTTTTTTAAAAAAAACAAAAACGTTTAAGAATAAAAATAAAATTAGTTTTCATAAAATAAAAAAACAGAGTTTTATTTTTTAAAGTAATAAAAAGAAATAATTAAATGTTTAAATAGTAACCCCTCGTTTTGCGATTATTATAACTGAGTAAATTTTAGCGTAACGCCATGCTTTAGGGGGGCAATGCATAAGCTGTAAGAACGTGACTGGTAATTTTTTTGTCCTTGGCCTCACTGTGCGCGCGCACACACACACAAGGCGTATTAACATAAAGATGTTCTTTTAAATTTTTAATGAAATTAGAGAAAAACAAACAATAAATGCTGAAAGATGAACAATATAGGCTGATAACGTCTCTTGTCCAGTAACTATAGTTACTGGACAAGAGACGACACTGTATTTCGGCATTCTGAGAAATGAGATTATAAATATACTAGTCGATAAGGCCCGTGGAAAAATCCACTTAGGCAAAAGGCCAATGAAAAAATAGGTTGCTTTAGATGTTTTGCTGACGTCAGCAGTGCATATACCCAAAAAAATGTTCTTAAATTCTTACAGCAAATGTCAAATGTCAAATCGCATTAAATCCTCCACACAAATCTTACACAAAATAAAAAAGAACAGCTTGCAATGTGCAAAATCTAGTTGATAAAAAGTTACAACAACGACACTCACAACATCAACACTCACAACACCCACAAAACCGACAGTAAGAACACCGACAGTTACAACACCGACAGTCACAACACGGATAATAACAATGTTAGAAATAACGCATCTCAAATATGTACATCTTATAAAGGATTATGTTGAAAACCCTCAGTATTTTATTCTGAAATGTTAAAAAGGAGGCCTGCAAGAGTTAGCACAAATCAACAAAAATAAGTTCTTTACACATTTTAAATATTGTCTTTCCCTTAAAAGCTTATACAAAAATATGAAAAAGCCATAGTTTGGAAAACATCAAATTTAAATCTAGAAAAATCAGTCACTTCGGTTGCATACCATCCTCTCCCGCAAAAATTTACACAAAATGTAAAAATCAACCAGTTAAGAACACAAAAATTTTCTTTTTTAGTATGATGATCCATACTGCCCTTTACCAACAATTTTAAACCTAAATGTCAAAAAATCAATAAGCAAAGAATAAACTTGAATCAACAAACATTGTATACGGTTCATAAACAAAAGTTTACACAAAATGTAGATCGGTTTTTGAGAAACACATCTAAATCAACAAAAATAAGTTCATTCAGCATGTCGTATATTGCCATTATCCATTAATCTTCCACAAAAAGGTTATGACACACATCAAAATTTAAAAAAACCCAGTCATTTCAGTGCATACAGTCCTCGCGTTTAGATTACAAAATATATAAAAAAACAAACAGTTTCAGTCAGAACATTAAGTAATTTTTTTGTCATCAGCACACATTTATCCCTACAAAATTTTGTAAAATTCTCAAGAAAACAAAAACGTGAAACCATGGAATTTTCTTCCAGCAAAAATTACATCACATACAGTTAGTTCTCCCAAACAATAGTTTATAATACGAAATATAAAGACAAAGTTGTTTATATAGTCTGAAGATGTACTTAGTGTACGAAAAGCTTAACAAATAAATACTTTTTAACTTTCAAACTCGTTTTATTTTTTTCTTAATTAGTAAACTATGGCTGTTATTTTTACCGATAAGACATCAGCTTTACAACAGCTTACAGTGAAGTCTGATTCTACAAAGATTTGTTCTTTCAATATATATATTGCATGTGGTCTATTCCACAAAAGTTTACACAAAATTTCAAAAAACAGCATTTTGCAACACGAACAATATGAACTGACAACCATACCATCCTCTCATAAATTTTTTTAACCCAAATTCATAAACCCACGTATACAAATTTCCAATCAAATGTCAAAAACCCCTGTAAAAAAACCTGGCATTTTACATGTAGGCTGACAAAAGTTTAACAGGATGAGGAAACAAAACAATAAAAATTAACTTAACACACACACTTTAAATTCTACAAAATTCGTTCCACTTGTCATATTGTGGTCCCCTTGTAAAGTTTACAGGAAATGTGAAAAAATTATTCTCTATGGGCATAAAAATGTGTCACAGTATCCTAAAAATTCATGAAAGATTTTGTAGCTAGCTTGTTACATCATAATTCGTGTTCAAAAAAGAATAGAAGTTTGACTACTAGGGTAGCTATAAATACCTAAAAAAAGAGGAATAACAACAAAACTCATAGATTAGAGCTAGCTATGGGATGGAGCCTTGAAGCTAACATTAGCTAGCTAGCTAACAAAACAGTACCTAAGACACCCAGTTAAATATACTTAGGCTGGGGAGACTTAGCTAAGTCTATAGCTAGCTATTTATGCTTAGTAAAACACATATAAATGAAAACAATAGCAATGTGAAAATTATGACATTTGCAGTTAGTTCAACAAACCAAAACTTTCTATTTCGCTGGCACATTTGTTTGGTAGCCAGATAACAGCTTTATGCAGCATTTTCAATTTTAGGACAAATACATTAGTTCTGCACCAGGGGACACATTATTATGCAAAAAAAAGTAAACAAATGCTAGCTTTTTTATAAAAAACGCGGTAAAACTTAAAACTTAAAGAATTTGAAGCTCCATAGGATTTTTTTGGAGAATGCGATTCTCCTTGACAATTTTAAGTGTGCTACATGTAAAAACGGAACGTCTAAAAATATCAAAGTTCTTACTTTTTCTCAATTCCAATTCACTTGAAACTCTAGCATTCATTATGTACTTCTAACTTTACTTTACTACTTCTAGCTCCACTCTTTACTTCCGAAGTAACTTATTGTGGCTTCCAATTCACTTTTCTACTTCCACTTCTACTTCTTCACTTGGTCTCTTTTTTCTTTTTTATATTATGCTTTTTTGAACTACTTTACTCTTTGCACTTTTTTGAAGACGAAGGGACCGTTCTTTTGTTGTTGTTTTGTGTGTCGATGTTAGACCTGTTCCAAATTATATGCTTTTTTAATCCGCTCCACTTCTTCACTTTGACTTTCCTTGGCTCTTAATATCTGCACTTTTTTATGACTAAGGCATCGTCGAAAATAAGACATTTTTTATCCGCTTCTTTAGTTCGCCTTTTGTCGATAACTGTGTCGAGAGATTTTTATGTTTGTTTGTTTTTACGCCAAGGAAACTTTCTATTCGAATGCCGTCCCGTTCGAAAGTACGTATTTGAGCGAATCATACTGCTTATTTTCTATCACGTGGTTTCTCACGGTTGCGAGACAAATGTAAACAAAACAAAAAAACTCGAAAAACTCGCGCATTCGGGTGGTAAAAAATATCGTCTTTGTAACAGTCACAGACAGACAGAACTGGCGTATTATTATAGAGATCATCTAGCGTGTTGTAACCCACGATAGTCGGTCCTCTATCATTAAAAAATGGCCCTAACAATTTCATTCCTGTGTCGATCGTTACCTAATCCATCTGTTTCGAAATATATCCAATATCTAATCTTTTGCTAAAATAAAGTTGCAAGTGGTTTCTGTTTACTGGTGCAAGGAACCTGCTTTCACCCTGTACCATGTCAATATGCCTAGAAAAACATCAGTGTAGTTGAAAGTATTTAGTTATTTGAAATAATCTATTGAATTGAGCTAGTAAACTCATTTTGCTCTGTCTTGATTAAGTATGTTAAAGCGTTTAGTTTCTGTTTTGCAAATAAGAAATGACAACATCTAGTCCGTAAAAATCACAGACAGGCACGCGAACACATTTAGATATTAACATGATAAAAAATGTCTGCAAGAGATGTTTTTCCTTTGTACCCCCGGGTTCGCACTAATAGGAGGTGACGTCAAAGCCCTCTGAACAACGTAACATTAAATACAGGTCAGACTTTACACGTTTAGTTTTGCATAATGCGGTTCATATACAGAAAAATGTTAGTAATATGCGCCATTATAGGGGTTGTTTTTTTGTGAAAACAGAAAATTAAGAATAGATCTGAAAAAAAAACCCGGAGTAAAGAGGTTTAATGGAATAAATGTAAACTTATTAACCACTTTAAGAGTGTTCGAGCCGGGAGCAATGCGGAAGAGATACAGTAAAGGTCTCCTCATCATCCTGTCCAATTTTTTTGTATGTAAAAACATTTAAAGCATACTAGTTGTGTAGTTACGCAATGATAAAGCTTCAAATTTGTGATACGCATATTTTAACAATTACAAATTATGATTCCCCTCACTGACATCTCGCTAGTGGGCAAAGTGTTGCGCTATTTATACAAAAGTGAATTCCTCAATGAAATTATATTACATACGTATCAAGCAATTTAATGACTCCATATGGAATTCGTCATCGCAAACGCAAAAGCATATTCAAGTTTACCCAAAATACAATCACGTGCTTTTTTTATCTGTGATTTATATGCGAATTATAATTATTATAATTGGTTTATTTGGTACACATATTGGTTATATATAGTATCTTGTCTCCATAAATGATGACTGTAGAGGCTTATCGTGCATGTATTAGTATTTTTTATTGTAAATCCAAAACAGTCACAACAGCTACTTACTTGAAGCATATTTCAGGATTTGCTTTAATTGTCGTTGGCGCAATAATTTTTTTTGATGGTAGATTATTGTAATGTTTTGGCCAGTGTTTCAAATTTGCTGTTACTTTGCGGAGATATAGAAATTATTGCGTGACCTACATCATATCATATCAAATCTGTTATTGGTTCATTCAACCAGGACGATCAACTCAATATTTGTTATATGTTGGTCATCAATTTCAAAATGGAAGGGATTCGATTTTGATTAAATATTGGAATGTTGCAATGCAAACTTCAAAAAATTAGGTTTAAATCGGTCAATAAAGTATCATGAATTACTAACAGTAATGGAAATAGTAAATTGCTAAGTCCATATATCTTAGCTCGACAGATTGCTTCTCCATGAAAATGGCGAAGGTCGGCATGAAATATTTTAAAACATTGATGAAAGGGATGTTGAAAATATATTTGAAGATGCTGTACTTTTTGACAATGAAGTAAATGATAGCGTAAATTCTTTACAAGTTTCAAGTAATACAGAATTCAATAGCATAAATTTTTCTTTAAATCACAAAAAAACAAGTGTTGGATTATGTGTATGACTGGGCTTGACGGTATATGAAAATTATGTCATCAATTAAAAAAGTAGTTTTGAGACAGCGCGCGCGCGATGACTGCAATAATTTTGTTTTGTTAATAGTGCGCATGCGTAATTAACCTTCTGAGCGTATAAATACGCGCGCGTGGGAACGAGGTTAACAATTATTTTTAACCTCGTTCCCAAGACCTTAGCGTTTTGAGCATTTTTGATGTTTGCGCGGATTTCCTTTCCAGTTACGAACTACATCCTGCCCACCGTAGAGACGCCCCACGCTTGGGTTTTAACTGTCGATGGACCAACAGTCAAACTTCATACAAATAGTTATTACTTATAACCTAATTATGGGGCATTAACAGATCCAGAAATTAACAAGTCAGAAAATTTGCGAACATGATATTAACGCAGATTGTCGACAATTTGAATTTTAGAGGCAGAAAATTAACGCGCTTTTCCAAAAAAAATACATTACGGGCGTATGAAATTACCCTGAATTGGGAAAGTGTGTTAAAAAGGGATTTTTTTACTTCCAATTTTTTTCTTTAATAAAGAAAAAGGGTTAAATTCAACTAGGACAATACTTCAACCATCTTGTACTGCGCGAACCACCCATGATGCATAAACAAAACCTTTTCTTCTTAAATTTCTTAGATTCCCTTTTCTAAAGCTTTATAGAAGTTTTACTTTTTTTTACAATTTAAGCACAAAGTCAACGTCCTTGAAAATTAATGTATCACTTAATTAGCGCGTGTGTATGAAATTTACGAGTCATAAAATTAATGCGGTTGAGCGGAAAACCGCGGGTAATTTCATCTAGAAGGATAGCAATAGAAAAGGAGAACAAACTAAAGATTGAATTTTCTATATATTTTGAAACATTGGAAATATATGCAATATATAAGATTGGCAACGTTAGAAAATTAGACACTACAGATCTTGCTGAAATTTCAAAAAAGACCAAGTATTTTTAGTCACACTCGGTGGCTACGAAAGGTACACACAGTAGCCAATTGGAATTAGCAAGAGCACAATTTAATTTGCTAGAGCTTTTTATCACTGTCAATTTGTTGTAAACTAGTCGTTAGCCAGTGGAAAAATCCACGGGTTCGCCCGTCCTTTTTATACCGCATTGCGTGCGTCTCGCTACTTGCGCAGCTAAGCTACCATTTTGCGTGACAGACAGACAGACGTATACGGGTAATTTAATATAGATATTAAACATTGCTTTTCCGTAGGCTACAAATATTTTTTAACAACAACAACTACAAACACAACAACAACAAAAGTGCTTTTTGATGTCAGTCTAAATTATTAGGGTATTTGCGTTACATAGCCGTACTGATAGGGGGTCCTAATAATAGGGGGTTGTTTAATCTGCCTCTGTCACCCATGGTTACTATACATCTTGACTTTAACGCTTCTTTCAACTTTTTCTTCCTTTCTTTATCATTTTTTCAAATCTTCAAATAAATAATAGGGCGGTGATTTAACCCTATTCGGTCCGGGTGGGGGTGGGGGGCGGATTCCGTCCGCCCCTAACCTGACGGGTTTTTTTGGACACGTGATTAGTCCCATTTCCGGATTTTTTCGGGTTTCACCCGAAAGTCGGAATTGCTATTTTTCATGCGATCTATGCAAAAAGCGGAAAATATGTTAAATAACTTTTATTTATATTTTAGAAACTTCAAACAGAATAAAAAAATTCTCTCTAGAACTAAAGTAATTGAATTTTAGGCAAATAGTGGCATTTTGAACAAATTTCAAACTTTTGATGACGTCACAGAAAATGCGCTGACGCAAGAAAAATTTTATTGCTTGCATTTTGTTTCTTTTGTGGGTGTGCTAAGTGGGATTCCATTTGGACAAGCGTACGATAAGTTATTGTATGTGGTTATATGACCCAAAAACCCCGGACCGAATAGTTATATTCTCCTTCTTTGTGCCACCCATGGTTGTTCTATATCTTGACTGTAGCGGCTCTTCCAACCTTTTTAACCTCTCTTTATTTTTTTTCGAATCTTCCAATAACAATAACATGTGTTTTTTCATAAATATTTCAATATGATTTTCGTATTCTTTTCTGGATACCTAAAGGAGTAGGAAACCAATATCCTTAAAGATCACATGACACGTCGCGCTGTTGACTGGAATTATGTATCAATCCAGATCTTGTAAAAACAAGGTCATGTCAAACGAATTTGTCGGCTAACACTTTTTAAGCAAAACATAGTAGTCCTAAGCGGTATGAAACCGTAATGTTCAGACCGAGAAAAAAGCTCAGCATGACCTGAAAATGGAACTATTACGTTTTCTTTGCATCCAACGGAACTGTAATCACATTCAACGATTGCATTTGGACATTCTTCTAAATGTTTTGACATCTAAAAACAAGCAAAAAGATTTATTGACCAGTGCTGAAATCAAGCATTTCCCTTCGCACGAACGATACATTATATCCGGAAAATGTTCAATAACCAACCAATTTGGGCTGGTAAAGGATGGAAAAGTTAAAATCTTACATTCTGTCTTAATTGAACAGCGTGGCATCCTGCTGGACAATTGATCGGACACATTGGACATTGTTTGATGTGTCGCTAAAATACAACACAATAAGTAGACTTTATTTCTGTAGATTTTTACTCCACTTCCTAGATTTTTTCTGTTTTGTCATTTGTTTCGTATTGTTATTCGATGCTATATTTTCGAATATTTTTTTTTGACAGCCCAATTCATTTTCTATCTTTAATCTTAGGCTTTACATTTCGGGCATTACATTTAATTTTTCTTATGATTTTATCTTATCATTACGTCTCTTGCAATGATGCATGCATTTAAATCTTAATCCAAGGCATGACTTTTTAAGCTGCTTCGGCATTTTGTTTATGCACAGATGTGACCAAAAACGTAACATCTTACCTCTGTAGTGTTTTGAGGATGTTTGTTTTTACAATAAGTGCACGACACCAATCTATATTCACATTTCTCAGTATGACTTTCCAAATTTATTCTTCTGATGCGGGTGCGACAGTTGGTTATATGACAGTCCACCAGTGCATATAAACACGTCTTGTCAAGGTGTGGCTAAAATCACAGATCAACAGTCAAAAACAAATTTTAATAACCTTGAATTTAAAATTTCTTATTTTTTCTGACTTTTATTTTAACTCGTTGGCAACTGTGGCTAATTGTCATTGCAAACCAATAAAATCAATAAAATTTGATTGCAAATTAATTATGGTTGTCATGACATGGGATGTCCCGTTGTCAGTGATAGTTACTCTTATACCTGCATGTGACTTAATTCTCCAGTCCAGTTGCAACCATTGGCCTTTTCTGAACATGCAACATGTTGTGCCAGCACCATCCGTCGTATTATTTGAGCTGGCCGTACCTAGTAAAAAGAATTTCGTAAATGTGTAATATAAATAGTCACTATATCAGTATCCAGACTAAAATGAATATTCTATTTTTTATTTACTTTATACCGTATTTATTTACACATTCACAAATCTTATCTAGACATTAAAAATAATATGCGATGATACATGAAAGTCTCAGTATGTCAACAGTGGAGATCACTCAGCTAAACAATTGTCGTAGTCCAGTGATCTAATGGCAAGAGTTAATAATTTATAACGGTGGCATGATTTAAACAAACAAAGAATAGAGTGGAGAGAATGAAATCAACACAGAAGTTTATTTACATAGTAGATACGTATATAGATGTCTCAAAATGCCAAAGTAGCATTTCTTTGCATATGAATAAATTTACGATTAATTAACTTTAAGAAATAAATTGCCAGTCTTAAAATTTTGGATTGTTAGTTACCCAGCTAGCATGTTTGTATGTTCATATTACTTTAGGATGTCACCCGTTAGGACCGAAACTTATATGGAAAAGTAAGCTTCTTTTATTTCAAAAATGGTAGCCCACCGCATGGTAGTCTACGTGTAAATTCCTGGGAGATTCTCATGTAGCTTTTCTTGTTGTCGTAATACGCATTGTCTTGAAAAAAAATTTGTGAACATTCCCCAGAAAAAAATAGGTGATTCATTCGTTGCTTCGCTCCTTTATAATCGCATATTATCTTTAAGTTGGTTCTAATTTCCATAAAATTTATTGAGAGAATAACTAACCATATTTTCGTTTATGTGTTTTCGACAAATCGGACATTGTGCAGCCCTATACAATATAGAAGAAATATTACGTGTTATACAGCACTATAATTCAACTATCTCGCTATTAAAAGGATGCAACTACAATACATTCACAATGATGACACACATCATTCTATTGTTAAATTTACATTTGGAAAAACCAAAGTGTTGTATGCTACTTGGCCTGTGACCAAAGTACATCTAGGTTTTGAAGCCAAACAAATGACTTTGGGCAGTTACTAAAAGAACATTTTGAACACAATAAAAAATTGACGTCTAAATGTAGCTACTAGGTTGCGCACATTTACGGCAACTAAATAGGGAGACCAGTGTTCTGTTTTAAGAAAAATTTTTTGAGGAAACGTTTTCAAAATTGTGATAGTTCACGGTACACAAGCTTTTTTATTAGAATATCAAAAGTCAAACCTGACTGGCTATTATTCTTATTTCTCTATTGTGTTTCATTCATATCTATTTTTCTAAACAATAGGCCTATGTTTTAAGCTTAAATACCAGCGAACAAACCAGATTCTGCGTGGTACATTATAACCACAGTAAACAAAAAGGTGGCTACCCTAACGAGTGTTAAGGGTTGCTTAAAAAAAGTAAAACCAGGAAGACGGTTGGGTATAAGCATATGCTTTATAAGATATACCAGGCTTGGATTTTGGTTTAAACACTGTGGGTCTTTTGTTTAAACAACAGAGAAATAAAGAATACTGACCAGCCAATTGATAGATGGATTGAAACGCCACCAAAGGGAATAAAACCCCGGTTTCTCGCACAAAATGAGTGCAAAAGTTATAACCATTAGGCTACAGCGCTGTAAAGTGATGTTTTCACAGACGCTGGTAATTCCTTGTTTATCATCTTAAAATATACTTCCTAATGTATTTAACACACAAGCCCTAACAACATTAACAAAAATCTAACTGTTGTTTTACTCGCGAAAAAAATAATCATTTATCCCATTTTTTATTTTATTTAGAACGTAGAATGCTGATTTTGGCATTAAGGATAGGTGTTTTTGCAAACTTATCGCTTTTAAAAGACATGGCTTGACCCAACTTTAACAAAGTGGCGCAGTATTTATTTTACTAAAATAAAAGTCAAATTAAATATAGCCATAGAGTTTAGACACCAACGAAATTACTGACTTCTTGATCAATTGTGTAGACTAAATAAAATTTTACCTTTGATTTAACATTAGTGATTGAAAACATCCATTACATAATCCATGACCACATTCCGATTCCACAGCATCTCGCATTAATTTCAAACAAATTGAACAAAACAAATCTTTGTTAATGGATCCAACTGGTTCGGCATCATAACCATTCTGTACCGAAACAATTACATTGTTGGGCCAACATGTTTTGGAAATTATTGGCCAACAAACATCCGACATTTTACTTTTTACTTCTTTAAAAAATGAATAATATCAAAACAATATCTTAAATGGATTCCAACTAAATGCCTTCTCTGATTGCGTTAAACTAGTCGATAAAGCCCGTGGAAACTAAACATCCACTGAAGCAGAATGAAAATGAAACAGAAACGTCATTTGAATTTGATGATATCAGCAACCAATCCACAAAAAAATAAGAACCTTGTTTTCACGTTGCCTCTATTGCGTAGAGCCTATATAGCTGATAAAGAAAATGCATATGATCATGTGCTTTTGATGAGCGGTGAAAGTGCCTCAAAACCCAAGAAACTTTTTTTTAAAAATTGGTATACTTGTAGCCTTCATCGCATAGATCTTGAAACGCTGATCAAGAAAATGTATAGGATCTTGTAATTTTGAGAATTGCGGAGATTGTGCGGTTCGAAAGTGTTTTGATAATGTCATCAACCCGTTTTTCCCGAAACGGATTTGGGAACTCAGGTTTCGGAAAATTACCCAAATTGTTCCTAGGTGAAAAATCATTGTCGTCAAGACCTCGTTTCCAAGTTATTTGGCCTCAAAGTTTTAGGTGCACTGAAATGACTTCATTAATTTAATATAGGATATTGACGTTAAAATAGGGTTATTGACGTCGCGCCGTAACGTCAGAAAATTTAACATATTAGACATGCATTTTTCGGCAACATGAAAGAAAAATGAACAGACACACAGACGTCTTAATCTCTCCGTATTAATATAGAGACTTAGGTATTTATTCCCGTGAAAAAATTCCACTATAGATACCGAATAAAAAAACAGCGAAATTCAAAACGTTTTGTTATTAATTCTATTCAAGAGGGAATAAATAAAACCAATATGGCATTTTTGCAACTTTTATCACACCGCCTTGAAATTTTATGACTTTTAATATTTTTTCAGGGCGGTCGCTGTCCCTAAATTTTTTTTTGAGAAAATCTCAACCGGTCGGTCTCAGTGGGAAGTCTGTCAAGACTGGTTCAAAATCTGAAAAAATGGAATGTCCAATCCAAGTTCTTATAAATGTATATTTATGATATAAATGCAGTATAAGATAAAAAATGTATAAATAAATAAATAAAAAAAATAAAAAAATTCAAAATGGTAGACATTATGATTTTTGTTTTTCCAAAATAATTTTTCTTTTACTGATTTTATATAATAAGTATGGCTGCTAAAAGAAGAAAAATCACATGTGCAGATACTATTGCGGATATTTTGAAGTTTGTGGAAGAAGATGAGGATGAAGATTTGAATGAACTAGATAGCGATGATGACAATGAAGGAGCTGATGACATGGACGAGTTATACGGAAGCCACGGTATGTTCATTATATATCATATGAAAAATGATTCAATGCCAATTTTTTTGCATATGTTGGATCAATTTACATTTATTTAGATGGAGATGATAGATAATTATGATAAATTTATTCAAAGTTGACAACAGAAAAGAAAACAACATCACGTACCGATTCACCAATAAACCATGTGTAAACGTTGGCCGCCGTAATAGAGCCAATGTTATGACCGCTCCACATGGCGTGAGAGAATAAGCGAGAAATACCGAATCTCCTCGAAGTGCATTTGAACTATTCTTTAGCCTTGATATGATTCAAAATATTTTAATGAATACAAATTACAACATAAATCAGACAGTACACACCATTACACCTGAGGTTATTGCGCAAAAGAAGTTAGGGACAATCATGAAGGAGTGTACGGTTGTTGAAATGAGTGCGTTCATTGGTTTGTTTTTGTACAGGGGACTGTGGAAACAAAACACAATCAATATAAAGAAACTATTTTCTCAAACGTATGGGCCACCCATTTGTGCTGCAACAATGTCACGGAATAGATTTACGTTTTTATTGAAACATTTACGTTTTGACGATGAGCGAACACGCGATGAAAGGTGGAACGAGGATAGATTTGCAGCGATTCGTGAATTGTTTGAAAGTTTTAACAATGAATGCATGAGTTGTCTAGCCCCTGGTGATTATTTGTCGCTATATGAAACATTGTACCCACTACGAACACAAATCAGCTTCAAACAATACAATCCGAGCAAGCCCGCAAAATATGGCTTATTATATAAGTCAATAAATGCTACTCGGTACCCGTACACTTTCATTGCGACTCCCTACTGTGGGAAACCTGTTTCTGGTGAAGGCCCATATTATGTGCAGGGCACAGAAAATATTGTAAAGTACCTGGTTGAGCGATTGAGTCAAACGTGCTCTTTGAGTGGACGTAATATATCATTCGATCGCCTTTACACATCGATTTCATTCGAGCTTTGGCTATATGAAAGATGTATCACATCAATTGGTACGTTGATGATGAACCGCAAAGGTATCCCACCACAAATAAAGGATATGCAGGGAAGGGAAGCCCTGTCGACTGAAATATATTGGCAGTACAACGGACCGCTTACCTTATCGTCCTATGTTGTATCAACATCAACCGGGAAAAAAAGTGTTCTCATGCTGGCATCCGTAATACCTCTTTTGGGGAAAACCAAGGAAGACACACGACAGAAGACAGCATTATATAAACTGTACGAATTTACAAAAGGTGGGACCGACATAGTTGACCAGCGAATGGTGTTTCACACTGTAAAAACCAAGTCAAGAAAATGGACTATGGTTGCATTTGCGTACATCCTGGATATGGCCCGTGTGAATTCCTCTACAATTTACGCACTGAATAAAGATATATGAACCCATGTAAACTGAGTTCATCCGAGTTTGCATTTGATTTGGTAATGGCACTAGTGAAACCACAGATAGAACTGCGAAAGAAAAACATTCTTCATGTAATGACGCAAAACAAAATCCAAATGATAATTGGCAAAGCAGCTCCGCCACCCCCCCCCCCAGACAATGACCTCGGTCCACCGATTAGCGAAAAAAGAATGCGGTGCCATGCATGCATGTTGAAGATAGCTGGTAAAGCCAAAAGAGCAAATAAAGACCATGTGAACAGTATAAAATCTGAAAAAAATGTCAACAGTGCGGCAAGCATACATGTCGAAACCATCTGGTTCAGAAATGCGACAAATGTCAGTAATCGTTCAGACATTGTCGTAGCTATAGAAAATTGGAAAAGGTGAACATTTTAGGTGCTTGTTTGTATTTCATTTGCTTGTAAAGATTTAAAAAATAGAATATAGGTAAAAAAATGGACTCAGGAGTACATTTTCGATCAAATTCTCAAAAAAAAAAAAAATTCCAAACCGCCTCTGCTAAATCAACCCAAACCGTAAATGTCTACATATAAGTTGAAATTTAATGACGTAATTGGGTAAAAGTTAGGTTGAATTTCAAATGTGGAAAGTTTCAACGAGATTGGATGTACCGGTCAGAAATTATTAGGTGGGCTCCCTTTTGTGTAATAAAGTTTACATCAATACAGAAAAGTTTTTATGAGAACAATAAAATAAATTAACCGTGACTTTCTTAAAACAAAAATTTTAAATCAATTTGAAAAAGCACACAAAAGACAGAATAAGAATAAAAGTTTAGCAAAGGTGGCATGTTAACGCGGCTGTTCCTCTAGTGAAAACAACACATCCACTTTGACTGTTACAGACACACGGAACTGGTGTATTATTATATAGATTGTAATCTCACAGGATAAGATATATTTTTTATCCCCATTTTAGATCAATCAATTAAATCTTCATTATCTGTTGCGATAGTTAATTTTAGCAAAATTTGTTATTCTTTGAAAGGTCAAAGTTTAGTGTTGAATGGTCCCTCTTGTTTTTGTAAAGTAAAAAAACCGTCATTCCCAAACCTAGGTCCCCTATCCCCCGCCGAAGAAAGACTGATGGTGATCATCTGAATAAGCACCCTCAAATCAGATGATTAAAGTCAACCTCGTCCCAACGTCCCAACACCTAAAGTCTGGGGATGAAGGTTGAATAAATGTCGGCAGCCAGCTTTTGAAGTGTGGGCCATACAGCGTTCCGGTCAAAAATGCGACAACCCTAGTACCTTTTGTTCAGTTTGGGTGGCAAATCTTTTCGTGTTTATACAAAAGGTTTTGAAATGTGAACGCAAAGATGACAAAGCAGTATCTAATAGTTCCCCGTGCAGTTCAATTTTAATCTTATTTGGATTTACAGTCAAAATGAAATCAGGGAAGTTTAATTTCTCTGTATATACTTCTGATCTAAGATCACATAATTCTGCTTTATTTCCAAATGGATGGTACATAAAACGCATATGATGTGCATATTCATGTTGATGTGCATGTTGATTCGGAACATGATATCTCAAAACTGCCTTCACTTTCCTACACGTTATTATTTCCTCTTTACTAGACATGAGAGGTAATGTTCTAGGAAAACCAACTACATCACAGTTTTGCTCAATAACATTCTCATCTCAAACGTCTGTCTGATTATCATTCTTATCAACAGATAAGCAAGATAGAATGTGGTAATGTGCACAAAAGTCCGCAAAAGTACAGTCAAATTCTTTGACGGAACTATGGGCAGATACAGAATGACGGATTATCGGTCAGCTATACAACTGAAAAAAAATCGACTACATGATACGTTTTATGACACACAATCTTCTAAGTCTAGTGAACGAAAGTAGAAGAGCATACACTTACTGATTAGCGCTAAACAAAAACCACGCTCTTCTGTCTCACGCTACACTCGCTCGGTATAAGTCAGGGGAGAACGTCGCGGGTGCAGACAAGCATGGTCACATTGACAAACACAAAACTAAAGTGTTATTCGATATGTATTTCGATATAGACGTTTGTTTGAGCTAAAGAAAAAATTGATGAAAGAAAATACACAGCTCGTTTTAATCATATGCGTACTTATATTCGCAGATGAAAAAGAATTTAGTTAATGCGATTTTGTTTAAGTGACTGACAAAAAGCACCAAAATAACGCGAATCAGGAAATATGTCCACCCTTATTTTCAGAATGGGTTTGTTGACAACCAGTTTCTCTTGTTTTCTTCAAAAATCATTAATATCAGCTCCCCTCCCTGCCCTAATCACATCGGGTGAATGAATCGTGTCAGGACGAAACTATTATTTTTAGGTTTTGAGCTAGTAACTTTCTTAACGAACTGAATATTTTTGTTACATCGTAATAATAAATTCAATTCCAAACAGAAACAACGAATTTCCGAAAGTTTAGATTATATTTGATTTTTAAAATATTGATTATTCTTGTTCTTTTTGCTGTGAAAATGGTAAAAAAAGTTAGTACTATGGTGGAAATAGTCGCAAGGGCCGAGATAGAGAAATATTTGAGACAGAACCTTTTATTTCAGATAGATATAAGTTCGAGATGGAGGGTAAATTATGCAGAAATGTAGCCAACTGTTGACAGCATTTCATATAGACCAGAAATGTTTTAGGTCCATTTTTTTGGGCAGGGGTAATGTTGCCGACCCCATTTAATCAAGGACGGAAAAATGCTATGACTATGGAACTTAACAAAATAACTTAAATAGAGTAAGCGTTTGTTTTCCCAATTTACTTTTAATATCCCAAAGACAAGAAGAGTTGTTATCAAAAAATATTTAAAACTTTTCCAACTAACTACGACAAAAATTGAAAAAATCCTGCTTTCTTTTTAGTAACAGGAATGAAGCCCTTCCAATCTTCTGGTAATAGGAAAAAACAGGTCATAAAATTTCAGGCCTATGCCTCAGCTACAAAAGTTATATTAAATAATAAACTGATAGAAATGGTAACTATATGGTTAAATAATATGAGCTACGGCAAGGTCGATAGCAATTCATTGTACTTGGGCTTCACTTGACATGCATATGATAAAAAGAAATAACTTTGCGCCTTTTCGCCAAACTTAAAATTACAAAATATAACTTCCAAAATATTATCTGCCTTTCCCAACGTAAATCTTTCTTCTTCATGAAAAAAAATTTTCATAACTTTTTCTAAATACTTATAAATAAATCAACAAAGTATTTATAACCTTAAATAGCTAGCAATTGATGGTCACCAGTACTATTAATTTTCATCAATGGCCATTTTTTATATATAAATTTAAAATCACGATGGCTGATTTGGCATTAAGTATTTAAAGTATGCAAGGACAGAAGGGGATGTCGCCTTTTGGTTGGCCATATGCTATACTAGCGAGGGGAACCTGACAGTGAAACGCCGAGTTAAGCAATAAAAAACTTTGTGACCTGGCGTTGAACAACAGGTTTAGCAATTATGAAGAGTCGTAGACTATGCCAAACATCCAGGTGGAGTGTTTTATTACAGGTATGTCGTAAATGGACTGTAGCGCACACAGCATTATTAATGTTTAAGGTGTAATATAATTTTAAAAAGCAAAACTTTCCGGATAAGCTAAAATAAGAACACAGTTAATAAATCTGTTTTTGTTTTGTCAAGGCAAAAAAGTCGGCCTCGTTTTTCTTAAATTGCAGAATAAGTGTCTTTTAAATTTTAAAAGAAAACATCCGCATGGGGGTAATACCTTTTTTCAAAAAAACTTTGGTTTAAATAAAAAGGCAAGAAACAAACCAGTGTCATCACCCTGTTTAGGTAAAAACAACCAAACTTAGTAATTTTATTTTGTGGAACAAGTTTTTGTGAACATTGCGAAAACCATTGTCAGTTTAAATAAAAACCGAAAGCTTGTCGTTTACAAAATTAATGGTGCGTGACGAAAATCTACCTAAATATTACAGGTAAAATGAGGCTGCTTTCTACTTAAATCAAGAAACTTTTCGATAAGTATTATATTACAGTAAATGGCATAGCTACCTAATTAACTGCATTTGGTATACGAAAGATTATTTGAAATCTTTGTTGCAATTGGTATTTGGCTAATTTTACTTTTTATCCAGAAGTAGCTAACAGCTATGTAGCTACAATCCAAATTCCAGCTTAGTAAAGATCAGATTGACAAGCTTCGCACAAAAAGAAACAATAACATTGACTAGGATAAAAAGCACGTGTGCCAAACAGAATAAAGAAATTAAAAGAATTGCAAAAAATAAGGGTAGCTAACTAGCTCGCTTTAGCATGCTCTTGCCTCAAAATCTATACGTTTGTATATAAAATTATTTGTTTAAGATTAAACATATTTAGAAAACGTGAGGACATATTTATTTTAACATGTAAAGACATATTAACAAGAAATATTACAAAAACAAAAACCTTTTAGAAGACAAAAAAAGTGAACAAAAACAGACCTATCTGCGTCAACGCTACATCTTTAAAAATTGCTGTCTTTAAGCTGGTTTATATTATTTGATATTCAATTCGTCAGTATATCGATGCCGTGTAAACTTTGGCGATTGGCTATTTAGCGGTAGAAAACAGGCCGGTAAAAGTCGTGTTTTGTGGTGTTTTTTGCTATATTTTGTCGGATATGGAAAGAAAAAGAAATAGCATGAACAAGGCTGGTGAGGAGAAAGACTGAAAAAAAATTGTGCGGGCCTATGCACAGCTAAAAATTATTGCTTGGTGTTCGAGATTGATAACTAAGACCTTTTTGACGACAAATATCAGTTTGTCGTGCAACGTTCTATCCATGATATTCCTTAAAAGTAAAAGAAACTATCACCGTTATCTTAGCGTAGTGTCCAGGCATCAAATACCTCGGTGGCATAGTATAGCATAACAGAAATTAATTAACAGGGCTTAAAACATTTTCACATTATCTATTTTGCCATGACGTCATCATTTTTCTAAGAATAAGTATTTTGACCGCTGACACTTGTGATTCGGATAAAATAGTTAGTGCATTAAGTTTGTTTCTTAAAAGGTTTCTATGTTATAACATTCCCTTTTCGGAAAAAAGAATGTGAGGAAAAGCAATTCTCAATACATATACTTTTTTGTAGGCATAAATTTAGCAACATTGTTACCATGGAAAAGCTGAAAATGGTATTTTCAGAAATTCACCAAATTGGAAACCTGTTGAGGGAGTGTGTTTTCTTAAGTTTACTATTTTTCCAGAATTTTATCCATATTCGCAAAGGATTCCCAGGAAGGGCGATTAGCAAACATAAATATTCGTGAAATTACTAGAAATGATTTATTCGCTAAAATTCGCGAAACTTTTGGGCAAAGAAAAGACTTTTTTAAGTTATGGATAAAAAATATTCGTTATCTTTCCACCAATGAAATTATTCGAACCCGCCCTCTCCCCTTATTTTTAATCTCAAGATTGATTAAATTTACGTATTAACATTTGCCCCGTATGAAAAATTGTATACAGAAAACCTTCGTTTCCCAAAGGAACCCGTAGCTTTTAAATTTGCCGTTGTCTTAACATTTTTTCATTTTAAATATTAAATTCATGGAATTTACTTTAGCGAATTGCTAATTTTACTTTAATTTTTAAAAGAATAATTTCGCGAATTTCCAGCTTTAGCTTTAGCCGCATTTAAATACGCAAAATCGACCCAAACTCGCAAAAGATAATTTGCGAATTTGGGTCGATTTATAAAATTAAATAGTGCAGAAGTTACAAACAAACTTGGCTATTCTTGATAAAAGGACAGGTACCACCTCAAAGAGGTAAACTAAAAAAAGTTACCAAGAAATGAGAAACAAATTTTGACATTTTTAGAATAAGACGCAGGAACCTAATTAAATCAAAGAAATAAACATTAACAAAACATAAGCATAGATTTTGAGAAAATTACGCATCTGAGAAACATTAAATCTTTGGGTTTAAATATTTTGCCTAAAAAATTGTTAAGATGGGTTAAAAAGAGGTTATAGCGTCCAAGAAGAGAAGAAAATAGGTGTATAAACAGACGATATGTCTACAAACATTCAAAATTACCTTTTGATATATTGCAATACATGTTTTATAGATACGTATATTTCGTACTTTATTGCAACACTCTGCGCTTCGATTCGAATACAGCCATAAAGCACATCAATTGATTTGCGTTTTCTCTCCCATAAAAATCCCTGTGAAAATTAAAAGTGCTCTTTAGTATTTTGTATATATTGATTTTCCTCAATCACTTATCTCTAAAACAAAGGGAAAAATGTATTGTAAAGTGTGTATAAACAATATGAGATCTTGTTCTGTTACGATATATCTTGTGGTAGGTCATTTAAAAGAAATATTGTGCATTGATACGGTCGGGTTAAGCACTTCTTTCTGGCTTGCTTTTCTGCGAATACAGTCCCTTTTTTCGTTGTCTTGTTATTTCTGCACTATTTTAAAGCAATTTCTTGAGCAGCAATTGATTGTTGGCTGTTGCCCTTAAATAAAATTGGTAACTAAAGTCCACAAACTACCTAAAGTGTACAAGCGTTGAAAAAATAGTTGACATTATCGTGTGATTTTAAGTTCAGGAGATGCAGTCTCATTTTACTAGGGTATTTAGCTTGCTACACATAGATTTCTTAGCTTACATTTTAACTAGGGGCTCTTCAACATCTGTCTGGCATGTAAAAAAATGCTAGCTTGCTAGCTCAACTGGCTATGAATATTTCTTCTCCATTTAATTTCTTTAAACAAAAGTCAATGAGGTTTTAAACTTTAGTCGAGAGTGTAGATTGATAACGAGGGAGCCGACTCACCAAACTCTACGGGTTGCTTTAAATAAAATTGACAATTATTTTCTTATAACTCCCGAATTATTTCTAAAATAAAAAATACCGCTTCCACAATTCTGTTGATTTTTTATTACAAAAAAAAAAGAAAACTTTTTGTTAACTACATATTGAGCAACTTAACAAACAAAGACTATGTGGTAGGCGCGCTATTTCGAATTTTGGTCCAATAAAAGGAAATTAAAACTTGGCCCGTGGATTGCTTGTTTAACCCTACGCCATAGTAATAAATGATGATATGTGAGAAGGACTACGAATCTGTTTTAATGTTTCACGTCCTGTTCGTAAACAAGACACAACTATACCACCTATATTAAAACATCCTATTTAAGATACTTCAGCGCATATCTGTTTTGTGCAGCAATAAAAAAGGTTTTTTATGTAAGAGAGAAAAGAGCTGTACTGTCAAGAATTTCCAACACTAGCTTACAGTACATCCTTTCTTTTAGACAGTATAAGGTTACAAATATTTTATTTATTTTACCCAAGTTTTAGTATAAATACTAAGAAATAAATTGTTCATTCCTAGAGCCATCCAAGGAAATATATACATGATGGGTTTGAGAAATTGTATTTACTTTTATATGTTTAAAAGTGCGGCAACAAAGTTTTACTATTAAAACTTCAGGAATAAAGGTTGTCCTATAGTGACATTAGAGTCTTTGGTCAACTTAAGTCAGCAATAAAGCTACCTCAAAGTGACTAGAGAGAGATGGGCCAATTTTTGTCACCAAAAAAGGTTGCTCAACAATAAAGATTGCCTCATATTGACTGGAAAGGGTTAGGTCAATTTGGATCAGCAATAAAAGTTGCCTTGTAGTGAGTACAGAGTGTTCAGTAATCTTGGATCGAACTGGCCGATAATGGGTCCAGGTTGCTTTTCACAAACCAAAGTTAATTTAGCATAAAATATTTATTTATCGCTGCAATATTATTCTATTATCTATTTCAGCCTCAAAATACTGAGGAATATAATTAATTGGGATTTCGAGGTTGGCTTTTATTATGCTTTGTATGGCGTCTTTAAAGATTATCAGTTCGTTCACTCCGTCAATACTAGCCAACTCCTATGAAACACGGGCAGGTCAAGAATTCAATCAATCTAAACCAAAATGTCAATGCGGGTTGAAGCACAGATAAATAAAACTTCCTCTTTTAGGCCATAATTATAAAGAAATTTTGTTTTGTGACAAATATTTCCCACTGTGCTTGCTGAAACGTTAACATTAAGAATTAAATAATTCAATGGTTTCTTTTATTTTATGATTATATATTTCAATCAGCACAGGATTATAATACAATCGTAACTGGTCTGGGTTTTGTTCAGCCATTTCGTTTCCAAATTTAGTACAAAATTGCTCTGCAAATTGCAATGCAATGTTTTTGTTGATTGTAAAACGAAAGCGCAATCAGAAGCGCCACCCAACAGATTGGTAGAGTCTTCCGGTTTTCTTGACAGTTGATAATGATAGATAAAGACTAATAGTATATACAGACAAAAACAATTATACCCAAATTTTATTGCAGTTCCAATCAGCTTAGCGAGCTGAGGAAGATATACGTGACTAGCAAATAATGAGAAAATATATATTGCGTGATTAGCCAAGCTATATAGCTAACGTTTGTAGCGTTCGCTATAGCTATATCTAGCACATTTTGGTCAAAATATGTTGGGAAAAGACAGCTAATTTCGAATTCCGCTACGACAAGTAGTTTTATAGGCAACTTCTTGCTTAAGGGAACTATTTTTGGTGAAAATTTGTGAATTCCACAAAATTTAATGCCCGCAAAAATTAAGAGGCAGTTTCTTTCCCCCAACTTTCCAAGAATTAATTTCCGGAAAGTCAGTCACGTACATGCAAGTTTTAGAAACAGTATAAATTAGGAAACAAAGCATGATAAAATTTCTTAAGTCAACATTCGCGAATTTTAATGGTTAGGGTCTGTCATTTTCCAGAAGCTGCTAATGTTTGGAGTCTAACAATGTTCAAAGTCTTAAAATGTTCAGAGTCCTGACAATGTTCAGAGTCTATCTAGGTCCAGAGTCTAAAAATGTTCAGAATGTCTCAACATTTGGAGTCTGTCAATATTCCTTGTATATTCCTTGTATGTCATTGTTTTGATTATATCAATGTTAAGAGTGAACTTGGGAATTAGAAAGTTAGATTATGCAGCAAAGTCCAAACTCATCATGTGTGCTTAATGTAGATAAAGTCATCACGGTATTTTCAACGAATTTGGGGGCCTTCGCTGCCATTGTTGCTTTCACTTAACCAACAACGGTGTTTTGTCTAAACGAACACGATCTAAGCAGACACTGAAAATAACGCGCGTTTAATCACTCTAGTTCCACACATTAACATACGGCTCATTTTCCCTAGCTGTATTTTATTTTTCCTGCTGTATCAACTGTGTGTGTTTCTGAGCAAAGTGATACTTGCGCTTGTGTAAATCCAAAATCCACCTTATTAAATAAACGGTTTAAAAGAGTTGAGGTAAAAGTTATTGGAATTAAATTTTCGGTTGTACAAAGTTCTAAAAAAAAGACGAAACCACCATTTTTCTAAATAATAAAGTTTTTAAAATTAGATAGTTTTGTGTCTTTACATAATGCAAACAAAAAACAGGACGGGCAAGTTAGACATATTTTCAACAATAAGACAATTACAAAAATAATTTTGAAATAGTACAATTAATTAAAACCAATCAGCGATTTGCAAGCGTCAGTGTATGTTAAGCTGAAATACTATTGTTCGTATTGAGTGCTGACGAAAAACACCAATTTAATTATAGAGAATTGTCTATTCTAGGCAAGACGCAATTTTTGTTAAAAATTATAGAATTTGCAAGTAAATTTGGCTATCCTTGACAAACAAGAAAGCAAATACTATAACTAATTATATAATAAACAAGTTCAACCACAAAAGCGTTAAGCTAAAAAAAATGATGAGCAAACCCGACATCTTCAGGTAAAGCGCAGAAAGAGAACCTATTCGATCGATGGTTTTACAAACATATAATGACCACCCCCTCTGTAACCTGGAATATACTTTCTCTAATGGAATCATACTTGGCACAGTTATAGTAAGTGACAAAAGTAATTAAATGACAGAAATTAAGTTTTGTTTATGGCTAGCTTTTTTCTGAGACATCATCAGAAGTTTGAAATGTCTCAAAAATACTACTATATGCTTAAAATTCGATAACTTTAAATCTGATTGTTTCTAAGTTTAACATTTTGTTTGAAGTTTGTGACAGCGAAATGAAATTTATTTTACACAGCATTCGATTTAATATATTTCGTATGAAAAAATGCTATAAGTCTAAAATCCAAGTTCTCTAATTTCGGGTAAAATTCAATGAAATCAGATAACCATGTCAAAATTTACTAAAATTATTCCCCTTAATGAAATAAAGTTATGTTGTGAGTTTCCAATTCTAAGCATATAATCCCAAGAAAAGTTACCAAATTTTACTATTTATTTACCGCTCAGTATTTTATAGAAAACTAGTCTATAAAGCCCGTGGAGAAATCCACTTAGGCAAAAGGTCAATAAAAAGAAAGTTGTTTTAGATGTTTTGCTGACGTCAGCAGTGCAGTGCAGATAAAAAAATTCGCGAAATTTGTTTATTCTTTGTCTGTAATGTGTAGAGGTTGAAATGCTGGTTAAAATAATGTACAGGATCATATGTTCTCGACGAACGCCTAAGGAGATATCAGGGATTAAAAATTTTGCTGACGTCAGCAAAGACCCGTCAAAACCTTAAATGTTTTTTTTAGAAATTTGTATACCTGTTGCCTTCATCGTATAGATCTTGAAACGCTGATGAAGAAAATGTATAGGATCATGCATCTTTGACAAATGGTTGCAGAGATATCAGGGTTTGAAGGTTTTTTGATGACGTCATCAACCCGCCCATTCCGAAACGGATTTCGGGACCCAGGTTTTGGAAAATTACCCAAATTGGTCCTAGGTGGTCCCTAGTTACCCACGCGGTGAAAAATCATTGACGTCACCACCTCGTTTCCAAGTTATTTGGCCTCAAAGTTTTAAGTGCACTGTAATGGCTTCATTAATTTAATATAGGATATTGACGTTAAAGTAGTGTTATTGACGTCGCGCCGTAACGTCATAAAATTTAACATTTGAGACATAATTTTTTCGGCGACTTCAAAGAAAATTTCGGCGACATCAAAGGAAAATGAGGATATCCACTATGATCGTCACATACACTTCGTATTATTATATAAGATTAAGGGAGTAGTTTCGAGTAAAAGCCCATATCTAAGACTCTGAAAGGTATAGCAGATAAAAATGTGAAAGATAGGTGTGTGATAGACTAACACTGTCATTTAGAAATTATCAAAGCTGTGAAAGTAAAAGAAAAAGTTATTAAAGAAAAACTAACAGGGAGGGCGGATCAGCTCCCTCCCCCGCACAGAACAGGGTTGGGCTCTTGCGAGACTTCAGGTAGATACTTATCCAAAAAATATATGATATAACAAAAATCTTACTTAGCTCGTGTTGTAAAGAAATACTTGAACTGTGGGAACACAGATATAATAATTAAAAACAAAAAAAAATGCCATCAGTAATACCACGACGTAAATATTGTATTCATATCAATGTGTATGTCATTGTAACATTCTTTTAACTGCTTTCTCATTCGTATACATTCTTGAAGAACTTCAATGGTTTTACTATTTTCGTCTCCATAAATTCGTCTATAAGAATTAAGACTGTTTTTTACTATGTAGTATTTGTCGATTTCCATCAAATATTTATATTGAAAACTGTCCTGATAATTGATATCCCAGATGCAACTTTTCAATACATTTTCTGCTTCGTTTATTTCATCCAAACAAAGTAAAGCCGCCCCTAAATAACAAGTGACAAGCTCACGGTCTTCGTAACTGATAGGTCTACTTAACAACTCCGTAAATGTCTTCTTACTGTGTTTAAAACTTTTCTGTTTTAATTGAGCGTAACCTATCATTATGTCTACAAAAATATCTGTGTTGCACGGAAATGATAAACATCTATTTAATTCTTGAATACATGCGTCATATTGATGACTATATAAATTGAAAAGAGCTTTGCTACGATACCAGTTGTACCAATACATACTCCGCATGTCAACTTTAAACCTTTGTAACAACTCCTCCGCGTGAGTTAAACACAAACAAGCATTTTTGACATCACCCAAAAGGAGAAAACTTAAGCAAATACCAGTAAAGAGTAAAGAATCATGTCCTTCTAATTTATCTTTTGAAATGAGCCATTCGAAAACATGCCTGTTGGTACATATAGCATCTTCCTTTCTGCCAAGCCTAAAAAGAATTATTGTCTTCTGACAATTACATGCAAGTGTCTCCGCTGAAATTTCTTCACGAGGTAAAGAATTAAATAATTCGATGGCTTCTTGTACTTTGTGGTTTTTTATTAAAGCCATCATATGCATGTAGTGCCAATTTAACTGATTAGATGTTTTCTCAGCAAGTTCCTTTTCGAATTCAGCAGAAAAGGTTCCTGCAAATAGCAACACGTCTTCGTCCATGTTGCTTAAAACGATAGCATAATTAGACGCACACATCAACAGATAGGTGAAGTCTTCCAATTTTCTTGACTGATAATATGATGTTTTATAATAATTAATAAAGACTGAGAGTATATATATACAGAAGGAATTATCTCCAGATGCTACTGCAGTACCAATCACCTTGTTAAAATGGGGAAGTCGTACCCGATGCTGTGGGTTAAGCAAAACTTTTTTCAGGTGTCTGAACCAAAGATTTTGAGGGTCGTGATCTAAAGCTGGTTGTCTCTCAGCGATGTCTGTTAATAATATAGACAACTTGAAACAATAACTATCATTAACTTCGGATGATAAAGGAGCAATTTTGTCATAAAATATGGTGATATTTTGCACTAAACTATGCATGCTAAAATGTTTAGAATTATTCCGTTGTATTAACGAGTATTCACATAACACTTCGACAGCCTCGCTTAGCTCAACTTCATCAATATTGCCTAAATATAAAAAGGTTTGAATGTTTATAAAACGACCATCCATATACGCCATTATGTTTAAAATATCGATAGCAAGGGAGTTATCATGTTCTTTAAGTTTATCGAACGCTATTTTCCATACAGTCAGTAATGTTTTATCATATTCAGTTTCACCTGTTTTATCTAGACGAACATTTAACAATTCCCTTCGATTATACTTTAAATTTCTGACATAATCAGGTATAGTCCTGTCATGCCTTTTAATGTAACTTTTTGCCTGTTGCAAAGCTAAAGGGAAGTACTGTAATTCGCGAGCCAACATTTCAACTTCCGCAGTGTCATATTTTGGAAAGCATTCACAAAGGAAACCGACAGCTTCATTAGATTCAAAAACATCCATTGCGATGTGCTTTATGCGCACATCATCCCATGCACTGTACTGACTTGTTATTATCACGCATGGTGTATTCTTCATATTCTTCAAATTTTTCATAAACTCTTTAATTGATTGGCCATCGACCACATCATTCAACACAAACATGCATTTAGAATTTTTTAACTTTCTACAAATCAGTTGAGTTAAGACATCAATTTCAAATATATTTCTTTCTATCTTTAAATATGATGCCAATCTCATTAATGATGTTTTTAAGTCATTGCACTCAAGCCAAATAACATTTTAGTATTCCTTGTCATATATCCTGACATATTTGGCTGCCACTTCTGATTTTCCTATACCACCCAATCCTGACAATACGACGGCTACATAATCCCTTTCGTCGGAGCTGTTTTCTAAATGGTGACGTATTTTGTCTAAAACATTTGTGCGACCGTAAAAGTTAGATACGTTTTCTGGAATATTCCATCGCATCTCTCTTGACAAGAGATCTAAGAAAAACAATTATAATAAGTATAGGAGGCAAAAATAATAATAATAATCAACAATAAGTGGAAAACAGCTGAAGACAAGACATTATATTAATACAGCGGATCAATGAATATGAGTTCCTTGGCGATGATATAATAAGGAACAAGTTATAACTGCTCCAGCTTTTATAAAAAATAACAGTTTTAGAGAAGGACTGGGCCACTCATTACTTACTGCTAACCCCATTTTGGTATTGATAGAAGAGAAGTAGAGAAATAAAGAAGGCGTTGAATTCTTTTGTTTCTATGGACATGTTACCCCATGAGTCACAATGACAACAAACGTGACGTGACGTCACATATCAAAATTTTTAACTACAAATGATAAGCCGCAAAATCTTAACCTCTTAAGACCTTATGATTCAGCAGTTAGAAAGTAGAATGCGCGGCAGGGACTTTTTTAGCTTTTAAACTTTAGTCATTTTTATAAGGATTACGAGATAAACAGAGGAAAAAACAATTTTATTAAGTTAAAGTTAAACTTATTTACGGAAACGTCATGACTGTGGTTAGTTTAACCTTTTTTGTTTTGGGAGAAAAAAATGAGTTTTTTCTAGCAATTACGGTAACTGATGGGTGCTTACTTAAAATTTGGAGTTTTGGGGTAAGCATTTATTAGAAAGCCACGCTTAAAATGTTTGATTTTTGTGTTATGTAAAAGCTTTTTTTTAGAAAACGGTCGTAAAATATAAAAGCACAATATCCTTAAGCGGAATTGTGCATAATTAAATTTTATCTACGTCAACAAAATAATAGCGAACTACATAAACTTAGACATTGTGACATGAAGCGGTTTTAAATAGAAGTTCGTTTTTTAATTTCCATGGTATTTGACCAAGATCTAAAGCGAAATGGGGCGCTTAGTACTCGAAAAATGCACGGTTTCCCCCGTCCTTCTTATAGCGCATTGCGTGCGTCTCGCTACTTGCGGTACTGTTTTGTGTGACAGACAGACAAATGTATATACGTCTTATAAAGCACATATCAACCCCTGAACCCTTATTCCAGAGAGCGCTTACGTTTAATACAAACCCATTTCTCACGCGTATGAATTCAGTTACCCTTCACTAACTTCCATAAGGTTTTGTTGTGTAGGAGAAAAAAAGGACAAAAAACAATGTCTTGCTGAACAATAAGAAATGTCTGAACTTTCTATCAGGTGCATTGAAGAAGGGTATATTTTTTTTCGTAAAAGTTAGTTCGCAAGAGGTAAACTTTGTTGACCTTTATCTTTTGACAACAGCTAACTAAAAATGGCAGTTTATTGGCCAATTTTAAAAAAGTCAAAAAAACACCAATTGCAATAATTTTCTGGACGTGGTTGTAGATGGAAAATTTGGTGCAAATATGGAAAGGAAGGGACAACGTTTTTTATTGAAAATAAATTAGCGTCCTTTATTATATTTCAAGCGTTCTTGCATCGGGCAACTTTTTCAAAAATTGTGGAAATTTAAAATAACCTTGTTAACTAATAGGTATTTTCAATCGGTTTATACGGGACATAGCGCTGATTCTAATAGCCGTTAACGACGGACTTTGTAAAACACGGTATAATTTTTACTTCACAGCAACCATAATGGTAGTCCTAAATGTAAACAAATAACATTGCCGCAGAAACGTTAAAACCCGCTACATACACACAGACTCAAAAATCAAGTCGCAGTAAATCCGGATTGGCGAAATACTCCGCCAGAACAACAGCCTATTCAGCTCTACTTAACGTCGTTTCTTAATTAAGTGGTGACAAAAACATCGAAAGTTTAATATCATATCACTCGGCGTCAAGTAAACAGTAAGAACATGATGCTTTTACAAAATATTACTGTGCAGGATCCATTAAAATATGTTGCCAGTTTTAAATCAATATTTCAAATAAATAACTGCGTTTTTAATATAAACCTTCATCAGCAAAATGCAGACCGAACAAAATACTGTCGAATTTGTGTCAAAAACTTTGGTTCCGAAAAAGTTTATGGTTATTTAATTCGAATGCTTTCTTTTTTTTAACTTAACGTGGTTTTTACAACCTTTTGATTATTATTCTTATTATTTATTATTATTTATTATTTATTATTTATTATCTTTTTTCACAAATATTACCCTCGGTCAGCGTAACCGCCTAGACAGCTATGTATCCATACTTTTGACCTCGGTATAGGTAGACAAAGTTTATATTGCATTAATATGCATATTATATATAATATCAATTATATATAATAATATAAATTATATTGTATTGTATTTTATTATTATTAAGCATATACATACTTCTAAAAACACATTACAGAGCGCTGATGAAATCTTTAATAAACTCTAGAAAGTTTGTGTAGTGAAAAAGATAAAAATTCCACAATGGCAAATGTTTATTACATACTTTATCACAGTATAGCTTATTATCATCATCATTGCATAAGAACTCAAGCAGAATTTTTTTTGTACTGTAACTTTAGGTACCATTTACGCACATTCACACAAGCTAAAAACAGAAACAACCCTGAAGTTAGTAAAAAGAAGGGGATTGTTGAAAAGCCAATCTCCACGTCTTTCCTATCATCTATATATTTCAAAAAGGAGACTCTGTGTTTAATCAGTATTCATACATTTCTACATCTCCTAAAAGGAAGAGTTTCTCGTTTAAAATTCCAAAACACACGCCTTTTTATAAAATTACCCAACTCTAAATTAAGTTGGTCAACATATTTATTCCGAATCTTTCCCCGAGCTGTTATTCGTCATTTGAAGGCAAAAATGCAAGTAAAAATATAAAAAAACATAACGTGTACGAATTGGTGTAGAAATTAGAAACAACGGCACAAACCAAATAGAAAATTTTAATTTAAAAGATGCTTAGATGACGCTGAAGGCGCAATATTTTTTAATTTTAATTTTCAATTGCTTGCCTGGTTTAGCTAACAAAAAAATTTTTTATTCTAATGTTATTGTCATAACTAAGTAGGGCAAATGTGATTTACAAACATGTTTTACAGTTAATGTTCAGTGTAAACACTTCAAGAGCTTAGCGGAAATGTCTTACATGCCACAACACAATTTCTGTCTTGTTGTAATAACAAATAAAAGTGAAAATTAAAATCATTTAAATGTTGCATAATGAATAATTCGCTGCCACATAACACAGAATTCTCGATCATAATCTATTTTAAACGTATCGTATGTGAGACCAATCCTAATTGAAAATAGAGACAAATATCTTATTAAAAAAAAAACTCTTACCTTCGTCTGACTTTATGTCTTCCATTTTTGTTGTCAAATTCTTAATATCAACGTCATGCCTTTCTAAACTTTCTGTGTTTCGTTGAATTTTCAAAGCATTTTTCTGGATATTACCACCATGTACGTTTATCATTTCCAGATTTGCTTCCACTTGTTTAAAAAGATCTGTATACTGAGATATTATCTTTACAACACGAGCATCAATATGAGAAAAGTTTTTTTGACTTTCCATCAATGCTGATACTTCATCTATCAACATTTTTACATCAGATGCGGTACCTTCGTGCAATTCTAACAAATTATTTTGTCCCTCTTCCAAATACGTTATTGCACACTTGAAGTAAGTTAACTTATGTGGATCTAATGGCCCAGTTTTCAAATCTAACATATCCACACTTTTGCAGCTCAAACCAATTTGAATATCTTCTAGGTCAGTCCATTTTCTCAAGAATTCATTCTTATCCATAGATATTGGATTGCCATAGTGATATAAAAAGTGTCGCATTTGACGGGCTCTTAACGAATTGGCACTTAATCCTTGATCAGTCAGAGGTGGGGTACTATCATTCCAACCATTTACAGGAGCATCTAAATCTGTGCAATGTTCCAACAGAATCACTATTAAAGGAATATCAAATTCTGTGGAATGTGTCTGTTGTGTGTCTGGATATAATAATTACCACTGTGCTTTTGTTATTCGCTTTTTGCTTTTTAATTTACTTAACTTTGGTTGAATTTTTTTCAATTCTTGAAACAAAAGAACTGGATCCTCAGGTAGTCCTTGATAAGCAGGATTATTAAACTTATTATGAAGCACATTTCGAACAGCTTCTTTGTTATAACATTCTGAACCTAAACACAATCTCATCCAGTAGTTTATTTGCATAACTGGAGCAGATTGTGAAATTGCGGCTGCTACAGCAGCAGCGGCAGCCATCTTTTCGCCTTTTCTTCACATTCTTCTTTTCTAAATCGAAATTAGAATAGAAACATCAGCTTATTAAATGGGTTAAAAATATGTTATATAAATCAAAAAGGGTAATAAATAGACGAGTGGCACTCTACTGGAATTAAACATAAAAATTTTACATTCTACGGTAATCGTCTAAATAATCACACACTTTCAAAATTCCAAACAAACGCATTCAAATAACGTAAATCTAAATAAAAAACATATTTTTAATAAGGCTCGTAAAATCTGTACAAACGTGCCTTTATAATACAAAACAAACACTCTTAAAGATATTTAACAAATTTTTTATATTATTTGCATTTATAAAACTGTTCTTTGTTTTTTGTTGTGAAAGATAACAAACACGTTAAAATTTGTTTTTTATGAACACTAAAATCATGCTAACGCTCGGTTTACACGAAGATTTTAAAACCAAATGTACATTTGAAGTTTTAAAAGAAATTACACCATCACTGATGTCTTTTTTTAATTTCGAAGAGTTAAAAATGAAATGAATTGAAATTCTTTCTAACTCTTCTAAAGTAAAGTTGTTGGGCATTAATATTGATGAAAAACTCTCTTACAGTGTTCATGTGAAAAAAAATGTGTAAGGGAGCTTCTGGCAAGACCAATGCAAATAATTTATCATATGCCTCATGATCACCGTAAACTTATTATAAACGATTTTATATTATCAGAATTTAATTATTACCCATTAGTTTGGGGATTTTCTAGTAGGAAAACCTTGAACAAAATAGATGCTGTCCGAGAGAAGGCCTTTAAGTTGGCATCTACAGATGTTCAAGATTTTCCTCATAAATCTTATGAAGTGTGTTATAGGTTGTTATTAAAAGAAATTTATAAAACCAACCATGGTTTAAACCCGACTTATATGTGTAATGTTTTAATTTTAGATCTGCACCATATAATTTAAGATCTTATAGTGCCATCTTAAGAAAGCAGATTCGTTCTACCAGACATGGTTTGCAAACGCTATCCTATATTGGGTCTAAACTTTGACGTTCACTTCCTCCTTCTGTGAACCAGAACTTCACGTTAGAGGGTTTTTGCAAGGAGTTAAATACCATGTCTGACTTTGTTTGTGATTGTCGTCTTTGTGCGCCTTATCTTCAAGGACTTGGATTTGCTAACATAATTTGATATTATTGTTCCTCTTTATTATTGTTAGTATTATGAATATTATTATTACTATTATTTTAATTTTTTAGTATATGTCGATTTTAATTAGCTTTTACGAGCTAACCACTCTTCATTGATGATGAAGGCGGTTTGTACATTTTATCAACTTTAAATAAAGAATAAATAAATAAATAAATAAACGACGAATAAATTTTCTTCTCTGAAACCAATATAACTTTTTACGATTTTCAAAACTGATAAGAAACAATAAAGCAGATAGCATCTTATTAACATTATCGTGAGTTGAAATATGGCAGCAATGAGAGCGGACGTGTTCGTTGTTATATTTACGTACCCGAAGCCGATGTTTTTAAAATCAGATGGCATCAGTTTTAAATTACAAGTCGATCAGAAATATTCTGTGGAGGAAGAAACGTATACGTACAGTTCATTATTAGTTTATCGTTCATTATTAGTTTATCGACAACCTGCTATGAAACTCTGTCGTAAAGGTTTGTTGTTGACATTACTTCTCAAATGTTGGGATATTGAAAGTTGCCCAGGACAGAAACATTAACTACTTAAATAAAAACGACCACAAGAGGATCAAGGACATCATAAAGACAAATGGTTTTGAGCAGATAATAAAAGAAGCAACTCGAACAACTGAAACTCAAGTATATTAATTGACGCCATGTTCACAAATAGATCATCAACAATCTCGCATCATGTTGTATTTGGGATGAGCCTGATTGACCATGACTGCGTTGGTTGTGTGCGCAAACAAAATCACCAGCGTCATAAATTTCGCATAATAAACTGCCGGGACTACCGAAACTATGATCCAGATAGTCTCTATGACGATTTAGAACAAGCAAATTGATCATCCTTTTATAACAGCAATTGTCCCAATGATGCTTGGGGAAATATGAAAGGAATTATAACAAATATTTTTAACAAGAATGCTCCCATTATTGTAAAACGTGTCAAGAGTCGCATATGTCCTTGACTCAATACGCAAATTAAAAAAAATATGAATGAAAGAGATAATCTTCTCAGAAAAGCTCGAAAAACAAAGAAAGATGCTGATTGCTGCAATTATAAATCCAAGAAAAACTATTGTAATAACATTGTTCGACAAACCAAAAGTCTCTACGAAAAGAATTTACTATCTGAAAATGAACGAAATCCGGTCAAGTTTTGGGAACTTATAAAGAAAGTTTTCCCGAATAAATGAAATAGCAATTCTGCTTCATCTGCTCCCTACATTGATGATAATGATGATACGCCTAAATCTAAAGCAAACAATTTTTGTAATGTTTCAGTAATGTTGCTTTCGATCTGAAGAAGCGAGCTTATTTACTCATAGATTTTGTTTGGTAATGGATTCCAGAAAACCCATTGCGAACTGATTCCATTTTCAAATTTTAATACGTCAGTAAGATCGAAATCGAGAAGGAATTAAAAGGATAAAAGACAAGAAAAGCAGCTGGTATTGACGATATACCACCAAGATTGTTGAAAGAATCTGCAAGGGTTGTATCCAAACCGTTGTCCTTTTTAATAAACCTATCACTGAGGAACGGAATTGTTCCTTTAAATTGGAAATTTGCCAAAATTACACCACTGCATAAAAATGGTACCAAGACATCTGCAACCAACTATCGACCAATTTGGTTGCTTTCCACATTGTCTAAGATACTCGAAAGAGTTGTTCAGAGACAGCTAGTGATACATACGGAGGAAAATAAATTGGAGTCATCACGTCAATATGGTTTTAGAAAGGGAAGATCGACTGAATTAGCGATTGCTCTCCTACTTGATGACATTCGCAAGGAGGTTGATCATGGAAAACTCGTTGATGCGCTTTTTATTGACCTGTAGAAAGCGTTTGACACAATTGGGCACTCTGTTTTAAGGGAAAATTAAATTCTTACGGCATTACATCTAAAGAACTCGATTGATTCAAATGCTATTTATTTAACAAAAAACAAGTATGTTTTTATGATAGTGAACTTTCAGATGTACAATCTGTAACTTGTGGCGTTCCACAAGTGTCAATTTTGGGACCTACTCTTTTTCTATTACACTTCAATGATTTTGGTGACTGTTTGAAATATGCTAAGGTGATACCGTTTGCTGATGATACTGTGATCTATGTGTCTGACAAATGTTTTGTTACTATTCAGCGGAAGCTAAATGAAGATCTTCAGTCAGTATCATGTTATTTCACAGGAAATAAGCTCGTCATAAATTTGAAAAAAGGAAAATCAGAATTTATCTTACTTAGAACAAATAAAAGACTTTCTAATTGTACTGATCAACTCGATATTGTGTATAACTCCGACAACATAATGTCTACAAAGAATTATAAATACCTGGGAACTTGAATAAACAACATATTGAACATGTCAGATAATTTCAACCACTTATAGAAGCAAGCTTCAAGTATATTTTTTGTACTGTCTGCCCTTAGTGGTAGTATAGCTCCTGAATATGCGTATAAAATGTACTCCACCGTGACATTACCTGCATTCCTTTATAACTGTATCAATAACCTTTCATTGAACTGGGGACAAAAATCGAAGTTGCTATCGATATAAAACCGTGCTGAAAAAATTACAAAACCACCGCTTCCGAACTTATGTAAACAAATTGAGAAGCACTCCGTTACTTTAGGTAGGAAATGTTTTGAAGGATTAACTACAGAAGATTTAAAAGATTATTTTACTATGAGAAGTCATTCTGTCTTAACACAAAGTAATGATTGATTAATCTATTGCATGTTCCTAAAGTAAAACTCGAGTTCGTAAATCTGGCTTCTTCTCAATTGGCGTAACAAACTACAATTCTTTGCCCATTGAGATCAGGCGAGCAGAGAATTTTTCTAAATTTAGGAAGCTGTGTTTTAGTGTTACTTTCTGAGGTTTTCTTGCCTATGTAGTCAATTTCTGCTTTTTGTCGTTTACTCATGCTGTGGTGATTTCGCTTTTTGTTTTCTTCGTAAACTTTTTCATTTCTTGAACTGTGTTTGCTATTTTTAAATACCTTATCATTCGCACATATTTGTATATTTACTAATCTCTTATAATAATACGGAGTGTATGTGACGGTCATAGTGGATATCGTCATTTTCCTTTTATGTCGCCGAAATTTTCTTTGAAGTTGCCGAAAAAATTATGTCCATTTTGCTAGCGGGTTTACTTTGTGTACATCACGTGATGAAAATGACTCAATTTGATTTGCTGGAATAAATTTAACGGCTAACTTTCGAAAAATGGTGTCCTCTCGCCACCAAAAAAACCCACAAAAGAACGATCTTGAAAAAAGTAAAATAAGTGGTTCAAAAAAGCATATTTAAAAAGAAAAAAGTCCAAGTGAAGAAGTAGAAAAGTGAAGTTGGAAGTGAGAAGTGGAGCTACGTGGAGCTAGAAGTAAAGTAAAGTTAGAAGTAGAAAATAAAGGCCACCAAAAAAAAGCACAGAAGAACGATCCCTTTACCTTGAAAAAAAGGGAAAAAAGTGGTTCAAAAAAGCATAGCTATATATTTAAAAAGAAAAGAGACCAAGTGAAGAAGTAGAAAAGTGAAGTGAGAAGTGGAGCTAGATGTGAAGTAAAGTTAGAAGTAGAAAACAAAGGCTAGAGTTTGAAGTGGATTTGAAATCACAAATAGTAAGAACTTTGATATTTTTAGACGTTTGTTTGGTTTTTATGTCGCTGAAGCAAGCAGACTCGCATTTTCCAGGAAAAGCCTCAGTTTTATATTTTACCGCGTATGTAGCCATATTTGTTTACGTTTTTTTGCATAATTCATGATGCACTGGCGCGTAATTAATGTATTGTCCTAAAATTCAAAATGCTACATAAAGCTGTTAGCTGACTAACAAACGGAAAACTTTGGTTTGTTGAACTGTATTGCTTCTCTTTATATGTGTTTTACTAAGCATAAATAGCTAGCTTTAGTTTTAGCTAAGTGTTCCCAGTTTAAGTATATTTAACTGGGTGTCTTAGCTACTGTTAGCTAGCTAATGTTAGCCTCCAAGTCCACCTCCCCATCCCATGTCTAGCTCTAACCTATGACTTCTGTTGTTATTCCTCTTTTTTAATTATCTATAGCTAGCTACTATAGTTTCCAAACTTCTCTTCTTTTATGAGCACGAATTATGATGTAACAAGCTAGCTAGCTACCTACAAAATCTTTCAAAGACTTGAACTTTTGCAGGATAGTAGGATGTATTTTTATGCCCATAGAGTATATATAATTTTTTTCACATTTTACCTGTGAACTTTACAAGGGGGACCACATAGTAGTAAAGTAAAGTTAGAAGTAAACTCTAAGTAAAGAAGTAGAAGTAGAAAAATAAAGTTGAAAGCCACAAGAAGTTACTTCGGAAGTGAAGAGTGGAGCTAGGAAGTAGTAAAGTAAAGTTAGAAGTACAAAATGAATGCTAGAGTTTCAAGTGAATTGGAATTGAGAAAAAGTAAGAACTTTTATAATTTTAGACGTTATGTAGCACACTTAAAATTGTCAAAAAGAATCGCATTCTCAAAAAAAATCCATTGGAGCTTCAAATTCTTTAATTTTTATATTTTACCGCGTTTTTTATAAAAAACTAACATTTGTTTACAATTGTTTGCATAATTAATGTCCTAAAATTCAAAATGCTGCATAAAGCTGTTAGCTGGCTACCAAACAAATGTGCCAGCTAAATGGAAAGTTTTGGTTTGTTGAACTAACTGCAAATGTCATAATTTTTACATTGCTATTGTTTTCCTTATATGTGTTGTACTAAGCATAAATAGCTAGCTATAGACATAGCTAAGTCTCCCCAGCTTAAGTATATTTAACTGGGTGTCTTAGGTATATACTGTTTTGTTAGCTAGCTAGCTATAATGTTAGCTTCGAGGCTCCATCCCATAGCTAGCTCTAATCTATGAGTTTTGTTGTTATTCCTCTTTTTTTAGGTATTTATAGCTACCTTAGTAGTCAAACCTCTCTTCTTTTTTGAACACGAATTATGATGTAACAACAAGCTAGCTACAAAATCTTTCTTGAACTTTTAGGATACTATGACACATTTTTATGCCCATAGAGAATAATTTTTTCACATTTCCTGTAAACTTTACAAGGGGACCACAATATGACAAGTGGAACGAATTTTATAGAATTTAAAGTGTGTGTGTTAAGTTATTTTTTATTGTTTTGTTTCCTCATCCTGTTAAACTTTTGTCAGCCTACATGTAAAATTCCAGGTTATTTTACAGGGGTTTTTGACATTTGATTGGAAATTTATATACGTGGGTTTATGACTTTGGGTTAAAAAAATTTATGAGAGGATGGTATGGTTCTCAGTTCATATTGTTCGTGTTGCTAAATGCTGTTTTTTGAAATTTTGTGGAAACTTTTGTGGAAATAGACCACATGCAATATATATACTGAAAGAACAAATCTTTGTAGAATCAGACTTCACTGTAAGCTGTTGTAAAGCTGATGTCTTTATCGGTAAAAATAACAGCCATATTTTACTAATTACGAAAAAATAAAACGATTTTGAAAGTTAAAAAGTATTTATTTGTTAAGCTTTTCGTACACTAAGTACATCTTCAGGCTATATAAACAACTTTGTCTTTATATTTCGTATTATAAACTATTGTTTGGGAGAACTAACTGTATGTGATGTAATTTTTGCTGGAAGAAAATTCCATGGTTTCACGTTTTTGTTTTTCTTGAGAATTTTACAAAATTTTGTAGGGATAAATGTTTGCTGATGATAAAAAAATTATATACTTAATGTTCTGACTGTAAGTGTTTTTGTTTTTTATATTTTGTAATCTAAACGCGAGGACTGTATGCACTGAAATAACTGATTTTTTTAAATTTTAATGTGTTTCATAACCTTTTTGTGGAAGATTAATGGGTAATGGCAATATACGACATGCTGAATGAACTTATTTTTGTTGATTTAGATGTGTTTCTCAAAAACCGATCTGTTTTACATTTTGTGTAAACCTTTGTTTATGAACCGTATATATACAATGTTTGTTGATTCAAGTTTATTCTTTGCTTATTGATTTTTTGACATTTAGGTTTAAAATTGTTGGTAAAGGGCAGTATGGATCATCATACTTAAAAAGAAAATTTTTGTGTTCTTAACTGGTTGATTTTTACATTTTGTGTAACTTTGCGGGAGAGGATGGTATGCAACCGAAGTGACTGATTTTTCTAGATTTAAATTTGATGTTTTTCAATCTATGGATTTTTCATATTTTTGTATATTATTTTTATTTTGTAACATTTGTTTTCTGTATGTTCTTACATGTTAGGATAAATATATTGTCACGGTTTTTAGCCATGAACAAATCTTAAAAGCACCATTTTTAGGATTTTTGGCTAGGAACGAAGATTTTTAGGGATCTAGCTAGCTACCCTTAGTTATTACTATTCAGTTTGGTATAACAGCTTTTCATTCTAGCCAATATTATTTATTTTTATGTTGAAGTTGTGTTATCTAGCTAGCTCTGGATAAAAAGTGAAAGTAGCCAAATGCACTGTTTGGCTGCAACACAATTCTTAATTCTTATGCTAAATAAATGCAGTTAGGCAGCTACCACTTTTATTACTGTTATGAAAATTTATGCTGCAAAATAAAATTGCTGACTATTTCTTTAACTGAACTGGATAACGACATGCGGTTTCCTGGATTTTTTTTAACCCAAGTCCCGATAAAGTTTTTTTAAAAATGGTGTTACGCCTATACTCATGTGCGACACGGTTTACCTGTACTAAGCGCTTAGTCCAGTGTTAACAAGGGCTGTTTCCTGTGTTTGTGTTTAACCGAAGTTGCAATAACGTTTTTTTCGGAAAAGGCTATTGCACCTATATATGGATGTGTCACATTGTTTACCTGTACTAAGCACTCAGCTGGGAGTAACATTTCTTTTCAACTTTCACCGGGAACATTCTCCAAAAAAATAAAAAAGGTTGGCCAGCTATTTATGCTATGACGGGTGACAACGAATTGCAATCTGTGTTTTTATTTCAGCTTAAAATGTGGTATTTTTGCAAAAATTATTACACCGGAAACACCATGAATTGTGTGCACTTTACTCAATTTACTACATGCTATATACCTACATATATATATATATATATATATATATATATATATATATATATATATATATATATATATATATATATATATATATATATATATATATATATATATATATATATATATATATATATAACTACATGCTATATACCTGTACCTGAATGTGTGGCACAGTTGACGGTTCTTATTAATCACTCATTCAGCCGGGTAACACAGTTACTTGTGGCTTATATCTGCGTTTCAACAGAGTGTATCCTGTGTCATGATTAATTTGTTAACGTTTACTGCAACTTATTCTGCAAAATAAAATAATATTGACTAATTTTTTTTGCTATGACTGGGAAAAAACGGGTTGTAAACTGTGCTAAAAGGGTATTAAGCATAAACACGTGCAACACGGTTAACTAAGCGCTTAGTCCAGTGTTAACTAAGCGCTTAGTCCAGTGTTAACGACGGGCTGTTTCCTGTGTTTATGTTAAACCAAAGTTGTGATGAAGTTTTTTTTGGAAAAAGGTATTGTACCTACATGAATGCGCGACATTGTTTACCTGCACTAAGCGCGCTGCCCGTAACATTCTTTTTTGAACTTTGACCGACATATGTATACCTGTACTAGAGTGCTCCACCTGAATGTGTGGCACAGTTTACGGTTCTTATTAATTGCGCCACAGGGTTCTTAAATGCTGGGTAACACATTTACTTGTGGCTTACCCCGGCGTGCGACGCCGGGTCCCCGGCTAGTTTGTCAAAAAAGTTAAGAACATGGAGGCTGAAACGAAAACACACTATTCTTATAAAAACTGCGGGTATATCCTAAAGAAGAATTTAAATAAACTGTAAAAAGTAATTTTTTGTTGTTACTGTTTTCAACACTACAGAGTGTGAATTTACTGTTGTTGTCGTTATTCTAAACAAAAAAATATAAAAAACCTTTTTTAATCTGTTAACGTTACAACCTTTTGAAATATATTTGATTCTTAAATTCGAATACCTGCATTGTTTGTGCTGTTTTCTTGATACAGAAAATCAAAATAATTGATTTTCTATATTATGAGTTTTGATCTGTTAGGCAAACTGTTCCTTTAATATATTGGATTAAAAAACTGAATATCTGATTTTGGTATGACGTGTTACAAACTGTACAGTGTGCAAATTTTGTAATAACCTTTCTTGTATGACTTGGTAAAATATGTTAAATTTTTTCAAGTCTGATATACTTTTTCTTTGGTGTATTTCTGGCATGGCAAAGCAAGTGTAAATTTTAGCAGATTTCGCTTTTTACGTAGCGGTTGTTAGATGCCTTTGATTTTGTTCCACATTTTTTTTTTTTTGAACCTGCTTATATATTCAAACGTTTTGGTTTCAACGGGTATAAATATAAAGTAATGTGGACTGTGAGCACCCTCGATCCCAGAGCCTTTTTTTTCTCTTTTTGCAGTCCCGTTATAAAAAAGAGAAAAAAAAGTCGAGGTTGGATTGTGGGTTTTAAAAATTTAAATTACTATGTTGTATATTTTTGTTTAGTATCCCTTACATGCATTCAATGAGAGATTCAGTGCATTTTTCCACGGGAATCCTGCTAGTATTCATTATAAATAAATAAATAAATAAATGGACAGTGTTGATAAATATATTCTGTTCCGCAAATCACTAACAGGGGTGAAGTATTTTTAGGCTAATTAAACAGCCATATATGTAAACAAATGATACTGAAAAACTAAAAAAACTAAAAGATAACAAAAGCTGATAGAAGCGCACGCACTCTCAGTTATTTATCTATGTTATAATCCTCGCCGCACGTCTGTCTTTCTTGAATACCGGAGGTTACTTAATAAAAATTCTCATACACCAATACGACATAACAGCTATCTCTTTTTACTGCAGAACTGGACCGAGTTAAGGATAAACAAACCGCTCCGGCATTCAAGTCATCTTTTGTTGAGAGTAAAGTGACGAATATAATTACTTGACCTTGTGGTTATATAGATATGAGACTTGCTAATTGTGTTGTTATTGATTGTACCAATAACACAAAAAAATTGCTATACGTAAAGAGAAGTAATTATACAGAGCATGATAGCCAGCCTCAATCTAAAGGAACTCGTGTCTCCTGTAACCAACAACAGTATTGCCTTATTCCTTCATAGCACCAGTCGTTATTTAGCTAATTCTTTGAAATTTTTAAGGGGAGTTTAAGAGAAAAAAAAGGTAATAAATAATCATGAATTCCACGTCAAATTGACAAGTTTTGTAGTGATTATTTTGTGGATTGAGAACCAGCATCCATTATTACGTATCCACAATCAAGGCTTGGATATGATTATACACAACTTGCTCATGAAACAGAACTATTTCGACAGCAGTATGAACCACCTTCAGGAAATGCCAAAAAGCGGACCTTGTCAGTTAGCACATTTACAACTGATTAAAGTCTGAGAAACCATCAATACAGATGACAAATGAATATGGAGCCATGTCTTCATTGTATTAATATGCAGAAAGTAATCAAATCCTTGATCAAAGCACTTTTTATATTTGCCAGGATAGTGGTCTTTCATGCACTGGAAAGTAATCATGCCTTAATGGCAGACAGAAATCTCTAAATCAAGGAAGATCTGCTGTTAAGATTTTGTAAATTAGTGCCCCACCAGGTAATAGAGTAATGACAAATGACCACTAAATAATGCAAATTTAAATAAAATGTTGTAAGTTTGTCGGTTTATGCTGAACGAGCAATCAATCGGATGAAAATCCTTTGCATTCTGAGGCATGTTTTACCTAATACCATGTTTTATCATGCTTTTAATATTATTCGAAAAAGTGCTGCACTGTGAATATAAGCAAAACATATGCACAAACATGACAAAGAAAGAAACGGCTTACTTAAAGTCATATATCTCTTATAGTCATTATTAACAAACACAAACTATATTGAGAGTGACTCTAAAGTATTTTGTATTTTGTTTCCCATTTCCCTTTTTATGCAGTTTCATCCAACCGCATGAATACAAATTTGTGAAAATTAATAGCTACAAAGTGCATTTCCTTCACACTCCTTAAATTGTTTTCTCCCAATAAAATATACATTTTATTCATAATAATACATGTTTACTTACCTTTACAGTCATAATAAAATAACGCTTTAGAATTCTTTTTCACTTTCTGTTTCTTGTCATGAGCTAGGGATGCAGTTATGAAATCTTTACAAAAAGCATTTCAGTTTTCATTATAACATTGACCTCGAGTAATAGCTTCAATTTTTCAATGTTTGATGGTACCAAGTGTACTTCCACATTGCCCTAAAACATTTTAATAGAATTGGACATTAATATGACATCATTGACGCTAACAATGACATTGGGATTCGCTACTAAGCCAATAACAATTTCACACATAAGATCTACTTCTAGTATCGGAACAGCTGTTGAAAGAGTGTTGTCTGGAACAATCTTTTTAATTCAGCAGCTAAATTAGAAGTTTCAAAGGCTCAAATGATAAATCCAGGAGATTATAACCCCTTTTTGGTGTACTTGTAAGACAATTCCATTTATTACCTATTTATCCAAAATAATCACGTTTAAGAATAATCTTTTTGATCTTGCCGGTTTCACTAATGTACGACACATGACATCCTGGTCAATACAAGCCTAACTGCAAGACGAAATAGAAATGCTTCGCTGTAATTGCAGGTCTCTTATCTGCCAGTCATGCAGTCACAACTGGCAGATAAGAGACCTGCAAATCCACGCTGTGATTGTTGAAAATCAGCCTTTAAGAACAATAACCTTAGGTTGATTCATCTTGATGATAAAATGTTGCACCAAGGCAACTAGTACTAAAATAACTAGAATTCAAAAATAGGTTTTGAACATTTGCAGTCGTTCCAATCTAAACCAAACAATTAATCTAGAGAAGGGGAATTAAGCCCAAATTTTTTTTCTTCGGAAATATCTTTTACAAACCCTACTTATTTTGATGGTATATAAAAAAAAATTAAATTCTTTGGATTTACATCCCTTTTCTAGCATAAAAGTTGACAACAGTAATCACCATGTTAAAATCAAAACAATATCTGCGATGGAGATCTCTGACGTATTTTACGCTCATTTCAATTTTTTGATCTCTTCATTTTTTTTTAAAGTTGTTTACACAATGTGAACAAACGTAACAGCGTATTTGTTGATGTTATCTTTCTTCCAAAAACGATGCCTACTTGTAAAGCTTATGGTTGTAGAAATAGTACTGGGAAAGGAGAGGTGAAGAAGTCTTTTTTATGATTCGTCGACCAAACAGTAACTAAGAAAAGTTGCGTTGTTTGAGATGGATATACAACATAGGTCGCTTTTTCGTTGTTGTTATTGTTTGTTTGAAAATGCTAAGTCCCGTTATATGTCAACAAATTCTTTAAAACCAGTATATTTTTCATTTGGATCAGGAAATTCTTCCTTTATTTTTCGCACAACACAAGCTGGAATCACCACGCGACATCCTTTTCCAAGCTTTCTTAATAATGTACCCAGGCCGTGCACTGTCGGTAACTGACTGACCTCATTTCCCTAGAACGGAATCAATTATTATTATTATTATTGAAATTATTTACCAAGGATAGCCTCTTCAGTTCCTTTTGGTACTGCTTTGCAACAGGGTCCTGCGAAGGGGGTCCTAGTGCATTTAAAGCTCCCATCTCAGCTACGAAAGTCGTGCAAGCACAGCAATCGCTCAACTAGACAACTGCCTAAGATATCAATCCTATTCTCATGCTGAGCGCTTAGCAGAAAGGATAGATTCACATTTTTATAGTCTCTGGCATGACTCGGCCGGGGTTTGAACCCAAGACCTCCCGCACTGGAAGCGAACACTCTACCGTAAGGCTAGCAGTCGGTAAATTTATGTTATAGTGTAAACAAGGATAAAATATTCTAAAGAAATTATTCATTCATCAAAACTTCTTTGAAACAAATTGTTATTTGAGGCACATAAGCTCTCCTCCTTTTTTATTTGTTATTCAAGGAATGACATTATTTTTATAATTAAATAATCTGCGATGGTGTGTATTTTCATAGCGCGTTGACCTGTAAGATTATAAAGCGAAAAGTGAGAAGATAAGAAGAACGTTTTATTTTTGTGTGACTATACGAAATATGGTCTGTAAAAATATTTACGAGAAACATATTTTTTGAAGAAAGACTTACTCATTAGTATATGTGGAGAGTTCGTTATATTTTTTCTGGTATCGTCGATGTTGTATGCTGGCTGTCTAACACTGTGCGGTTCAAGCATAAAATTTAAAAATCCTTGTGCATCGTGATGCACTTGTTATCATTCAACTTGTTGTTCAATAAATTGGAAAATTCTTGGCAACACTTGAATATTCTACTTCTGAAATTGGAGAGTCAGAGCAGGAGCTTGAATTTTCCATATCTCGCTGCTTCCGCTCAGCGCAAGCTTATGCTTCTTCAGCGTAAGATACGTCACGATATAACAGTCTCCAGAATCAGCCGAGGCCTCAGAAAATTTAAATGGCGCTTACCGTTCGCTCATACAAGGGGTAACTTTTATATTAAAATCAATCCAAATAATATTTATTTTTCAAAATTTTGACCAGAATTTATGAAACGAACGTAATGTTAACCGAAATAGTGCTACTTAAGTTTGAGGCTTAATTCCCCTTTAAACATTAGATAATTGAATTTAATCAGCATACAGTATACATAACCAAAACTTAATGCCGTCATTCTTGCAGATTCACAAAGAAGAGAGATATTTTTGGAGAAGAGGAACAATAGCAGATTTACTGACCTTAAGCTAGCCTGGTAATCTTTATATAAAACTACTTTAACATTCTCTGTTGTTCTGATGACTGGGATAGTGTTTCAGATAGTCGCAAACACTCTATCTGCTAATTCACATATTTTTCCGCTAAACTTTCAAACCTCTCAACCTCAAATGTATTTTTGAATTATCTGTTCTCACCCTCTATATCATTTCAAACTCTATAGCTTCCTAACAACACCAACTACGTCTTAAAAAACTTGAATTACAACTTTCTTTTCTTCTTCCCCTTTATACCAAGCTTAGTTTTATTTACCCTAAGCTCCGCCCAACCTCTTGTATTTACGCGGTCCGCATTATGTCGAATTGGTGTACCCACGTTCAGCTTTTTTAGAACCTGAAGGATGTGTTCTGTGAGCAACTTTCTTCCTATTGCGCTTGGGCTTAAGTAGGTAAGCTAAGGTAATTTTTATGTCCCTCTTATAGCTTTTATTAATGGTAATATTTTTATGTTTATATTATATATATATTATATATTTTAAAATTTTATTGGAGCTTTATCACAGTTTTTGCCTACATACAAATCTTAAAGATATTTATTGTGATATTTTGTGCTCCATATAGGAACCAAAGATGTAATTTCATTTTTTATTTACGGAAAGTATTTTTCAGATTTATAACTTAAAAAACCTAGCTAACACATATTACCTTATTATGGCTAGGTACCATAATTTTATATCTTGGTTATATTAGTAAAAGTTTAGCCAAGCTCAAAATTTTCGGATTGTATTGCTTCTTAATGAATGTGGCTAGGCAGACGTTTGAGTGAACTGTTAGCGTCACATAGCTGGCAATCTATATGGTAAACAGATTTTAAAAGGTAACAATATTGTCCCCAGTGTGTCCAACATGGGAGCCTATATGTTTGCGGTTACACTTATTCGATGAAAACTAATATCACAAAGGATTTAGCTATAACAGAATATTGTACGTTTGATAGGCTATCTAATACCGTTGAAAGCTGATAGTCACAATAAATTTAATAACGGTCTATAATACCGGACATTAACCCTATTCATACAATGTCTTAAAATATGGAAATGCGATGGATCGAGCTTAACCAACATTAGGGCTAAAAAGATAATGACATAGGTCTAAAATTTTCTGATCTTATGCATTAGTTTGAACAAATCATTTTGCTAAATAAGTCTTTTTCTTATTCGGACAATATCCGCTATTTTATCAAAAACGTTTTTTCGCCCTACGCCTAAATGATTAACTAATGCAATTCAAGAAGCGCAACCAATGGAAGTTGTTTTTAATGTTAATTCCTTTACATAAGCCTAAAAGCAGCTCCTAACAACAAGTATTCGTCCCTGTGAAGTTCGTCTTTCTTCTTTGTAAATGGTTAACCGCTTGACTTTGTTTGAGAGAACTGATTTCATAAAGAAGGTTATAACAAACCCCAAAGGATGCACGTACATTTATTATGTAGTGCTTTATTCGGCATGCAACGCAACGAAGAAAATTCCATGGTTTCACGTTTTTGTTTTTCTTGAGAATTTTACAAAATTTTGTAGGGATAAATGTTTGCTGATGATAAAAAAATTATATACTTAATGTTCTGACTGTAAGTGTTTTTGTTTTTTATATTTTGTAATCTAAACGCGAGGACTGTATGCACTGAAATAACTGATTTTTTTAAATTTTAATGTGTTTCATAACCTTTTTGTGGAAGATTAATGGGTAATGGCAATATACGACATGCTGAATGAACTTATTTTTGTTGATTTAGATGTGTTTCTCAAAAACCGATCTGTTTTACATTTTGTGTAAACCTTTGTTTATGAACCGTATATATACAATGTTTGTTGATTCAAGTTTATTCTTTGCTTATTGATTTTTTGACATTTAGGTTTAAAATTGTTGGTAAAGGGCAGTATGGATCATCATACTTAAAAAGAAAATTTTTGTGTTCTTAACTGGTTGATTTTTACATTTTGTGTAACTTTGCGGGAGAGGATGGTATGCAACCGAAGTGACTGATTTTTCTAGATTTAAATTTGATGTTTTCCAAACTATGGCTTTTTCATATTTTTGTATAAGCTTTTTATTTTGTAACATTTGTTTTCTGTATGTTCTTACATGTTAGGATAAATATATTGTCACGCTTTTTAGCCATGAACAAATCTTAAAAGCACCATTTTTAGGATTTTTGGCTAGGAACGAAGATTTTTAGGGATCTAGCTAGCTACCCTTAGTTATTACTATTCAGTTTGGTATAACAGCTTTTCATTCTAGCCAATATTATTTATTTTTATGTTGAAGTTGTGTTATCTAGCTAGCTCTGGATAAAAAGTGAAAGTAGCCAAATGCACTGTTTGGCTGCAACACAATTCTTAATTCTTATGCTAAATAAATGCAGTTAGGCAGCTACCACTTTTATTACTGTTATGAAAATTTATGCTGCAAAATAAAATTGCTGACTATTTCTTTAACTGAACTGGATAACGACATGCGGTTTCCTGGATTTTTTTTAACCCAAGTCCCGATAAAGTTTTTTTAAAAATGGTGTTACGCCTATACTCATGTGCGACACGGTTTACCTGTACTAAGCGCTTAGTCCAGTGTTAACAAGGGCTGTTTCCTGTGTTTGTGTTTAACCGAAGTTGCAATAACGTTTTTTTCGGAAAAGGCTATTGCACCTATATATGGATGTGTCACATTGTTTACCTGTACTAAGCACTCAGCTGGGAGTAACATTTCTTTTCAACTTTCACCGGGAACATTCTCCAAAAAAATAAAAAAGGTTGGCCAGCTATTTATGCTATGACGGGTGACAACGAATTGCAATCTGTGTTTTTATTTCAGCTTAAAATGTGGTATTTTTGCAAAAATTATTACACCGGAAACACCATGAATTGTGTGCACTTTACTCAATTTACTACATGCTATATACCTACATATATATATATATATATATATATATATATATATATATATATATATATATATATATATATATATATATATATATATATATATATATATATATATATATATATATAACTACATGCTATATACCTGTACCTGAATGTGTGGCACAGTTGACGGTTCTTATTAATCACTCATTCAGCCGGGTAACACAGTTACTTGTGGCTTATATCTGCGTTTCAACAGAGTGTATCCTGTGTCATGATTAATTTGTTAACGTTTACTGCAACTTATTCTGCAAAATAAAATAATATTGACTAATTTTTTTTGCTATGACTGGGAAAAAACGGGTTGTAAACTGTGCTAAAAGGGTATTAAGCATAAACACGTGCAACACGGTTAACTAAGCGCTTAGTCCAGTGTTAACTAAGCGCTTAGTCCAGTGTTAACGACGGGCTGTTTCCTGTGTTTATGTTAAACCAAAGTTGTGATGAAGTTTTTTTTGGAAAAAGGTATTGTACCTACATGAATGCGCGACATTGTTTACCTGCACTAAGCGCGCTGCCCGTAACATTCTTTTTTGAACTTTGACCGACATATGTATACCTGTACTAGAGTGCTCCACCTGAATGTGTGGCACAGTTTACGGTTCTTATTAATTGCGCCACAGGGTTTTTAAATGCTGGGTAACACATTTACTTGTGGCTTACCCCGGCGTGCGACGCCGGGTCCCCGGCTAGTTTGTCAAAAAAGTTAAGAACATGGAGGCTGAAACGAAAACACACTATTCTTATAAAAACTGCGGGTATATCCTAAAGAAGAATTTAAATAAACTGTAAAAAGTAATTTTTTGTTGTTACTGTTTTCAACACTACAGAGTGTGAATTTACTGTTGTTGTCGTTATTCTAAACAAAAAAATATAAAAAACCTTTTTTAATCTGTTAACGTTACAACCTTTTGAAATATATTTGATTCTTAAATTCGAATACCTGCATTGTTTGTGCTGTTTTCTTGATACAGAAAATCAAAATAATTGATTTTCTATATTATGAGTTTTGATCTGTTAGGCAAACTGTTCCTTTAATATATTGGATTAAAAAACTGAATATCTGATTTTGGTATGACGTGTTACAAACTGTACAGTGTGCAAATTTTGTAATAACCTTTCTTGTATGACTTGGTAAAATATGTTAAATTTTTTCAAGTCTGATATACTTTTTCTTTGGTGTATTTCTGGCATGGCAAAGCAAGTGTAAATTTTAGCAGATTTCGCTTTTTACGTAGCGGTTGTTAGATGCCTTTGATTTTGTTCCACATTTTTTTTTTTTTGAACCTGCTTATATATTCAAACGTTTTGGTTTCAACGGGTATAAATATAAAGTAATGTGGACTGTGAGCACCCTCGATCCCAGAGCCTTTTTTTTCTCTTTTTGCAGTCCCGTTATAAAAAAGAGAAAAAAAAGTCGAGGTTGGATTGTGGGTTTTAAAAATTTAAATTACTATGTTGTATATTTTTGTTTAGTATCCCTTACATGCATTCAATGAGAGATTCAGTGCATTTTTCCACGGGAATCCTGCTAGTATTCATTATAAATAAATAAATAAATAAATGGACAGTGTTGATAAATATATTCTGTTCCGCAAATCACTAACAGGGGTGAAGTATTTTTAGGCTAATTAAACAGCCATATATGTAAACAAATGATACTGAAAAACTAAAAAACTAAAAGATAACAAAAGCTGATAGAAGCGCACGCACTCTCAGTTATTTATCTATGTTATAATCCTCGCCGCACGTCTGTCTTTCTTGAATACCGGAGGTTACTTAATAAAAATTCTCATACACCAATACGACATAACAGCTATCTCTTTTTACTGCAGAACTGGACCGAGTTAAGGATAAACAAACCGCTCCGGCATTCAAGTCATCTTTTGTTGAGAGTAAAGTGACGAATATAATTACTTGACCTTGTGGTTATATAGATATGAGACTTGCTAATTGTGTTGTTATTGATTGTACCAATAACACAAAAAAATTGCTATACGTAAAGAGAAGTAATTATACAGAGCATGATAGCCAGCCTCAATCTAAAGGAACTCGTGTCTCCTGTAACCAACAACAGTATTGCCTTATTCCTTCATAGCACCAGTCGTTATTTAGCTAATTCTTTGAAATTTTTAAGGGGAGTTTAAGAGAAAAAAAGGTAATAAATAATCATGAATTCCACGTCAAATTGACAAGTTTTGTAGTGATTATTTTGTGGATTGAGAACCAGCATCCATTATTACGTATCCACAATCAAGGCTTGGATATGATTATACACAACTTGCTCATGAAACAGAACTATTTCGACAGCAGTATGAACCACCTTCAGGAAATGCCAAAAAGCGGACCTTGTCAGTTAGCACATTTACAACTGATTAAAGTCTGAGAAACCATCAATACAGATGACAAATGAATATGGAGCCATGTCTTCATTGTATTAATATGCAGAAAGTAATCAAATCCTTGATCAAAGCACTTTTTATATTTGCCAGGATAGTGGTCTTTCATGCACTGGAAAGTAATCATGCCTTAATGGCAGACAGAAATCTCTAAATCAAGGAAGATCTGCTGTTAAGATTTTGTAAATTAGTGCCCCACCAGGTAATAGAGTAATGACAAATGACCACTAAATAATGCAAATTTAAATAAAATGTTGTAAGTTTGTCGGTTTATGCTGAACGAGCAATCAATCGGATGAAAATCCTTTGCATTCTGAGGCATGTTTTACCTAATACCATGTTTTATCATGCTTTTAATATTATTCGAAAAAGTGCTGCACTGTGAATATAAGCAAAACATATGCACAAACATGACAAAGAAAGAAACGGCTTACTTAAAGCCATATATCTCTTATAGTCATTATTAACAAACACAAACTATATTGAGAGTGACTCTAAAGTATTTTGTATTTTGTTTCCCATTTCCCTTTTTATGCAGTTTCATCCAACCGCATGAATACAAATTTGTGAAAATTAATAGCTACAAAGTGCATTTCCTTCACACTCCTTAAATTGTTTTCTCCCAATAAAATATACATTTTATTCATAATAATACATGTTTACTTACCTTTACAGTCATAATAAAATAACGCTTTAGAATTCTTTTTCACTTTCTGTTTCTTGTCATGAGCTAGGGATGCAGTTATGAAATCTTTACAAAAGGCATTTCAGTTTTCATTATAACATTGACCTCGAGTAATAGCTTCAATTTTTCAATGTTTGATGGTACCAAGTGTACTTCCACATTGCCCTAAAACATTTTAATAGAATTGGACATTAATATGACATCATTGACGCTAACAATGACATTGGGATTCGCTACTAAGCCAATAACAATTTCACACATAAGATCTACTTCTAGTATCGGAACAGCTGTTGAAAGAGTGTTGTCTGGAACAATCTTTTTAATTCAGCAGCTAAATTAGAAGTTTCAAAGGCTCAAATGATAAATCCAGGAGATTATAACCCCTTTTTGGTGTACTTGTAAGACAATTCCATTTATTACCTATTTATCCAAAATAATCACGTTTAAGAATAATCTTTTTGATCTTGCCGGTTTCACTAATGTACGACACATGACATCCTGGTCAATACAAGCCTAACTGCAAGACGAAATAGAAATGCTTCGCTGTAATTGCAGGTCTCTTATCTGCCAGTCATGCAGTCACAACTGGCAGATAAAAGACCTGCAAATCCACGCTGTGATTGTTGAAAATCAGCCTTTAAGAACAATAACCTTAGGTTGATTCATCTTGATGATAAAATGTTGCACCAAGGCAACTAGTACTAAAATAACTAGAATTCAAAAATAGGTTTTGAACATTTGCAGTCGTTCCAATCTAAACCAAAACAATTAATCTAGAGAAGGGGAATTAAGCCCAAATTTTTTTTCTTCGGAAATATCTTTTACAAACCCTACTTATTTTGATGGTATATAAAAAAAAATTAAATTCTTTGGATTTACATCCCTTTTCTAGCATAAAAGTTGACAACAGTAATCACCATGTTAAAATCAAAACAATATCTGCGATGGAGATCTCTGACGTATTTTACGCTCATTTCAATTTTTTGATCTCTTCATTTTTTTTTAAAGTTGTTTACACAATGTGAACAAACGTAACAGCGTATTTGTTGATGTTATCTTTCTTCCAAAAACGATGCCTACTTGTAAAGCTTATGGTTGTAGAAATAGTACTGGGAAAGGAGAGGTGAAGAAGTCTTTTTTATGATTCGTCGACCAAACAGTAACTAAGAAAAGTTGCGTTGTTTGAGATGGATATACAACATAGGTCGCTTTTTCGTTGTTGTTATTGTTTGTTTGAAAATGCTAAGTCCCGTTATATGTCAACAAATTCTTTAAAACCAGTATATTTTTCATTTGGATCAGGAAATTCTTCCTTTATTTTTCGCACAACACAAGCTGGAATCACCACGCGACATCCTTTTCCAAGCTTTCTTAATAATGTACCCAGGCCGTGCACTGTCGGTAACTGACTGACCTCATTTCCCTAGAACGGAATCAATTATTATTATTATTATTGAAATTATTTACCAAGGATAGCCTCTTCAGTTCCTTTTGGTACTGCTTTGCAACAGGGTCCTGCGAAGGGGGTCCTAGTGCATTTAAAGCTCCCATCTCAGCTACGAAAGTCGTGCAAGCACAGCAATCGCTCAACTAGACAACTGCCTAAGATATCAATCCTATTCTCATGCTGAGCGCTTAGCAGAAAGGATAGATTCACACTTTTATAGTCTCTGGCATGACTCGGCCGGGGTTTGAACCCAAGACCTCCCGCACTGGAAGCGAACACTCTACCGTAAGGCTAGCAGTCGGTAAATTTATGTTATAGTGTAAACAAGGATAAAATATTCTAAAGAAATTATTCATTCATCAAAACTTCTTTGAAACAAATTGTTATTTGAGGCACATAAGCTCTCCTCCTTTTTTATTTGTTATTCAAGGAATGACATTATTTTTATAATTAAATAATCTGCGATGGTGTGTATTTTCATAGCGCGTTGACCTGTAAGATTATAAAGCGAAAAGTGAGAAGATAAGAAGAACGTTTTATTTTTGTGTGACTATACGAAATATGGTCTGTAAAAATATTTACGAGAAACATATTTTTTGAAGAAAGACTTACTCATTAGTATATGTGGAGAGTTCGTTATATTTTTTCTGGTATCGTCGATGTTGTATGCTGGCTGTCTAACACTGTGCGGTTCAAGCATAAAATTTAAAAATCCTTGTGCATCGTGATGCACTTGTTATCATTCAACTTGTTGTTCAATAAATTGGAAAATTCTTGGCAACACTTGAATATTCTACTTCTGAAATTGGAGAGTCAGAGCAGGAGCTTGAATTTTCCATATCTCGCTGCTTCCGCTCAGCGCAAGCTTATGCTTCTTCAGCGTAAGATACGTCACGATATAACAGTCTCCAGAATCAGCCGAGGCTTCAGAAAATTTAAATGGCGCTTACCGTTCGCTCATACAAGGGGTAACTTTTATATTAAAATCAATCCAAATAATATTTATTTTTCAAAATTTTGACCAGAATTTATGAAACGAACGTAATGTTAACCGAAATAGTGCTACTTAAGTTTGAGGCTTAATTCCCCTTTAAACATTAGATAATTGAATTTAATCAGCATACAGTATACATAACCAAAACTTAATGCCGTCATTCTTGCAGATTCACAAAGAAGAGAGATATTTTTGGAGAAGAGGAACAATAGCAGATTTACTGACCTTAAGCTAGCCTGGTAATCTTTATATAAAACTACTTTAACATTCTCTGTTGTTCTGATGACTGGGATAGTGTTTCAGATAGTCGCAAACACTCTATCTGCTAATTCACATATTTTTCCGCTAAACTTTCAAACCTCTCAACCTCAAATGTATTTTTGAATTATCTGTTCTCACCCTCTATATCATTTCAAACTCTATAACTTCCTAACAACACCAACTACGTCTTAAAAAACTTGAATTACAACTTTCTTTTCTTCTTCCCCTTTATACCAAGCTTAGTTTTATTTACCCTAAGCTCCGCCCAACCTCTTGTATTTACGCGGTCCGCATTATGTCGAATTGGTGTACCCACGTTCAGCTTTTTTAGAACCTGAAGGATGTGTTCTGTGAGCAACTTTCTTCCTATTGCGCTTGGGCTTAAGTAGGTAAGCTAAGGTAATTTTTATGTCCCTCTTATAGCTTTTATTAATGGTAATATTTTTATGTTTATATTATATATATATTATATATTTTAAAATTTTATTGGAGCTTTATCACAGTTTTTGCCTACATACAAATCTTAAAGATATTTATTGTGATATTTTGTGCTCCATATAGGAACCAAAGATGTAATTTCATTTTTTATTTACGGAAAGTATTTTTCAGATTTATAACTTAAAAAACCTAGCTAACACATATTACCTTATTATGGCTAGGTACCATAATTTTATATCTTGGTTATATTAGTAAAAGTTTAGCCAAGCTCAAAATTTTCGGATTGTATTGCTTCTTAATGAATGTGGCTAGGCAGACGTTTGAGTGAACTGTTAGCGTCACATAGCTGGCAATCTATATGGTAAACAGATTTTAAAAGGTAACAATATTGTCCCCAGTGTGTCCAACATGGGAGCCTATATGTTTGCGGTTACACTTATTCGATGAAAACTAATATCACAAAGGATTTAGCTATAACAGAATATTGTACGTTTGATAGGCTATCTAATACCGTTGAAAGCTGATAGTCACAATAAATTTAATAACGGTCTATAATACCGGACATTAACCCTATTCATACAATGTCTTAAAATATGGAAATGCGATGGATCGAGCTTAACCAACATTAGGGCTAAAAAGATAATGACATAGGTCTAAAATTTTCTGATCTTATGCATTAGTTTGAACAAATCATTTTGCTAAATAAGTCTTTTTCTTATTCGGACAATATCCGCTATTTTATCAAAAACGTTTTTTCGCCCTACGCCTAAATGATTAACTAATGCAATTCAAGAAGCGCAACCAATGGAAGTTGTTTTTAATGTTAATTCCTTTACATAAGCCTAAAAGCAGCTCCTAACAACAAGTATTCGTCCCTGTGAAGTTCGTCTTTCTTCTTTGTAAATGGTTAACCGCTTGACTTTGTTTGAGAGAACTGATTTCATAAAGAAGGTTATAACAAACCCCAAAGGATGCACGTACATTTATTATGTAGTGCTTTATTCGGCATGCAACGCTAGATCTTAGTCTAGTTTAATCCGTAAAAAATGCCCTTCCACCTGAAATTAACTCGGAAGTATATATAACGAGAATATAGAATTGAATAATGAATTACTATCTCAGATGAACTGCAGAAAAAAAAGGTAACGCATTTCCAATAAAATCTCCTTTCCAACTTCGGCACCACTGCGACATGCTGCACCTAAAAGCGTTTTTCTTGCGCACCTCGAGAATAAAAAGGCAATTATAATTTGCAGACGTTTCGTCGTGAAACAAATGTTTTGTATGTGTTAAAAAGAAACTCTTTTATTCGTTTAAAATATTTTTATACTGATAATACAAAATAAAGCACTAGATCTTCATTTAAAGTCAATACAACATTGTAAAAGTGACACAAGCAACGATTTTCCCAGGGATAGTGAAACTTGGCTCAGTTATTTGACATAGAAAACTTAATTCTGACGTCATTACTTTTTGCTGACGACATCACTTTGTCTGAAAAAGGTTCATATTTTTTAAAGGTATGGCATCTTATGTTACGTACTCAGTTGTTTCGAAAATGACCGCCATAAGATTAACAGGAAGAAAACAGGAAAATTAATTCTCCTAAAATGGAAGCCACTTTTAATATATTAAATTTTAGTAGAATAAATTTCACAAATTGTTTATTCATGAAATGAATCATTCCATGAATTTGCAATTTTACTTCCTCGAAAACTTAGTGCCATAAAAAGGAAGTTATAAACGTAAAACTAATCTATTACCGTCAAAAAGAACCAATTTGATGCGTATCAAGTGAGACATAAAACACAACATCTCTACAAAAGGTCAGAGAAAGACGACAACGAAAGTACTCAAATTAGCGGACTTGTAACTAAGTAGTTATATTGGCAACGTATGGCGGATTAGTATATTTTTTCATATATTTTATTATTAACAACATATGCATAAATAATATGTCAGATCTTGACATTTTTTATAATGGCTAATTTGTTTTAAATTAATTTTTTTTGTCGTTTGGCAAAGATCGTCCACCATTACATCTCGCTGTGGTGAGAATGTTTCTTTCTAAATAATTTTTTTTCTACAGTATACTCTCCAATTTGCGGACACCATCGGTGTATGACCAAAGTGTCCGCTAATTGGAAGTGTCCGCCTTTTAGAGTGTCCGTTAATTGGAGAGAATACTCTATGTTTCAAAACGGCGTCTTTCTTTTCGACAGTATTTTTTCATATAATCAGTTATGTTCACTCTAGTTTGTACAAAACCATTACATCCAATCCATTTTAAAGATTTTTGCTTATCATTTTACATGCAATGTTTACCGATTTATACTAAGTATTTTTTTCACACTCAACAGCGATGTGTCACAGCTAGTTTTTTACGAAATAAAAAAAAGTCCATATTAAAGATGATTTTAGAACTTCAACAAACTTTTGCGAAAAAGATTTGATCGAGTATCTTGCGCTCTGATTCTTTTAAAATAAAATGAAAAGCCCTTGCAGGCTAAAATATTTCGGCTTCTTGTTGGTGTGTAATTTTGTTCCCTATGCCTTTCAAGATTGCCAGTAGCCTGTTTTGTACAGAACTTCTACAATGTTGTTCTCATCGTGAATCTTTAAAGTTTTAAAATTATATCAGAATTAAGGTCTTCCCAAATGTACACAAAGTAATCTGTGAAAATTAAAACATTAATAATACTGCACTACACTTAGCATTCATAAGAAAATGAAGACATTTTAGCATATCACTTTATTAAATATTATTGCTTGTGGTGTAGCGATATTTCAGAAATGTTTTATTATATATACCTGCGACATGACTAAAATCGTTATGAAGTTTAAGATATCTAAGATTTGACCATAAAGTTAGATCCTACAAGTTTAACAACAACAAAAAGAAATAGAAGCAGGTGAAAGAAACAAAAAGGTTATGACTACGTTCATCGGTTTAGAATTAACAAAAGAGACCAAATCCAAAATGCGATTCTGTAGTATTAATACTTAAACTAGCCGGGGACCCTGAGTCGAAACGCTGGGTTAAGCCACAAGTAACTGTGTTACCCGGCGTTGAACGCCAGGAAGAGCGTTTAATAAGAACTGTAAACTGTGACGCACATTCGGGTGGAGCGCTTTAGTATAGTATGTCATAAATCGAGTGAGGCGCAGAACATTATAGTGTTTCCGGTGATATATTTTTCACAAAATAGGCGCACAACAATATGGTCTTTCCGTTGTAATATATTTTTCAAAAAATAACTTTCCACAAACTGTAGCTGAAATAAAAACACAGTTTACAAATCGTGTTGCTACCTTGTCATAGCAAAAACATTTGGTCAACCTTTTTTATTTTTCAGAGAACGTTCTCGCTGAAAGTTCAAAAATAAATATTAATCCGGGCTAAGTGATTAGTCCAGGCAAACAACGTGCACATCCATATAGGCATAATACCCTTTTTTTAAAACTTTATCGTAACTTCGGTTAAACAGAAACACAGGAAACAGGCATTATTAACATTGGACTGAGCGCTTAGTACAGGTAAACTGTGTCACCAATGCGTTTAGGCGTAATACCCTTTTCAAAAAAACTGTGTTGTTACTTCGGTTTAAATAATACACATGGCTAGAGAAAACGTGATATTTTCATCTTAATATGTGAAAACATAGCACAATGAAGAGAATATCTTAAACGTTGATAGAACTGAACTTTAGGCAGTTAAATAATTATACTAATACAACCAAATATTTCTCTTCGCTTCAAAAATCTTTGATTCGCAGCTTGGTGAACAAGCTGGAGTATAATCAATATGGCGTCCTTGAATTCGGTCCCTTAAAAGGAATGACTCGTACCTTAACCCCTAGAGTTCGGTTTAGTTGAACAAAATCCGCCTCATTAAAAACATAACTGGAAACGAAAATTTGAAGGGGTATCTAGCATAGCTCGTCAAATAATATTAAAATAACATTCTATAATAATATTTGTGATCAAGTTCGTAACGCAGTCTTCATTCTTTCCCAATTCCACGAATATCAAGATATACGCACACAGCCGGTGTAGCGCTAGGTCGCGGGGTCAGGTCGGACTTTAAAAGTCGTGACGTTACGACAATCGGTTAAAATGAAGGAGAAGGAGAAGAAGAAGAAGAAGGAAACGACCGCTCGTTTAAATAAGATTTCTGATACATCCGAAATCTTAATAAAATAGAACAAAAGTCCAATACAGTTAAAGCATATGGAAAAAAAGTTGTTGCTTCTTTTTGCTTTTATTTATTCAATGTTTAAACACAAAATATCACCATCGCTAAAATGTCCAAGTAAATCCTGATTGGCTTTCGAGATCTGGCACTTCATTGTAACATTCTTTTAACTGCTTTCTTATTCGTAAATATTCTTGAAGAACTTCAATCGTTTTACTATTTTCGTCTCCATAAATTCGTCTATAAGAATTAAGACTGTTTTTTAATATGTAGTATTTGTCGATTTCCATCAAATATTTATATTGAAAACTGTCCTGATAATTGATATCCCAGATGCAACTTTTCAATACATATTCTGCTTCGTTTATTTCATCCAAACAAAGTAAAGCAGCTCCTAAAGCACAATTGACAATTCTACGTTCTTTGTAACTGATAGGTTTACTTAACAACTCCGTTAATTTCTTCTTACTGTGTTTAAAACGTTTTTGTTTTAATTGAGCGTAACCTATCATTAAGTCTATATCGTAACCTGTATTACACGGACACAATAAACATCTGTTTAGTTCTTGAATACATTCGTCATATTGCTGTGTATATAAGTTGACAAAAGCTTTGCTACGATACCACTCGTACCAATATATACTCTGCATGTCAACTTTAAACTTTTGTAACAACTTCTCCGCGTGAGTTAAACACAAACAAGCATTTTCGACATCACCCAAATGAAGAAAATTAAGGCAAATATCAGTAAAGCGTGAAGAATCATGTTCTTCTAATTTATCTTTTGAGATCAGCCATTCGAAAATATTCCTGATGGTACATATAGATTCTTCTTTCCTGCCAAAATTAGAAAGAATTGATGCCTTCTGACAATTACATCCAAATGTCCCACCTGACATTTCTTCATGAGGTAACGAATCGAATAATTCTATGGCTTCTTTTATTTTCTGGTTATATATTAAAAACGTTACATGCATGTAATGCCAATACAACTGATTTGATGTTTTTTCAGCAAGTTCCTTTTCGAATTCAACAGAAAAGTTCTCTGCAAATAGCAACGCGTTTTCGTTCATGTGGTGTAACATGAAAGCTTTATTAGACGCACAATGCAACAGATTGGTAAAGACGTCTGATTTCCTTGACTGATGATATAATGTTTTATAATAATTAATAATTACTGATAGCATATGCATACAAAAGCAATTATCTCCAGATGCTACTGCAGTACCAATCAGTTTGTCAACACCGGGAAGATGCACCCTATGCGGTTGGTTAACCAAAATTTTTTTCAGGTGTCTAAACCAAAGATTTTGAGGGTCATGATCTAGTAGAGGCTGTTTCTCAGCTATGTCCCTTAACAACAACGACAACTTATAACAATAACCATCATTAACTTCGAATGATAAAGGAGCAATTTCGTCATAAAATATAGTGATATGTTGCACTAAACTATGCATGCTAAAATGTTTAGAATTACTCAGTTGTATTAACGAGTATTCACATAATACTTCGACAGCTTCGTTCAGCTTTAGTTCATCAATATTGTCTAAATATAAAAAGGTTTGAATGTTAATAAAACGACCATCCATATATGCCATCATATTTAACATATCGATAGCAAGAAAGTTGCCATGTTCTTTAAGTTTGTCGAACGCCATTTTCCATACAGTCAGTAATGTTTTATCATACCCACTTACACCTGTTCTATTAAGACGAACATTTAATAATTCCTTTCGATTATCTTTTAAATATCTGATATAATCAGGTATAGTTGTTCTAGCGTGCTTTTTAAGGTAACTTCTTGCTTGTTGCAAAGCTAAAGGTAAATACTGTAATTCGCGAGCCAACATTTCAACTTCCACGGTGTCATATTTTGGAAGGCATTCACAAACGAAACCGACAGCTTCATCAGATTTAAAAACATCCATTGGGATATGTTTTATGCGCCCATCATCCCATTCACTGTACTGACTTGTTATTAATACGCATGGTGTATTCTTGATATTCTTTAAATTTTTCATGAAATCTTTAATTGATTGGCCATCGACCACATCATTCAACACAAACATGCATTTAAAATTTTTTAACTTTCTACAAATCAGTAGAGTTAAATCATCAATTTCAAACATTTTACTTTCTATGTCCAAACACAATGCCAATCTCATTAGCGATGTTTTCAAGTCATTCCACTCAAGCCAAATCACATTTTCGTAGTCCTTGTCATACATGCTGACATATTTGGCTGCCACTTCTGTTTTTCCTATTCCACCCAATCCTGACAATACGACAGCCACATAATCGCTTTTGTAGGAGCTGTTTTGAAAATGGCCCCGTACTGTGTTTATAACACCTGTGCGACCGTAGAAGTTAGATACGTTTTCTGGAATATTCCATCGCATTTCACTTGACAATAGATCTAAGAAAAACAATTATAATAAGTAAAGGAGGCAAAACTAATAAAAATTAACAATATGTGGAAAATAGCTTTAGACAGGGCATACATTATTATACTGCGTCAGCTTTTATAAAAGAAAAGCTTTTTTGCAAAACAAGGCTGGGTTATTTATAACTCACTACTAATCCTATTTAAGCTTTTGAATAAGAAAAACACTTACAAACTTTTTATATGTGTACAATTACTTGATAGAAGCATAAGAAGGCTAAAATAAGATCTTGGAACTTTGTTTTGGTGTTGTCAAGACCTGATGCTTCAAAATTTATGGCAGTTACAAAATTTATGGCAGGGACTTCTTTAGTTTTCATACTTTAATAATTTTGATAAACAGGGGAACAAACAATTTTATTAAGTTAAAATTGAACTTTTTTACACAATCAGCATGATTGTGATTAGATTAGCCTTTTTTGGGGTTAGAAAAACAGTGAGTATTTACAAAATAATATTGCTTTTTTTAAACGAAAAGATAGATATAGACATTACGACATCAAATTTCATGATGCAGAGAAGAAAACTGTTTTGAGTAGATATTCGTTGTTTTTTTATTTTCAAAGTATTTGACTAAGCGTCCCCTTTGACTCTAGTAATATAATCAAACTAGTTTGTCGCCCATTAAATATCCACGGGTTCGCCCGCCCTTTTTGTACCGTATTGTGTGCGTGTCAGTACTTGCGGTACTATTTTTTCGTGACAGGCAGACAGACGTATACGTATCTTATAAGAGACATATCAACCCCTGATTCCGTATTTGACAGAGTCGCTTACTCCAGAGTGGGCGTTTAATCGAGCATTAATGGTATAATACAAAGCCAGTTCTCACGCGTATTGATAAGTTTCCCTACAATAACCTCCATCAATCTTACTTTTATTGGCTAGTCTGGTATTGTTTGCCGCGATCTCATGTTTTTTTTATTTATGAAAGTCGAAGAAAGAAGCAAAAATGTCTGGTTGCAAAACAAGAAAAGCCTGAACTTTCTTTCAGGTGATTTATCTATTTATAGCTACTTATTTATAGCTACTTACAAAGAGGTAAATTTTATTGACCTTTATATTTTGACAATTATAACTGCGTATTGTATTAGAAATAAATGAGCATCAGAGTATTTATTCATTTAACGTATTCTTGCATTCGGCATTGTTATTGACATTGCTCACATTTAGATGACCTTATTACCTAATAGCTATTTTCAACCGGTTTATACGGGAAATCCACAGCGCTGAATGGCTTAAAAGTCTTAGCGACGGGTTTACACCGCACGGCATAACTTCTAACCTCATAGCAACCATAATGGTAGCTATAATTGCAAACAAATAACATTGCCGGAGAAGCGTTCAAATATAGCTACACACACAGAGACACAGACACACAGATTACTTGCAGTAATGCAGAATCTCGAACCACTACACCAGAGTAACAGCCATTCCAGCTAAAGTGGTCACAAAAACATCGAAAGTTTAAAATCATATCACACGGTTTTATGTAAACAGCAAGAACACATGTCAGGCCTAATCAGTTCGAACAACAATTCGAACAACATAAATAACTGCCTTTTTACTATAAACATTCATCGGTACAATGAACAATAAAACAAAAGGGTGTCGAATTTGTGTGATAAACTTTGTTTTAAAAAAAAATCTATTATGGTTATTCAAATGTTTTCACTTTGTACATGTATTTAAAATTGAAACAAAGAAACCTGGTTCTTACAACCTTGTCACAAGTAAATCTTTTACAAAGTAATTCAGAAATCTACAAACGCGAACAAAATAGCTATTAGTCAATCAATACTATATAAACTGTTTTATCGATCTCTTTTGGGAAATATTACCATTGGTCTTTGGGTACTACTTCTCCGTATAGGTAGACAAAACAGGTTATATTGTATAATATAAAACATAAGTAATTCTATAAAGACATCAACATAAAGCATAGCGCTGATAAATTTTTAATAAATTCTAGAAAGTTTGTGTAGTGAAAAGGTAAAAATCCCACAATGGAAAATGTATTACATACTTTATCACAGTATATCTTATTTTTATTAATACTGTAAAAGAACTAATTAAGTAGGATTATTTTGTATTGTAATTTTAGGTACCATTAACCTACATTCGCACAAGCTGAAGACAGAAATAACACTGAAATTGTTAAAAAGAAGAGGATAGTTGAAAAGCCAATATCAATTTCTTTTAGATCATGCCTATATATTTTGAAAGGAAAATCTATTTTTAATCAGTTCTCATACATTCCTACATAACTCTTAATAGGAAGCGTTATTGACATGAAATTCTGCGTACGAATAGCCCTTGGTAAAACACATGCCTTATTATGAAAATACCCAGATTCTAACCACGTTGGTCGTTATACTCATTCCTAATGTTTTTCTGAATTGTCATTTGACGACAAAAATCAGAGTAAGAATATAAGAAGCATATGATTGGTGAGAAATCATAAATTAAAAATTTTGATTTTAGCAACTTGGTTTTTCTATAAACAAAGGTTAAAAAGACGCTTGGGGCACAATATCTTTTAATTGATTTTTAATTGCTTGACTGGTTTAGATAAAAAGACATCTTTTTTTAAAAAATGAAGTAAAGCAAATATGATTTACAAAATGTTGTAAAATAAGGTTCAGTGACAATACCTTGAGATCTTACCTCAAACATACAGCACAAAATATGAATATGCCACCACAAAAAAACTGCTTTGTTGTATTAACGAATAAAAGTGAAAAGTGAAATAATTTTAATATTACATAATGAAAAATTCGTTGCCATATTTAATCACCATAATACAGATTTTCCGGCCATATATACTTTATTTTTAAACCTATCGTGTGTGAGACTAATCCTAATTGAAAATAGAGACATATATTTTATTAAAGAAAAAACTCTTACCGCCGTGTGGTTTCATGTATTTCATTTTTGTTCTTAAATTCTCAATATCAATGTCATGCCTTTCTAAACATTCCTTGTTCCCTTGAATTTCCGAAGCATTTCTCTGGATATTAGTACCATTTTCATTTATCATTTCCTGATGTGCTTGCCCTTGTTCATAAAGATCTGTATACTGAGATATTATTTTTACTACACGAGCATCAATGTCAGAAAAGTTTCTCTGACTAATCATCAATGTCGATACTTCATCTATCAACATTTTTACATCAGACGCGGTACCTTCGTGCAATTCTAACAAATTATGTTGTCCTTCTTCCAAAAACGTTATTGCACACTTGAAGTAAGTTAACTTATGTGGATCTAATGGTCCAGTTTTCAAATCTGACATATCCACACTTCTCCAGCCCAAACCACTGTGTATATTTTCTAGTTCAGTCCATTTCCTTAAAAACTCGTTTTTATCCATAGATATTGGATTGCCATAGTGATATAAAAAGTGTCGCATTTGACGAGCTCTTAACGAATTGGCACTTAATCCTTGATCTGTCAAAGGCGGGGTACTATCATCCCAACCATTTACAGGAGCATCTAAATCTGTGCAATGTTCCAAGAGAATCACCATTAAAGGAATATCAAATTCTGTTGAAAGGGTTTGTTTCTTGCCCGGAGGATATAATAATTTCCACTGTGCGTTTGTGATTCGATTTTTGCTTTTCAATTTATTTAAGTCTGGTTGAAACTTTTTTAGTTCTTGAAACAAAGGAGCTGGATCTTCAGGAAGTCCGTGGTAAGCAGGATTGTTGAATTTATTATGAAGAACATTTCTAACAGCTTTCTTGTTATAACATTCTGAACCTAAACACAATCTCATCCAGTAGTTTATCTGCGTAATTGGAGCAGATTGTGAAATTGCAGCTGTAACAGCAGCGGCAGCCATTAAGTTTATATCTTTCACTTTCTTTCACTTTTATTCTGACTCTGAATCTAAATGAGAATAAGAATATCAGTGTGTTGAGGCAAGTAAGAACGTTTATATAAAACCGAAGAACATAATAAATAGACGACTTTCACTCGTTCAATTTCTTACTATGGTGTAGATATTGACAAAGTTTTAATTGAAAACCCATTACGTAAAGAAAATTAATTTAAGGACATTTTAGGGATAACAAATGGCATTAAATACGCTAAGTAGGTAATTTTCCTATTCATCAATATTCTTCAATTTCTTACGTGTTACTATTGCTTAAAAATTGGTTTAAATAAAAAACACAATTTTAACGACACAATGGGAACAAAAAATTCGTATTTAAAGATAAAAAATCTCGTCTTTCCGGAAATATGGCATTTAGACATTTTGTTAGTAAAAGTGCAAAATAAAAACATCATTGTGGTAAATTATAATATCACGTTGTTGGATTACCATTATCTTCAAATCCGATCTGTACTTTAGTCCTACTTCCGCCATAAAACCTTCCAGTAACTAATATAAATAATAGTTAATACTAAAAGAAAACGTTTCATGATTGCTGCGACATGAAATTTATGCAAAGCGTTCATATCACAACAAAAGACAAACACAGTCCAACACTTTTCTTTAAAGGATAATCTTGGTTCAGTTTCTGATAAATAAAAAAAGTATAACTAGTCAGACGAACACTTTTGAATATAGTGGGATTTAAGTCTCTGTTTACCATCCCTTTTACTTTTTAACAGTGAAAAAGTATAAGTACAAGTGCTTTCCTTAAAAACACTTCTAGATATATCAGGTATTTTTAGTTCCATTTACATTAACTGATTAATGTTAGAGTTTTGCTACTACCATATAGAGTTCTAGAATTGTGCAGTGTTAAATAACAAAAAATTTTCAACCTTGCGTTTCGTTTAGCAAATACCCAATTTAAAATCTTTTAAATGACTTGCAAAATGCGAGTGTAGCTTAATTATTTTTCTACTACAAATTTTAAATATATTTACCACATTTCCTCTAAAAGCCCGTATTGTTAATGTATTACTTTTTTTTCAGTTGATGTCTATGGAAGGGTGTACTTTCTACAAAAAGGTTAGAGTTGTTTTTAACCTGCGTAGGTCACGCATGCAATATTAATTAATTTATGTACTTTGTTACTAGTTATAGTATCGGTGAATTTTTTAAAAACATTGTAAAATCAGTAAAATAGTACCAAGTATTTTTCACCATAATTTTGTTTTAAAATTTAGTGTTTTCTAAATCTTGATTCGCACTGGGGTCTTAAACGTCAGGGGGTGATAAAAATAATGGTTAGCGCAAGTAAACACAAATTACCGCAAGTTAACGATTTTTTTAAAATGAATTGTTTTTCAGTCCTTGGTATACTTTTCCCAAATTTTATAAAAGAGATTCCGAAATATTTATTAATATGAGGGACAAAATGTGGAAATGACGTTTTATCTTTTACTTCTTTTAACAGGGTGCACAAAACTCAAAATTCCCAATATATTTTTACTCTGCATGTAAATTCTAGAAAAAAAACAAAAAAACACCCAGTTATTTCTTTAACAATGTACATCACGCTTATTTTTATAATTATTTGTAACAACATACTCATGAGTTATTTATTGCAAAAATCTGCGAAATAATCCTCTAAATGTTTATATCACGTGAATATTATTTAATTTCGTGAGAATTGCACGAAGCGTGTTTACTTTCTATATTGACGCGTGCACAATATTACGATGTGGAAATTACTAGCAGATTTACTGTTCTGTTTCTGTCCGTTCCGTTCTGCGGAAATTATACTTTTAAAAAAAGAAAAGTTGAACGATCTAGGGCTAATTCAACAAAAAATGCCCTTTTTATTTTATTTTGTTTCTCAAAAGTTTAAACTTTGTCTTAGGTGGCCAGGTTTTAGTTCCCAGGAAAAGGAAAACTTAATTTGAATATGTTTTTGATTTACTTTAACCATAATTAGTGATTTTCGGTAGTAAGTGAAACATTTCAATTTCTACCTAGTAATAAGAATTTTTGACGTAAATAACAAAGGAATTCAATTTTGTGCATATTTAGATTTCTAGCCTTTTTCTAAGTTTAAAAAAATGTCATACTATTTCTTAAAGCTTGGTATCCACTGGGGAATAACGTGAAGTACCTTATGAATAACTTCCAATGAAGAAGAAGTTTATTTCACGGTAAAAAGGTGTATCACATATTTGAAAAAGAAATGTTACTGATCTTTTCGTTTTTGTTGAACAGGTTAAGAAAATACGAATAATATTTAGTGAGTCTATACAACTAATGGCTATACGATATTTTTGACATAATTTATGTTTTCTTTAGAATAATTATTCTAGGAGTTAAAAGCTTCCCAACGACATCAACTCAAAAAAATTGACAGAATAGCGACGTTTCGTAAGTTTTTAAATTTCTCTAAAGGTAGGTATACACTAAAAAATATTGTGTTGTGCAACACGGTTTCCCTTAATAACATATTTTGAAACACATGTTGTACTACAAAGCGACACAAGAGATGTTGCACAAAAAGTGTTGTAGCTAGAGATGATGTTGCAAATTAATAACGGATTTTAATAGAAACTAAAACTAATGCTCGAACTTACAGTTTATAACTTCCAAATATTTTATCAGTTTCTTAAAGCGCAGTTTTTCTTCTTCAGAAGACGCTTTTTTTCTTCTTCTTTTTTTCTTTTTTAAATATATATAAATAAACCAACAACGTATTCGTAATTCGATTGGCTTGCAATTGATGGTCACCAGTAGTATCAATTTCATCAATGGCTTTTTGCTGAATACAAAATTTAAATTCTCGATGGCCGACTTGACATTAAACATTTATCGCATGCGAAGACAGAAAGCAAATTCGATGAGTGTAGTTATCACATGGTTCGATTGTTTCACCCAGCATACTTGCCAAATATAAAAGAAATATCTGCTACATTTTTGTTTTACCTAGAAAGGAATGGAAATTTTACTTATTTAACTCTAAAGTCCTAAAATACTATGTTTCTTTTATTTGAATATTTCCAATTATTTGTTGTTCTTAAAGCGTCATATGACGTTTTTTAGACGTCTGTACTGTCCACAGAAGAACATATTGAATTTGATTTTAGATGGACAAGATTATATTTATAGCACGTTGAACGAGTGTTGTGTTTACTTTCTCAGCTTATCCTTTCGCCAGTAGTAAACAAAAACAAGATTTTTTCACGACAAATCCATATTATATTTCAACGAACTTTTGGTGGCAACAATCCACCATGATCATGTCACTATGTACAGACGCGTACAAAATTGTTTCTTATTAACTGATGGTTATTTTCAATGAGTTTGTACGGGAAATCCGCCGGTTGGCTAAAAAGCCTTAGAACAATCTCTATACAACATGGTATAATTTTTAACCTCATAGCAACCACAATGGTATCTATAAATGTAGCCAAATAACAATGCCGGAGAATGGCAAAAATACTCAAGATAGATTTCAATAAATATATTTAGAAATGCATAGTCCTCTATGTGTAATATATATTTCTTCATAATAATAATTTCTATTTCTACTTTTGCCAGATTTAAAGGGAAAAATATTTCTTCAAAACGTGACTGTTATCTTCAAGAAACTAACGTACTACACAACGTCCCTCGAAAGATCTGGGTACCAAGGGCAAAAAAACACAACGAAGGAGAGCACACAGCAAAGTCCCACCCCCCCCCCCCCCCCTAAACAAAAGCTAGGTACAACATAATACATTTTATTTATTGAGTTTCATATAATATATAGGTACTACTTCTCAAAAATAAAACAATAGGTCAATGGATTTCCAAGTCTGTTTGGAGGTACAATGTCTATCGTAAGTCTATATCGTCGTATATGTCCTCTATCACGTACGTCTTCATTCGACGTTTCGTCAAATTGTTCAAAAACACTATATTCCGGAATTTCGTCATCCGTTGCCTTATCGGTTACGTTTTTGTTATCTACGTTTCGAGTTTCTAAAGTTGCGGAGTTTTCGCATCTTCTTAATTTATCTCTCGTGATCCACTGCTTGATTTTACTGTTCTTTTCGTATTCAATACAATAAAAGGGGCATTTGCCACATACAATCTTGCATGGTCTGTACCATTTATCTGATAACTTCTTTTGTCGTTCTCGTGATAAATACATGTACACTAAATCGTTTTCTTGTAATATCGTTGTAACATATCGTTTTTATCATGATACGTCAAGAAAATAAAGATTCAAAAATAAAGATGAAGCCTCCATATTGCGTGTTTGATTTGTTGTTGAATGTTTCCGGTGTGTATAATTATTAAATTTGGTGGCATCACATCATAACAAATTTTATCGTAAGAATCTCGTAGTATGTTGTTAAAAAGAGACTCAAAACATAAAAAATATTGTTGTTGGTCATAACAGCTCTTCCTTAAGTGCAAAGAAGGTTAAACGAAAGTTATAGAATAGTACGCAAAATATTCTGGGTTATCTCTTGTCAAAGATCTTATTATTTATTTACTGGTTGGTACATGCAAAACTTGCTTACTTTGACCCTTTTCAACCATGGAAATTCTGTAACATTGTTGCTAAGAAGATATATAGATTAGTCTTGAAATATAGTTATTTATTTGATATTATAGTAGTTATTTCAGTAGGTTTTAGAATTTAGAAATGTATAACTTTTCATCTCTCGCTTAAAATTTATTTTTTGGCTACATCAAAATAATTTTTTTTTGCCTCTCCTTTAACAACGACGTCCACCGAATTCACGTTTCTCAATTGAGTGATCACGAAAACATCGAAAGTTTAAAATCATGTCACACGGCTTCAAATAAACAGCTTGAGCTTATGACAGACCTAATCAGTTCGAACAGCCGTGATAAATTTTCACAAAGATTATATTTTTTTACAATAATAATTTGAAATCCATGTTTGATGGCGCATATTGCGTTTTTAATATTAAGATCTATCAGCACAATGAGCGACAAGCCAACTGGCGTCGAATTTTTAAGTAATAGAATTCTTCTTCTGACTAAGAATGAACTTTCGTTTCAAACGTTAAAACGTTTAAAAATGCTTTTTTTTTGTTATTCGAATGTTTTGTTTTCTCTTTGTATTAAAACAATGAAATTTATTTTTGACAAAAGTTATTAAATTTGAAGTGTCAAATTTAGATAACTGGATTTGTATCCTGTAATTTTCTGTAACAGTTTCAAGGATATCTAGTTGAATTTTTTACTTTTTTTAAGAATACTATATGTAACTTTACATTTTTTGATGCAGTTGTATTTTATGTAATTTAAAAAGTAAGCTGTGGTTCAACATTATTTCATGATTTTTTCCCATATACCTCGGTTATTGAGATCTACTGTGGCGCCGTAGATTAGTGGTTATAGCTCTCGTACTCTGTGCGGGCGACCGGGGTTCGATTCCTCTTGACGGCGATTCAACATGGGCGAGTGAATGTTACCATAGCCCCGGGTTAACCCAAACCATGTGAGGGAAATTGGGGAGATGGCACACTGTGTGGGCCGTTGGATGTTGCCGGGAGTTGTCTAGTAGAGCGCGGGTCCTAATTGGGTCTGCGTAGCTCAAAATAAGCATTAAATACTCTAGGACTCTCCATCTTAGCCATGGCCCCTCCTGGAAATAATAGACAGGGTTTATCCCTCGATATTTGTGAGGCTAGCCATGTAAAATATGCAAATCTATCTATCTATCTACTTTTATTTTTAGAAATACCCACGTTATTAAAAAGCCTGTGTTGCAAATGGCGGAAGTCTTTATACCGCAGAGCTTCTTGCTCTCTTTAAATTCTAAGATAGTTATGATCTGCATTGGTGAAGAACCATTTATTACGCTCAATACATTTACAACGTCTCTATGTGAACATGTGAATGTTGTATACATCCCGTTTTACGACGTTTTTAAGATGTTATAACTTGAGTAAAAACAAAAATATGGTTACGCAACCATATTAATCCAATTCACAATGGTCGTGGTTATTTATTAATATAACAATAACCATTTTAAAATGATTAAGGTCCGTATAGTTAAATGATCGATTTAGTCATTTATGCACGTTCTGCCCTGTCTACTCAGCATTTCTTGAAAAGATCAAGACCCTGCTTTTACTATCAATTATCCTCGTCATCAAAGTTTTTGCCTAGCGCCGTTATTAATATCCAACCATCAAGGTCATCATGCTGACAAAATTTCAGGGCAATATCGCGAGAATAATTGCCCACGAATTTCTGCACATTAAATTCAGACTAGGTGAAACTTTTCGCCAAACTCAACCAGATTTTGCGAAATTTCTTTTACGATTTCAGGAATAAGAGAACTTCTGTCCATTATATTCACAATGTATTTACGAATGAGCGCCATGTTAAATCCGCTTTTTGAGGCTTTATAAAATCTCGCACAGGGCTAATTTTCGCTTTTTTAATATCACCGTGCCCGATATAAAAAAAGCGAAAATGATTTCTGCAGACTGGAATGCGACTTCAGTAACACTATATAGGTTTTTGCATTGTTTTTGTGTGTTTTTTTTTAACTTTTTTCCAGTTCGATATATTAACGACTCACAAGTGCAACTTGCGAAATGCTTCACAATCTTCTTTTTTAATATTTAATTTTTAGTATTTCATTTTCACTCTTTCTGTTACTAATAAATGACTTCACTATTCTTTCCAAGATGGTCTTCTGCCTGAATCCACACGATGTAAGCCGATACTGATTCTAACGCGCGTTAAATCACTCTTTCTTTCAACTGGTCCACATAAGGCTGGTTTTCTTTGCTGTATTCTATTTTTCTCTCTGTGTCAACTGTGTGTGTTACTGCGCAAAGTGATATTTGTGCCTGTGTATATCCAAATTTCCCATTTTTACTAAACGATTTAATAGGGTTGAGATAAAAGTTATTAAAAAATTTTTCGGTTACAGAGAAAAACAGGACGGGTAAGTTAATAAAAAAGACACAAATTCCAGGAAAAAGACGAAACCGCCATTTTTCTTTATAATAATTTTTTCAAAAATTAAATAATTTGTGCCTTTACATCATGCTAAGAAAAACAGGACGGGCAGATTACACACGTTTTTAAAAATAGGACCATTACAAAAATAATTTTAAAATACTACACCATTAAAATCAATCATCGATTTGGAAATGTCAGTGTATGTTTGGCTGAAATAGTGTTGTTTGTATTAAGTGCTGGCACTAGTTTAAAATTATGTAACCGTATATTCTTGATTATTCTCATAGGCAAGACGAAAATTAAGTTAAAAATAAAGGAAATTGCAAGTAAGTTTGGCTATCCTTGATAAACAAGAAAGTAAAAACTTTGCACAAGTTCAACTACAAAAACAAAAACGTTAAGCTAAGAAATGATAAGCAAACTTTAAATCTGATTGTGTTTAATCTTAACATTTGTTTGAAGTTTGTGACAGGCAAATGAAATTTATTTAATATAAATTTCGGTTTTATATATTCCGTATGTCAAAAAATGCTATAATTCCTCGAAAAATTCAGTTTTTATAATTTCTGGTAAAACTCAATAAAAACGGATAACCGTGTCAAAATTGATGGAATTATTCCCCATGATGCGTAAAGTTATGTTGTGAGTTTTAAATTCTAAGCATCACCCGAACAAAAGTTACAAATTTTACTTTTTATTTAGCACTCAGTATTTTATAGAAACTTAAGGGAGTAGTTTCGGGTAATAGCCAATATCTAAGACTCGGGAAAGTATGGGACGTAAAAATGTGAAAGATAGGTGTGATAGACTAATAATATTTTTTGTAGAAACTGGGTTGGGCGCTCGCGAGACTTTAGGCTGAAAATTGCCAAGTAAAAATATGATGTAACAGAATTTAGCCTGTGTTGAAAAGAAATAGTTGAACTCTGAGAACACAGGTATAATAATTAAACACAACAAATATCATCACCGCTGAAATGTCGACATAAATATTGTAATCATTTCTAAATGAGGTACATCATTGTAACACTCTTTCAACTGCTTTCTTATTCGTATACATTCGTGAAGAACTTCAATGGTTTTACTATGTTTATCTCCATAAATTTTTCTGTAAGAATTAAGTCTGTTTTTTAGTTTGCTGCATTTTTCTATCTTCGTCAAATATATATATCGAAAGTTGTTATAATTGTCTTCCGCAATCAAACTTTTCAATACATTTTCCGCTTCGTTAATTTCATCCAAACAAAGTAAAGCAGCCCCTATATAACAAAGGACAAGCTCACGTTCTTCGTGACTGATAAGTTTAACTAACAACTCCGTTAATTTCTTCTTACTGTTTTCAAAACATCTTTGTTTTAATTGAGCGTAACCAATCATTAGGTCTACATCATAATCTGTGTTGCACGGAAACAATAAACATTTGTTTGATTCTTGAATACATGCGTCATATTGATGTGTATATAAATTGTGAACAGCTTTGCTAAAATGCCACCGGTACCAATAACAACTTTGCATGTCAACTTTTAACTTTTGTAGCAAATCCTCCGCGTGTGTTAAACACAAACAAGCAGTTTTGTTGTCACCCAAAAGAAGAAAGTTATCGCAAATGTCAGCAAAGAGAAAAGAATCATATTCCACTAAATTATCTTTTGAGATGAGCATTTCGAAAACATGCCTGCTGGTACATAAAGCTTTTTCTTTTCTGCCAAGTTTAAAAAGAATTATTGCCTTCTGACCATTAAGTGCAAGTGTGCCTCCTAAAATTTCTACGTGACGTAAAGAATCGAATAATTTGATAGCCTCTTTTATTTTGTTGTCATATATTAAAACCATCACATGCGTGTAATGCCAAAATAACTGACCTGATGTTTTTTTTTCAGCAAATTCCTTTTCGAATTCAACAGAGATGTTCTCTACAAATGGCAACGCGTTTTCTTTTCTTTTGCATAAAGCCATAGCATAACTAGACGCACAAAACAACATTTCGGTAAAGTGTTCCGATTTTCTTGACAGATGATATGATTTTTTATAATAAATAATAAAGACTGATAGTATATACATATAAAAGCCATCATCTCCAGATGCTAATGCAGTATCAGTCAGCTTGCTAACACTGGGAAGATGTACCTTATGCTGTGGGTCAAGCAAAATTTTCTTCAGGTGTCTAAACCAAAGATTTTGGGAGTCGTGATTAATTAAGGGTTGTTTCTCGGCAATGTCACTTAATAATATAGACAACTTAAGGCAATAACCATCCTTATCTTTCGATGATAAAGGAGCAAGTTTGTTATAACATATGGTGATCTTCTGCACTAAACTGTGCATGCTAATACTGGTATGATTATTTAATTGTATTAACGAGTATTCACATAATACTTCGACAGCTGCGTTCAGCTTTAGTTCATCAATATTGTCTAAATATAAAAAGGTTTGAATGTTAATAAAACGACCATCCATATATGCCATCATATTTAACATATCGATAGCAAGAAAGTTGCCATGTTCTTTAAGTTTGTCGAACGCCATTTTCCATACAGTCAGTAATGTTTTATCATATCCACCTGTTCTATTAAGACGAACATTTAGTAATTCCTTTCGATTATCTTTTAAATATCTGATATAATCAGGTATAGTTGTTCTAGCGTGCTTTTTAAGGTAACTTCTTGCTTGTTGCAAAGCTAAAGGTAAATACTGTAATTCGCGAGCCAACATTTCAACTTCCACGGTGTCATATTTTGGAAGGCATTCACAAAGGAAACCGACAGCTTCATCAGATTCAAAAACATCCATTGGGATAAGTTTAATGCGCACATCATCCCATTCCCTGTACTGACTTGTTATTAACACGCATGGTGTACTCTTCATATTCTTTAAATTTTTCATGAACTCCTTAATTGATTGGCCATCGACCACATCATTTAACACAAACATGCATTGAGAATTTTTTAACTTTCTACAAATCCGTTGAGTTAAGACATCAATTTCAAACACATTTCTTTCTATCTCCAAATACGATGCCAATCTCATTAGCGATGTTTTCAAGTCATTGCACTCAAGCCAAATCACATTTTCATATTCCTTGTCACATATCCTGACGTATTTGGCTGCCACTTCTGTTTTTCCTATACCACCCAATCCTGACAATACAACGGCTACATAATCTTTTTCGTAGGAGCTGTTTTGGAAATGGTTGCGTACGTCGTCTAGCACACCGGTGCGACCGTAAAAGTTGGATACGTTTTCTGGAATATTCCAGCGCATTCCACTTGACAAGATCTCTAGCAAAACAATGATAATAAGTTAAGGTGTGAGTAAGGGAAAAAATCTCATTTTTTTTCAAAACATTTTTTTTTACACATTCGTTTAGTATCGAATACGAGCTTTTTGATAGAAAAGATAAAAAATTATAAAACAATATGAAAGAATGTCTTTATTCCAAAAAACCTACTTTACATTCATAACACACATAACTTATTATACTCAGAAAAACACATCTGTGAATGTTCATAAATTCATCATCTTGGGAATAATTTTTACTCACTTTCAGACGAGCGAACTTTTATGATAATGTAAATACCGTCACAAAAGATTATAAAAAAAGCAATCGTTATTTTTATGTGGAACTTTGTTATATTTTTTTTTATTTCTTTTTCCTTTTATCTTTGTCCTTTCTTATTATTATTTGTTATCTTACCCATGTTGTTTCATTATGATCAAAGTGTGGAAGTAAGTAGACATGTGGACATCATACAGAAAGTGTTAAAAATACATTCGTTACTATGGCGACGAATGAATTATACAGAAAATAATGAACTTTTAAAAAATCTTTAAAACTCTTATTCACAGAGTTCATTTTTTCAGAGAGTATAGCATACGTTTTAAACTCCATTTACAAAACAATAAAAGCTTTGAGGAGGAGGGTGATTTTTTTTTGTGAAGGAATGATACATCTCGGGTGCTTTTTTGAATTAAGGTGTGAATGTAAACCTAACTCGAGTTATGATGCTTTTTGTGATGAAAGGCCGTGAGTAATTTCGCACTAAACTTTGATGGGAAATATCTCTAAAAATAAAAACATTCAAAGCATAATTCAAAAATGCTCCCGAGATAAATGTATAGCGAATACAAAATTGTAAACAAAATGTATAAAAATCTTCTAGTTTTGTAAATGGAACAAATTTTCTAAACAGGGGGTCATTTTTTTAAAGCGTTTTTTTATGATCTAATATTTTTTTTTTTTCAAAAAATATTTAGATCATTGTCTAGATAATTTTATATGCTTTTGGAATATAACTATGTCAATGCATTGACCAACATTCAATTTTAGTTTCACGATTTTTAATACATAGCACTTCTTTCCCTTACTCACACCTTAAGGAGGCAAAAATAAAAATAATAAACATGTGGAAATAGCTTAAGACTAAACATTACGTTAATATACTGCGCCAGCCTTTGTAAAAAAAATTTAGAGAAAGGCTGGGCCACTCACTACTTACCCTATTTTGGTATTGTTAAAGGCATTGAAGTAGAATTAAAGAAGGAGATTGAATTCTTTTGTTTCTATTGGTATGTTACCCGATGAGTCACAATGACAACAGATGTGACGTGCGTCACCTATCCACCTCCTAAGACGTTATGCTTCAGCAGTTACAAAGTACATTATGCGGCATGGACAATTTTACTTCTCAAACCTTAGTCGTTTTTATAAGGATTACGAGATAAACAGAGAAACAAACAATTTTATTAAGTTAATCTAAATTAAATCCCACCAAAATATTATATTGCTCTAAAAACTTTAGTTTTGCCATGATAATTTGATATTCTATCTGAACATCCTTATTTGAAGAGCCATAGAACCATTATAAAAATTTTGATGACGTCATAATTATTATAATTTAAGAAATTCGGGAAAGGTGTATTGCAATAAATTTCTGAAGGTGATTGTAGCTGGGAAATTTACCGGAAATCTGAAAAGGTAGGAACAACGTATTTTATTACAAATAAATGAGCAGCAGAAATCTTTATTAAAATTCATAATTTGTTGCGTATATTTAAAATACCGTAAATGATCAAATAAGCGCCCGGGGCGCTTATCTAAAATTTCGATTGTAAAGGGGGGGGGCGCTTATTTGAGAGGAGCGCTTATTCGGGTAGGGGCGCTTATTTAAAATATTGTATTTTTGTCAAACTTTAATTTTTTTGCAGCATGAATAGTAAGAATATGTATACATGGGTTTTGATTAATATTTACAGAAACAGAAGATAAAAATAAAGCTACAGTGAATATCTTTTTTAAAATGTCTTCTACATCGATCAATGATCATCTTCATTCTTGTCTTCATCGAGTATAAATATTTCGTTCCCAGCCTCCTCAATATCTGAATCAGTCATATTGTTTGGATTAAACGGGTTTTCTTCACATTCTATATCTTTTAATACTTCCATCTGTGACTCGAGCAACTGTCTACCTGCAGCACAAGGTTGTGATTCTTTCAAACAATGGATTAGGTCATCTTTACTGCCATCAACGTTGATATTCAATGCACAAGACTTGGATGATCTCTTAATCATTTCTGTGGATAACGATTCCCATGATTCCAGGATCCACTCGACAACTCGTCTTCGAGATGGTGCTTTCAGGTTACCTTCTTCAGTTTCAGCATGTATGCCTTCTTCTTCGAGCCAGATATCATATTTCTTTGTACATGCTGCCTTAAAAGGTTTATTCCATACAACGTAGGGTGCTTGGATGAATTTTGTACAGTCTCCGGAAATTTTGGCTTGATTGATTATAGCCGGCTTTAACGAAGCAGCGACATTGCTATCCATGTGACATTCGAACGAATCCCACGCTAGAAACCGTTTACTGAAAAAGTGCCCAAAATTTTCTTTGTATATTCCACCGTCAAATCATTATTCATCCAACCATTTAACGAATTAGCAATCACGCATCGCCTTTTGAATAGTTCATTGAGGGCCTTGGTTTCCCTTTTTGCATTTTTGAACACAATGAAAGGCTTTAACTTCGTTCCATCCGCTTTTGCTGTTAGGTACACAGATACACGGGACTTTTCGTGTCCTGTAGTTTTCATTGTGACTGTCCGAATACCAGTTGATGTAGATACCATATTCGCCCATACAGGTGTTTCATCCATTGCTATAACGTTTTGTGGTGCATAATTGTTTTTGGTAGCAAGACGTCGAACATTGAGGACATAAGAAACAACTTTATCAATCGACCTTGATGGATCCTTTTGAGCTACAGAATGATGATTATTCTGAACAATGAACTTTGGAAGAAGAAAGGGGCAGAGGCGCTTATTCGACAAATGGCGCTTATTCCAAATTTAATCTAAAAGAAGGGGGCGCTTATTCGATCATTTACGGTAACCTTTTTAACTAATAGGTATTTTCAATCGGTTTATGTGGGACACAGCGCTGATTGTCTCACAGGCAGGGACGACGGACTTAGTAAAACACGGTATAATTTTTACTTCACCGCAACCATAATGGTAATCTAAATGTAAACAAATAACAATGCCGCAGAAACGTTAAAACAAAGCTACATACACACACACTCGAAAATTAAGTTGCAGTAAATCCGGATTGGTGAAATACTCCGCCAGAGTAAAAGTCTATTCAGCTCTACTTAACGTCGTTTCTCAATTAAGTGGTCACAAAAACATCGAAAGTTTAATATCATATAACTCGGCTTCAAAAAAACAGCAAGATCAAACGCCTTAACAAAATGTCACAACACTACATCCATCAAGAAATGTTAATAGTTTAAAACCATGTTCGATGGTGCACACATAAATAACTGCGTTTTTAATATAAACCTTCATCTGCACAATGGGAACAAACTGGTGTCGAACTTGTGTGATAAACTTTGTTTTAAAGGGCGTTAAAAAAAATCTATTATCGTTATTCAAATGTTTTGCTTACTCCTTGTACATGTATTTAAAAAATTGAAACAATGAAACTCAAATCAAACGCTTTATTTTTTTAACTCAACCTGGTGTTTACAACCTTTCCAAAATAATTCTGGTTTCTACAAACTCAACAAAATAGCTATCGGTCAACAAATATGATATAAACTGTTTTATCGATCTTTGTGAGAAATATTACTCTGGGTTAGCGTAACTACCTGGCCAGCTGTTGTCCATACTTTTGACCTCGGTATAGGTAGACAAAGTTCATATTGCATTAATATTAATATTATATATAATATTAATTTAATATAATTATATATTGTATTAACCCTATTCGGTCCGGGGTTTTTCGAACATATCATGACCGGGAGGGTGGGGGGGGGAGGGCTCAATAACTTGGCACACTTATAGTACGTCAGAAAAGGAACAAAATGGCGGTAATAAATTTTTGCTTGCATCAGCACATTTTTTGTGACGTTATCAAAAGTTTGAAATTTGTTCAAAATGCCACCATCTGCTTTAAATTCAATTACTTTAGTGCTAGAGCCCGAAAATCCGGTTTTTTTCGATTTTCTGGTAAAATCCGAAAAAATCGGGAAATCGGTTTAAACACGTATTCAAAACGTGGAAAATGATTCTTCTTGATGAAGCAAAGTTTTGTTGTAAGTTTCAGGTTCTAAGGATAATCCTAACAAGAGTTATTACATTTCCCCCACTATAAGGGTTTCAGAGAATTTTTGGGTAGTTTCGAGTAATAGCTAATAGAAAGTATGGGGCCTAAAAATTTAGCATGCATGTGTCTAATAGATAAATATTGAAACGCTGTAAGTGTCATAGCCATGCAACAAAGCGTTAAGGAGTTATTAAAAAAAACCGTCAGGGAGAACTGAATCCCCCCCCCCCCCCTCCAGACCGAATAGGGTTAATATAAAACATCAATAATTCTAAAAAGAGATCAACATAAAGCATATCGCTGATAAGATCTTTAATATCTAGAAAATTTGTGTAGTGAAAAGGTTAAACTTTCAAAAAGGCAACCGTATTACTTACTTTATCACAGTATAGCTTATTTTTAGCAACACTGTATAAGAACTACTCATCTCTTATAATAATAAGCCAGTTCCGTGTGTCTGTCTGTCATTTTTGCAAACACGATATTTTTTACCACCCGAATACGCGAGTTTGCCGAGTTTTCTTGTTTTGTTTACATTTGTCTCGCAACCGTTAGAAACCACGTGATAGAAAATAAGCAGTATGATTCGCTGAAATACATACTTTCGAACGGGACGACATTCGAATAGAAAGTTTCCTTGGCGTAAAAACAAACAAACATAAAAATCTCTCGACAAAGTTCTCGACAAAAGGCGAACAAAAGAAGCGGATAAAAAATGTCTTATTTTCGACGATCCCTTAGTCATAAAAAAGTGCAGATATTAAGAGCAAGGAAAGTCAAAGTGAAGAAGTGGAGTGGATTAAAAAAGTATATAATTTGGAACAGGGTTAACATCGACACACAAAACAACAACAAAAGAACGTCTTCAAAAAAGTGCAAAAACTAAATTAGTTCAAAAAAGCATATATAACAAAGAAAAGAGACCAAGTGAAGAAGTAGAAGTAGAAAAGTGAAGTTGGAAGCCACAATAAGTTACTTCGGAAGTGAAGAGTGGAGCTAGAAGTAGTAAAGTAAAGTTAGAAGTACAAAATGAATGCTAGAGTTTCAAGTGACTTGGAATTCAGAAAAAGTAAGAACTTTGATATTTTTAGACGTTCCGTTTTTATATGTAGGACACTTAAAATTGTCAAGGAGAATCGTATTCTCAAAAAAAATCAATTAGAGCTTCAAATTCTTAAAGTTTGCCGCGTTTTTTATAAAGAAGCTAGCATATTTGTTTTGTTTTTTTTGGCATAATTAATGTGTCTCCTGGTGCGTAGCTAATGTATTTGTCCTCTAAAATTCAAAATGCTACATAAAGCTGTTAGCTGGCTACAATGTGCTAGCGAAATAGAAAATTTTGGTTTGTTGAACTAACTGCAAATGTCATAATTTTTACATAGCTTTTGTTTTCCTTTATATGTGTTTTACTAAGCACAAATGGCTAGCTATAGACGTAAGTCTCCCCAGCTTAAGTATATTTAACTGGGTGTCCTAGCTACTGTTAGCTAGCTAATGTTAGCTTCAAGAAGGCTCCATCCCATAATTTTAGCTCTAACCTATAAGTTATGTTGTTATTCCTCTTTTTTTTAGGTATTTATAGCTACCTTAGTAGTCAAACTTTTCTTATTTTTTGAACACGAATTATGATGTAGCAAGCTAGCTACAAAATCTTTCTTGAGATTTTAGGATAGTGTGACTCATTGTTAATGCCCATAGAGTATAGTTTTTTTCACATTACCTGCAAACTTTACAAGGAGACCACATGCAATATCACAAGTGGAACAAATTTTGTAGAATTTAAAGTGTGTGTGTTAAGTTATTTATTATTGTTTTGTTTCTGACATCCTGTTAAACTTTTGTCAGCCTACGTGTAAAATGCCAAGTTATTTTTACAGGGGTTATTGAAATTAGATTAGAAATTTACGTGGGTTCATGACTTTGGTTTAGAAAAATTTATGAGAGGATGGCATGGTTGTCCGTTTATATTGTTTGTGTTGCAAAGTGCTGTTATTTGAAATTTTGGCTAAACTTTGTTGGAAATAGACCACATGCAATATACTAAAAGAACAAATTTTTTGTAGAATTACACTTCATTGTAAGCTGTTGTGTAAGCTGAAGTCTTTTTGTATTTCGCATTATAAACTTTTGCCAATGGAACGAATTTTGTAGAATTTAAAATGTGTGTGTTAAGTTATTTTTTATTGTTTTGTTTCTGACATCCCGTTAAACTTTTCTCAGCCTACATGTAAAATGCTGGATTTTTTTACAGGGTTTTTTTACATTTGATTGGAAATTTACGTTGGTTTATGACTTTGGGTTAAAAAAAATTATGAGAGGATGGTATGGTTAAGTCAGTTTATATTGTTTGTGTTGCAAAATGCTGTTTTTTGAAATTTTGTGGAAACTTTTGTGGAAATAGACCACATGCAATATATACTGAAAGAACAATTTTGTGTACAATCGGGACTTCACTGTATGCTGTTGTATAAGCTGATGTCTTTATATTTCGTAATATGAACTATTGTTGGGGAGAACTAACTGTATGTGATGTAATTTTTGCTGGAAGAAAATTCCATGGTTTCACGGTTTTGTTTTTCTTGAGAATTTTACAAGATTTTGTAGGGATAAATGTTTGCTGATGATAAAAAAATACTTAATGTTCTGACTGAAACTGTTTTTGTTTTTTTTATATTTTGTAATCTAATTGGCGAGGACTGTATACACTGAAATGACTAATTTTTCTAAATTTTAAAGTGTTTTATAACCTTTTTGTGGAAGATTAATGGGTAATGGCAATATACGACATGCTGAATGAAATTATTTTTGTTGATTAAGACGTGTTTCTCAAAAACCAATCTGTTTTACATTTTGTGTAAACTTTTGTTTACGAACCGTATACAATGTTTCTTTTTTTATTCAAGTTTATTCTTTGCTTATTGATTTTTTGTTATTTAGGTTCAAAATTGTTGGTAAAGGGCAGTACGGATCATCAAACTAAAAGAGAAAATTTTTTGTGTTCTTAACTGGTTGATTTTTACATTTTGTGTAAATTTTTGTGGGAGAGGATGGTATGCAACTGAAATGACTGATTTTTGTAGACTTAAATTTGATGTTTTCCAAACTATGGCTTTTTCATATTTTTGTATACGCTTTAAGGGAAAGACAATATTTAAAATGTGTAAATAACTTATTTTTGTTGATTTGTGCTCTTGCAGGCTAACTTTTTGACATTTCAGAATAAAATACTGAGGGTTTTCAACATAATCACTTATAAGATGTACATATTTGAGATGCGTTATTTCTGACATTGTTATTATCCGTGTTGTGACTGTCGGTGTTGTAACTGTCGGTGTTCTTACTGTCGGTTTTGTGAGTATTGGTGTTGTGAGTGTCAATGTTGTGAGTGTCGTTGTTGTAACTTTTTATAAATTAGATTTTGCACCTTTGACATTTTGTGTAAGATTTTAAGAACATTTTTTTTGTATATGCACTGCTGACGTCAGCAAAACATCTAAAGCACCCTATTTTTTCAATGGCCTTTTGCCTAAGTGGATTTTTCCACGGGCCTTATCGACTAGTCTCTTATAATAATAAGCCAGTTCCGTGTGTCTGTCTGTCACTTTTGCAAAGTGGATTACATTCTTCAAAATTTTCTTTAACAAATTCTATAAAACATCGCCTATAAAATTGTTCTGTAATTTACCAAACTTTACCGATAAAATAGTATTGACGTCAAAGGAAAGTTAATTAAGATTAGTGAAGCCATTACAATGCACTTAAAACTTTGAGGTCAAATAACTTGGAAACGAGGTGGTGACGTCAATGTTTTTTCACCGCGTGGGTAACTAGGGACAACCTGGGACCAATTTGGGTAAGTTTCCCAAACCTGGGTCCCCGAATCCGTTTCGGAATGGACGGGTTGATGACGTCATAAAAAAACCTTTAAATCTTGATATCTCTGCAACCGTTTGTCAAAAGTACATAATCCTATACATTTTCTTCATCAGCGTTTCAAGATCTATACAATGAAGGCATTAGGTATATAAAATTCTGAAAAAAAAATTTTTATGTGTTTTTGCGGGTCTTTGCAGACGTCAGCAAAATTTTTAAACCCTTATATCTCCTTAGGCGTTCGTCGAAAACATATGATCCTATACATTATTTTGATTAGCGTTTCAACCTCTGCACATTACAAGAAACGGATAAACAAATTTCGTCAATTTTTTTTATATGCACTGCTGACGTCAGCAAAAAATCGAAACAACCTATTTTTCTATTGTCCTTCTGCCTAAGTGGATTTCTCCACGGGCCTAATCGACTAGTAGGGATATTAATAAAAGAGAAAGACACACAACGCGATAATTCTCTATTCAAACTTCTATTGTTAAGACAAACAATGCGGAGAAGGCGCGTCACTAGGTTCCAGCTCATTTTGTGCGTTATTCGCAAAACGACTAATTACCGATTCTTTCAGTATAGAATCCCGACTATTTTACTTGTAAAAGATTAAGAAAATAATCAGGTTTTCCACTGAATTCCGCCAAAGTTAATTGGTTAAAAAGCTCTCAGGGGTTTACCCTAGCCTTCAAAATAATTTACCTGCACAATTTTCAAGAGAATCAGTTGGAGAAGAAGCTCGAAGGTCAAGCAGCCATATTTGTTGTTGTCGTATGTATAGAAAAAACAAACTTGTTTTTTTCAAGAAATATTGAACAGAATATGAATCCTTCACAGCCGTACGAAGGTAAGGGTTTATTCTTCACTTTAGTAATAACCTTTAAGTGAAATGTTTTAACATGTATGTGTATACAATCCAAGCTACTGATTTTTAAAAAATATCCACAAGTCATACCAGATGAAAATATTGATTAACGGTGAAGTTACTTATCGATATACACCAGACATATTGAATTTTATTATGTTTTGGACAAAAGTATAGTCTTAAAAGATCCATTTTTGATCAGTGATAGCTAAATCGAGTTATGCAAACATTTTTAAAATAACTATACACAAAATACCAACACATAAACAGTTTTAAATTGACATGGAATTGGATTGATAATATTTTATTCAAACAGGATGAACGGTGCGACACCTGGAAAGTTAGAAAGGTTAAATTTGCTTTAGTCGTATATAAGTATATATATACCTTGAATATTTCGTTCTTATAAAAATGTTATTAGTATGTACTGTAGCAAAGCTTGATATAGAATTTTTTGATCTTTGGCTTTACCTTGAGGTGTTTTTGACATGTTTAGCTTGAAATTGTTCCTATATTTCTATATTTTGAGCATTTTAAAATTATTTTGTTCTACGTATATTGCAAGTATTTGCAATGTAACATCACTTTTATAAGTACATACACGTTTCGAATACTAGTAACAATTGATTCAGTGAAAAATTGTCCTTGAAAGATTTTCCCCATGTTTTTCAGTGTCTGTGTGTGTGTTTTTCAGGAGTCTTTCAGCCATTCTCAGCTTAATTGTTTTTAAGTTATAAGTATATTTGGCATAGGAAAAATAGGGGATTTTAATGACAGTCAGGGAAAATATAAATTGACTGGACACTCTTTCTACAAAATCTATTTGTTTATATGTTATGTTATAGCTTAGTAAGATTTGTTGGTCCACAACAACAGGTCAATTAAAAGCTATCTAGCTCTGCTTGGCTAAGAAAGAGCTTAATGATATATGTATCAAAATCTTTCAGCTTATTTAGTACTGCTAATAAATTCACATTATATGTGGTAAAAATCCTTTTCTAGCTATAGCTCAAAATAAAATACTTTTTATCAGTGACATTTGTTTACATTTTTCTTCCAGGGCCTCGCTTAAATATTTTTTTTACGACGACTTTCTTTGGTGTAATTTTCCGAGCAACTGCAAAATCGTTTTAACGAGTCTAAATTATGCTAACACGTTCAGTTAAATATTACAAAATATTAATTTTTGCAAACATTTATCAACCCTGAGTGGGCGAAATAACAATCGAAACATTTTCTTTGACATGATTGGATCAGAGGAAACAATCCAGCTCGGGAACTCTAAATTTACATGAATGCACCACCTGCTCTAGGGTCGCGCCTTAGTACAATAGCATGAATATCCGTTGTGTCTCTTTCTCTTTTATTATATCTCTATGTATCACTTAAGTAGGATTATTTCTGTATTGTAATTTTAGATACCATTAACGTACATTCGCACAAGCTGAAAACAGAAATAACACCGAAATTGATAAAAGGAGAGGATAGTTAAAAAGTCAATTTCAGTATCTTTTAAATCATGCCTATAGATTTAAAAAATAAAATCTTAAGTGGTCACAAAAACATCAACAGTTTAAAATCATATCACACGGTTTTAAGTAAAAGCAATAGCACATGACCGACCTAATCAGTACGAACAACAGTGATAAAAAACGTCCTTTACAAAATATCACAAACACTACATTTCTTTATCATTAATAGCGTAATTCAGGGCAAGACGAGACACTTAAGGGGTAACGGTGGCAAAGGAAGAACATGCAACAATGATAAAAAAACACTATTCATGGTGTAAAACTTAGTTCAACAAGTGTTTCTACGTTACAAACTGGAAAAATCGTTAATATATGGCTTGTAAACCGTTTAGCCGGGCTCTACGGCAAAGTAGCGACCGATGTTGTGCAACATGAAACGAACGCAGCGAGGTCCAAGCAAACACCCGAGGTTGCTGTTTTACAACGTAGCGCACGGGGAAACGGTTTAAAGCCATTTAGTACCTGCACCGACGTATCCGGAGAGGTTTTGCTACTGGTTTACCGGTATGGGATCCCAAATTCTTATCCCAAAAAAATAAAAAATGCAAAGAAAAAAAATATAGTAAATTAAGTAAATATAACCTCTAAGTAGTATGTTTTTCTTCAGCAAATTTGCGATCCTAAAGTGTGCTACAACACGCTGGCTCTCTCATGGAGAAGCATCTGCAAGGTTGATATCTCGTTCTTGCCAGTTATAGACAGCTTAGACAGCATAATCAATGCCAAAAATGATGCAGAGTTACGAGGTACTAGAGAGCAAATACTCGACCCTGACAACGTGCTATTCTTATTATTGCTTGGTGATGTTCTTGCTGAAGTAAATCGTTTTTCAAAGTATTTTCAGCATCGTGGTTTAATTTTTGCCAACATCAACGCTAAATTGCAACAATTAGTCACCAACCAGCAACGCATCCAAGAACATGATGGCGCATTTTTTAAGGAATATGCACAACAGCTTTTAGCTGATAAAATCTTGTTGTTGTTTCTGAAGACAGCTTCGCCTCGCTAGCTGTCTTACTTTATGATTATTTTCCTTTGTTCAAACAGTTAGTCGTTTCCTTACGGACGTTTCCTTATCAGATCTAGACAACTAGAATACCTAAATTTTTAGAATTCCCCCTTTCATGCTCTAAATTTAATTATCTCCATAGTGCTTCAACTATCTTCAACTATCACAATGAGCATTCTCCCCCGTTGGGTTTTTTGACTTATAATATGAAATAATTCCGGTCATGCTAATAAAAAAAGAAAGAGCGTGATAAACATTAATTATCATAATTAATAACCACGAGCTAATGCTGTGATTTCTTCTTTCTGTTTTGTTTTGTCTGGTATCCAAAAACAATGGCGAATAGAATAGAAGATAATTAAATCTAAGTGGAGAAAGTGATACGGATGTTTTTACGCGCGGCCACTTTTTTAAACAGAACCAAAATTTCTTTCCACTTTTTGATGCCATGTTTTACAAAGAAAAACAAGCCAAAAAGAAGAGCGTGAACGGAGCCTACCATAATGGCGATTTTATCGAACTCAATCTCAGTGCTCATTTAAAGATAAGGCCGTTTGTTTACCTACGGTTTCACACGAACATTTTGCGACGGCCCGCTTATTAGACGAGAATAAGAGATCAACAAGATCGTTAAATATGGCGGCTGGAAAAAAAACACAATAAATTCAAGATATTAAAGTACCATTATTTCCATTTCTAGTAGGTTTTATATCCTTAAATTTTCAGGAATGTTCTAACTCCATCTGAACTTTAAAATAAATATAAAAAATGTATATGTTAATTTTTTCCGATAAGGGTGATTACGCGCCTTTACTAAACCATCACTACTGTAAAACATTGAAGAAAAATATGGAATATGACTTTGAACATGTTCTCAAATAAATCTACAACGAACCGACTTCGTGTCGTTATTATATAAAAAACAGGAAACTAACAGGTGGCCTATATATTTATATTGTAAGTATTAATTCTGTGAAGAAAGTTTTAACAGGTATTTATCAGCAACAAAGACTAAAAACTAAAATTATATAAAATTATGTAATAAAATGCAAGTAATAATTGTACAAAATTTTGCTGTTTTGAGTGCCGCAAAGCCATTTTCCGGCGATCTAGGGACCTCAAAACCCAAAATTTCCCCTTCGGCACCTACCATGGTTGTGCCTCACGGAGATACTAACCTGAGCAACAGTTGGGTATAACAAAACGGTAGCGCCAAAAAAACTCTGGATACGTCACTGACCTGGTAACCTGATAAAACATAGAAATTGAAGTAACCTATAGCTAAAGTAGATCTAAGTCACAAAAACATTGGCATTTGGATGAAAAATAAAATACAATATTTTTATGTATGTAGAAACCATGTCTTCTGACAATATAAACGTTCGATGAAAACACATTGAAATTATTCTTATATATTCTATTCTGAAAGTCCTGAAGTTTGCCGTTGGTGGAGTGGTGTGTTGGTTGTAAAAATAAACGAGCAATTGTTAAAATTAACCAGAAATAACCAAAAAATGTAGAAACTTGTTTTTTTGAAGAGATAATTGATGAGGATTCAAGAGTGGTGTTTAGTGGATTTCTTTTAGGTTTTTTTGAAGAACTCAAAATGTGAGACATATGGAAACGGTAATTTTTGATACCTTCTTTATAGCTTTTGAAGGAGTCTCTATTTTTATGGCTTTGACTAAACTTCTTGAAGGTAAAATTGAACACAAAGATGGTTTTTAATAACTACCAAATACATTAAACAACAAGTAAGACAGCATTATTCAAGATAAAAATAGTTTTAACTGAAGCATATGTCACAAGCATAACTGTTCGAATCATATCTTGAGCAACAGTCTTCATGGTACCAATGTCGCATTCCCTACAGAATGTCCAATTCTCCCCAGGGACAAAATGGCTCCACATATCTCCACAAATAACACATTCCCAATATTCCTCGCTTGCTTGGATTTTGATATCGACACATGCTGCTGTTTGGTTGTGTGTCGATTTTGATCCTTTTGGTCTAACTTGTTTCTTTGCACTTTTAGCAGGATTCTGTTTAGATGCATACTCAAGCAAATCAATATTTGGGATTTATGTTCATCTAGGATCAATAAACATTTATTTTCAGGATTACACTGTCTGTGTTTTACGAAATGTTTCACGAAATACACAAAAGGTCACTTCCAATCCATCCACTATCTGAACAGGATCCTAATGTCCCAGGTGGTGCATGATCAATGAGTGAATCTTTCATATGTTTGCGTTTAAATATCATGGATGGAATGTACTGCCCTGTTGCATTCATTGCTAATAAAATTGTAGTTGTTTGTCCTCTTTCAGCACTAGTGACAGATGACACAAATGTTTTACCTTTTTGTGCAATTACTTTCAAGGGCTTATGCACACATGTCAAGTCTGACTTATCACAATTAAAAATGTGATGCGGGTCTAATTGGTGTTCATATTTCTAAATTGTCGAAGTGGCAGTCGACAGCTGATTTGTTAAGCCCAAACACCCGTTCAATGATACACATTCAGTCTTTCGTACCGACAATATATTTTTAGTCTTAAAAATGCAGTAATAAAATTTCGACCAGCACCTTTCTTTTAAACATTGAATGGATGTTTGATTTTGTTCTTTTCTACATAATCAAACACTATGGCTTGAAGTTTTTGGATCGACAAGCCATAAAATGCAGAATCCATTTCTATAATGTAAGATGCAAGTTGCTTCTCTTGTTCGTCAGATAATACTTTACGAGAATTGGGTCCAAGAATTGGTAAAGTTTTAATACATTCTTAACACGACTATTAAGGGAATCTTTTGGTACTGAATAAGCTGTTGAAGCTTTTTTCAACGACATTATCTCTCTTAACCTGCAGTCAGAGCCAACTGCATGTTTTTTTCGTTCCACGAACCACGATTAGTTTTACGCGCATAGTTGTAACCATCTAAAAATAAAATTACATCCAGTAAACAATTTCACACAAAATCGTAATGGATAAAATAACGGAAAATGCCCCCTCTTTCCCAGGCGCTTTCACCCTCTTAGACAAACCAGCTATCACCCCTAAAAGCAAGAACACTGACTTAAAAGGTGGAAAATATTGTAAAAACGAAAGGAATCTAGTAATTACAGTTGGCTATTGTGGCAGAAGCTTAGAAGGAAAAACATTAGCTAGCTAGCTAGCTAGCTAGCTTAAGGTTCACACAACAACAACAAATCAACAAGGAAAAAGCTAGACAACCAGACAATAAAAGGTCCTACTCATACACATGAATCAAAGAAAAACATAAAAATTACCTTGGAAGTGATAAAAATACACCAGACAAATTAATCGATCCAAAACAGCATATAAATATCCTTGGATGTGGATATTAACACTCAGCATAAATCTACGTTCGTCTTGAGCTATCGCTGAAAGTTTTTGTTCCGCTAAATCCAAAAATTACGCCACTTTTTTCCGACGGCCTCACTCACCGAAACTTTTTTTAACAAAATACACAAAAACAAGCAGAAATACTGCTTTCTTAAAGATATTAGTCACAGTGAATGAGGCCATTAACAAACTCCGTCGTCGATAACAAGTAGTCGATAACAGAGCTTCTAAACGCTTTTTTATAAAACTGTTTCCTGTTCCCTACTGTCTCGTCTTGCCCCGAAATACGCTAATTTTAAATTTATGTTCCATGGTCCACACATAAATAACTGCGTTTTTACTAAAAATATTCATCAGCACAATGAGCAACAAGCAAAAGGGTGTCAAATTTAAGTAATTTATGTGACTTCAAAACGTAGAAATTGAATCTGACAGAATGTATGTGTTACCTGGCATGTTACCTGTTAAACAAAACTTATTTTTTCAAATAAAGCGTTGTGCAAAGATCCACAACCAGCATTTTCAATAACATCTTCAACGTGAAAGTCTATTTTAAAGGACTAAATACTGGAGCAATAAAATGCTAATATACATATTCCTTGCTGAACTGACAAATATTGAACTACTTGGTTCAATGACATTGAACTTGTTCAGGAGTTATTAAATTTGTATGAAAAACCTTTAAAAGCTTATTTTCATCAACACTATATAAGAACAAATTAAAGTAGGATTATTTTGTATTGTAACTTTAAGTACTATTTATGTACACTGGCACAAGCTGATAACAGAAACAACACTAAAGTTGGTAAAAACAAGAGAATAGTTAAAAAGGAGGAGCAATATTTTTAATTCCTTGCCTGGTTCAGCTAACAAAATTCTGGAAAACATTATTCTGTTTTCCATAACTAAGTAAAGCAAATGTGATTTACAAACATGCTTTATAGTTTAGGTTCAGTGCGAAACCTCTAGAGCTTAGCCAAGTAATACTTAGGAGTCAATATAAATACGCCATAAAAAAATTTCTGCTTTGTTGTAATAAAGAATAAAAATGAAAAGTGAAATCATTTAAATGTTACATAATTAATAATTGGCTGCAACATTTAATCAATCCTAATAAAAAATAGAGACATATATATTTTATTAAAGAAAAATCTCTCACCTTCGTGTGATTTCATGTCTTCCATTTTTGTTGTCAAATTCTCAATATCAATGTCATGCTTTTCTAAACTTTCTGTGTTTCGTTGAATACCAGCTGCATTTTTCTGAATAAAGTCATCACGCCTTTCCAAACTTTCTGTGTTTTGTTGAATTCTCGAAGCATTTTTTTGGATATTAACACCATGTTCCTTTATCATTTCCTCATTTGCTTGCACTTGCTTATAAATATCTGTATACTGAGATATTATCTTTACAACACGAGCATCAATATGAGAAATGTTTTTTTGACTTTCCATCAATGCTGATACTTCATCTATCAACATTTTCACATCAGACGCGGTACTTTCGTGCAATTCTAACAAATTCTTTTGTCCCTCTTCCAAATACGTTACTGCACACTTGAAGTAAGTTAACTTGTGTGGATCTAATGGTCCAGTTTTTAAATCTAACATATCCACACTTGCGCAGCCCAACCCACTTTGTATATCTTCTAGTTCAGTCCATTTTCTCAAGAACTCGTTCTTATCCATGGATACTGGATTACCATAGTGATATAAAAAGTGTCGCATTTGACGAGCTCTTAACGAATTGGCACTTAATCCTTGATCAGTTAATGGTGGGGTACTATCATCCCAACCATTTACAGGAGCATCTAAATCTGTGCAATGCTCCAAGAGAATCACCATTAAAGGAATATCAAATTCTGTTGAATCGGTTTGTTTTGTGTCTGGATATAACAATTTCCATTGTGCTTTTGTAATTCGATGTTTACTTTTTAATTCACTTAACTTTGATTGAAATTTTTTCAATTCTTGAAACAAATGAGCTGGATCGTCTGGCAGTCCTTGGTAAGCAGGATTGTTGAATTTATTATGAAGAACATTTCGAACAGCTTCTTTATTATAACATTCCGAACCCAAACACAATCTCATCCAGTAGTTTATCTGCGAAACTGGAGCAGATTGTGTAATTGCGGCTGTGACAGCTGCAGTAGCCATTTTCTTTAGCTCATTTCAATTATATTTTGCTACGAAATAAGTTAAAAAAAAATTTAAAACATGTAATTTTTCAAACATAATACTGTGCAAGCATAAAGATAGTATGTTATAACGTTGACGATAATGATGTTGGCTGCTCGTACGATACAAACGATCGACACTACAAGTATATGCAAGTGTTTGTGACTGCTGGCTTGTTATATAATTAGAAAGAGTAACACGATACATACCAGACTGTTCTTACAAAATAGAATTTTATTACCTCTTGCCGAAATGTTTTTATTTCTAGTAAATATTCCGGCTAGCTAATTATTTTTATTTGTACTAGATTTTGAAACTAACCATTGAAAACACGGGTGTATCGATTCAAAGAATATACAGATAGTTGACTTCAGAAATTGATATGGCAATTAATATATACAAGTAAATTAAAACTGTTGTAGTTTCCTTGATCTCTCTGTATATATATATATATAGAACCACAATTTTAATATTGGTATGGCCTATATAGAAAAATCACATATATGAATTTCGCTTTATATAGTGGCTACCTTCATGGTTGGCGCCGAGTGGGAAATTTTTAAATTTTACACCTCTAGATTGGCGGAAAACGCCCTTCCAGATGCCAACGATCCCATGGTTCAATGTTCAAAATCACGATGAATGTTTCAATATTTTTGTAATTTAGAAAAGCTGCATTGTTTATTTGGCATCAAAATTTAGATAAAAGTTTCCACCAGAAACCAAAAGACATAATTTACATTACACGACAACAATAATAAGTGATAAGAACATTAAAAATGATAAGAACACTGGAAATTTTAAGGGTGCTGCCACTTTTTAGAAAATTTACATCGTATTTGAACTTTTTTAAATGAGCTACCAGCCCCCTTAAAACATTCAGTGATTATTATAATAAGGATGTATGGGAAGGGTCCGAATATTGCTGATCGACTTTCTTTGTTCTCTCTTTCTTTCTTTCTTTCTTTTTTTTTAGTAGAAAAAATATTGAGGGGGGGGGGGTGTGCCTAATAAATAAAACTAATAAAAGATAAACAAACAAAAATGTTATTTCATATAAACATGTTATGCGAAAGCAAGTAAATACAGCTACTACATGTTTCTGAGAATACGAAGGAGAATCCGCAAACCTTTTGGTGCATAAATCTTTTAAAACTATATGAATTCTGCATGAAAGTTCAGAAATCTGTTGATTTTATTTGCTTTGCAATATTAATATACAAGTTTTCGGCTGAAGAGAAAGACAAATAAATTAGATAAGGTTCGCGTTGTAGAAATTGGGGCTGTATAAACAAATTGACAGACTTGACAAAAACAAAATGGTTATATCAATCGTCTTTAAATCTCTGCCGTAGCAAAACCACACTTCCTGGGTGGTATGTTCTAGGGAAGGTTGTTCATAACCCTGGGTATAAAAGGATACTTGCAACTGTTGTCTTCGTTCAGAAACGTATAGCATATTTCAAGGGAACCCAATGAACGTCGAGTTTTTTCCAACATATGATGCGATGTAAGAATCAATGATTTTTTCAAACCTCTTTTTTTTAACTCCTTCTTCAGCTTGGAAAGTTATGTCTTTCCAACATTCGGGAAATTGGAGCAATTATACATTATGACTCTTTTCGGTAGATTCTTGTAATCGTTCCTCGCAACAAACCCAGTAGATGTAAACAAATACTGATATTAAAAATATCAAAACATTGATCATTATCATAAAATTTCACATGCCTTATATTCTTTTGTGAAACTAGTCTACACTGACGTTTGACTTTGAGATCATCATGCTCTTGTTTCTCTCTCTGCGCGAATATAGAAACTGGTTTCCAGTTACTTAATTAATAATTTAATTAAGGAAAATAACCTTCCACTTTATGACAATTTGGAATTAACGACACTAACAGAGGGCGAACATTTTGCCATCTCCATAATCACTTATTTATCATTTTTAGTGTGTTTATTATAATTTCCGTTGAAGGTACTTTAATATCCACGCTCTTTTCTACCAAAGTGATGAAGCAGACATCATATTTCCACCAAACTTGGTGCAAATACCAACAAGCAATTACGTTCGGCCTTTTCATATTAGACCCAGTTCACTTGTGAATGTTCACAAAGGAAGATCTTATATTATTTTGTTAGATATGTAATTGAAAACTGTGATAACAATAATGGATAATGCTGACGTCAGCATTGTCCAATTCCTTCATTCTCTGAATCTTCACTTGTAATTGCGTTAATTGTTCCATAATAGTTATGTACATGGCAGAAACCAAGGCATGTGAGGTTCATTTTTCTTGTCTGATAAAAGCGCTTTAGGATGTGTAACTAAGATTTACATGAATTTTAGAAACGGTATTATGAGCTGTATCAGCAAATCTTTTTCAAACAAGGATTCTAATTTTAATATCAGCTAGGATTTAAAAAAATATAATTATTAATTATTTAATGACTGCATTAATCCAATATATTAAGTGTATTACTTCAATTACCCGACTGGACCATTTCAAAAGAGAAATGACGTCTGATGAATGATCGTCAACAAATTGCCAAACCCAGTGGACAATGCCTTGTTATACCTTGGAGGAAAGAATACGGATGGAGAAACAACTTCATTTCTCTGTATGCGTCAAATGTATTAAATTTTCTATTGTTCTTAATTTTAAAAGAATCAGTGCGCGAGGTCCTCAACTGAGTCTTTTTCGCAAAAAAATGATCAAATTCCATATTCTCCTTTAATGGGGTCTAACTTTTTTTCTATGTAAATCTGATTGTAACACGCCGCAGACACGTAAAATTTCTATGAAAAATGTGCCTAATATAAGTCGGTAAAAATTGCTCGTAAAAACTTCAACAATACGTTTTGGCTAAACTTTTTTTAATAACCTTTTATGTGTTTTCAAATTTTGTGACTTTTCCTAACTTTTATTTAGCTTTATTTTCCAAAAAAAATATTTTTGGGAATTATGCCGAAGTGTTTCCATGACAACACTTTTTTTATGTTGAGTAAAATTTTGAAAAAATTTTTTTTCCTAAAAATTTTTTTTACATGTTTTTAAAAGCTACATGTCACTTCTTAGTTTATATTGTTATATTATTTTGTGTTCCTATTATTATTGTTACTAAATTCATCGCAATTATACAACAATTAACAAAATTCAAAGTTAGAGCTTTTTTTCTCTATGTCACCGAATTTGATTACGTCATCACCGAAAATGCTGACGTCATCAATTTTTTTTTCATCAAATTGTTTATTAATACCTGGACAACACTTGTGGTAAGTTTCAGGTCCAACGGACAACAATTGTAGAAATTACACAGGGGGGGTCGATTCAGCCCCACCCCCAGCATTGAGGAGCCCCTAAAAGGCCCAGCAGGAATAGGGTTAAACCGTGATATTAACCTATTTTTACAGGCCTGAGTATACCACTTTGATCATAAAAAAATATATTGATAGATAGGCGCCGGACAATTGCCGACAAAATGTGTGAAAGATTAACGTTTATTTTAACTGATAAAATAAGTTCCAATTCCAGAAAGTTGAGTATATAGTATGTATAATTTTTTAATTTTGAAAAGTTATTACTTTAGCAACAAACGTTTTCATTCAGAAATTAACCAACCAGAGAATACTGAAATTGTTTACTCAAAGTTAATCATAACCGCGTATTTCAATTTACGAAAAATTTATTCACAAAACCGCCAAAGTTAGAATTTAAGTTTCTTTACAGACACCTGTTAGAACCTCGCAAAGTGTTTCAATAAAATCAAGAGAGTTTCTTCTTCTGTATTTCTTCCTCCAAGGTTATACAAAACGGTGTACCTTGCCTAAATACTTTAAATATTGTACAAATTTCTATATTTTTTTGAACTGTTTGGAGGCTAAAAAATCTCACGTAATCATCATAGCATTTGAACAAATGAATATATTAAATTTTTATGTCCAATTGCCAGATCTTGGGCCCATTCATCGTCATTATAAAAGTTACTGGGATCAAGTGTGCCAACTAATAGATTTTCGAAAATTAAATTTCCTATTAAAAAGTGCTGACTGCTACAAAATGTATTGATGACACTAACGGAAAAAATTTTTCCATAACAAGATTACAAGGTTGAAATAACAAAAACTATTTTCTATATGTTTCTATTTGTATCCCAGAAAAAAAGTAAATGATAAAAGAAAGGGAAATTGCTTTAAGTAATTCCACAGATGACTTAACATAACCAATAAAATAGATATTTTAACGTGCGTACGTTTGAAGAGATTAAATACCAGATAGGCATGAGGCAGATTTCACAAATGTTCTAAAGCCTATAACTAAATTTGCACGTCAAACGACAATGTCGATAGTATTTCACAACAGAAATGGCGGCTGGGTATGCTGCCTAAAAAATTTCTTCTCTGATAATTAAGACAACTGATTTAGGGTAAATATAGATGTATCTAAGGTGTGTAAACATAAACTCTTATCTACGTCTATGGTCAATTTTAATCGTTTTTTAGTAACAATAATGGTTTCATTATTTATACATCATGACGCTGCCATAAGAATGGGGTAAACATATTTAACCCTATCCTAACCAGCGTATATAACGCGAGTGGGAACAAAGGAAGTAACTGGAAAACATGCCCAACCCTGTAACTTTTCTTGGATTAGGCTGTGCTATAACAACCATAATGGAGAATTTTATCTACGATGAAGACTAAAGCTCGTGAGACGAGGACGCAAAAGAAAAGTTAAAATCGTACATCACAACAGAAAACACACACAAAAAACACGATCTGAATATAGGAGACGCCGTCATTGTAAAACAGTATAAAATCACCTATATTTAAATCACACACCTACAAGGTAACTGCAACAGAGTCAGCATAATCCCAGCCGAATTCGACATCACTGGGAAACAAGCGACACGAAACCTTGCACATTACCAACAGATATCACACAACGCTGATTCACGTCATAAAAATAGTGGAGGAAAAATAGAAAACAGAACAACCAAACAACTAGCCATTTGAAAACGAAACAATGCTTACCGAACCTAGTGAACCATTAGAACAAGGACAGAGACTTTGTAGGCCAGTACTAGAACGGAAACAATTCAATACTTTAAACTCATGCACATTATAGAAAATTATCTAGGTACGTGTACATATAAAAACAATGCAGAAAATTATGTTTGAAATTATTCATTTTAAAGGAACACATTCCATTCGCTTTTGTTTGTCGCAGTAACAATTTATGGCTTTGGAAGCAGATGTTGTAACGACATATATGTATATATAGATCGCCCGTTAGTTGAAGAGGGCTACTTGTTAGACGACATACATTTATCTGGATCCTTAGTTTTCCCCCCACAACATAAAAAATGTCGTTAGTCACAAAACTTGGTACAAAAGATTCCTGCCACATGAAGATTATTAATCATGACTGGTAACAATTACTTTTGCAAACGTCATCACTTTTAATTGAAATTCAAGTTTTAAAATAACGACTATATCGCGTATATATAGCCTATATTTTCGCCGACATTTCCTTAAGAACATTCAAATGAATTATTATTTTGATAATTTTGATGAGATCCTTAGTATTCAGCCTTAATTTACAAAGTGAATGTCAACTAATCAGAAAAAAGATTTTACATCTCTTTCATGTCATGTGGCATTAATTTGGTGCATTTTTTGGGATTAAAACGAAAAATTCATTGGGCGTCAAACATGCGACAACGTCAGATATAAAAAACGACCGAAAACAGGGACCTACCTACAATTATTGAACTTCAATGAACAAAAGAACAAGTATATCAGGAACTTAAATTATATTAAATAGTGGCTTTGAACATAAGCGTGTTCTAAATTTTTCTAAAAATATTTCTAGCAGACGTTTGAGAGACATTCGGTAACCAAGATAACCTCTTTCCCAATTTGTGCCAGGTAGGAACTTCTTGTACACACACACAGACACACCTTAACCTCTCCTCACAACCCCCTACATTTCAAGCATAATGTAGCAGGAAACACTTTTAGGACGTCTCTTTATTTTCCCGTATATCAAGAGTTCCCACTAGAACCTTATAAATTCTAACTTCCAGTATAAGCAGCAATAGTATCATCTCTGAAAAAAAAACATATTACTTCAGACCAAACCTTTACCAACAACTTTAATTGTAATAGTCTCTGTATGGTGCAATCATTCCCTGACTTACTGCAAAAACACTCAAGATTACTAACTGCTCTACTTCCAATACTATTAATATTGACGTTCAGTGAGCTTTTTAATTGTGTAATGATATTTTAATTATTTTCAATAGCACATTGTGCATTCAATTCATGTTTTTCTTAACAAGAGTCTAACAAAAGATGCACGGTATTAGGTAACCATGGTATTTTTAATTTATAGCACAGACCAACAAATGAAAGTCAGTTATGACTCAGCGATATTTCTTTTAAACATCTGATATGAGATTAGTGTTACTATGGTTGTTATATCAAAATAAAACTCCACAAAATTCGAGTCATATGACCGTCATTTGACACGACTACACTTCATGGAAGTATAAATTATTTATGTCGGGAAAAAGGTCACACTTTTGTTAATACCATTATAACAGTTAACGCAATGACCCAGATACGTTTGGCGGCAATGATTTTTTTCACTTTGGAACTGTTGTAAACATTCCAACCACTAAACGCCCCTTGCCGCAATATATGTCCCAGATGTTAATGTTTTCCTAAAGCTAGTCCATTTTACACCTTACGAATTTCTCAATTTTGTTTTGTTTTTAAGGATGTTGTAGGTTTTATCCACTGAGAATTTATTTATTTTAATAATAAAAAGTAAAGAAGTGTCGACCTAAAATGTTATAAACTCGATTTGCGTCTCCAGAACTGGTAAAGTAGTTCTTCTTCAAAAGGATTATACCGATAATGCTTATGAACATTTTCTGTTAAGAACGGACACACGGACGTGCCATGACAAAAAATTACCTAAGTATATGCACGCCACCCGGATAAACTTCTATATGACTCGGCAGACAATTGTTCAATGCCAATCACAGTTCATAACGTTCTTTCTTTAAGAGCGAATAAAGTTATTGCCAGATAATATTATGTGCTTATGCCATTTGATTGATAACAAACATGCACGTGTTCATTCTTCATTTTTTTTACACTTTTTGCCGAAAATCGTTCTGTATAGATAATCGGATTAAAAAAACACCTTCAATGTTTTAAAGTCTCAAGCTTGCCCATCGAAATTCCCAGTTGAGCTCGTTCATTCTCTGCGGTTGAGAGCACTGACACCTTAATGTATCTCTAATGACTATATGTGAACAAAATAATAATTAAACTTGGAATATTAATAGCTGAATGTTGTTGGTTTCATAAAAATTACTCCTTTGATATGAGAAAATGATGGAATATATTTAGGGACAGCTTCTCGTATTTCAGGAAAACAATACTTTTGATCAACAAATTACTAATCAATCAGGAAAAAATATTAGCTTTTTGCACTGTAGAATTGAAAAATAGCAGTTGGTAGAAAATAAAATTATAGCAGATATTTTGGGAAAATGAACCTATAATACAAGAAAATTCTATATAAAAAGAGTATTTGGCCAGCGATAAATGTTTAATTCATATATTTAAACGGTGCGAAAAGATACTATTTTACAACCAAAATGGAAAGCAAGAAAAATTAATCTTATCCTTAATTAACCATATTCAGGCTAAAAAGGCACCCTTCTATCCCAATTTCTTCAAAAAAAAAAGATTTATCGTAAGAGTACACATTTTGAAGGACTAAATACTGAAGAATTATATTACTAATATGTTGCAGAACTTATGAAATATTAATCTACTAGGTTTATTGAAATTGAATTTGTTCAGAAGTTATTATATTAGAAGTTATTATATGAACTATCAATTTTAGATAACAGAGTTTATATCGTGGAATATTCTGTAACAGTTTCAAGAATATCCAGTCTTTGTTAGTTTTTTTGAGAATACTATATGTAAAACTTGTAGTTGTAATATTTTTTATTTATTCAGTTGTATTTTATGTCATTTAAAAAGCTAAGATTTTCTCCCCATATTCCTTTGTTATTGAGATCAATCTTAACTTTCAAATCTTCCCAGCTTATTAGAAAGCCTGGGTTGCAAATGGCGGAAATCTTTAAGCCACATGCCTTCTTGTTCTCTTTCAAATATAAGATAGTTATCAGCTGCATTGGTGAAGAACACCTTAATTATATAACTGTATATTTTTGATTATTTTTTACATAGCGTCATAACCCGTCGTGAATACTTGACGCATCGTTTTAATCTTATGTTTTGTTATAAAATTCCGTTAAGTTTTATCATGGAGGTATAAAAGACTCCTTCATAACAACATTCTTATATTTACCATGTCTTTATTGGTTGTATATATTGCTGATGTTTATGCTAAAAAAAATCGTATACAGTGCAAACGATATTATTTTTATTCGGTAGTCATGTAGAAAACGTCCGGATCATGCTGATTTGAGCAAATCTCCGAATCTGTTGCCAAAATGTTGAAAAGAAGTTGAATAGCGGTTGCGAAAACATTTCTAAACAGCATAAAAACGACGTAGATTTCACGTTGAACGACGTTGTTTCAACGTTGAAAAGAAGTTGAATAACGGTTGCGAGAACATTTCTAAAAACCAGACGTCGGAAAAAGACGACAAGAAAGCTTTCATTTTCAACGCAAAATCAACGTCTATTCAACGTCACATGCAACGTCTTTTCAACGTTGATTGAACGTTGAGAAGTGCCCACTGGGAAGCTTCTTACCTATTCGATGGAGGGTTTTTCAAACATATTATTATAAATTTATTTAACATATCTTTTGGTTTTTAGTGAGGTTGCTGTGTCCTTCGTGTGCACATGCGTGTTAAAAGTGATTTTTTGATCTGAAGTTGTTCTTTAGGTCACAAATAAGAAAAAAAAACATGTGCCAAAAAAATTGGTCCCGCGGGACCACATTAGGTGACGTCATTACTTTCACAGTCAGCAAAAAAACAATTTCAAAATTATATGTTATATTATAAATGGCTGAAAAGAGGAGATCAAGGGGGTCAATAAAAATGTAAAAACCATATGCTGAAAATTTATCGTTCGTGAGATATTAACATTTAAAGTTTGTATAAAATACAGACCGTTAATTTACTGACCCAGCTTAAGAATGACTATAACTTGGTCATTTGTGCTCTTTTAGTGCTGAATTTTGGCAAAGTGTTAGGTCGCCTTAGTATCTTTATGTTTATTTGAAATTTATTGTTTTAATCCCTGCAGAGGATAATTCACAGACCAATAATTTACAGACCGAGGTGTGAATTCAATGGGTTTTTTGTTCCGGGAAACAGGACGCCAATTTTATTAGGCAATTTGTATCTACTAGTTCATAGAATAGAATTGATTAATTCCAAGACTATATTTAATTGTTTAGTTTCACAGATATAACATTGGACAGTTTAATTTCATTGATAACATTCCATTGTTCGATTTCATATATACTGTGTAATATTCGACTGTTCGAATTCATAGATAACATTCGACTGCTTGCTTTGAAAGTCTTTGTATTATTTGTCAAAAAGACGGGGATAAATTACATCAACCTCAAATTGATGGAATTGGCAAGCGTATGCTTCAGGTAGCTGAACAACTTCAGGATCCTCGATTTTTTATTCGAATGAACAATATCCCAAATGCATGCGATGCAGTAGCCAACGATGTGCAGTATCACCTGAAATGTTGGGTGACTATTCAACGCCAAGTATCAAAATCAAACGCAGAACTTGCAGAAGTACAAGAGGTAGAAGACGTGAAACGAGTGATTGCAGATATTGAAATAATAGATATGATAAAATCCTTTCTTTTTGATGAAAATGTTGTGTTAGATATAAACGATATCAATGCATCATATAATAACTTGCTTGAAGAAAAAGACGAGGTAAATCATAAGCGCTACTTGAAAAGACTTAGGAAGAATTAACAGTGTATTTAGCGAAATACGCCTCACAAGCTTTGCAATATTGTGGATTCCACTACTCGATCACATATAGTTTAGAAACAGTTACGAATATTCCAGATTTTGATGTCGATATGAAGAAACATGACCACGAAGAAGCTGACACTCTTCTTATTCTACATATGGTGAGGGCTGCTATGTTCTGATATGAAGGTTCGTGTGCACATGTGTGTTAAAACTGATTTTTTGATTTAAAGTTGTTCCTTAGGTCCCAAATTACCAAAAAAAAATGGGTGGCAAAAATTTTTGTCCCATGGGACCAAATTAGATGACGTCATCACTTTCACAGTCAGCAAAAAAATAATTTCACATTTATATGTCATGTTATATATGGTTGGAAAGAGGCGATGGAGTGGATCAAAACAAATGTAAGAACTATGTCTACAAAACGTAACGTTCGAAAGATATTACTATTCAAACTTTGTACAAATTACAGACCGGTAATTTTACTGACCCAGCACAAAAATGACTATAACCTGCTCAATAGCGAAGTTTTTTTGTTGAATTTTGGGTCACCCTAATGTCTTTCTGTTTGATCAAAATTTATTGTTCAAATCACTTCTAGGGATAATCTACAGACCAGTAATTTACAGACCAAAGCACGTTTTTAGATGTTTACTTTAGTTTTGAAAAGCAAGTAGCGAATTTCACTTAGACATTTTGTATGTATTAGTATCAGTATGATAACAAGTTTTGTTTTTTAATTGTTCGATTTCATAGACATAGACATAGAATTCGAATGTTCTATTTCTAGAAAACATTCCATTGTTCAATTTCATAGCTAGACTGTTTAATTTCGAAGTGTTAGTGAAGTGTAATGTGAAGTTTATAGTATTGACATACATGCATAATAATAAAATGAATAGACCGAATTAAAATGGATGTTAGTTGTGTAAAAACAATAAATGCGCTGGATTTTGGGAAATGTATAGTGTGCCAGTAAGATACATCAAAAAAGGTACCGCCTTATTAAACATTTTTTCCCATTCCTGTTCTGAGTTCTGAGAGTTTTGAGAGAAAGATTTTTGTTTGATACTTTGACCAAGATATATTTTGTTTAGAATGTTGGCAACCCAAAAGAGCAGTATTTGAAAAAGTTATTATCGTGTCCGGAAGAAAGAGTTAGTTGTGGTTGGGAAAAACTGAAGTCGTTTGTACAGCTTGTTGAAGGAAAGTCTTCATACCATTCTGATTGTTACAAAATGGCCACAAATAAAACAGAGATAGACAGGTTAAAGAAACGGCCAGTATCACAAGAGTCTCCTGACAGTTTAAGCTCATCATTTGTTGTATCTGTGAAACAAACTGAAAAAAAAACATTGCGCTCAAGTGGAATTATGTTTCAAAAACACCTTTGCATTATTTGTCAAGAAAGGGGAGGAAAGATACATAAAGTTATGTCTAAGACGGTAGCAACAAAGATGCTGGAGGTCTCGAAGCAGATAAATCATTTTTCATCCGTATGAACAATATTCCTAACGCTGATGAGATAGCAAATGATGCCCAATATCATTTAGCATGTTGGGTGAAGATTCAGAGAGAGGCTTTAGCATTACATCAAGACATATCACAGCTACAAAATATGGAAGATACAGATCGCGCACTTGCAGATGTTGAAATAATTAACACAATCAAACATTTATTGGGAGAATCACAAGACAACGTAATAAGTATGAACGATGTTAACTATACATACAACAACTTAATGGGAAACTCTGAAAGCAACCAAATCAATTACAAGCGATATTTAAAGCACTTGTTAACAGAAAATATTGAGGACATAGTGTTTTCAAGACCTCAATCAAGAACAGAATCAGAAAGAATTTGTACAACCCAGACGCAATCAAAAGCAATCGAGTTGAACTTTCAAAACCCTGTAGATGATGGCGCTACAATATTCGAGTGCGCAAAACTAGTGCGTGAACAGCTTCTCAAACAACAACCATGGCAATTTAATGGCAGTTATGATGGATTTGTTGTACCAAAGTTGTTGCAGTCACTCATCAGATGGTTGATAATTGGTCCAGGAAAAAGCATCGACACTTCAAACAGAAGAGCATCTTCGATCGACAACTGTGTTAGTAACATATGTCAAGTCATTATTAATTGTTTGAAAACAAATAGGCAAAGCAACCACAAGCCTAAAATAGGAACCAGTGATGGAGGATTCATAAATAATCGTGAAACACACTTCAGTCGGATTAGGTCTTCATATCTATAACGAGACTAGAAGTAAAAAGGTGTTAGATTGTTTATCTGATCTTAACTTAACTGTTAGCTACAATAAAATCGTGAAAATTGAAACAGAATTGGCTAATGCAGTTTCAGAGAAAATTAAAGAAAATGACGAGATATATGTTCCCCCAAATATCAAAAAAGGAGTGCCAATTCACTTTGCAGTTGATAATACTGATTTCAAAAATGACACTCCAGATGGTAAAAATGAATTTCATGGAACTGGTCAAATACTCTTTCAAAAGGGTATAAAGAGCATCGAACATCTTGAAATTTCACGCCATAGTGATACAAAAATGAAATTCATCCATAATCAATTCAACCAAACATTGTCATGTGAGAAACCAATTCTTCCTGATGAAAAGTTCCCAAAGTTCGAAATATTAAGCAATGATCTCGAAGCTAAGCACTATATCAAAGAAGATCTAGCATGGTCATTTTATCAGACAGTGGATGACGAAATAATTCACTGGCTACAGACAAAGTTGAAATATCTACCTGCCAGGGTCTTCCTCTCTATCCTGGCACTCCCACAGATTGGTCAAATATTTACACAGCGCTACAAATTGTGCAAGGGATCAATGTCAAAGTCACAGGAGAAAACAAAACGATTGTAACACTTGATCTCCAGTTGTATAGTAAGTGTATACAGCTTCGAAAAAAAACCCCGATGTTAATGCCGCAAAAATAGTTTTCCGTGCACTGACATGTGTAAATGTACGACGTGTCAAAACAGTGGTGGTGCAAGCGACGAATCCGATTCAGATGAATATAGTTCTAGTGATGATGAGTGAATGAAACATTGTACAAGCATTGCTGAAGTTGTTTTTGTCATTATTTTCAGCAATTTTTTTAACTTTGTGAAATTGCCTGAAAGAAAGAAAGTAAACAAAAACGTGCTTTGGTCTGTAAATTACTGGTCTGTAGATTATCCCTTGAAGTGATTTGAACAATAAATTTTGATCAAACAGAAAACATTAGGGTGACCCAATACCATACCAAAATTCAACAAAAAAACTTCGCTCTTGAGCAGGTCATAGTCATTTTTGTGCTGGGTCAGTAAATTACCTGTCTGTAATTTGTACAAAGTTTGAATAGTAATATTTTTTGAACGTTACGTTTTGAAGACATGGTTCTTACATTTGTTTTGATCCACTCGATCTCCTCTTTCCAACCATATATAACATGACATATAAATGTGAAATTATTATATTGCTGACTGTGAAAGTGATGACGTCATCTAATTTGGTCCCATGGGACAAACATTTTTGCCACCCATTTTTTTTGGCAATTTGGGACCTAAGGAACAACTTTAAATCAAAAAAATCACTTGTAACACACATGTGCACACGAAATTACATAGTGGCCCTCACTAATACAGTCGATGTTGCACAAAGTGATTTATTTGCCGAATGCTGCGTTCTGTCGCCAGATACAGATGTGTTTTTATTGCTTCTCTATTATTGTGAATCGTTACCACTCGCAACATATTTTCGTACTGGAAGAGGAACCCATACCCGTGACATCAGTATCAGACAGTGCTTCGAAGTTCTAGGTGAAGAGCGATCAGCTGCTATATTGGGTTTCCATGTGTTCACAGGTTGCGACCAGATCGGACGCTTTTCTGGAAAGACGAAAACGACATGGTGGAAATCTTTTGTGAAAGCAGACAGCGATATCCTTCAGGCTTTTTCACGTTTAGGAAACTCTGTATCGATGCCAAATCTATCCACCCTTGAACAAATAGAGCGTTTCGTTGTCAACACATATGGGGATAAGAAATTACCCGAAGAGATGACAACCTTGGCAAAGCTACGATGGTTCCTTTTCTCAAAGTACCAAATGGATTCAACAAATTTGCCTCCTACTAGTAATGCACTAAAATATAAAATCTTTAGAAGTCATTTTGTATGTCTGGTGTTGAAGAAGTCACACGTGTTCATCCAAAACCTCCCGCTTCCTCAAAACTATGGCTGGGAGTTAAATGGTAATTCACTTGATCCAATAATGACAGATAATCTTCCTGCTCCATTGGGATTGATTGAGTTGAGTGTTTGTGGTTGTCGTGGGGATTGCAGTACGAAAATTTGTAAATGCATCAAAAATAAATTTGTATGCACGGACATGTGTAAATGTTTCAACTGTTCGAATTACGAGAAATGCGAAAGTAGTGAAGAAGAACTTGATACTGACTCTGATTGGTCTGATGAAGATCATTTTGATAACTAGATGTATATTTAACTTTTGTTGCTATGGTTCCATATTTTTGTTCCTTTTTCAAGAATGTTTGATACCTGAGTCTGTAAATTATTGGTCTGTGAATTATCCCCTGCAGTGACTTGAACAATAAATTTCAATTAAACAGAAATATACTAAGGCGACCTAACAGCTTGCCAAAATTCAGCACAAAAAGAGCACAAATGACCAAGCTATAGTCATTTTTAAGCTGGGTCAGTAAATTAACGGTCTGTATTTTATACAAACTTTAAAATGTTAATATCTCACGAACGATAAATTTTCAGCATATGGTTTTTACATTTTTATTGACCCCCTTGATCTCCTCTTTCCATCCATATATAATATAACATATAATTTAAAAATTGTTTTTTTGCTGACCGTAAAAGTAATGACGTCACCTAATTTGATCCGGCGGGACAAATTTTTTGGCACCCGTTTTTTTTTGCTTATTTGTGACCTAAACAACATCCTCGAATCAAAAAATCACTTTTAACACGCGTGTGCACACGAAGCTTTTTATTACAACATAGCAGCTCTCACTATTTTATATTTCGTATGAGAAAATGTTATAAATCTACGGAAATTTAAATTTTTCTATTTAATAAAAGGGTAAAATTTAATCAAAGTTTGTTAGAATCATTTCCCTTGAAAAAAGTTACTAAATTCTACCGTTTCTTTACCGCTCAGAATTTTATGGAAATTTCCGAGGGTAGTTTCGAATAATAGTCAATATCACTCTGGAAGGTATGGGACGTAAAAATGTGAAAGATAGGTGTATGATAGACTAATAATGTTTTTTTTAGAAATTATCAAAGCTGTAAAACTAAAGAGAAAAAATATTAAAGATAAACTAACAGGGAGGTTGGATTAGCTCCTTCCCCCACGCCGAACAGGGTTGAGATCTTGCGACACTTATGTAAAATTTTGCCAAGGAAATAACATGATATAACCAAAATCTTATTTAGGCCCGTGTTGCAAAGAAATAGTTGAACTTTGAGAACACAGGTAAAACACATGAAATATTACCATCAGTAAAATACAGACATAAATGTTGTATCTATATGGATATCTGGTACTTCATTGTAACATTCTTTAAACTGCTTTCTTATTCGTATACATTCTTGAAGAACTTCAATGGTTTTACTATGTTTGTCTCCATAAATTTCTCTATAAGAATTAAGAGCGAAATTTAGTATTGTGTATTGATCGATTATCGTCAAATATTTATATCGAAAATTGTTATGATAGTTGTTGTTCCCAATGAAACCTTTTAATACATCTTCTGCTTTATCTATCTCATTCAAACAAAGTAAAGCAGCTCCTAAATAAGAAGTGACAAGTACCCGATCTTTGTAACTGATAGGTTTAATTAACAACTCTGTTAATTTCTTCTTACTGTTTTCAAAACTTTTTTGTTTTAATTGAGCGTAACCTATCATTATGTCTACAATATAACCTGTGTTGCACGGAAACAATAAACATGTGCTTAATTCTTGAATACATGCGTCATATTGATGACTATATAAATTGACAAGAGCTTTGCTAAAATACCAGCGACACCAAAAAATACTTTGCATGTCAACTTTAAACTTTTGTAACAACTCTTCCGCTTGGGTTAAACACAAACAAGCATTTTTGACATCATCCAAATGAAGAAAATTAATGCAAATGTCAGTAAAGAGTAAAGAATCTTGTTCTTCTAATTCAACTTTTGAGATGAGCCATTCGAAAACATGCCTGTGGGTATATAAAGCATCTTCTTTTCTGCCAAGCTTTAAAAGAATTATTGCCTTCTGACAATTACATCCAAGTGTCCCCGTTGAAATTTCTACATGAGGTAAAGAATCGAATAATTCGATGGCTTCCTTTATTTTATTGTAATTTAATAAAACCGTCACATGCATGTAATGCCAATTTAACTGATTTGATGATTTTTCAGCGAGTTCCTTTTCGAATTCAACAGAAAGGTTCTCTACAAAGAGCAACACGTTTTCGTTCCTTTTGCATAAAGCGATAGCATAACTAGACGCACAAAACAACAGTTCGGTAAAGTCTTCCGATTTTCTTGACTGATGATATGATGTTTTATAATAATTAATAAAGACTGATAGTATATACATATAAAAGTAATTATCTCCAGATGCTACTGCAGTACTAGTCAGCTTGGCAACACCAGGAAGATGTACCTTAGACGGTAGGTTAAGCAACATTTTTTTCAGGTGTCTAAACCAAAGATTTTGGGGGTCGTGACCTATATAGGGTTGTTTCTCGGCAATATCACTTAATACAATAGACAACTTATAACAATAGCCATCATTTACTTCGGAGGATAAAAAGGCAATTTTGTTATAAAATTTAGTGATTTTTTGCACTAAACTATGCATGCTAAAACTGTTAGAATTATTCGGTTGTATCAACGAATATTCACATAAATCTTCGACAGCCTCGCTTAGCTCTACTTTATCAATACTGTCTAAATATAAAAAGGTTTGGATATTAATAAAACGACCATCCATATACGCCATCATATTTAAAATATCGATAGCAAGGGAGTTATCATGTTCTTTAAGTTTATCGAACGCCATTTTCCATACAGTCAGTAATGTTTTATCATATTCAGTTACACCTGTTTTATCAAGACGAACATTTAATAATTCCTTTCGATTGTCTGCTAAATATCTGATATAATCGGGTATAGTTCTAGCGTGCTTTTTAATGTAACTTCTTGCTTGTTGCAAAGCTAAAGGTAAATACTGTAATTCGCGAGCCAACATTTCCACTTCCACGGTGTCATGCTTTGGAAAGCATTCACAAAGGAAACCGACAGCTTCATCAGATCCAAAAACATCCATTGGGATATGTTTTATGCGCGCACCATCCCATTCACTGTACTGACTTGTTATTAACACGCATGGTGTATTCTTCATATTCTTTAAATTTTTTATGAAATCTTTAATTGATTGGCCATCGACCGTATCGTTCAACACGAACATGCATTTAGAATTTTTTAACTTTCTACAAATCAGTTGCGTTAAGACATCAATTTCAAACACATTTCTTTCTATCTCCAAATACGATGCCAATCTCATTAGCGATGTTTTCAAGTCATTGCACTCAAGCCAAATCACATTTTCGTATTCCTTGTCATACATGCTGACATATTTCACTGCAACTTCCGTTTTCCCTATCCCACCCAATCCTGACAATACGACGGCTACATAATCCTTTTCGTAGGAGCCGTTTTGAAAAGGCGTCGTACGGTGTCTAAAACTCCTGTGCGACCGTAAAAGTTAGATACGTTTTCTGGAATATTCCATCGCATTCCACTTGACAATAGATCTAAGAAAAACAAATATAATAAGTAGAGGAGGCAAAATTAATAATAATCAAAAATAAGTGGAAAATAGCTGAACACGAGACATTATATTAATATGGCGGATCGACGAAGGTGAGAACCTTGGCGACGATATACTTTTAGAGAAAAACTGGGCCAATTATTACTCACACTAACCCCATTTTGGTATTGATAGAAGCAGCGCAGTAAAAATAAAGAAGGAGGAATTTTTTTGTTTCTATTGACATGTTACCCGATGAGTCACAATGACAACAGACGTAACGTGACGTCACATATCAAATTTTTTTACTACAAATTATAAGTTACAAAATTTGTGCGAGAGGGACTTTTTAGGTTTTAAACTTTAGTCATTTTTATAAGGATTACAAGATAAACAGAGGAACAAACAATTTTGTTAAGTTAAAAATGAACTTATTTACGCAAACAGCTTGACTGTGATTAGTGCAGCCTTTTTCCTTTGAAATGAGTTTATTCTTGCATATACTGTAAATGATCACGCTTACTTAAAATTTGGAATTTTGGGGTGGGCGTTTATTAGACTGCCACGCTAAAAATGTTTTATTTTTGTGTTATGTAAAAAACCTTTCTTTCTGAAATATAAAATATATATAAAAACAGAATATCCCAATGGGCTATTTAAGAAAAAAAAGATAGATATAATCATTGCGATACAAATATTGCGATACGAAATTTCACGATGTAGAGATGAAAGCTGTTTTGAGTAGAAGTTTGTTTTTTCTAATTTTCGAAGTATTTGACTAAACGCCTCCCATGACTCTAGTAATATAATCAAACTAATAGGTGGCTTGTGTAAAAAAATCCACGGGTTCGCCCGTTTATACCGCATTGTGTGCGTCTCGCTTATTGCGGTACCATTTTGTGTGACACACAGACACACGTATAGGGGTCTTATAATACAAATATCAACCCCTGAGCCCTTATTTGTGAGAGGCGCTCGCTCGAAAGTTGGCGCCTAATCGAGCATTGACGGTTTAATACGAAACGGTTTAATACTAAGCCAGTTCTCACGCATAATGATTCAGTAACCCTTCACCAACATTCATAAATCTTATATTTATTGGATGGCCTGGTATTGTCAAAGTCAAAGACGGAAACAACAATGTCTTGTTGTACAACAAGAAAGGTCTAAACTTTCTATCTTTCTATCTATTTTTCGTAAAGCTACTGACAAAGAAGTAAATTGTATTGACGTTTATCGTTTGACAACATCTAACTACAGAAAATAGCAGTTTTTTAGCCAAATTTAAAAAAGCCAAAACAAGATCAGTTGCAATAACCTTCTGGATTTGATGCAAATGTTGAAAGGTACGGACTACCTATTTTATTACAAATAAATTAGCGTCAAATTTTTTAACATATTTCACGCATTCTTGTATCTGGCATTGTTTTTAAAAATTGCGGAGATTTAAAATAACCTTGTTAACTAATAAGCATTTTCAATCGGTTTATACGGGACCCAGCGCGTGTCAAAGGCGTTAGCGACAGGCTTTGTAAAGCACGCCATAATTTTAACTTTACAGCAACCATAATGATAGTTCTAAATCTAAACAAATATAATGGCTGCAGAAACGTTAAAACACAACTACCTACACAGACTCAAAAATCAAGTCAACTTTCCACGATGTTTCTCAATGTGGTCACAAAAAAATTGAAAGTTTAATGTCATATACATAATGTCATATACGGCGTCAAGAACACATCAAAAACACATGCCTTTACAAAATATCACAGCACAAGATCCATTAAAAATGTTAACAGTTTTAAATCCATGTTCGATGGTGTAACATAAATAACTGTGTTTCAAGATAAACATTCATTAGCAAAATGCAGAACGAACAAAACGCTGGCGAATTTGTGTCACAAACTTTGGTTCAAAAAACATTTATGGTTATTCCAATTTTTTGTTTTCTCTTTGTACATGTGTTTGAAAAATTGAAACAATGAAATTCAAATCGAAGGCTTTCTTTTTTTAACTTAACGTGGTTTTTACAACCTTTCGAAAATAATTCTGGTTTCTATAAACACAAACAAAATAGCTGTATCAGTCAATAAATACAATATAAAATGTTTTATCGATCTCGGTCAGCGTAATCGCCTGGGTAGCTATATGTCCATACTTTTGGCCTCGGTATAGGTAAACAAAGTTTATATTGCATTAATTTTGATATTATATATTATATTATTATATTGTATTGTATTAATATAAAACATACATAAGACATAGCATAGCGCTGATAAAATCTTTAATATATTCTAAAAAGTTTGTGTAGTGAAAAGGTAAGAATTGCGCAATCGCAAATGTATTACATACTTTATCACAGTATAACTTATTTTCATCAACACTGTATAAGAACTAAAGCAGGATTATTTTTGTATTGTAACTAACGTGTACATTCACGCAAGCTGAAAACAGAAACAACACTGAAGTTGGTAAAAAGAAGAGAAATGTTGAAAAGCCAATCTTCACGTTTTTTCTATCATGTATATATTTTTCAAAAAGGAAAATCTGTGTTCAATCAGTTTTCATACATTTCCACATAACTGCTAATAGGAAGAGTTATTGGTTTGAAATTCCAAAAAACACGCCTTTTTATGAAATTACCCAAATTCTAAACTAGGATGGTCATTATACTTTTCCTAATATTTTTCCCAAGCATTTACTCGTTATTTGAAGACAAACAGAGGATAAAAAATATAAAACGTATAGAATTGGTGCAGAAACAATTGTAGAACCCAAATTAAAATAAGTTTTTCTATAAAAATACAAAAAAGACTCTAGGGGCACAATATATTTTGATTTTATTTTCAATTACCTGGTTTAGATAAAAAAATTGATTTACAAACATGTTTTAAAGTTAAGGTTCAGTGAGAATACCTCGAGAGCTTTAGGCAAGACATATGCCACAACAAAAATTTCTAATTTGTTGTAATAAGAAATAAAAGTGAAAAGTGAAATCATACAAATGTTACATAATGCCACATTTATTGATTTCCGTCGCCGCTATGCGGGGCGGAATCTTTAAAATCGCCTGATGGAAGATAGATATATAGATAGAGAGAGACAGCGCAGAGCCCGGACGCTGCTAAGTTTTTTTTTTTTGTCCAGGCTAAACGCTCGGAAAATTCCATTTTTTTCGAAAGCCAATGAAGATGCTCTATTATAATCTCTGTCAATTAAATGACCAATCTGAACAGAGAGTGTACTCTTCGTGTAACCAGAACATTCCGTGTGCGGCCATGACTAAAAGTGCATTTTGTTGGTCGCCCCTTGCTGGTCTCTTTGGTTTGGTCGTAGCAGCTTTATTGATGGGGAGCTAAGCACTATTTTTTAAATTCGTGTATTTTATCAGGTAAGAATTATTTTATATATAGCTAAGTGAGAAAGGTGTGCTGGCTAGCTAGCTATCTCAATTTTTGGTGCTGACTTGGATCTCCTTTTGATTGGTGCTGACATTATTTACTTGCTAGCTAGCTATGGAGCTAGCTACACAAAATAGTGCTTTGATTAGAGTGCCTTTTTTTCTTAAAGAGCAAGCAACAAAAAACCTTTATCCTGCCTTGCGTAGTTCTTCCATGACTGAAATAACTTCCAAATGACACTTTGTGGGACTACCTTCTATCAGATATAAAGATATTTTTTGCAAAAAAGTTGTCGAAACGTGACAAAAGTTTATTGTTGCTTGCACTGAGCAGTCGGTGAACTGATAATTAACCTGTAACCGATGCAGGATAATTAGATGCTACGCCTAGTATAATTAGCCGTTAAAAGCTTCTTTGTGTTCTTTACAGCTAACTGCGTCTTTTCCATGTTTTTTCTTGAAATCAGAATAGTTTTGTTGTTTAATAATATATACGACATATGTACTGCTAGCTACAGTAAACTTATAACTTTTTTGCAAAATTGTTTCTTGTTCTTTTTCTTGGTTTTAATTGAAGCACAACTTTATTTTGATCTATATAAATATAGATGGCTATGGGGAGACTGATAACGAAGAAAAGTTAAAATTTAAGTAAAAAGATAAATATCGTATAAGTAGCTGTATAAGCGGCTAATTATACTGTACACACCGTATATATAATTATTCTGCGTAGATAAATAGAATGTCTGTATATTTTATATGGCTAGCCTTACAAATCCTGTCTATTATTTCCAGGAAAGGCCATAGCTTAGATAAGGAGTCTTAGAGTATTTAATGCTCATTTTGAGCTATGCAGAGGGCTGTTGGATGCTACAGGGAGTTGTTTGGTAGAGCGGGGACCCTAATTGGATCAGATCCAATTAGGGTCCCCGCTCTACCAAACAACTCCCTGTAGCATCCAACAACCCACATATTGTGTCATCTCCCCAATTTCTCTCACATGGCTTAGGTTAACCCGGGGCTATGGTAGCATTCACTCACCAATATTGAATTGCCGCCAAGGGGAATCGAACCCCGTTCTCACGCACAAAATGCCAGAGTTATAACCACCAAGCTATGGCGCCATTGAAAACGGCTAACTATTCTGTTACTGGCTAATTATCAGTTCTCCTTGTGCCTAATTTGCTTGAAAATCTTTCTTGAACTCACCCAAAGTATCACAAAATATTTTTCTAAGATTTCTTAGATACTTGATTTTTAAAAATCTCACGAAAAGGACCATCGATTTTTCAAATCCGCAAATTTATTGTGTGTGTATATGCCCTTTTATGTTTCAACTTGTTGAATTCAATTTGTCAAACAAAACAATGACCAATCAGTTTCCTCAAAATGAAAACTTGCAACTAATCCGACTCCCCGAAAGAAATTCAAATTTGAGAATTCGAATCAAAAAAGAATAATAAAAAATCAGTTGAATTCAATAAATCGATTTCAAAAAAATAAATCCTGTATTGTCCACAGGTTTCAAAATCATGCATCGCTTGCTTAATATGTTACTTGTTTAACAAAGATGTCAAAAGCCGGCCTGATTAAATTTATATACATATTTATATATATAATATACATGTGCATCACATCGCATGGATTTATATCTTTGTATTAAATTCCCTTTTTAAAGCAAAGAGGCAAAGAGAGGTTAAAGAGACAATATTTAAACAACCTGGTTTTAATTCAGTTTATGGTAAAATTGTATTCTTGTTTCTTATTTTTAAAACGTACTTTCTTTTTCAGATCAGCTGTTATCAAACCATGCACCATCAGCATTTTCAAAAAATTTTCAACAAGAGAGTAAATTTTGAAGGCCTAAATACTGAAATATTCAAATGCTAATATGTATTTATTCCTGAATTAATAAACAATGAACTACTTCATCATTCAAATTGAGCTCGTTCAGAAGTTATTATATTCGAATCGTCAAGTTTCTACATAGCAAGATTTGTATTCTGGAATTTCCAGAATTTTCCTGATCACTTTTAAAAATATCCAGTTGAAGTTTTAACTGTTATTTTAGAATACTTCATATTAGCTATGTAAAATTTTTATTTATTGAGTTGTATTTTAACATTGCAGGTTAGTTACAAAAATAGTTGAGAATTGTGATACTCGTGATTTGTTTACCCCATAATTCTCCGTTTTCAAGGTCTACTTTAAATTTCAAAATCTTTCAGGCTAATGACGGAAATCTTAAAGCCGCAGGGCTTCTTGTTCACCGTAATACACAATTCCCGACCATATATATATAGAATCTATTTTTAAACGTATCGTATGTGAGACTAATTCTAATTCAAAATAGAGACATTTATTTTATTAAAGAAAAAACTCTTACCTTCGTGTGATTTCAACTCTTTCATTTTTGTTGTTAAATTCTTAATATCAATGTCATGCTTTTGAACATTTGAAGCAATTTTTTGAATATCAGCACCATGCTCCTTTATTATTTCTTGATTTGCTTGCACTTGTTTATAAAGATCTGTATACTGAGATATTATTTTTACAACACGAGCATCAACATCACAAATGTTTTTTTGACTTTCCATTAATGCTGATACTTCATTTATCAACATTTTTACATCAGACGCGGTACCTTCGTGCAATCCTAATAACTTCTTTTGTCCCTCTTCCAAATATGTTATTACACTCTTGAAATAAGTTAACTTATGTGGATCTAATGGTCCAGTTTTTAAATCTAGCATATCTACACTTCTGCAGCCCAACCCACTTTGTATATCTTCTAGTTCAGTCCATTTTCTCAAGAACTGGCTTATCCATGGATACTGGATTACCATAGTGATATAAAAAGTGTCGCATTTGACGAGCTCTTAATGAATTGGCACTTAATCCTTGATCAGTTAAAGGTGGGGTACTATCATCCCAACCATTTACAGGAGCATCTAAATCTGTGCAATGTTCCAAGAGAATCACCATTAAAGGAATATCAAATTCTGTTGAATCGGGTTGTTTTGTGTCTGGATATAACAATTTCCATTGTGCTTTTGTAATTCGATGTTTACTTTTTAATTTACTTAAATTGTTTAAACTTTTTCAATTCTTGAAACAAAAGAGAGAGAGAGATCCTCTGGCAGTCCTTGATAAGCAGGATTTTTAAACTTATTATGAAGAACATTTCGAACAGCTTTTTTGTTATAACATTCTGAACCTAAACACAATCTCATCCAGTTGTGCATCTGTGTAACTGGAGCAGTTTGTGAAATTGCAGCTGTAACAGCAGCGGCAGCCATCTTTTAGCATCTTCAGCACATTTTTTCTGTACTTCTATTTTTCCTCTGAACCTAAATTAGAGTAAGAATCAGCTTGTGAAAATGATTTATATACATAAAACAAGTAATACACAAGTTTAGTTCCATTCTATCACGTAACCCTTGCGCCAAGGACTTATTACATTACCATATTAAGTCTTTGTGTAATAAAACATTGCAACATTGAGAAGATATTTTTAATAACAGTAACTAGTCAGAGACACGAAAATTACACATTATAATAGACCTATTTCTATATCCATTCACATTGTTTTCTCTGATAAAAGTTGAAGTTTGACATGACAAGCATTTTAGGGACAAAATTGTACAGAAATTAATTTCTTTTTAGGCAGTATGTCAGAACCATTCGAGTAACTATTTTGTAATTCTTTCAAAGGCCAATTTTTAAATTTCTTTGTGAAGTGATCAGCACAAGGAAAAATTTGCTTTTGATTGAGCAAAATTGCCAGGAAATTTCATTTGACTGAAAAAATACAAAGGTGGTAACTCTCTAAATACAAAATTTAAGAAGTGGGATATCATCTCTTCTGTCAACTTCATATTTTGGAATTTCAATTAATTTATTTACCTAATACAATCTACGATAGAGGCTTAAAATGTGACAAGAATAAGCAAGAACATTCCAAGGAAAGGTTAAAGTGCAACTTACCCCACCAAGTGAAATCTTATTCACAAATGTGTAAAATGCGATTTTTAAATACGATTTTATTGGACATTTTTATTATTTTTGTTGCACCTTCGTATATATTTTTAAACATTTTGTTTCAGCGGGTATAAATATTAAATAATGCAGATGACTTTTAATAATTCAAATAGACCTAATACATATATATATATACGAAAATACAGATTAACATGTATATGATATCAGTTATGAATAAACTTTAAGTTTACAGCCCAGTAGTGCAATAATGGTTTGTGTATTAATTTGTCATACAGATTAACATTTGTGATAATATGGGTTAATAACATGAATCAGCCAAACATTTGCCCGTTCTAATGTTATGTTTATTATTCTTTGTGTTAAACAAGCTAGGTAGTATTGAATATGATATGAGCAGCTGGCTAGCTGGCTGACTTGTGCCAACAAACGTGAAATTTCAAGCTGTTTACCAAAATTGGTGATGTTGCTGGCATATATCATGTGTCTCCAGTTATTAAGTGTACCTTATTTTTCAAACACCACCTGTAAAAATAAAATTAGCCAGGCTTATACTGACAGGAGTGCTTTTGAGGTGATAGTAGACCTCGTGGGTGCCTTGGTTATTTACTTCCAAGCGAGGGTAGTTTGAAGTGCTGGAAGTGTTGTTGTTGATGATGAAGTTTGTAGCACTAGTGCAAAAAAATTATACATTTTAACTGACACCAAAAATGCGAAATTATATGAGAATGATTACAATGTTATTGTAAACTTTTCTATCTTGCAGTTAGTTACACTGGATCAATGACTTGAAAAAAAGAAGGGTATTGTGCTTTATTTCTGAATTAAATTGCTCATATTGTGGACAGTCAGAAAGATTTGAAACTTTACATGATTGGGAAATCGTGACCGGATTGGGAAATCGTGACCGGCTCAGGTATTATCATGAGAACAGTATTTACTTTTCGTGAACTTAGGAAGGGGCGTGGCGCCATTAAATCTTTTCCTTGTTGTATAAATATGCTGCCACCAATAACAACGAAGATATACAATAATAAAACAATGTACTGCATAATGCATATGAAGATAATGCTAACGAAAGTATTTTCCTTGCAGCTAAAGAAACGAAGGAATTTATATCTGCAGGTCACCTGATGACTGTGGTAGATTGCCATATTTCATTATAGATTGGACATGGGAAAAAAGAGGACACGCTTCAATAAATGGCGTTGTATATTGACCTGTATAAAAATCTCAAGCTTGTCACTATTGGTAAACTAACAAATTTGGCTATTTTGATTGATAGAACTATCATGTTTGCAATGCAAATTACAGTAAATCTTCAGACGCTATGAAAGGTGCAGGAGTCGTTATGTGTTTGCACGTTCCATAGAAAAAATCAATTTGAGATATACATTGTACATTGGGGATGGTTATACTTTCTCTTTCAATGAAATAGTTGCCTCACAACCATATGGTGTAGATGTTTTTATCGACAAAAAGGAATGAGTAGGACACATGTAAAAAGTAAAAGGGGTGGTGTTGTCAGATGCAGGAAAAATTATGGGAACAGGAAGACTATAACTGAAAAAGCAATGAAAACACTCCAAAACTATTATGCAATGGTAATAAGGCAGAATACAGATATAACATTAATTCAATGAAGAAATCTGTTTGGGCATCGTTATACCACAATTCAAACCTCAATGATCTAAAGGAGCGACATTTTCTTCCAGAACACGCAACAGCTGGTGTCTAGGGCAATCAGAGCAGCTAACTGGTGAATCTATATGAAGTACAGTTAAGTTTTCCTTTGGCTAGTAATGAATTGTTAATTCACATCTTCAGGAATTTAATTAATGAAGATTTATTGTCACAATGTTTACCCAGAAAAACGCAAAATAATAACAAATCAGTCAACAATTTTATTTGGAATAAATGTCCAAAAAACACAGTTGAAAAATTATTGAAACGGCAGTTGATTCTATGGTTTTTGGTTTATATTGGGTTATATGATGTTTTAAAAAGATGCGGAATTATAGGTCTGAAAAGTTTATCAATTTAGCAACAAAAACGAAAAGACAGTTTTTGTTTGCGTAACGTGAATTAGAAATCATCAAAACTCGGAATTGGCCGTAGAAAGAAGAAAATATAGAAGAACAAACTTTTAAAGAAGCCTTGTCATGGGTATACATTTGCATACTTTGTTTGAAATAAATATTTCAAGATTAATTTTGAGGAAATGTGTACAAAAGATATAGATTTAGGGAGTCAATGCGTGAGCTTTAAGAAAGTGACCAGTGACACAAGCATATATATTATAATATAGAATGTCAACAGGACAAATCATATACGATATATATCTTATCAATCAACATTTTAAGAACAACAACTTCAAGTATATAAATTCTAAATCAACAAAACAGTTCTTTCAGTGCATTGGTGGTCGAGCAATATCTTGACAACCACGTCTAGCTGCGCCATCTTTTTCAGAGTTTGGTTGCTCCCAACTATGGAGTCCTCATTGCATCCTCGAAGCAGTACAGTGTATAGTTTCCTTCATAAAATGGAACGTTCAAGAAACCAAACTACTGGGAGTGCCTCAACAGTAACAAGCTATATTTGCCTCAGCGTCGCAGAGAGCACATGGGGCTAAATGAACATTTAGCTCATGTTAATTGCGGTGACTGCAGTAATGTCTCTGTTGCCTCATACTTATTAATGTTCTTAGGGTCACATAAGGGAACTTTACTTGGAACAATATTGGCCAATACAGGATAGAAGACTTGTCTCACCTACCTGCTTTAAGATGCCTCGCTTATTAGGGCAGGCCTAAAAATACCTGCACATTATCCATTTCAAGTTTGGCTCTGTAAACAACCAGTTAGAGCTAAAGATTCCCACCCGCCCTCCCTATACCATTAATAATGCTGTGTAGGGTTTGCCAAACTAACAACACTTCTTTTGTTTTTATGTGATGCCACTCTGGTCAACCGATGCGGATTATCATTGACTCGTTACCACATAGCGTTCGCCACCGCATTAAAGACGGAGTTAGCGGAGTTAAAGTTTATAACTGGTTTGAACTGGCTTATCCCTCACGCATCAACTAAGATGGCACTTGCTCTAGCTGCACGGTTTCCTTGAACAACCATTTGGCTAAAAATGTTGTGAAGCTTTTAGTCCAGCAGTGGGAGCAAGAGTCCTGGCTAATTACCCATTGCGCGTTTTAACTGATGGGGATGTCAGGCTTCCTAAGTCAGCCAAAAATTTGGACAGATACACGTGTGTGGCCTGTTGATTATATCATTACTTGATATTATTACTGTATGCTGTTATTAATTTATAATATAATTATTTATATTGAAGAATAGAAGAGAATAATGAGATATGCCGTGGTAGACATTCAAGCTTGTCGGACCATTGAAGTGCATTATGATGAAATGCCGTGGGAGACACTCACAATGGAGTGCGGCCTAGATATACATGTCATTGTGAGTGTGTCATACCATTGAAGTGCATTATGATGAGGAGAATAACGAGATATGCCATGGGAGACACTCACAACGGAGTGCAGCCAAGATGTGCATGTCATTGTGAGTGTCTCATACCATTTAAGTGCATATGCTGGGGTTATTACTGTTTTTGTATCTGCACATGTATCTGTCCTGCCTGTTATTGTTTAATCTTATTGCCTGGTATCCCGATTCATGCCCCAAATATACAATTGCGTTTCAATGCGAAGGATCTTGTATAAATTTAATTCATAATACAATGTTCTCTCTCCAATCCAGACAATTAATACCAAATAATATACATATGGAAGATTGTGGAGAATCAAGTACCAAACTTCAGTGACATTAATCGTACTGCTATCTCTCACTACACTAAGGTGACCACTAATAAAATGAAAACAAAAGTAAGGATATTAAGGAGAATTAAGGAGAAATATTGACATTTTTAAGGATATTTTGCTGCGAACGAGAATAAAAAACTAAAAAAATAAGGATAATTAAGGAGAAAACCAATTTTAGTTCCCTATCTTTAATGTTACATACTATGTTCTATGATAAGAAAATTATACATACTACACAAATATACATATAAATTATGCCCTAAAGAAAAGAAAATATAGGATTTCAGGTAACAGGGAAATATATGTATTACACTTCACTGGTGATGAACAATACATGAACACATTTCCAAAAAAGTTACGATCAGAAAAATTAAGAAATAAGGATAAATTAAGGAGAATAGCTAAAATTTTAATTTTTTTAAGTATATTTAAGTATATACTTTTAAGGAGATTTTCTTTTTCTAAGGCTTTTAAGGAATTTAGGGAGGAGTGGTCACCCTGTACACCTCTCCTAGACGTGGTCGATTGTGCCCCTTAACTCCAGTTCTAACCAACATACCCATATCCCTCTAATGTAATGGGAGTTTTTAAGGTTATTCAACGCTCTTCCGAGACATTTGCGGGACCTTTCTGGAGTACCAGTAACCCTCACTGCCAGGTCACCAAAACAATAGAACTTATAACACAAATAGCTCTCCCTGACCTTCATTTCAGGTCAAATGTTGTAGCAGAAGTCGACGGCGTCCTCGACAAAGACAAAGCTTAAATGAGCCGAAAGATTAACAAAGGTATCAAAGGAAAGGTATTTCTTCTAACAGGAACATCTTTGGGGTTATAAACTATTATTGAATGTAGGTTGATGCCTTCTGATTTTTTTGAATTCATTAAAAGTCCTAAGAATGACTTTGTGTGAAGAAATGAACCGATAATTACTTTGCTTCACCTAGCGCCCCCATCATTTTTCCTGCCACATAAATGCCAAAGCCAAAAGAGCTTACCGCCGAAAATGTAAACAACGGAAATTTATCTATAGCTAAAGCTAGATAGTCATATTTTTAGTTATAATGACAAGTATTTAGGAATATATAATATATATATAGCTATATACATTCGAGTCAGTGTAATACATATCAATTAAAACTATATAAAAAAACGCATAAGAACAAAGTAGCTAGCTATAGCTATGGTTGTCTAAATTAAAGAAACGTCCTTGTAAGCATTGCTTGTTGTGTGTGGTGACTAAAAATTAAATAGCTACTATAGCTCTAGCAATAGCAAGTATATACTGTTTCAAAGCTTGCCTCCCACTTAAGTAATCGAAAATCAACCCAAAGTATTGTATTAATTAGAATATAATATTTCTTTATACTTGTTTTTTATTTGTTTGCAAGTTGCAAATATTAGCTCAAGAAGAGAAGAAGTATTGTGCCAGTCGCCATCTTGGTTTCATGAAGGGCTTGTCTTGTGACCACACTCCAGGAAGATAATTTCGCTGACTTTGTCGCGGCCCTAGTACACGGTAGTTCACGGCCGGACATTCAGTCTGCGCATGCGCAAACTTTGTCTACGTTATTTTGAAATTCAATATGGCCCTTGACCGCGTGAGATTTTACTCTTTTTAACCCTGATCGATTTCGATAAATAAGCAAATTAAATGCACGCGAAAAATTGCTGACTCAGACCTTGATTCACAACGCGGGACACTTTTTTCAAAAAATTTTGTTGTCAGGTAGCTAAGAGCATCGATTTACTGGAAAACTTTAGGACAATGTGAAATGCTGTTTAACGTGACGACTATGGACGTGTGATGTTGAAAAAAGTTACCGGCATTGAAAATTATATTTATTGTGGCCTATTGAGACTTTAATTTATAATGATGACGTCACACAATATGAAAATAAATGAAAATCATCAATTTTATTTTTCAAGTGCATGAAACGATAGATTTTGTGTTGGAGAGCAAAAGTTAAAAAAACAGTGAATGGTAATTTGCTACACAAAACGAACAAACACCCTGTAAAGCTTAGTTAATGACGTCACATGTCTTAACAATGTTCCGCCGTACAAAAACCTAAAGCACTACTATACCTACAGACAAAAAATAATTACATGGCTAAAATTAATTTTATTTAGAAAGAATCGGATCCTTCGTCAGAAGAAGAAGAACTTTCTTCATAATTAACGTCAATGTTATCACAATCAACGGTTTTAACTGTCCTCTTCTGTCAATTTTAATACGTACAATTCCTTTATCTTCTCATCTTTTTCTCTCGTAAGATTTTATTGACTCTGTTTTATATTGGTCTGTAACAAAATACACAACCGATGAACGAAGCATTATTCGTTTAAGAATAAATTCGGATACATTTCCAAATGTAGTCAGCTTAACGTTTTCCAGCTGCTGCAACAACACCATGCCATCGAATATATGTGCTGCATCTAAGGGGATGTCACAAATAGAATCTGAAACGTGTGATTCCAGAGCTGTAAAAAGTTAAAGCGAACAATTTTAGGCTAAGTAAAAATTTTGAGTAAGCCACTAGTTACGAATAATTTGTCTTTTGACATACTCAGATCTCCATCGATTTTTGTTCTTGTATCAAGGTTTATATTTCTCAGATGAAGCGGCTCGGCTCTTTTTGTACCTGTGTAACGTGGCATGATAGTTTGCAAAGGCTTGAAAGATCTTTTTCTTTCCCTGTAATCTATTCTTGGAATGCGCTCAGACTCGCTTACATGATTGGTTCCTGTTTGAAGCTGACAGTGACTCGGGATTTACGTCATTATTATCCCAAACAAATGTTACAAATTGTGATGGTTGAAGTGATGTTGGACAATACGATGCAAGTGTTTGCATCGCAACTCCATGGTTAGCCAGAGACGTTTCTACGTGGTTGACTTCATCGTAGCTACGATATCCCATGACCAAAACGATTAAGCCATTTTATCATATCTTTGGAACCCGTTTTACGTTTAGTACAAGGATAACAACACATGTTTTGTACAACGATGCCGTCCATTAGTTACGTTATAAATGATATCTTGACATATGGAATTTATTATCGATTTCTTTCTTTCTCCTATCCGCGAGAAACTCTGCGAACTAGATAAGATGTAAGTTAGCAAACTTTGAAGCAATGGCGGTATAACAGTTTTCGTTGTGATGAGGTTGTCCTCATCGGGTGGCCATTGTTCGAATGAAAGAGGCATCGACAAAATTTCATCTCTAACGGCGTCACCAATTTTTTCTGATTTGTTCCTCTAACGATGGTGGTTTACAATTTTCTTTCATTTTCTCCATTTTCTTAAATAACACGTTAATAATTTCTCCCTTCTCAATATTTTTGTTGTAGAAAAAAGATTTTCCAAATTTTGGTGCCCAATAACTAACAGTCTTCCATTTCTTTTAAAACAATTTCTATCAAAGTTCTTTTGTCAGGCTTTTTTAATTGCTTTTATCGTGTGTTATATAAAAGTCTATGACCTTGTCCGTGTCAATAACTTCACAATCTCTAACCACTGCGACTCGATGACGGCATCTCTCAATTGTGCTTGGCATAACTTGTGTGAAGGTCTTGTATATTCTTTGTAGCATGATCTATGATAGTGTAGCTCTTGGGCAACACAATGCTTGATGTATCCAATCCCGAGACATGTGCTGATAATCGAGGTATGTCATTTTTGTTAATCGCATTTTGCTTGAGAGTATTTGCTGCAACATCAGTAGTACATTTTACAAGAGCTTCATAACCTCCCCCTTTTTTAGATTTTTTTCGAAAGCAGATACAACATTCTTTGTCAGCAATAATTTTTCCTAAAAATATGAACAAATAGTTTTTTCCGTAAAGTTGTATGTGTTATGAAGCATATGGGTGTTATGTATTCACATCGCTAAAAAAGTTCACACCTGAACGATTTCTCTTTCTTGCTGAGGCTCTTTTCGGTGTTATTTTATCTTCTTTTTCTTTATCAGAGTCGGTTTGGCTGCTCTGTTCTCGTTTTAATTCAAGACGACGCAACGTCTTTGAGTGCGTGTATTGATCATAACATTTTTGGTGGAATTTAAACGAAGAAATAGATTTGTTAGGATCGTTCAACAGCTCGGTGACTTTTTCATCTTCTCGTATGCGACTATAATGCAAAAGGTTTATGTAGAGGGCCTTACCAAAAAGCTAAGTAGCGCGTTCAACGTTTCTTATCGAAATATCAGTGAAGCTTCTTAAAGGAAGGATGTTGCTGTAGCTTTCGATATGAATTATACAATTATCACTATTATTTTTACTTTTTTTCTTTGGCGTTAATAGCAGTTTGCGACTCATCTACATTTCAAACTATTCCCGGAAAGACTACTATTCCCGCTTAAGTTACGATTTTTTTTAATGTACAGGTAGGAGGGGGGGGAGTCCCTTTTTTCTTTTAAATACATAGACAGTTTTTTAATGACTTTTATCTAAAATTTGAAACTATTTGATAATTTATATGAAATAAATAAATAATTTTTACGTATTGGTATATTTTGGTTTTAATTTTTGTTTAAAATCAATTACTTTTGAGAAGTATACATCCCCTGAATATTTTTATATTGGAATGCGTGTGTTCGATATCAAAATTCGAAATGCGTTAAATATGGCGTCTTAAAGTAGTGTAAAAAGTTTGCAAGATTTATTTTATTATTTCAATGATATTTGTCGAATGAAATAAACCTATTGTGTCCGGTAAAGATATTTTTGTTTATTTTTATCTATAGTTTGATTTTATGTAGGTTAGAAATTGTCCTAAAGTATTGCATAGTTTTCCATTTATTTATGCTCTCAGCTACCTGACGATTTCTTGAGCAGTTGAAATCAAGGTATCATAATACCTGGAAAATCACATCAAAGCGAAAAATGCACTATATCTTTCTCCAGCCGGTTATGCCAACTTATTGAATGGTTTTATAGTGAAGCGGAGAGGTTAAGGAACTCAAATCCAGCTGCCTGAGTTATGGCCACTTTTTTTGTGGATGTAGTGAAACATCAAAAATGACCCTTTTTGACGCTCAAAATGGATACCATTTATAGCACTTGCAAGGTATCTAACTGTAAGTTTATTTGCATATATTATTTCAGTGTGCATAGGTGTAGCAGCCTATTAATAGCTCAATTCCTCCTCCCCCGGACCCCCCTTGGTGCTTCCAGCTGCAAACTTTAGAGAAAATCCAGTTGACGGTCCGACTCATTCTTCTGAGGACTTCAGGGCATAAACATGACATATTTTCATTGGTAACCCAATTAAGAATTGTTTTTTAATGCAGGTTGGCAAAAAGTTAATGTTTGCCTGGGCTGCCCTTAAAACTGTTTGTTTTCTGTAACTTAACTGACTTTAAAGATCATTTCACCAACCTTACAAATTTTACCGAAAAATGGCTTAAAAATTTTATTGAGGTTGGATAAATATGGCTCTGGTGAAGCGATTTTTCAAGTTGCTGAGACCAACATGCAAAATAAAGTCCCAGATCGTCTTATTTTTGTTGCATGTTTAAATATACTTTCAGCAAAAAAATCCACACCTGGTGTATAGTTTTTGCTTTTTTATTTACAGTGAAATACACAAGAAGGATGATGAAAAGACACGAACGAACATACAGAAAAGTGTTATCATAATTGGTGTCGATGTTTTGCTTTTTACTTTTGATGGACTTAACTTGATACTTGACGAGCATAAACATTCAGTGCTAAATTATGTGATGCAGCTTACAGTTTACTTTGGCTCAAACGATGTATATATTAAGTAGACTTTTGAAGCATAATATATAAAAAATTCTTGCCTGCAGTTTTTCAGTTGTATAACCACTTTCCGTGTGACGTAGTTGTTTTGATTTCAATGGGCATGCGCGCACTTTTGTGTAGGTAAAAAAGCAGGACTCGCACAGGGCAATAAGGTTATTAATGAAGGGGTCATCAAAATTGCTTACGCTTCATTATGAGGGAGGGGGGAGGGGTCAAGTGGTTTGATGACATAAGCAAATCAAAAAAATTAACAGCATATTTTATAATGAGTGTGAAAAATATCAACTATATAAAGCGTTTGTATTCGCCATATTCTATATCTTGCATGTAAAATATAAAAGTAAAATATAAAACTGTAAATATTTAAAACTTTTGTAGGTTCTGGTAAGACAAACAGTGTTTGTTTTCATTCATAAACTAATTCTTTACGGATTTTTTTGATTTTTTTTGGGAGGGGGGGAGTTTAAGTAGATGCTGACATAATTTTGGGAGGGGGGTCAACCAAATGATCACGACTGATTACATGGGGGAGAAGGGAGTAAAAAGTAAGCAAAAAATTGATTACGTAATATGTGAACGCTCCCTAATCACCACAATTTTTAGAAAAAGATGTTATTGGAAATAAAATAATGTTGTTGTTGTTGCATAGATCATGTTGAAATCACAAGTCTTACTACTGTACCGTAATGTACTCATAAGGGGCGTTTATTCGAGGCGATAGTAAAAGTATACTTACATACTTACTTTTTTCCTAAATCTTAGGTTTAAGGTTGGAAATTTAGTTTTTCGCTTTTGAAGTTCATTGTCTAAAACATGTGAATATCTTTTATTTTCTGTTGTGAAGATATATATTATAGGTATCCTTAAAAACTGCAAAAGAGACGAAGTATAAAAAATTTAATAGACGCCCCCCCCCAAAAAAAAAAAAAATGTCAAAAAAATTAATAAACGCCCGAAGCATTACCGTATATGACCGGTTAATTTTTTAGTGCTTTAGCATCCCGTCCCAATACGAGCACAGATTTATAAAATTTTATATATATTGGTCCGTGTTGACATAAGCATTCATGTCAAGCCATACTTGTGCAACATTTAATCTGTGGTTTAGAAATGTGCTTGTGTTTTGTGATGCAGATTTTGCAACAAAAAATTATCACTCGGTTCTAGGGCGAAAAGAGTAACATATACAACACAATATTGGGACCGCAAGAATACAAGAAAGCTATAGATTTTGATTTCAAAATATAAATATTTTTCTATTTCCTTACAGTCACTCAGGAAAAATTATTCTCCCAATGGTACACTCAAAACAACAACGTTTTCGATTTTGTAAAAGTGCACCATCCTGATTCACGTTGTTTTTATAAAGAACACTCAACTTGAAGAAAGTTCTTAACTTTCTTAATTTAAGGCCTTAAAATGTTCTTAATTTTCCTTTCATTTCGCCATTTTTGAAGTTTAAAGGAGATTCTTGGTATTTACGAAGCCTTAAATGTTTTTAGCATGTTCTAATGTTTTGTACCTCTAAAGCCATATGTTCTTATATGGTTTGTTCTTATAAAAAACGTGTCAGCAGTCTAAATGTTAGAAGATTTAGCTGCTTAATCAGGTCGGTTGTATTAGTTAACGTTTTTGTAATTGATTTCCTTCGTACGTTGTGGTGCTAGACTTAAGCCATTAATAGTTTCAATTGCAAAAGCTGTATAGTATCAAATTCCAAGTAAAAATAGGGAGATTTTCAGACACATACTAAACATTTGCCTTAGTCTGGTATTCCAACTTCTAGGGTTGATTTATATATATATATACTATAATTGTTAAAAAAACCTATTTTTTTATCCTTGTGTTTATTCCTCTTTTCTTTTCGTGGTATTCCGATGGGGCTTGTACACATTTCGGTAGGGATTTGTTGTGGATCAGCCATTATGAATTGGAATAGCTTCTGCGAAAAAATGTAAAATTGAGTAGTGTTACAAAAATGCCTGTAACTTTGTGTAACAAAGTGGCCATTAGCAGAAACTTTCAGGAATGGTTGTTGATGGTTAGCTTTAACTATTTCAATTAATCTTTAGCCTGGTAAAACCGGCAGGGTTCGGATATTTCATGGCTAAATCTGAGAATTAGCTAGCTTAACTTATCGGAAGAGTAGGAACCTTTTTTAACGATTTTGTTTGGGTATTTCAAGTATGTCAACAGTATATTCAATGTTCTTTACATTTGAATATGAAAATGTGTTATAATTGATGTTTTTCCTACAATTTCAGGGCATTTAACTCATGTGGTCGATTCCCGTAGCTAGCCAAAAATATCAAAGTTTGTTTATCGTAAATCCACTCATGCGCAGAATGTCCGCACTCGCAGTGGGTTTGAATGAACGTGAGTAGTCAGGGCGCTATCGGCCATAAAACTTAACGAGTACTCGTATTTTTGCGGACAAATTAAAACATGTAAAAATCAATTCTCTACTACACAAAGAAACAGATTCTCTTTACTGGCCCTTTCAATTTTTCTTGTGTGGTGAAATAATAACAAAAACATTCACATAAAACGTGAACACAATTCTCGCATCAAAAACGCCATCTTTTTACACCACGAAAGGCCGCTTTATTTTTAACTGCCTTACTAAATTATGGATCGGGGGTAAATAAAAAAATATTTACAAGTTTTATAATTTCCAAAAGCTCGAAAAATACTGCGATTTTAATACAGAATTACATAAATAAAAATAAGTAAAAAGGACAAGGTACTTATGTTTTCAATGAAAAACGATGTAAAATATTAAAGCTTTTAAATTTACATCCGACCCCCTACTTATTTTATAAAATGAAAACGTTCGATTTCAAAGCTCGAATATCCGGGTTTCCGGAAATGAGGAGAAATCGAAAGTGTGGGAAGTGTGTTTTACACGAAGAAAAGAAGAAAAAAAAGGCAGTTAGAAATGGCCGCTGTAAAATGCTTTATTCACAATAAAATTTATGATAAGGAAATTATTTTAAGAGCATTCACAGAAACGTCATTGGAAAAAGTCAGAAAAGCAAGGCTTGATTATTTCACTTTTATTTCACTTTTATATACCTTTTATATAACCAGACTTTAGAAATTGAACTTCTTCAAGAAAAATCTTTTTTTTTAGTCATACCAAGGAGGATAGCGAGGTACTATCTGCACTAGAAACAGAAGACATATAACATCTCTGAGATTTCATCAAAAATGTTATGGTAGCTACACACATAAAAAATCATTAGATAAAATATTAAGAAAACGAGAGCAGGAAGAGTCTACGGCTGCAGCCAAAATAATACTGGCCCCGCATCTAAAAGGCGGTCTACGAGAAGAAAGGACATGTCTGGTAGGGTAATGTTTCTCCACGGTTAAAATGATTAAGTTATTACACGCCATACGAGTCCGATCTATTTCGAAATCTACTTTTTTCAATATTTAACTGTTGAAAGTACTATCATCCTCCTCTTTCCTCAAACATTTGTCTTAAGCGCGTAATTTTAATGACATTTTCGGTTTTTAGGCCAAATCATTGCTCCAAAGGACTGTTGCATTTGCTATTCCACAAAAACTGATGCTTCTGGAAATGGATACGCTTTCATTGCTTTAACTTTGTCACAGAGTTGGCTGCGACAAAGTTAAAGCAATGCTGTGATTTGAAGCGAGACAACACACAGCTTCTTGCTGATTTGTCTGGTAAGCAATGGGAAAACATTGTAGCAATGGAGTTGCAGTATCATAGGTCATGTTATCGTAATTACACTAGAGGTAGTAGAATCCTCTCCGATGATGACAATGTCATTGAAAAGCTTTTCCCATTAATCAAGGAGACTGTTTTAGACAACAAAAATGTAATGACATCAAATGAGCTGTTAGACAAATACAATTCTTTGTTGTCAACCAATTCAAAAGCCATATTAGACGCTAGACTTGTTATTGATCCTGTTTTAGCGTACTTCGAAGAAGAGGTGTCGCTTTACACGCCTCAATAGGATTGTCTATCAAACCGTCAATGGTTTAATAAAAAGAACGTTCTCTGATGACTTAATCAAAGAATCCCATTTTTATACAAAACAATTTAATCAGAAATTTGGAAATGCTGATCACAATACGTAGTATAGGATCATGTGTATGAGGTTAGTAGATAGTGGGCAAATTCAATATGTCAAATTGATAAGTCAATTTGTCCAATTGACACTCAATTCATCAAATTAAAATGTCTATTCCCACATAATCGGTCGTCAAATTGGAAGTTGAGATAACAAATCGAGACTGCTTTTGAGACATTTCGAAGAATTACTCTCAAAAGTCGCGTGTCAATTTCAGCCCAGGTTAGTCTTGATAATCTGACTTCACAGCTGACTGCGTATTCCTGTCTGTGGTTTGTACTAAATCACTCCACCTTTGTGTTCAAAGTTAGTAAAATGGTGAAAACTGGAAAGGCAACAACAAACCAAAACGAAAGTTGCTTGGGTTTCATCGAAGACTCTCTTGCATTACTGCTGAGAGCAAGAGAACAAGCAAGATCTCAGATAAGAACGAATGATTCTTCCTCGCCTAGTAATATAAACACGCAAAATGTTTTGAATTTTCAAGGTATCAAGCCGAATAAACGGATGATACTGTGTAATTTTATAATAACGAGAAAAAAATTTCAAATAGAATGAAAGATGGACAGGATTTTTGAGGGCCTTTCCGAACAGAGCGAACTCAAATTTTGTATAAAATAATCTATATTTCTCAAAACGTATACCTGAAAATTTTCAGCAGGCGAAACACGAGGATCTGTGTTCGCCATATTAATGTATAACACCACGTAAAACATGATAATAATACTAAGTAGACACTGGCGAACATTTTTAAAATTTTTACCTCATATTTACAATAATACTAAAAAATACTGAAAATTAGTTGTTGTTTCGGAGGACTGTTTACAATAGAAATATAATTTTAGTTTATACAATTTAAAAAGTTTTAAAGAATAGAAAAAAAGAAAATAATTTGTGCAATATATTTTTACAGTGTAAAACAGGTATAATATAATCAATTTACTGACTAGAGTAATCTTTAAAAAATTGCATTGCATTTTCCAGGCCGATAGTTGTTCACCTTGGGCTGAAGTATTTCGAATCGAAGAATATTAAGTGGCTCAAAAATACCTGAAACTTGATTGTTTTATTGACTTTAAAACAACAATGTGGATACACAAATTTGATTTCAATATCTATATTTCAATTTGAATGTCACTATTTCAAACTGGTTGTTGAATTGACATGTCAATCTTCAAATTGATGGTTATCAATCTTCAATTTGAAAGTCACATTGTCAAATTGATTGATCAAACCGTGCTTATTGATTTATCATTTTGACATATTGAATTTGTCCGCTATCTAACCCTACACATGTGCGTTCAAAGGACTTTAAAGAATGGGTCCCATTTTAGTACTAATACTAACTTTTTGTTTAACAAATGAGAAATAAAAATATTTCATTTTGCAAGAAGGATCGTGTAAGTATTATTATAATAGTGTATTTGATTTTGATTGGTCTGTGGAAATACCAATGATGAGGTTAGCAGCAGGTTGGCCAATATGCATCTCCATGTTAGTATTACCTGGTGGTGATATAATCTTGTCTATGTTTAAACATCAAACGTTCATTGATTTCACTCGTAGTTAAGGATACAGTTAAGGTTGCAAAAAATCAACAACAACAAAAATTTCTGTAGCTTCTTATAAAACAAAATCTTAGTTTTCTAATGATATCACAAACTAAGCGTTATCATTCTTATAAATGGGTTAAGATTAGGAAAATATCCTTTTCTCATAGCACCGTGTGTTATTGCGCAATGATCAATCAATCGGCATGCTTTTATCGAAACAAACTCAAACTCTTTTTCAGCACAGTTAAGAAAATTAATCGCATTATCGTATAATCTCTCATTTCTTGCAACATTTCCCCCATTATTTCCTCTTAACTAATTTCATTTGATGCCATCTTTAATAACAAATTTATAAATAATGTCCACATTTTGAATATGGTAATGAAGGAATATTTATAATATGCACCAGGCTTCAAGTGAGTTCGTAGACATTACATGTGTAAAAATATGCGAAGATGTCAAAGTTGTTAAAAATGTTTATTTACGTTTTTCTCAGACTTGATTTTAGATGTGGAGTGCGTTGGATAAATTAAGTTCATGTGCCAAAATAAAATAAAAAAGTTCTGAGGAAGAGTTACAGCATTATGTCGCTGACACCCGGGGCTAAAATATGCTACCACAATTTTATGTTATTTTTTCGGAACTCACAAATGAGAAGTTAGAAAAAAAGAAAAGGTGTTTTTCGTCAGTACAAATCAACAACGCATTTAAAAAGTGAAAATGTGGTTTGCATATTTTAGCCGACAATGTGCTGAATAAAACGGCATTAATTTGATTACTTAGTTGCCAGGACTTTAGGCACTTTGAACCGGCCTTGTGTTTTTACATTTTTCTTAATTGCCTGAAAATAAAATAAAAATCACAAATTTTTTTTTACCATAATAAACTACATTTATTTTACTTTTCGATAGTGTCTTTTTATTTCCATAAAAATAAAGACTTTTTAGGCAATTTCGTAATTATTACTTTCTCAAAAAAATGTTTAATGTTCTGGTTCAAAGTTGGCTAAAACGAGGTTCAGGGTATTGAGGCCAATTTACTTGTTTTAAAAAATAAGCGGAAAGCAGGGTTCGTTTTAAACATTATGCCGAAGAGCGCTTGAAGTGTTTCAATTTAGAAAAACTATCGTGGTGAGAGCTATCCGATAGATGTTATACCACTGTCAGAAGCGAAGCGTAGTGATATCTGTGCGATACGCATTTCGTGCCGATGTAGAGGGTTTTGAATGAAAACAAACCAGCTATCCGATATAGTTTTCAAGACGCAAAGCTACGCTTAGATTTAAGACAGTGGAAACGGGTATAATGAATCAACTTTTTTAACCAGATTTTAGCTTTCTGTATAAAGGATAATATCCTCCAAGATTTACTAATATTTAGCATCAAAAAGCTTTGAGTCAAGAGTGAGTCAAAAATGGAAAACATTAGAAGGGTTAATTGGCATTATTCTTTCTAAATGGTGTTATTTCATAAATGAAACCAAAAGTTATTAAAATTTTCGTTAGGCCTACTTTTAATATATTCTTCTTGTTGACACACAAAACGCATATCGGCCATTTTAAACTTGACCCGTATTACCAATAACGTAACGTTACAACTTATTAGCATACCGATTGTTTCCGGATAGAATCACAATAATAATAGCCACTATTTGCTTGACGGCCAAAAATTGGTCGCAAGAGCAAACGATAGCTTTAAGCTACTTTAGGGGAAGAAACTTTCGCGGGCAGAAACTTTCGTGATTTTCGCGAAAGTTTCTGCCTGGGAAGAAAGTAAATTCAAACTTTGCGGATTTTTTTTTTTTCCAAAAAAAATATTTTCCTAAAATCGCGAAAGTTTTTACAACAACAAAAAAGTATGGAAAAATAAAATTGCTAAATACACAGTATAGAGAAAGAACGACTTCTTTTTTTTTCTTATACTTTCAATTATCAAAAGAAAGGTTCTTAATTTCAACGAACGGTACTAGACACAATTTAGAGCCTATCTAGATGATAAAGTTAGTATCGACGACATTGACGGTTATTTAGTTGAATTATGCAACCACATGACCACTTCAAAAGGTAAAGCTATAATCTCTGATGCAGTCAAGCTAGGTTCATTAAACTTACCACCAATCGACACAGATCCAATGTTCGAAAATGAAAGACACACAAGTAATCAGCATTTATTGCCATTTAACTACATATAAGCGGAGGAATTCGAACTACGTTTACGATGACGATGATGATAATAATGATCGCTTTTTGGGCCTCGATATACTTTGCCTAGCTTTGTTTTAAGCGGTGTGTGTACTAAATTTGTTAGAGGTGCTTCAAATTTATCTACAGGCAACTAAAATACACTGTACCGATAACATTATGTTATTATAAGTCTGGTTTTCGTTCCACATCAAGAAAAATAAAAAATTGTGACAGTGGTTTTTTAAATAAAGTTAAACATTAAGATGTCTCGATGCCTCACCTATATAGGTGGCATTGCAAGTTAAAATAAGCGCGCACCTTGGTGTTACGACATTAACAGGTAACAAAAAGTTAAACATGATGGGGACATCTATTAAGCGTTTCCTACTAGAAAGTTTATTATATAGGTTATCATATTAAGGAAAGGTGGTCGTGTTTAGTAAACAATGTGATATTATTTTTAACCAGTCGATAAGGCCCGTGGAAAAATCCACTTAGGCAAAAGGGCAATGGAAAAATAGGTTGTTTTAGATATTTAGCTGACGTCAGCCAGTGCAGATCCAAAAAAAAATTTGCGAAACTTAGTTTACTCTTTGCTTGAAATGTGTAGAGCTTAAATCGTTGATGAGAAAAATGTATAGGATCATGTGTTTTCGACGAACGTGTAAGGAAATATAAGGGTTTTAAAATTGTGCTGACGTCAGCAAAGACCCGCAAAAACACAAAATCTTGAAACGCTGATCAAGAAAATGTATAGGATCATGTACTTTTGACAAACAGTTTTTTCATCAACCCGTCCATTCCGAAACGGATTCGGGGACCTAGGTTTGAGAAACTTACCCAAATTGGTCTCAGGTGGTCCCTACTTACTCACGCGGTGAAAAATTATTGACGTCACCACCTCGTTTCCAAGTTATTTGGCCTCAAAGTTTTAAGTGCACTGTAATGGCTTCATTAATTTAAATTAAGATATTGTCGTTAAATTAGTGTTGTTGACGTCGCGCCGTAACGTCAGAAAATTTAACATATTAGACATACCTTTTTTCGGCAACATCAAAAGAAAATGAACACATCCAATTTGCCTGTCACAGAGACACAGAACTGGCGTATTATTATATAGACTAGTCGATAAGGCCCGTGGAAGAATCCACTCACGCAGGATAACAATGAAAAGAAATGTCATGTGAATTTTAATGACGTCACCATCCACAAAAGAAATTAATTTAGAACCTTGTTTTCACGTTGCCTCCATTGTGTAGAGCTTAAAGCACTAATAAAAAAAATGTACATGATAATGTGTTTTTGATGAACGGTTAGGGAATTAAAATCTTACACAAAATGTGAAATGAAGTGTAATTCTACAAAATTTTGTGTGGATAAGGCCCGTGGAAAAATCCACTTAGTCTGAAGGAGGGGCAATGGAAAAGATCTGTCATAGAATTTTATTGACGTTAGCAAATATTTTAGTACATTGCACACTGCCCTTTACCAAATGTTCTTAACATCTTACACAAAATTTCAAATGTCAAATCGCATTAAATCCCACACACAAAACTTACACAAAATGTAAAGAAAAACAGCCTGAAGGGTGTAAAATCTATTTGATCACAAAACTGCACTTACAGGTACAATACCGACAGTCACATCTTATGTGATTATGTTGAAAACCTACATTATTTTAATCAGAAGTGTCAAAAAGAAAGGCTTGCAAGACTAAGCACATATCTATGAAAATAAGTTCTTTACACATTTAAAACATTGCCTTTTCCCTAAATGCTTATACAACAATATCAAAAAGCCATAGTTTGGAACACATAAAATTTAAATCTCAAAAAATCATTTATTTGGTTGCATACCATCTTCTCCTGCAAAAATATACACAAAATGTGAAAATTAACCGGTTAATTTTTGTCTGATGATCTGTACTACCCTTTACTAAACATTTTAAACTAAAATGTCAAAAAAGCAATGAGCAAGGAGTAGATTTGGAAAAAACAAAGATAATTATTTTGGAAAATATTGTATTGTAAAATATTGTATTGTATATATACGGTCCGTTCTCACAAAAGTTTACACACAATGGAAAATGAATTTTTTTTTAAAGAAACAAAAAAAATCAAAAAAAATCTGTTTATTCAGCATGTTGTATATTGTCATTACCTATAAATTTTTCACAAAAGGTTATGAAACACATCAAATTATAGAAAAATCAGTCATTTCAGTGTATACAGTCCTTGGCCAACAATAACAGTTTCAGTGAGAACATTTAGTAATTTTTTTATCATCACAAAACAATTATTATATACTACAAAATTTTGTAAAATTATCAGCAAAAACAAAAACGTGAAACCATGAAATTTTCTTCCAGTAAAGATGGACGTCATTTTTCCCAACAAAAGTTTACAATACCAAATACAAAAAGACATCAGCTTACACAACAGCTTACAATAAAGTGTAATTCTACAAAAATTTGTTCTTTCAGTATACTGCATGTGGTCTATTTCCATAAAAATTTAGACAAAATTTCAAATATCAGCATTTTGCAACACAAACAATATAAACGGACAACCATTCTGCCTCCCATAAATTTTTTTAAGCCAAAGTCATAAACCCACGTAATTTGCCAATCTAATGTCAATAACCCCTGTAAAAATAACTTGGCATTTTACACGTAGGCTGACAAAAGTTTAACAGGATGTCAGAAACAAAACAATAAAAAATAACTTAACACACGCACTTTAAAAACTTGTTCTACTTGTCATATTGCATGTGGTCCCGTTGTAAAGTTTACAGGTAATATGAAAAAAATTATACTCCATGGGCATAAACAATGACTAACACTATCCTAAAAGTTCCAAAAAGATTTTTTAGCTAGCTAGTTTGATACATCCTAATTCGTGTTCAAAAAAGAAGAGAAGTTTGACTACTAAGGTAGCTATAAATACCTAAAAAGGAGGGGGCCTTGAAGCTAACGTTAGCTAGCTAACAAAACAGTAGCTAAGACACCCAGTTAAATATACTTAAGCTGGGGAGACTTAGCTACGTCTATAGCTAGCTATATATGCTTAGTAAAACACATATAAAGAAAAACAATAGCAATATGCAAATTATGACATTTGCAGTAAGTTCAACAAACCAAAATTTTCTGTTTCGCTAGCACATTTGTTTGGTACTCAGCCAACAGCTTTATGCAGCATTTTGAATTTAGGAAAAATACATAAGTTACGCACCAGTGGATTCATTAATTATGCAAACAAAACAAAACAAAATATGCTAGATGTTCTATAAAAAACGCGGTAAAATTATAAAACTTGAAGAACTTGAAGATCTAATGGATTTTATTTCATAATACGATTCTCCTTGACAATTTTGAGTGTCCTACATATAAAAACGAAACGTCTAAAAATATCAAAGTTCTTACTTTTTCTGACTTCTAAGTCACTTAAATACAAAACTGTAGCATTCATTTTCTACTTCTAACTTTACTTTACTACTCCTAGCTTCACTCCTTACTTCCAAAGTACCTTATTGTGGCTTCCGACTTCACTTTTCTACTTTTACTTCTACTTCTTCACTTGGACTTTTCTTTCTTTCTCATATATTCTTTTTTGAAACGCTTTACTTTTTGCACTTTCTTCAAGACGAAGGGACCGTTCTTTTATTGTTGTTTTGTGTGTCGATGGTAACCCTATTCCAAATTATATTCTTTTTTAATCCACTCTACTTCTCCATTTTGACTTTTCTAGCTTTTAATATTTGCACTTTTTTATGAATAAGAGATCGTCACTATGACTAAGAGGCATTTTTTAACCGCTTTTTTAGTTCGCCTTTTGTCGAGAACTTTGTCGAGAAATTTTTATTTTTGTTTGTTTTTACGCTAAGGGAACTTTCTGTTCTATTGTCGTCCCGTTCGAAAGTATATATTTGAGCGGATCATACTACTTATTTTCTATCACGTGGTTTCTAACGGTTGCGAGACATATATAAACAAGGCAAAAAAACAGACAGACAGACAGACAGACAGACAGACAGACAGACAGACAGACAGACAGACAGACAGACAGACAGACAGACAGACAGGACAGACAGACAGACAGACAGACAGACAGACAGACAGACAGACAGACAGACAGACAGACAGACAGACAGACAGACAGACAGACAGACAGACAGACAGACAGACAGACAGACAGACAGACAGACAGACAGACAGGACAGACAGACAGACAGACAGACAGACAGACAGACAGACAGACAGACAGACAGACAGACAGACAGACAGACAGACAGACAGACAGACAGACAGACAGACAGACAGACAGACAGACAGACAGACAGACAGACAGACAGACAGACAGACAGACAGACAGACAGACAGACAGACAGACAGACAGACAGACAGACAGACAGACAGGACAGACAGACAGACAAGACAGACAGGACAGACAGACAGACAGACAGACAGACAGACAGACAGACAGACAGACAGACAGACAGACAGACAGACAGACAGACAGACAGACAGACAGACAGACAGACAGACAGACAGACAGACAGACAGACCGTTTTTTTTTTCAGCTGGTGCACAAGACTCAAACGGCATTAAAAAAACGTTGTGTCTCATAGACAAACATTGTCAGACTACGCACAATAAGACAGACGTATCAAATAGCGAATTTAGTTGACTGGTGAACATTATTTGAGCTAATTATTTTTTTATTTGTTTCGATTTCATGCAAACAACGAAAATTGACGCCTCTTCAAGGTGTAAAGAAGAACACTATATGGAGTGTAAATGCTTGTTACATGTTACCTTAGCTGTATGCTGCACTGGCAAAAAAAACTCCATGGTCTAAGTATAACCACACACGCGAAGTAATGGCAGCATTGCATGTAGGAGTACATTAGACCATATAGTGTTCTCAACCGTCTAGAACGTCTAACGCTGGTACATACAGACGTCTATAAAGCGACTCCAACCAGGACGTCTATTAGACGCTGTTATATAGAATCCAACCTTATTTGATGATTTTAAGGTGATTGATTATTTTTATTGTGATGTTCGTGACTGCCTACAAAAAAGAAGGATACATCCTCACAAAGCATCATTTTTTGAGCCTTCTCCAGGTAAGATATGATTAACTATTAAAAAGTTTGCCAGCATGCGCTTGTGGATCTATAATTGACGTACGTGCTAAGTTTCCAACCTTGATTTACAGACGGAAAATTGAGTCTTCTGATATACACTAGTCATCATCCTGTGGAAAATTCATAATTTTAGGGCTAAAAGCAGAAAAAGTTAAAATAGACCTCATTAAAATTTAGCTGCACAGATGTATTCCAAATTATTGTATATAATGGCAGTTGAAACAACAACAATGACATTAAAGTCTTTTTAAAGGTATTAATTACCTTCTTAAGGGTATGGCATTTTTAACAAACACAGTCTCTCGTGTCGTCTTGGTTCCTTATCGAAACAAACTTATGATTTTACTGTTATGTATTATACTTTGCAGACTGTAATGTATTTTACCGTCAAAAAAGGAATACTAAAAGATATTGTATCTTTTTTTTTGGAAAATACCATTAAAAAGTAGCAAATCATAAAAAGCAATTATTCATTACCAGGTTATTCTTGCAATAAAGTGGGTATAATTCCTTGTACTTATACCTTTTAAGTGGTCTGGTTTTTACACAATGTTACTTATAATGTGCAAGGACGGAGATTAAGAACAACGAAGGAAAACTTATGCTCATGAAACTAATTATGTTTCCAGACGACTTTTGTGCAAACGTTAAAAACACCGAACAACGTACCAGTTAGAACATGGAATATCTCTATAATAGCAGCCGTCGTCTCTTTGTCTCAGTCCAAAATGGTACCGCAAATAGCCAGACATACAAAATGCGGTAAAAAAAGACAGGCGATCTCGTGGACTTCCACGGGCCACCAAACAGTCAATTCTTCATCCCTTTAATCGAATTGCCACCTAGCGTAAGTATAACTTTATTAAGCATGATGTCGAAAATCGGGTGAGCTTATTTACTCAAGACCACTGTTCATCATAATATATGATTGGGTAACTATTAAAGGTTTAAAATAGCTTTAAAATAGATAAAAACAATTCTTGCTGTCTCTAGGCCGAGATCTTTAACTTTGAAGTTAATAACTTGAAACGCTCAAACTGTTTGGTCTTAAAAATTTTAAAACCAGAGTAAGCAGTGGATTGCAGACAACTGTCAAATAATTTTTTTTATATATGTACATAGTTTGTCAGCTGGTACGTCAGAAAAACATTCAACTTAGCGGTTGCTGCTGGACTATAGAATATATAACTTAATATATTATATCAATATATAAAGGGTGGCGGAGAGGGAACATCCCTATGTTCACAAGCAATAAATTATACACGACGGTGTTGTAATCAAGAAAAATAAATTTTATTATCGTGTTTTACGGATCTGCAGGGGTTCTTTTTAGAACATATAATAATCGTGGATCTATCAAAAACGCATTTGTTTTTCAGCGAGTGAACACTTTACAATTAAAGAAATATTACAAATTTCTTAAAATATTTTGTTACTTTGGTAGGTCTGACGTGAGCCACAATTTTAAGACCTTATATCTCATTAACCTTTCGTTAAAGGCATAAAATCACATAAGTTATTTTAAGTTTTATTGTTAAGTTTTAAGTTTTTACGACAGATGCATCGGGATAACAAATTTCTAAAAAAATGCGTCCTGATTGCGTCCATTCTCAAACTCCGTATAAAATACTATAAAATAAAGAGAACAAAATCTAAACATAAAAATTCTAAGCACAAAAAAAAATAAAGAGATTTAGTGTTTAATTTTCGTTAAATTTCATGTTCGCCATGATTCTTGTTACTTTACACATCACATCTCCATTACATGTACAAAGCGATTTCCAACCTATTCTGTTCCAAAGTTCATAGGCCCTCATTTTTTTAGCGATCTCCTGGCACCAGTCGTCAAATCCATATAAGGTCATCAATTCGATTGCTTCGTAATAATGCTGGTCGACTTTTGTTTTTTGAATCAACTTCTTGCCAGTTTCGTAACATGCTTGAATAACAGCAACAGCTTGGTAAAAATGGCTTATTTTTAGTAACATGACCACTTCTTCCCAACCTAGTTCCAAACTTTTCTCTTGGAAACAATCTATTAGCAATTTAACGCAATCTTCATCAAAGTTCTGAACTCTAATGATCCTCAATTTTCTTTTCTCTTTTTCATTATCCACTTCCTCTATTCTTTTTTCAGCTTCTTGCATGTCATTTTCTTCTTGGTGTATGTCATTTCCATCTTCTTGTATATCGGTTTCTTCTTCCTGTATGTCATTTTCTTCTTCTTCTGTGGCATTTTCTTCTTCTTGAATTGGTACTTCCGTGCCATCTTTATTTTCATTGACTTTTGTTTCTAGACACGTTTTAATCACGGGTATGAAAGTATTAATGACGCCAAGGGCAGATGGAATTTTATACCCATTACCACAAAGCAAAATTTTTTCATCATTTTCCATATAGTATTGCAAGAGATGTCGTGTTACCACATCGTTAAATGTTTCTAAAACAAGTTAAAAAAAGAAATTCCGAGATTCATTTAGAAACAAGTAAATGTTTTTATTGGTATACAATTGTAAAGAAATAAACCAACAGAATTGTCCCAGACCAATATACTTCCATGACAAAAAATTTAGAAGAAGTTTGTTTTTAGCCTTAAACAACTGCAATGCATGATTTTCTGGCTATAGTAATAGTAATCAAATAAATTATTTTTATTTTGACTAATATTGCGGATTTTACAAAGCTCGCTGCACTTTTTAATCAATTACCTAAGCATACCTTCACCTATATTCAGATGAGGTAATCGTACCATTGTTGTCCTAAGAAAAACCTCAACCCATTGGCATGAAAAAGGTTAAGCAAACTGTGAGACTAGAAGCACTTTTTTAGAAGAGCTTTTGTAAGTACATATGAAAGATTAACTTACCACGTGAAACATTGCCAAAGATCCCTAAAACACAACAGGATGATGTTGATTGTTTGTTTTTTTAATTACCTAAACATACCTTTACCTATATTCAGACGAGGTAATCGTATCAGATAGGGCTTTGTTGTCCTAAGAAAAACCTCAACACCTTAGCATGAATAGGGTTAAGCAAACTGTGAGACGAGAAGCACTTTTTTTGAAGAGTATTTGTCAATACATATAAAAGATTAACTTACCGTACGACACGTCGGGACAGATGCCTGAAACACAACAGGATGATGTTGATTGTTTTTTTTTAAGCTAAGCTTTTAGCTGAGGTGGCGTTTCGTTTTATTTTTTGTAAGCAACCATATTAAGTTAAATTAAACAAATCACCTTACCAAAACAATAATCCTTGATCACTTTTAGGGACTCATTACTGTGTGCACTAATTTGTGATTTCACAAATTAAAATCATCAGAATTTTGTTCCTTATTTATAAAAATAAACACATGCAAAACTTATCCTTGATTAAACGCTGACAAAAATGCACAAAAAAACTCTAAACACATATATGATTAGGAGTTATCTGATTTCTTGCAAAAATTAATGATATAATTGTAATTGTACCATTCTGAACTTCAGGATCTCTTCACTGTCCTAATTAGATACATTGTCTTTAATTTTTAATTCGTGATGATTTTTACAAAACTTAGCATCCGAAGAAATAACTAATCGTAAAATACGAATATTTGACTTATCAAAGTTTCTTTTAACAATTGTTAACCGTCTGGACTTTGCAAGCGGGCAATACGGGTTTTTAGGAATTCTGATTGGCTTAGCGCTCTTGACGACGGGCCGATATGTAGCGGTATTGCCCGTCGTCAAGAAAAATGGTAGCTTAAAATGTAAACAAGCACGAAAAAACAAGTTTCAAGAAGCATTCGAAATGATTATTATCAAGTCCTACAATACATTTATCGAAAAAAACATTTTCATAGGATAGAAACAACAACAATGTCAAGTTTAACAGTTAAAATAACCAGATTCAGCAAAGTTCTGCCTGGATGCTTCTTCACCGTGGCTAGTTAACTAGCTACATTGTCCATAAAAAAACGATGATCTAATATCCAGTTTTATCAAAAATACTAAATACAGGACGACGAAATTATAACGTCTCCTTTCATTTCCAGACTCGTTTCTTTAGCATTTTGATTATTCAGTCAATATAAAACTCGTTGAAGCCCATGTTATTCTGTTAGCCCAAGCTAGCTAGTTAAAACATTTACTTCGACATTCGCTGTAACTAAATTTTAGTTGAACATTCAACTTTAATTCATTCTTCTGAAGTGTGGAACATCGTAATGTTTTGTTTACAAAAATTTATTCTATAGGGACTTTCGAATTCTGCATAGAATGTTTGTTCTTAGACAGGACTGTTTCGAATTTTGACCTGAAGTGTTAACGAGAGTAGTGCTAGTGGATTATATTATTTTAAGAACATTAAACAGAAATTCTTATTTTAACAAATACAATAATGTTAACAAATACAATAATAACCGATTACTCCGGGCTATACCGAAAATATCGCCCTCAGTCATTGCACCGACCTCGCAAGCTCGGTCGGCACTTAGACCTCGGGCGATATTTTGCGGTACAGCCCGGGGTAATCGGTTATTATTGTATTACTATTAAAGATGGAAAAATGTAAATAAAAAAAGGCAATAATAGTTAGGCCAAAAAAATATTAAGAAATTGGTACTTACTATTCTCAAATAAGATCCTTGTAATCTTACACATAACTTCATTATTTCCATTAAAAAGGGAATCCCAAACTGTTTCTTTTTTCCAGGTATTATCACGCTTTATAATTGATGCAACTGCGTTGCACCAATTACCAAATTTGTACAACGTCATTAACTGAATTGCTTCATAGCAATGGTCATTGTAATTTGACAACAACTTTTCCCCTGTGATGTAACATTGTTGAATTATAAGGTAAGCATCGAAAAAGTGGCTGATTTTTAATAATACGACTAGGTCACTCCAACGTTGTGGCATTTCTTTCTTTAGCAAGCAATTAACAAGCAAACTAGTTGCTGCAGCATCAAAATTGAACATTCTTATACTTCTTTGAACCTTAGTGGCACATTCATTTCTTTCCTTTTTAATTTCTTGCTGTTTCGTGTTGCTTTCTGTGGGTATATTCTCTCCTTCAAGTTTACCAAACGACATTAAAGGTTCTTGCAACTGCCAGTTTTCTCCCTGTTGAAGACACGGACTTTCATTTTCTTTCAGATATTTCTGCATGGCTGGTATAAATGCTCCGATGATACCAAGTTTAACAGGAATTGTATAATCATTACCCCATAACAATATTGTTTCATCATTCATGTCATAGTAGGTCCAAAGTCCGTTATTAAAAATGCTGCGAGACGACATATTTGCTAAATGAAAGAGACGAAGCCATTTAATTAAATACGGCTAAACAACCAGACGGCTAGGGTCAATTCACACATGCACCATGTTATTTATATGGGTTTAGAAACAAATAGAAATAATAAGAAAAATAAAAAATAAAACTTAACTAACCAGGTTGGACAGCTGCACCTAAAACATAAAAAAATAACAATTTTCATTAAAAAGGTTTTTTGAGTGTAAACGCACAAACCATTTCATTTGTCCTCATAGAAGTGACATCTAACTAGTTCTTTTTCAAAAAACAAACGCTGGCTGAAACCAGTGTCTCTGATAATACAGTGTGTTATGTTTTTTATGGCCACTGGAATGAAAATAATTTTTACAGTGAAATCTTTAAAAGCTGTTTCTTTTTTAAAGTGTTTAAAATATAAACGGCTTAACAAACAGACGGCTCATTTCCTCGATTATGACATAAATACTAGGCATTCTATATGCGTCTTCATGTCTCTAAATCACCTATAAATCGTCCTTGCACCTTTCAGGTTTCTCACGGACCTAACGAAATAAATCTTGGCGATGTCTACTATCCGTGACTGACTACATTTTTACCAACATGTTAACTAAGCTCGTTTGCTTAGAATTATTTTTTACTACGTGCTTTGGTTAACTCGCAGAGTCAAATCGGCTTCTTTAAAATGCGTAGTCAGAGATGTCAGCTGTACAAAGAAACACACTTTTCCTCAGAGATAAAAGTCGTATAACTTCCTAAATAACTTTAGATCAGTATGGTATGATTTTTGACCGGTTTGATGAAATTGAACCATTAATTTTTTGGCCTATCTCCTTTTTGACATCATACCAATTTTGAAAAGAATATAAGTGCAAAATAAGTTACATAGGGCGCAAATAAATCATTTTCTTGGTTCGAACTCACAATTTTCATCAAATGAAGAGAAATTGGGCGTGCGCATTTTAAAGGGTGTTACCGAAATATTTAACTTCAAAAATACGCCGGTAAATATAGAATCAATACAATTTCTCTCTAGACTAGAAGTTAATTTTGCTTCAAAAAGTAGGTTAATGAGTTAATGTATAGCATATAGTCCTATCTCACCTCGAAAACTAAATCCACTTTGATTCTGTTTATTTCTCAAATGGGACATCACTGAGAATTTTGACTCCTAAAAATTTACAAACAAATAGTTATTAAGAATTTAATACACCTTAAAGAGAAATGTCATTGACACAGAAGTAAAACATTGCTATAGGCGTGTAAGTGATTAGTCAAGACGTTTTATACATGGATCACATTTTAAAAATGCATAAAAATAATTCACCTTTCAAAATATATTTACAAATTACGAATAAACAGTAGATCTTGATGATATAGAGATCAAGAACTACAATCTTGAACCAAATGACAAAGTGCAATCCTGAATCAAATAACAAAGGCAGGGTATGCTTTTTTGAAAAAATGGTGACCTCTCCAGTAAACGCGAAAGGTAGTCAAGGGCAGAAGCAAAATTGGCATGCATTGACATGCAAGAGAAGGTACGGTACTTTGGTGAGTTCACATAGCAGGATGCCAACAGATGAAGTAGCAGAGATTCCTATACACATGGAACGGATACAAGGAATATCAACTGGTGGAAGATCAAGGACAAAAGGGAATTCATGTTAAAACAGTATTCACGCTAAAAGCAATGTAAAAAAATGTTTTGAGGGTAAACGCACCATTTGCTTTGTCCTCATAAAAGTGACATCTAACTAGTTCTTCTTAAAAACAAATGCTGGCAGAAACCAGTGTCTGTACCAATGCAGTGTGTGGCCTTACGTAGATGAATGAATGTTTTTTATGGCCACTGGGATAAAAAGAATTTTTGCAGTGAAATCTTTTAAACTTGTTTTATTCTAAAACGGTATAAATAGAAAAAAGTTGTAAAGATATGCTTCTTTCATTTTTAATTGTTGGAAAAAGATTACCATAGATGGTGATATGCTAAATAATGACATACCATTGTTAACTAAATAAATGTTTTATGACAAAATAAAGTACGGCAATTGACCTATTTCCATATCCATTTGGTTCCGCGAAATATGCATGCGAAAATGCAGAATACCATGAAAACGAGATTAGTTATGAACAAATTTCAGGATGCTGGTTGTTTACATGCAAGTTTGAAGAATGCATCAACAAAATGTTGACTTTTACGGCTTTTAACTGGCAGTTTCACATAATCGTAGTTAACACAGTTTTAAAGAGGGTATTGGTAGTGGTAGTGTGACAAAAAAGTTAAAATATTGCAAATTTTAATGGCGTATCTTTTGGTATATGTTAGCTAGCTAAACCTAAAACCTAGCCACGTTTTTAGAATGATGTGGATATATTTTTATTTTACTGTTTCTAAGTAAATTTAGAACTAAAACTCAATATACAGTTTACTAACGCTCAGTGGCACTTCATATTACTCTGATCAGTTCAAAAAATTAAAATTAGCTTGCTGGTAGGTAGCCAAAGTAGCCAGCGCTAAGCTACAACCCTGGAAAAACATCTCTTCATTCCCCCAAAATCAATGTTGAATATTGAATACGCTTGACTGATGCTAACAGAAGTACTGCAAAAACCTGGAGTATACTAGAGAAACGTAACGTTGACTTTGGGGGGAAGGGGAGGGGGGCAGTAAAGAGATAGTAACATCAAGAATAATGAAAAAGCTGCATTTTCTTTAGCATTTTCACAAGTAATTTTTCTAGTGTTGCAGCTATAGCTTAGCCGCATGAGTAATCAACAAAGCATTTTACAATATTTGTTGCGTAAAATGATATTTAAAATTAATATTTTCAAACATTGGCTGTTGTGATATTGTAACTGTCCCTACTCTCTCAGATTTCAGCTGTAAATGTGCTTAATCTATGGCAAAATCTCAAATTTTGTTTTCTTGCTTACTCGAAATCTTGAAAATTAATCTTCCAGAATTGTTCAAACTGTTTATTTACAGAAAATAATCTCCATAGAATTCTTGCAAAGTGTCGATTTGTGAAAATATAAAGCCAAAAATCTTGTTTTTGCACTAACAAAAAAAATTCACATTGTTTTCACTTATTAAAGGTAAAGTTTGACATGACAAGCATTTTGTGGACAAAATTTTACAGAAATTTGTTTTTTTCTAGGTAGTACGTCAGTAACCATTTTGTGTTTTCAAAGAACAACTTTTTAATTGTTTTGTGAAGTGATCCTCTCAAGGAAAAAAATGTTTTTGACCAAGCAAAATCACTGGACAATTTCATTTGCCTGAAAAAATACCAAATGGTAACTCTCTGAGTACAAAATTTAAGAATTAGGATATCATCCCCTTTGTCAACCTTATTTTTTGAAATTTTAAAAAATTTTCTTACCAAATACAATCTACGATAGAGGCTCAAAATGTGACACAAATTAACAAGAACATTCCAAGGAAAGGTCCAACTTTCCTCACCAAGTCAAATTAGTATCCTAATTCTGAAATCACAAATGTGTAAAATGTGAGTTATAAATACTTCCAAAACTACCCTCACTTAGAAAAAAATAAACGAGTTAAGGCACCCACAAGGTCAACTCAACTACTATTTTAAAACCACACTATCATCAGTAAGCCTTGCTAATGTTATTTTTACAGATGTTGTTTATAACATAAGGTACACTCAATAACTGGAGCCACAGGATATGTACCAGCAACATCGCCAATTTTGGTAAACAGCTTAAATTCCACGTTTGTTTAGAACAAGTCAGTCAGCCAACTAGCTAGCTACTCATATCATTTTATTCCAAGCTAGCTAATACCTAGCTTATTTAACACCAAGAATAATAAACAAAAGCGTTAGAACGTCCCAATGATGCATGCCTATTCTCCCATATTATAACCAAATATTAATAACAATCTGTATGATAAAAGAATAACAGGCCATTTTTAAAGTAAAATACCAAGCATAGACGGTAAAAAATCAAAATAATAAAATATGAGAAAAGCTTTTCGTAAAAACTATTTACCTCATCAGTCTCTATGTACAACTTGTATGTACTTCTATGTACTTCTACAAGTTGTACATAGGGTGTTGTACTCTCCTTCTTTTCTCCGTTATTGTTGTAACTAAATTTTCGATTTTGAATCTCCTCTTGGAATAAATTAGGCATTTTTATGGTAATTATGACAATTAAATGTGTTATACCTATAAATGCATACGCAATTTTGTTACATGTCATGTTTTTATGTTTTGTATTTTTAAAATATATGTTTTTAGTGTCATCCTTAGTATTTATACGTCTAGCTGCATATTTAACTTATGTGACAGAGACTGTACTCGAAAGCTTACAAAGACACGAATGAAGTTTTAAGAAGTTCTTTACGTACAGACATAAAAGTATTACATAATAATGCAAAAATATAAAAATATATTTTTAACGAAATTTACCTTTGTATGACCTTTCGTTTTCAACGTTTTGTAACCTTCTATATAGATTTCAGACGTATATTGTTTTCCTGTGAATTCTTTTTTATTCAAAACTTTACTTTGTGGTGAATAAATAATGGTTTATGACATATAATTAATGCAAATATAGAATTTTGTTACAAAAACATTGAAAGATGAGAGGATTCCTGACTATGTTAAAAAAGATTACTAAAAAAAAACGGTGAGCCAAACAGTAAATATTTTTATGAAAGAGGTTTTTTTTGGCAGATTTCCATTGTTGACATTTTGAATGAAAATAAAGGTTCTTTTTAGAGCTTTATAAAACACATGACTTTCGACAATTTATCTGGATGAGAGAAAAGACATGTACATAGGCAGGCGTCATAAGCCATTATTAAATAAAAATAAATCTTATTTTTCCTTCATTTTTCTACTTAAAAAACAAGAGCTCCTCCAAAAGTGTAGTTTTAGACCAACCAGCTAAATGCATCTTCCACTTTTAAACAACTGATATGGCTGCTTAACAACAAGTTTAAAATTTTGTTGTTCTGTCATGTATAGCTAGCAAGCAGACACATCACACCTGTGCAAAATTTAGCCAAACCAGTCACATGTAAGCTAGGTAAAAAATGTCACGTTTCGAAACAAAATTTGTGGGGGTAGTTAAAATGGCTAATTTATGTGTTACGTAATCATTGAATACACCTAGCTACACAATATATAATATATTTAAGTGATAGTAGATTAATCTCTCTCTTGGATCAGGCATTAAATTACTAAGGCCTTTCTTGATTACAAGTTTCTTAGCTGATTATTTTTAGCACCTAGCACCTTTATTTTACCAACACAGTTCGAGAAACTAGACCTATGAACTATACATTGACCCTTTTGATCATGTTCACCAGTCGTGAATCTATCACGCTAAAGCACATTATGTTGCTGTGTGAAGAACGAGGACTCGATCAAGTTGATTTTACCAGCCGCAGAAATTGCAATAGCGAGACAAACTCATTAATTATTTATAGTAACCAATATACTGGTTATGAAAAGCAGCCTGTACCACGGTCTTGTTTAGCCGTCAAGTAAGCGCTAGCGGCTTCGACATAGGCAACAAACCCTGGGGACGAGGATGCGCTACAGCACGGCTACTGACAGGTAACAGCTGTCATGACATGAAAAAAGTCCTGAACATAGTCTAAAAATATTTTGATATTGGAAATATTCGTAGAGTAATAAAAAATGATTTTGTTTACATGAAAAAAGTTAAATGTTCGACTAGAAACTTGGTAGAATGACAACACAGTAGACCCATAAAAAAATCAGTCTGTTTATTAAAAATACCAGTTTTGTTTACACCTTCGTTAGTGCTGATTTATTTACACATTTGCCAAACGGGTGGCTAAATTCCAAAACAATGGAATGCATTTTTCTTTAGTGTGATAGCCACGTGTCAATACACACCAAACAACCAAACAGTTGAAGATCAAAATAGCAAAAATGTTGTATAACATTTGACGACCAACTTTTATTATTTTATGCTACTGAACTTACTGAACAAAATTGAGTAAAGATAAAAAAGTAAAGATTCGTGATTTGTTGTTCGATTTGTTGTTGAATGTTTCCAGTCTGTATATTTATCAAATTTGGCACAGTCTTATTTCAACAAGCCTTATGGCAGTAAGGTAGTATGTTGTGGAAAGAGGACTCAAAACATAAAAAAAAACATTTTTTTTAGTCATGACAATTTCTTAAGTTCCAAAAAGTTGAAACAAAAATTATAAAATGCTATGACTACTATAGTACGTAAAATGTTCTTAGTTACCTGGAGTCAAAGACCTTATTTTAATGTTTGCTGGTAAGTACATCTAAAACCTACTTATTTTTACCCCATAAAGCTGTGAAAATTCTGTAGACGTGTTGCTAGAAAGATATATAGATACTTAGCTAAATAATATATGTTGCTGTCATATTTATTGCACCATTGTTGTGTGTGCTGTATCTTGTGTATTGTTCACAGTTCAGTCCACCATATTGTGTTGTTTTGTGATCTGTGGGTGTGAACTCTGCCATGGAGTCCCCTCCAAGCTGGAGTGCACACACACAGGTGTCTTTTCATTGTATGTATGTGTATGTGCATGCATTAATATATGCTTGTATCTCACAATTTATAGGTGCTTAGTTTTTATTACCTCCCTTAGGGAGTTGGTATACTTCACATGCACACACCTTTTTTTCAGTCAGTGTTGACAAGACTCTGGAAGAGCAGAATAATGTACATGTTGGAGTATCCACTTTTAGTTTGTTGTTGTGCACTGTTGAGTGTACAGTATATGCCTTGTTCATTTACCCTCCCTTTTACATCCTTTGGTTGTCCCTTTGTTCACTTGTGGTGTGGGAGTATAGCTACTGTATTTCTAGTTAGTTATGTATATACTTGCATTTTTATATACTTTTGGAAGGCACTTTATTCCGCCATTTTGTTTCATAAGTTTTGCTCTGACCTTGATATTTGTAGCTTATGTATTAATGTTTTAGCGAGTTGCAAGACACTCTGTTGAGAAATTGGCCTTGTCAATTCCCCCGCATCCACAATATAGTTATTTATTTGTTATTATAGTAGTTACCTTAGTAGATTTAAGAATTAAGAAATAAGTATTTTTTTCTCTTGCTTAAAATTTATTTTCTGGCTGCCACGAAATAATTTTTTGTTTGCCTCTCCTTTTAATAATTGCTGTGTGTGCAAAAAGAACAAAATGAAAAACTCTACCGGGCATGAATTTATAGTAAACCATCCGGTGCTAATATTTAGTGCTTGCGGACTATTTATAACTACATCATAAATCTTGGTACATTTGTAAAAAAAATTAATATAACCTCGTGTGATACAAAAACATTAATTTGCAGCCTAAAAAGGGATCAGAAATGACGTAACATTTGCTAAAAATAAACTTTTGTTTCCTTCGACTGTATACCTTCGTGTTACTTATGCTGTAGCCTCTTCGCGAAGTTGCCCGAGTTTTTAACATAAAGAATGTAAATCATTGGCGTCATATCTTTAACAGCTCTATTATACAGAAAAAGGCACAAATATCAGTTTCTACATCACAATGGTTAAACTAGTTTAATCGCCTGTGGTAAAATCAACTCGTTTTGGGGGGAAACCAATTTTTCCAATCATTTTTTTTTTTTTTTCGAATTTGTGATTCTAAATTTAAAACGCTGATCATGATGATACAGTAGACTATCTATAAACGATTTTTTCTGTGCTGGCTCTTTTTCCTCTTTATTATTCCAACATCTTTAAGAAGTTAATCGCGTATACCGAGTAGAATATTTCTGAATACAGATTCGAATTTTATCAGAGATTCCCTTTTTTTACTTTGGAGGCTCTATTAAATATTTTGTTAATCATGGCGACGAATGTAACAAGGCAACGACGTATAATTAAGAGACGTTTTATCAGGTTGTATTTTCATTTGTTTAAAATCATCCCTTCCCGACTAGATTCGTAAATAATAGATCTGAATGGAAAGTTGCTTGTCAGAAATAAAAATCTTCGAAATTTTATAAAACTGTATTAACTTCCTACTTTTTGAACTCTCCGTAATTCGAACGAATTTTCTGTCCCCCTACGAATTCCAATTATAGAGAGACTACTGTACATACAAGGCTGCTGGGTGGACTCCAGGTTATTCACTTATTTAAAATTTTCTAAAAGTAGAACCATTTCTTCATTTTCAGATTAATATAACACACATGGAATTCTTAAGCCTTATCGACTGTACAGGACTTTTTATTCTGAAAGCAAAAATTAGAATACTTTTTTAAGCCTTTATAAACTTCTTATAGAGTGTTATTATTCATATTTGTTTTTAAAGAAATTAGGGAATTTGTGGAAAGTAGCCAGCAAGCTAGCTAGCTAGGATTAGAGAAAAACTAAAAATGTATTGATACAAAATATATAAAAGAGATTTCTGGCTAGCCAGTTTGCTTTTTCAAAAATTCAAGACATGAAAGTAATAAACTTAAAATTTTCGTCGCACAATTGAATCTGAAAACATTTGATATAAAAATGTACAAAATTTTGCAAAATTTTACGTGAAAATATACCAAGTAAGTTAACCGTTAAGATTAACATTTACACCAATCTTGTTAATCATGACCAAAGTTACAAACATTCATTTTTTTTTAAACAAACAGGCCTTCGCAATGTCTCACCTGAATAGTTGTCCTGGATCATTACGCCGGTTAATTAGTATTTTGTACCAGTTCGACTGCACCTGAACATCAGAAAATATTTTGCCCAGAGAGATGCGCGTTTTGCAATAGACCTGTGTACAAACTTTGTTAAAAGTTCGATGGAATAGAATTCTCCAAGAAGCTGCTTTTTAATTAACATTTTCATTAATTCGGGAGTTGTCTTTTTGGGACTGGTTTACCAGACTTAAAAACAACGTATTGCATTTCAGACACAAATCCAGCGAATTCGGGAAAGTGCGGAAGTTTTTGGAAGCTAAATCCAGGAATTCACTACGGCTTATCGGCACCCTAACCTTCTTTGACTAGGCATGAATATTGTTGGTCACATGACTTTGGTGCAAAAACTTTTTGACCTTCCTAACTACTTTTTGGAAGACAGTGTGATTTTGTATTGTATTTTTATGTATTTTGAAAACGGATACCATCGATTTAAGAGTGCCGTACGATTTTACATTAGTTATATAAGTGACAGTGACAGTCATGTGAGTATCTTGCATCTATGGTAATTCCAAGGTGGCAGGCATGCCAGTAATTGAACGTGTGACACCTTTTTATATTTCCCTCACAGGTTAAACGTTTCCACAAAAATATCTGTTCCATAAATGAAATCACTTTGAAAACAATTTTTTTATTCCATCTGCAAGTTTACCAAAAATAGATGGCATGACACAAGTAATTTAAAGTGTATTGTAAGTGAGGAAGACTGCCTGTTTTTGGTATGTACCCCTTTTGATTTTTAACTTAGAATGAACGTGCAAAAAAATCCTTCAGCAAAATATATTAAAATATACTTCTTGTTACATAGATATTTAAGCCTATAAATTCATGTATCACGCATGATATGTTTTTCTACATATCTTGACTAACTTCTGATCTTCAATTACATTAATGCTCAAGCTCTGTAAGTGGATGTGTTCATTTTTCTTTCGACATCTCGTGACATGACGTCAATGCATAACACAATTGGAACAATTTCCTAAAGCTGTGTCAACTATTGTATTTATTGTGTGTATTAGAAAGGAGAAAGTGATTATCGAAGAACAATGTTTATGTCCAATACAGAGTTGTGCATATTATGGAGCACTGTCTGTGAGATAATGCCTAACCTAAGTGTTGCGTCATGCAAGTGAAGAAGTGATCAGCTCTCCTCAAGGCTCTATGTTCAGTAACCAGGCTCGTATAGCCCCATGGCGCTTAGGTTATGCGAACAACTTGTGTTTGTATTGTCCTAGTTAAACTGCCGTGACTTTACATTGTGAGTGAACGCTTATAGTTAAATAAAACCATAAACTACGTATGTATATAACTAAAGTTTCTTATAATAAATAAAAATCGCATATGAAATGATATATATTACTAAATGTGTTAGCCATAATGTTTATAATGAGGTGTAGAAAAAGGTGTAGAAGATAAAGATTAAATAACCAATATTAACAATATCTCTAAACAAAGAAATACGACAATAAATAAAACTCACAAGGGTTCGAGAGAAAACTTCTTCTTGTCAGCTTACCTATGGACGGATGATAGTTACCAGGACTCTCACTTTGTTAAGAAGATTATTTTTAACCTAATCTGTAGCATTTCTTAGTCCTCGTTCTATATTTTGATGCGCAGTTCATAAGCTACATCGGATACCATGCATGCATGCGAAACAAAATATGTTTTGCCAAATATAAAAAGTTGTATTCTAAATACCCGTGTATGGTTATAAAGTAAAGAGAAAATTTTTTTAAACCTTTTTCGTTCTTTTGTCGAGTTTAATTATTTACATCTTCAGCTACCAGATATCGGCACCATCTCTTAATTTACTTTCAACGATATCATTTAAACTTACATTTACCGTGTGTCGTTCATGTTCTGTTTTAACATCCACTTGTTTTCTACCAGATATTGAGACATAACCGAAATTTACAAGACCTGCATTCCAATATGCTCCAGTATGTTCGTCATATTTCGTATAGTTAATTGAATTGTCTTTGTTAGTTTTCTTTAAAGCATGAAGCTTACTTCTGCCTACTGTACTTGTTTTTCTGGAATACAAAGTTGAACTTCGATTGACATTATCACTTTCTGTATTAGAAGATTGGTGTTCTTCCTTTTCGTTACTAGGCAATTGTATACCATGCTCAGCATAATCTGCTCCGATGAGTTCCTCTTCCAACGACATTCTCAATCCAAATATCTTGTCAGCGAGAAATAACTAAAATGAAAAGTTTGACGTTAAAATGTAAAGATTAAGAATTTTCTACTTTGTACGATATGTTGAATATCCTGTTTTAGGCATGAAACACATGCTGGTTTGAATGTGTCTTACTTTCCAAATAAATAAATTTATTAAGTACAATCAATATGGATGTGTGAGTTGGTAAAGTATCTCTTTAAGTCTATTCCTGAGTTGGCAGGTGACATACAACGTGTTGTAAGAATTATTTATACCTTTATATAAATGACGTAAAGAACACTGCAGGTTTGTACTGACTTTATACTATTTTATCATTCGCACTCATTCATTATTTATAAGATTTAGAATTTAATTTTTAACGTATATAGAAAAGAAGTTTTTACCTCTAATGCTGTTGTTACAGCAGCCCATGAGCAGAAACACACAGCGGCTAAAACCTGATAACCTAGTAAACTTGCTCCTCCACCTTTAAATAATCCGGGTCGGCTATTTAAATTTTCCAATTCATCCTTCTCGGCGAAAAGTCCCACACATAGCATTCCCCAAATAGATGCAAAACCGTGCACAGGTATACAAGAAGCAGGGTCGTCGACGTGACACCACTCAAGAAAAACACATCCTAAAAAGAAGAGCAAACACCATTTATAGTGTTCTTAATTTGTTCCAATCACAACAAATTGACAAATAAGATTACGTACCATAACACGTAATTATGCCGCCAATAAAACCTATAACTAGCGCCTCCCAAGGTCTGCAGATAGCACATATGGCAGTGATAGAAACTAATCCACCCAGAACTCCATTACAGAATGATCCAACATCAAGTTTTCGATCAAACTTATTGGTAAGAACGTAACAGTACAAGACTGAGAACAAGCCACCTCCTACAGAACCATTTACCGTCACCACAGCAGCTCTGGTCGCTAACTTCCATTTTCCTACAATGTGATTTATAAAGAGTAGATAATTTTACCATTAATCAGAAATTAAATAATATAACTAATTGTGATGTAAGGGTTAGCAAGCAGCTTCCACTGTTCAAGAAAAGATACCGACATACCTCCACTCACACCAAAGGTGGAACCACAGTTAAATCCAAGCCAACCCCACCACAACATAAATAAGCCAAGAATTATGTTAACTGGTGAAGAGCATTGGTAATTATTTTTCATATCCTTATCAAATCTTTTGTGTCTAAACAAAGATATAATACTATAAAATATATAATAAGAGAGATCCTCCGCAATATAAGATATTTAGCTACGCCTAAAGCCTTTGATATAGTGCTATTCCTGTGTTTGCTAATGTGAAACACTAAAAATATCCGCTCATAAAGTATATCAACTTTAAATAAATATTCAAAGCAGGATTATCAACGACGAATATCAACGCAAATCACTTATTAATTTCTTAAACAGCTTTCCCCAACAACAATATTTTATAATCTATTCAAACAAACCTCGGTTTTAACATGACGGTAGCTACCAGAGCGGCTGTTCCACCGATCAAATGAACAGGTCCACAACCTGCAACGTCAACAGCTCCTAGCTTATACAAAAATCCATGGTCGTCCCAAATCCAATGTGCAGGAAAAACATACGAAAACATATTAAGAAATGAAAACAGCATATATGCTTTGAAGTTTGTTCTTTCAGCCATTGCACCGGACACTATAGTGGTTGCTGTTGTCGCAAACGAAAGTTGAAAGAAATACTTTGCAAATAAATGTCCCATGTTTTCATCAGTAGAGTCTGTCAGAAATGCACCTGCACCAGCAAATCCATTATTGTTATCACCATGTCCAAAGCTTAAGCCAAATCCACAAATCCAGTATCCCAATGCACCAAAAACAACATCAATGGCGTTTTTCATCATAATATTGGCTTCGTTTTTAGCAGAACAAGAACCTTTTAATATCAATTTAAAGTTTTGGAGTATGAAAAGGACTGTAGGGAATACATTTTCAGAATGTAAATGTTCTTTACTGCATATGCTTGATTAAGCGCCCACTCTTGAATAAGTGCTCTTGAATAAGTGTGAAAAGGTCCCACCCTTTTTGTAATTTTTAGAAGCGTCAAATAAGCGTCCAGAGGCGGCTAGGAAGCACTTATTCAAAAATTTCGTTATTATTTCATTAGCGCTGGAGACATGTTATTTATACATATATATAACTTCTGCTTTTATATTTTACAACCATTATAATTTCGTAAAAAGAAGGCTTTTACATAAGAATTTTTTTTTATTAGCGCCCCCTTTTGACTCACCACCCCTTTCATATAAGCGACCACCCTAAAAGCACGGAGAGCTTCGATCGAGCACTTACGGTATTTATTCATCTACTAGTTTTTTCAACTTAATAATGAAAAGTGTTCGAAATTAATAGTGGATACAAAATATGTCCAATTAACTCAAATATATCTAACTAATCTAACAAAAACCTGTCGTTACACAGTTGTTTACTTATAAACTTTTTTTCTCTTTTAAAATTAAGACCACTTATCAGCTTCAAGTAATCCATTATATTGATGCTAGCCAGTTATAAAATCATTCATCAGAATAAAAATCAGAACAACTTACCGGCTTCAAGCAATCCAAATCCGCTTTGCATGGTGAAAATAATAAAGGCACTTGTTAGAATCCATGTAGCGTCCCCAGCGTCGCTACTATTAAGAGCTTCTGCTACAATTTCTGTAATTCGTTCATTGCTGCAGTTGCAAATCGTTTGGTTGGATTGATTCATTTTTCTGCCCGTTTCCCTTTTTCTGTTATTTTCTCTTTAATATTTGTTAAAATCAAAAGAATTTCACACATTATAAAAACAGTCAATTTAAAGAGAGTACAATGTGGAGCATAAACATTCCTGATGAGAATTCAGCATGATTTTGCTTATATCAATATCATTATTATTATTATTATTATTATTCCGAATATTTATACAGGATAAAGCCACTTCAGTGTTGGAAACACTGTTATTAATGTGGGTCCTGTGTTCGGAATGTGTACATTGGGTATACACCGGCTAGCCAACCCAATTTCCCTCACATGGCATGGGTTGACCCGTAGCTGTGGTAAAGACACTTGCTAAACATGCCCGCACTATGGACCGAACCACGGACCTTGTGATTACAAAGCGAACACCATAACCACAAGGCCACGCGCCACTAATTAACTAATTAATTAATTTACTCATTATTCTCAATAAAACATTTTAAAAGAAAAAAAATGTGTATGGTATCTGTCATTGGCTATGTGAAGCAAAACATGCTTTTTAACTTGGACACCAACAAGATTTGTGTTGCAACAGTTTCGATTGAATATTACTTTGAAAATGAAGCAGAACAAAAGCGAAAACGAGGTAAAACATAGGATTGGATTAAAAGACGAGGGGAGAGAGGTGCTTATGTAAATATTGATTTTCAATTTAGAGCAGAAGGTGTAGTTGCCTATATGGACATTTTATGGTATATTGAAAAATATTTTACAGCTAAGGAACTGGCGAGTAAAATTTAGGTTATTCGTGAACCAGAGTGTCTGGTTCTAAACATACGGTACTTTGCAAATGGTGAAACAATTCGTTCGTTAAGCCTTCAGTTTCGAATATCTAACATTGCGATTTCTAGTATCGTTGTGGAAGTATCAAAGGCATTAATTTCTACCATGAAGCATTACATATTGCTTCCTCAAGATTAAAATACGTGGCTTAAAATTGCAGCTGTTTTTCAAAATGCTTTTGGAGTGGAAGATGGTAAACAATAAACACCGCCAGTGTCTAGTTCAAATGGTCATTACCATTACAAGCACAAACACTCACATTCATGTGTTCCTAACAACGATGCTGGTCCAAACTAGGAATACTTGTATGCTGATATTGGGAGCAATGGCCGTATGGATAATATTGGAATATAGAATAAATCACTGTTGACAAAAAAAACTGAAAGCGATAAAATTAAATACAATCCGGAGACGGTTTTCGTTCCTTCATGATGAAGCCATATAGCCAACGAAATTTGATCATAGAGCGTAGAATTTACAACTATCGCCACTAAATATAATATACTGCACCCCGGGGATCAAATTTGTTACATTTTCCACTTGACATGGCATTCGATAAAAACAAAATGTTGCACAGAATGTCGCGTGAGTTTGCCAAACGAATGCGAAAACACAAACGAACGATTTTTGCTGCAAGAATAGATGCAAAAAAAATGTTCAATTTCTCGCATCGATGTCCACAATGTTGCATGGCCATGCAACATTGTTCAACATGCATGCCAATAAGTGCAACATTTCACGCAAAATTGTTGCGTCAAAGTTTCATTTGTTTGACCAGAGCTTATACATTCGAAATGTGGAAAAAACAATCCTTAACGAATTTAGCATACCTTGGAGCACAAAGTTGAAGCTTTTTACGTGTAAATTTTACTCGCATTAAATGTTAATGATTAAATTATGTTATTTAAATTATGTGACTGCTGATTTCTTCTTAAACATTCAAAGGTTTAAGTTTCTGTTTTTGGAGGACGTTATTTCTTAAACTTTTCCATTGCTTTATTTTTTGTTTACCATTAAAGTTACCATACTTATTGTTAAAAAGAACAGCCATAGTTTATTAATTAAGAAAAATTAAAACGATTTTCAAAGTTAAAAAGTATTTAGTAATTTTTTTTATTAGTTTTTTCTTGGATGGTGTTAAGCACGGCACCATCTAACAATAGAAAACGTAAAATATTGGAGGCATTTTTTATAAGAAAGTTCACACCTACGATCAATGATCAATTAGATATTAAGTTTATACGCCTAATTAGAAATGGTGTAACATGACGTCCCTTGAGCTTTTCACAAAGCTTTTTTAACTGTACGTCTGTAAATTTGATTTTAGTTGTTTGTATAGTCTGATGATGTACTTAGTGTAAGAAAAGCTTTACTAATAAATACTACCTTTCAAAATCGTTTCATTTTTTCTTAATTACCATACTTAAATTTGAAATTCAAAAGTCTTTCTGACGTTTTATAGGGCATTACTAGAAAATAATAACCGAGTTGCGAAAAAAGCACAATACATAGAACATTGAAGCAAGCTTAAAATTGCCACCTGTTATGTTTAACCGCCATTTAAATTGTTGCTGTGAATACATCGGTAGCTTCACTTAGGTTTTAGGTGATTGTGCTATAGCCTGAATACATTTCGTGAATTTTTTATAAGATTTGATAGCAGGAATTTAAATTTTGTTTCACTTCAAAGTAACATGTTGTTTATTATTTATTAAAATATTACGTAAGTTTCTCAAATTTCGTTGAAATTGTTTGAATGAAACAATCTCCTGTACTTTCTTCTTCTTTGTCGTTTTTGTTGTTAAAAAAAAAATGTTATTATCTTCCGTTAGTAATCCTATATCAAATAGCCAGTGAGGTTACACAAGGCCACTGGCATTGTAATGAAAGTGCACTCAGGGATCAGATATTAGCGATCTCGGCGGCGGAAATGGTTTGATCCGACGCTTCAGAAAAATTTCAACTTAAATTACAAAAAAATTAACTCTTCTGCCTTGCTTTATTTAATATTTCATGAATCTATTGTGTTTATTTTGATAATTAGTTTCTTGTTTACATTTATTTTTGATATGTGGCGAAAGAAAGAGAATTGCTTCTTTTTTTAAATAGGATAATATTGTATTGTTATTATTGACAATATATAATAATTTTGATGACAATTTTGACGTATACACAACACGCATAATATTGGCTACACACCATATTACTAACATATATAAAATATTCGTTTTCCATCACTTTAAGTGTGATGTGATATCTGGTTTTTACAAAAATTATTAAAAATTTTTAATCTTTCCGAAAAATCTTAAAAATAGGGGGTATTACATCGAAAACTGCATTTTGAATAGGAAACCCCGTAATATTATTCGCCATTCCTTTCTATGTCTGTAGCGGTAAACATTTTGAAAATTTTTGGACCTTTTTATATTCACTGTTTATACATTTTTACATGTTAGGATTAACATTTTAACACGTTTTTTAGCCGAGTATAAATCTTAAACAAACAATTTTTAGGATTTTTGATACAAAACGTAGATTTTGATGGAGCATCCTAGAAAGCCATCTAGCTAGCATTATTATCCAGTTTGGTATAACAGCTTTTTATCCTATCCAGTCTATTTTTTTTATTCCTTGCAAATCCGAAAGCAGTTCGCAGTCAGTCTTTCTGTCAAATGACAAATATTTAGTATCTGGAGGAAAATAATTTTGAAAAAGGTTTTTTTGTAACGGATTGCATGTGTCACATGTTTCATATGCTGCTTTTAATGAAGATGAAATGCGACAAAAAGTTTAGAATATCCTCAAAATCCTCTCATTCATGTAAAATGTCTTTTCTCAAGATATTTAAAGTGTTTTTTCCTATAAAATCTAGTTGCCTCTCTGTCAGTTGGAATAGGCTAATTAAGCAACAGCACCTCAGGGTGATATTTCACCCGTTTGCGTTCTTACGGTCTGTTTACATAAGAGGTGGGACAGGACGATTGCGAGACGGGATTTTTTCCGGGATGATTCTATCCGTCTCATATAAGCAGCAGCCACTTAAATCTTTTAATTTTAACTTTGCTAAGAATATGCATAAATTTATCAAGATTATTTTTGCCGAAAAGTTAAGAATATTTATGTTGAAACGGAAAGATACTTATAAATAAAAAAGCGTGTATATTTTTTAAGGACCGCAGCGAGACAGTGTGAAGACAAGAAGAACAAAAACACAAATTGTTTCGCAAGCATTATTACGACTCTTTGGCACCCTTTTCTCTTGTTTATTGTTCTTCTTAGGATCACTGTTTTCCCTAGGATAACAAAGCAAAATAAATATCAGTAAATCTAACAGAAAAATATTCTTACCTTATTTTATTCCAGAGAAACAAATTTGAATTATAACTAAACTGAGTATTGGAATTTGTACATGTTTGGCCTGCCAACATTAACCCCATTCAGTTACTTCAGCAATATCTTTTGTTGCCATAAATAAATTAGCAACGGTACATTCTCTTCATTCCTTTTTAAAAGAATATCACTTATTTCATTGGAAATCAATTCCGATTATAGGAATTATTATTCCAAATGGTTCATTCAAATGGTGAATACGCATTGAAGTTTCGTGAATTTTGTTTGTTAACGGGCCAATATATATAGAGAGAATATTTAAACATTTCATTTTGTGTATTATTACCTTTTTTTTCTCTCTCTCTCTCTCTCTCTCTCTCTCTCTCTCTCTCTCGCTTTATTACTTTCTTTTAGCTAGTTGCAAAAATTCGTTCCGCGCCGTTTAGATAATCGCGTGTATGTCAAACACAAAACTCCCACTGGTCTGTTATAAATATACACTCTTCTATTTAACGTGACAGTTGAACACAATGTCCTGTGTGGCGGAGAGCTGTCACTGATGACTGTATGCAAATAAAAGATAAACTATGAATATTTATGACTGAATATTGTCAGTTTCATAAAAATAGTTTGTTTTATATGAGAAGAAAATTATGGAATGAAATCTACTGAGAAAACAAAACTTTACACCGATTAATTAACCAATTAGGAAAACATACAGGCTTTCAAACCTTTTTGTATTCTATTTTCGCCAATGGATAGGAAAAATAAAAGATTTTGGCACTGTAGAATTGAGAAATAAGTGAAATTCGCACTCGTTCCTCGGTAGCATATATATCGTGTGGATTAGTCAATCAAAATGCGATATTACAACCATAGGATAAATATTGTTTTACTCATATTTTTGTGTTTGTTTGTTTGTTTTGTTTTATTGTTGTTTGTTTGTTTTTCGTTGTTATACTTTTTTTGTAATGATTAACAAGGTTTGTCTCAATTAGTCAAAGCCTTGTGTATTTATTATCGAACTTTCTTTCACGGATTCTTGTGAACTTTTAGTGACGCATTGGTGTTGTTGGAGTTTTTTGCTTTAAATCCTTCTCTATTGCCAATGAATAACACATTCTTTGCGACAGCCTGAGAAAAGAAACTGTTTAGCGCTGCTTTAATATTTTTAACTAGCTAACAATGGTACAAACCTCTCAGAAATGCTAACTTCAGTAAAATTTAACATCATCCCAGTTTTGTTTTTTTCTCTTCGTTTTGAATTACCGATATTGATTTTCAAAATATCTTCTTTATCATTTTATTCTTAATTTCTTCAACAAATATTTTGACTCTCTCTTTTTTTGGTGTGGTAAGATCAAGTAGCTTCGTTGATCGTTTTTGAGGTTGATCTTTATCAACCTATTCTGCAATATATGGGTATAATTACAAGACGACAAAAATTCTATAAAGGTGATGCAAAACTGTCCTCACATTACGTGGATGACATTTGCTGGAGTATTCTAAGTCGAGCTTAATTAAAAGTAAACTTGAAGAAAATCAACAATTTGCACCCTTCATTTAAAGATAGATAAAACGTGACCTAGGTTTAGGGCCAAATGCTTTATCCAGCCCAGAGAAATTGGGAATGTCAATATTTAATCAAAATTTTATGCCGTATATATACAAAGTTGTGAGAAGGTTTTTTTTTTGTTTCCACTCGGATCTGCAACACGGCTTATCTGCACTAATCGCTTAACATATTGTCATTCACAATTAAGTCTTGAATATCCACAGAAACTTGTTCTGCAAAATAAAAAATGCTAAACAACTGTATTTCCTTTGCCGAAGTAACAACACGTTTTATCATACGTCCTGTGAATGCTAGTTTTGAAAATATATATTACACTTTTAATGCTGTATTGCTTTAAAGCGCCCCATTGGATTTGTGACATATTTTATACTAAGTGCCCTATTTCCCTTAATCTTCAACCTTGAACGACATTTCAAAAGTCTTCTATCTACAACAAAAATACAATAACAATGCCTGCAAGAACCTCGTAGTGAATAATAACTTCTTACTATAGTTTCCAAAAAAAAATATTTCATAAAAGAAACCTGAAATTCTGGAAACATTTATTATTAAAAATAGGTTTCTGTACGGTAAATAAAACCTGAAAATATGCAGAAATCTATTACCAAAAATAGGTTTCGGTTCAACATATTCGACCGACATACAATGCCTTGAATATCTAGCTAGCTATATACTCAAGTCTTGACTGTTTACTGTTTGCGAAAGTACAATGAAGTCGGCATAAACTTCTTAGGAATGGAGTTAGATAGGGTATGGAAGAGAAGGTATCTTAAGAAACTAGCAGCAAATTAAGGTCATTTTTTCCTAATCATCATCAACCACAATCAAACTATTTACGCTATCACATTATTTGTTTTTAAATATTTGCCTTTCGCGTGCTACCAATATTTGTATTATTAGTTTAATCAATGTGGTTGCACACAATTTCATTTTGACACATCACGGCCCCTTCCTCTCTCCACCCTTACCTGCACCCTTCCCCTCCTTTGCAAAATCATGCAATTACAGCATGCGAACAGTCAAGCAAAGATACACAAAATAATGATGAAATGTGTGTATGACGGACGGATTTTGTAATAACTGCATAACTGAGACTCTACAAAACTAAACGTTGTCCATATTTATCAGAAACGCCTGTCATTTGAAACACGCACAAAAAATTAATTAGTAGCGACATAATAGTGTCTACATTACTAAAAATGGGACCCCTTTTTGTTTCGTGAGATCTCTTTATTGTGATACACTAGTCGGTGGCCCATGGAAAAATCCACGGGTTCGCCTGTTCTTTTTATATCGCATTGCGTGCGTCTAGTTACTTGCGGTATCTTTTGCGCGACAGACAGACGCACACGGGTATTATAATATAGACTAGTCGTTAACCCGTGGAAAAATCCACGGGGTCGTCTTTCCTTTATATATCGTATTTTGTGTTTCCGTAACAGGACGCGTCTTTCGCGGACAGACAAACAGACGGAATACGGCTATTATTAAAGAGATGAAAGTTCCATACAAGGATTTGTGTATTTCGGATTTTTATCCATAATGTGAACGAATATATAAATATTCAATAATTACATGCCTATGCAGAGAAATAAATATATACAACACCAAAATAAAACTCACAAGTGGTATGGGAGAATTCTGACTTTATTATTTTTTTTTTCACTTAAGGAATAGCACCGCCTTAACTTTGCATACTTTGATGAAGAAATAACATATCACAGTTAAGTTTCTGCAGATAGTAAAAAACATGCTTTGCCAATTTTTTGTGCTTTTTTGTTGTTGTTGTTGTTGTTGTTTTTGTTGTTTTAGGTTATGCTTAGAGCATTCTCATCTTTAACTTCCTTAAATGGGTCCTGAGCGAGTTTTTGTTTTTTGTCAAGTTTAAGTTTCTCTTTTTTTAACTACCAAATATCCGCTCCCTCTTTTAATTTACTTTCAGCGATATCGTGTTTGCTCATATTTTCAGTGTGTCGTTCAGGTTCTGCTGTGATTTCCACTCGTTTTCTACCAGATATTGAGACATAACCGAAATTTACAAGACCTGCATTCCAATACGGGCCAGTGTGTTCGTCATATTTCGTATAGTTGACTGAGTTATCTTCACTGCTTTTCTTTAACGTCGGTAGATTACCTTTGTCTGTTTTCCTTTTTATTCTGGAATATAAAGTTGAACTTCGATTGACATTATCACTTTCTGTATTAGAAGATTGGTGTTCTTCCTTTTCGTAACTAGGCGATTTTATACCATGCTCAGCATAATCTGCTCCAATGAGTTCCTCCTCCAACGACATTCTTAACACAAAAATCTTGTCAGCGAGAAATAACTAAAATAAATTTTTTAAGGTTAAAATATTTTGCTATCTACTTGAAACTTAGTCTTCGAAAGGTTGCGTTAATGTTACTGGTTTTCGTGGGTATATATTTTCGCTTTTTTTTGACTTTGCCCAAATTCGCAAAATTATGTACACGCTGAATGCTTAAAGTGCCCGCGACTTTTTCTTTTTTCAATATCTTTTTTTGTACTCATTATTAGACCCTGAAATTTTGTGACTTTTCCTAACTTTTATTGGACTTTCTGATTCTAAAAAAAATTTTGGATTTTTTTTGTACATTTCCGGGGGTAAGCCATTTGTGAACAGGGGGTCAAATATTTGAAGTAAATATTTTTTTGTTATCTCCTTCTATGCTAGAAGGAGATAACAATGCTTTAGTCAAAAATTATTCAGTTGATAAACATTTGAAAGTAATCACACGTGTAAGATAAAATGAAGACCAGATGTGTAATTTACAGACCAGAATATATAATTTACGGACCAACATTGATATATAAATACCCTTTGTCTTTGATGACGTCACTACAGGTGGTAATGACGTTATAACACTCAAATTAAAAGTCAATCTTATTCCTATTGTGATTAATTCTTCATTTTGGGAAATATACTTACTTTTTTTTCAAAAAAAGAAATTGATGTTTTGAATTGGAAAAAAACATTTTTTATTGTGATCAAATTTCATTTTCTCCTAACATATATCTAACAATTAGACTTTTCATAATTTTCAATATTTTTGTATATATTTTACATACTTGTCTACTTTCAAAACATAGCATACTCTAAACTACGACATTTTTCATTAATACCTAAAAAAATCAGCTACCCTTTGTCTTTGATGACGTCACAACAGGTGGCAATGACGTCATTACACCCAAATTAAAAGTCAATCGTATTCCTATTGTGTTGAATTATAAGTGTGCCAAGTTTTATAGCAAAATGATTTGTAGTTCATGAGTAATTTATAAAAATGTGGCCGCGGGCACCCCGGTGCTACAGCAGACCTAAAAAGTCCGGGTTTAATAGGGTTAATACCCGTGATTAAAATCAAGAAATGTCAATAATTCGGGAAATTTTATCTTAGAGTAAAAATGACCGCTTACGCCAAACTCATAAAGGATTTAACATTTTTTAGTTGTATTCTAAAACATGTGTCCATGTAATAGAGTAGGGTAGAGAACAATGCAGCCTTAGACTTTCCATTACCCTTGACCTAATTCAAAATTCGCTTTTTTTCGTGTTTGTGAGAAGTTGAATTTATTTTAAACGTATACAAAAATATAGAGGAAAAAAAACATTACCTCTAATGCCGTTGTTACAGCAGCCCATGCACAGAAACATACAGCAGCTAACATTTGATAGCCCAGTAACTCCGCCCCGCCCCCTTTAAATAATCCTGAACGTCTATTCAAATTTTCGATCTCGTCCTTTGCACCGAAGAGCCCTACAGATATCAGTCCCCAAATAGATGCAAAACCATGCACGGGTATACACGAAACAGGGTCGTCGACTTTACACCACTCCAGAAACACAGATCCTAAGAAAAAGCAAGAAGGTTTGTTTTGTCTGAATAATAGTCTTATTTTGTTTGTCAGCGAGAACCAGGTCATGCTACACCACGCACGAATTCATCAACCTATGTGACGAGCGGACTGCCATTGCTAACGACTAGTATATTAAAAGTTAATCGTAATTCAACGGAAAAATCCACAATAATTCGCCGTCGCTGCTGACAGCTAGCATCTTTAGTTCATAAATAAACAGAAAGATGTATGGAGACAATTATAATATACATCCGCGTAACTAAAACAATAGATATGTGTAAATTAGATGCATTAGCCATTTCTTTTCAATAACCGCAATATCTGAGAAACTAATCGCTATAAATGGGCAAAAGATTTGAATTTCTTCTTTACAACATAATTTTTTATGTCTAAACTGGCAAAAAGAATATTACGTACCATAACACGTTATTGAGCCACCAATAAAACCTATAACTAGCGCCTCCCAAGGTCTGCAGATGGCACATATGGCAGTGATAGAAACTAATCCACCTAAAATTCCATTACAAAACGTTCCAATATTAAGTTTTCGTTCAAACTTATTTGTAAGAACGTAACAGTACAAGACTGAGAACAAGCCACCTCCTACAGAACTATTCACCGTCACCACAGCAGCTCTGGTTGCTAACTTCCATTTTCCTGTAATGATATTTATAAGAAGTTAAAATATGGCAATATCAAAATTATAACACTTTCTTATCTACTGGCACTGTAAATAAAGGTAATAACACTTCCATATTGGTGTGGTAAGAAAGTCTGTTAAAACCATCGTTTCTTTTTCTAAGTTCATAGCAAAGTTTTGGTTGCAAACCTTTAGTGGAAAAATAGACTTTCGGTATGGTTTATGGAAAATATGGTGTGTGTGCTATAAATGTTTCAGGGGATTTTTGAAATAAAGGAATATAAGGCAAAATTAAGCAAACTATAATGACCAAAATAGAGGCAAACAACAAGCTTAGGTATTTTCATAATAATACGGATTTACTGTCTAGATAAAACTGTAACTGTTGTTCAATTTTTTTGTCTAACTTTCTTTCTCTTTCTTAAGGGAATGTATAATATTGATCTATGTTGAGTCCCTGATTGTCTTATCCAACACAGTAGTTATAACACATGCCTTTACATAAAACTTCCTTTCATTCCATCCGATTTCATCCAGTCTAAATTTTTTTAATAAACAGATCTTTGTTATTCCTAAACTTTCCTTAAAATCAAGGTTGCTTCGGATCCAGCAACATAATTTTTTAAAACTGGCTGATGTTGGTAACATTGACCTAGTGTTCTGTAGCTAGCGAAATTTTGGCCTAAATTGTGTATGCTAGCTAAATGGAATATCACCATCAACAAAGAGAATTCTTACGACATTTTGCGTACGAAAACGAAAAAATTTAGTTTAGTAATTCGAATCTGAAAGTGCATAGGGACTTCAAGGAGATAAATGACTAATTTTGATTTCCTTGATTTCTTCTGGTGACCAAAAAATTTCCCTAGAACAGTGAGAATTGCAACAATATTTTAAGTGAAGTTAATATTTGTTCTACAGTTAATTTAGAGCCTAAAAACAAAGGAAAAAGTGCATGCTGATATTTCAAATTTGATTTACACCATAAAACCCTTACTTAAAAGTAAAAGCAGTAATTTTAATTACAGTTCTTATTAAAATTCCGGAAAGGACTATGTTTTATATAATTCAATTTGTGCTTTACTTTGGGGCTTACCTAAGATAGCTACAGCTACCTTGATGACATATAGAAATTGGTAATTATCTAGATGCAGCAATTTCAAAATATTTAGAAAATTACATAATTATGACGCCTATAGACTAGTCAGAGATAATACGCAATGTTTTCTTTAAACCAATCACGTTCTGAGGTACTTAGTTTTCTCCTTGTTAGAAAAAGCTTTAAATTTAAAATTACAAGCTGAGCAAACCAGCTAATTCAGCCAGCCAGATAGTATGTAATAGCAAATAATACATAAAAAATTTTCGACAGAAGAACTTTCGTACTTTTTTTTAGTCCAAAAATTCTGTAATTTGCGTCTAACGAAAGTTTTCTCTCCGTCAATTTTGTTGTTTCTAATTTTTTTTCTAACACTTGTGTAATGATGATATTGACAAGGTGTGTATAAATAGTGTGCTTAAGTTACCATTTTTTAAATCTGTTTAAGCAAATCGGATTGTTGGCCTATAAGACCATTTACGGAGTATGCCGGACGCGTTTTGCAAACGTTTTAATGTGGCTTAAAATACCAAGGCTATATCCATGACAATAGTTCCCAAAGACCTGTTTTCTTATTTTGGTTGGTTATATACTCTTTAAAGATATATTTTATTGTCAACAAATGTTTGTTAATTTCCCTTTAGTTTCATTAGCTATTAGATCAAAATTTAAGTTTCTTGAAAATACTTTTTTCTGCTTCATATATCTCATTTAAAAAGTTTTTCTACGAAAATAATGTGGTTTTGTCCCAATATTTTTCACTAAAACATTATCAACATTAATCTTGGACAGAAAAAAGAGAAAATAAGGATTATAAACAATGTAATGATAAAAATAGTGTTAATAAAAGTAAAAGTATATAACAGTTTTCTTTGTTGAAAAAAAGACACTGGCATTTAACTTTACCTCCACTCACACCAAAGGTGGAACCACAGTTAAATCCAAGCCAACCCCACCACAACATAAATAAGCCAAGAATTATGTTAACTGGTGAAGAGCATTGGTAATTATTCATCCCATCCTTGTCAAATCGTTTGTGTCTAAATAAAAATGCTTTACTGTTCAAAAACGACACTTGCTTGTATCTTTGCACTGAACATTTTTAACTGATACAACAAAGAATTATCAAAGCAAGTGAATAAACAATTTAAGGCAAAAAAATCCTAATTTGTGAAAATTGTTAACAATAACCTTCTGTATTGAGCAAGTGTTCAGGTTGTTTTCTACTTCAGGAAGATTTTCCGCGGAATAAAGAACGGACTGGAAGGGAAATCTTTTTGAGTATGCAGAGTATTTTTCATTTTTGTTACTTTCCGTGGAAAGTAAAATAGAGTCACCTTTTTTTCTTCTTACTGTACGAAAACAAAAAGTAGGAATATTAGTTAACCACCAGGATAATTTATTTCGCAAGAATTGAACAAGGCGTGTACACTTTCTGTATTAGATCGTGCTGAATAGTATGAAGTGGAAATTACTACACGTTGTTTTTTTTATAAGAACAAAGTTAAGAACGGAAGGATTCAAAACCCCAAAAATTAAGAACATGTTAAGAACATTATGAAGGCTTCGACGCGATTGGACAAAAAATTAAGGTCAGAAAAAAAGAAGAATATTAAATCAAAAATACATTCTTTTTCTTAAAATTAACAGACTTAAGACAAATAATCCTATAATATATAAACACAACTTTTATATCACGTTTTAAACTTTAAAATATTTTCAGATCAATGTCATTGGAATCATCTATTCTAACTAAATCTGTTGAACCATCCTCGTATTCGACGAGATATCGGACAAGGGATAGACCCGTGACATCACGACCTACCATTTCGTCATCTATCGCTTGGTCCTCTTCAAAGGTCTTCCAGTTCTTCTTCCTCCACTTCAGTTGTTTCTTCTTCGTCTCTTTCTTCCTGTTGTTTATCAGCTGTCTGCTCTGTTTCTTCTGCGGGGAGTTGGTTTCCAGTTACATTTGGTGCCGGCAAGCTGTTTGAAGGAGGTAAGCTGGTAATTGGAGGTAGGACCTTATAATCGTCAAGTCCTTCTGGTTTTATTTTATCCGGTTAAGAACATTGTAAGAACAGTTTTAGGCTATGATATATAAAAATTAAGAACATCGGAAGGCTATCACCGATTTTTGTGTTCTTATAAAAAAAAACGTGTAGCAGAAATGTTTTAGGCTATGATATATAAAAATTAAGAACATCGGAAGGCTATCACCGATTTTTGTGTTCTTATAAAAAAAAACGTGTAGCAGAAATGTTTCTGTTTTGTTCTGTTTTGTTCTTGTCTGTTCCTTTCAACAGAAAATTTCACTGAAGGGAAAAAGAAGCCCTTAGAAACCATTCAGCAAGATGTTCTTAAAAAAACCATTACGTCGTGACAAAATTGCCGATTTCATTAAATTTTTGTACCTGTCAATAACCAACAGTGCTTGGCATTTAACCGTTAATTGAGGTGGTTATACCCACATCCCAGGATATATGATACCCAAATACTCAGTATAAATTTGGTTAACAACGCGTTTGCAGGTTGTCACTTACATAGATTTAAAGAAAGGGTCGAAATTCAAACGAAAACTGAATACTCTTAAGATGAAAACATTATATCTCTTTATGCTCTTGGAGCATCAATGCACAAATTTTTGAATTATCACCTATTATTCAGATTAATACCAGTTTGCATTAGAAAAATGATACGGATTCCGCTCTGATCTTAATATTGAATCCGTACGCATTTGTAAAATCTAATCCGTGTAAATTTCTATTTTAGTACTCACGAATCTGGATAAATTTGGTCAATTGTGAATGTAATATATATTCCATTTAGACAAACCTTGGTTTTAACATGATGGTAGCTACCAGAGCGGCTGTTCCACCTATCAAATGAACAGGTCCACAACCTGCAACATCAACAGCTCCAAGCTTTTTCAAAAATCCATTGTCATCCCAAATCCAATGTGCAGGAAAAACATACGAAAACATATTAAGAAATGAAAACAGCATATATGCTTTGAAGTTCGTTCTTTCAGCCATTGCACCGGACACTATAGTGGTTGCCGTTGTTGCAAACGAAAGTTGAAAGAAATACTTTGCAAATAAATGTCCCATGTTTTCATCAGTAGAGTCTGTCAGAAATGCACCTGCTCCAGCAAATCCATTATTGTTATCACCATGTCCAAAGCTTAAGCCAAATCCACAAATCCAGTATCCCAATGCACCAAAAACAACATCAATGGCGTTTTTCATCATAATATTGCTTTCATTTTTAGCAGAACAAGAACCTAGTAATATGAATTTTATAGATGTTGAATTTGGAATAAAACCGTTTCAGAACACGAGATTTATTTTTGTTTATTTATTTTGTCAACTTAATAAGTAAAAAAGTTAGGAAAGGAAATAGTAGATACAAATATTCCCTACTAACGCAAATTTATCTAATGATTACAGCGATGATAGTAGGATGAAAATACGAAGCAGGTGCCTAAAAACTGAAAATTGCAATAACCGGCCTCATTTATTTGGTGCCAAATAGCACAAAGTTTTGAAAAGGGTATTAGCATTATATTGATGCTACTCACTTATAAAATCATACATCAGATTAAAAATCAGAACACCTTACCAGCTTCAAGCAATCCAAATCCACTTTGCATGGTGAATATAATGAAGGCACTTGTTAGAATCCATGTAGCGTCCCCAGCGTCGCTACTATTAAGAGCATCTGCTACAATTTCTGTAATTCTTTCATTGCTGCAGTTGCAAATCGTTTGATTGGTTTGATTCATTCTTCTCGTTCTTCTGATATTTTCAGTTTAATATTTCTGATAATTTTGTTTGGTATTTAGGACTAAAGGATAACATATACAATCCAAATTTAAACAATTTTAATCTACTAGAAGTATTTTATTGTATTCAACCTTATTTTTACAAACAGTGTAGCTATATACACGTCTTGTGTGTTCTTCTGTTAGTAAAATTAAACATGAGAGATTTTTTTGAAATATTGCTGATGTCATATTTATGGTAGACATTTGACTATAGTTACTGACTTAATGAGAACAAATCGCCATTTCATGTTATTTTTTGAAAAACAAAATTTATCCACAGTTTTAAAAATTAGCTTTTTCAACAATTTACTTGTTTAATCATACTGGTACAATATTTTGAGAAATCAAGATATTTAGATCAAATGATTTTGATTTAAAGAAGCTTATATCGAGCCCTGATTGAATCAATATAGCCTTTAAATAGCCCTTGTGTTTTCTGCGCATTTAAGACCATTCTTATTCCTCTATTGTTTTATAAAATAGACATATTGTTTATGACTCGAAATCCCAGCCTGATATTCTGATAACGCATATTTTTATGAAAGGAAAAGCGTGTATTGCATACAATGTATTGTAGCAATGGTAACTATCCTTTAATTTAAAATTCATTTCATTACGCTGTAATTGTTCTAACAATTCAATTTTCTTTATCCGTATTTTTTTATTTTTTTGTGGTAATTGTCCAACCTCGTTCCCAGGGCATTTTGCCTTGTTGATGACACAAGACCCTGGGGACGAGGTTGGTAATTGTCGATGTTGTTGCGGCTGCGGCTTCTGTTGCTGCTACTGTTGTTGTTGATGATGTTGTTTTGTCGTTTTGTCGTTTTCGTTTTCGTTTTCGTTCTCGTTCTCGTTTTTGTTGTCGTTGTCGTTGTCGTTGTCGTTTTTGTTGCTGTTGTTGTTGTTGCTGTTGCTGCCGACTAACGTATTTCTTCTAATAAACGCCTTCCATCTAAAAAGCGCCCCCTATTAGAAAGAACAAACAGGTAATGGAATAAAATCGCGGTGAATCGTTTTAAAATTGGAAAAATCATCCGGTATTATTGCTGAAAATGACAATGATAGTAGTAGTAGGGAGTGATTATAAGCTGGTTTTGACCTCCTTTCACACCTCTACCCCCCAAAACACCGCCTACCCTACCTCCCCCCTCCCTCACCAAAACCAACCTGCTCGCCAACCACCTCACCACCAAAAACCCCTAAAAGCCCCGCCTCTTCCACCTCCACCCCCGCTTTTTACCAACTTGCCCACCTCCCGATCAACAAAACCCCGCCTCCGCCCCCTCCACCCCCACCTCGATTCCGATAATTCCAACGCATGCGCACACGCCATTAGTAATAATGCTGACATCAACAAAAACCAGCGCATGCGCAGTTGAGTAGGGGTGAGCCCTATACTCAAGGACCGGTGGTTGGGACCGGACTCACAATAAAATGTCTTCCAATGCACGGGAAATGTGTAACAGGATGGTGGAGAGGTATCCCTGGCTGTTCAAATATGTTCCGGATTGGTTCGTTGACCGGGACATGTGTAACAGGATGGTGGAGAGGTATCCCCGACTGCTCAAATATGTTCCGGACCATTTAAAAACGCAAGAGATGTGTAATATAGCGATCCAAGAGGAACCCTGGATGTTGCAAGATGTACCGGACTGCTTCAAGACGCAAGAAATGTGTACCGTGGCAGTTCAAGCGGTGCCGGGGGTGCTCGAGGATATTCCGGACCATTTCAAGACACGTGAAATGTGCGCGATGGCGGTTCAAGAATACCCCTGGATGCTCGAGTTTGTGCCCGACTCTTTCAAGACCCAGGAAATGTGTACCGGGACGGTTCTGGATGATCCAGAAATGCTCCAGTATGTCCCGGACTATTTCAAGACCCGGGAAATGTGCGCGATGGCGGTTCAAGAATACCGCTGGATGCTCAAATATGTGCCGGACTCTTTCAAGACCCAGGAAATGTGTTCCCAGGCAGTCGGGGAGGAACCCTGGATGCTCGGGTTTATTCCGGACCATTTCAAAACGCAGGAAATGTGCACTGGGGCAGTTCAAGAATACCCCTGGACGCTCAAATATGTTCCCGATTGGTTCATGACCCAGGAAATGCGTAGCAACAAAGGAGTGGATCCTCGGGTACTCAATGCCCATCAATTGCGAAAAGTAAAAAAGGCCATGATTAAAGATGAGCTAGCCCCAATAACATGGCATCCCGATAGAGTTATAGACTGGTGTTTCTCCGAGGATGAAAAGGCCATTCTTGAGATCTTGTGGAGGGGGTCAAATAAACGATGAAGGAACAATGTGACGACTGTGAAGTGACCCTAGATGAGTACGACCGATGCCTGCAATGCCAACGGAGGCTCCTTATACAGGGCAAAATGATGTGCTGGTCCTGCTACTACCTGTACATTACGTACAATGGCGGCTACTGTCCATGTACCAAACTCTAGTTGAACCCCAATATTATCAAAATAAAAGGATGTTTAAATTTGGTACCGAGAATGTTAATACGCGAGACTTTTATGCCCCGGCGGCTCCATTAAATATCAAAGATGTCAATAATGAGAATATAGTGCTAAGTGATCCCGTTCCAGCCAACAGAGGCAAGGATGAGCGTACCGTACTTGGCTATAAAAATGGTGACAAGATCCGCCATTTAACAATCATAACACCCAAGAAGCTATATTCAAACGGTGCCTCGCGCTATAACGAGACATCGGCACTCACCATGTCATTCGACATCCATAAGCACACCGAATGGTTGGAGAAATTTAATAGTATCATGACTACGGTACAAGCTTTGAAATTACAAACCTTTGCCACCCAGCCTGTGAAACGGGGCAAATACATTACGGCTAAGGTGAAGGAATGGGATGGCAAAGTCAAAACGGACTTTCATTCCGGAGAAGTCCCGTTAGGGAAAGCTGCGAATGCCAAGCTATTCTAAAACTATCCGGCATCTACAAACAAGGTTCAAACCATCATATCCAGATCTATCTGGACGAGTGCAAGTACCAAACCGTAACATTACGTACTACCCGCTACCTTTGCGACTCGGATGACGAAAATGAATCCTATTTGGAATAGGTCCGAAAATGCTTTATATGGTTGTTCTTCAACCATATAAAAAACATGTTCGTTACCGAATTAAAAAGGGAAGCCAAAGCGCTAAAGATCCGTAATATTTCAACCATGAATAAGGCCGCCCTTATCGAAGCGATCCGAAAGGTTAAGTATAAGAACGCTTCGGTACAAACCGATGGCCCCTACTACGAACCATGCGTTACCATAGCTTGGGAGAAGAATCTCGAGCAGTATGCGCGAGAGCTATCCGAAAAGAGGAAACGCGTAGTGTATGATCGCTTCTATACAGTCGATCTAGATAGTGGGGAAGTACTCGTCTAGTATGTTGTTCAACATATTAGACTCCATATGCGGGTGGCTCATCTAAATACCGCTTACATGTTGCACAGATTGAAGTTTTTTCATAAGCTCCTGTTTACCTTCCTCACGCCCCTTCGCGACAAGCTGCTGTCTCTCACGATCATTAATGGCATTCACGGCTTGTTTCGTTCGTTGACGGACTTGCTCCTTCAGCAGCATGTATTTTTGCTTCTCCTGCATAATCAAGCTGAACTCATAGTCGCTGATCACCCCATTCTCCACAGCTTTGCTGATGAGGTCGACAACAGAGTTGAGTTTAGTCTCCGCGAGTAGCCTGATGCTCTCGTGTTTCTTCGACTTGACATCTAGCTTCTTCCCCGCATTCCGCAGACCTGCTTGCCTTAGTCCTACGGCGATCGTGATACCACCCATGGCCACGGCGAGCGGTACACCAATCCCCGAGAGCATGCTACCAATACCAACACCCGAGGTGATAACACTTATGGCTAGTAATCCATGGTCAGTGAATCTAACCCCATTACCATACATTTTGAACTTTTTAGCGAGCCTATCCCGCTCTTTTGATTCATTGCGGAGATACTGCTCCACCTCCTCGATTTTGCGCAGTCTGTACACCTGGCTTTCATCAAGCTCGTCAGGTGCACTCGGTGATAAGCTCGGATAAAGCTTTGTAATCTCTGTCATTTATTCTATGAGCAAGTGCATTGTTAAGCCTGTAAACAAAATGTTTCTATCGTGGTACTCGTCCGCTAGCATGAACTCCAAGCGATCTGTGGAGCTCTTCAAAGGGAGTACACGGGGTTATCAAAACTCCAGGTTAGCAGGTCCCCCCAAGCGTTTAGCTCTTTGGTCGGGAGCAAGGCCAATATATCCGATTTCTCACCGTTAAACAAGCTGTGCTCCTGATCAATCTGTGTACACTTGAGCCGTAGTCGCTGGTAGACGTCTGTTCTGTAGGATCCGTCATAGTCCCCCACGGGTACTACTATGGCAGTATCATTTTTCAAACCAAAGATATCTCCTAGCGTTCGATCAATTATTGCATGGTACCCAGCGTTAACACGAATCCTTGATACACCGTTTCTAAGTATAAACACTTTGAGCAAATCCCCGGCTTGATCATTGATAATAGTCGCGATATCCTCAACCCTATATAATCCTTTTTCGATCTTGATATGCACCTTCAATATTGCGCCCGCTGTTTCGGGTTTAAATATCCTCAGGTTCATGACGTCGAACACATTGAGCCAAGTCCCTCTAATACTAATGGATTTCAGAGCGATCCTTGTGCCCTCCTCTAGATGATGCTTGAATATCGTAGGCTTCTCTATACCCGTAACATACAGTTGTCTCATGTTTCTTTAAAGAAACATGAATATCTACAGCTATAATCCAAAGGCAAAGTATGCACCTAATCATGGGCGCTATCTCGAGAGATTGAAGGGTGAAGATCTCGCAACGCGGGACATCGTCATTGATGCGAAGGGGTTCTCGTTCAAGGTGAAATTCCCCAACATCTTTCTAGACTACGAGTTCCACTCCGGTGCTGTGTTGAATACATGGCAAAGCCACCCCTTCGGACTCTGGTCCACACAGCTAAATTTTGCTACCTGCTGCGCAACTTCTGCTTGTGGTATCTCTATGCAGCATTTAACCACCTCTTTGCCTCTGATTCGATCCGTTTACCGCTTACACGTGTACTTCCAGATTCGTAAAGTCCTCCAAGATCTCGAAGTGTCTCTACCGGGTTCCGATAGATTTCGACGTCTCAACAACCCTTTCAACAACCAAAAATTCCAGCAATTAGCACGTGAATTTGGGGTAAGCGACAGCGAGAGCGAGTGGAGGAACGAGACCTTATTCAGTAGCTGGCAAGCTATTCGCGAGGATTATCCCGGCTCGGGTCCCAGCTATTTCGATGAAGACTCGTGGAGTCGTTGGATTCTCGAAACTTCGCAAGGTCTTACACGTATAGGTATTGAACGGTTATCCCAAAGCGTAAGATTTTACGCCTATCTCATACTTCAGAGTCAGGCTAACGCGAGGTCGAACATTATCGGTGATCAAGGTAGTTCGATCGATGCCCAACGCTTGTACTTGACGACCCTTGAAGCGCTGATCCTCCGACCTAGTAACAGGGGTGAGGAAATAAAGCGATTCCAAAATGTGCTCAAGTATGCACGTAGCAAGGTCGATTTCACGGTGGCGTATGGAGTATACATGATTCCTAGTGATATGGGCCTTCATATCGGGAATATCACGAATTTCACGAACAAAATCCTCATCAGCAAATAGTACTTCTCCATCGGTGTTAACCTTGATATTAATCGCCTCGCGGCTCCGCAGGAGCACAAGCCTATTGCTAGGGATGCGGCTGCCACACCCCCTAAACATGCCACACCTATTGGTCATACCGAGCATACCAGATCAGGGGGCTGGCGGCCGGCCCCCCGATCAGGTATGCTAGGAGGCGGGAAAAATCCGCATGAGATAGGAGTGTTTTCAAAACACGCCCGATCAGGTATGCAAGGAAGAGGGAAAAATCAGCATGAGGACAACAAAGCTGCCTTGGTTACAACAGGGGTAGGCCTCATCCTTGCCTATATTTGGCTGAAAAAATAATCGCAACGCTCTAGTGTGTTTGATAACATACTAGAGTATTCTACCGTCTACGATGGTTGCCCCCTCCCTTCCCAATATACGTCACAATAACAGCAACGACAGCAGCGATGGCCATGTATAGATGCCTCGACACATATTCGACAACCCTCGCTGCTACTCTGAAGAAGAACGACACAACGCTGCCTATGATCCCTGGTAGTGCTGCACCGGCCTTACCTGCTAGATACTTCAAGAATTTTCCGAGTCTTTCAAGCTGTTTCCGTACAAAACCTTTCCCACTTGCGGAACCTCCCGCGGCACCGGCACCACCAGCACCTCCAGTAACGGCGAGCACGATGGTTGAAATGAGCAAGCCGACAGCAGAGACTATACTCGCTATAGTCAAGCCTTGTTCCTTGAAGAGTATCTTGAGCTTTTCCCGCAGTGACGTGTCTTCTCCAGCAATCTTCATGAGAGTTTCCTTGATCCCTTTCAGTTGACTCTGCGTGGTGGAGGAAAGAAAACCGTGCGCTTCTCGTGCTACTTCCTTCAGCTCGCGGAGTCCCTCTATATTCTTCTCGTGCTTCGCGATATCTCTATCCCAGATGTCTATCTGTTCCTCTGTCGCTCCGGGTGTAGTTTTCTTGGTTTTGATATCTTTCACATGAGCTTCTTCTTTGGTGATCTCATTTTCATAGGAGAGCATCTTGCTTTTCAGATTCCTTAGATTACCCCTTATCGTTTGAAGCTCGAGGTTGAGCCCCCTTCTTTCACGATCCGTTAAGATCTCGCCTCCTCCAAAGGAAGTATCTTCAATAAGGCTCTCCGTATCGTCGAGTACTTTCCCGAGCAACGCTCCCATTTCGATGTCGTCGGGCCTTTCCACAACGCGATCTATATCGTCCATAAGTTTCTGGGCCACTGCCCTACTACCCTTGTGTGGCGTAGAGACATATTCGGTAAAGCCTATAGCCCGAATATCTTGAATCGTGAGGCCACTTCCTTTCAACGTGCTTAGTGCTACGAACCCGACCCCATTTTTTTTCGTAAGCCTTATATCTCTGAAGAAAAGATGTCCCCCTTCACGTTTGAAGTCACCATTAATTATACTTATATCCCTTTGGGTTGCATCCAGATGCCCAAGGTTCAAATTACTAAGATGTTCGTAAAAATCATCGACCCTTGCCTCTAGTGTACTTTCCATGAGTTCCTGCCTTGCCGTCCCACTCGCTTCTGGCTCAGTGCTGGACCCCTCCATACTAGGAACACCGGGCATACTGGTATATCCCTCCGTAGACTGCGTCGTAATGTCTTCCGGCTGAGTAAATGAAGTCTCTTCATCGTATCCTGGATTATCAGCCATTTATTCAACGAAAACCAGCTAGTAATAAACCATGAGTAACATGTTCGGAGCTAAACTAGATCCCGATGCAGAAGTCAAGACGATGCTGGGCATGAAAGGCAAGAAGCAGCGTGTTAAAGTAAGTCACGTCCCCAGTACAATCAACCAGAACGAGGACTTGTACGTCGACGTACCAAACATGGGGCGGGACGACGTCATTTTCCCAGGTTCTCTCAAACTCCTTTTCAACCTGGAGCTTGAGGGTACGAATACGAAGAGAACCATCATGAGCAATATTGGCAAGGCCCTGGTGCAGAATTTACGTATCACTTTGAACGACAACGAGGTGCAGAACATTAGCGATTACAATGTGCTCGCTACCTACAGAGATCTCTGGCTCCCCAAGTTTGAGAGAGAAAACAACCTCATTCTGGAAGGCATCAACCCTAATGACGGTACAATCAGAGCCCTCCAGGTGAAAGCAACGGACCATGTCGGGACAGATGAGGAAAAAGCGATCGTGGCAGCGTATGGCAATACCTTTTGCATCCCGCTAGGCAAGATGTTTGAGCTGACGAGAGACCTACCCTTCTACCAGGGAGGACTCCATGACAGGCTACAGTTCGTCCTGCATTTCAGCCCTTATGGTGATGTCATAAAAGATGCTGGTACGGCTGCTTCGGGGTCTACGGCAGCTAAACCAGCGGATACCCAGTACAAGATTGGCAACATTGCCCTAGAGTTTGACAAAGTGCACCACGAGGGGCTTAGCAGTGCTATGATATCAGGATATTCGAGACTCGCGCTGCCATATGAAAGGGTACTCCGTAACAAAGTGGTCACTATTAAAAAGGGTGATACCTCATATAACCTCCAGATTGATACACCTGCAAAGAGTCTCAAGGGAGTGCTACTACTATTCGTAGACCCTGCAAAAGTCAAAGCTTACTCGGGTGTAAACGAGACGTTCTACAATCCCAAGATCGAAAGAATCTCGATCACTGTCGAAGGTGAGCCTAACGAACTGTATAGCCACGCCATGCTACCAAAGGATCATCTTGAACAAGTCTTTGAATTGTTTGGTAGCCATGACAGTGAGGTCACGATCGGGCAGTTCATGACTGAGAGATACGCGCTCTTCATAGATTTTCGAAGCTCTCCGGATAATACCCTACATGGATCGGGTAGACCCTTGCAGAGGTTGAGTGATGAAATAACCCTCCATATGACCAAGAATGCTGACGGAAGTACCGGGGATTTCAAGTGCTATGTGTACTTGATGCAGGACGCGCAGCTGAATATTTTGGATGGGCGATTCCACGGAGTGGAGTATTAAAATAAAACATGGCAACAATCGGTGTTCTTGTTGCAGGTGCCGCGATTAACGCGTTGGCATTCAGCGGTTCAAATTACCTATTCTCCAAACTGTCAGGGCATGGTGAAGCAGAACGTAAGAGGCATGATAAAGCTGTTGAGCAGCTACAAACTGCTCAAGCACAATGGGTCCGGGACAGACAGGCAAAGATTGACTGGTACAACAAGCAGCGTGAGCTCCAGCGTCAAGCGGGTGAGAGCTTGAAAGAACTCGATGAAGGCATGCGAGAGTACTATATCGCAACGATCGAGAAAGCTCCCAAGCTCTCAGACTATTATGTACCTTCCAAGCAACAGCAGGACGGTGAGCTGACTTTCATCGTGGGGTCACTGGCTCTTTTGGGTTTCGTGGCTTACAGGTATATGTAAGGTACCAGGGCAAGGTTTTGACATGTATAATATAAAGACATGTCAAAATTATTTACCAAGGAGGAAGCTGAAAAGCTTAGCAGTATCTACTATACCCCGGAACATCTCTGGACTGGAAGGAAAGCTATCAAATTACTCTCCGACGGGAGTAGTCTATCTAAAAAGAGGGTGACTCATTGGCTGACTCGTCAACTTGCTTGGCTCCGACATATCAAAGGCCCCAAAAAGATCGACTACCCTCATTTCACCATCACGAAGCCTAATGAAATGCATCAGTTTGACTTGCTCTATATGCCGCATGACAAACTCTATGGAAGCACCTATAAATACATACTCACAGGCATCGATGTGGCCTCGCACTACAAAGTAGCCAGACCCTTGAGAACCAAGAAAGCCAGCGAAGTTGCCGACATGATCAACGACATTTACAAAGCGGGACCTTTACGATATCCGAAGACCTTCCAATGCGACAATGGTAGTGAGTTCAAGTCGGACGTGATGAAACTCCTAGAGAGCAAAGGCGTCGAACTTAAGCGGGCAACTACCAAGTCCCACCATACTTTCACGGCTTTTGTCGAGAGCTACAACAAGGTGCTCGCGCAGAGATTGTTCAAGCCACAAGATGCGCAAGAGCTTGCCTCTGACGAAACTAGTACCACATGGGTTAAGCACTTGTACAGCATCGTGAAAAGCATGAACAATAGCAAAACGGCTATGATCGACATGAAACCTTCGAAAGCCATCAAGCTGGATGAAGTCCCGCTTACGAAAAGTGAGCAGCACCCTGAAGAGAAACCCCTACCGGATGATGGCTTATACTTGTATCTGCTGCAACTTGGAGAAGAGCACGGTGATGCTAAAAGACGCGCGACCGACGCTTGGTGGAGCAAGAAAAAGTATAAACTGGACCGTATCGTGACAGGGTCGAGGCTGTTATACTATCTGGCGGGTGGGCCTGATCGAAGTTTTGTGGCGGAGGAGCTCATGCTAATACCCGAGGGTGTTGAAGTACCTCCGGAGCATGTCAAGGAGTGGTAAATGTTTTTGTGGCCCGAGGGGCTACAAAACTACTCCTGTGGAGCCGCCAGGCGATGTGACTTAGTCTTTCATTCCGCGAGTGCCAAGAGACGTTCATGCGTATATGTAAGGCCTAGTCTGAAATGTCTCACACGCTCAGGGTTTACTTCAATACATCCACGCTCTCGAAGCCAATTGTAGTGAACGATAGAATTAGGGGTCTCTGCCAGTACCACAATCTCGCTCTTGGGGTAATCAACAAGCTTGTTCCTAATCTTTTGGGCTACATACCCCTGTTGGCCACAGATGGCAAGGTAGGGCCAGGGATCATCGTTGTTCTTCTGGATAACAGCCATGCTATTATCTTTTCCAGGGTCGTTGAGATGGGGTACGGCACGTTGTCGCAGATCCTCAATTTCATCCTCGAGTTCCGTAAGCTGTCGATCCCTGTCTTCGAGGTCGTCCCCGAGTGCCAGGAACTGGTTGTCCCTGTCTTCAACCTCATCATTAAGGAATGCCAGGGCCATATCTCCGTCTTCGATGGCCTGACGCTGTTCCCTGACCTCGTCTTGTAGTTTTTCCACCCCTTTTTTCGCAAGCCACTTCATAAGCTCTACGGCTTTGGGCTTTCTTGATTTGGCAGCAATCTCTAGAGCACCATCTAATGTAACGAAGACATCATGCCAATTCCCTCCTCCGAGGGGAACGGTACTACCGGTACCCCCCAGAGTGTTACGGGTACGATAAAATTTGGCAGGAAAATCTCTGAACGAGTCTATAACTTTTACAATCCCCAAATATCTACCGAGATCAGCACGCTTGAACATAGGCTGATTTTGTTCATCGAACAGAGTCTCGATGGCTCCTGCGGGTACTGCGTTGAATAAGGCGAGTTGTGACGACATTTTTTTTTACTTGTAATGTCTTTGGAATCCGAAAATCTTTGGTATGGACGAATCTATACAAAATTCAGGAGGAAGATATAAAGACCTGGTTGTTCTGTCAGTAAAACTGTGTGGTTCACGTTAATACCAACCCTATCACAGTCCTCTATATATCACGCGTGCTACCATGACGATGGACCCCACAGTGGCTAGTGTCGCGACCTTTTTCACACAGTCACGCACTTGGCGCAATTCCCACAGTATGCTGCATAGTAGTTCATCCGTTTCGGCGTGTTCCGGGTTAGAAATGTTATCATGGGCTAGCTCGGTCTCAATTTTCTCAATCCGTTCCATAAGCTGCTTAATTGTGTCCTCTGTCATATTTTATTTAGGGGTGGGAGCTCACACATTTAGCGGTCGATATTCTATAACATCTTATATATTGAGCACGCAATAAGAATGAAGGACCCCGCAGCGGTAAATGCAGTGATTTTCCTACGTACCCCGCAGGTCGTACAATTCCTCCTCGCTCCCTTCAAGGGAGTGTTCCAGTTATGAAATTCTTTCGTCCCCACACCTTAACTCATCCTTCATTTCCCTGATCTGTTCCATAAGCTTTTTCACTACCACATCTGAATAAGACATATTTATTTAGTTGAGAATCACTCCAAAATCTTCCAACTCCTGGGGTGCTCCAATCTCACATACAAGCAAGCGTGCTTGGACTTCTTCAATCCTGCTTTGATCACGCTCCAGTCGTCGATCATGTTCGTTTCTTCATCGATCATCTTCATATCACTCCTTTCCGAGGGGTACCAGAGGAAGAGTTGTTTCTTTTGACGTCGAAGGTTCTTCGGGAGAGCCGTATATGACTGCGTGAGTAGCCATAAACTGTGCTTCTTGTGCCGACCACTGATGGCGAGCTCGAGCAGGGATTGTTGCTTTTTGTCAAGACTTTCATCTGCTATCATGTCGTCAATGATGAAGAGGGTCTCTTCACCCGCAAGCAGCTCCGACAGTTTTTGGATCCAATCGAACAGCTGCTCCTTAGGCTCTATAAGGAACACGTAGTCATCTTTCCACAGCGAGGATCTCTCCAAGTAAGTGCTATTCCACTGTATTGTAGGGCAGAGAATAACAATGTTGTTGAAATGGAGCTTGTACTCGTTCGAGCAAATCCAGGACTAGCTGGGTCTTACCGCACGAGGTGGGCCCTGTGAAAATACTAGTGCACGGATCTTTCACTATGTCCAGAATCATTTATTCTTGGCTCGTTTTTGCCCTGTGGCAGACACAAGCTTGTAGACCTATTTAGGTTTTGGGACAATGGACCCTGGGAGCCATCCCTTTGAAACAGCCATTTCCCGCGAACCTCTTCCCACCGAGAAGTAAGCCATCATCTTGAGGGCATCGCTCGAGTCCATCCTGGTGGAGGGGCTCGTTATACCGAGGAACTTTTTGCCAGCCATCGCGTACGCGAATGTGAAGCCGAGATCGACTACGGTCTCGTAGAGCATGTCGATAATTTCCTTCTCTTTCGTTGTCACGTTTGAACTCACTTATATTATAACCTTATCTCATCTTGAAGGGATCGTGATCGTTAATGTTGGGGTGATGCTCCTGCGGAGCCTTTGAACGATCGGGCCGGGGGATCTTTGTCGGCTTCGCGTCATGCTCCGGAGCGGGAGGTTTTTGAAAGAAAAAATAGAGACTGGTTCCCAAGCAAAGGAGTAGAATGGCTGCACCTCCAGCGCTATAGATGTATATAGTGCCTGACTGCACAGTGGCTCCAGAAGAGGTTTTGACTGGAGATTCTACAGTACCCTCTTGTTGCTTCAGATCTTTCTTCATCTTTTTCAGTGCCGCCAATTTGTGGCCCCACGCGACTCTCCCCGGGTGCTTCGCTGGCTTCGTTATGACTGTTACTTCTTGCGTCTGTTCTACACTCATTTCTTTAAACCATGAGACTTGAGAAATTACTTCCCTCTAGCCGGCTTTCACACCGCATCTGCCAGACGTTCTTATAGCGTTCTTATAGGGTTTCGTCTCTAAAATACATACTTGAGTTGGGAAGCGATCCGCTGCCGGAGTTAAAATTTCACGATCATGTATACCAAGGTCCCCCGTGAGGATGCACCAATCCGAATAGCGTAAGGCAGAGGTTTTGGTTAGAGATAGAGCCTTGTTGCTTGCTCTTTCATAAATTTCATAATTATCCATTGATATTTCTGATCGACTGTTCCCCATCTTTATCTTGTTGTTCATCCTCCTGCTCTTCAACCATCTTGTACATAGGTATTTGGCAGTGATTTACAGTATTTGCAGCCAGCAGAAGGGGTGTGAGAAACTTACCAAAAGCGGAGTATACGAGGAGGCCCAAGTCAGCCATAGAGTCCTTGATGATGGGGTCATCTTCAATATCTCTCGACAGAGCCTCTGCGTTGTCAAGCTGCACCACACGTGCTACAACTTTGCTGTACATGCTGATAGCTTGTGACGATAGGGCTTTGGCTGTCTTTTCACCCTTCTCTTGGAGTTCACGTTGAACAAACTCGGTGTGAATCTTTTCTATAGCCTCGGGTGAGGCTTTATCGATAAAGTCTTCGGTACACTTTTTCGGTAGTAAGTGCTTCTGCCCACGACGTATGGCATCTTTCAAAGCCTGACGTTTGTCGATAGGTTTGTCGCGATGCTCTTGTGGGGCGGGGGTATCAACTACATCAAATATTTCAGCGAGATCTGACATCGTTTTTATTACATGTCGATAACGGAAGAAGATGAGTATGATCAGAGCGTACGGAAGAAGTATAGCTATATATAGGCATAATTCCATTTTTGTTTTGATGTGTTGATCACACATCAAACTATAGTTTATTCGGAGATATATCGATGCCCTTTCTTCTGGTTATCTACAGCCCACATGGGTTGTATGTTAGTATAGTGCAGCCTTTCTAATTGCACCGCTTCGCTGGGATATTCCCCATTCTTTCTGTGTTTAACGGGGGTTTTGTGATCTAATTCCCACTGCCTTCGGTTTCCCCAGTTCATCCCATCTCTGAATTGGGCCTGGATGTGACCAATGAAAGTGCAAATATTACAACCCAGGTACTCTGTAGAGGCTATCTCTGTATCACGTTTTAGAGCAATACGAATCCTGTCCAGAATGAGCTTATGCATATAAGAGGGAAAATCACATACAGGGCAATACCGTTTTTTATGGTGGCACTTTGCACGCTCCTTTGACACCTTATGACTGTTCCGGCAGTTGATGCACTGTTTATTTCTTTGGCCATTGCCAGGGCCTCTGGTTTGGATGTTGAAATTGTCCAGTGGTTGGGCTCGTTTACAGTTCGAGCATTTTTTAACATTCTCCATCTTTGTTACTTTTTGTGGAGTGCTACTTCACAAAACTCTGGACGGGGAAACCTCTCCACCATCCTGTTACACATGTCCCGGTCAACGAACCAATCCGGAACATATTTGAACAGCCAGGGATACCTCTCCACCATCCTGTTACACATTTCCCGTGCATTGGAAGACATTTTATTGTGAGTCCGGTCCCAACCACCGGTCCTTGAGTATAGGGCTCACCCCTACTCAACTGCGCATGCGCTGGTTTTTGTTGATGTCAGCATTATTACTAATGGCGTGTGCGCATGCGTTGGAATTATCGGAATCGAGGTGGGAGTGGAGGGGGCGGAGGCGGGGTTTTGTTGATCGGGAGGTGGGCAAGTTGGTAAAAAGCGGGGGTGGAGGTGGAAGAGGCGGGGCTTTTAGGGGTTTTTGGTGGTGAGGTGGTTGGCGAGCAGGTTGGTTTTGGTGAGGGAGGGGGGAGGTAGGGTAGGCGGTGTTTTGGGGGGTAGAGGTGTGAAAGGAGGGAAATTGTACTTAAAATCACTCCCTACTACTACTATGATGAAGTTCTAGATGTGAAATTCTAGTGTTCCTGGCAGGAAATAAAACAGTGTAATAAGCGTCCTCCTTCTAATAAGCAACACCCGTCCGCCCCCCCCCCCCCATCCCCTGTAATTGCACCCCCCCCCCCCCCCCCCCATCTCCCCTAAATATGGAAAATTTGCAATGAGTGCCCGAGCGCTTGTAAGAGGAAATAGGTTAATCTTCTTTTTATTATCAAATGTTTTGTTTACTTTCCGTATATTTGACTACAGTGTTTCAGGAGGGGAGAGATGGGAGATCGAAGAAAAGGAACATTTGCAATAAATCTTATAAAAAAAAATTTCTTACCATTTCTTCATTTAAGATAAAAAAAAGTTCTAAAACTAAAATGAGAAACTTTTTTCCGCATGTCTATTCATCATTTATCCCATTCATAACTTCAATAGTATATTTTCGTGCAAACCCAATGAATACTTGTAGTGACGAAAGAAGCAACGGTACAACTCCATCAATGAAATATTCTCTATGGAACCATTCATTTTGAAACATATATTATTGGCTCAATTGAAACTCATGCTTATTTTAGGTATTAATATTCCATTATTATTGGTTGTTATTGGTTCATAAAAATAGTGAATTTGTACTTTTTACATATTTAAAGAATATATTGAAATAAACATTTTAATGGTGAATAACATGTAAATGAATGGTGTTAACGCCACGTATGGAATTATGTATAAGACAACTTAACAAATTACGTGCAGAAAATACACCCAGCTTACGCACATGAGAACTTACAAAAAGTTGAATACACGCGATATGAAAAAAGGGTCAGTAAATTACACGTATGACAGGCCCTTGACTTGATAAAAAACCAAACCCTAAAAGATTAGGGGTCAAAAAAAACTATTTTCTTTTTTATTTGATTTTTATGAACATGCACATGATTTTCAAAACTTGTTTTTAATTCAGGATTAGGAATTAGAAATACTTGTTGGAGCATAGTGGGAGGCGGTGCTTTAGCACAAAATCGGCTCATGCGACAAACAGCCAATTGGTACTTTTAAAAAGAAGATGCTTTTCAAACGCCAGGTTATGACGTATCGTTATTTGGTTGGCAAATAAATTAATTGTTATAAATAGAAAATATAAATCCACTTGTTCACTTATCCTTTATATACCGCATATAGTTTGTCTCGCTACTCCGGTACCATTTTGCCTAGAGACAGACAAACGACTATCATTCTACAGAATAGTCGTTAGCTCGTGAAAAAATCCACGGGTTCGCCCGTCCTTTAAATTTACCCGTCGCAACAAAGTAGATAAAAATATATCGCATTTGATATTCGTGTTTCCGTAGCACGTCTTTCTAACTCAGCGGAGGGTCCGCTTTTAGAGAGACAGACAAAATACGGCTATTTTTAAAGTGAAAAGTTGGTGGCCCGTAAATAAATACACGGGTTCGCCCGTCCTTTATATACGCATTACGTGTGTCTTGCTACTTAGGTACCATTTTGCGTAGAGACAGACAGACAACGACCATCTTAATACAGAAAAAAGTTTTGATATAAGCACAAATCAAAAAAAAAATTCGTGTCGTTTGCAATTTTTAAATAATTTAAAATTAGAAGTATAAAATATGGCGGATCTAAATTGTAAACAAAGTTACAACAGAGATATTTACAGATGTCGATAGAGTCCTTATCACTAGCCGCGAAACTATTAAATCCTGTGCGAATGTCACAAAAAAACATGAAAGAAGCAGTGCAGTCAAGGACGGCAAGAATAAAGGTTCACACATGCGACGAAAAAATATCCGACACAAGTAACGTCTATTTTAATCAAGTGACTTCCTAAAATTTGTAATTTTTAGTTACTCGATTTTTTATCAGAATATCAAAATTCTAACCATTATTCCTATTTCATTATTGTTATATACGATAGACCTATTGTTTTTATCCTGGCATTCCAGCCTGGTATTCTTATATAACAAGTTCTCAATAAAGAAAAAACCTGTATTATAAGTATTTCTAAATTTCTAAATGCACCAATTCATTTGGGAAAACGCTCATTTTGAGTTAAAATTTAATTTTGACTTTAATTCCTTTATAACTCGATTATGATGTATAAAAATTAAACACTGATTGTACCGCTCACAGTGAAATAAAATTACCTATTCGAAAACACAGTAATTGTGGAGGGGTCAGCGGATTTCCCACCCCATCCCCCATACCTCCTTCCAATCCCAGCCCTGCCACTTTATCAAAGCATTTTTCGTCATGTTGTAGAACTATGCCAAAAAAAGAAGAAAAGCAGATTTACATCACCCCCATACCTCCCTTCATTCACAGCTCTGCCAATTGTTTCAATAACTTTTTCGCTATAGAGTACAACAAGGATAAAGGAGACGGTAAGCAGATTCACTCCACCTCCATACCTCCGTCCACTCCCAGCCCTGAAACTTTTTTAATATATTCTTTTTGCTCTGCTGTAGGTAACACTATAATACTGTATTTTTGCTATCTATCCATTAGATACCTTCTGTCAAATCTCTAGGCCCCATACCTCCAATGGATTTAGATATAAGATATTATTCGAAACTACCCCTTAAATTTCTATTAAAATGTGATAACTCATAGGGATTATGGCTTAAACTTGAACGTCATAACTCTATTTACTTAAGACGAATCAGTGTGCAAAGTTTTCGCACGTGAAAAGTGAAACGATATTCTCCTTCTTTTATTCGGGTTTTTTGAGGACCGGGTTTTTGTTTAAAAATACCGCCTTCTTTCGACTTTTTTCTGATCATTATGAATGTTGCTTTACAGACAGGCGGACAACGTGAATTATTAATATAGAGGTATTACGGTGAGCGCGCCATTGTTAATTAATCCTAGTCTTTCTCATCAAAACAGTGTTTTTGTAACAAAATAAACAGAAAACTGTGATTTAAGAAAATCGTGCGATACACTGGAAAACGTGGGGTATGGGAAGGAAGTTGTCTTGTAAGCTCCGTCGCCGTCTTTGAAACAAGCATGCTTCGTAGTGATTGACTGTAATAAGATTTCAATTTAAGGATACTCAATGTTGTAGCTTTAAAAATATATATATCGTCGACAATAGGCAATTCTCGTTAACAATAAACTTTTGTTCTTGTTGCCATATTTAATAAGCTTTGCTATGAAAAGCCTTAATTAAACTAATTATCGCGTTGTAAGATCCTCCTTTGTTCAACCTATTTCCACACTATAAAACCTGTAGCATGGAAAGCTAATCGAGTTACGTGGTAATCACGGCTTGTATTTGCTCCATTGAACAAGTAATTTGTAAACATTAAGCGATGAAGGTTTGAAATGATGACGAGAATTGTACATGTATATGTGATAATAAAAACGAGATAAAAACTACATTTGCCGTTGTAGAGTTTGTTTTTTAAAGTTTTTCCTGTAATAGTATAAGCTTGTTTGGTGTATATTGTGTTGCAACCTGGAATGTTTAACTACAATGACCGACTTATTTTTAATGTTACATTATTTTGTTCAAACGTGACATCGCTACCAATGCATAAACGTTCGTAAAGAGATAAAAATGTATATAATCTGGATTTTTTTTTAAAGGCTTTTTTAATTTCATTCGTATCTGTATGTTTGTTCTCATTTGTTCTCATTAAATATTTTTTCAAATTTTCATTATACAAGTTGCATCTTAACAAACATGAGTAAACATTGAATAGTTATACCCTGAAATACTTCGTGACAATACCAGCCATATCCTGTTATGAAACGCGACTTTTCCTAAAAAAAATGTTCGTTTAGAATTATAAAAACTGTGATGATAATCAAAGAAACGAAATACCGCAAGCGTCAGAACTTGGAAGGGCTGTTATACCGTGAAGGTCCATCATCAATTGAAGATGAGCGAGCCTTGTCAGGTAATCAATCCGAAGATGACGCGCCAAAGGGACTAAATGAATTCATTCCTCATTCTCCCGAAAAAGTGGATGATATAACTGAACTTGCTGGAAGCGAAGTATTAATTGTTTATTTTGCAAAACTTGGGACTGCAGCCAGAGATAGTATGGTTGATTTGGAATACCTTGACACTTTAATCAAGTCTGGAGCAAGAGTAAATTACACAGACAGACATGGTCAAACTGTCTTGCACGAAGTACGTGTTCATTATTACTATTATTTATGCACTGACCATTGAATGATCTCAAGCTACATTTAAGTTAGTTGATTTTTATACTCATGTTCGAGCTGTTTTTAAATCTTGCATACGTTGCGAACACACCACTGTTGATATGGGAGACTTGCTATGACAACCCACCAAAACAAGCCAGGAAAAAAAATCTAAAAATCACCTTATGTTAATACATGCACGAAATGCATTACAAGCCATATAGAAAAATTACAAAGCAATGTAGATCCTACTCAGGCTATCGAGTAGGATCTATATAATTATCTGACCATGTTTGATCATGATATATCCTTCTTTTGATTTATAGATTCCTTTAGTTAGGCTATTCTCATCTAGGTCGCGCTGCGATGGCCCATAGAAGTTGCTGAATATCTGCTGCAAAAAGGATCTGATTTAAATCTCGGCGATTCATTTGGTCGTACTCCCTTGCACGCTGCTGCAGCTGTTAATAATGCGGAGATGGTGAAGTGGTTGGTTGTAAATGGAGGTAAAAATAATATATGTTTCTTTCTTTATTTTTGTTATTCATTTTAGAAGGCTAGTTGCTGGAAATGCTTGTCTCTTCATCGCCTTAATACCATAAATAAACTGTCTCCCACTGATCATAAATTTATAGATGCATTAATACCTAAGTATATCGTTGATTTCGCGATATCAATTTTTACTAATAGAAACGCTGTATTTCGCGAATACATATTTAGGCACTCTAACGGGAGCAAATTTCTTAGGCCTAAATTTTCGTCGATTTCATAAAGTTGGAAAACTTCGAACTGCTTAAGAAATACATTAATAATTCAGCGGGAAAATTGTGTCCAATTTTGCAACACGTGCGAGTTCACATATTCAGCAGAAATCCAAAATTTGATTCTGTGAAGGCTTTTGCAGCTTTCGCAATATTAAATGAATTTTATGGCAATACAGTTAACTCCCGGTTGAACCTCCAAGGGACCAGAGAAAACAGTTCGACTTAATAAATGTTCGACTTAAGCGAAGCTCCCTTTAATTCGAACATAGACAAAAATGAGATATTAGTTCGAGTTAACGCTTTAAAATTTGTAAGTTCAAAACTTTCAGCAAATTGCAGAGCCTTCTCTTTTATCATATTGCCATCAAAAGGAACATTTTGGCTCCTTTGTAAAGAGAACTATTTAAAAACAGCTTTTTCGAAATTTCTGGCTACATTACATACCACTATTCATTTTTCGAACATTTATTTTCTACTTAGACACTAAAAAGTTCGAGTTATCCGAAGAAATTAACTTAAGGGGGACCAAAAAATGGTTCGAGAAAACGAATGTTTGAGTTATCCGGGGTTCGAGTTAACGAGTATTTTTTATAAGAAAGTATTAAGAAATGTCCAAGGGACCGTAGAAAACAGTTCGAGCTAATAAAAGTTCGAGTTAACCGGTGGTTGAGTTACCGGGAGTTGACCGTATTTTACGTATTTTATTGCAACAATGATAACTACTACTACTTTAACTGCAAAAGTTCTTTTCATCTTTAGCTGACATTCATGCTCGCACAAACAAGGAAAGGCAAACTCCCATTCACTATGCTTCAAAGTATAACGCTACAGATTCTCTTGTAATGTTAATCGAGTTAGACGCCAGACTGGATGATCGAGATCATAAGGAACGAACACCGCTTCAGTTGGCTGCAGAAACAGGTTGGGTGCTTTAGCTTTTTTGTGAAACATTAGTAATACTAGTAGTAAACCCGTTGAAAAAATCCACGAGGTTGCTGGTCCTTTAAATTCCACACTATTTGTGTGCCCGTAGCACGAATCTTTTCTCGCCGACAGACAGACAGAATACGGTTATTATTAATATAAAAAATAATCATCGGACCGGAATGGTTTTTGCCAATGCTACCTGCAGCTCCAATAGTCACGATGGTCGTTTGTCCCTGCATTGCATGGTAGCAGGCTGCACCACCAGTGGCTTAATTTACGGTTGGCGTCATGACTCGGATGGCCAGCAAGCCTAACTGTTAGAATTGAATCTAATCGGTCTGGGAACATGAACTCTGGCCCAGTCCGGTCACTTTTCCTCCCTAGACTCTGTTGTTATTCGGGGTTAACACTATGTGGAAAAGACATGAAGACCTGATAAACTTAAGACACTCTTGACACTGTTGTAACCTTACGAAAAAAATTATCATGGACAGTTTTAAGATGATTAATTGTACAAATATTGCTAATTATAAAGGAGATGATAGGAGTTTGAGTGCCCCTGATTTTAACCTGAACATGCGTCGACATAAGATAGCCAAGGCAAGATTCTCTTCTCCAAACATTCTATCTAGCAATTACGCAAAGGGAAGATAAGATAGTTAAGTCACCAGCATTTGTTATCATCTCAAACTCTTCTTCAAATAACATGGTAACAGACTTGACGTTTTGGAACCCGTGTGCTCCTTCCTTCATTCTTTGATATTAATGAATGTATTTTATCTTGCCCGACAAGTTTAGCTGTAATTTTGACGTGAAAAAACAAGAAAGGTGACACAACGTTTTTCAGATGAAGAAATAAATCCCAACTACGCAAAACATTGGCAATTTTCATTCCTCAAAGTTACTTAAAAAAGCTGAATTAACTATGCTGTTACAATTTTTAAATGTTCAAACTGGCAGTCGATTTGTACAACGTAAGTACGACGTCCTACAAGCTACATCATGCTTAAGTCCTTTATAAAACGAAGTAACTTGCAAGTAAAAACCAGGCTAAAGTAAGTAAGAAAATAGAAAAGAACTAAAACTTTCCCGTAGGTCAATTTTTTCATAAAAATGAATGTTCGTAAAGAGACGAAGTAACTATTATTGAAAAATCACACTTAAATATTGTATAAAATCATCTTGGTTTTTACGTCACATATTTTGCACCTTAGTACTTAATAAGATACACTTGAACTCATGTAATTCGAACTCCTATAATACGAAAAATAATTTTAAATCGAACAGATTCCTCAGTTTTCTGGTAGTACTATCATTTAATTCCAATATTGTAAGGTTTGAATTTTTTTCTCAATTTGGATACTCAGATTCAAATCTTTTTTTCACAAACAAAGCCAATCAACCAAAGAAGATTAGACAGAATAAAGCAATCTTCATTTACTGATTTTTCTAAAATACTAAAACAGCAATTCCATGTAAAGTTAAATGTTTAAAAAACAAATGATTCTTACAAAAATATTTTGTACCCTCACTTTTACACCCTTTACTTATTTTTTTCATAATTTGGCTGATAAAACTTGAACTCTTATAATACGAAAATCATGTTATCCGAACAGAGATTCCTAGGTGATTCGTATTAGCTATATGAGTTTAACTTTATAGGCGAAATTTGCGTATAACAACAAAAAGACAAACAAAAGGGATTAAAAAAACCAGCAATATTTTCCAAGCCTTTCCCTGTTCTAAAAGTCATAAAGGCTGCAATGATCTGGATTGGCGCACTAGCCTAACTAGAAAAGCAAACACATGATTTTATTTTCCAAAGTAGTTACCCAACAAGAAGCAACAGTTGAACGTGTAAAATATATACCGAAACTAAAGCAACAGTCAGACACATATTTGTGTTGCCATAAAATATATAATATAATATATATCAAGTTACACGCAAGTACTTTCATTCCCCCAAAAAGTTTGGAAATGACAAATAGCACGGGCCTCAAATGACTTTATATCTAACAACATCTTTCTTATTCTAACAACTTTCGTATAGGTCAATTTTCTTATCAAAAACATGTAATTTTCGAAAGAGATATAATTTATTATCAAAAAATGGCACTCAAAAACTATGTTTTTTTAACGCATAAATGAATCTTTGCAAAGACAACATATATGCTTTCTTAGGTCGAGAAGAGGCTTGCCGTGTTCTGATGGAAAATGGCGCACCAGCTGGAGTTTATGATGACACAGGTACCACATGTTTAACTCATATGATTGAAAAAATGCCAGATGTTGCTGCAGAAGCGTTAGGACAATTTCAAAAAATTGACAAAGCATCTCGGACCGTCTATTACTATCTAAGCTACTTGGAAAGTCATAAATGGAAGTTATTGAGACAAAAGGAAAAAGCCGGTAGAAGAGTGATGACCAAGCGAGATCCTCTTGAGGTAAGATAATCTCCCTTCTTTTCGCAGGTGTGATCAACTTATCAAAGGTTGTTGGTAATAAACCTTTTATTTGTCGTTAGCTGTTGCAAGGGAAAGGCTAGTCATTGAGTTTGTAGAAAACATATTTATCACCAGGGATACATCTTAACGTCACGTTTATGTACCCAAACATGAACTTCAAAATGAGACTCTGTCATCGGTGGTTTGTTTTTTTAAAAACTAACATATCGATCCCTTACACTGTTACCTTGACCATCAGAATAACGAACGTTAAAATTTTTAAGTAAATTTAGTTGAATTAGTGCTATTTTTTGATACTTTTAATGCGTGCCATCTTTCCTTTAACATCTTTTTCCCGCACTAGGCAATTATTAAATACAACGAATCTCGTTTGATTATGCACCCTGTCATACAACGGTTACTGGCCAAAAAGACAGAATTATATGGACGCAGACATTTTGTTACGTCGCTCCTGGTCAACTTCATATTTACAGCAATATGGACAGCATTGACAATTTCCTTGCCAGGTCCACAAGAGGTGGAAAGTATGAAACGTGTGCAATTTTACGAACCTATCAGCGAGTACATTTGGCGAGTTATACTCGAAGTTATCGGGTTATTAATGGCTTTGTATTTTGTGTTAAAAGTAGGTGTCAGTTTCGTTGTGGTTTTATTATACTCTATTTTGATATTACCTCTCTCAAGCTTTGTGTTTGCAACACCTTTAGCTCCACTCCCGCCTATTTCATTGAACTAAAAAAAGCCAACTAATTTTACAAATGTTTTAAACTTTGTTTGTTCTTTTTCACGAACTACAGTTAACTCCCGGTAACTCGAACCTCCAAGGGACCAGAGAAAACAGTTCGATTTAACTTTCGTTAATTCGAACTTACACAAAAATGAGATATTAGTTTGAGTTAAGGCAATATTTTCTTCAGACTCTAAAAAATTGAAAAGCCTTTTTTATCATATTGCCATCAAAAGTAACATTTTGGCTCCTTTGTTACGAGAACCATTAAAGAAAAGCTTTTTCGAAATTTCTGGCTACATTACATACCAGTATTCATTTCTCGAACATTTATTTTCTACTTAGAAACTAAAAAGTTCGAGTTATCCGAAGAAATTAATCTAGGGGGACAAAAAAATGGTTCGAGAAAACGAATGTTAACGAGTAGTTTTTATAAGGAAGTATTAGGAAATGTCCAAGGGACCGTAGAAAACAGTTCAAGCTAATAAAAGTTCGAGTTAACCGGTGTTCGAGTTACCGGGAGTCTACTGTAGTTGTTATCCCGTAGAAATGTCCATGGGAAATTGCTAATCACAATTCCCAGCTACCACCTCCCAGCTGTAATATAGCTAGTAAGAGGTTATGACGGATACAACCCTCTTTTAAAATAATGCATTATCGGTACATTTTGAACAGAACGTGCACCTAAAATTGATTGAGTTAGTAGGAGTATATTGTATTAAACTTAAAATGAAAGGAGATTGACTTCGTAAATGTTAAACAGGGCCGTAGCGGCCTAGGAAGGGAGCAGGGGTACATAGCATGCGTTCTTATCCAATCTAGGAGGTTAAAATATCAGGTTGCCCTCCCCACAAAAAGATAATATCAGATAAAGCCCTGCTATGTTTCTTTGACAGATTTCCTTTATAAAAGAAAAAAAAAAATGCTTTATGATTACTAAACAATCTTTAGATACGGATTGAATCTGAAATGGTTGCAAAAAATTTTCTCGCATACAAAATTGGTCGAATGCAGGAAATCAAGCGCGACTTACCCTATTGTCATCCCAGATGGCCTCAAGAGAGCAAATTCATAACCGAAGAATTAAAGAAGGTAGAATCTGAACCACTGGCATCACTTTACGATATCTGGTACTATATGGATGTACTCAGCTTCCTTGGGCTTGTTTTACTGACCATTACTCGAGTAATTTTAATTCAGATGGACTACAGAGACAGCGAGTATCGAACTGTACTCGAAGTTCATTACCACGCTTATCCTTTTGTTCTGATTATCATTTGGTTGCGATTCATGCAGGCATTTCGACCGTTTATTACACTTGGTCCGTTCATCGCTATGCTTGGCTATGTGGCAGCTGATACGATGAAGTTTGCATTTTTGTTCTGCGAATTCTTCATACCGTACTGTTGCGCAATTTGGATTGTGTTTGATAATGACAAACCGGATAATGCATTTCACAATTTTAACGATCTTATGTTTGAAGTATTACGAATGACAGTGGTTGATAGTTTTAAATTCGAGGATTTGGCGAATCAAAACAAATTAGTTGCTCAGCTGATTTGTGGAACCTACCTTGCCTTGACCTCCATTACTTGTCTCAATTTATACATAGCTTTACTTTCTGAAACTTTTTCCCGTGTGTTTGGGAACGCGACGGCTACAGCTTATATGTTGCAAGGAGAGGCCTTGATTTCAATCGAAAAGAAAATGCCAGAAAAAACTCAGGAAACTATCCAAGCCTTTATTGCGGAAAAGTGTTCACCAGAGGTAAGTGCAAAACGTTTACTAAAAAGAAGTAATTTCTATGTAGCTACACGCTTTCTTTTTTAAGCAACATTTTATAAACAACACGAAACCCAAATCTTTCACAAAAACAAAGCAATTGCTAAGCAACAGCCTAGGCTGTACTGGGATATTAAAAAAAGGCAAGAACAAGAATTGTAAAAATAGCAATAGTTTTTCAGACTAAACGTTTTGCAAAACAAAAATATAATTTTTATTTGCACACTAAAGCGGAAACATCAATTTGTCGAATTCCATAAATTTGATTGTATATCACCCTCTTTTTGTTTTAAATTTTTGAATTCGAATTTTATGTGAGTGTGATTGGTTGCAATTTAAAAAACAAAATGATCGGTCAACGTTTCTTCCAACAAATTTTAAAAATTGAACATTTCAAACTTTTGAAATGTCGAATATGACAAATTAATTCGACAAATTGAATCAATAAGAGGATGATGCACGATCAAATTTGTTGAGTTTGACAACTTTTATACGACATAATAGATCGTTCAATGCCTACTTAAAAGAAACACATAAATGTAATATTTTCAAGTAGAAAGCCAAGAAGCAACGACTAAGGAACATCTGATCGTGGAAAAAAAGAGAAACATTGAATCTTAGCCAAAATATTGTGTTGCTTATAAAAGAAAGATTGTACACATTGATAATTCGAATACTGGAAAATTCGGTTATTCGTCATTTCATACGAATTTTTCGGTTCAATGTGTTTCCGTTTTTCGCTGCTTAATTCTAGTATTTAGTTATTTGTGCAAATTTCTGGTCCGATATATTTCAAGTGCATATTTTTTTCTCGCACCAAGGCTGTGTACGGTGCTACAGACGGTGATTCTGACGAAAACAGTGCTGTGCGTGACATCATGAGTGAAATGGATACACTGAGACGACAATGTGAAGCTATAAGGAAAATACAGAATGAAATGAAACCAAAGTCGATCTTTTTAAAAACAGAGGTAATTTTTTTTATTTTGTTGCTTATTTGTTTTCCTTTTTCATATTTTTTAAGTCTTTATGGTGTAGGTGTTGTTTTTATGTTTGTCGTTGTTGTTGTCGTTGTTGTTGTTGTCGTTGTTGTTAGTGTTGTTGTTGTCGTTGTTGTTGTTGTTGTTGTTGTTGTTGTTGTTGTTGTCGTTGTTGTTTTTGTTGTTGTTGTTGTTGCTGTTACTGTTGTTGTTCTCGTTGTTGTTGTTGTCGTTGTTGTTTTCATTAATGTTTACTTCTATTTGTATCATTGTGTTGATATGCAAAGGAATTTTTGTGTTTTAGGCTGTGGATATCATAAGGCAACAGGACGAATTAATGCAAGATATTGATAACAGTTTAAAATACATGACTGAAGAATAAAAATCGCTGTTGTTGTTGCTGTGTTGTTGTTGACAGCGTGTACGATCAATTTTAGCCTTGTGACGATACTGTAAACTTATATACTTTGTTGGTTACGTGTGTTTTGAATATATTTTAATTGTTAATGTAATATGCAACAAATATTTATATTTTCTGCTCTATTCAATTTACATTCTAAAGTGTATGTTTATAATCACTTCGACAATGTTTCTATTTTTTTTTTCGGGGGGGGGGGGGGTGTAAGTGTAACCTTGGTTGCTTGGAAAACTTAAAAGTTTTCGTTAGCAGCACCAGTAGGCACTATTAACTTTTTTAATATCTTATCCGTCCAAGCTATTTCGACCGAAATTATAATTTGGTCTCACACCATGTTCTATATTTTAAAAACATTACCCTTTATTCCTAACTTTCATTAATTTTTCTAGGTTCTTTTCATTTATTTCCCTTTCGTCCGCAGTTAGCTAGGCGCAAACCGATCCAACATTTCATCCAACATTTTGGATAAAATATTGGATGAATGTTGAACGTATATCATTCAACAAGCTATTCATTTGTTTATTCTCATTCAAACAAAAATGGCGACAGATATGATGCTACCGATATTGCTCTCAGAGATAATTGACCGTGATGACAACAAGCCTTACACAGGCAAAACACGTGATTAAGTTAGGTGCGTACAAAAGTATAATTAAAGAACTCGTGATCTAAAATAGGTGTGGCTTTAAACAAATGTAGAAGATTTTGAAGAATTTGTAAAATACATTAACGATCTAATCACTCCCAATAAAATGCATCGTCCAGTATCTTCACATTTTAAATGTGAATAATAAATTTGTGATGATTCAAATTCCAATCTTTCGAAAAATAATTAATTACGCAATAACATTCAAATGTTGGATGTTGATTAAAAGAGTGCGCAAACGGATTATGTTTATGTGTGTGCTGGCCTTTATCTTTTTTCAATGTGTGTCTGTACCTTTAATCGTCTATTTTTATGTTGTTAATTGTCTGAGTATAAGTGTTGTGTTCAGTTAAGTGTCAATGTGGGCATTAGTTGTTCCGATGTTGTATTGTTCTACTGTGTTACCTTTTCATTGTTTGTTTAATTGTTTATTAGGGACTTCTGTTTTATATGTTTGTAAGGTGTGCAGTTGTTCAGTTGCTGAAGTGTGTATGTGTGTTTGTTAAGCTACTTTTGGGCAAATGTATGGATAGCAAATGACTTTGTGGTTGTAACAATTGGAAATAGATGTTTTTGTTATGACACTCAGTCAATTAAGCAAACCACTATCTATAACAGTTGTGTTTGTGCTGTTATAACAAGTATAATCGTGTTGAATGAGCATTAAATGCTGGGTGAAAATTTTGTTTCCGATTAAACTTCATCCAACACGATCTTTGCTCATCCAACCACCTAAAATATATCAATCCTATTCTCCTGAACGCTAAACAGAAAAGATCGATCCACACTTTCACAGGCCCTGACTTGACTTAGCCCTGAACTCAAAACCTTCCGCACTGGAAACGAACGCTCTACCAGAAGGCTACCAGATTTGGTAGCCTTGGTAGCAATCTGATTTAGACTTCCGTGCTTCGCGTCTTACTCTGAATATCATGAAAAAGTATTTGGGCAGCTGCGTTGCTACATTTATGAGACAAGTAGATGGCTTTCCTCTCATTAATTTAAACAATACTATAATCTAAGTAGAAAGACTGAAATAACCAGAAAGGGGGGAGAGAACCCGGTATATAATGGGTTTCACACAGTTTCGGGCAGGTCAGGACATGCCTGACATTCCAAAATTCCGGGGAATTTTATTATTGGGTTGTACTGCTCCGCACAATGTTATATGTTGTATGATGGTAGTCTTGTATATGGTAACTGACATTGATTGGTCCAACGTCGCACAGCGTATTTTCAGTTGTACAACCACCTTGGATGGAGACTATTAATAAAAAAGTCATAGATAGAATGAAGAAAAAATCAGAAAATAATTTAGGATTTTATCTTGTTTAGTTGATAGATTTTTCAATGTTTAGAAAGTTATGAACAAATTATTCCTCCCATATCGCTGATAGTGACCAAGTTCGTATAGAATTGCCCGTCTTTGTACAATTGCAAAGACCGGGTCAGTTCCACAATCAGCAGCACGTTTAAATCTTGGTGCTGTGTATTTAAAGGAAAAAATTGGTAAGAACTTAATTTCTGAAATCCTCACTAGCTATGAACTCTTTTTTTATAAGAAAATTGTGACCTATAAGCTAACTGTTTTGATTTTTTGCTTCTTTCAGCCAGATTTATTCTAACTTTGCCCTTAGTAGTAAGAATACAACTTTAAAATTGAGTTTTTATTTTGTTTTTTTCCCCTGAAAATTAGCGTTTTTGTTGCTAATAAACTAATAAATTGTTTCCCGAACATTTACACCATTAGCAAATTCAGAACCAAAAAAATTATCTGGATAGAGATTGTAATGAAATTCATGCTGGAATATCAAGCCCAATGTTTTTTTTTTTTTGCTCTTATTTCTCATTTAGCAAAATCTGAGGCTTGTGTTCTTAATAACTGTTCTTATAAAACAAAAAGCAATAGAATAAAATATATTTATTTCACACATACAATAATAATTGTTGATAAGAAGAATAGGTATTGAAAAGGGAAAACAGTGAAAAATAGCTAAAGCTTGTGTAGAACCACTGTCAACTAGAGAAAAAAGGGATTTTTGGATATTGAACACTATGAGTTATCTCACATCAACAGATAAAAAAGGGAGGGGGGGGGGGGGTGGTGCACAAAACAAACAACAGCACTAATATGCAACCACAGGACACCACAACAACAAGACAATATATATATACACAAAAAACAATTGTCATTTTTTAACATAGATGAACTCCAGCGTGACGTTATTTGTTTACTTTTCAGCGGTAAGTTCTTCGGCTCTGACATTTGCGTTGCAGAAAAAAAGATGCTGGGATTTAATGAAGAGAGGTCTTTTCCTGTGTTTTAAACTATAATATCGAGTGTAGATTGATGCCTTCTGAGTTATTTGAATTCAGTTAAAGTGCAAAGAATGCCTTTGTGCAAAGAAATGGACTGATAATTACTTTCCTTTATCTAGAGCCTCCATCTTTTTACTTGCCACGAAAATGCCAGAGCCAAAATAACTTATACCGCTTAAAATGTAAACACTGGAATGCGTCTTATACACTTACCACTATATAGTGTTTTTGGTCGATAGTGAAATTTAAAGTTGGTAACTAAAAATAAAAAAGGCTAGAAATCAGAAGGTTAACGTTTTCAAGGTCCGAAAAGCAACAGTTTTTTGATCTGCTCACTTGTTTTTTTAGAATATTTTTCAATTGGCAATTTTAATTGTGAAATGATTTCATTCCAGCCTTTGCAACTTTAGTTTTTTTGAGTTTGATCCAAAGGTAATTTATCAATTACAACCCCTTAATACTTTACCTTTGTATATAATTTAATTTTCTGTAATAATCCTAAAGTTTAATTGTTTTGTGATTTGTTTTTTCTTGACCTTGAAATGACCATCTCGGTTTTACTTTGCATTTAGACAAATTCTATTTTCACTTAACCATTTGTTGAGTAAGTTGTGATCTGATTTACATGTTGGTTTATTTTTTTGAGTGAATGGTGGGAGCAGTTTATTAAACTTGTGTCATCAGCAAAATATATAACTTTGGAATTTATGATAGCCTTGTGAAAATCATTTATTAAATCAAAAAAAGAAGTGGACCTAAAGACTGATTCTTCAGGAACCCATGTTTAATAATTGACTTTTTGAAAGACTTCCCTGTAAATGGTGATGAATTAGGATCTGTTAGATTAAGAAGATGTAAAAATTAATATTGAAGAAGAACCACTTTGTTCATCACTAACATACTGCCTGGCAGTGAGCGGGATTTGTTCCGCGGTCCCCAGAACTGGGAGCCGCAGAGGGTGTTAGTGATGAACTCAGATAGTTTATCCGGATTGTGTGTATACATTGATTATAGCACATCAGTATTTCTCATTCTCAACAGGGAATGTTTTAGCCTGGTCCGACTTCGAATCACGACGGGCGAGTATAATCCATGAAGTCATATTGAAGAAGAACTACTTTGTTCATCAGTAACATACTGCCTGGCAGTGAGCGAGATTCGATCCGCCGTCCCCTAAATCTGCCAGGCAATTTAAGACAGAATTTTATGTAAATTGCAACACATGTTTTTATAAAGAAATCTGATCAATTATGCTTTTCTTTGACATTAATGTGATCTGATCTAGACTGTGTAGATCTAAACTCAAATTACTCTCCATTAATACTGTCCTTATTACCTCCTGTCAAGTCTCTCTTTGTCTACCTTTTTGCTAGCCTGCTTTAGCTCATCTGAACTCTTTCTGTCTCCCAGACTGGCCTTACACATCCATCTAACCATTCTCACTGCTTTCTAAATGGTCAAGATCTTCATGCTTTACTGCCCATGTACAACATAAAACTTCTTATACAGGCCTCATACAACACCTTTTACCTCAACTGACAAGACTCTGGACAAGACTCTGAATGCTGAAAAAAAATCCAAAAATCAATAAAAAGGATGTGAACATTAATGTCTTCTTTTATTTCGGTAAGCAGCCATTGCAATTTGACAAAAAGCACCGTTGCAAAAAATCAATGTAAGTTAACAAAAGTTCTTCTCAGATGGAAAGTTGTTTCATGTATTGCGGGGTGTACAATAACTAATTCGGGAATATCTTTGGGTGTGGTTGCATTTTTTTTGCTTGGCTGAGCTATTCAGTTTTAGAAGTCTGTAACTTAAGAACATTGTGGCAGTAGTATTATTTGGTAATAAGTGACCAACAATTTTTAGTAGTAACAATATATTTCGACTTTTCAGGTAAAAATCTAAAATAATATATAGTAAAATCAGTTAATACAGATTAAAACAAAATTATCTACAACATACGTTCACTAAACTTAAAAATATATTGAAATGATATTAAAATTTTATCAAAAGTGTGTGACTTTTAAAATCGTCTTTTGTATTCAACGATGGCTTAATGTCATTTATGAAAAGGGCTTTCAAAATCAATAAATGCTGTTGAGACTTCGAGGTTGATAAAATTTTAACTGTTTCCATTGATTATACATTCGCAGCTATTAAAATGTGAGAGTTTAAAAGTCACTAATAAGAATGTTGGTTGATTTTCTATTTGTATTGCAAACAAAAAAGTATGAAGTTTTATAACTTTATAGTTTCCTTGGTTTTGTTGTTATATATTGTTGCCATTTTTTAATATATAAGTTTGCTGTGTTTCTATAGACATGTATAAATATTTGCAAATAAATGTTTTCAAGATAAATTCCTTCTCGGATCTACTTCTTTACTCTTTACTAAAAAACATTACTTTTAAATATAGATAATTATGGTTTTATAGTTTAACTTATATACCCTCACTTAAATTTTTATTTTGACCACGAACCAATTCTCCTGCTCATATGTTTTTTGGGTTTGAAAAAGTAACTTAAATTCTAAAGCACTTTATACTTGTGGGAAAAAATTAACACAGAAAAAGTAAAAAGTGTTGCATAGTCAATAATAATGCTGAATGTGTTATAAAAAGTTCATGTTTACAGAATTTATTGATGAATAAACATTGATTATTTTTGTAAATAAACAAACAAATAATTTATACGCATCAGCATTATCCTATACATGTCTATAGTTATATGTTATGTTGCTAATGTAAATGATAATGGTGTGTGTGTGTGGTTTGTTGTTGATTCAATGAAGCTCTGTATTGACTGTTTTTTTTTAATATTTTGGTATGTATTGTTTTTACACCATGATGTCAATTTTGAATTTTTATCTCTTGGTTAAAGTATGTTTTTTTTACTGTGGGGTATCCCTAGGCTGCTTGCATCAGAAGACTTCAAACTTTATTGCTATAATTATGCCACATTTGAATTCTTTGCTTTTGTTTATTCCAAAAATGCTGATTGGGAAAAACAGCTCTAAAATGGTATAGCAACCTTATTCCAGGTCCATTGAATTAAACATTTATTTTAATGAATAACAATATTGACCAACAACTATATATATATTGGGTGTAACCAACTAATTTGTTTTGTAATAATGAAGCTTGTGTTGTTTAATATAAATCGAATTATAGACAAACCAATTAAAATCAGTATATAATTATACCCTATTGAATTTTTTATCGTATGATATAACTCCTGTAACATAAGGTAAAGTCTACTTCATATCAGGGAAAAAAAATTTTTAAGGGAAATTCTAAAAAAGTGCCTCTTTTGCATTTCAAATTTCCCCACTGACAATGCCTTTTGTTTATTTTTTCAGTATCTTGAACAATTGGACTTTCCCCATAACGTGTTTGTGTTTTTATGCTTACTTCTCACTTTATATGATGGATTAACTCTTAAAAGTTAATTCTTACTCCTGTTAACTTGATTTGAAAAAAAAATTTGATTGCAAGATAAAGCATTAAACACTCAATGCATGTATAAAAAGGTAAGGCCAATTTATATTGTGTTAAAATGTGTTTTATATAGTTTTAATTAGGAAAAAAATTCCTCATGAAATTTTTAATATATATATATATATATATATATATATATATATATATATATATATATATATATATATATATATATATATATATATATATATATATATATATACATATATATATATATATATATATATACAAGTTTTTATCTTTTTTTGAAAAAGGGTGTTCTTGTACTATTATTTAATTAAATCCAGCTAAGAGAGATTACACTACTAGCAAAGACTTCTAAGTTTTACCATGAGCAATGGACTTCAAACGATAGATTTAATACCATTTTACTTATGTAGCGATTGTGCTTGACGAAATACTGTGATTCAGGCCTTGCCATTAGTTTTTGTTGCGAATGGGGCAAATCGCACGCCCGAAGGCCATGGGTATGCTCTCGTAATATGTGTTGCCCAAGCATTAAATTGCTTGTGTAAATATTGTTAAAAAAATTAATTATTTTTTCTCAAATACTTCCATTAGTTTGTGCAACACACAAAGGTACAGCTCTTTTAAGGGGTGGAGGAGGTTCAAAGAGCAAGCTCCATAAGCAGTGAACCCAAAACATTGTGCCACTATCAAATGACAGAATTATTATCATGCATTAACTTGTTACCCGGAGTAAAAAGTAACCTGTTCTTCTTTTATTTTTTGTTGCTTATACTATTAAACACAGTTTCTATCTACTTGTATAGCTTTAACTTGTATAATTTTTCTTTCATTTTCAGCTTTTAATTATGTGCGGATAAATCTTTTTTTTTTATTTATTTATTTGGAAATGTACCCTTGAGCCTTCTTATCTGTCAAGGTGAAAATCAAAACTAAATTCATGCACAGCAATCAACGTAGTCTTTTTGTAACATTAAAAATAAGAATAAGAAAAAGAGGTTGTTACAGCACACATATAAAGATGTGTTTTCCATAACGAAAGTATATATGATAAAAAAACGCGCACAATATCTTTTTAAAGGGGGAACTAAACACAAAATTATTTTTTGATATAAATTATTCCTACTACCAAAAAAAAGTGAATTCAAGTAGTCTCACTGTGTCATATATGACATTAAAATGGTATAAATACAATCTTTATCGCCTCAAAATAAGGCTATACAAATCCTGACCCCTAATTCCTTAAAAAAAGGCTGGGACAAACTTTTTATCAACTTGGAATTGACAATGCATCAAAAATGTGTAATAAAATTTTTATGAAGACTGCTTGATCGTTTGAGAAATACTTTTTTTATTGTTGTTGGTTCTTGTTTTTCTTGACAGATGAGAAAGATTTACTTTTGTTAAAAAAAGCATTTACTTTTAACATTTGGTTTTATTAATGCATTCATAAATTTACATTTAAAAAGTTCCTCTGGGAATTTGTTGGTATCATAACTGCAGTAAGGAAAGCTCTGGCGTTTGTGTTTTTAAAATATATATAAGTAAAAAAGAGTCGTATTTGGTAGGTTTCTTACCAAACTCGCTTAATGTCTTCTCTAGGATTCATATTTCTTGCTGCAGTTTGTTAAGTACTGCACTTTGCAATGTCATTTTTGTTACTATTTCGAGTTTCTTGTTTTTACGCAGCCTGTTGAAAAAAGAAATATTGCTGGCAAAGAAATTCCTGTTTTTAGGTAATTAAGATGCACTTCTTTATTTCTCGGAATTTACGACCAATTTTTGACAATGTATCGAAAAATTATTTTTGTGTGTATAGTTCCCCCTTAACAAGAATGGTTTTCTACACAATATATACCATTTTTAAAAATCTTATTATTTTTAATAGTTGTCACTTGTTTTTTTGTGTACCACATGGTCACATCGATTAATCTGTCGGTCGCACTCAAATATATTTTTTTAAATATATCCCTAATTTAAAGCAATTTCATTTTTCCCGTCAGCCGCACTTGCTAAGGTTGAGTATTTGATTCATCTTCAAATTTAAAGGGACTGTCCGGTAAAAAAATAAGTTTTATTATATCAACTAATATGTACTTATTACTAAAGAATATCTGCATCTTTTAAAACATAATATATTAATACGCTTATGTAAGTTGTTTTCTTTTTTTCAATTCCCTCGTGAAGCATCACCTTTGGATCGCCATTTTGTTTGAATAATTCAGCATGAATGAGAGGCTAAACACACATGTTTCCCCTGACGTAGCACAATGGTGAGAAAATCAAAACAAAACGCGCTAGCCCGTTAAAGGATAGACCGGAACAAAAAATCTTATTGACTTATTTTATTTTCGTTTATTATTTTTTAAGTCAGTTAATACCCCCGTGTAGCATATATTCGGAAATGTGTTATAAATAATTTATCAGATTTCACAGGTTCTGTTATTATTCGCTAAAGGCGCTTCGCTGAAGATAAAATTTAAAGATCAAAATGTAAAAGAGGCCGCTTCAGCGCGACATTACGCAATTTCCCCTCGAAAGCAAACTAAATAACATTTTTGTTTCTTTTTGTGAAACAACTCTGAACGGAGGAAGGTCGAAAAACTTGCTGTTAGTATGGCCTACTGTTCGGCGTACGGTTGTAAAAACAACATTAAGTCAAACAAAGATAAAAGCTTCTTTCTAATGCCTAAGAATCCTGAAGCTTGCGACCATCCAAGATTAAATGAGGAAGAGACAGAAAGAAAAAAGTGGCTTGTGATGGGTTCTGAAGCTCACAACAAATTGGTTAAAATTGTGACACAGCCTTGCCTTGTAAAAGATCTTGAAAAGCTTACGGAGCAAATCAACACTACCCTCTTGGAAGTTTTTCATTCACTGAAAATTAGGTACTTGCCAAAGTCAACCTTTTTTAAAATGGAAAAGATGCTCGCTGGTACCCAACTCGCTATTTTAGATCACAACCACAACATCAACAGAGAACAGGTATATAAAACATTGCAAATTTTATGTTTTTGATATTAAATATGCAATATTTTGTATGTGCTCTGATAATCTTTAGAAACACTCAGTTAACGAAGAAGGAATTCGGAAACCACTTTTCAAAGTCGCGTATTCCAAACCGAACAAAAGATTTGTATCCAAAATTGTGAAAGTTGATAAGGATTATGGCTACTTACACTATATCCTGCAAAAAATAATGAAACGCGCCGAATGTAAAAAAAAAGTTTCAGAAAGAAATCGGATGAAACGCCAACTGTCGTTAAAGATTACTCCCGATGACAGGCCACCTCGCGAAGAAATTATCGAAAAATCGACCAAATATAAACGTATAAAATTGTAAATATAAAATTTCTAATACACGTTTTTAATTTTTAAGCAATCCGATGAATACTTCTTCTAACGTTTCTTAAATTTGCACAAAAAAATCTATTACTACGTTTCTTAAAAAACAGATTCTTATACGAAAAAAATGTGTATGACTTTTGTAAATATGTACAAGTAGTGTATATAATAACTATTCGTCTTCTATCTCCGCTATCCAAGAAAAATCCATTTCAACCAGTTCTCCCCCTTCTGCGTCACCCTTAAACCCAGTGTATCGTCCATCTACACTAGGATACTCCTTCCTGATCTTACAAACTGCACACGCTGGTATGACACGTCGTACACCTCGCCCAAGTTTGTTGTGGATAAACCAGCAAAACTGTTGATAAGCACCGTAACGGTACGTCCTAAATTTTTTAGCAAAATAAGTTAAGTCAATCGTCGAATTTTTAGTAACGCGGGAGAGATTAAATAGATTACCTATTTGGTACATGGTCACGCTCAGGTAAACCGCGACTTTCCCGGTCATATAGCGCGACTAACGCTGTCCATAACACATCTTTCAACAACACGATGTAGTTAAAATGTGGATGCTGTGTGATGCATTCCTGATCTTAAAATAATTATCATGAAGTTAGAAAAAAGTCTGGAAATATAAACTCCCCTTATTATTTTTGGAAATATATAAAAATAAATCGCTACCATTAAGATTGAAGTATTTTATGGCATCGATTTCAACACAGCAAACACACTCTTTCTCTGTCGGCATCCTCTCACATTTACCACAACGACACCAATCAGTAACAGGCTTACACAATCTAGGATTTTGCTGAGGATCGAAGTCTGCCTGATCATCAAAAGCATCATTAAAAACCCGCCTAGGCTGTGAAGCTATTTCGGAATCTGATCTTTCTGGTTCATACTGAAATCCTAATACCGTGAAATTTTTGTTCGACGAAGACATATTAATAATCGTATTTCATAATTTGTAGAGAAGAGTTTAAAATTAAAAGTTTTTTTAAATAAGTTTCTAAACAGTTAACTTCTAGGGGGTTCATATTTTGTACTGAAAACGCTACACACTTTCGCTACATAGTCTGTTTTTCACCACTGTTCTACGTCACATGCATAATTACGCATATTAAATTTTTAACCCAGGCCGTTTTGCGCGCATTTGCAGCAACGAGACGAAGCCATGCTTTAACAACATCTACGATAAAAAGGTTTGTTTATATATGTGATTAAGTGAATAATATCAAAAAAGAAAGGTATTTTCTATGTCATAATTTTAAATTACAAATAATATTTTAAAATAATTTTTCACCGGACAGTCCCTTTAAGAAGTTAATAGTCCAATCTCACAAGATTTAAACTTTATGCTATTTCTAAACTTTGGTGTTATAATTTGTTAGAAAAACTTTACACTTCCTATGCTACTAAATAAGTAATCTCAAACTGTAGGTACTATTTGGTGAAATGGCATGAGAAATAGCATGGAAACAAGTGAGAAAACGCATGGAAACAAGGAGAAACCATATTAAAACTGAGAGGAAACGACATAGGAAACAATAGGCAATGGTGTATCAATAATTATAATTAGGAACACAATAAAAATTGTTTGTGGTTCTAAAATCATTGTTCTTTCTCATTTTTAAATAATAATGCCATTTCTAGATCATAAATCCTGTTTGCTAGTAAATTCAAGTTTTTGTTTAAGTCCTAAATATTTTTTTTAAAAATCAACTTAATTGCACACTAAAAAAACCTGTGTGACAACCCTATTTTCTTTGTACTATTTTTATTTTGACAACTGACTGATCCCAAAAATACATTTTCTGCCTGTGGTTGCCTTTGCTTGAAAAATATATAATCACATTTTAAATGCAATTATATATTAACTTCGAAAACATTAACTTCTAAAAAGTTTGGATCAAAAAATTTTGGAAATTAGATATTTGGACAAAATTTTGGACAAATTTAATGCTTCAACAAAATTTTATAATGGAATCAAAACAGAACGCTACTATTTATCACAAATCTAACTGTATGATATTAATCTAAATGAAAAAAAAACTTGGTAGTAGATGTTACACAATGAAAAGTACCAACCTCCACCAATCACAAAAAGAGGGTTGGAGTTTTGGAAGTAACATTGAAGAGAATTCTGAGGTAGAGGTGAAGAGTTGTTTTCATGAGGATATTAAAATTAAAGACTAAAAAAATCACCATCTAGGAACTCTTAAATTTTTAGGGTAATTCAAAAGTACAGACATTAAAAAAATTCAGAAACATAAAAATCCATTTATTCACTCCTCAAATAAGGGCTTATAAAGTAAAGACATTCAATCAATCTTTTTTTGTTGGCTGTGCAAATGTAACTGCCCTTTTTTGTATGAGAAAAGCATTCTATGGCAGAGTGTATAGCATTTGATTTGCAATTCATTTCTATATCACACTGCATCATTTTTCATAAAAAATCTTTTTTCGTTAACATGACCATTTTCATTTACATGACCATTTCCATTTTTGCAACACCATTTTGCCTAATTCGTCTTTGTGTGTGTTGTTTATTATAGCTTGTTAAATTTGTTATGCATGTTGATATCAAAAGTTTTTTTTTTAATAGAAACAAGATGATTGATGATGAAGTGTCGGGTCATCCTTTTAGTTTTCATGCCACATGTTTTGGTAGGTTTTCCAACTTTTTCATGATTTTAGTATTACTTTACGAGTGTAGGTATATATATATTGAAATTTTGGTCTAAGGTGGCCCGCCCTTAGCCCATACAGGAGAAGATGTTAATTTTTTCAACCATTTTATCTAGTTATTTAGCCTCAAAGGTATTGCAATGCAATGCAATACTATAGCTAAACGCTACTAATAAAAAGGGACCCTTGTTTTTTTGCTACATGACCTCTGTGCCACAGATGCAGAATACCAAGTTTTATATGAATGCAGCACACTGATAAGCACATCTAAAACACTTAAAGCGTGCTTTTTGCTGCACACTTTCAAAAAATTTTCTAAAAAAGCTGAGACTTTGAGGCCACACATTGTCTTTATTGTTTGTAATAACCTTTCTGCATAAATGTAGTTTAACGAATTTGCAGTACTGAAAGTTATTATTTGTGTCCAACAGAATAGCTGTTACTGAAAAAATTCTAAAAATTCTTGATTTACCTGGACATACCTCAAAAAAGTGTTTTTACAAAAAATATTTATCTTTAAGTCAATTGTTAAAACTGCCCTCAAATGGTTGATACAATGGTGGTATGAAAACATAGTAAAAATAATTAAAATCACATAAGTTTGTGTCAATTCCAAAACTTTGTTAAACAGGAAGCAAAAAAATTGTTTCGTTAAAGTAAATATGGCTACACTTTTTGGTAGAGCATGGTACAATGATGTAGATCAACATACACCTGGAAATTAGGACAATCACGAAATTATCAGGGATTACTAAAATTGACTATTTTAAAAAAAACAAGGGATTGGAAAGGCAATTTTTGAAGAAAGTCAGGGAAGTCAAAAAATTAAAGTCAGAGATAATTGAAAGAAAATAATAAAAATAATAAAAGAAAATACATTTGGTTAACAATCGATTGAATATTAAATAATAGTATTGATGATATGTCAGGAAAATTTATTAGGATTTATCAGGGAAATCAGGAATTGTCAGGGTATTTACTTCTGAGTTTTTGACTGACGTACACAATAGTTACACCCTCCCCTTGGCATTGCAGAGGATATATATAGTTATGCCTTTATATTTTAATTATTTCAAGCTATGCAATTTTTTAAATGTTGGAGTTTGAACCCTCTGCTCTCAGGAGCAAAGCATACAAGAGAACCTTTTTGAGAGATTTATCACCTTTCTTGGCACTTTTTTGTTTTTACATTTTGGCACCAGTATTAAATCCTAAACTCCATATGGTGTTAGAAATGGTAAATTTCCAAATTGCAATGGATTTGGCATGTCTTAAAACTTCATATGATTTGCTATGAAACAAAACCTGAAAGCCTTGCAATGTTGACACATCAGTAGCAAACACATCTCAAGAAAAGCTGTAAATTTCCTGACACAGCCTCTGCATTCTAGCATGTTTTGAAGGCTTTACTACCGAAAACGGGGGTTTAAAACCCAGTGTGGCTAAGTGCGATAAAACTGTAAAGAAGATATTAAAGTTCTGAACTCAGGTATTTAAAATTAGCTGTTGCTAGAAAGTGGAAGAAAGGCCTCACCGCTCTACCACTAGGGGCATTTTAATATATACTACAAAATAATAAATTAGAGAAATATCAACAGATTCAGATGATCATCAAAAGAAGTATTATTTTTTCTTTTGTTTTTGTCCTAAATGGACTATTTTATGTTTGCGATTTTAGATGGCAGGCAATTGTAATTACGGAGAACGAGAAGTTGATGAACAGGGACAAAAGATATGCGTGAATTGTGCACCATGTCCAGTTGGGCAGCAGCCTGTTCAATGTGATGTAACCAAGACTTATGAATATCCATTAAATGATACGTGTGTTGATTGTCTCAGTGGATATTTTAATGATGAACCAAGTAACTCATTTTGGTGCAAAAAATGCCCAAATTGTAGTACTTCAGAAAGAAGAATCTGTACAAAATCCATTGGTTTGTGTGTTCCTCTTACATCACTGTCGCCTCGTACACAGGTGTGACTCTCAATTCTTGTTTTTTATTCCTGATGTGAGAAAAAAATAGATAGATTCAATTTATAAACAGATTCACAATTTACGGTTAGAAATTTTGGTATTATGTATCATAAAAGTATTTTTTTGAATCTTCCTCGTAAATGGAACTTTCAGGAAAATCTAAAAATGGCAACAGCTCAACTAGGTAATCACCTAATGGAAAAAAATTAAGTATAAAATCCAGTAGTTTATTTGTTAGGAATAGTACTATAACAATTATTTCTCTGAATAACATTTTGTGATTTTAAATGCTGATACTATTTTTCAGACAACAAAGAAACCAAATAAATCTCCAGCCAGAGAAACAACTACAAAAGTACCCACGAAAAAAGTACCCACGAAAAAAGTAACACAAGAGACAACATCAGAAAAAAGTAGCTCTACAACTATACTACCTGTTCCCACAGAAATTGACACGACACCGAAAACACTGGTATATTTTGACTTTTTTTTAAGTTGGAACAGAGCAGAATTTTTAAGACTGTTAAGGAAGAATCCAAAAATGTGCTGTATTTAATGCAACAACATTTAATCAAGTACTTTTTTTAGATTCCATACAATCCATCAAGCAACCGAAAAACTAAGTCAAATGTCGACTTGACAACTATTATAGTTGTAGCTGTTGTTTTCGGTTCTTTAATAATTATTGCAGTTATAATTACTATTGGAGTTGTTATAAAAAAAAAACTAGGTAATAATAATAGTTGATATTGTGGGTATTTTCTAAAATCTAATTACTGATTAAGGACAGTCAAAGGTAATGATGTTAAATTCGTGTTGTATGTCTCAAAAAGTTAAAAAGGCCCTATTAGACGGTAAACTATTTGCTAATTTACAGTGTATTTAAACGTAAACTAAATATTCTAATAATTTTTTATGTTTCTATTTTCGACATATTTTCATGTCTATCAGGACCAGTCTTTTTAAATTTTTAAAAAAACTTATTTCCTTCTCAAGATATTCACTTGTCAAAATTTTGATGTCATGTTGACCCCACAGAAATTTACGATATTTTCTATTTTTACACTTTGTCATCTAAAATGACATAGATTCGAACTTTGCCAAAATGAAAGGTAGTCCCAAAAAATGATAATGGTGTTACTAAACTAGCAGCAAGCCCCTAATATTTTTGTTGACAGAAACAAAATTAAAAAAACAAAACATTTTACAATAGTGCCAGTACAATAGTAATGAAAATATTACAATAGTAACTTTACAATAATAGCTTTACTAGTACCAGCTCCTTTATTTTGTTGACCTCTTTTTTATTTTGGATTTCTTCTCCATGTAAAAAGAAGACTCTCCACTGTATCGTTGCAGTGGTGTAAGGCTTGAGAAGGTATTTTTGTGTGTGGAAAAAGTTCTGCTAAAATGTAACATTTAAAAACTATAAACATGCATGTATATAACATTAAACGTCTTTTTGTGTCCATTGTCCAGAATTTATCAAACAGTTGATTATTTTTATTTAGTTTTATGGCGAGTCAGGTATGTACCCGGGGCAAATGAAGGGGCACAACTATTAGGTGTGGAAAGTAAGTATATTAATAGTTATTGTATTTAAAAGAAACATTTGCTTAAGTAAGAAAAATAGTTGAGATGATTTTAGACATTTTTGAAGATTGTTATTAGGTATTAAAATTTAAAAACGTGAACATGTACAAAAGACAAATCTAAAAACATCGAGAGTAATATAACTGTTGTTACTTTCACGCTATTTTATGATGAAAAAGAGTTCATATGAATGTAATTGTTCCTTTAAAGCAGACTTTAGCTCAAGAATCTTTTGCTTCAGGAAAGGCCTGCAGCACTCTGTAATTATTTTCCATGTAAACGAGTTACTAAAGTAAACAAAGATTTTTTTATTTCTTTGTGATTAAATTTTCCATCTTGGAAGATCACTCTAGCTGGTCCAAGTCAGCGACCATGTCCCTCTCTTTTGTAATAGACCTTATGTTGTTGTCATGTTGAAACGTTTCTTTTTAATGTGGGTTCGTAGTACAGGTTGAATTCTTTCTGACCCTTTGCTTAAATAAAACTAAATAGAACTGAATACAAAACGAAGGGATCAACTAGCCAGTGCTAACAACTCGCTTGCAAAGGAAAATCTTATTATGAAAATTTTACATTTTTTTCATTTATTGATATTTTCATTGCTAGTCCTTCTCCTTGTACTTGTTTTTTTCCTCTGCCTTTTTGAGGAAAGTTTCAACCAGTTCATTTTCCTCTTTTAGCATTTTTACTACAAATTCAGCAGCTAGTAAAGCATTTTCTTTTTTTGCTATGTATGCAGCACTTAACTCAATGACTGTTTCTTTTTATTAGCTTTGACTTGATCCCCTCGAAATTTCTTTAAAGATGCTTGCGCTTGCTCATTATAAAGTCTAACTTTCGCAAGAGAAACTTTCGCGAATTCGCGATTTTTCGCCATTTTCGCGAAAGTTTATCTCGTGAAAATGTGCGAGTTTCTTCATTCCCGAAACTTTATCTCACGAAAGTTTCCGAATTTCTTCATTCGCGAAAGTTTATCCAGTAAGCTATTTTATCTTTTTTCACCAAAAACGCACAAAATTCTTAGAAATCCTATTTCAAGAAAGAAAATTTATAACATTTTCAATTATGCTAAGAATTTAGAAGTTTTTTCTAACTGAAAAATCCTTGTTCGCGAAAGTTTATCTCGCAAAAATTTGCGGGTTTCTTCATTCGCGAAAGTTAATCTCTCGAAATTTTCCGAATTTCTTCATTTGCGAAAGTTTATCCAAATTTTTTTTCTCGCGAAAATTTCTCCAAATAAAGTAATTCATGCCAATAAGAACCAGTAAACTTTCCGCTGACACCTGTTAGCATTTTTTTAAAGTTTAAAAGATAATATTTCCGAAGGTAATTTCATCTTTTGTTTCAACAGTTTCTTGTACTTGTGGTCAAATTTCAAGATGTAGTCTGCCAATCAGGGGACCAAGTGCACTATCTACTATAAACACTCAAATTCACAGTGCAAATGAACTAGTAACACTTTGCGGACCATAATACAATAAAAATTAAAATAAAAAATTATCAGTAAACTCGTTAAGTTTGTTAATAAATTTCTTAACATCTCTTACATTTTGTCTTCCTTTCTTTCAATAATCAATGAGGAATAATGCTCCCCTCCATTTCATTGTTCTTGAAATTCACAATGACAATCGATAAAAGCCTGAATGGGAATTTTGTTTTCCAATAACTCTCTTGTTTATAATTTACTTCCTATTTTTTAAAGTTGCTAGAGACTTTTTGTGCTCTGTAAAAGTCTCTGCATTTCTTTCATATCTTATGGGAACTTCAGACTTCTAATGGGTAGCTAATGTATTTTCTTTTTGATGTACCAATGGTTTAGATGTATCGCATTTTCTAATAATGCGTGTATCAAGAAATTTCGCTGGGTTTTTCTTGACCGACTTAATATTTGGAAGATAACTATTGAGTGCATCATATAATGAATCGTACTCATTACTTTTTCTTATAGTACATGTCATCGACTAACTCTGTGTGAAATTAAGAAACTTCGTCTCCTTTTATTTTATAAGAGCGTAACAGAAATAAGTCCAGCCATTGCAGGAAACCATCTACATGTCTAATTAGACAACCGTTTACTGTGAATATGAATTTAGATGACAATCAAATGAGTAATTTTAAATAGACTTTCCTTAAAAATTAGATGATGTTTTAGGTATTTATTTTTGTATATATGTTTTCAAGTTTTAATGCCTGATAATGTCTATATTTCTACGAAAGGCTTCGTTTTTAAATACGAAAAGCAATTTTATATATGACATGCAAGAAACTATTCAATTATTTAAGAAATAATTGTTAGAACCAGCTTTAAATCAAATATAAAATAAAAGCAGTTGACTTTGTAGATCCTTGTTTTGCTTCTGTATAAAATCCTGGTATTTCTTATTATTCATAGGACCACCATCTATTTGTGGAAGTTGTGGTCGTCAAACCAATCACGGAGGTAAATCTTACGAAGGTCAAAAATGTATAGATAAATTTATTAGGCACATTTGGAGTGAATCTTATTCTGTCATATCGCACTATTTATAGGTCGTTCCAATGCAGGTACAATTGAACCAAATATTGTTAACCGTCACGACCGAAGACGTCATGAACTGTTCACGTTATAACTGTATCAGCCATCAATGTTTCACCTGATCAGAAAGAAGTCATGAGAGATAGCACTGTCTGTGTAGACGTTACCATATATGTAAATGCCTTTAAAGTATTTCAATGTAACTGATGTTTAGCTCAAGTTAATTTTTCTTTAAGACGAATTACGAGTTGACCTTCCTCCATCAAGTACAATTGATGAGACAGGTAAGTGCTTTTAAACTAAATACTCATCGGATACTTAAGATTTGCACGACAATGTTCAAATATTTTATTTTATTTTAGGTGAAAATGGAACAACGGGTGACGTAGATAATGAAAGAGTGGAACTTTTAGCCAGTACACCAGGTGAGATTTTTTGAAGACATGGAAGTAGTTGTAATAACAATTCCAATTATTGAATTTCAATTGCTTCCTTTAATTTTAGTTCGATCTTCAGATGTTAACGGTATTGCTGCAGGAGAAAGTCCTGACGATATAAGGAGTATGAGTGCTTTTTTAGTTGAATAATTTTTTATTTCGCATTTAACGTATTTTCGTCTCGTTTGCAATTCTCCTGAAAATCCACCATCAAATTCACTTTTAATATAAGTATAAATCAAAACTACACCTACTCCTTGTTACTATTTCGTAATTTGTAATTCCACAATTTCATTAAAAATGCTATTGACACTTTCAACAATTTATTTCCTAATTGTGTAGGTCCGATTGACGGAAAACATGTTATCAGCAAGGTTCTTTGTACTTTAACTACAAAAATCATGAGAGATAGCATCATGACACTTTCAACAATTTATTTCCTAATTGTGTAGGTCCGATTGACGGAAAACATGTTATCAGCAAGGTTCTTTGTACTTTAACTACAAAAATCATGAGAGATAGCATCATGAGAGATAGCACTGTCTGTGTAGACGTTACCATATATGTAAATGCCTTTAAAGTATTTCAATGTAACTGATGTTTAGCTCAAGTTAATTTTTCTTTAAGACGAATTACGAGTTGACCTTCCTCCATCAAGTACAATTGATGAGACAGGTAAGTGCTTTTAAACTAAATACTCATCGGATACTTAAGATTTGCACGACAATGTTCAAATATTTTATTTTATTTTAGGTGAAAATGGAACAACGGGTGACGTAGATAATGAAAGAGTGGAACTTTTAGCCAGTACACCAGGTGAGATTTTTTGAAGACATGGAAGTAGTTGTAATAACAATTCCAATTATTGAATTTCAATTGCTTCCTTTAATTTTAGTTCGATCTTCAGATGTTAACGGTATTGCTGCAGGAGAAAGTCCTGACGATATAAGGAGTATGAGTGCTTTTTTAGTTGAATAATTTTTTATTTCGCATTTAACGTATTTTCGTCTCGTTTGCAATTCTCCTGAAAATCCACCATCAAATTCACTTTTAATATAAGTATAAATCAAAACTACACCTACTCCTTGTTACTATTTCGTAATTTGTAATTCCACAATTTCATTAAAAATGCTATTGACACTTTCAACAATTTATCTTCAGGGCGCGGTCCAAGTGAAAGTACAAATCCTGAAAGTCAAGTTAGTGGACCTCCACAAAATGCACCTTCTAGTTCTGTTCGTTCATCAGTTTCAAGTGCAATTTCCAATCCACGTGAAAACAATTTAGGTGCAGATATTATTTTTTGCCGAATTTACAAACTAGAACCTTACTGATTCGTTATTTGTGTTGATAATTACTTTAAATTCTTGTCTCCATGTTTTTAAACGACTTCGTATTTTCTTTAGATATTACCAGAAATGTAAATTCTGCTTGCCAACCTAGTAATAGCACAAACGAAGGCACATTGTTGATTAAAACCCTGAAGGAAGATACACCTGCCTTCTGTTCCGTAACAGGGTGTAAAAAGAAATTTGAAGGTAGCTTTTGTTGACGCTATTTGTTTGTTCTTTTGTTTGGTTGATCTCCGGATAAGTATTGCTAAAGATCAAGTGTGACTTTATCTTTTCTGCGGGGAACTCAGCATGAAAATAGGATTAATACCTTGATTGGTTTTCTAGTTGAATTAATCTTCTTTTGCACGACTTTTGTAACAGAAATCGAAGCTTTAAATTTAAACCCTTATTAATGAGCTACTAGTCCAGTCGTTAAAGTAAAAAAAAAACACTGACCTGGAAAAAAATGATATAGAGCTGAAATTTGGCACACTTACTCCTTTTAATATGTAGATTACCAGGAAAAAAGCCCCATCGATAGCATTTGTAGAAAATGAGATATGCGCCATTTTTTAAAATGGTGGATTTCCAAATTTTCGAGAAAACGAAAGTTGGTCAATTCAAGAACCAGTCAATTTAGAGCAAAAAGTATTATCAACCCAACTCTCAAAAATCATTATTTTTAAAGTCATGGACTTTCTTTAATAGTTTTCATCTTAAAAAAGTAAATATTTGTATACAAATTATGTAAAATCAAAATGCATCAAATATATCAAAAATGTTTCTATTCTCTTCATCTTCCAAATCATTCTCGACGTTACTATCACCATCGAATACCTAAAAAAAAGTGATTAATAAGACAAAAATTGAGAAATTGCTACTTTAACTGACATTGCTTGGACACTTGTGTGGTTAAAAATTTATACCTCTTCTTCCTCTAATATCTTCCAATTCATTATCTGTAGATGAACTCGAAAACCGTGTAGAATAGCAGCACTTTCCGTAGGTGGCGTCTTTTCAGGATCAATTTTTCCTTTCCAACACATATCGAGATATTTCCGGTATCTGCAAAATGATAAAGGAAGTATTGGTGGTAATGTCTGTATCCAAAGTCTTCTCTGATCAACACCCTATTTTCATGCACTTTGAGATTATACTAAATGAAGAGAACCTTTTTGTATTGTGAATAAATGTTATATTATATGTAAGAAACTCACCTAAGTTTGCATAAATCAGTCAAGTCGTTACCACCATAAATGATTTGAAACGCTTTGATGGCAGCTTCTTCGACATCTCTGTTGTCTGCCCAAACATCACCTATTGTGTCTGAGACAATCTGCAATGTTTTGTTCTTTGTGACCAATGACAGCAAGTTATTTTTTCCCTTTCCAAAAGGTGCCGATGTTGTATCACAGCCGGAAAACGAATGTACAAAAAGAATATGCTGTCAGATAGGCGTCCATTTCTGACAGACAACTTTCATGTTCCAGGCTTTATCCAACCTCTCTTGAAAGAAGTAAACATCTCCATGATGTTCTTGCCAATGGTATAGAAGCATCATTGCGACATCGGTATCATCGGCAACTGTTACAACGGCTTTTTGGTTGTTTGTTTCGGCTTCTTTTAGTGCTGTTGCGACGATTGTTGTATCAGCATCACCTTCACAAATCTTCACTGTTTGCCCGTCTTTCTGAAATTTGCCTGATGAAACGTGTTTTGTTATCTTCGTTATTCAGAAAACTTTCTTGGGTAAAAGATACTTTGTTAAAACCAACAACATCAATATTGGGGCATCTCATGAGAGTCTGTTCGATCACAAGGTCAGACAATAAACCTGCCCAGTAACGGTTGGATCTTCGAACAGCATGTGAACCTTGTTGAAATTTTTGATGGAGCCAAGGATTTTTTCGCTGGAGGGAAACCATTTGTTGAAGGTACAGTCGTGCACTCTTGGCATAATTTATATGTCCCGTGGCTGCAAACAAGTTTAACATTTCCTTGGTAGCTTCGAGATGAAGTGGCCAGTTAGACGTCCTTTCTGCAATGATATACTTCTTGATTGTTGCAATGTATTTTAAGTATGATATCCACAATTTTGCGGTTCGAGACTTCGAGGAGAGAGTATTGGTTTTTTCATCAAACTCTTTACGAAAAGTTGCAACTTCATCAGAATTCAACTTCTCTTCAATTTCTTTTCTATCTTTGAAGTTCATAGAGAAGTCATCGTTGCAACCAACAATCTCTTCCGTAAGTATTGTCACCAATGCAGACTCAGCAAGAAAATGTGCACGCAATGCTCTTGAAATTGCTTTTACAGAAATCATGTGGACCACAGTGTGTTCTGCATACACCTGCGAAAACAATTCTTCCAGACCAGATCCTTTCATTACATTCCCAAGACTACCAAGGAAACTCATTAAGGTGTGGAATCCGCCTAGACGACATACTGTCTGAACGTTTGCATCTTCGATTATTCCTGTTGCATTTAACCAAAGCGGTTGGTCGAAGGTGACACATGGTACCATGATCTTCAGTGATTTGGCTTGATTGATAATAAACAGTAGAGTGGAATAGATACACGATTCATCAGAAGGATTCAAGTCAATGATTGGAAGGAACGTCACTGTTGAATTTTCTTCAGGTGGAGTACAGTTTGTCGCGCATTGCATGAACCCATTCCAATTAGGCCTTGGGTTTTCTAAAGAACTTGAAAACCATGAAGCATGCCAGAGAATATTATAGTTTACTTCGTTCGAAAATGTAGGATTGGTGTTTAGTTCGCGAATGGATTTCAAAACTAATTTTGATAAACCCTTGTTTGATGAAACAAGGAAATGGTGAAGCTCGATACCTTTTCTATTGGTCATTTCAGATATTTTCTTTCGTTCCTTCAATCGAGGCACTCGATGATTGTGTTGTTGCGTCACTGCTGGTTGTGCAATGGATATAACTCCCATGCCGTGAAATGTACCCTTTCCAGTTAAGGTGACAAGGTTGTGGTCTATATTATCTGCTACCCATTGTATGAATTCTGGTTTGTTATCATCAGTTGCTCCTTCGGTGGATTCAATTGAAGATATCTCAAACCTATGGGCCTCGTCGTAGGAGACACATAATCCGAGCCTTGAAAGATGGTTGATCAACCATTTCGATCCAAAGGTCTTCTCCAAGCCCAAACATTAATGGACATATCAATGACCTTGGTCGTGCTGCTTGGGTTATGCATTGTCCCAATGTTTTCTTTTTCAGGGTTGACGAAATTAAAGTATCAAGAAATGTCTGCAAACTCTGTGGAATCCATTGTAGGCAGTTATTATTCTTAATATCATCTACACTTGGATAAGAATCTATGTTCTTTTCAAGTGCCTATATATCCGCCTTGACAATCTTTGCAGCTGCTAAAATAATATCTTTCTTTGTTTGCCGGGACTTCTTCATTTCGTATATGATTCTATCCGACATATTTCGGAAGCAAATTACATTCTCTCGTCCCGGTAGTTGCGAAAAGTAAATATGATCTTTGTACGTCTCCTGCAATTTGTTCTTAAGAGTCTTTATGGTGTACACATCACCACCATCGCTAAGACTACACATTTTCTCATGGAGCTCCTTTAGAGTATAAAGGTCACAGTCTCATTTTCGAGCCAATCACAAACTCTCTCATACGCCTCCATCATTGGTGTATTGACAGGTCTGCCTTTCTTCCCAGGGTTTATCTTTCCAAGCCTGAATCTGTTCATACAGCTTTGGTGGTAAACAGCTTCTTCAGCAATAAGGTCGTTACATGTTAACAATCTACCCATGACTTGAATTACCCCCCCCCCCCCCCCCCCCCCACCCCCACAATTAATGATTTTTGTAAGTTGGTGTAATAATATCTTTTGTTCCAAATCGGAAGTTCTTTTCAATAGTTTAATTAGTTTTCGAATTTACCACCTTTCGTTTTCTGAAAAATTAGGAAGTTCGCCTTTTTTAAAAATGGCGCATATCTCATTTTCTACAAATGCTATCAATGGGGCTTTTTTTCTGGTTATCTACATACAAAATGAAGTAAGTGTGCCATGTTTCAGCTCTATATCATTTTTTTCCAGGTCAAAACACTTAACGACTGGACTATACCAATAAAAGCTGAAGAGGCTGTTTTGGATATAAATATCTCTGTTGTTTGTTTCCTGATGCCAGTTTGGCACCGCTGTTAGCTACCACTGTCTTAGCGGTAGCGAAAAACACATTTGTTAATGTAATTTTTAAATTTTTACGTAGGTCTATTGACAATCTTGCCATTGGCCATAATTATGGCCATGAGCGATGACTTAGTTAGAAAGTGCACCTCAAATAAAAAAGAAAAACTTGATAGAATCTTTAAACTTCTGTACAAGGAGAAATCTCATCACGGAGCTGACAGTTTAGAGACTTTAATCAATGATTATCTTCGTCATGGTCGACCAGACACAAAAATTTCAACATTTGTCCATGTCATGAGAAGCGGTTTGATCGAACTGAATGAGGTTGTTGATACGCCTTTGCATGAATACCTCTGTTCATCGCATTAATTTTGGGTTTTAAAGATTTTAAGAGCATCTTCCGCTGGACAGTGCTTATGCTATGATTGAGACAGTTGTGGCATTTGAGAACATAAAAGTCGAACGCAAAGTTTTCCCTACTAATTTTAAATTTTCTACTGTTTTAATATTCAAATACACATTGACAATCTTTAAAGAAAAATCTCAAGAAGAATTTGGATGTTTAAAATAGGTTGAAAACGAATAAAAACTTAAATCTGCATGATAAATATATATTTTTCCTCGCTCATCTGTTCACCAATAATCACGATATTTCTGAACACGGCATATTCAAGAAGCTGGTACGGCAGACTTATTTTACCTGCGAATGCTTAAAAACCTTTGTTACAATGCTAATTCCAGCAACGATTAAGTTAGTAGTAGTAAAAATTTAAATTGTTTCCTGTTTTTAGTAGATGTAACTAGATTTTAACGAATTTTAGATAATTTATAAATCTTTTTGAATTTTTGATGCATTACCTGTTTATTGTAAAGTACACTGTGTATGGTGTATGTTTAATGAAGCAATACAGCGGGAATGTGATCTAGCAACCCCAAAATACGTTTTGTCTTTTTTTCAGAGAACCCTCTCAGTTTGAAATTTTAGAAATTACAACTTTTCAGTGTGGTAGAAAAATCTTTCCTCTGACACTTGTTCGTTTATTCTTTTCCATGTTTTTCTACATGAAAGAAAGAGGGGGAACTGTGTTGGTTTTGACTTAATTTCAGCTAAAAAGAACACACTTTTTCAATAAACTTCGAGTTAACACCTAAACCAACCCAATGACGTGTGATTTATTTCAGCATGTGAATATCCGTTAGGTTTAAAAATGAAAAATTTAATTAACCATCGGCTGTATTGTATGTATATATTTTTATTTCATAGTTATTTATTTTTGACATTGATTTTTATACACATGACGCAAGATGATTTATTACTATCCGATTTGTCTTTTTTGTTGAAGAAATTTCTGTACGTTTTGTTGTAATATTTTGGTAAGTATTTTTTAAACGGATTTTTTAATTTTTTTGATTGTACGTCCGGCATCTTTCTCTTAAGAGAAAAATGTTTTCCGCGAAAACTAAAAACTTTATATTTTGATATTTGAGTTGAAATTTTGCAATTTAAGTTTGAAATTTCACAAAAAACTTCTTATTTTGATTCAACAGACGGTTTGATCAAACTTAATGAGGTTGTTGATACGCCTTTGCATGAATACCTCTGTTCATCGCAATAATTTTGGGTATTAAAGATTTCAAGAGCATCTGCCGCAGGACAGTGCTTATACTGGGATTTAGTTTCTTTTCTTTAGTTTTTATTAGTTTCTTTTTCCTGGATAAAAGTTGATGTAATATCATTCACTTCTATTTTGAATAATTTCCATGATGTACTCACCCTGGTTATTCAACCCCTTAAAGTATGTTGGTGATTTATATTTTTTGTTGAAGGAATTTTTGTACGTGTTGTAATATTTTGGTCGTATTTTTTTAACGGACTTTTTTTTATTTGTATTGTACGTAAAGCAAGTGTTCATAGAACAAAATTTTTCACAAGAACTAACGGATTTTTATATTTGACCGTGTAAGTTGAAACTATACCTTTTGATTGAATAATATAGACATTATCATGTCATGAACAAGCGAGTAGATGGTAAAACATTGTTAAATCTAGCTAAGTTTACAAAACGTGAAGCTCTATCTACTTGATAACCCAAAACATCTGCGCATTACTGCAACTTGTTGATATAACTCTGGTGCAACTACTTGTGGAAGGAGACTTTCCGTGTCAGCAGCCCTAGCTAATCGATGATACGAAGGTCTGCTTTATGTCTTATTGTAGCTTGCTGGTGCAATTCTTTAATTCTATTCAGACGGTGGCGATTTGCATCTGTTTGACACTAGATTAGACTTTTCAACAGTATAACGTATTAGTGCTCAAAGAAAATTATTCCATTCTCTGAAGGGACATTTATGCTTAATAAGTAACAAACAACGAAACAATAGGTTGGCCATGTAGCTTATAGCTAGCGTTGGCTATATCTAAGTAGCTAGGTTGCTACAATCATGTTCATAATAGTTTTGGAAAAACCACTTTCCCCCCCCTTGTACACTTGGCTATGGAACTTTAGTGGAACGTGTGCGGAACGTGTGTGGAACGTGTGTGTTTTCCATTTCTTTTATATTACGAAGTGTCTATGTTATATAAAGAACAATTTTAGTCATGTATACATAATATATAAGCATATATAAGCTCTTGCCACATACGACAAACAATAAGAAACAAACAGACAATAGGAGGCCTGGAACCTAGTTTATGAAACAAGAAAACCAACCAGCTCTGCATGCACAGTATAAGGAATGACACAGTAGTACTTGTCCTTAATTCAGCCAACACAAACGCACACAAAAGCTTTTATAAAAAAAGCCACTTAAAAAAACATGATTGTAGTTATAGCGTGTCTGTTAGATAAATAAAAAACAAACAGAAAAAATGACGAATAGTTTTGAAAAAACATGCAAAACACACAAATAGTGTTCTTAGAAGTATCGAATGGCAAAAACATAAAAGCAAATGATTACTTTCCATTAAAAACGATTGAGGGAGCGTAAAAATATGTTGCAAGAGAATCTAACGAGCTTTAGTTTCTGATTCGTCATTTATCTAAAAATCCACTCATGATTGGCCTTTATTTTTAAATAGCCGGAAAAATGTAAGGAATCTCCACCGTTAGATTTCTCGCCCCTATAGTAGCGCGGCCCTGATAGGTTTGTGTGCTGAAGGACTGGCATTTTGTGTGTAATTACCACCTTTATAAACAGACTGATCCACGGCGGCTTTTTTTAAATAGACTAGTCGGCAGCCCGGGAATAACTCCACAGGTTTGCCCGTTTATAAAATATCGCATTTTGTGTTTTCGTACCTCGACTTTTTTTGATTTTACAGACAGAATATGGATATTAATAATTTATAGTTTACTTGACCCGTATGAAATCCACGGGAATTCGCCTGTCGCAGCAAAGTCGATAAAATATATGTAATCTCTTATTTGTAGCTTGAAGCTACCCACTATTGCTCGACAGACAAAATACGGCTAGTTACCCGCAACCTCGTCCCCAGGGCATCTTGTATCTTTTCTGACCCCGGATCGCCGTCCCGGGGTCAGAAAAGATACAAGATGCCCTGGGGACGAGGTTGAGTTACCCGTCCTTTGTGTACTGCATTTCTTGTGTCTCCCCCACGGGTACGGGTAGTATTAGTCAGTGCGCTTTAAAGGCGTAATATCATTTTAAAAAAAAATTACCGCAACTTCAGTTTAACGAAAAACACGTTGTTTCGCCAATCACTCACCAATATCATTTTTTGGAAAATGTTTTCGCGGTTTTCGCGGTTGTCTTATCATTGAATCAATAAACGTTAGACAAAGTCTATATCACAGTAAAAGGTGTAAATGCATTTTGCTTAAGAAAGATTACTTAAAAAAATTTGTTGTAGGCCATTGTATTTGGCTACTTATAATTTCTAGCCAGTGGTAGCCAATAGTTAGGTAGCCAGAAACCCAGTTGAAAATGAGTAAAAATTAGATTGGGTGAAGATAACACAAAAACAAATAATGTTGGCGAGGATGAAAATAATAGAAATAAATAATGCTAGCTAGCTGACTTTAGGATACCTGATATACTTTGCAACTAAAATCTTAAAAAAAATTGTGTTTAAGATTTTTACATGGCTAGAAAACGGGACACAATAAATTAATCTTAACATGTAAAACATATTAGAAACAACAAATTTTGCTTAAATAAAAAGCTTTTAGAAGACAAAAAGGTTAAACAGAGAACTACAAACCTATCACTGAACACAAACACTTCCAAAATCAAATTTTTGTCAGCATCCTATCGACACAAAAAAGAAAATTTAGAACCTTGTTTTCACGAGAGCTTAAAGCGCTGATCAAGAAAATGTATCTGATCATGTATCTAACGGTTGCAGAGATATAAAAAGGACGGGCGAACCTGTAATTTATCCACGGGCTATCGACTAGTCTTTTTAATAATAGCCGTATTCTGTCTGTCTGTCCAAAAAATCTTCCGCAAGTTAACGACCAGTTATATATATAGCTAGTTTAATCCTAAAGTGTACACTCAATTGTTATGTCTGAACAATCGAGGCGATATATATATTTGCGCACTTTTGTAAATAGAGCAGTTTAAAAATAGGAATATCTTGAAAGCAAGTTTTTCTTTATTACATACAATACCAATAGGGTGGCTATAGCTCCCTGTTCAAGAACAATGTCAAACAGCATCGAAGTTGTGTACAATCTCGGCAGGTACAGTGCATGTTAATGCAATTTGTTGCGCCATTGCATACTCTTCACATAAGACGCAACTTATCAAAGGAATCGTGTTTTGCGTTCCCGAAATTTGGATGTGCGCTCTATATATCGCAAATTATTAGAATTGGAAGCAGATGCATGCAATACATCTCGTCAAGCTTTTGTGAGACCAAGGTTAAGTTAAGACAAAAGGAAATTCAAAAGCGCAGCGAAAACTGTGTATGTTGTTTACATCATGTTTCATATTGAAGTTTACTCGCAAAGGACCGCATATTTTGTGTTCGTGACACTATCAAACCTGCACCACACTAATCGAAAAGATGTGTTTATATGTTTATATTCGGCGTGGATTTTTTTTGCCAGGGATGTAACGAATAACATTTCTCTCTATGTCGTAATGAAAACCTTTTACATATCCTCCCATCCTGCCTGTTCCATATGTTACTTAGTTTTTATATGATTGGAGGAGGTTGTCCGGTGTTTTTCAAACATAGTATGGATCTTACCAACATCGTACCCAAGGCTTTTTTATGCCTAATATTCTGACGGTACGGCTATTACGGAGCCGTACCGTCAGAATATCATAGGCGTGGAAGAGCCCATCGATCAAACAAATAGTGGAAAATCAAAATTACTATGGTATAGAACTTGGAAGGAAATTGCTCCAGCAGGGAAAAGTGAAGCAGCAACTGCGCTACGTCCCCAGGGTCTCTTGTTTCCTGAGCCGAATTATATTCGAGGTTGAAAAAGGTGGGTTTTACAAACGTGCTCCGCAATTTCCGCTAAGATTTCATAATAGACCCTCTTTCCCGGGGCTTTCTGCCTTTTTGACTTTGCATCAGTCAAAAAACCATGGGGACGAAAATGCATTTTAAAAATCTCCCCGTTATCAAAAGGAAAGCCCTGGAAATGGAGTTGTTTTGATGTTACACTGCTTTCTGTTGTGTTTTTTTGGCATGGTTGAACTGAACGAAGGGGAGGAAAGCAACATGGTAATTCGTCAGAAAGTTAATCAAAATTAAGCTAAAGTGCAGTAGATCAATGATTGTTATTCGATTGGAAATTTGGTAGATAGCTATTTAGCTACATGGTCATTTACTGTTTCTGATTTGTTTACACGAGGCATTTATTGGGTAACCTTTAACGTAACAGGAAAGCATGTGCAGCTAGCTCTTCTCTAATCTACCACTAAGTACTTGCGGGAGACATGTGAGGGAAATTAGGATGGCACACTGTGTGAGATGTTGCAGGAAGTTGTCTGGTAGAGCACGGACCCTAATTCGGTCTGTGTATCTCAAAATGAGCATTAAGTACTCTGGGACTCCCTATTTAAGCTATGGCCCCTTCTGTAAATCAAAGGCAGGGTTCATCCCTTGATATTTGTGAGGCTAGCGATGTAAAATATGTATATACATCTATCTACAATATCTGACCATGTAAAAAGTTACACTAGCTACACTAAATACATGTTTATTTCTAACCCAGTATATACTTTATTTCATTTAGAATTTGAAATATATTTACATAACTCAATAACATAGCTGATATGCAGACAAACTTGCCTTTTTTTAAATACTCGTAGCATATATGGTGAGAAGTCATATAAAGATAATTTAGTGAGAACTTAATTTTATAGACAAGTTGTAATTGTTTCGTTTATGTGCGCTACTAACTCCCACACGTTCTTGAAACATATAGTTAGTAAAACTCACATGTTGTTACTATATAATGTTTGTATACACTTTTCATTTCTCACATGTTAAGCTAATTGTTAATTGATAGTTATACCCCCTTTAAACCCTGCATCAACACGAACAAAAAAACATGCACAGAAAGAGAAATTTAGTGTTGTCATTTTTAATATTAAAAATGACAACACTAACATTCAAAGATGTTTACAAGCTTAAAGGCGCGTAATCACCCTGTAGGCAAATTTTTTTGAGGTGCCTATTTTATTGTAAAAATTGAAAGATAAACATGAGAAAACATTACCCTGAGAATTTTATTGAAAACTGACAACCAGAACATGTTCAAATGTTTCATAGAAATAACAAATTCACCCCAATTTCTCTTCGTCTACAGAACCGCCATTGCATTTCATTGCACGAATCATGCGATAATAAATGCACAGCAAAATCGATCACATGGTTGCTGAATTCATGCCATTACAGAAAAAATAATGAATGAGGGAGAGTATCCGTAGCTGTGTTTCCATTGTAATGCTTTTATAAATCTATCAACAAAGTTCCGAACATGATAAATCAGATAAATCAGTCAAAGTTTCTGTGTTATTCTTTATTATTTAAACGTTTTAACTTACTGAAATCAGACTTCTTTGCAACACTGACCACTTCTTGTTGTTGTTTCTGAAGACAGCTTCGCCTCGCTAGCTGTCTTACTTTTTGATTATTTTCCTTTGTTCAAACAGTTAGTCGTTTCCTTATGGAGACAGTATCAGATCTAGACAAATAGAATACCTAAATTTTCAGAATATCCCCTTTCATGCTCTAAATTTGATTATCTCCATAGTGCTTCAACTATCTTCAACTATCACAATGAGCATTCTCCCCCGTTGGGTTTTTTGGCTTATAATATGCAATAATCATGCTAATAAAAAAGAAAGAGCGTGATAAGCATTGATTATCATAATTAATAACCACGAGGCAATGCTGTGATTTCTTCTTTCTGTTTTGTTTTGTCTGGTCTCCAAAAACAATGGCGAATAGAATAGAAGAAATTTAAATCTAAGTGGAGAAAGTGATACGGATGTTTTTACGCGCGGCCACTTTTTTAAACAGAACCAAAATTTCTTTCCACTTTTTTATGTCATGTTTTACAAAGAAAAACAAGCCAAAAAGAACAGCGTGAACGGAGTCGGCATATGAGAAAAGTGAGACCCGATACCCTATGTGATACCCAAAACCCGATACCCTGACACCGATACCCGAGACCCAATACCCTGATACCGATACCCGAGACGATACCCTGATTTTTTTTATTATCATTTTTTTGTTGTTGAATATGAACGATAATAAAAACACATTTTGATATGTATATTTCTTCGTTATACGGAAATATTTGTTGCACGTAATATGCGAATATGCTGCTTGGCTCAACAATGGTTATATATCACCAGGAACTACAATGAAACTAGCATCAAAAAAATTATACTGTCTGCTCAAACATGAATGATTAGTGATAATAGACTTTTTTAAATTCATTAGAGAATGTTTATTTTTTCGTTGTAGGGTTGAAATAACTCCTTTTGGTTTTCGAAACCACGATTAAATTTTGTATATTGTCAGATGGAATATTTGACTGAAATTTTCCTCCACAACCATAGCAAGTTGATACATTTTTGTGGGTGTAGACGAGAAGGAACAAGACATAACCATTATCTGTCGGTAGAGGTGGTGTTGGTTTTATTCACTGTTGTTGAAGGTGGAATAGGTTGCGTTGATAGTAGTAGTGAAGATGTTTGTATTCAAGGCGCAGATGATACTATTGGTTGCGTTGAATATGAAATATGTGTCTGTGATGTAGTTGAAACAATAGCGGGCTGCGATAACGGTAGCGTAGATGGTGTTTTCGTTTGTGCAGAAGCTGATGGATCGATTAAATTTGTAATCGGAACCTTTTTGACGTTAGCCGGCCCTTTTCGTCTCTGAGTTGCCAGCGTTCTTCTCTTTAGAAAAGTCTACTAAGTTTCTGATATTAGGTGTGCCTTGTAAAATTACTAAAATTCACTAAAAACACGACCTTTACTCTTTGCTTTTTCCTTTCATTCGATCCATCGAACAGGCACTTTCGCATTATCGCTTAAATCTGGACGTTCTCATTAATTATTCATTTATCAAACGTGCGCCTTTCTTTGAATAAACCAACATGTCATCTCTGATATGTTACGTTGAAAAAACAAGAAAATAATGAGAAAAAATTAGGATTTTCATTAAAATAAAACATCGCCGAAATAAAATCAAGAAATAAAAAAATCAGGGTATCGGTATCAGGGTATTGGGTCTCGGGTATCGGGTATCGGTGTCAGGGTATAGGGTCTCAGGTATCACATAGGGTATAATGTCTCACTTTTCTCATATGCCAATGGAGCCTACCATAATGGCGATTTTATCGAACTCCATCTCAGTGCTCATTTAAAGATAAGGCCGTTTGTTTACCTACGATTTCACACGACACATTTTGCGACGGCCCGCTTATTAGACAAGAATAAGAGATCAACAAGATCGTTAAATATGGAGGCTGGAAAAAAACAACAATAAATTCAAGATATTGAAGTACCATTATTTCCATTTCTAGTAGGTTTTATATCCTCAAATTTTCAGGAAAGTCATAACTCCGTCTGAACTTTGAAATAAATATAAAAAATGTATATGTTAATTTTTTTCGATAAGGGTGATTACGCGCCTTTAATTACAGGATTTGGCTTCTGGTCCCCACCTTAAATTTTAGATTTAATATCTGTATTACTAGTCAGTACCCTTGGAAATAACCATGGAGTCGCCCGTCCTTTATATATCCATAATTTCCACCTAGGGCACCACCGCTCCTGGGAGGGATAATTACCCCTTATTATATTCCCCTCAAACTACAACTAGAAAACTATTATTTGCACACTATAAGAGCCAGTAATTATATTATTGAGGTTTTTTTAGTAATGTAACTTCACCATAATGTGACTTTGGCAGCCACATGGAAAAAGAAAAATTTATAGAGACTGGCCAAATAAGCTTACTACAAGTAAACCTAAACATAGTCTTAAATATCAAACGGTGAAATCACACTTACAAATAGGAGGCATATTTTGTTATGAAACGTTTATTGTCATATATAAAATTAATTAATTATCAATATAATAAAGAATATTGTATGTTATATACTGCAGGAGATACTATTTCAAATACGGAGAGAACTTTTTATCTGCTCCTATAGACAGTTTAAGCAAGATCTCAAAAGGTTCTTAAATTCGGATTTGCGCGCGTTAAGCAATCCTAGGGAATAATCTTTAAAATAAAATATTAATTACATGCATTGTAGATTAAAATGCAATCTCGTCTCCAGAGCTTCTTATATCACTTTCTGATTTATGTGCTGGTACAGCACTAGCCCAGATCAGAAAGCGAAAAAAAGCCCTTTGAACAAAATATATACAAAATGCATTCGTTTTTTCAAATGGTAAAAGCAGCAAACACTTATGAGTTTCTACATCCAAACCATCGTTTCCCCTTTTTTCTGTTTGTTTTAAAAAAAACGAACAAGTGCAGAGAACGAGAATGGAAAAATCAGGCTCAGTTATGTTGTATCGATTCCAACACGTGGGTGGTAAAAACCTTTGAACGATCATAACTTAATGCACAAGATTGTTTTTCATGAGCCTTTCTCTTGTTGTTTTAATTTTTAACGCAAACTGAACCAGGCGTTTCTAATTTCAGAGTATTTCACATTATTAAAACAGTAAAAACCACATCATTTTTTTTTACAGAATATTTTATTCTCATAGTTAAATTATGAAGAAACTAACTCATCCTACAAAAAGGTCGTATTAAATTTTTACGGAAAGAAATTTAAAGTACATCTTTAAAAAACTGATGGAGCAGTTTTAGATTTTATAAGGATTATTTTTCAAAATGACAGGCAACAGTTTATACATGTTGCATATGCATGTCATCATAGTGAGAACAGAAAGAAAAAATGAGCTTCGTATGATTCGCTTATAGAAAAATTTCATGCCAATATGTTTTGTGGTTTATACTGTTCATTTGGGTAAGAATAGTCTAAAAGAAAATCGTTCAGCATTTTTGTTCATCTCTCCAGCTATAGCTAAGCCATACTTATCAGATATTACAAAAGACTGTAGACCAAAGTAAAGCTATCTTTACTTGCTTGTGACTTATAGAAAGTATGGATTTGGACTTATGGAAAGTTATATAGCTAACTTTGCCTCTTTAAAAAGATTAATCAAACTTTTTTCTAACTACTAACTTATTTGACATTCGGTTTTAAATGATGCTCTACAATTCAAATCATTTTTTGTTTTTTATAATGTGTTGCACTGGCTGTTACCACCTAAAACAAACTGCTTAAAGCAACTCAAAATTAACATCACGAAAACGTTTTCAGTTTGTTTTGTTTTTTATAATTTTATTCAAATGATATATTCTACTGTAATGTGACAGCTTTCTTAAAAAATAGCAACCTAGCTCCCAGAGTGCAAAAAAACAAAAAAACTTCTGAGATAACTGAGACCAAGGGGTTTTGACTTATAGAGTAAAAAAAAGTGGCACTTTCATCAATCTTTTTTTTCAAATTTTATTTTTTCCCACTGTATAGTAGAAAATAGAAAAAATAATATGCACTTAAATGCCAAATGGGCTGTGTTTTGCTATGCATTGTTTGAAGGTGTTTCACTAGTCTTGCAGCCAAATTCTTTTATGGAAATAAATTTTTTTTTTTTTTAGGATGGCTGAAATGTAATTCAAAAATGGTGTTGAATTTTTGGTGTACAATAACATGTAATCTTTTAAATCTTTTGAAAGATCACAAAATACTCAAATTATAAACAAACTAATTAAAGACTGTAATTAAACCTGACATTAATGTTTTTTTTTATAAAAATAACCTCTTAATTAGATGTCCCAAATACCTGATCATAATAAAGGGAAATTCCATAAAAATACAGAAGTTCCCTTTGACAACATGCATTGTTTTGTGTGGTTTTATGTCAATATCTTAAACAGTTATAATTTTCCAATGTTTTTTTCAATTCTATAAGATGAAGTAATCTCTGTAACATGTGAGACGTATATCTTCTTAACCTTCTTATATAAACTTTTTTTTTGTTACAGATTATAAGGTATTCTAATTTTTTTACATGGAAGGTAATGTAAAGTGATTGATAAATTTAATACCCTACTTGTTCAATCCTGGTTATGCACAATGTTACAACTTACACTATGTATATTTTACACCAGGGGTGAGGAAAAACTTTTTATGTTATACATTGGTAATTTTCTGTCAATGTAAATGGCAAAATAAAGCCCCCATGAGTTTCATAAGTTGTCAAGCTTTATTAGGCTGCCATATAGAATAATCTATATATAGAGAGAAAACTAGTGATTTATGCTTTTTATAGTTCTTTTATCTTTATATATATTTTTGATCAGTTGGTATAATTTGATTTAGAAACTGTGTTCAGGTAATAACACAGTAATTAGTGGTAAAAACATCAATACTTAGAAATAAACATATTTCCATAAAATAGTTCTGGGATAGCAAATTGCACCATCTCAATATTTTATCTTTTTTATAAATATAAACATCTTGACTTTCACAAAACGGAACTATTTCCAGAATAGTTTGAAACAATTATTTGCCACGTTTGTCTCTCATCCATGCATTTGTTTTTTGTTTGATAATTTTGAATGCTAATTTTTTGAGTACTAATTTTCATGAAATTAACCAAAATGTTTAAAAATCTGAAAAATATTACCATTGATAATTCGTACTAATCAGACAAACAAAAACAAAACCGTAAGATATTGCTGAAAAAGATTTTAGCCAGACAGGTAATATTTGTATTTATTAGCTACATGGAATATGCAAACTTTGAATGGAAATGACCTAAAGATGAATCATGTATTAATAGTCAAATAGAAAGGTTAATTATAATGTCTCAAATTTCAGGTTTATAAAAAAATGTCTAATCGAGGGAACAAGTAAAAGTTACAAAGTTATATCCCTGCTACAAAAAACTTGTAACATGCAATGAATTCATCTTTGACACAACCTTTTTTTATGGCCAGTCCCTATGGTTCCTCTGAAGTGTGTTTTTACTAAAACGATTCTCTGTGTATAGGCTCCCTCAGTACTTCTGGATAGTATATTGCACATAGGTGTAGTTTCTTTGTTATTGTTATTCGCATTGGAGGGAAAGACAAACTTTTATCGTAAGGATAAATATGAATGTTCTAAATTCTTGCAATCTTTTTTGGTAAATGAGGAGAGGTAAATTATCAATTTATCTAGTGTTTGCCATAATGAATGTTAGGTATAGGTCAAAATTGCTCGGGTCACAATAATTTTTTTTTATTTTCTTAAGCAATTAACCTAACATAAAATTCGTCTAAAAGCTGTCTGTCTCACACAGGGCATTTTTTTAAAGTGGTCCAGAAATTATAGGAGGGTTATTTCTCCTTGAAAGATGAAACATTCTCTTTTGATTTTTTCATCAAAAGAACTGATATATAACATAATTTAGGATGGCTGTTGAGCTAATTGGGAAGCAATGTAATATTTTAGGGTACAGAAAATATAAAGAGAAAAATACAGAATACAGAAAAATTAACTATTTACAGGCTTTTTACAGGCTACAGACCACACAGCCACATACACTCACATACACCTACACACACACAAAAATACTTATGTATGCTATTGAAATCAACTGAAGAATGCAAAACATGAGAAGTTGACTAACACAGAACACCCGGAAGATTGCTAAAAAGAATTAAGGTGTGCTTCCTGCTACACACTTAAAAATATTTTCTGAAACTCTGTAGCTAGAAGAAATATTGAATGTCAACAATTTAGAGATTTATAAAGGACATTCTCATTGATATTTATATCACAAAATATTATATTCATTTCAATACTGACTATGAAACTTAAAACTTTGGTGCTTTTATTGGAATTTATTTCTCAATAAAATTGGGTCTAGTATTATGCAAAGGTATCAGTGGGACATTAACACAGCGATGTGTGTAGTAATATATCAATACATTTGTTTCTATTCTTGTGGTAATTTTTTTTGTTACATATTATACTTTTTTATGTTTATACTAGTTGTAAGGAAGAATCCATTTAGGCAGAAGAACAATAGCAAAGATTGATGATTTTTAAATTTTGACAAGGGAGCTATTATGGTTTAAGGTTTTTTCATGATGTCACCAGCCCTTTGGTTTTAAAACAAGTGGTTTGATGAAACTCGGGGGAATTACATCAAATTCAGAAATTGCAGGCCAGCTGAGACCAACGTCTCAGCTGGCCCGCAATTTCTGAATGTGTAACAGTTTTTCTATTCCTTTCTAAATTGTGTTGTGGGATGATAACGTTTATCCCTATGCTAGCTGCCAGTAGGATAGGAATCAGGAAAAAAGCATGTTGACTAGGCTACCTTCTCAGCACATCATACTGGATGTACATTTGTAGCCAGTCTTAGAGTTAGTTTGTTAGGGTTCATATATGGCTTACCTGTCTCCTTTGACACAAACACTGATCAAAATATTGTATAAAACCATAACATTTAGGCAAACAGTTAAGATTTACTTGATTCTAAAGATTTTTAATGACATCCAATTGGAATATTTTCAATGTCATATCTGCGCACTTTTTTGAAACTTGTCAAAGTTTTTCCCTAGGTTCCCTAGGTGGTATTTTTAACAACCCAGAATGATTTTATATATTTTTAATCTTTGCCTTACTAAACTGCAAAAGAGTGTTTTCTTTAAGCACCTGTGTATGCTACTCTTCATTGGTATATAAGTTTGTTATGCTTGTGAATGTATATTTTTTCCTTATAGAAAAAAGATGATTGATGATGATTCGAGTTATCATTTTGTTTCTTATGTTATCGTGTGTGGTAAGTTTTTCAGCTGTTTTGATTTTATTTTTTACAAAATTTCCTGATAACTGAACAGTGCATCATTTGAGTCAAAAAATCACATGTATAGTTAAATTTTAAAAAGTTAAACACTTTTAGGCCATATGGCTTAGACCAGTGAGATTGGGTGCACACTCTTTACATGTAATTCACAAAGCCCTGATCATTTAAAGGCATACTGAAACACAAAATGAAAAACTCAGCATTGAAAGTAATCATATTCTTAAATACGAAAATCATTGTCAAATTTTGTGTATTAAAATTAAAATAAAAACAAATTCAAATTAATTTCTTTTGTAAACATGTGTGGCTTTTCTTCGTCTCTATTTTGTTATTTTGAAGTAGAGTAAAGCTGCGCTGAAAATTGCATAATTAGCCGACGTCAAAAAATGTTCTGCATATAGAATTCATGTTTTGCGTTTCTCTGTTGGTGTGAAAATAATTGTTGCAGCCTGCATCATATAAAAAAATACAGGTGTGTGGTATGTCACGCACCTAAAAAATGTTTTTAAAGATTTTGGTGCGTGATTTATCACTCACCTGAGTACATTAGGCGCGTGATGACGAGTGATTACGAACAGGCCTCTAAATAAGTATGCGATCATGTATCGTAACATGGAAAGGTTTTGCCCGAAAAAAACAAGCCATCGAAATGCTGTTGCGGAGAAGTTTGTTTCAATAGCTTTGGAACAGATCCTTTACTCATCAAGTTCAGCACCCTTAGAAACTTCCAAACTTTATCAACCTTGTTCCATAACGCCACTGACCGATATGCCTTATGGATTTTTCCACTGGCCTTATCAACTAGTATATTTAATAGATATCAGTTCAATGCATTGACGTTGTGTTAAAACGTCAAAAGGTTAACAAATAAAGGCATAATAATTTTGAATACTTCGAAGGAAAATAAGCATATTCATATACCGATTATTATTAACCGATAAGTCGGTGGAAAAATCAAATTATGTAGAAGAAAAATGGAAACAATCTGTCACTTAAATCTTGATGACATTAATCCTCAATTAAATTATCATGCGATGTTTTATAGAAATTGTTAAAGAAAATTTAAAGAAAATCCACTTACCTAGCCTGTTATTAAAGTGCGGTTGCACAATTAATTCTCACACACATTGTTATAAAAAATGCCAAAGAATAAAAAAATCCAATAAAAAGATCAAAACGTTATATATAATCACAAATGGTTTAATTAACAATATTTTGTTAAAGTTGGCAAAAAAACTTTTACAAATTTTGTTAATATTTATAACAATAATTTGGGTAATTGCATCAGCAAAGTAATCTTTTGGATTGCCAAGGCTATTTTTAAGGGTTGCATATAGGATAAATTTATAGCTCTATTTTTGCCACATTATTTGAGATTGCTACCTTAACATTACTTAACGAATTTAAAACTAATTTGCACCCACAATAATTGTCTTATGTTTGTGGAAATTTAGCACATAAATTACACAATTGGGGTTTTTTCATAAAACTCAACACATACAGTATCTAATTTTTTTGCAAAAATGGCTAACGATACCAGCAACAAAACCTATGGAAACAAATAATATTGAATGTAATAAAAACTTTATATTAACCCTTTCAACAAAACAACTTTTATTCTCCTTTTTATTTTTGATTTACCCCTTTTGGCTATTACCTGAGGTTAAATATATTCAATTTCTTTTTATATCATGTATCTAACAATGACATATGTGCAGAAGTCATCAATGTTGAGTTTTGTTGTTTTTCTCTTTTTTGCGCGACACTTTGTTAATTTCCTATTAACGAAAATTCAATTCATTGTATCGCGCTCACAAAATGAGCCCCTATATAAATAGAAATGAGCCTTAAGTTTTGTCTAAAACCTGAACATTGCATTACATTGTTCGGGTTTTATTATTGCGTAATAATGATTGCAAATGTAGTACTTGTTTTTAAAAAATCGACTTTGTAAAGTTCGACAGGTAAGCTAACTCAAGATGTTTTCTAGGTAAACCTCCTGATATAGCATTTTTGTATCTGGTAATTTTAGATTGCAAGGAAGTGCAATTTTGGAGAAAGGGATGTTGTTGACAATGATGGAAAGAAAAAATGTCTTGATTGTGCATTATGTGGGGAAGGGAAACAACCTGCCCATTGTGACATGAATATAACATATGAATACCCTTTAAATAATTCATGTATGGATTGTCCTAAAGGGTACTTTAATGATCAACTGAACAATGCATTTTTATGTAGGAAATGTCCTACATGCAGTCTTAGTGAAAAAGCAATATGCTTTAAAAAAATTGGCTTATGTGTTCCTCTAGCATCGCCCTTGCCTTACACAGAGACCAGACCGTTAATTAACTCAACAATGAAATTATCTACTCCGTCGAGGGTGAGTTTTTTCACATTAGTTTTTTTAATCTGAATGCCGTTTTCTATATATGTTTATGTTTAATTTTAAATTAACAATTGTGGCTACGTATTCATGCATAACAGTTTTTAATGTTAGTTTATTCATTTTGTGAGAGTATTAAAAAATGTTGTTTAGACATCTAAAAATTATACAACAAAAACTGGAACAACAAAGTTGTATGAAGATACAACCTTTGCTACCACTACATCACCTACTATCCAACTTTCGACCACACGAGATTCACAACCGGTATATTTACTTTTTCTTAAAATACAGTGTGTAGGCTGAAATACAAAATTAGTTGTAAGCAAAAAAACTTATTGTGTAAACAGAAAAGACGTTCATCTTTTTCTGCTTTTATATATAAGGTTTTTACTTTACTTTTTCCTTCTCTACAGTCTTTTAAGCAATTTTTTAAAGAGATACCTAAGTGAAATACCTGTGAAAATTGTTAGTTATAAAATATTTTTTTTAATGGCTAAAAAGAATGGGAAAAGAGGGAATTATTGGGGAAGAGAATCTCTGGTGTTTTTAAATTAAAAGTGCTTTATAAGCACCATGTCTCTTTGAGAATTTTTATTACCAGGTTGTTTCCTTGTATACAAGATGTCTTAAACAAAACTAATTTAAACGAATACAGGTGTTTTTAAACTATTCGTGTATACAGGTATATTGGAGTTTCAGAAGAATGACAATGAAATGTTGAAATTTATCTTATTCCTCCCTATCTTCCTAGCTATCATGGAAATATACATGAATAAACATGGACCACACTCTGCTGTGGGTGTGGGTTATCTCCATCCAAAAAATCTTATTTACTCGTCTGCAATATGGAAACTTTAATTGGATCTATACCACAATATAGGAATTAACTTTTTGAACATCTGCTGTCTTCCAAAGTAACGCTTCATGAAACAAGTTAACCCTGAAAGTAAAAAATCTTCTGCGAATTAAATTAATGCGATTTGTTAACCTTTAGAGGTAAGCCCTCCATCAAATAAATGCGATCGGCAGTTAGAATGTAAAAATTAAATATGACGAAATAATAAAAGAGGCAAAAGGTTACGACTTAACAGTACCAAATAAAATGTAAGGAAGAACAAAAGTAAAACAACATTTTGATCTACTTTCTTATATGCGTTTTTTGGCTAGCACAGTCTGATACAAGCATTAAACATCGATTTCAGTGTTGGTACTACTTTAGTACTACACTTTTCTAATAATAACAAGGTAGTTGTACTGCAGTGAAATGTTTGTTTTTTCCATTGGTTCTTGGCAGTGCTTTCTTTTTTATTGTGGAAATTTGACTTTTCTAAAAGTGATGATTTATGAATGCAACTAGCTATTTGTGGGTATTGTGCAATGTCAATTCTCAGCTCAGGCTGACCACAAGAAGTAGCTACTACTTAACCTGTTACTGGTGGTTTTATTGTCACAACCAAAGCCTTCCTAATCTATTATTTTAGTACTAGTAGATTAGGCCCGTGGCCCACAATATGAAAAAACAACGGCGTGCAAGGTGTAAAATCTAGATGGTAGAAAGTGACAACATTGACAGTCACAACCCAGACAGTTACGACAACAATAATAATAATGTCAGAAATAACACATCTCAAATATGTATACATCTTATTATGTGATTATGTTGAAAACCTTCAATATTTTAATCTGAAGTGTCGAAAAGAAAGGCTTGCAACAGTAAGCACAGATCTATGAAAATAAGTTGTTTACGCATTTTAAACATTGTCTTTTCCCTAAATGCTTATACAACAATACAACCTGAACAATATCAAAAAGCCAAACTTAAACAAACACAAAACACCAAAAAACAAAAAGTTAAACTTTGAAAAATCATTTATTCGGTTGCATACCATCCTCTCCTGCAAAAATATGCACAAAATGTAAAAATTAACCGGTTAACAAAACAATTTTTTTGTCTAATGATCCGTACTGCCCTTTACCAAACATTTTAAACTGAAATGTCGAAAAAGCAATGAGCAAGGAGTAAATTTCAAATCAACAATAATTATTATTTTGAAAACATTGTATACATGGTCCTTACAAAAGTTTACAATAAATGTAGAACACAAAGGTTTCTGAGGAGCAAATCAAAATATGAACAAAAATCAGTTCAATTGGCATGTTCTACAATGTCTTCACCCATAAAATCTTCCACAAAAAGGATATGAAACCCATCAAATTCAACTCAGAAAAAGCAGTCATTTCAGTGCATACAAAAATACAACTTGGAAAGTTTAGAATATCAAATTATTTTTTTAGTATATATACTTGTATATGGTCCTCCCTCACAACATTTAAACAGTTTCAGTCTGAACATTCAGTAATTTTTTATCATCACCAAATATTTATTCCCGCAATATTTTGTGAAGTTCTTAACAAAAAGAAAAACGTGAAACCGTGGATTTTTCTTCCAACAAAACTGACATTACTTATAGTTAGTTTAAAGTTTAAAAAAAGTTTATAACACAAAATATAAAAAAAATCAACTTACACAACAGCTCACAGTCTAATTGTACAAAAATTTGTTCTTTCAGTATTTTGCATGTGGTCTTTTTCCACAAAACTTTACACAGCATTTAAAAAACAGCTGTTTGCAACACAAACAATATAAACGGCAACGAAATTTTAACCACAAATGTCAAAAACCCAGTTAAATTTCCCCAAAAATGTCAACAACCTTTGTAAAAATATCAACCACCACCCTTGTAAAAATATATAACCTGGTATATAATTTACATGCGGGCTCACAGAAGTTTAACAGGATGTCAACAACAAAACAATAAAACTTACTCCGATTAACGCACACACTTTAGTTTTACAAAATCTTTCCTCTTAAAGTTAAGTTTGCAAATTATTTACAAATTATTCCTCACGTCACTACCCTAAAAGTTCAATAAGTCTTTGAAAGATTTTGTGGCTTGTTAAATCATAATTCGTGCTCAAATAAGATCCCTAAGTTTGACTACTAAGGTGCTACTAATATCAAAGTTCTTACTATTTGTGAATCCAAGTCGACTGTAAACCCAAGCTTTCATTTTCTACTTCTAACTTTTCTTTACTACTTCTAGCTCCACTCTTCACTTTCAAAGTAACTTCTCGTGGCTTCTAACTTTACTTTTGTACTTCTACTTCTTCACTTGGACTTTTCTTTCTCTGAATCACTTTTTGCACTTTTTTGAAGACGAAGGGACCGTTCTTTTGTTGTTGTTTTGTGTGTCGATGGTAACCCTGTTACAAATTATATGTTTTTTTAATCCACTCCACTTCTCCACTTTGACTTTTCTTGCTTTTAATATCTGCACTTTTTTATGACTAAGGGATCTTCAAAAACGAAACATTTTTTATCTGCTTCTTTAGTTCGCCTTTTGTCGAGAACATTTGTCGAGAAATTTTATGTTTGTTTGTTTTTACGCCAAGGGAACTTTCTATTCGAATGCCGTCCCGTTCGAAAGTACGTATTGAGCGAATCATATTGCTTATTTTCTATCACGTGGTTTCTAACGGTTGCGGATAAATGTAAACAAAACAAAAAACTCGAAAAATTCGCGCATTCGGGTGGTAAAAAATATCGTCTTTGCAAAAGTGACAGACAGACACACGGAACTGGCGTATTATTATAGAGATCCTCTGTGTTGAGGTCAAATTTTCTTCAGTCGCCACAAATTCCTCTAGGAATGGCAACATTTTCGAAACATTCTTAAAGAAATAGTTATTTTTCATTCAATGGAGCTGTGTTTTTATTTTTATTTTACTATGCACTTATATGATAAGGATACATGAAACACCTGCGACCCATGTTGAGAATACTGCCTATATTTCTTATACTGAGAAATAAAAATATATGAGCCTAAAAGTTACACCTATTAAAAGCTTATCGCATAAAAATCACATTATTCGAATCTACTTCACTTTGAGTACTAAAACTGTGTCTCAGTTTTGATTTTTAAGGTCTAGTTCTAAATTTTTTTTAAAAAGTTGCTTTTCGTGCTTCTCAGTTGTACTTTCTTACCTTCACAGTTGTACTTTCTTACCTTCAGAACGTGATAAAATCTCCAGACACTGTATGCCCAGAACATTAATATTTCTTATATATTTATGTAATATTTATATTCATAAATGCTTTACAGGTATATCAAGCAAAAAATTGTTTTTAATATATCAAGATTTAAAATATTCTGTGAATTATAAACTTTCCATTGATATGAAATCAAAAATTTGACCAAAAAACGAATTTAGTATTTAATGTGTCCTTAAAGCAATATTCTTAATTCAAAGATTTTAAGAAATTTTGATGGAATTGCAGGACAGTATCCCTTAAGGACCAAAATTGTTGCAGACCAAAGTTCTTGCGACATAATCATTGCGACTTAAATGCTTACTATACATTTTGCGACATTAATTATTGCGTTTTAACAATAATTTGTTGATGTTGTGATATTAATTATGGCGACTTTAATGCTTACTATACATTTTGCGACATTAATTATTGCGTTTTAACAATAATTTGTTGATTTAGCGACATATATTATTGCGACTTAAATGCTTACTATACATTTTGCGACATTAATTATTGCGTTTTAACAATAATTTGTTGATTTTGTGACATATATTATTGCGACTTAAATGCTTACTATACATTTTGCGACATAAATTATTGCGTTTTAACAATAATTTGTTGATGTTGTGATATAAATTATTGCGACTTTAATGCTTACTATACATTTTGCGACATTAATTATTGCGTTTTAACAATAATTTGTTGATTTTGCGACATATATTATTGCGACTTTAATGCTTACTATACATTTTGCGACATTAATTATTGCGTTTTAACAATAATTTGTTGATTTTGCGACATATATTATTGCGACTTTAATGCTTACTATGCATTTTGCGACATAAATTATTGCGTTTTAACAATAATTTGTTGATGTTGTGATATAAATTATTGCGACTTTAATGCTTACTATACATTTTGCGACATAAATTATTGCGGTTCATAAAGGCAGATTGTATTGTGCGACACGCATGTTTGCGTTTTTCAGCAAAATCCGCAATAATTGATGCTACAATAATTTATGTCAGCAACCATTTATGTCTTTTAAGGTACAAGTTAATACAACGACGAAAATTTAGTCACATTTTTGTACTTTTTTCCCCCCTCAGGCATATTGAATTTATTGTTTAAGACAGAAAGCTTTGTAAAATGCTGTTCCTTTCTATAGAAACATTTTTTTCATCGCTGAGTATTTTTGCTAAGAAATAATTTGCAAAAATTTTTGTTTAGATTTCCTACTCAGCAGAAAAGTTGGGTTCTAGTTGGGAGCCCCTGCATTATATTGCGGTTATGGTTGTGGTTGCTGTAGTGGTTATTGCTATTGCTGCGATCTCTTGTGTTGCTTTCCAACGTATCAAATATGGTAATTGTTAAACTTAATACTTCTTTTGAACGATTTTCTCCACCAGTAATTTGGATTAAGCTTGAAAGACTAATGTCTAAAGTATTTTATATTTTCCTATTCGCAAGTGTTCAAAAAATCACGACTAAGTAGTCGTTAAAACTTCTTTTTTGCTAGTTTTACAAAAAGCTTATGAACCTAGTCTAATGATCTCCATACTTTCATTATCGTCATCTTCATTATCAGTCCTTTTAAAACCTGTTTTCCATGCTATCATGGGTTAAACGAAGTGTATTAATGCCTTTCTTCAAATCTGATCCAGACTGTGTTAGTTTTAAACTCAATTTCCTATGCATCAAGTCTGTCCTTATTACCTACTACCACGCCTTTCTCGGTTTACCTTTGTGCTTTGTCTTAGAAATGTCAAGGCTCTATACTTTCTTACTCAAACATCTTTCTTTTAAAGTGTCCCAACCAATCTTCTTATTTGGATAGCGTTTCTAATGTTATCCCAATAAGAAGAATACTTAGCCTGCATAACAAAACCGTAAAAAACGCTTTTGAACGAAGCCGAAACATCGATAATAAGTATGAAAGATAACTAATGATGTTGCGTATTTTTTATACATGTTTGTTTTTTATAGCAGGGCGTGCCAGAAATGATCAATGACCAATTATCTTCATTTTGAATAAATTTAATCTTTTTCTGGCGAACTGTAGGTCGTTCAAACGCAATTACGGGAGGACGAAACGGGAATGTTGTGAGCCAGACCGGAAATAATCCAGCTACAGAAGAGACGCAGTTGACCGGCGCACAAAGTAAGTTAAAAAAAAACATCTTGTTCATGTTTACACAAATCATGAAAATAAGCCTTGCAACTGGTGCTATAGTCAAAAATGTGTGACCAGATAGATCTTTGACCGGTTATCTTCATTTAGAATAAATATAATCTTTTTCCGGTGAACTGTAGGTCGTCCAAACGCAAGTACGGGAGGACTAAACGGGAATGTTGTGAGCCAGACCGGAAATAATCCAGCTACAAAAGAGACGCTGTTGGCCTTCGCACAACGTAAGTTAAAAAAATAACATCTTGTTCATGTTTACACAAATCATGAAAATAAGCCTTGCAATGTATGGCAAGATAGATCTATGACCAGTTATCTTCATTTTGAATAAATATAATCTTTTTCCGGTGAACTGTAGGTCATTTAAATGAAAGCCGGAATTTTGTGAGCCAGCCCGGAAATAATCCAGCTACAGAAGGGACGCAGTTTACCGGCGCACAAGGTAAGTTAAAAAAAAACATCTTGTTCATGTTTACACAAATCATGAAAATAAGCCTTGCAACTGGTGCTATAGTCAAAAATGTGTGACCAGATAGAGCTATGACTAGTTATCTTATAGATAATTCGAATGCATTTATGTATTTTCTATCCTATTTTAAGATGGAGAGGAACCAAGGGGTGACAGAGACGAGGAAAGTGACCAGTTAATTATTTAGATGCCAACAGTGTTGCAGAAAATGAAAATGTTGAAAATGTTAAAAGTAAAAAATTTAAGAAGAGTTAAAAAATCTCCTTGTTTGATGTGAATACAGCAAATTTGAACAGAATTTGTCTTGAAAATGCCTTGTTCTTAACGTAAACACCCTTAAATAAAATCTCCCAAATTCAACCAAAGTTGAAAAACCTAGAAGTTACCATTAATCGAAATAGTTCATTTCTAAATTGCTTCATCCGGTAACATTGAGCTGAATTTTGGATTTTCTGCAATGAAAAGTCTAGTACATCCTTCCTAATTTCTAGCACTTAGTATTCTGTTTTCATGTTATAAATAGATTTTAAAGAATTTTAAATAAATTATCAATAGTTCCACACTACATTATCTGTTAATTTTGAATTTTCACGTGCGCAATGCAATTTTGAATTACATGTTAGCAAATGTTGGTAAAAATAACAGTCATAGTTTATAAATTAAGAAAAAATAAAACGAGTTTGAAAGTTAAAAAGTATTTATTTGTTAAGCTTTTCGTACACTAAGTACATCTTCAGACTATATAAACAACTTTGTCTTTATATTTCGTATTATAAACTATTGTTTGGGAGAACTAACTGTATGTGATGTAATTTTTGCTGTTGTTTATATAGTCTGAAGATGTACTTAGTGTACGAAAAGCTTAACAAATAAATACTTTTTAACTTTCAAACTCGTTTTATTTTTTCTTAATAGTAACAAATGTTTAACGCAACGATACAGTTATAAATTGGTCTAGCAACATAAGGTTTTTCTTTAAAGCTTTCTTTTTACGAGATAACCCTAATGGCGTTTTACACACAAAATCTTTTTACACAAAAATTACCAAAGAATCTTGTTGACATACTTTAGGTTCAAAAATGAAAAATTTAATTAGCCATCTCCTGCATTGTATGTATATTTTTTTATTTTATATTTATTAAATATTTTTGATATTGACTTTTATACACACAAACCAAAACGATTTATCATCTTTTAATTTGTATTTTTTGTTAAAGCAATTTTTGTACGATTTGTTGTAATATTTTAGCACGTATTTTTTGAACGCACATTTTATATTTTTATTACCCGGGTAAAAGGGCGGCATCGATATTTTCGAAAATCGTGCAATGTGATTGGTTAGAACTTACGTCATAGCGGGCAATATTCCACGGTATTGCCCGCTACCATAGCAACCGTGTTTAAAGTTTAAATATGGTAGCATTAAATGTAAATTAACACGGAAAAAAGCAAACAAAACGCGAAACAGAAGTGAAACTTACTTTTATCTTTTAAAGAATTCTAAGTTGTGGCTACAATAAAAACCTGTAATGTTTACACGATATTCGATTTGAAAAAAAAGTATTTTTAGTTCGAATGCACGTTCCATATGGGAATAGTTTCTATAAAGACGTGGTTTCTACATCCTGGTTATAATGTTATATTTTTTGTCGTAAAATACAGTACCCGGATAATAATCCATATAATAACTGTTTATTTTGGGCAATACCTTCGAATATTGACCTCTGTCACGTATTACCCTCGCACGCTCGGGCAATACTTTGACGTTGGTCAATATTCTCCGGTATTGCCCTCATAAACAGTTATTATAGGGTTAGTATTGTATGTGCAGCATGTGTTCATAGAACAAAGTTTTTCACAAAAACGAACGGCTTTTTATATTTGATTTCATTCGATTGAATAATTGGAAATTATCATGTCATAAACAAATTAGTAGGAGGTAAAACATTGTTAATTCTAGCTAAATTTAACTTTTTATATTTTGACTGTATGTGCAATTGGAATTTGTCATTGGATTTTAAAAATTTCAGAAAGAATTTTAAATTTTTCTTTGGGGACGAGGTGAGCCTGAAACTTTAATTTTAACCAGAGAAAATAGAAACTGGGAAAATATTATTCCGTCTTTGTTTTGAAATAGCTAAGATCGGTTTTCGTAACAAAGAAAAAAACTACGAGAGGCTGAATTTTTTTTGTTCGTGGCAGTGTATTTTTTTTAATTTTTCGGGTGATAAAAGCATCGTTGACGGACAAACAAATTTGTCCATAAAAATTGTAGACGCGCCATTTTACCATGTCAAAAATCGTATGAGAGAAGCGAAGAAATTATAAATGAGATAACTAAAATGAATTTTATTGTAATCAATAATTCTTCTTTTTATTTATATTTTTTATTTTTATTTGTAGCATTAATATTTTATAATCATCTCGTCTATAAATCAATCAAAAACGATTATGAAATAAATATAATCGGAATGTATAAAAGTTTTTTTTGCTTGCAGAGAAAAAATAAAGAAAAGAAATAACTGATCGCCAACGTAGAGAGGAAAAGAGGTAAAACACTTTTTTTATTGGTAAGCTTTGATAAATTGATGTCTCGTGATTTCTTTTTCCAATTTTTCAGGCAATTCTTTTTCATAAGAATCTTCAGGATGTCTTATAGGGTTTTTAGTTAGAATCTTAAAATGTTCTGAGAAGTTTTAACCCCTTTTAGACTTTAAATACGCGCTTTTTATAAGAATATGTTTTACAAGAATAGTTAAAAACAATGATGTCTATTGTTTAAACCAACATAGAAATAAGAATAATGACCAGGCTGGCTAGAATTTTGATATTCTTGTAAAAAAGTTTGTAGTCGTTAGTGAAAAAATTAGTCATATTTGCATAAAGGCATATTTGTATGCGGCGGTGAAAACAGACGGAGAGCGGGTATGAAAGCGACAGCTTTAATGACGTAACTGAGGTTATGTCAAGGGATGGGACTCAACTGCGGCGGAATAACTTTTTGCCGGACAGCCGTTCACAAACTGTAAACTTCTCGGAAAATGTTTGGAAACATTTAGAAAATAGCAAAGCAATCAAAGTTCCCTGCAGTGTGCAAATATTTCGGATTATACCTTAACTATCATCGAAGAATGATCTTTAGGAGTCCAACGATCAAAATCTTGGTGTCGCCATGACGATCAAATGATGTCTTTTCTGTGTCGACTTAAAAGTTTCAATATTTGTTTGAAAAGTTTTTTATATTCGACTTTGTTAACCGTCTGGATTTTGCAAGTGGGCAATACGGGTTTTTAGGCATTCTGATTGGCTTAACGCTCTTGACGACGGGCCGATATGGAGCGGTATTGCCGTCGTCAAGGAAAATGGTAGCTTAAAATGTAAACAAGCACGAAAAACAAGTTTCAAGAAGCATTGGAAATGATTATATATCTAACTCCTACAATACATCTATCGGTAAAAACATTTTCATAGGATAGAAACAACAACAATGTCAAGTTTAACAGTTAAAATAACCAGATTCAGCAATATTCTGCCTGGATGCTTCTTCACCATGGCTAGTTAACTAGCTACATTGTCCATAAGAAAACGATGATCTAATATCCAGTTTTATCAAAAATACTAAATACAGGACGACGAATTATAACAAATACGTCTTCTTTCATTTTCAGAGTCGCTTCTTTAGCATTTTGGTTACTCAGTCAATGTAAAACTCGTTGAAGCATTCTGTTAGCCCCAAGCTAGCTAGTTAAAAAATTTACTTCGACATTCGCTGTAACTAAATTTTAGTTGAACATTCAACTTTAATTCAGTTGAACATTCAACTTTAATTCAAGTGTGGAACATCGTAATGTTTTGTTTACAAAGATTTATTCTATAGAGACTTTCGAATTCTGCATAGAATGTTTGTTTTTAGACAGGACTGTTTCGAATTTTGACGTCGAGTGTTAACGAAAGTAGTGCTAGTGGATTATATTATTTTCAGAACATTAAACAGAAATTCTTATTTTTTATTTTTATCTAACTTAGACGGTTAACATAATACAATAATAACCGATACCCCGTGATGTACCGAAAATATCGCCCTCAGTCATTGCACCGACCTCGCAAGCTCGGTTGGCACTTAGACCTCGGGCGATATTTTGCGGTACAGCCCCCGGGGTAATCGGTTATTATTGTATTGGTTACACCAGACAGGGTATTACGTACTGTGAAAAGCTGAAATTTTGAGGTCGCGATCATTTTGACACAATTTTTGTCAAATATTTGTTTTTTAGTTAAATAGATGCGTTTCTAATTAGCTGTGGAACACACAGCTTCTAGTTTCGGCTGAAAGCTCGAACAAAATCCTGATCTTCTGGGATTTAAGTGAAGATATGCGTATCTCGGACGCGGTTAGTAAAATTGACGTTTAATCTGCCATTTTAAAAGCTGCATAGCTCAGGTTTGAAAAAGATCTCTTTTTGTCTTGTAAATGCTGCGTATGTTTTCTATACTATCACAAATCTTAGTAAAATGTTTTTTATTATTTTGGCTATCACAGACGTATATAGCAGACCAGCTACCGTAGTGTCAGTGTCAGTTAGATGGCAATATAATACATACAGACAGCTAGCTAGCTATTTTGTGCTTTTCTCTCAAGTTTTCCATTTAGTTTGGTATGAGTCCATTTTGGGCTAGCCATTGTTACTTCTTATGTTGTTTTTTACCAACCTAAAGGTAGCCACAAAGTAGTAGGGAGGCATATATAGCTTTTGTAATAATAATCCTGCAAATTTTAGCTATGATGCTTTTTTCATACATCATAATTTATTGTGTTTGCTTCAACATAGCAATAGAATAAAATATTTTATCCTAGTGGTATAAACGAGCTTCGATGTTTACGTTTTGACGGAATTTCCACGCTTGTGCATAAAATCTGAAAAAACGACAGATTATAAAATGGGCCAGACTATATAGAAGAAGAAAGTTAACATTCAGGGAGAACGGATAATTAGCATGTAACAGGACAGTTAGTCCACGCTTATACGACTATAATACGGTGGAGATCTTTTTCGCTTAAATTTCCACAATTTTCTTTAATATGTCGATGTTGTAATGTATGACTTCTCCATGTTTTTCACGCCTGACTACGTCTTTTCAATGCTTTTCCATAAAATCAGTGTTGTCGTTTCAAGAGCATTCATAAATTGAATCTGCTAATTATACATATATATATACAAAATTTATACGGCTAATTATACAGTAACAGCTGTCATATTTGTTGTGATGAAGCTGAGGCCATGCAGTGCCAGCAAAGTCTGGATTTAGACGGTTAATTAGCCGGTACGTGTTTAAAAATAAATATCTTTCACGCGCAGTCGTTTCTTGTTCTTTTTTTGCTTTTTATTGAAGCATAACATGCTATGGAACTAGGTAGATGACTATTGGAATATCGATATCGAAGAAAAGTACAGAAATTTAAGCAAATCAGATCTCTACCGTATAATTAGCCGCACAAGCAGCTCATTTTACTGCATGTATCGTATAATTATCCTGTAATGGCTAACTAAAGTTAAAAGCTAATTATCAGTTCACCCTGACAGGTCAAGTTATGGTTAAAAAGTATCTAGTAGCATTTTTTCAATGATGTATAAAGTAAATTATAATCTGCATGCAAAAACTAGATTTTAATTTTAAGATCAAATTTTTAAGATGCCTTCACTAAAAATTAAAGTTTGTAATAGGCTGGTTGGTCTACGGCTTTTCGCATGCTTATTTTGCCTGTCGATTTGTGCAAAAGATCTTGGGAATATATACAACACCACATCACAATGGAACTAGTCTGAAATTGCTCAGATTTGTAGAAATTTTCTGCAGACCATGTCTCAAAGAGTGTTCTATTGGACTAGCCTTCAACCCATAAAACAACGGTTGACTATCACAGATATCTTTAGATTTTCGCCCATGATATATCTCCCTGTCATCCTTTTACAGGCGTCCTTGGCACAAAATAACAATTCGGCTACCAGTTTAAATAAAATATGCATATTATTATTGAGCTCGCTGCTCAGTGACTAAACAGGAGGGTTCTACAATTTAGCCACCCTGTTTAATTTTTCCTCTGTAAAACAAGCACCAAGCATTAGTTATGCTACCTAAATTGCAAAGTCAACCTTTTGTTGCCTTAATGAATTTCTTATCTTCAATGCTTTAAAGTGTTTTCTCGATGCTGTATATATTTTATTGACATAAACTAGCTCTTATGCAGGGATATTGTTTTATTAAAACATGCTTTTACTGGTACAACTTTTAACTTTTATTAGAAACCTTATTTACTTAAAAAAATGATGTAACTTTTCTATTTCATTATATTTCAGTCTTGCGTTTGTGAAAAGTAATAAAAACGAGTTTTAGTAATTAGTCTAGCATCACCTGTTGCAAATGCTAGGCAAGCGAGGCTTGAGTTTTTATTGGTTTGCAATACGTTGATGATTAGAAATAGGCTTTGTGTATCCTCAGTAACAAAAAAAACCCAGCTCCGTTATAACATTGGTTCCACAGCTTCATAGCTGTGCAGCTATCTTGTTTGGTACTAATTTGAACGCACATTTTGATGCGATATTATTTAATGTGCAATTCTGGCTAAATAAAAACGCAAAACAATTCTGTTCCAACAAACTGTTTATATAACAGACTATAAATTATTTGAGAAAACAAAACAATCAATTTTATTTTTAATAAATCGCAACCTTTGAAAAAGTTTAAACTTTCACTTTATTCACGGTTTTTTTGCTATATATATATATTGTGTAATTGAGATGTACCTGACGTGCTCTTGTGAACCAAGGCCGGTTTTAGGTAGGGCATGTTTTTGCCAGCACCATCCAGCGTTTAAGATCTGAGCATGCGCATTAGAATTATTTTTCCGGCCCCGCTCAACGCACCTGTTTTTGGCTTGAAAACGTTGTCATCTTCAATGTAATTGACATCGGAACTGATATGTCAAAATTCATATTGTTTAATATTCGTACGCTAGACAGTTTAATCGGTAAAATCGGTTAAATTCACGGGTTCTATCGTCCTTAATCAGTAAAATCGGTTAAATTCACAGCTTCTTTCGTCCATTATGAATCACATTTTGTGTATCCGTATATCACAACTATAAAATCGCACAAACGGAATACGAGTCATGTCATAGGCTGATGTTTCAGCCTGTGAATGTCAAACTCGTTTTTTAAGGCGGCTGTCTCTTATATCAGAACGGACAGACGAACATGTCGCTTCGCCGTCAGAGAGACTACATTCGCTGGGAACGAAGTTGCCTGAATCTAGCTTGAAAGAAACTGAGCCAAATTTCTTTGAGACACATCAAATGAAATATAACATTCTCTGAGTCTTGTTTGGACCATCACGTTTCTTACAAAACATATGTTGGCAGCCGTCCGAGATTGTGAGAAAGAGAAAAAAGACACCGGTGACAACGAGGTTGAGCAGAGACAAACTGACCGCGACTGTGCCAAATATTTTATTAATGCGTGACTCAGAGTCTTGCTATACCTTAGAAGATATCTCCGTTATCCTTGTACACAGAATGAAAACAGAAAATAGAATTGGAAAATGTATAAAACAATAAAAATTGTATTTTTCTTTCTCACGGCTACTTTTTTCTGCGCCGTATTTTTCAACTCTTATATTAAACTCCGCAAGCAATAAACATTCTTTTATACACCGTCGCTGACTATACATATCCTAATCGGTGATAAATATTTGATCAGGTATATAGACCATCCATGTTCGTGCCAATCTTGCCCCCAGGGCTCTTTTCCCTTTGTGACAATGTCAGACGGTCAGAAACAAAGAGACTGCGACTGTGTCAGATGTTTTATTAATGCGTAGCTCAATATCTGTGAGAGATATCTCCGTTATCCTCGTGCAGAAAATAAAAATAGAAAATGGAAACATTCTGGCCGTCCGAGATTTTCGGGAAAAGAACAAAGAACCCTGGGAACGAGGTTGGGTTCGTGCACCTTGATTGTAGGAGGGGCATGCAAAAAGTAGCTTCTCATTTTTAGAGTGATGCAATCGTACGCACGAAATCGCAATTCGCGTAAACTAAAAAGATTCGGGTCTTCCACGTTGTTCGAAATTATATGCAATGTTGTTTTTTTGCATATCGTAGCTTTTTGAAATAAGGCTTAACGTAAATACGTAGCTTAGACATATTGGTTTACAACCTCGTCCCCAGGACATCTTGTATCTTGTATCTTGTATCTTTATGACATCGGACGGCGATACGACGCCGCTGCGATTATAGAAAAGAGACAACAAGCCCTGGGAACGAGGTTGATTTGTTTAAACTTCATTCTGTAAAATAATTGCTCAGCTGAGGGATGCTAGTTAGGACAATACTTTGTTGAAACTATACGCTAGTTAACGCTATATATACATATGTTATCAAGAGAAAAACTGAACTAAAAACTTCGCGTGAATAAGGGATTTCTCAGCGGTTTTTACTTGGATACACAGACAGGGTAAAAACCTTTTAAATTAGCTTACCAAGTTGTCTGTAACAAAATAATATTGTGATATTGGCAAGCTTTACTACTTGTAACCCAGGGTCTATTATGTTAATATAACAATAGACAAATTAGAGAAAATCTTTTCTAAAAATTGTTAATTGCTTAGAGCTTTTCAAGTGCTGTCTGAGGATTTTAAAAAAGATAAAAATAAATCATTTTAGCTATAAGATATATTGTAAACTTGACAAGTAAAAAATATGCTAAAAGTCGACATAGAAACAGTGGTATAAAAAAAATTTGGTGTCGGAGTTTGTTTTGAGGTGAAGTGTTTACACGATGGTGAAGGTCAGAAAACATTTTGTCATTTATTTCTGCATCTCCTCTCTTATAAAGAACCATATTACTACTAATTCGTCTCCAGGTCTCTTGTATCTCTCCCGTCAACGGGAATACAAGATCCCCGGGAACGAGGATGCTAATAGCAGTAATTTTCGCGGGTATTATTTTTTCAGATGATCGTGTATAAAAAAGGTTAACAGGGATTATTTTTTTTCCGATTTGACGTAAAAGTGTTACTAAAATAGGCTGGATGAGGTTACGTTTTTAAAAGAATCGCGGTTAAAATTTTTTCGATGGTTTTTATAAAGCCTTAACGTAGGACCCCAAAGCTACATTTTCCATGAAAACAGTTGTTGAGTTTCATATCTGATCAGCAGCCTGTAAAAAAATCTATTGAAATTCCCCCATCGCCAACCTCGTTTCCAGCGCATGTTGTCTCTTTTTTTATCTCGGGAAGACGAGCGAGGTCAGAAAAGATACAAAATGCACTGGGAACGAGGTTGCCCCATCGCTACTCGCAACTACCATATTTTCGTGAATGTTAATAAAGGAGATAAATTCCTAACTGACAGACAGACGCATTGATATACAACCTCGTTCCCAGGACATTTAGCCTTTTTGATTAATTTCACTCGTAATAACGGCTTAGAGGCGACAAAAACCTGGGGATGAGGTTGATTGATACAGTATAAAATAAATTGAGAACACACAACCACGATCCCAGGCCTGTTATCTCTTTTTGTATGTGACGATGAGACTGACATTTCGCTAGACTTAAACAAGTACAGTGCTGCTGTGAAACAAAAAGCCTTGGAAATGAAGTTGATCCACAACATTACGTTTGCCAGAGCAAAAAAATGATATTGCTATGTAATTCAACCCAACACCCTTATATTCTCACCTAAAAAGCAGGAGGTCCTGGAAACGAGGTTACATGCTAATGTTTCTTTACAAAAACAAACGTCAAAAAACACACTTTTGATGGGCCAAAAATCCAAAACAAGTTGAAAGCAAACACAATTACAACCGGATTGGTCTGACTTGGTAGACCTTGCTTTAAATTTCTGACGTGATTTCAGACACTAGACATAAATGGCAGCTGCTTCTCATGATAAATCTTTAACCTGCTTATTTTCTTTTAGTGTTTTCCTATATCGCGAAAGCAGTTGTTGCCATGGAAACGAAGAAAGAACAAGTTGCAATCAAAAACAGACAGAAATAGTAATTATCGAGTTAACGTGTACGTTGATCACTCGACCGAATTATTTCGAGTTAACTCGACGGGGCGTAACTCAAAGTATCTGCAGCTAACAGCAATGCGAGAAACAAAGCAGGTTCTTATTCAAAATAATGAAGACGACTACTTTTCTTCTCTGCGTAGAAGAGAAGTGAGAAATTCTGCGACTTCGTACAACCGTTATCCGTCGGATACGACGGGTAACAACAGATATTGCAGAAGCGATGAAGAAACAAATGGATTTATCGAGGATGGTTTATATTCTTCCTTGCAACCAAAAGAAAAACACAAGCAACAAAAGATGGAAGAAAAAAACTCGGTTTTTAAGTATTCCGATCACGGCTCCTCGTGGGTAGAAAATGGGATAAAAACTGAGAAGCAGGAAGTACGCGATCTTTACCAAAATGATGAAATAAACGAATTACTCACGCAATTGTTTTCTCCGGTGCTATCGATACAGAAGGAACCTTTAGGCGAAGCAATGAGTAAGAACTATCCTTACATGAATGGTGTTACGATAGGAGAAAAAAATGTGAGAAATGATCCGGTGCTATCGATACAGAAGGAACCTTTAAGCGAAGCAATGAGTAAGAACTATCGTTACAAGAATGGCGATAAGATGGAAGATAAAAGCTTAAAAAAGGATCCGGTGCTATCGATACAGAAGGAACCTTTAGGCGCGACAATGAGTAAGAACTATCGTAACATGAGTGGCGATACGATGGGAGATAAAAACGTGAAAAATGATTCGGTGATATCAAGAAATAACGAAACTTTCCGTGTGGCGACGAGTAAAAACAATCCTTATTTAAATCACGATACAATGGAAGATAAAAACGGGAAAAATGATCCGGTGCTATCGACACAGAACGAAAATTTAGGCGCAGCAATGAGAAACAACAATCGTTACCCAAACGGTGATACGATGGGAGATAAAAGCGTGAAATATGATCCGGTGCTATCGATACAGAACAAACATTTAGACGCGGCAATGTGTAACAACAATCGTTACACGAACGGTGATACGATGGAAGATAAAAACTTGAAAAATGATCCGGTGCTATCGATACACAACGAACCCGGTGTGGCAACAGAAAAGAAGAACCGATACATGAATGACAACGCAATGGGAGATAGAAGCGTAAAAAATGACACATATACACTTTTCGCCGTCATCAGAAAACCTTCCAAAATAACAGTTCCTGAAAAAAAGAAAAATACACAAGATCCAGTCATATCTGTGAATTGTGGCATTACTGGTGACTCATACAGGAACTGCAATTCTATGCCAAAAAACGCAAATAGTTTGAAGGTAAAAGGAATGACGCCCTCCAACTTACGCCCTATTGACGCCCCTTTAAATGAAGTATCCTTTAATCATTTACAACCCGTGCGAGAAGTAACATCGTTTGACGTAACTTCAGGACGAAGAACATTTAAATTCATTATGCACGATTTCCAGAGTATATTTTGCGGAATGAGAGTCATTTCTGATGTTAATATGGATGTAAATCAGAAATTCAAAAAGTCAGAAATGACTTCCCTTTCACACCGTATGTCTCCTTTGCTTTTAGCCGGCAACAGAAAGCATGGTGCTTACAAGATAGGAACAAAGAACGATGCAGGAACAGGCTTCAAAAAAGGCATCGGTAATATGGACGGAAAACATGAGCCTCAAAATGACGACATGACGTCATTTCCTGTTAAAGAGTTTCTGAAAAATAACGATCCCATGTACGTCGCTCTCCAAACAAGCCACGTAAAGAAGACATATAGGAAAGCTTCAGTTCAGAAATATTCTTTGAATATAAACACTCCAGGCTTTGGTGCCATATCAGCCAAAACAAATCACCTAAACGCGCCATGCTTTAAGACTTTTTGCTACTACAGCTCGTCATTACTTTTACACAAAACATCGCATAATGGTGTATATACTTCAAAAATTCAAATTCAAAAAGAAAGGAAAATGGCTATATTATTCCAAAGAAGAAGAAATACATCTAACAACAAGAAAAACTCCAGTTTAAGCGTTAGATACTTTTTTTGAATTCTAAAATTGTACAGTTATACCGTTACTCGATGTCTCTTTTAACAAAAATAAATCCTGAAATAAGCGACCGTTTCGAGTAGTCGCTGAAACATTTTGATAAAAAAAGGGAAAGTATATTTCAGTTTATTTTTGATCATCTTTTTTGTTTTCAAGAGAGGGTGCATGTCCGTATTCCTTGAAGCAAAATGTTCCTAAACAATTAGTTTTGATTAAGAAAAAGTATTGATAAGTGATTTTTTATTAAGCAGCCCTCCCCCCCCCTTCTCTCAATTGACCAACCTTTACGAGACGAGACTTTTAATGAAGCTCCCGGTCGCTTAATCGAAGATTTAAATTAATTTATTTTAATATTTATTACTGTTGATGTTCCTGTTATAATACACTAATACACTTAGAAGTGAAAAAAAATGATTTCAAGTCTTGTCACATGTTCCTTGCCTTCTGAAAAGGTGTTGGGTTTTACGAGAATAAATAAATTACTCCCTGGGCACTATTGTGTAAAAATAAAAAGCAATACAGAAGATTCTATCATTAATACTCTCTCTATATATTTTTTCAAAAGCAAGTTGACTTATGCCTCAAAACCGACAGAAAAGCTCCTTGATGGCTGCTTAAAAGAAAATCGAAGAATGTCGAAGATTTTTAAAAATTCTGCTAAGAGTTGCTCGAACTCGCTTACAATTTTGTTATGCGATACTAAGCTGCTACGCAACAGCAAATGATCAGGAAAAGGGAACGAAGTGTTCCATAAATACGTTTATTGTTTCATAAATACGATGGTCTTTGGAAAACCGGAACCTTTGATTTGATATAATGTATTTTTAAAACCGGACTCAACCATTAATTATTGCTTTATACTAAAGTTGTTTAGCAATCCTGCAGAGTTTAGTAAAGTTGCTTATAAATTGGTTGCTTTTAAAAATACGTGTACCTTAAATCTCTCCCTACCTCAAACATTCTCATTGGTTACACTACATGTTACAAAAATTAAATAAAGCCAGTCAAGAATTTGAATCCAACAATTCTCGCTGTAAGAGACACAAGCAGGTCAGAAGAAATGCAGTCTCTTTAAAACAGTAAAATGTATCCTGCTTTGCGGAAGGAACTTAAATTAATCTTACGTGTATTACTCACGGACAAAACGAATCGCAAAAACGGACTTTTTTAAAACATCAATCCTCTATTTGTTAAGTCTCTGTTAATATAAAGTTTCACGTGAAATATTAAACATCGATATACAGTTTCACGCGATTGTTTTTAGTCATTTAAAGAAGTGTCTTAGCTTGATCATACTGGTAGGTCAGCCACTGTTCGTAACGTTATCAATTATTTAGAATGTCAACTTTCCTTACTGAGGAACGTCAATAACTAGGTCGCCGTCTTCGTCTTCGCCTCCTATGCCAGGACTGGGTGATGAAGACAGATGAGAGCTATAAATAAAAAATCAAAAAAAAATCAGAAATCAGGCTTAAAAAGTTTTATAAATATCGCAAAATTTAAATAAGTAATCCGCTATATTATACAGATGATTTCTCTGATGTGATAGGTGTGGGTTTTATGGGACTTGTTTGTAATTGGAACATGAGAAAAAGTTAGTTTGTGAGTATGTTTTCATTGTTTTTCTGAAATTATTCGCAGGTGAAAAAAAGACAAAAACAAGGAAAACGTTATGCAGAAGAAATTGCGTTGAAACGAACCTATTTTCTCTTTGATTTTATATCCTATTGGCACAAATTTTGGCCCAAAATAAATTGGCGATTTGGTCTGAAATCTCCATATCGGGTTGACGCCTATATTTATTTTTCTTTGGCATGCCAAATTAAAGCCACGCTGAAGTAAATCGAAGATTAATTTAACGTTTCATACACAGTTAATTACATATTTCAATTTAAAGGTTTAGCAAGTACATCTAAAAAAACTCTGTCGCGCAATAAAATTTCAGTTTTATATTTAGCCTGCAGGTAAAAAACCCACATGTATATAAAGAGAATTGTAGCTCCGACTTACACCCACAACAAATTTAACGAGTTTTCGTTTACCTCAAATTATATCCACACCAATCAAAAAATCAAATGTATGTAAAGAGTATTTTAGATCTGCCATACATCCACGAAAATTTACCGAATTAAATTCACACCAAATTTAATTTTCTACACCGTTAAATTAAATACACGCAAATAATTTTGCCCTATCTTCAAGTTAGCTCATCGCAATGAAGTTACGATTGTGACACTACAGAGATTCTGCGCATAAGAAAATTTAATTTGGATTAAAATAACATTTCTGCATAAGTATTTCAACAGAACAGACTTAAGTATCAGCAGTAAATTATATACCCCGCTTCCATTGCTTCCCTTATTTGATCAATATCTTTTCCTCCAGGCTGTTTAGGCGGAGGATTCCTTTTAACCTGAAAAACAGAGACAATATGGGTTAACACAATGGTAAAGTAAGTCAACAAATTTGCAGTAGGGAACTAGCTAAAGAAACACTTGCACTTAGTAACAATAGCGAATTAAGGTCGGTTTCCATACAACTGCATTTTGCGCCCAGTCGTAAAAAGCGCAGTGACTTTTGATCTACGCATGCGCATTATCAAAATAATGCCGCTGACCTCGCGCTTTTGCATGCACTGGGGCGATTTTAAAAAAGTTGAACAGGCTCTACTTTTTGCGAGCTACATTTTGCGCTTCAGCTTAACAGCCAATCAAAACGTAGAAATCTACATGAATTACGAAAGTATTTTTAATTAGATCATTTCAAGATGGCTAGCAACATCTCGTTTCTGTGTTAAATTTTTGTTAAAGCCAAATGAATGTAGAGAATCAGAATATATATCAATCAAGTAAAGTAGATGAAAAACAAAATAACATTAATGAGTCTGTGGAGGCACAAAGAAACAACGTTGTAAACAAACTTAAAAAGACTACTCGTGATCTGACAACATTAAATCCTTAAGCAAAACGTTGTATAGTCCTTTGATTCTTCTTTCTATGGAAAGTCGTCTCATCCACATGTTTTTCTTACGTATTTTACAACGTTGTTTATTTCTACGCCATAAAAATATTGCTAGGACCACTCTCAAATTTTGCAGCAACAAATATTGTCTGTTTACATCAGCCATGTTTTGCAAAAAACACGTGAGCAAAAATCGCTAAATGGAAATGGTTCGGCATATGTGATAAAAGTCGCGGCGCATTTTACGACTGGGCGCAAAATGCAGCTGTATGGAAACCGGCCTTAAGAAACTTGATCACACGTGTAAGCCATGTCGTGAACTTAAACAACGGGCACCTAGAACACTAAATCAGTCTGACCAAGCACGAGAAAATATGTACCGAGATGACCATGACTTCGCAAGATAACCTTTCGTGATTTCGGGAAAATTGGAAGGGATGGGAAGATTAGCAATAATTTATCTCGCAGAACTTTAAAAGACGAATCATTTTTTTCCTCTTTTTTCTTCACTAACTAAATACTCCAAATCTTTAAATCATTATTAATGGATTAATCGGGAAGCACGAAGTTTATTCAAAATTTTCATTCCTTTTACTTGAACGTACTGGAAAGCACTGGCTTTCTGATGCTCATTTTAAAATTAACAAGTAATCATACATACATGGGGAGATTTTTTCGGTGAAGTATTTGAAGACGGTGTCACCTTCGAGGAAGAATCTACAACAGTAAAATAAATGTTCAATATTTTCAGTAAAAATCAACAACAGCAAAGAAGGTTTAAAAATAGTAGCGTAAAACTTATAGAAACAACACTCCAGGACTTTCGAACTAATTACCCTGAAATGTTTTGAATAATTTTGTGTTTCAAAGGACATATATTATACTTAAAACACAGTTTCAAAGGTTGTAAGACATCGAATATAAAAAAGACTTCAAGAACCACTTTTAATAAAGTCCAGAGAAAGATTTATTTTACTGAAAAAATATGTTCTGAAATTTGGATTTGTCCTCCCTACCTAAAGGTTACCAAGATTATAAGCTGTAGCAAACCCACCCAAAATACAATAAAGTATGATACAAAAACAGTTTACCTTGCTTTTCTGCATTTAACTGTTGTCTGTGTGCATAACATATTCCTGACTTAACTCTGGTGCTAACCAACTTGGAACATTGTTTGCCCTACATATAGGTAAATAATGCATGTTTGCATTAAATTGCAACAGAACGCTATTTATTAACGATACTTATTCAACAAAAAATATAAAAAATAAAGAATTTACTACGACAGGAGTGAAAATAGTTAAAGCAGAAAAATTGTAGAAACCCGTGCTCTAATTTGTAGTGTTTTCTTTAACCATTTAACCACTACAAGCAGAGTAAGATTTTCCACTGTCCAATTGTTCAAATGACCTAAACCTTTTTGTGATAGCTAGTACACTTGTTACCACAGATTAAAAATGTTAATTTTATGAGATTTTAGGAGGAATCAATGTTTTGGTCCAAATTTTATGCTATTAAGGGGCGCCAATTTTTTAGGTTACTTAGGAGAAGACTAAAGTTGTAAAACACTTCTTAGAAACTGTTAGAAAGGAGGAGAAGATGACGCAAGTCTGTCATTTTGGGACAAATGTTATTCGATTAACAACACTGGACCAACACAAACTATGAAGTTAGAAAACTCACATTGTCCATCTTTCGGCATCGCACTTTATCTGCTCCGGAAGTACCCTGCATGGAATGTACAAATATAGTGGTGAAGAAATATAACACTTCAGCATCCCGTGATAATTAACTTACACTTTTTGACTTGGTTCCAGCATTTTTTGGTGACGACTTTTGTAAAATTTTAGATGAACTGAAGAAAAGTATAGTAACTCTTACTTTTCATGTTCTGTGACAACGAAATAGTCGGAAAAGTAAACTATAAATAATACAAAACAAATAACATATTAAAATGTTTAATTGTACCATTAAGTCATATATATTTTTTTATTTCCGAAAAGGTTAATCCATACCAAATGAACTACGTTCAAAGTTGACTTAGACACATGGGGTTTCTAGACATAAAGTTTTTGTGTATTGGAAATGTACATTGTTGTGTACCTTTAAAAATGGCCAAAATGAGGAAAATTTCTGAAGGTCGTATCCTAGGAAAACAATTTATAATGATATAGACTTGTGGTAACAATTTCAAGAAAAATATGAGTTGGTAGACATGAGAGCATTTGGTTCACTTAACATGGAATGACCCTAAATTCTTTGTGCCGCCAATGATATATGTAATTCAAGCACCATAAGACGTTGCACTAAGAAATATTCATAGAAATTACTGGTAAAGTCTTACCTTTTTTTACTACTGTTGCTGGGTGCTTCAACTTGTTTCTATATTTGAGATAAAAACAAGAATCACCAATAGAGCAAGAAGCAAAGTTTTCTTGTCTGTTTATCTCCCTGCCTTTTTAACCCAAGGTTGTGTTTAAAATAGTAAAAATAATATTTTGGTTCCAAAAAGTTTTCACAAGAACTTTTAGAACTTTAATGTACAACTTTTAAATAATGTCTGGAGAAATCAAAATGTTTGCACTTAAATGGTACAAACTGACTACATGCTTTTTTATAGGGAACCTTATTTTTATGTTCGGGCCTAAGGTTGCCACGAAAAAATAGCGACCGAGGTTGTGACGTCATGGACAGAACACAGTGAGGTCCATGCAAACATCCGAGGTTGCTAATGTGAGACATTTGAAACGGCGAGTTTTGTTAGCTGCTTAGTAGCGTTTGAGGGAGTCTCTATTTTTATGACCATTATGTTGCTTTGACAAAACTTATTAAAGGTATTGTTTCCATATTTCGTAGCATACTTCGTTTTCGGAGACTGTTGCTCCAGTATAAATTAATCTATTTCATCGCGCTGCCAAAAGCTTAAATCAAGTATAGTTCAAAACTTGGATCTTATTTGGACGTTTGACAGCGTTCAAATTTCACTAAAGTTTGTTTACTTTTTTGTGTGTACATTTTAGCCGGTCGCTACAGGAAAATATCGCCTGCTCACGTGATCGATATAAACCAATAAAAACGTCAGATATAAAGAACACATTACACTGCTATAGGTACTAATACATTATAGCAACATAGGAGAATGTTGTATTAGTGTTTGTACTTACACTCTTATGCAAAACATGTCAAGAACACACATATCTCTATAACTTACCTTGGAGAGATCTTCTTCTTCCTCAGATGACGAAGTCATTTCTTCATCTAAATGCAGAAAGTTAATTATAATGCCAAGGATTATTTTTAAAAGCATAATTTCTAAAAGAATGGAAGAATACAGAACAGCAAAATAAAAGTTATTTTGTTCATGGAAATAATGAAAGCTGAGAAAGTTGTAATATTCTTTGTCAAGAGAAAAAAATAGTGAAAAAAAAAAAAAAAGTGAAAAAAATCAAATCCACACAAAAACCCAAATCCAATAAATTTTATAAGTATAAGAGACATATAGAAACGTTTTAAACTATATACATTATGTCGAAAAAGGCAAAAATAAAATAAAATTATGTAATTTGAACACCTGTTGAAGAGTCTTCTGGTTCTTCATATTGCAGCAGGCGATCAAGTAAAAAGCTACAAACAACAAAAAGTATAATTGTTGTGTCAAGCCATACAAAGAAAATGAAAGCTTGTGTCATCACAACAGTAAGCTAATAATATATCTTTTCGACAATGTATTTTATCCTTGTATACATACATAAAACTATGCTTTCCCTCTTGTAAAGTTTAAAACGTTTATATACCTATGTTTATTATTTAACTAGTGTTTAGCTCATGGGAAATCCACATAAGTTTGCCGGTCACAGCAAAGTCGTAAAACTATATCGGATTTGTTATTTGTGGGATCAAGATTTTGTGCGTAGTTTAACACCGTTACAAACAGACAGACAGACAACAGCTATTATTATAGAGTTTTATTTTTTAAGAGAATGAGTGCAACCAACAACCATAACTAGCTAACAAGAAGAAAAACTTTTGCAACCAAAAATCAACATAATAATACAAAAACATGAATCTTTTTTCACAGGTGTGTTGCTTTTTATAACAAATATATTTGAGAAAAAAGTTGTTTTTATTTTTTTTTTCATTTTCTAGAAAGTATTGCATTAATTTTCTTTCTCATTATAATATTTAAACATTTGTTTATGTATTTTTGGTGTATATCTTAAAACAAAACAAGGAAATACTAGAAAATGGGCTGTTTAATAATTATTGGTCATATTAAAAGTGACAATCAAAGATAAAAGGAAAATAGTGCCAGGAGAAAAAAAACACCAGAACAATTATGGAAAGTGTAAATAACAGAGAAAAGCCTACAACTTGTGCTTCTGACTGAACCCTGCTGCTTTCTCTTTACGGGAACAACTTATTAAACACAAGGAGTCACTAGATTCAGTTTTTTACATTTTTCAAAGGGGTTGAGATTTAGACTGAAATTTTCGAAGAGAATGTTTTACATTTTCCTATTGGAATTGTGAAAAGAAACTACACATTTTGAACACTTTTTTAAAACGAATATATATTTTAGTGAGCAGAAACAGTGGCTTTATCTTCCTGTTAAATGTGTACATTACTAAAACAGCATTTTATTAACATAAATATTTTCCAACCTTTTGTCTTTGTTCACTCGCAAACATTTCCTTTGTACTTTTCTCAGTTCTTCATAGAAACATTCTTGTTCCTAGAGAAAATGCAATATTATCACAGAAACTGTGACTAACTAGCTCAAATCACAAATACGAAAGCATTGTTACGAAAAAATAATTTTTAGGCTTAAGTTAAAAAAACAGTTGGTTTTGAAAGAACTTTATAAGTGGTCTATAAATCTTTTTATCTTTTGGAAAAATCTTTATTGTTTCTGAGATATGGAGAATTATGACATTATAAGTCTGATGCTGAGAAAAATTCCTGGTATGAATGACAATCAGGATAATTAAATATTAATATTCATGTAAAAGTTTAAAATACTAAACTGGGGTAATATCACATATATACCTTGAGAAAGAGAAACCCCTTAAAACAGCACCTCACTTTTTCAAATACATGATGTCATGCATTAATTAGAATTAATTATCAAAACTTCGAAGGTCAAACATCTTGACGACCAATCAAAATTTTCAAACAAATAAAAAGTTTCATGGACAATTTTTAGGCTCTTGTTTTCTGGTTGGAGGTAAGTTTTAAATCGCAGTAAAACTTTAATCAATAAAACTAATCTAATTAAGAAACGTAAATTTACCAAGAAACAGAAACAGCTTACATATAACAAGCATTTCATTTTGCGCTTTAAATCTCTATACTTGTTCTTATAATTTGTTAGTCCATCATCAACATTAGCATCGTCATCATCGTTATTACCATTGTTATCATCATCATCGTCATCATTCACATCCTCTTTACTTTTTAACGTTTTCTCAACTTCAACTTCGTTTTCTTCTCTGTTAAAATTATCTGCGTTTTCTTGTGAAACAGCACCCACTTCTACCATATTTTTTGTATCCTAAAAGTTCAAACATTTAAAAAAATTCATTGTCATGCGTGTCCTCCTCTACCTCCTTTTTGTTTATTCAATTCACCAATTTTCCTAATTTGTATGGTTATACAGCAATGACTTGTCTGCCTTTTCAACAATAAAATAGCAATGTTTAAACATCCACTAAGCTACAGCTGGGAAAAGTGGGCAAGTATTGAAAACATTTTAATCATAAAATATATTTTTAGAAGTATAATTCCAATGGGTCTTAGGCTTTAATAACAAATAATCTTTAATAACACCTTTGTTTCTGATTGAGCAAATGATGTGTAGAGACTTTCACCTAGGAGGGCACAAAAAAATTATTTTTATGTCTTGAAGCCACGGTACGTTAACCTGGCTTTAATTGATTTTTTCCTCAACTACAAATTTCACGCTTGCCCTAAACACAATTCTGGAGTGTATTAGAATGCTATATATACATCAAGCATCATCAGGATTTGCTTCTCTGGTACTAGAGCAGTATGGCACGTATCATTTCTAGGTGTTATTGACACATATTTTCTGTATATACTATTTATTGCCTAGGACTTAATTATTAATTGAAAATATTGAAAAACGTTAAAATTAAATTTGGATGATATTCTTCTCTTTTTTTCTTTTCATCTTTGCTACAAGCAAAAAGTATAAAAAAATACAATTGATAAGACAAGTACAACTATGTTCATCCCATTACTGCCAATCATTTTATATACAAACTGTAATTGCTAAGATAGAAATTAGATAATAAAATTATAAAAACATGAGAAAAGAAAGTTACATACACTTTTTTAACAGATGATCCATGATAATTTTTATTTTGTTTATTTTTAAGCCAAGAAAACTTACATTATATATACATAATAAGAACAAAGATTACATTAGGTTTAACATTAACCAAGCCCCATTTAGAGATCTAAAAATAATTTTAGATTAAAATATTATTTTCTTTTTATTTAATCACTTTATTTATTTTTTACTCTGTTAGAATTTTAAAATATGCATTTGAGATTTTATATAATCAGTAAAAAAAAGTTGGCACAAAGTGATCAATTTTTTGCAAAGTTATATAGTTATCTGTAGCTGCGCGTTTGTATCCAGAAGAATACACTTTAATGATGGTTAAATTTTGTATATACAGTTTTCAACGTAAACTGTTCTCTACAAAGACTTGCACAGTACAGAATGCCTATTAAATTGAGGACAGCCAATTTATATACATACATGGTTACGCACAATTAACAGAGAGACAATTCGATACGACACAGGCATGAACAACACGCACAACGAGAATAGATCCCCTAATATGTAATTATCTACAACAACAAGCCACATGAGACGACACGGAACACACACGCAGCGATCACATTCCAATCTAATATAAATATATACAACAAGAACACGAAATTCCAATGGGGCCATTTCAGTTATATATCATTGTCCCTTTGTAGTTGCTTTTACTGAAAGAAACAGGGCAATAAAACTTCAAACTTTAAGGGTCATTTTCAATGACTTAATGCCAAAGTGAGTTAATTTTTTGCCAAACTTTTTTTTTCTGACTTTTTTATGCTGGCTTTTTATCAGTAAGGTAACATGGAACTTTCTTATAGTTTAAACTATGAAAAAAATTGTAAACACAACTAGTTCTTTTATAAAAATATTGTCACATGATCGATCCATCAAAAACAAAGTTGTTTTTAAAGGAGAACTAATGATTGATAACAAGTTGTGCTTAAAATGTTCATTATAATGTGAATATGAGTTCAAGTAATTTTTGATACTTGTGACCTTTGGTTCTCCAAAGATTATGGTCAAAGTAGTCCTACGGTGTCGATTAGGACTTTCTGTTTGGTAAAATACAACTTATGTAAGTCAGCGGCGATGTAAACAAACACATTCTGACTGAATGAATCAAGGGAATGCTAAACTGTGCCCCCTGTGATTGTCTAAGTAAGAGTAATTGTATTTATTATTTTTTGAAATAAATATTTTTGTCGGAATAATTATGTTTCACCATTATAAATATAGTTTTAGATGTGAGTTATCACTTGGAAAAAATAAGGATATATTACATTTATTTAACTTTATTATGAAGTATTTCTTGTGTGATTTTTGTATTAAAACATCTTTTGAAAGACAAAAAGTGGTTCATTTAATTTGCTAGACTTGAAAATAAAACAAATAATTATGAGCAATAAAGTGTACTGGAAGTGATTTTAGCAATAGCAAAACAAAACAAAAACAGTCTTAAAATTTTACTTTGTTTACCTACTATCGCATGTTGTTAAATATTTAAAAAATATTTTTTCTATGATGTTGTTCTACTGGAACTAAGCTTGTCTTTTTCATCGTTCGAACCTTGTGATAAATTAAATTCTAAATAAGGCTTTTGAAATAATTCTTGTGGATCACACATTCGAAAAAACCCCAGCGCGGAATTAAGACGTAAATCATGGAACTAGGACGTATACAATCATGGAGACCATTCCTGCAAAAGACATTGACAACATAGAAAAGGTCCAGAGAAGATTTACTAAGATGATCACAGGTATTGGTCATCTACCATATGAAGAAAGACTTAAACAATGTAATTTAATGTCTCTGGAAATTAGGAGATTTTAAGAGCTGACCTCATAGAAGTATTTAAAATAATAAATGGATATGAAAATTTGAACCCGAAGGACTTTTTTGAACTGAGTGAGAATTCACTGACAAGAGGACACTAAAAAAAGATATGGAAGCCTCATATAGTAGGCTGGATAATAGAAAATTTTCATTATTAATGAATGGAACATTCTGCCAGAGAAAGCAGGCCATTCCTTGAGACAAGTGCGATCGCACGCGCACTCGCCCGCACACTCGTAAAAAAATTTACGAGTGCTTTTTATTGCACTCGTGAATTTTTCTTTTTCTAAAATTTTATAGAGTAATGAAAAAGGCTATTACACTGATTATGTAACATTCATTTCTTCGTGATTGATTTTGTTTAAAAAGTATAGAGAACATTAAAGTCGGCCCCTTTCCTTCATGCTGACACTCTTATGCTCGGCTGGTGCATTACACTGAGACTCGATTGAAAGACGGAAGACCATTTGGAACCATGCCACAAGTCAGTCCGACCTTCATCGTCACAGAGAATACTGCCAGAAGAGTGCGCACCCATGCAAGTTAAATTAACCAGAACATGGGAGAGGTTAGGTGTCCTGTACCTTAATACAGCTTTCGGACAAATGTTCTCGTGATGTAATACCAAAGAAAAATCATGTTGAATAAAGTTTAAAAAATCTTTTTAAAAGGGGAAAGGGAAATAAAAAATGTCTAGAAATATATTTAATGCCAAAAACATATAGCAAATCTGCCAACACATCAACGTTGTTTCAACTTTGCACTCATGGTTAATATACGTTTCACAAAATTCATTTCTATACAGTTTAAATAACATAAACGTTGTGGTAAACAAAAAATAGTTAAGTGTGAATCACACTTGCAGATATTCACATCGCACTTGTAAATTTTGCTTACGAGTGCGATTTTTCGCACACCATAGCACTCGTAATTTTTTAGCGGGTGCTTTGTGTAGCTCTGGCATAGTTTTATTCAAGAAATGGCCTGAGAAAGCAGTGTCTGTCATTCAATAAACATGTAAAAAAAGTTTATTCAACCACATTTCGAGACTGTTATGGGGCTCCATACAAGTCAAAGAAGACTGCCTGCCCCAATTCTAAAACGACCACCGATGTTGGCCTACTAAAGACCATACCGGTGGATCCAGTAAGTTTTAGCCAAATCTTTTTTGCTCCACCTTACACAAACGTACGGCCTCGTTCACCAGCATTTTTGCAAAGTTGTTTTAAATGATGGCTTATAGCTAAAATCATGAAGTTATGTGGCAAGCAGAGTTTCTAAATCTGCGCTAGAGCATTTTGTTTAGATAGGGCGGACGTCACAAATATGTGGCGTTAGAGTCACCTGACCCACCCTATTTTCCGGTCGTAATTTTTGACATTTAGAGTCAGAAGAACTAGAGCAACAAAAAAATATTTTATGCTCGTTGTCTTTGAACAGGCAGTACCCACCATTATTATCGTTTTCACTTTCAGATCCTGGCCCTGAGTGTCGTCAAGGATCCTAAAAACTAGTTCAAAATGGTGTGCAGAAAAGCATGGCGCATGAGCACATTTAGGGCTGAATAGTTAGACACAATTGTTTTCTAATTTTTGAATTTTTATTTGCCGGCCAACCCACCCTATTTTGGGGATGCAAATGACTAACACCACGTTTGTGACACCTGCCTAATCACGTAATAAGGACGTATACGCTAGCTACAAACGTTTTCTCCTCAATAATGACAATGATTAAATATTGCCATAATATATATATTTTATTATTAAACAATTAAAGCTTTCTTACAAAACTAAATCATACCGTGTTGTTTTTTAGTGAAAAATATCTCTAAAAAGTTGTTTTGTCCATTTATTTAATTATTTATCAATTGCATGTGGACCATGTACAGTACTGGAAAAATGTTGTTTAACATCACGCTTCGCGTATCGCGACGGTATTCTCGATCCGCGATAGACTTTTTTTACTTTCAAATTGTATCGAGAGGGCTTCACGATGCATCTGTCTCGAAATCATTCTTGAAGCTATCGAGGCCATTAACACTTTCTTATAATAGAACTATTTTAAAAATAAGAGTGTATTCAACAATGATCGCGGATGTTTAAATATATATAATTATAATTCCTTTGTGTTATATTTTTTTAAATTATGCATAACAATCTAGGGTGTACAGCTAGCGTTAATCTTTCTTTGTTAGATCACATTTTAAAAATTTAAGAACGGCGATAGAAAAGCTTCGTTAGATCGCATTTTAAAAGTTTAAGAACGAAAAACGGCGATAAAAAAGTTTTTTGAGATCGCATTTTAAAAGTTTAAGAACGAAGAACGGCAACAGAAAAAGTTTTTTTAGATCGCATTTTATAAGTTTAAGAACGAAAAGCGGTGATGGAAATGCTTTTTAGATCGCGTTTTAAGAACTTAAAAACGAAGAACGGCGATAGAAAAGTTTTTTTAGATCGCATTTTAAAAGTTTAAGAACGAAATGCGGCGATAGAAATGCTTTTTTAGATCACATTTTAAAAATTTAAGAACGAAGAACAGCAATAGAAAAGTTTTTTTAGATTGCAATTTAAAAGTTTAATAACGAAAAGCGGCGATAGAAAAGTTTTTTTAGATCGCATTTTAAAAATTTAAAAACGAAGAACGGCGATAGAAATGCTTTTTTAGATCGCATTTTAACAGTTTAAGAATGAAAAGCGGCAATAGAAATGCTTTTTTAGATCGCATTTTAAAAATTTAAAAACGAAGAACGGCGATAGAAAAGTTTTTTTAGATCACATTTTAAAAGTTTAAGAACGAAGAACGGCGATAGAAAAGTTGTTTTAGATCGCATTTTAAAAGTTTAAGAACGAAATGCGGCGATAGAAATGCTTTTTTAGATCGTGTTTTAAAAATTTAAGAAAGAAGAACGGCAATAGAAAAGCTTTTTGAGATCGCATTTTAACATTTTAAAAATTTAAGAACGAAGAACGGCGATAGAAAAGCTTTTTGAGATCGCATTTTAACAGTTTAAGAACGAAAAGCGGCGACAAAAAAAGCTTCATTAGAGATCGCATTTGAAAAGTTTAAGAACGAAAAGCAGCGATAGAAAAAAAAATACGTTAAAAAAGTAATGCGCTAGAATTACTTTAATAAATACGAAAGTTAAAAATTTTCTTATAATATACACTTATGTAAAATAAAAAAAAAGATAAAGCAGAGATGTGTTTGAAATAAAAAAAACTTTCTCTTTATTCTCATTAAAAAAACTTTCTCTTTATTCTTATTATCACCTACCATCGCGACACATTGAGACGGATTTTGTCACGATACTAGATTCTCGATAGATCGTGACAATTTATTTTAATTGTTTCTTATTATTATAAACGCAGTACATCGCGTATCGAGGGAGTCCGCTCATGTTGCGCGCTCCATATGTTAAACAACCTTTTTCCAGTACTGTAGCTATCCCTCCCTCCCTCCCCCCTCCCTCCAATCCACACAAATATATGTCAAAAAAGTTAAAATAAACAACAGACAGTAACGATCGAAAATATTATGTGAAACAAAAAACACTGACGCCAAAATTGGTAATGTCTGCTCTTAAACAGAGAAGATAATAGTTGAGAAAAAAAAACTCCAATTCATTTTCAACCTTATAGCTAAGCTATAGATAGATAGATAGATAGATGTGCATATTTTACATGGCTAGCCTCACAAATATCGAGGGATATACCCTGTCTATTATTTCCAGGAGGGGCCATGGCTTAGATGGAGAGTCCTAGAGTATTTAATGCTCATTTTGAGCAACGCAGACCCAATTAGTAGGGCCCACGCTCTACTAGACAACTCCCGGCAACATCCAACGGCCCACACAGTGTGCCATCTCCCCAATTTCCCTCACATGGCTTGGGTTAACCCGGGGCTATGGTAACATTCACTCGCCCATGTTGAATCGCCGTCAAGAGGAATCGAACCCCGGTCTCCCGCACAGAGTACGAAAGCTATAACCACTAATCTACGGCGCCACAATAACCACTAATCTACGGCGCCACAATAACCACTAATCTACGGCGCCACAATATATATTCAATATACAATATTGTATATTGAATATATATTGTATAGCTATATATATATTGCAATATATATATAGCTATATATATAATACACAATATATATTCCTAAAAATCTATAAATTAGCATAAAGATTCAATTTGGCTATGTGGTCCTTCTTTTCTCGCCTGTCAGGATGCGCGCGCATATACGGAACTTTGTAAACATTCGCAACTCATCTATTTGACTTTTCTTTGATTGTAAGTGGAATGTGTTACTGCAGTCAAAGTCTTATAAACTTTGAAAACTTTGAATTACAATATAAATCCTCTTCCCTCTCTTATATAATTTTTGCTAATAAATCGAAATATGCCCTCATTTTCCTCAACAGTTCATTGTTTTCCCTTTTTAAATTTTATGATGTTAACTCTAGTAAAATATTTTATGCACCATGCACCCTACCATGTTGAATTCCCATTGAAGGCTTTCGTTTTCATTTTGCGCCAGCGAAATTTAGCCCTCAATAAATCACAGACTGGGGGCTCACACATCCTTGTCCCGTGCATTTCTTGGTCCCTGATCCTTTGAATCTTTGAATCTTTCAAGCGCCCACTTTGTGGTTGCCAACAAGCTCCTAGTCAAAAAAGATAAAACTATACATTGATACAATATATTGCTGTCTTTGTTGTCGACTAGGTGCAAGGCTAATTTCTTCCTTTTTCTCTTTTCCTTTCTTTTAATAATTGTTTTTTTTTGTTTTTTTGTTTTTTTTCCTCTTATTTCTCTCTTCTTTCTTCTTTCTACTCTTTTTGCTCCATTGCCCTTCTGTCTCTTCTTTCCATATACTTTTCAATCCATTCATTTGTTTCTCTCATTCTGCCGATGTTGTTTATATCTTTTCCCACACAAGTTTACTCTTTTACAATCTATTATATGTTCCGTAGTTTCTTTTTCTCCACATACACATGTCCTATTTTTTCACATATTATTACCTACCTGATCCGTTACATCAAATTCATCAAAACGGCAAAATGCCCCGGGCGGGAACGAAGTTTTGGGACTCTCATGCACCAGAGATCCATATGACGCCCAAATGTCAGAAAAGATACAAGATGCCTATAACGTGAATAAACCACCTTGTTGCACAATATCCCACAGATTATTATCCTTAAATATGTTCCGTCAGCGAAATTATTTAATCAGATTATTATTTTAAAGGCTGAAATATACGATCATTTTAAATGATCATTTAAAAACGATCGTGTAAACAGGCATAAAATGGAGAAAGGTGCCTGTAATCATTTTGAAAAGAAACTTTTAAACGTTTTTGAACTTTCATTCTCTATCGTTTGTACCAAACACGCGATTCTCAATCGCAATTATTCACGTCCCCAGAGCTCTTTGAGATTAAAACCTCAAAAGTACTTTCGAGGTTTATCTCGAAGAGCTCTGGGGTCGAGAATGAATCGCACCGCAAGAGGAGTAAACATGTCAAAAGCTAAAACTACCGCGCATTTTATTAATACGTGGCACGTAGAAGAGTGTATATGAAATGTAATGTCAACAAATTGTAAAATTCCAAAAAAAAATTAAGAAAAAATTAAATTAAGTTAACAGAGAGGACTGCTGTCGTTTTAAAATGACCCTGTAGTTGGACAGGGGTGTTGTAAATAAGTTAAGTCATAAAGTTAGTCTTTAAAATCACCGTGTATTTCAGCCGTAAGTCTTAAAATTAAATTATAATACGTTACGATACGGCGTAATTCTGTTTCACTGTATCGTAAACATATAGGAACTCAACCACGTCCCGAGGGCTCTTTTTTCTCCTTGACGATAATAATAATAATAATAATAATAATAATAATAATAATAATAATAATAATAAATATTTAAAGTGGCTAGCCCAGAAAATCACAAAAACCTATAGTTAGTGGATTGTTTCCACTGGGGGCCACTACGATCTCGGACGACAACAAGAGCCTCGGGAACAAGAAGGTTGGGTTCCGTGAGAACCAGGGTTATGGTCCTTCTATTTCAAACAGGGACGTCATACGGGATCATCAGCCCAGCAGGACTCCAAATCAAAACAAAATATGGCGCTACCGACTTTGCGACCACACTGGGTTAAAAGTTTTAAAAACCCTACAGAGATTTCATCAAGACACACTCAAAGAAATGAAGATTTGCGTGCCGAATGGAATCAAAATTATTCATACTTTAAATCTGCAGAACTAAATGCCAGTAAAAACCAGGCATGGACGTCAGACAGATCTTTTAAAAGGAGGTGTGTTCTGTAACCTACCTACTCTTGTTATTTTATTTTAATTTGTGTAGCTAGCTAGCTAGCTACATATCTCTTGATATCTATTAGCTGTAACTTCTACGCAAACATTTTCTTTCTGAAGCAAAATCAATATTGTCACACCCGCTATGTAAATCCATTGTTTTTTTATGTTTTAAGTTAAAGGTTAGCTAGCTACCTCCCGCAAAAAATAAAGTTAATTTCATATGAAGGAGCGTGAAAGGTTGTCTAGGTTTGAATATTTTTTTTTAAATTCTTGATTGGTTCTTTAGAATTTGGACTAAGAAGATTCACTAATTATGCATGATGTCATGAGTACGCTCTGCAAGGGGGGTTAATTTAACATTTTTGACAAGCCATATAGAGTTAAAAATGTTTTCTGGCTGTTCACTTTGATGCGTTTTAAACATTTTACATAAATTTTTATATTTAGTTACCATAATTATGCTCAATGCATACTCATGACGTCATAATTTCGCATAATTAGCGCAACTTTTAAGACAAATATCTTGAGAATGGATAAAGATTTAAAAAAAAAAAAAATGATTTCTAGAGAACTTTCAAAGATCTTTCATATGAGCTCAACTTGTTTTAGTCTATTCAGCATTTGTTTTAAATTTGCTTATTCAATCAAGTTAGCTACAGTACTGTGAAAAGGTTTGTTAACATCGTGTTCGTGTAACGAGCGTGGTGCACACGAACCACGATAAAATCGTGGTCTTTATGTATAACAAACATTCAAACATTCTATCGTGGCCACCACGCTAATATTATTATCTCCACGGAGGATCGTGTGTCCCACGATTATTTTCGCGAGCTCCACGATTTTTATAGCCAGTATAATTTAATTTTTTTTCTTTTCAAAAAAGTCTTTCATTAAAGTTAATTTGTTTGTTTCAGGTTTTATCAAGTTAAAAAAGCATATTCGTAGTTTTTGCTTGGTGTATACTTTTTTCTCATGGACGCGATTGTATTTTTACGAAATGTCATTTGTCTAGAAAAGTTAAATTTGTCTGCGCCGATAGAAATGCTTTTTTAGATTGCATTTTAAAAGTTTAAAAACAAAAAGCGGCGATAGAAATGTTTTTTAAGATCGCATTTTAAAAGTTTATAAACGAAAAGCGGCGCTAGAAATGTTTTTTTTAGATCGCATTTTAAAAGTTTATAAACGAAAAGCGGCGATAGAAATGTTTTTTAAGATCGCATTTTAAAAGTTTAAAAACGAATAGCGGCGATAGAAATGCTCTTTTAGATCGCATTTTAAAAGTTTATAAACGAAAAGCGGCGATAGAAATGTTTTTTTAGATCGCATTTTAAAAGTTTAAAAACGAAAAGCGGCGATAGAAATGTTTTTTTAGATCGTATTTTAAAAGTTTATAAGCGAAAAGCGACGATAGAAATGTTTTTTTAGATCGCATTTTAAAAGTTTAAAAACAAATAGCGGCGATAGAAATGCTCTTTTAGATCGCATTTTAAAAGTTTATGAACGAAAAGCGGCGATAGAAATGTTTTTTTACATCACATTTTGATTCACGAACGATTAAAATCTATTATGTAGCTAGCTTTATGACAACGAATTAATGTGTTATTTTATTTTTTTGCCGTCGGTTTTTGATTTAATTGATAAACTAATACGGTCTTTGTTGTTTTACAATAGAAGTTATCTATCGTGGACACCACGGTGTAATGTTTAATTTTTGTTCGTGTAGTCCACGAAACATGATCGTGAGGTCCACGATTGTTAAAAAAATACGCATCGTGGGCTATCGTGGTTCGTGCGTAACACGAAATAAACACGAACCACGATGTTAGCAAACCTTTTCACAGTACTGTAGCTAGCCTACCACATCCCTAATTTTGTGTTTGACTACTTTTTTAAAAATTGAAAGTGGAAAAAGGTAGCTAGCTAGGGCCCTTTTAATGGTAAGTGGAATTTTTAACAAGTATGAGAATTTTTATAGTCAGGAAATTAGGTATTGGAGAGTTGGTAGTCGGTGAGTTAGTGAGTTGCTACTACTGCTGGTTACAGAGTGTCTGTATCTCAAGAACTGTAAGGAGTTGGGAGCTTAAATTTGGTACACTTTCATTTCTGTAGAATCCTATCTTACATGCAAAATATCAGCCAAATCTGAGATGGTGGGTGTCAGGCCAAACTCATTTGGTATGGAATGACCCATACATAAAAAGGGTTTAAGCAAATATAGCTCCTTCGCCTTAACCTTTGTCACTCGTTGCTGTAATATAATTATTGGCATAGTTTGTCTTAAGTTGGCAATTCTTGTCTTTTTTAATTTAATTATTAAGAATCCAGAAAAGCGCAGCGTCTCTGTTCTGCTCGGATTATGAACGCTGCCCGGATTATATACGGCAGCTTGCCCCGTTTATAAACAGGTCAGAAAGTACATAATCGGGGCAACATGATCGGTGCAGGCCGGCTTATGTATGACACTTTTTATATTATTTGGCACTTATGGTACGACAGTTTTAAAAACATTATTTGGCACTTATAGAACGAACATAATCAGGGCAGGCCGGTTTATATACGACAATCTAATATCATTTGCAGACCAAGTTATGTACGACAGTCTAATATTATTTGAGACTTATAGAACGAATCTAATCGGGGCTGACCGGCTTTTATATCATTCGTGATTCCCCTGGTGGCAAAGTTGTTGTAGTCCTCAAATGAAACGAAATTTCGTGGAAACTAAATTTTAGGATTTGCAATTTACGTCAAGACTTTTTTTTCGCTATGCCTAGTGTTCAAATGGTGTTTTATCTTGCAGAGAAAATTACATCGAGACTTTTTTTCTTTCGCCATGCCTAGTTTTTATTGGTGTTCTATCTTGTAGAGAAAAAATACGTCGGGACTTTTTTTTTTTTGCCATGCCTACTTTGGTGTTCTATCAGCGTTCATAATCCGGTCATCATGGCATAATAAGGGCAAAAAAACATAATCGGGCCATGCGTACATAATCCGGCCGTCCTGTTTATAAACAGGCCGATTTTGCAACCTGGGCACAACATCTCCTGGTTAAAAGTGCCATCATTAAAGGTGTATATAATTATTATTGTTCCCGGACCCTTTTTGACGCAATCTCTTGAAAAAAAAATTGTTTTTAATTTAATTTTGTCAACACCTAGGCCCTAGATTCTCTAGATAACATCTTGCGTTATTTCAAGAAACCAATCAGATTAATTTCAACGTGGCCCAATCTGATATTTTTGTGCTGCTTTATATATAATTTGTTGGGATTCCTGAAAACGAATATGGCAGTATATTTTGCTAGTTTTGCTGGAATTTAATTTGAATAGAAAGTTTTCATTAGAAGTGAGCATGATTAAGTGTTGTAGTATTTGCATGTTGAAATATGAAAAATATAGGCTCTACGGAAGAGAGCAAATACAACAAATACGTTGTTACCATGAAATTTAGCAACTCTTCAAATCTTCCCTCGGCAACTACCTAACCTACCTAACTAACTAACCAACTCCACGATTTGAAATTTACATATACATTCTCATTTTAACTTTTTTCTTTTCACCAAGAAAGCTCATGAGTTTATTTAAAAAGCTGAGCAATAAACAAAAAAATAATATATTGACAGCAGGTGTGTGCATGATTTGATTAAGGTTACTGTAAGGGAAAAAATGGTATTTTTTTCAAAGAAAAAATTTCTTTGTTTAATAATATATAAAAAATGCAGATTTTTTAATGGTGAAATTTTTATTCTTAAATTATATCTGGAAATATGTTTATTTATAAATAAAAAATGTTTACTCATTAATAACTTTAGGATCAAAGTATCATACTGACTATGTGTTATTACACCAATTAATTTTTTTCGATTCGGTGTCCCTACTTTCAAAATGTGTCATTCATGTCCCAAATGAATGGGGACGAACCTGAGAAAACTTGTCAAAGATCTAAAGGGCAAAAAACTTGAAGATGGAAAAGGAATTAGCGGGAGAGGATTATTGACTATTGCCAAAATTGACGCCATGCAAAAAAAATTTCAATCCAAGCCTCAAGGTTTTCACACCAATAAAAAATAAGTTTACTTATTTTTTATATTTATTTTGTACATAATATAAACATAGTTACGTCAACTTAGGAACACTTAGAGCTGCTCAAAATTTTTCCAAATTTAATACATATGCCTCCTCCTCAATTTCTCCAACAATATCACCTGGTGCCAACTCTTGTATGTAATTGAGAACAACTGTAAGGTATCCATAAGACGTTTGCTGCAGACCAACTTTTTTTTGATATAGCGACCTTGCCCATATACAATAATGCGTGTTGCGGATTTGTTTATTCGTTTTTCCTTATTTTTGTCTTGAAAATACAGAATCTTTAATTCCCGTCACGAAGACCAAACCATCATATCTAAACAAAACGCAACGAATAGTAGGTTGGTTACTTTCATAAAAGCAGTTTACTGGGAACTGAGGTTGAAACAAATAAACTTCTAAACTCAACCAACATCTTTCATTTCACCAATTAAAGTCTTTTTGTTATTTTTGTTTTCAGTCATATTCACTTATAAAATCTAAAAGCGTGCATACAGAAAGAAAAAGAATATTTGAATAAAGTTCATTAGGGACCGTCTCCACGATCGTTTCACATTTTATACGAATTGAAACGATTATGATCGTTTCGTGATCGTATCATCATTTTTCAAAATCGTTTCAGATCGTTTCATGAAACAAATTTTAAAATTACGAAACAATTATGAAACGATTTAAAATAAAATAAAATTTATGAGTTAAAAAATGAAACGAATGGGAAACGAATGGGAAACGATTTAGAAACAAAGTTCCGAAACGATTAAGAATCAAATTCTGAAACGATTCTGAAACAACTCCTGAAACGAATTCGGAAACGAATTGTAAAACAAATTTTGTTTTTCTTTGAAACTTAATTACAGAACAATTAAAACCCAATAAAAATCGATTCTTAAAAATTATTTTAAAGCAGGTGTCGATCCTACAGAATTTTTTTTTCGTGATATCATTTTACGCACCTTTGCATTGTTTCTAACTGCCACCATAAATTCCATTGTTTCGAAAAATATGTTCTTGTTATTTATAGATTTTTTTAATCTGACAAACACGAATAATTAATTATTTACATTAGCTTTCTGAATAATTTGTTCAGGTTTCTTACGAAAGAGTATTCATATGTTAAAAAAGACATATACAGGTATCGGTTGGTGTACAATCTTTAAAACATCGCCGTTTCGCAGTCCTGTCTTTTGAGGTGCGCGATCGAGCCCCCGCATGTCCGCACGCTCCTGCAACAATGGAGCAGCGTTTTCAATCACGCACCAAAAACACTTTAGTCATTTCAATAATGCGCACCTGAAATGTCTTTTGTATAAAGTAATTATTTACCATACTAAAAATCAAAAAAAAAAATGACTTAAAGTTTGGAATTTGAATGAAAAACATGCGCGTTTAAAAATGAATTATTTTTAGAAATTGAATATGTTGCATTGTGTAATAACACCTGTTGTTCTTTTTGAATGTTACTGGTTTTTTATGTTTCAAGATGAATTCATTAGGTTAGGGCATCATTAGGTTGTATATCTCAGAAGTCGTCGGTGGCATGCTTCGAAAATGCTTGTCACTGGCACAGCTTAACATGAAGCAAAACTGTACAGGAGACTCAATTGTTAGAGTCTTCACAGAACATCTCTTCTCACAAAACCGAGGGCAGGGCTGACTTATTGCCTGCTGTGTCGTGTGGGAGAAAGAACTTCTGGACTACTTTTTAATACGATATACAATTTTTTCGATTATTATTACTAAACATATTTGATTTCTCTTTCTCATTTTAAAAAGATATTTTAAACTTTATTCAACATGTTTTTTCTTTGGTATTACATCACGAGAACATTCGTCCGAAAGCTGTATTAAGGTACAGGACACCTAACCTCTCCCATGTTCTGGTTATATTTAACTTGCATAGGTGCGCACTCTTCTCGCAGTGTTCTCTGTGACGATGAAGGTCGGACTGACTTGTGGCATGGTTCCAAATGGTCTTCCGTCTTTCGTTCAAGTCTCAGTGTAATGCACCAGCCGAGCATAAGAGTGTCAGCATGAAGGAAAGGGGCTGACTTTAATGTTCTCTATACCTTACGTTCTTCATAATAACACCGACCGTTTTTGATTGTGGCATTCATATGACCAGGAGAGAACATCAACTTCTTGCCGTATTTCGTTATAAAAAAACCAAGTCTATGAAAGCCATATTTTGTTATTACATTGCGAAAAAAGATTTTACGATATGCGAATATTATGTCTGATAAATAGATAAATCTTATCTAAGAAAAAAAATAAGTTACTTGCGAATTATCCTTTCTCACAATTTTTGAAATTTCGAGTGCAGCGCGCTACGTAGTTAAAACTATGCATATTTATTTAAAAACTTTAGAATTTACTTAGTAACTGGTTCTATAGAAATCGGCTACAAATAGTTCACATGATAATTGCAATGTGATAAATTAGAAACGATTTTGAAACGATCTACAGGCAACGAAACAAAGCTTTTGCAAAAAAGTTTGAAACGATTTTAAAATGGAGTTGAAACGAATTTATATGAAGCGATTATGATACGATTGCGAAACGATTGCGAAACTGAAATGAAACAATTTTAAAGCAAATTTATAAATGTTGATACGAATGGGATACGAATTACTGTTAGTTTTAATCGTTTCAAATCGTTTCAAATTCGTATAGAGATCGTTTCAAAAAAAAAATGACACGAATTGAAACAATCAAATTTGAAACGATCGTAGAGACAATCCCTTATCATTCTCAAAATAAAACCTGCAAGCAGTGCGCAAAGTGATTGTTACTATGGTGATTTTAGCGAAGTCATGTGGCAAGTTGTTTATCATTGAAAATTTGTAAAGATATTTTTCTCTGTGTTCATTTTTTCTTGAAGTAGTACTTACATTTTGACTTTCTTTAAATAACCAGGTAACTTCTGCGTAGGAGAGTTAGTTTAAAATTAAGCCGAATAATATATCCCGAATGTTTTTTTTAATTTTTTTTTGCTTTGATAACTCTGACGAAAGTTACATATGGTGTAAGTTATGAAAAATATGAGTTGAATTTCCAAAAAGGCAAATTTAAACAAAACGACTTAGAATTAAGAAAAAAACAACGAAAAACCATTCTAGATACACCCCTCCTGAATAAGATAATCGAAAAAGATGGGAAAAAAATTTAGTGGTTTTGTAAAAGAAACTTCAAACGTGAAGGAGGGATAAAAAAAAGATGTATAAAGTTACTTAGGTACAGAACACAATGCAAACTGCTAAACTGTAGGACTAAAAAATGGCTACTCTCAACAGAAAAATATAAAACAGGAGAAACAAGAATAAAAAAGATCACAAAGATAACAATTTCTAAAGGGTATTCTAATAGTGGGGAAATAATAGTAAAATCCCTGCAAAATAAAGCAATTTACTGTTTAGTCCCTTGCCTCGTTGTCTGCCAACATTTAGCTAGCCTTAAATTTCTAGGACCATGTTGTCTCGCTTATTCTAACATTCGCATAAATTCGAACTGATATTCTCTGGCTTAACAATCAAGTGCAAAGTAAACACCAGGATGCTGGAATTTTTCTGAAAAAACCATAACCTAACTAAACATCAAATGCCATCGCTATGAATCGATTAGATGTATAGATATTTATTTTATTGAACAGAAAAGGGATCATACTACATCGAATCGCCATTTACCACTTTGACAACTTTTTTTCTTTCTCTTTAGCGCTTAACGAAGACTTTAAAAATTTAGGTGTTTTATAGTTTGCAAGCTAACATTGGTCCCAGGCTCCCCATACCAATTTTGAAGGCCGTAGCTAGTAGCGCGGTGTTGGCATAAGCGTTGGACTGTTGCGTTGCGGACTGTGGAAAAGAAAACCTCTTTGCAATTGTCTGAGAACACTATAGGCAACTTGCCATTGACCCTTTGACAGTGGTTATTTTGTTGCAGTAACCGTTATAGAAATAAGTAAAACAAACAATTAATGAAGAAATGGGATTCACAATTTTAACATTTCCTTCATAGAATTATTCGCAAAGATGGCATTTTCGATTTGCAAATTGTGAATTGCAATTTGCTAATTTGAACCCTGCACAGGCTAACAACCAGTCTTAATAAGTCAAAACAGCAGATTATTTTGGGACGGGCTTGATTCTAGGCCTTTTTTCTGAGCAGATTTGTATGGCTCAAATGTTAAAGAGCTATTGTGATAGCAAGATATTTGGTATAATGCATAGTCAACATAGCGAGCATTGGCATTGTACTGATAAGTTTCCTAAATCTACTTGAACATTCAGGCATCCTTCTGCATAGTCACATTTGCACCAAATTCATACAGAAATGAAACAGTAATACTTTAGACTTCATTATTCTCTTTTTTTTATCCATGCCCTTTCACTTGTCAGCATTTTTTTTTCGATTTCTATTTTTTTACTTGTTGGCTCAAACTGATTAAACTGACATATTTTAATTTACGAACTTGTTTTTATTATTATATTATTATATTAACTAGTCTATAAGGCCAGCGGAGAAATCCACTGAGGCAGGATAAAAATGAGAAAAAAGCGCCATTTGAAATTTTGATGATGTCAGCAACCCATTCACAAAAAAAAATTAGTACCTTGTTTTCGCGTTGCCTCTATTGTGTAGAGCTTAAACTGCTGATCAAGAAAATGTATATGATCGTGTGGTTTTAATGAGCAGTTAATGAGATGTAAGACCAAAAATTTTTTTTTAGAAATTTGTATATCTGTTGCCTTCATCGTATAGATCTTGAAACGCTGATCAAGAAGATGTATAGGATCATGTACTTTTGACAAACGGTTGTAGAGATATTAGGGTTTAAAGGTTTTTTGATGACGTCATTAAGCCGTCTATTCCGAAATGGATTTGGGGACCCAGGTTTGGGAAAATTACCCAAATTGGTCCTAGGTGGTCCCTAGTTACCCACGCGGTGAAAAATCATTGACGTCACCACCTCGTTTTTCCAAGTTATTTAGCCTCAAAGTTTTAAATGCACTGTAATGGCTTCATTAATTTAATATACTTTCCCTTGACGTTAATATTATATTAACGTTAAAGTTTGGTAAATTACAGAACAATTTTATGGGCGATGTTTTACAGACTTTATCAAAGGAAATAGTGAATAATATAATCCACTTTGCAAAAGGCACAGACAGACAGAACTGGCGTATTATTATATAGATAAAGGTTAGGAAGTGGTTTAGGAGTTGTATGTATTAGCAATAGCCTTATTAAAAAATCAAGGTCATGGGAGAAATTACCACCTCATCCCTTTTTTGTCAGACCTGTAATAATTGTATACTGTACTCCGTAAAGGCATCTTGATCTCTCAAGTTTGAAACCTTTAAATGGGTATCATTAATCCTCACAAAGAAAGGAATAGGATCGATCACAAAAAGCCTTTTTCCGTTGATCCCAAATGTAAGTTCTCTAAAATTAGCATTGGTCCTCATCCTAAATGTTAGTTCTCTGACATTAGTCCCATATTACAGCATGCTACTGTCATGCTATTTCTTCTTCTATTATTTCAACATTTTTTTTTAAACAATTTGGTTAAAGAAAATGAAAAATCAGATGTTGTTTTGTATTGATTAACGTTGTGCTCCTTTTTTTAGTATGAATGCAGTAGACAAGTTGTTCAGCAAAGAGATTCACAATGAAAAATATCAGCAACTTTTTAAACGAAGAGAAAAATTAAGAGAATTGCTGTCGAAAGAAAACAAAGCTTATAAGGTAACCTTGAATGTCTTCACTTTTTTAGTTTTGCATACTCAGTTGTGGAATGTCTGAAGTATGTATAGCAGAATGAGGGATAAAGCCTACCATGGTTCTTTTACAATAAAAACATTCTTAATATCACCCTAATAGCCTTAAATCTGCTAAAATTGTTGTTACCATTCAACAAAATCCAACCTGGTTTGTAACTAGTTTGTTGATTTGTGATGGAAAATGACATCAGGACAGTAAACATTTGTAGATGATGACTAAAAGTTCTCTCATATCATTCTCTTCTTAAAATGATTCAAAGAAATAATGAGAATTATTATTTCTAAAATATAAAAAGCCTTTGGAAGATTCTTAAGTTTTTGATTTTGAAATTTTGTGCCCTTTTTTATAAACACCTACAAAAAATATATTAACCAATTAACCCATGAATATGCATTTATTTAAACAGACTATTTTTTGCATTAAAATCCCTGACGAGTAAGTAGCTATAATGCTGTACAAAATGTTTGGGGATGTAGGAAAAATTTTAAAGATTGTCCCCGAAAAGGGATGCACTTCTGTTTTGACACCCGCATTTTAAACTTCAAAGTTCTCTAGTCATTGTTAACAATGATAAGTCCACTTAGGACAGCATCTGTGGCTGTTTAGTTAAATTAGCAATCTTGAACAATTTTACTTATTGCTGATTCCAAATTTCAAGCCTTACAAAGCAATATGGGTTATTCTGTAATTTGGAATTTTGTATAATAAATGACGATATATATACATGTTTATTTTTTATGTATGCAAATAAAAAGTTGAAATCAGGCTGCCATTTTATGCGAAAAACACAATCAGGATTAGAATGTACTTATTAAAGAAATAAATTAAAACCTAAACGTTGCCTTATGAGCTATACAGGAAAGATAAAATGTTTCGCAAAACTAAAGGTATGATTACACAAGGCTAAGTTCAGAGAATACCCATAACATCAGGAAAAACACACATCAGCAAGATTCACAGAAGGCTGAGTAATATGCTTCAAAAAGTTGCCTGCAGGAGCTTGAACATACATAAGTGATATGTGTATTAAAAAAACATGTAGTGTCTGTTAACATTGCTTTGTATTTTATCCATCCATAAATTTATAACAGTTGTTAATGCTGAAATGCGTAATTAGTAACTCTATGTACAAACGTAAATAAAAATGCTGTCAGAAAAAAAGTAAACATGTGAAAGAATGAAAAACAAATACTAAATGTCAAATGCAGTCAAGCTGGGAAAACATAATTGATTAAAGCAAAAGGAGAATGACAGTTTCGATAATTCAAATTAAGAAATATTGAAAAAAAAAAAATTAAACTGTAAATCAATTTTCGCTATCTGCAACAACAAAGAAATCATAAATAAATGAATTTAGGATAGATTTTTAAAACAAATGTGCATACATTTTTTTGTTTATAATCTATCTGCTTTTGCCTATCACATGACGTTCGATATATTAAAAGGCTGAGATACACGTGTATAATATCATTAATATATCTATATAATAATACGCCAGTTCTGTGTCTCTGTAACAGGCAAAGTGGATGTGTTCATTTTTCTTTGATGTCGCCGTAAAAATCTTTGATGTTACCGAAAAAAACATGTCTATTTTGTTAGCGGGTTTACTTTGTTTACGTCACGTGATGAAAACGACTCAATTTGATTTGCTGAAATAAATTTAACGGCTAACTTTCCAAAAATGGTGTCCCTCGACACCGAAAAAAACACAAAAGAAAGGTCCCTTCGTCTTGAAAAAAGTGCAAAAAGTGATTCAGAGAAAGAAAACTCTAAGTAAAGAAGTAGAAGTAGAAAAATAAAGTTGAAAGCCACAAGAAGTTACTTCGGAAGTACAAAATGAATGCTAGAGTTTCAAGTGAATTGGAATTGAGAAAAAGTAAGAACTTTTGTATTTTTAGACGTTCCGTTTTTATATGTAGCACACTTAAAATTGTCAAAAAGAATCGCATTCTCCAAAAAAATACATTGGAGCTTCAAGTTCTTTAAGTTTTATATTTTACCGCGTTTTTTATAAAAAAGCTAGCATTTGTTTACAATTGTTTGCATAATTAATGTCCTAAAATTCAAAATGCTGCATAAAGCTGTTAGCTGGCTACCAAACAAATGTGCCAGCGAAATGGAAAGTTTTGGTTTGTTGAACTAACTGCAAATGTCATAATTTTTACATTGCTATTGTTTTCCTTTATATGTGAAATAGCTAGCTATAGACATAGCTAAGTCTCCCCAGCTTAAGTATATTTAACTGGGTGTCTTAGGTATATATACTGTTTTGTTAGCTAGCTAGCTAATGTTAGCTTCAAGGCTCCATCCCATAGCTAGCTCTAATCTATGAGTTTTGTTGTTATTCCTCTTATTTTAGGTATTTATAGCTACCTTAGTAGTCAAACTTCTCTTCTTTTTTGAACACAAAGTAAGCTAGCTACAAAATCTTTCTTGAACTTTTAGGATACTGTGACACATTTTTATGCCCATAGAGAATAATGTTTTCACATTTCCTGTAAACTTTACAAGGAGACCATAATATGACAAGTGGAACGAATTTTATAGAATTTAAAGTGTGTGTGTTAAGTTATTTTTTATTGTTTTGTTTCCTCATCCTGTTTAACTTTTGTCAGCCTACATGTAAAATACCAGGTTTTTTTACAGGGGTTTTTGACATTTGATTGGAAATTTATATACGTGGGTTTGTGACTTTGGGTTAAAAAAATTTATGAGAGGATGGTATGGTTGTCAGTTCATATTGTTTGTGTTGCAAAATGCTGTTTTTTGAAATTTTGTGTAAACTTTTGTGGAAATAGACCACATGCAATATATATATACTGAAAGAACAAATCTTTGTAGAATCAGACTTCACTGTAAGGTGTTGTAAAGCTGATGTCTTTATCGGTAAAAATAACAGCCATAGTTTACTAATTAAGAAAAAAATAAAACGAGTTTTAAAGTTAAAAGGTATTTATTTGTTAAGCTTTTCGTACACTAAGTACATCTTCAGACTATATAAACAACTTTGTCTTTATATTTCGTATTATAAACTATTGTTTGGGAGAACTAACTGTATGTGATGTAATTTTTGCTGAAAGAAAATTCCATGGTTTCACGTTTTTGTTTTTCTTGAGAATTTTACAAAATGTTGTAGGGATAAATGTTTGCTGATGATAAAAAAATTATATACTTAATGTTCTGACTGAAACTGTTTTTGTTTTTTATATTTTGTAATCTAAACGCGAAGACTGCATGCACTGAAATCACTGATTTTTTTAAATTTTGATGTGTTTCATAACCTTTTTGTGGAAGATTAATGGGTAATGGCAATATACGACATGCTGAATGAACTTATTTTTGTTGATTTAGATGTGTTTCTCAAAAACCGATCTGTTTTACATTTTGTGTAAACTTTTGTTTACGAACCGTAATACAATGTTTCCAAAATAATGATCTTTGTTTATTCAAGTTTATTCTTTGCTCATTGATTTTTTGACATTTAGGTTTAAAATTGTTGGTAAAGGGCAGTACGGAACTAAAAAGGAAAATTTTTGTGTTCTTAACTGATTGATTTTTACATTTTGTGTAAATTTTTGTGGGAGAGGATGGTATCCAACCGAAATGACTGATTTTTCTAGATTTAAATTTGATGTTTTCGAAACTATGGCTTTTTCATATTTTTATATAAGCTTTTAAGGGAAAGGCAATATTTAAAATGTGTAAAGAACTTATTTTTGTTGATTTGTGCTAACTCTTGCAGGCCTCCTTTTTCACATTTCAGAATAAAATACTGAGGGTTTTCAACATAATCACTTATAAGATGTACATATTTGAGATGCGTTATTTCTGACATTGTTATTATCCGTGTTGTGACTGTCGGTGTTGTAACTGTCGGTGTTCTTACTGTCAGTTTTGTGAGTGTCGATGTTGTGAGTGTCGTTGTTGTAACCTTTTATCAACTAGATTTTACACCTTGCAAGCTGTTCTTTTTTATTTTGTGTAAGATTTGTGTGGAGGATTTAATGCGATTTGACATTTGACATTTTGTGTAAGATTTTAAGAACATTTTTTTTTGTATATATATGCACTACTGACGTCAGCAAAACATTTAAAGCAACCTATTTTTCATTGGCGTTTTGCCTAAGTGGATTTTTCCACGGGCCTTATCGACTAGTATACAATAATACAGCTATGACCATATAAATATTTTAAGAATTATATTGGTATTAAGATATATTCTATAGTTTAGTTTATATTACAACCATTATAAACTTACTGGTCAACAAAACCGTGGACAAATCCACTTTTGCAGTAGAACAATGGAGAAATAGGAGTTTTGATGACAGCAGCAGTGCATAAACAAAAAAATAATTTAAAAAAATTTACCTCTATTGTATTTAAACCCCTAAAATGCTGAGTTGAGAAACGAATAAATAAGAAATGTGTATTGACAAAGTAGAAGTGTACGACACAATAAATCAACCTAAAGGATTAATTTAATCTATTAGTAGCTTTTCAAAATCTGTTTTACTTGGAGGCGATGAATTACATTCTCAGATATAATCTTGGATAAAATGCTTGTGGAGTTGCACTTTTATTCATTTCAAATTTGTCAAACCTCACTTGGCAGTCCTCTCAACAGTGTTGGTTATTTTGCAGAGCTATTGTGACTCCTTCCTATCTTTTCACAGGTCTTGTTGTGGGTTGTTGTGTAATTCACTATATTGGCTACTAATCCATTTTCCATAGCCATTTGCCTTACCTATATGTATCTGTAAAATAAATTTGTATCCCATAATTTTAGCTACTTATTGATGTATATGTATGCTGCATCAAAGGTTGGCACTAGCTTTAAAATATATATAACTGTAAGAGTTAAAAGAGGTAGAATGTGCAATTTGTTAGTTTGTTAGAGGGTTATTGTAAATTTCTGATGCTAAGGTACATTTATTTAGATTGAATTGAGAGAGAGGAGAAAGTACCATGGAAAGGATTTTAAAGCCATGCAACAAAGGTGTGTTTTTCATTTGAATTTGAATTTGAGGATTTTTAGGAAGCTCTTTTTATTCTCCATAATTTCATTTACTCATGCTGCAAAGTTATAATGCTTCATTTTACCCAACTGTAGAGAAAATAGTGTAGGCATACCTATTAGGGATATTGCAAAGGCATATATACCTAAGGCATCTCTCCCTCTCTAGCAAAGTCTTGTATTTTTCTATTTCTTTTTACGGGAGATTTGTTCTGTTTAATCTTTTAATCAGCATAATATAATGTGCTAATTTTAAACTTGTTTTTTCACTTTGCATACTTTGTGCAATATTATAGTTTTCAGTTTCTGATACTATTTTTCCTTTATTATTTACATGTAACAGGCTTGGAGAATAATGACACTTAATAGAATAATTAAAAAAATATTGTACCTTGTGATAACTGCTACATATTGGAAGATGTGTATATAATCGAATATGCATTCCATTTAGAGTGGATGATCTTCAAGCAGAAAAAGAAGCACACAGGAAACAAGTAAATATCAATACTGAAGATAATCGATTAAATTAAATATTCATGATTTAAAATCTACAAAACTAAGTTTTGCAATCAATATGATTACAGATAAACTGTCTTCCCCATTGGTTCTTTTAACTTTTGCAAAAAATTGACTTGCATACCCAACACTGGCATTTGTTTTGTTTTTCTTTAATGATGCCTAAATAATGCTGAGAAAATTTTGCAAGAATATATGTGGAATAAACACAACTTTTTTTAAGTGTTTTATTTTCTGTTTTTAAAATTAAAAAATGCGTTTGTCCATATTTACAAAATTTCCTCCTTAATCACCTTATATTACTGGCAACCAATCAAAAAAGGAAATAATGCTTGAACAATTTCAATGATTGGCATCAACATAAAATTGATTACTTTCATTAAATAATAGGCGTGGGATATCATTAGTTATTCCATAGGCAGTTTTGCCTACCGGTATATAACAATACGATGTATGCAAAGAAAACATGCTATTGTTACAAATTGTTCCTTGCTGATGAATTATGACTTTTGCCCTTTTTAATAACATTGATTTCTTTTTTCCTCCAGACGCTGCAAATCGGTGAACATAATTATTGTTTTGTTTTCTTTTTTTAACCAAGAGATTATTTGCTTTAGTTGGCCCAAGAAAAGTTACATGATCATTGGCGAAAGAATGAGCCAAGGTTAAGAGAGGTAAACAGTGTGACTTAAAAGCATTATGCACAAAGTAGAGTAACAGGTACCTTCATGTAATTTTGTCATGTACTAATTATTTTTGCCTTGTAGATTGAGTATGAGCGAAATAAAAAATATGTGACATCTCAATGGAAAGACCAAGTGGCTGAAAAAGAGCAAGTAAGATTACCTTTTTTCTTTCGTAAACAATTTTTGCAATATTTTCTTGTCAATGATATTTTATAGATTTTCATGATAAATTTACGGCATTCGGATTCACAGGGTACGGCATTCGGATTCACAGGGTTATTGTCGGCATTGTTCTTCTGTTTGTTTTTTGAATCAATGTTGCAAATAACTTTAAGAATTATTATTTATAAACTCCTCCTCCATATTCAATTTAAATTTACATGATGATTGAATGGGAGTGTGTCACGTTTATTTAAAATTAAACCTTTTTTGATATTGATTCTGTTCTTATAACTAAAACGTAAACAGATCTAAGCACTTTCTCTTCATTTTTAAATAAAAATACAAATTTATTTTATATAACAAGTAACTTTAAGTGCTCGATTTATCACTGAAGCTAAACCATATTTGTTATTCAGAAAAAGTTGAGTATGTGAATCACCTTTTATTTTCGCAAGCAACTTTTAGTGCTGGAAACTGGTCTTAGTTGCTTAAACTATGAGAAAATAAAGATCTGTAATGTTTGTCAGTGTCAATAGATCTAAGACTCAATTCCAAGTTAGGGTTTTCTATAAATTGTTGGTTTTCTGATATGATTTGCTTAAAACTGTGTAGTAACTTTTGGCTCCACTGACTTTTCAGGTTGTGGAATTAGCCAAGGAACAAGAGAGAAAGTATGTTAAATTTTTAAAAACAAATTGTGTAGGTGTTTAAAATAAGAACAATTACAGTAATTTTTTTTATTCTGTTTGAAATCCAGGCTTGACGAAATAGTAAAATTACAGAACGAAGCTGCCTTAGAAGAAGAAAAAAAGAAAGTGGAGGAAACTGCATTAAAAAATAAAATGCTGGCTGAGGAGTTAAAACAACAGATGGCATTATTACACAGAAAAGAAGAAGAAAGTGAAATGCTTAAAGCTGAAGAAGAAAAACTACGCCATAATAATGAAGCTTTGATGGAATCAGTAAGATTTTATCTGTTACAACACCAAGTTAGTGCTAAAAAGCTAGTGATATATTTCCACAAAGCAAATATAAACATCCTTGTAATTTTTTGTATTTTTTGTATTTGCAAAACATGTTTTAATATTGACAGACAAGATAACAAAGGTGAGGAAAAATTGCGAATTATCATTCGGTTTGTGAATTATCACTAACATTATTTGTAGGAAAAAATAAGAAAAGATTTTGAAAATCAAAGAAAGAAAAGAGAATTTGGGTATGCAACATTCTTTGATCACTGCAAATTAATTTTATTTTTAATGTTGTAATTAATAATTTACTGTTTCAATTTTATTAATTCAATCTCTTGCCAAAATACAACTGAATTTTTCTTGTTACTGATTGAAGTGGTTTTTTAAAATGTAGCTTGATCAGTTTTATTTTCATGTTTATTTTTTCTGTCTTTAGACGCGTACTTATTCGACAATACAAACAACAACTAAAGCAACGTAGCAAAGAAGTTCAGGAGGCTCTTGTAAGAATTTTTAAACCCTACTGCAAATGGCTAATAAACCCACTGGAATTGTTTTTTTATAGTTCATTTATTTAAAGTTTAATTTTTTCTACTGTTTTTTGCTATGCAGAAGCTGATAACTTTCGAACTGTGAGATGTATTAATTTTAATTTAAAGCTTCTTTTTTACAGGATTCCAATTTTTTCATGTGTCCTTTTGTTGTTTTGAATTTCCCTTCCAAGCATTTATTAGTTTCTGTGTTCTTATCTTGGGTATTTATTTTAACATTTTTTAGCTTTGTAATGATGCAAGTTGTTATGATTTAGAATTGATGACTAACATTGTTGTGTAGCTCTGCATTGACCATGTTTAGGTTGTTTTTGGAGTCCAAAGTGGAGTGTAACACATTATTTATGAGGGGTATTAGCTGTAGACGTTTATCAATAAAAAAAGTTCAAAATATATTTTTTTCATAAATAATATTTCGCTGCAGCCATTGTTTATTATCATCATATTAAACTTGTTTGCCATTGCCTCTTCACATATCGCTAATGCAATTATTAGATCTTAGAAAGGCACTTTATTGAATGTATCTATTTTATATTAAGGAATTTGATTTGAAGATACTCGCTGAAATTGCTGAAAAGGTTAGTGTTGCGCCATTCCTTATTGGTCCTTAAAAACGTGAAATTGTTTGAACTAATGTAGATATTCAACTAGGAAAAAGAAGAGGAGCTCATTAAATCAACAAGAAGAGAAAAAATAAAAGCAGATGCTGAATATATGCATCAAGTAAGTCAGTTTAAAATTTGTTTGTATGCTTTGTCATGTAATTTTAATGCCATAAAAACTGACTACCCGGGGCTGTACTGCAAGATGTAGCCCAAGTCTAAGTGCAATGGCTGAGGAAAATATTTCAGGACAGCACAGGGTAATCCGTTATTATTGTATTTGTTTACCATCTAGGTTAGATAAAAAGAAAAGTGAGAATTTCGTTTTAGTGTTCCTATAATATAATTCATTTTATGTTGACTGAGTAACCAAAAGGCTGACAGAGTCTGAAAATGAGGGAGGACATATTAGGACATATAAAATTGGTTGTCCTGTATTTAGTATTTTTATATAAAACTGGATATTTCATCATCGTTTTGTATAGACAATGTAGCTAGGTAGTTAACTAGCGATGTTGAAAAAGCCTTCATGTAAATCTATTGACGCTAAATCTGAATAATTAAACAGTAAAACATGACGCTATTTGTGTTGCAGGACTTAGGTACATAATCATTTCCAATGCTTCTTAAAACTTAAACAACCATTTTTCAATGTCAAAAACGTTAAGCCAATCAGAATACTAAAAATTGTATTGTCCACTTACAAAATACAGACAGTTAACAAAATTGTGTAATTTCAAGGTTGTATATAACTGAAGTCTTGTATTTCTTGAACCATGTTTTGAAGAAAATGTTGAAGTTTCAAATACAATGATTCTTTTTTTGTTTAAATCTTTCTACCTGAAAGTTATTTAATTGGAGGCATAATGTATAACCTAAGTCAATTACAATAAAAGACACGTAGTCACACAAGTAATAATTAAACATTTTGTGTTAATTAGGTTGTTGCTGATCAACTTCGTTTAGAGAAGACAAGAGAAGCAGAGCTTGACATGTTGTTTCAGTAGGTTTGGACTTTTTGCATAATTGTGCAACTTTTTCTCTACAGCTTGTTGTGAATCTTATCCTACTATACTGTTTTTGTTGCAGGGAGGAGGCAAGTAGGCAGTGGCGAAAAAGAGAAAGTGAATGGGAAAGAGAACGTTTAGCAAGAGAGAAATTAATGAAATCAGTATGTTTTGTTTTATACACTCGTGAATTGAAGCACGCCAAATTGGCTCCGGTGAATTGAATTAATTATTTTTTCTAAGGTTTTTGAGGAACGCCAACAGCAAATTGAAGCAAAGATGGAACATATTCGAGCAAAGCAGCAGGACACTATCGAAGAGAGAGAATTACTGCTGCAACAAATGGAAGAGCATCAACTTCTCACGCACAGGGAAGAAAATGAAAAGTTAAATAAAAGAAGGCAACGGGAAGAAGAAATACAAGAGCAGGTATGTGTCAAATATGTTTGGTATGGTTTGGTTTGGTATGATAAGCCATGAATTCAGAATTATGGCATTAAAAGTCAAGTGGTTGATAATATTAAATGTGTTGTTGTAGGTAACTGCACGTGAGACTGAACGAGAACGACAAAAGCGGAAAGAAAGGGAAGAAATTGAACGCGCCAGGTAACTTTATAAGCCCATAAACTTTTATTTATATTTCGCAGAATGTACTATATAACTTACTGTGTGAAGTAATATTATACTACTCTGAGTAGCAAAAGGAATACGAAAAATATTCACACTCTAAAAACTAACTAAAAAGTGTTGTTTTTCCTAATTGAAATGCCCACCTAATGTAGAAGGATTATGATAAATCTTAATCTTATATTTAAGGGGAATGTCTGAACAAAGCTTATTTTAACAGGTTTGAGAAGGAACAATATGAAGACATGTTAGCCCAAGAAGCTACTCGACTCAATGTAGACACTTACTCCCCACCTGTGGTAAACATTTTATAGTAATTATTATTTTCACATCCGTATGTTTACATGTAACAAAAATGTAGGAAAATTTAATAAAATGCTATTTTTTTATTTTAGTCATTTCGAAGGAAAAAAGTTGCATTCCTTTAGTACGCTGTTGGATTGGTAGCACATTTATTTTTTTATCTTCACTAAAGAGTTTTTATCGCTTCTTACAAAACATTGACAAAAATTTAGAAATTGAATTTTTATATGCTTTTTTCATGTCATATAGAATTCTACAAGCTTGTAACTCTGGTAGAGACCGACATTTTTACTTGTACCTTAATCGGTGGTGGTGTTGCTGTGAAGAGGTGTATACCATAATGCCTGTATATATTAATGCGTCCCATTAGATGTATATTATGTGATTTACGTTTTTAAGATGTAATTTATTATTAATATATAAGCATAAAGTTATGATTTTGTTTATTGACATTTGATCTTGAACTTAAATCATGACTCTTCTTTACAAAACTAGTGTAAGAATCTAAGGATATTGCTTTAAACTAAAGCTGTCAAATATGCAAGAATTTAGTTCGTTACTTGTGTCAATTATTATCAATGAAGTGCAGAATTTGTAAAGCGCCTAAGATTTTATATATATTTACCATTGGGCTATGATTTGGTTAATGTTTCTTAATAAAAAAAACTTAATCTTTTAAACATGATACAATAAAACGTTTTACAGTACCGCCTGCGTGTAACTTTACATGTACGCGATAGTTATCACCTTCGCATGAGCTTTCGGTAGCGTCAAAACTTTCGTTGTTATTGTTAACCTATTGTTAAATACATGAGCTATTTTTGAATGTTGAAAACAATAGAGTTTATGTCTTGTTCGCGAAATTTAATTAGCTCATGTGAACTGCGTGTGTCCCATTGTTGTATTTAATTGCTATAGTCGTAGAGATCAACGAAAGAAATCTAGCTAATGCTAATAGTTAGCTTGTTTCTTAAGAAATCCAAGGTAATGTAATGCCTATTGACTTGTTCTTTTATATTTTGCCTTGATGCTGTTTTTACGATCATCTGACAAGCTGTGAGTTATGTTATTTATATAAGGAAAAATCATTCTTCTTGGAACCGTTGAGTATATTATGATGTCATAATCATTAAAACTATAAAATATATCCATAAACAATTTTTTTATAGTCACACTTTCGTATATGCACGTACATGATTAATGTTGTACACACTTGCCTCCCTAATAAAGAGGATTTTCCCATGGGCTGTGCAGCTTGTCTTTTCTATAAAAACCATATTCTGTCTGTTCATCCTCTATGGTTTTAATGTAACGAAGTGGTGATACAAAAAACATAAAATAATTACAGGAGGAATAGCAAATGTAACATGATTTGGAATCGTTGCAAAAAGTTTTTTCACACTGACAGGCCAGGTAGCAGCTATAAAGGAATTCATCAACAATATATTGGTTTACTCTCCTTTTGTTGTCGAGATATATTCCAGTTTTTAAAATATCTAACTATAAGATGTTTCAAAACTTCTTTTGTGAAAAATTTAACACATGTCCAAGTCTTTCTTCACTGAAGGTTAACAGCTTAAACATTTCGCTTTCAATGTGATATATGTTATAACAAAAAGAAACATAAAATAGCAAGAGGTGCACGTATATATGCAATCACTTTGAGAGTTGACATAGAGGTGAAAATTCCGAGTAATATTTTGTATTCTTTTTCTCCACCTAACCTAATCTAACCTAAAGGTAATTATTTTAGCTATTCTTAGGAAAAAGAAAATGCATTCCTCTTGCTTGCTACATATTTTAATAGATTTGAATCTATAGAATAATCCTCTTCGTCAGAAGAACATTCACAAAAATATTTGTTTTTGAATATTGCGATGACCTTATAACCAATCCATATCCAAGAAAATTCTGAGAACTTTTATTTCTGGTTAAAATAAAGTAATGTAGTAATACCATTTTAAAATATAATCAAGGAAATGTTTGAATTTAAATGTTTTCATGATATTGTCACCTCATGGACTCAAAATTTGGCTCCTCTTTGGAGAATTTCATGTGGGCCCTGGTTGCTCACAGAATTCGTCTTTCTTTTTATTAATTTAGCTGGGTTTTTTATCAGTCAGATCCTCGCAACTAAGCAAAGAAACAAGCAATATTATCTTTAAATAAATTAATGGTTAGTAAAAAGGTTTAGTTTGACTAGAGTGTTCCCGCATGGAGTACAATTAGGCATAAAGTTCCATGAGGGAACATTTGGTTCTTCCTTGTTTTTTCGTTTTTGTGAAGTTCTGTTATATATATATATATATATATATATATATATATATATATATATATATATATATATATATATATATATATATATATATATATGTATATATGTATATATGTATATATATATATATATGTATATATGTATATATGTATATATGTATATATGTATATATATATATATATATATATGTATATATGTATATATGTATATATATATATATATATGTATATATGTATATATATATATATATATATTCACTTCGCCTTTGTTGTGTTTTTTTCCTTTGGGTACCCTGCTTTTGTCGTGTTTTGCGTGCATAAGTTTGTTTGTTAGTGTGAAATATCTGTGCTGTGCGTATGTGTGTGTTGTGATATTTGTGTTTTATTAGGTATTTCTTTGCGCTTTAGTAAAGGTTTGTGATATTTCTATATAGTGTATTCACCATTCGATATAAGGATTTGTGGATTTCGTTTTGTTTTCTGCTGTGATATAGCAAGTTCGCAACGTTTTTGTTTGTTTGTAGCATCATTAAAATTGTGTGGGTAAACCTATTTCCCGTACTTGTACTGCTTAGTTGCTGTAATAAAGGGTTTTGATGACATTTTCAGCCTAGCAGTTCAGAAGCTGATTGATTGACTCCAATTCAGAAAGTTGAGATCCTGTATCTGTTTCAAGGCTACATCAATATTCAATACTGATGTTGTAGCATAGCATTCCAATAATAAGCCTACTAATGTCGGAGAAATGACACACAAATGAAAGTAATGTATAATTTCATTATTTCACCAAGTGAAAACCCACTTAATTAGTGAATTAGACATTTACAGAGAAAAAAAATATTTCATGTCATCATTTTAACGACCTGTCCATATCCAGAAAAAGGGGCTGTGCATTGAAGAATTAGTGTATTTTTAACTATTGCTCTCTGCAGGAAAAGACAACGATGTTTTTTAATTCATCATTAATTAAATTTACTTCGAAATTGCAATATAATGACTTTGTAATTCTTTATAAGGTGTTGGAATTTGCATGCTATGCTGAAGTAATTACCTAATATTAACAAAGTTTATATTGTTGCAACATTCTTTTTCTAAGGGGTCACAAAGATTTAGCATACCATTACTCAGTATATATTTTCCACAAGTAAGTCCTGTTAAAAACTTGACTTAAACGACCATTCCGTGTAAATTTAAGATTTACTTTGCTGAACTTCGCCTCATCATCTCAAGCCATTTGCAATTGATTTGTCGCGTTATTGTATTGTTATGCATGTACTTGATTTCAAGCTTTAATGTACATAGAACTTTTTGTTTTTAGGCAATGTATTAATCAAAGATGACTAAAATTACAGATCTTCATAGTGATGCATTGATTGAATTATTTCACTTTTTTAAATTGAAAGAACTTCCATCATTGTTACAAGTTTGTAAACATTGGAGAAACATTATAGATTCTTGTAATGATATATGGAGAAAATTTATTCCAAAATGTAAAGTTTTTACACCTCCTATTCTTAAAACTTCGAAACAAACATTACAGAATATCAGACAGAAGAGTTTCTTAGTTGGTGAAGAATTGTGGTACCCTGACCCATATCCACAGCTAGTTACTAGAAATGATTTGATTCGATTTTGTGATCATTGGGGTTATGGTATGCATAGGCCTGATCGAACAGGATTTAAAATGTACACCAGACTGAATCCTGTTTATGATTTTATTAATGACCATAAAAATGAAAAGCTAGCTCCGTTGATTAACAAAATTTGGGAGAACTTTGACGCAGGCCAACCATTTGCTGAAACTTCTGACGAAGATCGAGCCATCAGTTGGGAATGTAACAATCATCTCATCATTGTTACTTTGCACGATGTAATCAAACATTCACAAGTTGAGAAATTTGATCCAGCCTATAAAGAAGTAAGATTTTTTTATGAATACTGTGAGGTCTTTCTTTTTTAAATATAATATATATAGCATATAAAATAAAGAAAATATATATTAGAAAAAACTGTATTTATTTGACCTTTAATGGTGCTTTTTACTTTCAAAAGGACTTCTAACAATCATAAACTCCTTTCAGTACCTTTCAACACTTCTGTTAATTTTTAGAGGTTAATTGTTAATATATCACACCTAAAACCACGCCTAAAACCACCTGACATGTGCTTTTTTTGCTACACACATTTTTCTTGAAATAGCCTGGAAAAGTTGTTGACACAGTAATTGATGTGTCATCTAATTTAATATTTAATTTGATATCTAATTTGATATCTAATTTGAGAATTTTCTATTTTTGTCAAAACAGTGTCCTGTTTGGAAAGCAGATTTAATTTGAAATGTAAATATCCTGTATAAATATTGACAATAAATAAAATTTAATTTTTAATTAGCATTATTTTTGTAACACTATTCATTGTAAGTAACAATGCCAGTGTGGTTTATAATTGTTCTTTTTAGTTGATAAAACTAAAAATGTTTGTTTTTGTTTTCTCTCATCTTTTTCAGAGAGGCATCCTGATCTTTATTAAAGTATTAGGTTCATATTGCTGATATCTTGCTTTGGTATCTGTAACTACTACTTGCTAAATATTTTCCCAGACTTTTACTGATCAACCTATTTTCTTCCAACCATAAAGTCCAAAAATTTGTACTGCCATTGATTGTTGTAATTAATTACAATGTAGTGTAGCCTATGCTGCATGTGTATCGATGTAAAGAAGTGAACCTCCATTTTCCTTGTATCCCCATGCTTAAATGTTTGGAGTTAATAACAAATATATGTTCTTGTTAATTCCATAATTAAAAAAGAGACATCAAATTGACACAAAGCCTTGCAGAAATTGGTTAATACATCAGGAGAAAATTGAAATGAAAAAAAAATTAGATTGCAACATTCAGTCCAAGATTACGTTATCGTATATTTTCTAGTCTAAATAATGGCTAAAACATTACATTCACTTTGGAATAAGAAAAATTTGTTATTTGTTAAATTAATTATCAAACGCATGAAATAGCTTTGAAACTGTAAGGGTATTTTAACAAAAAAATAATTTTTATCTAATTTGTTTTACCACTTCTTAACCAATGAAGGCGCCATAACAACACACATGATGTCATACCAAAACTTTTTGGTATTTTCGCATATTGAAGAATATTGCATATTGTCATTTCATTAATGACGATGTAATTTTTGGAATATCTGAGCAGGTTTATTTTTACATCCATCGTTTTCAAATGTTGTACTGGTGACAGAAGAGTTGCATACATAGTAGTTAATTTAATGTTCATTAAAACACTGTGTTAAACAGATTTAAATTTTTTTTTTTTTAGAAAATGCAGGAATGGTTTGAACCTTACTAGATGCGTAGAGATGTTGCTGTAGAAAGATTAAGTGTGGAAACTTTATCTATCACAGAACAATATCAAGGTAAGCTGCTGGATGCTTATCAAATGATTTATGAAAAAAAAGACTGAAGACCCTATGGTGGGATCTGACTCCTAGCAATCGCAACCAGAAGCAGCACAGGGGAGACGAGACCCAGGACTCTACAGGAAAAAGCTGAAAGATTAGACTATGTGCACTATCCCCTAATGTTAAATTCTAAAATAAAATTGCTCTTTTAAGAGAAAATGGCTATTACGAAATTCTAGGGGATTTTTAAATTTGGCCTGTTTATTCCTTTTTAATTGTGTTCTTAAAAAATCATGGTAAACATGCAGTTTTAAGGTTAACATGGGCAAATCATTAAGGTTATCCGCTGGGTGTTTTCATGTGAAAATAATTTTTTTGCGAAAATTCTTTTCTCTACCCAATTAATGACATAAATGTGTCAAATGTATAACTCCTTGTGTAACGTGACTAACTATCTAAAAATGTTAAAAATTTTATTTTTTTTTACAGATGGAGACGTTACACATACTGACTTTGTAGCTGTTGAACCAGAGGAGGACAATTATACTGCATTTGAAGTTGAGGCTAACGAAAATTTGAGGAAAAATTATTACCAACCCACTGATGCTTTTTATCAGAAATTCATCACAACTTTGTTTGGACCAAATGCTGATAAAGAGGCTCGAACATTTTATCTAGTTGATGGTTCTCTTAATGAAAATTTTTTCTATGGTAGAGATATAACTATTGGGGAAAATACCGTGTTTTATAACTCCCAATTTTATGATTTGTAAGATTTTGATAGAATGCAATACACAAAAGGATTATATTTTATACAAAAATTAATTTTGTTTATGCAGTGTATTTTAATATTTTTTCTTATTTTTTTCATTGTATTTTTTATATCGTTGAATTGTGTAGGAATCCACAATCCACAAAGGATATTCACAAAAGGAATCCACAAATCCAATAAGAAATTTTTTAAGTTGTTATTAAGTGAGTTGACTTCAAAATTAGTGATGTAAAACCTTTACATGTTGGAATAATTTTTTTCCATATATGATTACAAGAATCTATAACATTTCTCCTAAATGTTTGCAAACTTGTCACCAAAGTCTAGGAAATTAAGAAAACTAGCCATGCTGATGTCGGCAAGAATTATCAGTTTGAGGTATCGGATTTAATCAATCTTATCAATCTTATCTATGTAAAAAATGTCTTCAAACCTGACCATTTGGAATTGTACTGAATCCTACATTCAAATTTTTCCTATTTTTGGACAGCAGACAACCTAGTTTTTCTATGCAAAATGCTTCGTATTATTAAGTTAAGTACAAAGAAAAATAGAATCACATTAATTATTCACAACTTTGAAAATATTGTTGTATGATATCATGAACATCAAGCATTATAAAAAAGTTACTTCTTTATAGGATAAATCAAATTTCTGAATATCCGAAAATTCAATCATGCATCGTAAGTACTATGATGATTGTTACATTCCCGACTGGCAGCTCGATCTTTGTCAGAAGTTTCAGCAAATAATTGGCCTGCATCAAATTTATTCCAAATACTGTTGATCACGAGGCTAGCTATTCATTTTTATGGTTATTAATAAAAACATGAACGGGATCGAGTCTGGTGTACAATGTAAATCCTGTTCGAACAGGCTTATGCATATCAACAAAGCAAAAATCACAAAATCGAATCAAATCATTTCTAGCAGCCAGCTGTGGATATGGGTCAGGGTACCACATTTCTTCACCAACTAAGAAACTCTTCTGCCTGATATTTTGTAATGTTTGTTTTGAAGTTTTAAGAATAGGAGGTGTAAAAACTTTACATTTTGGAATAAATTTTCTCCATATATCATTACAAGAATCTATAATGTTTCTCCATTGTTTGCAAACTTGTAACAATGTTGGGATACTTCTATCAATGCATCACCATGAAGATCTGTAATTTTAGTCATTTTCTATTATTACATTGATCTAAAAAAAAAATAATTGTGCGTACAATAAAGATTGGAATTAAAGATTACAAAATAATAATGCTTAACAAAAGCTATTTTGAGAACATGTAGCTGAATTCACCTCTTGAACAATTGCACAGTTGACAGCATGATGTGGTAAAGTCTGCCATGTAAATCTCAAATTCGCACAGTACTTGCTTGGAAAAACATGATGTCATATCATCAAATTATGAAGGATGTTATACCATAACTATTACAATTATTACTATTGAATAATTAATTTAATACAGCACACCTAACACCACATATTTAAGTATTTTTTAATGTAACTTATTTACAAGCGTAGTTTATCTTGAGCCATCTTTCATTATGCTTACATTTTCTTCATTAAATCTTCTTTTATAAAATGTTATTTTATTTATTTTAGCGTTTACATACGGCACTAGTTAAGCAGGACGAGGGTGGTAATGTTTTTTTGATGTTCCTGTTATGTTTGTGCTGTAAAGATTTTATGTTCTGTGAAAAGGCTATATTGTCACATTTTCAAAGTAGATTTCTATGGATAATTATAACCTTTTTATTACTTCACTTTAATAATTTTAAACAGTTTTCTCAAAAGGTCTTTTAAAGGATATTTTTGCATGGTAATCAATAAATTTGAAAAATTAAGCAAAATATAGCAATTTAAAATTATTATTGTTTCAGAATTCATTGTATTTTCTTGCAGAGTTAATCAAAAATTCTATTTGCATTTTTTGATGTTACTGATAATTTCTACTAAAATGAATTGTAGACAACTCTCATTCTTATCTCTTTCTTTAATATCAACATATTTCTAGAATTCTATTCAGATGTATACCCTTGCAGATCTTGTTGACGATGTGCTGCTCCAAATATTTGATCACTTTAAGTTACGTGAAATGCCTTTGTTAATGGTGGTGTGTAAACATTGGAAAATGGTTATAGATTCAAATGACACTCTTTGGAAGAAGTATGTGCCACGATTGATACCTGTTGACTTATTAGAATCTCAAACAAATAAGTTAGCATTAAAGCAACTTTTTAAAAATTCAATAAAAGTTGGATTAGAAAGGTGGTTTCCAAACCCATATCCGTTACTAAATTTAAGAGCAAAATTAATAGATTTTTGTAATCAATATGGTTTTTTTAAAATGGAACAAACGGATGCAAGATTCGCGTTATACATCCGCCTGAATCCAACTTATGATTTTGTTGATGGACACAAAAATGTTGAGCTCACAGATATAATTGAAGAAATATGGGATACATTTGGTGAGCGAGATGAAGATGAGGAACAACTTTCTTCTGTAGATGATGTAATCACACATTCGATAGAAGTAGATTTTACAAAGCTTTTAGAGGTATTTCATAATGGTTTTTGTGATTTACATTGTATAGTATGGTCTATAAGACAGTGATCAAAATCGTTTCATATCTCTTATATATGTGATGCTCTCTAGGAAAATCGACCACTTCTCTTTTCGTATTAAAAAATACGAAATACGGAAATTTCGTATTAAAAAATACGGTTTTCGTATTTTAAAATACGAGTATTTTTAAAAATACGAAATACGAATTTTCGTATTTTTAAAAATACGCAATTCTATTTTTAAAAATACGCAATTCGTATTTCGTATTTTTAAAAAATAGGAAATACGAATTTCGTATTTTTAAAAATAGAAAATACGAAATTCTATTTTTAAAGATAGAACCTACGAAATTCTATTTTTAAAAATAGAATTTCGTATTTTTAAAACTATTAGTGTATCAAGTAAGTGGTTGAATAAACAGAATAGAAAAATTACTCAATTTTACAAATGATTTCACAGGGACGTTTTCTCGTCATTTTAGAATGATATACCGCAACTTTAAAGCTTCACAGGAAAGTTTTCTCGACATTTTAGAATGAAATACGGCAACTTTAAAGCTTCACAGGGACGTTTTCTCCTCATTTTAGAATGAAATACGGCAACTTTAGAGCTTCGCAGGGACGTTTTCTCCTCATTTTAGAACGAAATACGGCAACCTTAAAGCTTCGCAGGGACGTTTTCTCGTCATTTTAGAACGAAATACGGCAACTTTAAAGCTTCGCAGGGACGTTTTCTCCTCATTTTAGAACGAAATACGGCAACTTTAAAGCTTCGCAGGGACGTTTTCTCCTCATTTTAGAACGAAATACGGCTACCTTAAAGCTTCGCAGGGACGTTTTATCGTCATTTTAGAACGAAATACGGCAACTTTAAAGCTTCGCAGGGACGTTTTCTCCTCATTTTAGAATGAAATACGGCAACTTTAGAGCTTCGCAGGGACGTTTTCTCGTTATTTTATAACGAAATACGGCAACTTTAAAGCTTCGCAGGGACGTTTTCTCGTCATTTTAGAATGAAATACGGCAACTTTATAGCTTCGCAGAGACCTTTTCTCGTCATTTTAGAACGAAACACGGCAACTGTAGAGCTTCGCAGGCACATTTTCTCGTTATTTAATAACGAAATACGGCAACTTTATAGCTTTGCAGAGATGGTTTTTCGTTATTTTAGAATGAAATACGGCAACTTTGAAGCCTCGCAGGGACGTTTTCTCGTCATTTAAAAATGAAATAAGGCCACTTAAGACCTTCGCAGAGACGTTTTCTCGTTATTTTAGAATGAAATAAGGCAACTTAAGAGCTTCGCAGGGACGTTTTCTCGTTATTTTATAACGAAATACGGCAACTTTAAAGCTTCGCGGGGACGTTTTCTCGTCATTTTAGAATGAAATACGGCAACTTTATAGCTTCGCATAGACGTTTTCTCGTCATTTTAGAACGAAATACGGTAACTGTAGAGCTTCGCAGGCACATTTTCTCGTTATTTTATAACGAAATACGGCAACTTTAAAGCTTCGTAGGGACGTTTTCTCGTCATTTTAGAATGAAATACGGCAACTTTATAGCTTCGCAGAGACGTTTTCTCGTCATTTTAGAATGAAATACGGCAACCTTAAAGCTTCGCAGGGACGTTTTCTCGTCATTTTAGAACGAAATACGGCAACTGTAGAGCTTCGCAGGCACATTTTCTCGTTATTTTATAACGAAATACGGCAACTGTAGAGCTTCGCAGAGACGTTTTCTTGTTATTTAATAACGAAATACGGCAAATTTAAAGCTTCGCAGGGACGTTTTCTCCTCATTTTAGAATGAAATACGGCAACTTTAGGGCTTCGCAGGGACGTTTTCTCGTTATTTTATAACGAAATACGGCAACTTTAAAGCTTTGCAGGGACGTTTTCTCGTCATTTTAGAATGAAATACGGCAACTTTATAGCTTCGCATAGACGTTTTCTCGTCATTTTAGAACGAAATACGGTAACTGTAGAGCTTCGCAGGCACATTTTCTCGTTATTTTATAACGAAATACGGCAACTTTAAAGCTTCGTAGGGACGTTTTCTCGTCATTTTAGAATGAAATACGGCAACTATATAGCTTCGCAGAGACGTTTTCTCGTCATTTTAGAATTAAATACGGCAATCTTAAAGCTTCGCAGGGACGTTTTCTCGTCATTTTAGAACGAAATACGGCAACTGTAGAGCTTCGCAGGCACATTTTCTCGTTATTTAATAACGAAATACGGCAACTTTAGAGCTTCGCAGGGACGTTTTCTCGTCATTTTAGAATGAAATACGGCAACTTTAGAGCTTCACAGAGATGTTTTCTTGTTTCATTTTTCGTATTAAATTATATAATCGTTTCGTGAAAAAAAATAAAAACATTTAATTCGTTTCATAATACGATTATGAGACGATGTAAAAAAAATAATGAAACGATTCCTATATAATGAAATCGTTTCGATTCAAAAATGAAAAGATCACGGAGACGATCCCTTACTTTTTTATGTTTTCGAATTTTAAATCACAGCGTATTTTTAGAAATGCGTATTTTTAGAAATACGTATTTTTGGATACGAATTTCGTATTTCGTATTTTCAAAAATACGAAATCCGTATTTTTTGAAAATACGAAATACGGTTTTTAAAAAAATACGCGTATTTTTAAATACGCAATTCGTATTTTTAAAAATACGAAATACGGAATTCTATTGTTTTAAAAATAAGAATTAAAAATAGAAGCGGTCGATTTTCCTAGAGAGCATCACATATAGCATTAAGTGTTGATCTGGTTTTAGATAAAGTGTGTTCTCTATCTTACTAGAAATTAAAAAAAAGTTGCAAGCAAAATTAAACTATCCAATATTTTGTCCCTAGTGCTTTTTGTTTCTCTGGCGCTAACATCTTCCGAAATACATCAAAATTGATAGCGTAGAAGAACCCTGGGGACAAGGTAGGGAAATGAACGCTCTGCAGAACAATTTGTTGCGCAAAAGCAGTTTTTTTTTTTTGCGAATAGACTGCGCGAGTATTTGACGTTCGTGGGATCATTCTTTTCAAAATGTGCGAGAAAATTAGATTACGCGAACCTAACAAAAACGAATAACGAGTGATGAAATTTTCTACCACCTTTTCCCACAGAATGATAAAACTAAAGAGCGCAATACAAAATTGCACTTTTTTCAGTATTCTGAAAGAAGTTGGTCTTAACGTTAACGATTTCGAAGATGACCTTACAACAAACGTAAAAATACTGGCACTAGAAGCCACAGAATCTGTTGGAACGAATTTCGAAAACTCACGGGAAACAATTAAAACAAAAACAAACAAATCAAAACAGTTTTTTAACTTTATCAAGATTTATTAAATAGCTTCAATTTTGGGCAGAAAAAAACAATAACGGTTTCGCTTTCTTTTGACCACACACATTGGAAGATTACATCACTCACTCCCATTGTACACAATCTAAAAGAAAAAGAAAACATTTTCATATAGTGAAGTTTCCAGTGCCTTTAAGGGATGGCCAAGTCAATGGAATTGAAAGCGCTGTTTTTCATCTCATAAATAATTAAGGCAAGTTCGGTAAAGTATGAAAGAAAAAACTAAACAATTTGGCAACTTTACTAATTTTATATGCAAAGTTCCAACCATACCAACAGTTTCCAAATCTGACAAAATCATTCTAAAAGTGTTTTTTTCAGGATTTGATTGATGCAAGGCCAAGGGAAATTAAATAAGTTTATCGTCCTAGACACATTCAAATACACATGCTTCTCATCATTCGTTTTATTTTTCAACCAACATTAATGCAATCACCCAGAGGAAATTATAATGTCTCTTGCCTGTGTCATCCAGTTTGCTTAAATCATTGCGCAACACAAAGTTTTAGAAGCTAAGTACACAAATACAAAAATATTACAAGTGCTGAACTTTGGCAATCATATTTTGCAATCAGACCATTTTGAAAACTATGCTGAATGATCTCTTTTATTAAGTTCATCGCTATAGAATAGCACCTTGGGTAGGATTCTGTGTTTATCAAATGGTTTATCGTAAATAAAATGGTAATTTTATACACAAATAATTTTAAAAATAATGAACTTTTTTATGTGGGTTCTCAAACACAAGTGGCCAGTGGACAAGAAACTGTAATGTTATTTCCCTTGGTCTAATAATCCTGAGAGTATTCTAAAATTACAAGCAGAAATGCCCACACCTTTTAGAGGACGTGTGCGGCTTAGGCATCCTTGGAGTTCTGTTTAAATGGCAGTTTTAATGTCGTTTTAAACCTTGTCCTCAGGGAGGGCGTACGGACAACTAATTCCTATTGACAATTACATTGCTGTTGGTTTGATAGCAAAAGTGGATATTTTTTTAATTACTGTAACAACAGGTTACTTAATAAATAACAAATTGTGATAAAACACGGTTGGTCGGCTCACTGAGAGCTATTTGTTTTGTCTGCGCCCTAGCTACAGGTTTTCCTATAGCTGGCTATCAGTCAGGTAGTAATACAGCTTTTCCATATGTATTCTACAAATTACTTTCAATTCTTTTATACAAAACAGAGCTAGCTAGCTACCTTTTGTGTGTTTAAGCCTTACCTTGATTTGGATAAAACCAATTAAAATTGATAATATTGTATTCTTACATCTTCTTAGAAACAATAAAATAAAACACAGCTCGGCGCGTTATAATTGTACAAATTACTTCAATCTTTCTTTAGAAAAGGGTAGCTTACACAGGAGCTTTCCAATCCAACTCAAATCTCCAGAAAAAGCATAGCAACAAAAAAGCTTAAAATACACAAGTAAAGTCGATTAGAAACAGAACTAGCAATAAATTATTTTAAAAGAAAAAAACCAGTTTCAATACTATTATTTTTTATTAAAATGCAACTATAATAGTATTAGAAGCAAAATTGCAAAATAATTAATTATTTATTTATACAATAATTAGCTATAATACAAAGAAATAAGGCATATTTTAGGTCTGTAAAATATACGTGTCTAATATGCCGACTACCGTTTCTTGTTCACAGCATATTCCTCTCTGCGTGTTCAAGTTCGGGGACGTATAATCGGGACCAAAAGACGTCAAAATCCGGGGGTGGGGGGTACGAGCCATACTTATTGCATTTTTTACTAGACTTATACTTTAACCACTCGGTCCAAACTTATTTGTTTTATTAGAAAAAAAAATACCCTAGCCCTATGTGCAAAAATATCAGTCCTATTTCTTTACGCTGATTTTATATGATTGTTTTTCTATCGAAATTTTGAGAATCTCAATAATTCTCTTGGTATACCTCGCATGTATAGCAAACATGCTCCACAATTTCGCTTCGCAATAAATTATATATCTGAATGTCAAATAGGCATGGAATGGCTTTTGAGGTTGTTTATTTCCCTCTATCCTTTCATATTTCATATTGCCTTAACCTCACATAAAAAAATATTATTAAACATTTATCTGTTTTAGATTTTTCAAAGTACCTTCGAACCAAGCTATATTGAACACATGGAAGAAATAGATTGTAGAAATTTGGACCTAAGTAATTTTTCAATTCTTGGGACGTATGATGGTAAGTTGAAAATTTGGCTCTTCTTTTTTTGCTAGGACTTCCTTTCCTACCGCCCAACGCTATAAGGTTCGACCAACTTTTGCAAAATGTGTAACCAATGACTGGTATTAACCGTATATATAATTATTTCAATTACCAACTTCTTTTCTATTGAGATGAGCTGCAAAAATAAACAAGATGCAGTTGCAATGCTTGTTAATCGGTTTTTTTCCCTTTTTTCATAGTTTCATGAGAAATCTATCACTAGGGTTCAAATTTGAGGATTACATGTCTTTTTTTAAAAGGAACATACTTTTTGGATTCAGTCCGGATGTTTCTTAGTTTTGAAGGAGATTTTTCTAAAGATTTTTCTAAAGATTTATGATGTCACACCCCTGTTTTATACCTTTCAATCTATCAATTTACATTTTTAAGTTTCTCAATATTTTGCAAGTTAGGATTGGAAAGTGCCTACAATCTCATCTTCAAGTTAACCCTTGCAGCATAGGGCATTTTGGAAGAGAACCTTTTTTCAGTCGACGACTAATCAGCTTCACGACATTGAGCCACAGTTGGTGGTTAAGATGTAGACCAGTAATGTTTGATACCGTTGAGTAGCCTAATTCATCCCCTTTCTTAAACTTGCAGAGACTCCGACTGTAAGCCTTCATATTTCCAGAGCCCGTCCTTTAAGTGTTATTATGAAACATTTTTGTTTCTTATATAACAAAAGACGTGTATAAGTATGTTCAAGCTCAAATTTGGGAATCTTTTTAAGCGTATGCTTAGTAATCATTCTCACCTGTGTTTTTTTTATGGTATGACTATTTAAACTATACGGAATCTTTACAGCTTAACACCACTACCCTGTCGGAAATTTCAGGACCAATTTATCTCAATCATATAGCTCAAAGGCAATGTTTTAGTTTTTAATTTAGCGCAACGTAAGCATAGTCTAAGCCTGACTGTGTTTTTTTTTTGCATAAGCATGTACCAGGCTGATTTTGATTTTTTGCTTGGTTTAAAAAAAAATGTGGCACCAATTTTATTTTTTGTTAGCTTTAGTTTATAAAATAAAAAGTTCGCAGAAATTTTAATGCGCAAATTCAGTCGCAGCAAAATTATTTAAAATATTGCACGTGTTATTTGTAGCTTAAAGATTTTATACCTGGTTTAGCATGACAAGGTTTTGCCGACAAACAAACAAAATACAGCTATTATTATCAAGATTTTCTTTTTGCAGACCAAGATAAATCCCCCAAGAAACTTGAAGTAGTGGCAAAGAACGAAGATAACAGGCGTGAGGAAGCTGTTATGAATTTGAAAATAAATTATAGACCTCCTTGCTTAGGTTTGTACCAATTAGTTATGAAAGCTATGTTAGGACCAGATGGTGAAGAAATAGCCAGAAGATATTATTTACATGAAGGATGCTTCAATGAAAATTATGAATACTCGAAAGAAATAATTATTGGAAAAAATGCTGCATTTTCCATAGTGCAGTGTTATGATCTTTAACTAATAAGCTGTTGTTAATGTATCTTTCCATAAGCCCTGATAGCTCTAAATTAAAATATTACATGAAAACGAAGTTAAGTTGTTTCCTTGATGTTTCCTTGAGGTTTCACAATTATGAGCTTCTGTGTATTGTGTATTGTCTGTGTATTGTGTATGTAATGTGCTACGTCTTGTTATTATTGTCACGCTTGCCATACTGTTTAGTATAGATTCGTAACAAGTATATTTTGGCATACCTAGTACTTAGTGATCAATAGTAGTTTACTGATATAGATTCTGGCACAGCGTAAACCTAAGATAGCTAAAACCTTTTTTTAAGTTTTTTAAGGTTTAAGTCACCAACTTTAATAAGTCTAATGGTTAACTTACGTTCACAATAGAAAACTTCATTTCAGAAAATGGTAAAGGTAGGCAAACTACATGTCCATCACTTGATGAAAGTTTATAGCTTGGAATTAATCTAATTTATCTAACAAGTTTCTCGAATTCATACGTATAACGAAAAAATGAACTATGTATTTTTCAATTTTTTGAAAAAATATGTAAGGAAAGTAAAAAAGAAATATTTCACGAGAATAAACTTTCGCGATTTATACACATCAATTTGCTGGGCCCAATTGTCTCGATTCAGGCTAAAAAAACACAAAATCGTGAAACTCTTCGCTAACGTTTTTACCTACAAAGTAGGGTTAATGCCTGATATTATAGACCACCATTAAATTCATTGTGACTTTCCAAAGGATTTCATTATGTCCTCCTTCAGTACTTAAATGCACATCTTATGAAACATGTAACAAATGCAATAATCCGTTATAATGCTTTGGCAATATTAGTTTTTACTGGATACTGGTAAAAAGAGTTACCGCGAACTGTTTTTAGCTTTGATTGAAATAAAAACACATGCTGTCATCTCAAACATATTTGGTACAATGTGCTGCTATTTTTAAAACTGTTTACCAACACTACCCATAAACCGCTGGTTATGTCAATACACTCAAAGAAATACCTAGCCACTTTTAGGATAAAGCATTACAGTCATTGCTGAGCTAGCTATAGATTAACGATTACCATAATAAAAAGTTATAGCAGCTAAACATAATAAGATGTGTTAGGTAGACTTGCAAGATAATTGGCTTGATGAAGATAACACAAGAAAAACGAAAGTTGGCTATGATGAAATGGATTTTGAAATCTAAACAAAAACAATGTACGTTGTTGTCCAAATTTTTTCAATCGATTTGTTTAAGATTTAGGCATGGCTAAAAAAGTTATTAAATATCCCCGAAAATGTAGAAACGTACAGAAAACAAATATTTTTCAAATACACATCATTTCAGAAATTGCTACCGCTACAGAGATTTCCTAAATGGAAGACACTTTGTCCAAAATGCGATTCCGTGCTTTTAATTTTTAAAAGAAATTTGCTATACTTTGACTCACAGAGTCATGTCTTTAGGAGATTTAAAAAAGGACGAGGGTTATTAATGTGAGTATATCTGTTTAAAAAGAAACCCGGTTGTTTAAAGAAGAAACGTAGTATACTTACAGACAGAATTCTAGTACTTCAAGTTGCAGTAGCTTCTTTTTCTAACTTGTTAATGCAAGTTAAGAATATTCTTAGCTGTTTTTCAAAACCGCCACAAAGGATTCTTTTAGAACGGCTGTTTTATTATCATATAGTTGTAAATTTTTATTTTATACATAATAAAGTTACCTTTGCTCATACGTTAGCGTATGAGCAAAAGTAATTTCGATTGGAAGCTGGTACTGAAATTTAATTTTTGCGAAAGTAATGTTTGTTTCCTGAACCTTTTAACTTGAAAAATATGTATAATAAGAAGCTAAGGCATATCACCTCATAGTACCCAAATTAAGTTTCAAGAACAATAAATCTTTGAACTAGGAAAGAATTGTATTATAATAAATGTAGTAGCAGTTTTAGATGCCAACTTTCATAGTATTTATGAAAGTTGGCATCAGGCTCTCTACAGTATACATTAAAACCCAGTCCAACTTTGCCTTTGTTTATAACTGTTTTAGTACTTACTGGGTTTTAATGCAAACTGTAAAAAAAATGAATTTAAGTTTAAATATGTTAGTGATTTATATGACTATATTTTAAAGATCTGCACAATCAATAAGATTTTCAACTACCTACTTTATCAGAATCTCTCTTTTTACTAAGTCACTATTTTCTCTATATTTTATCATTCCTAATCCTCCAGTTTTGTTTTTGTTTCGCATTTTCAACAACTCGTTTTAGAACATATAGCTAGTATAATTATCCATCTTACTACTACTTGATCTCTTCTATAATTCTCTTCCTAATACATTTGTGAAACATGCTATATTATGAACTGGCTTTTTTTTTTCTTTTTTTTTTTATATATTAACCTTTATGCACATACGAATATCATATATTATTTCAGGAGAAGAGCCATTTTGTACAATTATGGAGCTGAAATATAACCGTTATTATTATTATTATTATTATTATTCAAGTGGTTTTTAATTTAACTTAGTTGCCTTGTGGAAACTAGGAAATATCACATTTAGCCCGTTTTTAGCATTAACGAATTATAACTTTGTTATGAAAAAAGTAAATTCGACGTAATATGTAATGCCATTTTTAAGTCTTGGAAATGAAGTCAATTTTTATATACTCTGGTCTGCAGAATAACACAAGGAAACGAAATTGTCTTAAAAACCACATGAATTTTTGAGTACTATATATGTTGCCCGGACTATTTAGCGAGTTAAAGTGTTAAACGAAAGGAGTATACCCCTCTGTTTTATATTTGTTTGAAAACTAAAAATGTATATATACAATTCTAACAGCAAAATATGTCTACTTTTGCTGACCTGGTCGACGATGTGTTAGTTCAAATATTTCAATACTTTAATTTGCGAGAAATACCGAAATTGATGGTGGTCTGTAAACATTGGAAATTGGTCATAGATTCGAACGAAGCCATTTGGAAGAAATGCATTCCGCAATTGATATCTGTTCATTTATCAGAATCCGAAAGTTATAAGTTAACTTTGAAGATAATGTTTCAAAGTTCCATAAAAGTTGGTGCGGAAAGATGGTTTCCAAACCCGTATCCATTATTAAACTTAAGAAGAGAATTAATAGATTTTTGTAACCAATGGGGATTTGGTGGAAAAGAACCAAGAGATGCAGGATTTACATTGTATGTAAGATTGAACCCAATCTATGACTTTATCAATGGACATAAAGATGTTGAATTGGTTGACATTATTGAAAAACTTTGGAGTAGATTTGGTGATCGAGAAGATGACCAATTCGACCTTAAGGATGTAGATGACGTCGTCAGACACTCAAATGAAGTAGATTTTTTAAGACTCCTAGAGGTACTGACAATGCTTGTTATTTTTAAGCGTTTTGTTACTCAGTATTGCCACACCTCCGTAAAATTCCTCAATTCTCCACTAAAAGTATATTGTTTAACAACGTTTTCAAATCTTCTTAATTTTATTTTGGTAGAATAATTATGGTGAAATACATAGAAATGCTACATGGTTACAGCAAAAATGTATTCTTTACTGATTATCTTTACAATCTCAATTTCTGTGGAAAAAAATGAAAATGTTCTCAAATCTAAATTCGTCGTCTTAAAAAGACTGAAAATTCTCATCAAACATCCTCAATTCTCATCAAATCCAGTATACCACTCCAGAGTGAGCGGAAGGAACCTGTTGAGCTTTACTTCTTAGGCAAATAGAACACGGATAATTTAATCTGTTGGCAAGTGAGACCAATTTAATGATCTGCGCAATAATGAGCAGTTGAAAAAAACAGTAATAAAAACTTTTTTCCCAGACTTTGCAAAGTACATTCGAGCCAAGTTATATCAAGGGTGATGAAGAGGATGATGACGATGAGAAGATTTGTGATCGATTGGATCTTAGCGAATTTTCAATAGATGGTGAATATGATGGTAGGTATTTAAATGTAATGCATAAAGTTTTATATTTTAATTCCGGCACTGCATAGTTCCGGTCCTTTGTAAATGCTAAGTAGTAGCTTTTAGCTAGCTACAATCCTGTTCCAAAAAATTATAGGAATATGTGCTAAATTTCGAAGATCATACCCACAAGCAATGATTTACTGTCCTTTCATATTACATCTACGAATTTTGAACTTCAAACGAAATTGGCCTATTTGGTAAGATTCGAAACCTCGAACTGTATTTATTTTTGCTGACGTCAGCATGGCCTATTTTCTCGATTTCATGGATTTGGTCGCGTTAATTGTTCCATAATGCGAAAATCGCAGAAACTGCGACTAGTGAAATTTACACATTTCAGCTGTGAAGCATCGCCAGCTGATAGTGTATTGCCGGTTGAGAAATGGTAAAAAAGTGCTATTGTATCCCCAGAAAATGATTAGTTGTGTAAATGGTAGAAGAAAATCAATTTGCTATCTTCGGTTATGACACTTGACGATCTTTGCCTAACTTGTCAAAGCTTTAACATTGATTTTCTGAGATAAATCCTTAATTTCTGCTAGGAATTTAATTGCAGTCAGTAAAAACAGAAAAGTATATTTCAATACTTCATGACCCCACCATCTAAGTTCGACCTGTTACGGTAAGAAGTATTTTAAAGCGACATACAAACCAGAAGCTATCACAGAATTGTGGGGGGGGGGGGTCCTGTAAACGAGAATAGCAAAACAAAAACAAAAAGACGTTTAGTGTAATTAAAAATGTATTTATTAAACACCGCAAGATGGATACATTTAAAAAGAAAATGTTTAAAAGTAAAACTGATATAATACCGTAGTACTAAAATTTTCGCCATTTAACCATATTTTTGAAAAATTCGTCAAAATAAAATCCACAAAAAATTGTTTTTTTATTTAAAAACCGTGATACAGTTTTGTTTCCAAAACTGTATCTTTACTATTATTTACTATTATATTATTTCTTTACCATTTGCGCAAGCTCTGTCAAACTATCATAAATTAAAAAAGCAATACAAATTGTGCAGAGGAAGAAAACTAAATTTAGTTTTGTGATTCACATTCTTAAAGGTTTGAGGTGGTTTGAGAGATCTTTGGTATTTTATTTCGTAAATTTTCATGTTTTTCAATGCTGTTCTGTTTTCACATTGCATATTTTGTGTGAATGTGCATATATTTACCGGATTCTCAGCCTGTCCTCATTTTTTGTTTACAAATTTTAGGGGTTTCGTGCAGTCACACATGTTAGTACTGATATGAGCTTTTTGCAGTTCAGGGATTTAGTTAATATTGTACATAATTTGTATTATTTTTATTACAGACAAGGATACATCCCCTGAAACATTCGAAGTGGTGGCGGAGGATAAAGGGCACTGGTTTGAGGAAGCTGTTATTAACTTGAGAAGAAATTATAGACCTCCTTGTATAGGTTTATACCAGATAGTTATGAAGGCTATGTTAGGACCACATGGTGAAGAAATAGCCAGAGTATATAGTTTAAATGAGGGATGTTTTAACGAAAATTTCGAATACGCTAAGCAACTTATCATTGGGAAATATGCTGCATTTTCTATCTCAAAGTTTTACGATCTTTGAATAGTTACTTTGTTGGCTTATTACAACATAAATTTATACTTTTTAAGAGAAGTTGTCCTCTAATTTTTGTTATGTGTTTTGTTATATATATGTTTGCATTTAGTGGTCTTTTTACCAATACTTAGTTGTGTTTATCATTTTTACTCAAGATATAGGGCATCCTTTCTTTATTATCATTATTATTATTATTTAAAAATCTTTAAAGAGGATATACAATTTAGTTCTTTTACAAAAATTACTGCTATCAATTCGTTTATTCATATTTTATATTTTCGTAATGCATTTTCTACTTTGTTATTATCGTTGATGCATCTTACGCTGACAACATTTGAATTCATAGAAGGAAAATAGCATTTATTATAAATAAACTGATAGAAAAAGTGCAAATGTCAATCTTTGTGTGTTTATATATAACATTTATCAAGCACAGCTGCAGTTTATATTTGTACATGCAGTGTCTTAGTAGGAACTGTACATGCCATTGAGAGTTATCAATTAGGAAGATATTTCGTGTGTTATACAATGTTAGTTGAAAATGTGGAAATTGCTAAATGAAGTACAAGTGGTGATGATGTATTCGCTTGGACTATTAGACACATACTGCCTTCCCTTTGTTTTAATATGCTACTCTACAACCTCTGTAGTATATAAGGTTAGCTACAATACTTGGTTGTGCATTTGTTATTTACGACCTCAATTTCAAGGAAGTTTTTACTAAAAAATTAGACTTAACTTTGGTAGGTAGATAAAAAAACGTCTATTTTTAACATTTTCTAAGAAAACCTTACATACAAGTGAAGTTAAGAAATTCTTAACTTCACTTGTATGTAAGGTTTGTTTTTGTTTTTTACGTTAGCACGTGCCAATATGATTTCTTTAAAAATGTTATTATGAAGTATTATGAATTCTACATGGAGTGTGTCGCCATATGTTACACAATGTTTATTTTAACCATTAATATATCACCACTGCTTAAATACGAAATATAGAACGTTATATTTCATGTAATTAGAATATCACAGTGAGATGTCAATTTCAAAACAATAACTCTATTGTGTAGAACAATAGAGAAATAAGAATAATGACAATCCTTGTTAGAATTTTGGTATAACAGCGTGTATTTATAAGAGAACATAAACGTAACACCTTCACCTGTCACAGACACATGGACAGATTCTACATAGATTATATGACAATCTTTTACTTAATATTTATATTAGCTTTTTTTCATATTTATATTTTGTTAACTACTACTTAAATACAAAACTATACAAAACATAGAACATTCGTGTAACTCGATATGAATGATGTCTGTGACATATGACAAATCATAATCATGCGATGATTAGGTGATGACTGTCACCATTGAATTATTGTCAATATCTTTTATTAAAGATTTATAAAAAATTTCCATATTTGAAAATTTAAAGGTATTTTAATTTGATATTTTGAAGGTTTAATTTTATATATTTTATACATTTTTCTTTAGAGGATACAATTTTTTTATTAAAACAACTTTCGGCCTAAATGGACGTTAATTTTTCCATAATTTCGTTTTAATATGGTTTAAAATTAGTTACTACACGTTTCAAGAAGCTCCTTTTACCTGTTCTAGGGTCATTACTAAAACTATGCTATGTAGCGAACTGTCGTTTCATCCCAAGATAGAAATAATTATACGCTTATGCCCATATAAATTTTTAGGCTAATGTAATAATGAAAGATGAGGAGAATTATAGATCTTCATGATGATGCTTTGATTGCAATATTTCAGTTTTTTAAATTGAAAGAACTTCCAACATTGTTACAAGTTTGCAAACATTGGAGAGATGTTATAGATTCTTGTAATGATGTATGGAGGAAGTTTATTCCCAAATGTAAAGGTTTTACACCTCCAAACGCCAAAACATCAAAACACGCTTTACGTAAAATCAGAAGAAAATGTTTTTTAATTGGTGAAGAAATGTGGTATCCGGATCCGGATCCACAGTTGGTTGCAAGGAATAAAATGATCCGGTATTGTGATCAATGGGGCTTTGGCATCAAAAAGCCTAAGCGAACAGGATTCAAATTGTACTTCAGACTTAATCCGGTTTATGATTTCGTTACTGATCATGAAAATGAAAATCTATCTGCTTTAATAAACAAAATTTGGGAAGACTTTTATGCAGGCCAACCATTTGCTGATACTTCTGATGAAGATAACGCTTACGATTGGGAATATCGTTTGGAATATCGTTTGGAACTATCTACAGTAAACGAAGTTATTGAAAAATCAAAGATTCAGAAGTTTGATGCATCTTTTAAAAAAGTAGAATATTTTCTTTTATTGTTTTAAAAATTTATATCAATCCTTTGTTTTAAAACCTGTTCAAGCTTAGTTCTCACCTGGCACCAAAGAGCGCTAACACGCACTAATGAGCGATAGTTATTGGCAGCGTTCACATATTACGTAATCAAGTAGAGGGTGAGGGGGGTGGGGGGGTCATCGAAATTCCTTATGCTTGATTATGGGGGAGGGGTCAAGTGGTTTGATGACATTAGCAAATCAAAAAAAATTAACAGCATATTTTATCATGAGTGTGAAAAATAACTATCTAAGGCGTTTGTATTCGCCATATTCTATATCTTGCATGTAAAATATAAAAGTAAAATATAAAACTGTAAATATTTAAAACTTTTGTAGGGTCTGGTATAATTCTTTACGGATTTTTTGGGGGTTTTTTTTGTGTGTGGGGGGGGGGGGGGTTAAGTAGATGATGACGTAATTTTGGGAGAGGGGTCAACCAAATGATTACTACTGATTACATGGGGGAGGGGGGAGTAGAAAATAGGCAAATAATGATTACGTAATATGTGAACCCTCCCATTGAGCACTAAGCATCACTGACAAATGAGCCTCTGCTTCAAGAGTTTGGAAATATTTATTTAGAAAATACAACATTTGTTTGAACCTTATTACATTCGTAGAAGAATTAGTGAAAGATTGGATCTTCAAATTTTATCCATCTCAGAAGAATATGAAGGTGGTAAGTCTTTAATACATTACAAAATAATGTGAAATTTGACTAATTTCAATCTTTTATTACAATCGTTTGTTTGTTTTGATCGATTTTAAAGGAATTGCTTGTTATGATACCTAAGGTACGCAGTTGACTGCTTATTATTTCAAATGGCTCTCATTTAACTTGTTCAAATTATTGCGCAGTTCGTTGGCGGTACATCTCCTCCAATTTTTATTTATTCGAATTATATTTTACGCAAAATCCTTACTGACTACAGATGAAGTCACGAGAAGGCAGGCGACACAGTTTTCGGAGTAAGGGTCACATAATGGTGCTTACCATGGTTGCACGTACATCTTTTTTTTTTTTAATGCCAGACCCTGTATAATGGCTTCAATTTACCATTTTAAAATACAAATGTAGCGCTGCATGATTTTCAATTTTCACATAAATAAATGGGTGGCATGGAAAACCCCTCCCTCGCCAGACTTTGTCTGCCTGCAGAACAAAATTGTATTTTGATTCCACAATAGTGGGATTTCTGCACATTTTGACTATGAAGATGATAAAATTCCTCTCATCGCCTAAAGATAGTTTTTAACTTGCTTTGGTTGTTTGAATTACTAGAAGCTGACTGTATTTATGGCATATCTTCAACTTTTGAGTTGCAAATAATTAAACATTTGTTCCACTTCCATTATATCTCACCAATCGTTTTTCTTTTTCTTGTTTTAGCGTTTAAACGTAGGGATTTTCTTTTTGTCCCTTAAGCTTAAAGATTTTAAAAGGAAATATATTTTTTTATAGATGTAGAAGAGGCACATTCTGATTTTGTCACAGTTGAACCAGAGGAAGATAGTCTTACTGCTTTTCGAGCAGTCGTTGACGAAAATTTAAGATCTAATTATTACCCACCCACGTATAAATTTTATCAAAGGTTCTTTAAAACTATGTTTGGACCAAATGGTGATAAAGAAGCTCGAACATTTTATCTAGTTGATGGTTGTTTCAATGAAAATTTCGAATATTCTATAGATATAACCATTGGGGAAAATGTGGTATTCTATAACTCCGTGTTTTATGATTTGTAAGATTTGAACCTGTAAATAATATGTTTTGTGCCGAATGATTTTGGTTTTTTGTGGAAGTTAATAGTTACGGTTGCCTGATTTGTGAAAAAATATTTTTTCCAACTGATAAAAACCACAAAATTAGTAACATTTTCAAACATCCTAATTTCAGTATAAATGATAATATTTTAAAGTATGTAGCAGTATAATTAATTTATTTTTCGCGGATTTTATCTACCAAAGGAATTTCGCGAATAAATTGCCGTCTAGTATTTTCACGGGTATTAAATATTGCGTAATGGACAACAAATAGGAAACAGTTAGTTACCTTAAAGCATTATTGATTAAGTAATTTTGATTGTTTTATTCAGACGTAGCTTTTTCCCAATTACTTGATTGGACAGAACTAATACTCTGGCTTGTCTAAGTTAGATAAAAATAAAAATAATAATTTTGGGTTAGTGTTCTTATAATAACACTCGAGGTCAAAATTCGATTCAGTCCTATCTAAAAACAAACATTCGATGCAGAATTCAAAAGTCCCTATAGAATAAATCCTTCAACTTGGTTGGAAATTTACTGTCATCAACTTATACATTTTAATTAAGGCTTTCTGTTGATAACAAAACATTGCGATGTTCGACACTTACAGAATAATGTGTAAAGTTGAATTGGAAAATTTAGTTACAGCGAATATTGAAGTAAATTTTTTAACTACATAGCGAGCTAGCCAAGAATAACATTTAACGAGCTTTAACGAGTTTTTTAGTAACTGAGTAATAAAAAGCTGAAGGAACGATTCTGAAAGTGAGGGAGACGCATTGGTTATTAATTCGTCGTCTTGTATTTCGTATTTTCGATACCAGTGGATATCAGATCATCGTTTTTTTATGGACAATGTAGCTAGTTTGCTAGCCATGTTGAAGAAGCATCCAGACAGAATTTCGCTAAATCTGGTTATTTTACCGGTTAAATGTGACATTGTTGTTGTTTCTATCCTGTGGAAATGTTTTTTATCGATAAATGTATTGTGGGTGTTAGATATATGATCATTTCCAATGCTTCTTGAAACTTGTTTTTCGTGCTTGTTTACATTTTAAGCTACCGTTTTTGTTGACAAACAAAAATTCGTAACAAATATATTTTCGCATTCCTAGTACTTAGTGACTTTATTGATACAGATTCTGGGATAGCGTAAACCTAAGAGAGCTTAAACCTTTTTTGTAGAAGGTTTACGTCACTAACTTTAATATGTCCAATGGGTATACACGCTTTTTTTATAAGAATATACTCTATAAGAATATCGAGGCTGAGAAATGGGTTAAAATTATGAATATACTAAGAATATACCCAGGCTCGACCTTTTGTTTTAGATATGAAAATTTGTGTGATGCACAAATTTTGATTAGAAGTTTAATTTCTTATACTGTATGTTTATTTTCTTGTCAGCTGACCTGTCTTTCCAACTTTGTTTAATTACTTTCCACCATTATTTAACCATCTTTAGGCATATTAAGGGCAATTAAATGCTTTCCGGCTGTAGCCATGTTAAGAATATTTTTAAGAATATTTGAGGCTGAGATTTGTCAAAAAGTTAGGAATACTGAGGCTGAAACGATAAAACACTATTTTTATAAGAAAAAAGCGTGTATTACGTTCACAATAGAAAATTAAATTTGTGAACATGATCAAGGTAAGCAAACTGTATGTCCATCACTTCGATGAAAACGTAAAGCTTTCAATTAGTCTAATTTATCTAACAAATTTTCATGTATATTTGACTGTGTATTTTGCGGTAAAAAAAACTCATGACAAATGAGGGATAAAGGATTTTGGATTTTTTCCTGAGAATTAGCTTTCTCGAATTGTTGCGTATAACCATGGTATAACGAAAAAATGAACTATGTATTGTTTCATTTTTTCAAGAAAATATGTCAGAAAAGTAAAAAACAAATATTTCACGAGAATAAAGTTTCGCGATTTATAGACATTAATTTTTTCGCCGGGCCTAATTGTTGGGATAAAAAAACACGAAATCGTAAAACGTTTTGCTAAATTTTCTACCAATAAAGTAGGTTTAATGCTTGGTCTTATAGACCACTAATAAATTCATTGTCACTTTCCAAAGGATTTCATTATGTCCTCCTTCTACTTAAGAGCACATCTTATGAAACATGTAACACATGAAATGATCCGTTATAATGCTTTGGCAATATTAGTTTTTACTGGATACTGGATAAAAAGAGTGACCGCAAACAGTTTTAGCTTTGATTGAAATAAAAACACATGCTGTCATCCTAAACATATTTGACACAATGTGCTGCTATTTTTAAAACTGTTTGCCAAGACTACCCATAAACCGCTGGTTATGTCAATACACTTAAAGAAATACCTAGCCACTTTTAGTATAGAGCATTAGAGTCATTGCTGGGTTAGCTATATGTTAGCAATTACCATTATATGGCAGCTAAACATAATATGTGTTGGTAGACTTGCAAGATGAACTGGCTTGATTTAGATAGCACAAGAAGAACGAAAGTTGGCTATGATGAAATGGATTTTGAAAAGTAAACAAAAAACAATATAGGTTGATGGCCAAAATTTCTAAATCGATTTGTTTAGGATATATGCATGGGTAAAAAAGTTATTAAATATTTCCGAAAATGTAGAAACGTACAGAAAACAAATATTTCCTAGATAGATTTCTTAGATGGAAGACACTCTGTCCAAAATGCGATTCCGTGCTTTCAATTTTTAAAAGAAATTTGGTGTACTTTGGGTTACAAAGTCATGTCTCTATGAGATTTAAAAAAGAACGAGGGTTATTATTGTGACTATGGCTGTAAAGAGAACCCAGTTTTTAAAAGAAGAAACGTAGTATACTTACATCCAGACTTCTGGTACTTCAAGTTGCAGTAGCTTCTTTTTCTAACTTGTTTAATGCAAGTTCAGAATATTCTTAGCTGTTTTTCAAAACCACCGCAAAACCTTCTTTTAGAAAAGGCGGTTTGTAAATTTTTATTTTATACATAATAAATTTACCTTTGCTTACACGTTAGGGTTTCTACGCGATTAATTTTTTCCGATTAAGAGATCAAATTTTTGAAAACTAGGATATATGTAACGCAACTTCATGTCCACAGAAGTTCTGGCTTCAGCATAAAAATATTACATTTAGCCTGTTTTTGGCATTAACGAACTATAACTCTGTGATGAAGAAAGTAAATTTAATACAAAATGTAATGCCATTTTTAATGAAGATTTTTAATATACTCTGGTCTGCAAAATAACACAAGGCCTACGAAATCATCCTGAAAACCACATAAGTTTAAAAATACTATATATGTTGCCCGGACTTATTAGCAGGTTAAGATGTTAAACAAAAGGAGTATACCCCTCTATTGTTTTTGTTTTAGAAACTAAAAATGTATATATAGAATTCTAACAGCAAGATATGTCTACTTTCGCTGACCTTGTCGACGATGTCTTAGTTCAATTATTTCAATACTTTAATTTGCGAGAAATACCGAAATTGATGGTGGTCTGTAAACATTGGAAATTGGTCATAGATTCGAACGAAGCCATCTGGAAGAAATGCATTCCGCAATTGATATCTGTTCATTTATCAGAATCCGAAAGTTATAAGTTAACTTTGAAGATAATGTTTCAAAGTTCCATAAAAATTGGTGCGGAAAGATGGTTTCCAAACCCGTATCCATTATTAAACTTAAGAAGAGAATTAATAGATTTTTGTAACCAGTGGGGATTTGGTGGAAAAGAACCAACAGATGCAGGATTTACATTGTATGTCAGATTGAACCCAATCTATGACTTTATCAATGGACATGAAGATGTTGAATTGGTTGACATTATTGAAAAACTTTGGAGTAGATTTGGTGATCGAGAAGATGACCAATTCGACCTTAAGAGTGTAGATGACGTCGTCAGACACTCAAATGAAGTAGATTTTTCAAGACTCCTAGAGGTACTGACAATGCTTGTTATTTTTAAGCGTTTTGTTACTCAGGATTGCCACACCTCCGTAAAACTCCTCAATTCTCCACTAAAAGTATATTGTTTAACAACGTTTTCAAATCTTCTTAATTTTATTTTGGTAGAATATGGTGAAATAGATAGAAATGCTACATGGTTACAGCAAAAATGTATTCTTTACTGATTATCTTTACAATCTCAATTTCTGTGGAAAAATATGAAAAGGTTCTCAAATCTACATTCTTTTATAACAATATCATCGTCGTCTTAAAAAGACTGAAAATTCTCATCAAACATCCTCAATTCTCATCAAATCCAGTATACCACTCCAGAGTGAGCGGAAGGAACCTGTTGAGCTTTACTTCTTAGGCAAATAGAACACGGATAATTTAATCTGTTGGCAAATGAGACCAATTTAATGATCTGTGCAATAATGAGCAGTTGAAAAAAACAGTAATAAAAACTTTTTTTCCCAGACTTTGCAAAGTACATTCGAGCCAAGTTATATCAAGGGTGATGAAGATGATGATGACGATGAGAAGATTTGTGATCGATTGGATCTTAGCGAATTTTCAATAGATGGTGAATATGATGGTAGGTATTTAAATGTAATGCATAAAGTTTTATATTTTAATTCCGGCACTGCATAGTTCCGGTCCTTTGTAAATGCTAAGTAGTAAACAAGAATAGCAAACGAGAATAGCAAAACAAAAACAAAAAGACGTTTAGTGTAATTAAAAATGTATTTATTAAACACCGCAAGATGGATACATTTAAAAAGAAAATGTTTAAAAGTAAAACTGATATAATACCGTAGTACTAAAATTTTCGCCATTTAACCATATTTTTGAAAAATTCGTCAAAAAAAAATTGTTTTTTTATTTAAAAACCGTGATACAGTTTTATTTCCAAAACTGTATCTTTACTATTATTTACTATTATATTATTTCTTTACCATTTGCGCAAGCTCTGTCAAACTATCATAAATTAAAAAAGCAATACAAATTGTGCAGAGGAAGAAAACTTAATTTAGTTTTGTGATTCACATTCTTAAAGGTTTGAGGTGGTTTGAGAGATCTTTAGTATTTTATTTCGTAAATTTTCATGTTTTTCAATGCTGTACTGTTTTCACATTGCATATTTTGTGTGAATGTGCATATATTTATCGGATTCTCAGGTTCGAAATAGCCTTTCCTCATTTTTTGTTTACAAATTTTAGGGGTTTCGTGCAGTCACACATGTTAGTACTGATATGAGCTTTTTGCAGTTCAGGGATTTAGTTAATATTGTACATAATTTGTATTATTTTTATTACAGACAAGGATACATCCCCTGAAACATTCGAAGTGGTGGCGGAGGATAAAGGGCACTGGTGTGAGGAAGCTGTTATTAACTTGAGAAGAAATTATAGACCTCCTTGTATAGGTTTATACCAGATAGTTATGAAGGCTATGTTAGGACCACATGGTGAAGAAATAGCCAGAGTATATAGTTTAAATGAGGGATGTTTTAACGAAAATTTCGAATACGCTAAGCAACTTATCATTGGGAAATATGCTGCATTTTCTATCTCAAAGTTTTACGATCTTTGAATAGTTACTTTGTTGGCTTATTACAACATAAATTTATACTTTTTAAGAGAAGTTGTCCTCTAATTTTTGTTATGTGTTTTGTTATATATATGTTTGCATTTAGTGGTCTTTTTACCAATACTTAGTTGTGTTTATCATTTTTACTCAAGATATCCTTTCTTTATTATTATTATTATTATTTAAAAATCTTTAAAGAGGATATACAATTTAGTTCTTTTACAAAAATTACAGCTATCAATTCGTTTATTCATATTTTATATTTTCGTAATGCATTTTCTACTTTGTTATTATCGTTGATGCATCTTACGCTGACAACATTTGAATTCATAGAAGGAAAATAGCATTTATTATAAATAAACTGATAGAAAAAGTGCAAATGTCAATCTTTGTGTGTTTATATATATCATTTATCAAGCACAGCTGCAGTTTATATTTGTACATGCAGTGTCTTAGTAGGAACTGTACATGCCATTGAGAGTTATCAATTAGGAAGATATTTCGTGTGTTATACAATGTTAGTTGAAAATGTGGAAATTGCTAAATGAAGTACAAGTGGTGATGATGTATTCGCTTGGACTATTAGACACATACTGCCTTCCCTTTGTTTTAATATGCTACTCTACAACCTCTGTAGTATATAAGGTTAGCTACAATACTTGGTTGTGCATTTGTTATTTACGACCTCAATTTCAAGGAAGTTTTTACTAAAAAATTAGACTTAACTTTGGTAGGTAGATAAAAAAACGTCTATTTTTAACATTTTCTAAGAAAACCTTACATACAAGTGAAGTTAAGAAATTCTTAACTTCACTTGTATGTAAGGTTTGTTTTTGTTTTTTACGTTAGCACGTGCCAATATGATTTCTTTAAAAATGTTATTATGAAGTATTATGAATTCTACATGGAGTGTGTCGCCATATGTTACACAATGTTTATTTTAACCATTAATATATCACCACTGCTTAAATACGAAATATAGAACGTTATATTTCATGTAATTAGAATATCACAGTGAGATTTCAATTTCAAAACAATAACTCTATTGTGTAGAACGATAATGAAATACGAATAATGACAATCCTTGTTAGAATTTTGGTATAACAGCGTGTATTTATAAGAGAACATAAACGTAACACCTTCACCTGTCACAGACACATGGACAGATTCTACATAGATTATATGACAATCTTTTACTTAATATTTATATTAGCTTTCTTTCATATTTATATTTTGTTAACTACTACTTAAATACAAAACTATACAAAACATAGAACATTCGTGTAACTCGATATGAATGATGTCTGTGACATATGACAAATCATAATCATGCGATGATTAGGTGATGACTGTCACCATTGAATTATTGTCAATATCTTTTATTAAAGATTTATAAAAAATTTCCATATTTGAAAATTTAAAGGTATTTTAATTTGATATTTTGAAGGTTTAATTTTATATATTTTATACATTTTTCTTTAGAGGATACAATTTTTTTATTAAAACAACTTTCGGCCTAAATGGACGTTAATTTTTCCATAATTTCGTTTTAATATGGTTTAAAATTAGTTACTAGACGTTTCAAGAAGCTCCTTTTACCTGTTCTAGGGTCATTACTAAAACTATGCTATGTAGCGAACTGTCGTTTCATCCCAAGATAGAAATAATTATACGCTTATGCCCATATAAATTTTTAGGCTAATGTAATAATGAAAGATGAGGAGAATTATAGATCTTCATGATGATGCTTTGATTGCAATATTTCAGTTTTTTAAATTGAAAGAACTTCCAACATTGTTACAAGTTTGCAAACATTGGAGAGATGTTATAGATTCTTGTAATGATGTATGGAGGAAGTTTATTCCCAAATGTAAAGGTTTTACACCTCCAAACGCCAAAACATCAAAACACGCTTTACGTAAAATCAGAAGAAAATGTTTTTTAATTGGTGAAGAAATGTGGTATCCGGATCCGGATCCACAGTTGGTTGCAAGGAATAAAATGATCCGGTATTGTGATCAATTGGGCTTTGGCATCAAAAAGCTTAAGCGAACAGGATTCAAATTGTACTTCAGACTTAATCCGGTTTATGATTTCGTTACTGATCATGAAAATGAAAATCTATCTGCTTTAATAAACAAAATTTGGGAAGACTTTTATGCAGGCCAACCATTTGCTGATACTTCTGATGAAGATAACGCTTACGATTGGGAATATCGTTTGGAATATCGTTTGGAACTATCTACAGTAAACGAAGTTATTGAAAAATCAAAGATTCAGAAGTTTGATGCATCTTTTAAAAAAGTAGAATATTTTCTTTTATTGTTTTAAAAATTTATATCAATCCTTTGTTTTAAAACCTGTTCAAGCTTAGTTCTCACCTGGCACCAAAGAGCGCTAACACGCACTAATGAGCGATAGTTATTGGCAGCGTTCACATATTACGTAATCAAGTAGAGGGTGAGGGGGGTGGGGGGGTCATTGAAATTCCTTATGCTTGATTATGGGGGAGGGGTCAAGTGGTTTGATGACATTAGCAAATCAAAAAAAATTAACAGCATATTTTATCATGAGTGTGAAAAATAACTATCTAAGGCGTTTGTATTCGCCATATTCTATATCTTGCATGTAAAATATAAAAGTAAAATATAAAACTGTAAATATTTAAAACTTTTGTAGGGTCTGGTATAATTCTTTACGGATTTTTTGGGGGTTTTTTTTGTGGGGGGGGGGGGGGGGGGTTAAGTAGATGATGACGTAATTTTGGGAGAGGGGTCAACCAAATGATTACGACTGATTACATGGGGGAGGGGGGAGTAGAAAATAGGCAAATAATGATTACGTAATATGTGAACCCTCCCATTGAGCACTAAGCATCACTGACAAATGAGCCTCTGCTTCAAGAGTTTGGAAATATTTATTTAGAAAATACAACATTTGTTTGAACCTTATTACATTCGTAGAAGAATTAGTGAAAAATAAATGGGTGGCATGGAAAACCCCTCCCTCGCCAGACTTTGTCTGCCTGCGGAACAAAATTGTATTTTGATTCCACAATAGTGGGATTTCTGCACATTTTGTCTATGAAGATGATAAAATTCCTCTCATCGCCTAAAGACAGTTTTTAACTTGCTTTGGTTGTTTGAATTACTAGAAGCTGACTGTATTTATGGCATATCTTCAACTTTTGAGTTGCAAATAATTAAACATTTGTTCCACTTCCATTATATCTCACCAATCGTTTTTCTTTTTCTTGTTTTAGCGTTTAAACGTAGGGATTTTCTTTTTGTCCCTTAAGCTTAAAGATTTTAAAAGGAAATATATTTTTTTATAGATGTAGAAGAGGCACATTCTGATTTTGTCACAGTTGAACCAGAGGAAGATAGTCTTACTGCTTTTCGAGCAGTCGTTGACGAAAATTTAAGATCTAATTATTACCCACCCACGTATAAATTTTATCAAAGGTTCTTTAAAACTAGGTTTGGACCAAATGGTGATAAAGAAGCTCGAACATTTTATCTAGTTGATGGTTGTTTCAATGAAAATTTCGAATATTCTATAGATATAACCATTGGGGAAAATGTGGTATTCTATAACTCCGTGTTTTATGATTTGTAAGATTTGAACCTGTAAATAATATGTTTTGTGCCGAATGATTTTGGTTTTCTGTGGAAGTTAATAGTTACGGTTGCCTGATTTGTGAAAAAATATTTTTTCCAACTGATAAAAGCCACAAAATTAGTAACATTTTAAAACATCCTAACTTCAGTATAAATGATAATATTTTAAAGTATATAGCAGTAAAATTAATTTATTTTTCGCGGATTTTATCTACCAAAGGAATTTCGCGAATAAATTGCCGTCTAGTATTTTCACGGGTATTAAATATTGCGTAATGGACAACAAATAGGAAACAGTTAGTTACCTTAAAGCATTATTGATTAAGTAATTTTGATTGTTTTATTCAGACGTAGCTTTTTCCCAATTACTTGATTGGACAGAACTAATACTCTGGCTTGTCTAAGTTAGATAAAAATAAAAAATAAAATTTTGGGTTAGTGTTCTTATAATAACACTCGAGGTCAAAATTCGATTCAGTCCTATCTAAAAACAAACATTCGATGCAGAATTCAAAAGTCCCTATAGAATAAATCCTTCAACTTGGTTGGAAATTTACTGTCATCAACTTATACATTTTAATTAAGGCTTTCTGTTGATAACAAAACATTGCGATGTTCGACACTTACAGAATAATGTGTAAAGTTGAATTGGAAAATTTAGTTACAGCGAATATTGAAGTAAATTTTTTAACTACATAGCTAGCTAGCCAAGAATAACATTTAACGAGCTTTAACGAGTTTTTTAGTAACTGAGTAATAAAAAGCTGAAGGAACGATTCTGAAAGTGAGGGAGACGCATTGGTTATTAATTCGTCGTCTTGTATTTCGTATTTTCGATACCAGTGGATATCAGATCATCGTTTTTTTATGGACAATGTAGCTAGTTTGCTAGCCATGTTGAAGAAGCATCCAGACAGAATTTCGCTAAATCTGGTTATTTTACCGGTTAAATGTGACATTGTTGTTGTTTCTATCCTGTGGAAATGTTTTTTATCGATAAATGTATTGTGGGTGTTAGATATATGATCATTTCCAATGCTTCTTGAAACTTGTTTTTCGTGCTTGTTTACATTTTAAGCTACCGTTTTTGTTGACAAACAAAAATTCGTAACAAATATATTTTCGCATTCCTAGTACTTAGTGACTTTATTGATACAGATTCTGGGATAGCGTAAACCTAAGAGAGCTTAAACCTTTTTTGTAGAAGGTTTACGTCACTAACTTTAATATGTCCAATGGGTATACACGCTTTTTTTATAAGAATATACTCTATAAGAATATCGAGGCTGAGAAGTGGGTTAAAATTATGAATATCCTAAGAATATACCCAGGCTCGACCTTTTGTTTTAGATATGAAAATTTGTGTGATGCACAAAATTTTGATTAGAAGTTTAATTTCTTATACTGTATGTTTATTTTCTTGTCAGCTGACCTGTCTTTCCAACTTTGTTTAATTACTTTCCACCATTATTTAACCATCTTTAGGCATATTAAGGGCAATTAAATGCTTTCCGGCTGTAGCCATGTTAAGAATATTTTTAAGAATATTTGAGGCTGAGATTTGTCAAAAAGTTAAGAATACTGAGGCTGAAACGATAAAACACTATTTTTATAAATAAAAAGCGTGTATTACGTTCACAATAGAAAATTAAATTTGTGAACATGATCAAGGTAAGCAAACTGTATGTCCATTACTTCGATGAAAACGTAAAGCTTTCAATTAGTCTAATTTATCTAACAAATTTTCATGTATATTTGACTGTGTATTTTGCGGTAAAAAAAACTCATGACAAATGAGGGATAAAGGATTTTGGATTTTATCCTGAGAATTAGCTTTCTCGAATTGTTGCGTATAACCATGGTATAACGAAAAAATGAACTATGTATTGTTTCATTTTTTCAAGAAAATATGTCAGAAAAGTAAAAAACAAATATTTCACGGGATAAAGTTTCGCGATTTATAGACATTAATTTTTTCGCCGGTCCTAATTGTTGGGATAAAAAAACACGAAATCGTAAAACGTTTTGCTAAATTTTCTACCAATAAAGTAGGTTTAATGCTTGGTCTTATAGACCACTAATAAATTCATTGTCACTTTCCAAAGGATTTCATTATGTCCTCCTTCTACTTAAGAGCACATCTTATGAAACATGTAACACATGAAATGATCCGTTATAATGCTTTGGCAATATTAGTTTTTACTGGATACTGGATAAAAAGAGTGACCGCAAACAGTTTTAGCTTTGATTGAAATAAAAACACATGCTGTCATCCTAAACATATTTGACACAATGTGCTGCTATTTTTAAAACTGTTTGCCAAGACTACCCATAAACCGCTGGTTATGTCAATACACTCAAAGAAATACCTAGCCACTTTTAGTATAGAGCATTAGAGTCATTGCTGGGTTAGCTATATGTTAGCAATTACCATTATATGGCAGCTAAACATAATATGTGTTGGTAGACTTGCAAGATGAACTGGCTTGATTTAGATAGCACAAGAAGAACGAAAGTTAGCTATGATGAAATGGATTTTGAAAAGTAAACAAAAAACAATATAGGTTGATGGCCAAAATTTCTAAATCGATTTGTTTAGGATATATGCATGGGTAAAAATGTTATTAAATATTTCCGAAAATGTAGAAACGTACAGAAAACAAATATTTCCTAGATAGATTTCTTAGATGGAAGACACTCTGTCCAAAATGCGATTCCGTGCTTTCAATTTTTAAAAGAAATTTGGTGTACTTTGGCTTACAAAGTCATGTCTCTATGAGATTTAAAAAAGAACGAGGGTTATTATTGTGACTATGGCTGCAAAGAGAACCCAGTTTTTAAAAGAAGAAACGTAGTATACTTACATCCAGACTTCTGGTACTTCAAGTTGCAGTAGCTTCTTTTTCTAACTTGTTTAATGCAAGTTCAGAATATTCTTAGCTGTTTTTCAAAACCACTGCAAAACCTTCTTTTAGAAAGGCGGTTTTGTAAATTTTTATTTTATACATAATAAATTTACCTTTGCTTACACGTTAGGGTTTCTACGCGATTAATTTTTTTCCGATTAAGAGATCAAATTTTTGAAAACTAGGATATATGTAACGCAACTTCATGTCCACAGAAGTTCTGGCTTCAGCATAAAAATATTACATTTAGCCTGTTTTTGGCATTAACGAACTATAACTCTGTGATGAAGAAAGTAAATTTAATACAAAATGTAATGCCATTTTTAATGAAGATTTTTAATATACTCTGGTCTGCAAAATAACACAAGGCCTACGAAATCATCCTGAAAACCACATAAGTTTGAAAATACTATATATGTTGCCCGGACTTATTAGCAGGTTAAGGTGTTAAACAAAAGGAGTATACCCCTCTATTGTTTTTGTTTTAGAAACTAAAAATGTATCTATAGAATTCTAACAGCAAGATATGTCTACTTTCGCTGACCTTGTCGACGATGTCTTAGTTCAATTATTTCAATACTTTAATTTGCGAGAAATACCGAAATTGATGGTGGTCTGTAAACATTGGAAATTGGTCATAGATTCGAACGAAGCCATCTGGAAGAAATGCATTCCGCAATTGATATCTGTTCATTTATCAGAATCCGAAAGTTATAAGTTAACTTTGAAGATAATGTTTCAAACTTCCATAAAAGTTGGTGCGGAAAGATGGTTTCCAAACCCGTATCCATTATTAAACTTAAGAAGAGAATTAATAGATTTTTGTAACCAGTGGGGATTTGGTGGAAAAGAACCAACAGATGCAGGATTTACATTGTATGTCAGATTGAACCCAATCTATGACTTTATCAATGGACATGAAGATGTTGAATTGGTTGACATTATTGAAAAACTTTGGAGTAGATTTGGTGATCGAGAAGATGACCAATACGACCTTAAGAGTGTAGATGACGTCGTCAGACGCTCAAATGAAGTAGATTTTTCAAGACTCCTAGAGGTACTGACAATGCTTGTTATTTTTAAGCGTTTTGTTACTCAGGATTGCCACACCTCCGTAAAACTCCTCAATTCTCCACTAAAAGTATATTGTTTAACAACGTTTTCAAATCTTCTTAATTTTATTTAGGTAGAATAATTATGGTGAAATACATAGAAATGCTACATGGTTACAGCAAAAATGTATTCTTTACTGATTATCTTTACAATCTCAATTTCTGTGGAAAAAAATGAAAATGTTCTCAAATCTAAATTCGTCGTCTTAAAAAGACTGAAAATTCTCATCAAACATCCTCAATTCTCATCAAATCCAGTATACCACTCCAGAGTGAGCGGAAGGAACCTGTTGAGCTTTACTTCTTAGGCAAATAGAACACGGATAATTTAATCTGTTGGCAAATGAGACCAATTTAATGATCTGCGCAAAAATGAGCAGTTGAAAAAAACATTAATAAAAACTTTTTTCCCAGACTTTGCAAAGTACATTCGAGCCAAGTTATATCAAGGGTGATGAAGATGATGATGACGATGACGATGAGAAGATTTGTGATCGATTGGATCTTAGCGAATTTTCAATACACGGTGAATATGATGGTAGGTGTTGAAATGTAATGCGAAGAAGTTATGTATTTCAATTTTTGCACTGCATTGTTCTGGCCCTTTGTAAATGCTAAGTAGAATCTTTTAGCTAGCTACAATCCTGTTCAAAAAATTATTTGAATATGTGCTAAATTTTGAAGATCATACCCACAAGCCTATCCTCATTTTTTGTTTACAAAGTGTTTCGTGCAGTCACACATATTCGTACTGATGTGAGGCTCTTGCAATTCAGGTATTCAGTTGTTTTTGTACATATTTTGTATTATTATTATTATTATTATTATTATTACAGACAAGGATACATCCCCAGAAACATTCGAAGTGGTGGCGGAGGATAAAGGGAACTGTTGTGAGGAAGATGTTATTAATTTGAGAAGAAATTACAGACCTCCTTGTTTGGGTTTGTACCAGTTAGTTATGAAGGCTATGTTAGGACCACATGGTGAAGAAACAGCCAGAAGATATTATTTAAATGTGGGATGTTTTAACGAAAATTACGAATACGCTAAGCAACTTATCATTGGGGAAAATGCTGCATTTTCTATTTCACAGTTTTACGATCTTTGAATAGTTACTTTGTTGGCTTATAACCACAAATTTATACTTTTTAAGAGAAGCTGTCGTGTAATTTTGTTTTGTGTTTTTTTATATATATGTATGCATTTAGTGGTCTTTTTACCAGTACTTAATTGTGTTGTGTTTTTCATTTTTACTCAAGATATATGGGAGGATCATTTTCGTTTCTTTATTGTTATTATTATTTAAAAATATTTAAAGAGGATATACAATTTAGTTGTTTTACAAAAATTACAGCTATCAATTCGTTTATTTATATTTTATATTTTCGTAATGCATTTTTCTACTTTATCATTATCGTTGATGCATCTTACCCTGACAACATTTGAAGCCATAGAAGAAAAATAGCATTTTGTATAAATAAACTGATGGAAAAAGTGATAATGTCAATCCTTGTGTGTTTATGTGTAATATTTATCGTGCACAGTTATAGTTCATATTCGAAGAAATGTACATGCAGTGTCTTAGTAGGAACCATACATGCCATTGAGGGCTATCAATTAGGAAGATATTTCGTGTATTATGCAATGTTAGTTAAAAATTTGGGAATTGCCAGGTGAAGTGCAAGTCGCGATGATGTATTTGCTTGGACTATTAGAAATATGCTGCCTACCCTTTACAATACTTGGTTGTGCATTTGTTATTTACGACCTCAATGTCAAGGAAGTTTTTACTAAAAAATTAGGCTTTACATTATGTAGGTAGATAATAAAACGTCTAATTTTTTTTAAATCACACAAACGTAATTTATTTCTTTATTTTTTCTGTACAATGGTGACTTCTTCTTGATTTATCGCGTTTTAACTTCACTTGTATGAAGGTTGGCTTGTTTTTGTTTACATTATCATGTGCCAATATGATTTCACTGACGGGTTAAAAGGAGTCATTTTGAGAAACTTAAGGGAGTCATTTAAGAGTGCTTGTGGCGACTCCCAGAAGGCGTCATTTTGACTCCCTTACGCGTTTATTTTTTGACTCCCTTTTAGTTATCAATTTCAGAAATGACTCCCTTTTGGTTCTCACGGAAGCAACAAAAAAATGACTCCCTTAAGCGTTTCTTTTTTTTATTGACCCTCTTAAGGGTGTCATATTGACACTCATTAGGTTATCATTCTTAAACGATTTGACTCCCCTACGCGTTTCATTTTTTACTCCCTTTAGGTTATCAATCTCCGAAATTACATTTGTTTTTTCGTATTCTCTCAAGGGTGATATATTGACGTTCATTAGTTTCTTTCACATTCTCATGTGATGGGGATATACAAGAAAGATATCAAATTTTTAGTAAAAATGGTAAAGGTTTAGTTTGAAAATAATGTATTAATTTAAATATACAATATTGATAAAAATTACTGAAAAGTATTAGTGAAAATATAATATATAATATATATATATATAACAATGTTAACTTTATGAAAAATAAATAACAATGAACAGATAAATAATATTGTTAACTTATAAAAAATAAATATACTACTAATCGGATTAAAACATGGAGACGTGTTTAAGAGATTTTGAGCAGTTTCGTCAGTCGCATTCTAATCAACCAACACACAGATTTCGAACTGATCCGCATGAATGATCCGCCTAGTGAAAAAACGGTTTAAAAAATACTCTGTGGGTAAAATATATACAAAAATCTAGTAATTCTTTTTATAACTGTATGAAACATTTCACTTTTTCTCAACTTTTTATAGGTGCTCTAGGGTAAAATATATACAAAAATCTAATAAACCAGTAAGAAAAAAGTGAGTAAACGACGTAAGTTAGACTGAATCAGGAAACACAGATGGGACCAAGAGCTTAATAAAATACTTCAAATATTAAACAAGTGCATAGCAAGAGAATCACAAATTGTTCTTTGGTCAATTCCGACAATTCCTACAAAAACAAATGTCAATCTAGTACCAATAGGTTTTTTAAATATTTCATGCAAAAATTGTCTATAACATAAACGAAAATGAGGCTCAAAAAGCCAAAAATGTAAGGAATTGTTAATACAAGGCTCAAAACTCATTATCTTTCTAACCTGTTCCAATGATAAGTCAGTGCTAAAAAGTACCTATAATAAAAACGATTTCGAAAATAAAAAAATGTACTCACTTTTTATAAGTTTCGTAAGTTATTACAAGTGACGGGTTATAAGATATATATAGAAATGTATAAATTAGGGGTTAATAAATTAAATATACTAAAAAATTAATGTTTTCTACAGAGATTCCCTTGTAACACACCCGCCACTGTCTTTCCGATCAGGAGCTTTTTACAACTGTAAGTTATGTAGGGTTGGCCAAAACTCAGAAACTTGTTTGTTATTGCATAGCAATTCCATCAAAATTATATTGTCCTTATACAAACCATAGCAATATGGAAAAAATAGATTACAACTTAAAGTCAAAAGAACAATAACTTCTGTGAATATTGCTTTATGCTTGGATACATGTTCATTTGACACTTTTGCAGCCACAACAATATCCAATGATTTTATGATCCCAGGCTTAATGGTACCGAACTGACCGACCCAATCAATATGTCACCATCATACTTAAAGTTATCCTCCCCAAATCTTGGAATACTATGGAGATTCACAACGATGTACTCCTGACTTTGAGTAACATTAGTTTGAATTTTGCCTGCAGTAGCAGTGACGGTTGTACATTTAAAAACTGATGTCTGCAATTGTTTCATTTTTATTTGTTGGTAGTGCTTTAGTTTTTACTTTAAACTTAGTTTGTAATTTTTCAATTGTGTTCTCTTTCTCTGCCAAAAGTGATGTCTTTAGTACTTCTTTCTCCGTTGCCGATTTATCTTTCTTTTTCCAAGTTCACTGCGTCAATGAAATCTAAGAGATATATATTTAACAAGCATAATGAGCAATTTTGAAAACTATTGGACTTTTCCCAGCCAATACATAGCTATATATATATATATATATAGCTTTAAAAAAGGATTCCATCAGTAATACTTCATGGCTTAAATTATTTAACAAAAAAATAAAAATATATATAGCTACAGCTCCTCCCATAGCTTTCGATCACTTGCTTAGTTTCTATATTAGTTAACGACTATATGATGGTCTCCCGCCTTTTTTTAAATTATTAGCTGCTTGTATGTCTTTGCTTGTTGATGGCAATAAATTTTCACTTCCTTACTTAAGTCAAACTGAAACACATGCTATAAGCATGCTGGTCTGGACACATATGTCAGAAGTTTTCTTTAAAAAAAGTAAATATTAGTAAATATTAGCTACATTAGTTAGTTTATGCAGCTTTAAAAAACTAAATGGGTAGCTAGCTAGCTAGCTATAGCTAAATAAATTCACAGGGCTCTACTTAAAAACATTAAAGGGTCAGGCTCCTTGAAAGTTAAGAAACATGCATCTTATAAAAAAACTATACTGTGTACTATATGCAATGAAAGTTAAAAATAAACAAGCTGATACTTACTTTTTCCCAGTAAAAGATTCATTGCACGCAAAAGTCTCGGCTTCCATCATCGTTTTTCGAATAAAACTGAATCCCATCTGAGAACGCGCCAAAAGCTGAATGCTAGGCGGCATGCACGCACGTACCTCAAATGTTTGTGATAATAAAATTATTGATAATGTTATAAGAAACTGACCAGGCAAAAATATCGATCAATCAATCAATCAATTTATTTATTTTTTTCAATCGGCGAGCAATGCATTGACAGGGGGTCAAAATAAGAAATAGTTGCAAATGTTTATAACGTATAAAAGATTAATTAACATTATAATAATTTAACGCACGGTATATCATTAAAATTTATATTTTTAAAGACTTGTTGAAATTTACTCCCAGTTCAATAATTTAATTTGAATAATTTAACCCCCAGTCTTTTTTAGCACTAGTGGTCTCGTCCCCGCGCGCAGAATAAATTTATTATGTAGATTTCAACTTTAGAGTTGATTCAGTTGTCATATAAGATATCTATAAGTGCAAAAAATGGTTCATAGTTGTAATATCCACATAACTCTCCTCTACAATATTAGGTAAAAAAATATATTTCGACACGGGTTCTAAGGTTTTCACAAATTCGTCTCATCAACGGCTTTAGCGAGACCCCATTAAACCGCGTCAAACTAGTACGTATCAAAAACGTCTAAAAATGGTCTTGTAAAAAAACGTCTGAAGAAAGACATATATTGTACGTCTTGATTAGGTCAGAAGACGTGTACCTGAAAAAGACCAATTTTAGACGTCTTAAAGACGTCTGGTGCTCACTGGGTTTTACGCCTGCCAATAGTTCCAAATTGTCCAAGGAGAAGTAAAACTCCTTTTTGTAGTTTAAATACATTAGCATTTGATTATGTGTAGACATTGACTTACATACATTGACACGGTTTTTTGATGAGATATATACACATTTTTTTTATAAGAAACATACTTTTTTGGTTCAGTTGCGAGTCAACAATTAAAAGTACCCCATAATATTACCCTTGTATTTGTTAAAACACGTATGTAATTTGATGTTACTACAACAAAACATTGTACAATTTTTTTTCGGGTTCTTATTGTTGATTGTTGAACAGTCAAGAAAATTCCGAGTAGTAATTTAATTCTCCCTGATGGCATGATTACTTAATTCTTCTTGATTGAATGAAAAATTTTCTTGTCTGCAAAGAGAGTAGAACCCTATTTAAACATTTGCCGCGGCAAGGAACGGAAAGCTTTCAAAACAAGAACAGAATAATTATATACTCCATTTAAGTGATACCCAGATAACAGGAATAGAAGCAATCCTATTTTAATAATAATTCCATTCTTCTTTTGCACAACTTGTGAATGTCTTGCAACAACATTTTAATAGAGATTTAAGTATGCGTCGAAACAGGGCAGGAAAATGTTAGGGGGAAAAGGAAAATGAATCTTCAGCTAATTGCACATAAGGGTCTAATTTCGTGGGGTCTAACTTTCACGCTTTTCATCAAAAATCTTGAAAGAGCGCAAGTTCACCCAACATCTGTCATTGAACACACATTGCATTATTGTACGCACAACAAATCAACTTGAACGCACATCAAATCATGGAACGCACATCGAATCATTGAACGCACAACAAATCAATTTGAACGCACATCGAATCATTGAACGCACATCAAATCATTGAACGCACAACAAATCAATTTGAACGCATATTTTGAGGGGAGAATGTAAACCTTCATGCGCTTTTCTGTTTCAGTACTATAAATACTCCCTAAAGGAGTCATTTTTTTTCCGCCGAAGGGAGTCATTTCGCTCAAAATATAAAAGCTCTTCATCAAAAGTAAAAAAAATCCTATAAGGGAGTCATTTTATCAGCAATTTTACGCCTAAGGGAGTCAAATAAAAATGACACCCTAAAGAGCGTCGCAATGACTCCCCTATTATTTTCAGTGTTCTTTAAAAAATGTTAATAGTATAGTATTATGAATTCTACATGAAGTGTGTTACAATGTTGTATACAATGTTTATATTACGTGTCTTTCAAATTAAAATTTTGATGAAACCACTGTTATGAAAGCACTGCTTAAATATAAAAATATAGAACGTTATATGTCATGTAATTAGAATATCACAGTGAGATTTCAATTTCAAAACAATAACTCTATTGTGTAGAACAATAGAGAAATAAGAATAATGACAATCCTTGTTAGAATTTTGGTATATGGGCGTGTATTTCTAAGAGAATATAAACGTATCACCTTCACCTGTCACAGACACATGGAAAGATTCTACATAGATTATATGACAATCTTTTACTTAATATTTATATTAGCTTTTTTTCATATTTATATTTTGTTAACTACTACTTAAATACAAAACTATACAAAATATAGAACATTCGTGTAACTCGGTGCGAATGATGTCTGTGACATAATGACAAATTATAATCATGCGATGATTAGGTGATGACTGTCACCATTGAATTATTGTCAATATCTTTTATTAAAGATTTATAAAAAAATTCCATATTTGAAAATTTAAAGGTATTTTAATTTGATATTTTGAAGGTTTAATTTTATATATTTTATATATTTTTCTTTAGAGGATACAATTTTTTTATTAAAACAACTTTCGGCCTAAATGGACGTTAATTTTTCCATAATTTCGTTTTAATATGGTTTAAAATTAGTTACTACACGTTTCAAGAAGCTCCTTTTACCTGTTCTAGGGTCATTACTAAAACTATGCTATGTAGCGAACTGTCGTTTCATCCCAAGATAGAAATAATTATACGCTTATGCCCATATAAATTTTTAGGCTAATGTAATAATGAAAGATGAGGAGAATTATAGATCTTCATGATGATGCTTTGATTGCAATATTTCAGTTTTTTAAATTGAAAGAACTTCCAACATTGTTACAAGTTTGCAAACATTGGAGAGATGTTATAGATTCTTGTAATGATGTATGGAGGAAGTTTATTCCCAAATGTAAAGGTTTTACACCTCCAAACGCCAAAACATCAAAACACGCTTTACGTAAAATCAGAAGAAAATGTTTTTTAATTGGTGAAGAAATGTGGTATCCGGATCCGGATCCACAGTTGGTTGCAAGGAATAAAATGATCCGGTATTGTGATCAATGGGGCTTTGGCATCAAAAAAGCTTAAGCGAACAGGATTCAAATTGTACTTCAGACTTAATCCGGTTTATGATTTCGTTACTGATCATGAAAATGAAAATCTATCTGCTTTAATAAACAAAATTTGGGAAGACTTTTATGCAGGCCAACCATTTGCTGATACTTCTGATGAAGATAACGCTTACGATTGGGAATATCGTTTGGAATATCGTTTGGAACTATCTACAGTAAACGAAGTTATTGAAAAATCAAAGATTCAGAAGTTTGATGCATCTTTTAAAAAAGTAGAATATTTTCTTTTATTGTTTTAAAAATTTATATCAATCCTTTGTTTTAAAACCTGTTCAAGCTTAGTTCTCACCTGGCACCAAAGAGCGCTAACACGCACTAATGAGCGATAGTTATTGGCAGCGTTCACATATTACGTAATCAAGTAGAGGGTGAGGGGGGTGGGGGGGTCATCGAAATTCCTTATGCTTGATTATGGGGGAGGGGTCAAGTGGTTTGATGACATTAGCAAATCAAAAAAAATTAACAGCATATTTTATCATGAGTGTGAAAAATAACTATCTAAGGCGTTTGTATTCGCCATATTCTATATCTTGCATGTAAAATATAAAAGTAGAATATAAAACTGTAAATATTTAAAACTTTTGTAGGGTCTGGTATAATTCTTCACGGATTTGTTTGGGGTTTTTTTTTGTGGGGGGGGGGGTTTAAGTAGATGATGACGTAATTTTGGGAGAGGGGTCAACCAAATGATTACGACTGATTACATGGGGAGGGGGGAGTAGAAAATAGGCAAATAATGATTACGTAATATGTGAACGCTCCCATTGAGCACTAAGCATCACTGAGAAATGAGCCTCTGCTTCAAGAGTTTGGAAATATTTATTTAGAAAATACAACATTTGTTTGAACCTTATTACATTCGTAGAAGAATTAGTGAAAGATTGGATCTTCAAATTTTATCCATCTCAGAAGAATATGAAGGTGGTAGGTGTTTAATACATTACAAAATAATGTGAAATTTGACTAATTTCAATCTTTTATTACAATCGTTTGTTTGTTTTGATCGATTTTAAAGGAATTGCTTGTTATGATACCTAAGGTACGCAGTTGACTGCTTATTATTTCAAATGGCTCTCATTTAACTTGTTCAAATTATTGCGCAGTTCGTTGGCGGTACATCTCCTCCAATTTTTATTTATTCGAATTATATTTTACGCAAAATCCTTACTGACTACAGATGAAGTCACGAGAAGGCAGGCGACACAGTTTTCGGAGTAAGGGAGTCACATAATGGTGCTTACCATGGTTGCACGTACATCTTTTTTTTTTTTAATGCCAGACCCTGTATAATGGCTTCAATTAACCATTTTAAAATACAAATGTAGCGCTGCATGATTTTTCAATTTTCACATAAATAAATGGGTGGCATGGAAAACCCCTCCCTCGCCAGACTTTGTCTGCCTGCGGAACAAAATTGTATTTTGATTCCACAATAGTGGGATTTCTGCACATTTTGTCTATGAAGATGATAAAATTCCTCTCATCGCCTAAAGACAGTTTTTAACTTGCTTTGGTTGTTTGAATTACTAGAAGCTGACTGTATTTATGGCATATCTTCAACTTTTGAGTTGCAAATAATTAAACATTTGTTCCACTTCCATTATATCTCACCAATCGTTTTTCTTTTTCTTGTTTTAGCGTTTAAACGTAGGGATTTTCTTTTTGTCCCTTAAGCTTAAAGATTTTAAAAGGAAATATATTTTTTTATAGATGTAGAAGAGGCACATTCTGATTTTGTCACAGTTGAACCAGAGGAAGATAGTCTTACTGCTTTTCGAGCAGTCGTTGACGAAAATTTAAGATCTAATTATTACCCACCCACGTATAAATTTTATCAAAGGTTCTTTAAAACTAGGTTTGGACCAAATGGTGATAAAGAAGCTCGAACATTTTATCTAGTTGATGGTTGTTTCAATGAAAATTTCGAATATTCTATAGATATAACCATTGGGGAAAATGTGGTATTCTATAACTCCGTGTTTTATGATTTGTAAGATTTGAACCTGTAAATAATATGTTTTGTGCCGAATGATTTTGGTTTTCTGTGGAAGTTAATAGTTACGGTTGCCTGATTTGTGAAAAAATATTTTTTCCAACTGATAAAAGCCACAAAATTAGTAACATTTTAAAACATCCTAACTTCAGTATAAATGATAATATTTTAAAGTATATAGCAGTAAAATTAATTTATTTTTCGCGGATTTTATCTACCAAAGGAATTTCGCGAATAAATTGCCGTCTAGTATTTTCACGGGTATTAAATATTGCGTAATGGACAACAAATAGGAAACAGTTAGTTACCTTAAAGCATTATTGATTAAGTAATTTTGATTGTTTTATTCAGACGTAGCTTTTTCCCAATTACTTGATTGGACAGAACTAATACTCTGGCTTGTCTAAGTTAGATAAAAATAAAAAATAAAATTTTGGGTTAGTGTTCTTATAATAACACTCGAGGTCAAAATTCGATTCAGTCCTATCTAAAAACAAACATTCGATGCAGAATTCAAAAGTCCCTATAGAATAAATCCTTCAACTTGGTTGGAAATTTACTGTCATCAACTTATACATTTTAATTAAGGCTTTCTGTTGATAACAAAACATTGCGATGTTCGACACTTACAGAATAATGTGTAAAGTTGAATTGGAAAATTTAGTTACAGCGAATATTGAAGTAAATTTTTTAACTACATAGCTAGCTAGCCAAGAATAACATTTAACGAGCTTTAACGAGTTTTTTAGTAACTGAGTAATAAAAAGCTGAAGGAACGATTCTGAAAGTGAGGGAGACGCATTGGTTATTAATTCGTCGTCTTGTATTTCGTATTTTCGATACCAGTGGATATCAGATCATCGTTTTTTTATGGACAATGTAGCTAGTTTGCTAGCCATGTTGAAGAAGCATCCAGACAGAATTTCGCTAAATCTGGTTATTTTACCGGTTAAATGTGACATTGTTGTTGTTTCTATCCTGTGGAAATGTTTTTTATCGATAAATGTATTGTGGGTGTTAGATATATGATCATTTCCAATGCTTCTTGAAACTTGTTCTTCGTGCTTGTTTACATTTTAAGCTACCGTTTTTGTTGACAAACAAAAATTCGTAACAAATATATTTTCGCATTCCTAGTACTTAGTGACTTTATTGATACAGATTCTGGGATAGCGTAAACCTAAGAGAGCTTAAACCTTTTTTGTAGAAGGTTTAAGTCACTAACTTTAATATGTCCAATGGGTATACACGCTTTTTTTATAAGAATATACTCTATAAGAATATCGAGGCTGAGAAATGGGTTAAAATTATGAATATCCTAAGAATATACCCAGGCTCGACCTTTTGTTTTAGATATGAAAATTTGTGTGATGCACAAATTTTGATTAGAACTTTAATTTCTTATACTGTATGTTTATTTTCTTGTCAGCTGACCTGTCTTTCCAACTTTGTTTAATTACTTTCCACCATTATTTAACCATCTTTAGGCATATTAAGGGCAATTAAATGCTTTCCGGCTGTAGCCATGTTAAGAATATTTTTAAGAATATTTGAGGCTGAGATTTGTCAAAAAGTTAAGAATACTGAGGCTGAAACGATAAAACACTATTTTTATAAGAAAAAAGCGTGTATTACGTTCACAATAGAAAATTAAATTTGTGAACATGATCAAGGTAAGCAAACTGTATGTCTATCACTTCGATGAAAACGTAAAGCTTTCAATTAGTCTAATTTATCTAACAAATTTTCATGTATATTTGACTGTGTATTTTGCGGTAAAAAAAACTCATGACAAATGAGGGATAAAGGATTTTGGATTTTTTCCTGAGAATTAGCTTTCTCGAATTGTTGCGTATAACCATGGTATAACGATAAAATGAACTATGTATTGTTTCATTTTTTCAAGAAAATATGTCAGAAAAGTAAAAAACAAATATTTCACGAGAATAAAGTTTCGCGATTTATAGACATTAATTTTTTCGCCGGGCCTAATTGTTGGGATAAAAAAACACGAAATCGTAAAACGTTTTGCTAAATTTTCTACCAATAAAGTTGGTTTAATGCTTGGTCTTATAGACCACTAATAAATTCATTGTCACTTTCCAAAGGATTTCATTATGTCCTCCTTCTACTTAAGAGCACATCTTATGAAACATGTAACACATGAAATGATCCGTTATAATGCTTTGGCAATATTAGTTTTTACTGGATACTGGATAAAAAGAGTGACCGCAAACAGTTTTAGCTTTGATTGAAATAAAAACACATGCTGTCATCCTAAACATATTTGACACAATGTGCTGCTATTTTTAAAACTGTTTGCCAAGAATACCCATAAACCGCTGGTTATGTCAATACACTCAAAGAAATACCTAGCCACTTTTAGTATAGAGCATTAGAGTCATTGCTGGGTTAGCTATATGTTAGCAATTACCATTATATGGCAGCTAAACATAATATGTGTTGGTAGACTTGCAAGATGAACTGGCTTGATTTAGATAGCACAAGAAGAACGAAAGTTGGCTATGATGAAATGGATTTTGAAAAGTAAACAAAAAACAATATAGGTTGATGGCCAAAATTTCTAAATCGATTTGTTTAGGATGTATGCATGGGTAAAAAAGTTATTAAATATTTCCGAAAATGTAGAAACGTACAGAAAACAAATATTTCCTAGATAGATTTCTTAGATGGAAGACACTCTGTCCAAAATGCGATTCCGTGCTTTCAATTTTTAAAAGAAATTTGGTGTACTTTGGCTTACAAAGTCATGTCTCTATGAGATTTAAAAAAGAACGAGGGTTATTATTGTGACTATGGCTGTAAAGAGAACCCAGTTTTTAAAAGAAGAAACGTAGTATACTTACATCCAGACTTCTGGTACTTCAAGTTGCAGTAGCTTCTTTTTCTAACTTGTTTAATGCAAGTTCAGAATATTCTTAGCTGTTTTTCAAAACCACCGCAAAACCCTCTTTTAGAAAAGGGGGTTTGTAAATTTTTATTTTATACATAATAAATTTACCTTTGCCTACACGTTAGGGTTTCTACGCGATTAATTTTTTCCGATTAAGAGATCAAATTTTTGAAAAGTAGGATATATGTAACGCAACTTCATGTCCACAGAAGTTCTGGCTTCAGCATAAAAATATTACATTTAGCCTGTTTTTGGCATTAACGAACTATAACTCTGTGATGAAGAAAGTAAATTTAATACAAAATGTAATGCCATTTTTAATGAAGATTTTTAATATACTCTGGTCTGCAAAATAACACAAGGCCTACGAAATCATCCTGAAAACCACATAAGTTTGAAAATACTATATATGTTGCCCGGACTTATTAGCAGGTTAAGGTGTTAAACAAAAGGAGTATACCCCTCTATTGTTTTTATTTTAGAAACTAAAAATGTATATATAGAATTCTAACAGCAAGATATGTCTACTTTCGCTGACCTTGTCGACGATGTCTTAGTTCAATTATTTCAATACTTTAATTTGCGAGAAATACCGAAATTGATGGTGGTCTGTAAACATTGGAAATTGGTCATAGATTCGAACGAAGCCATCTGGAAGAAATGCATTCCGCAATTGATATCTGTTCATTTATCAGAATCCGAAAGTTATAAGTTAACTTTGAAGATAATGTTTCAAACTTCCATAAAAGTTGGTGCGGAAAGATGGTTTCCAAACCCGTATCCATTATTAAACTTAAGAAGAGAATTAATAGATTTTTGTAACCAGTGGGGATTTGGTGGAAAAGAACCAACAGATGCAGGATTTACATTGTATGTCAGATTGAACCCAATCTATGACTTTATCAATGGACATGAAGATGTTGAATTGGTTGACATTATTGAAAAACTTTGGAGTAGATTTGGTGATCGAGAAGATGACCAATACGACCTTAAGAGTGTAGATGACGTCGTCAGACAAGACAAGACTCCTAGAGGTACTGACAATGCTTGTTATTTTTAAGCGTTTTGTTACTCAGGACTGCCACACCTCCGTAAAACTCCTCAATTCTCCACTAAAGGTATATTGTTTAACAACGTTTTCAAATCTTCTTAATTTTATTTTGGTAGAATAATTATGGTGAAATACATAGAAATGCTACATGGTTACAGCAAAAATGTATTCTTTACTGATTATCTTTACAATCTCAATTTCTGTGGAAAAAAATGAAAATGTTCTCAAATCTAAATTCTTTTATAACAATATCATCGTCGTCTTAAAAAGACTGAAAATTCTCATCAAACATCCTCAATTCTCATCAAATCCAGTATACCACTCCAGAGTGAGCGGAAGGAACCTGTTGAGCTTTACTTCCTAGGCAAATAGAACACGGATAATTTAATCTGTTGGGAAATGAGACCAAATTAATGATCTGTGCAATAATGAGCAGTTGAAAAAAACAGTAATAAAAACTTTTTCCCAGACTTTGCAAAGTACATTCGAGCCAAGTTATATCAAGGGTGATGAAGATGATGATGACGATGAGAAAATTTGTGATCGATTGGATCTTAGCGAATTTTCAATACACGGTGAATATGATGGTAGGTGTTGAAATGTAATGCGAATAAGTTATGTATTTCAATTTTTGCACTGCATTGTTCTGGCGTAAATGCTAAGTAGAATCTTTTAGCTAGCTACAATCCTGTTCAAAAAATTATTTGAATATGTGCTAAATTTTGAAGATCATACCCACAAGCCTATCCTCATTTTTTGTTTACAAAGTGTTTCATGCAGTACTGATGTGAGGCTCTTGCAATTCAGGTATTCAGTTGTTTTTGTACATATTTTGTATTATTATTATTATTATTACAGACAAGGATACATCCCCAGAAACATTCGAAGTGGTGGCGGAGGATAAAGGGAACTGTTGTGAGGAAGATGTTATTAATTTGAGAAGAAATTACAGACCTCCTTGTTTGGGTTTGTACCAGTTAGTTATGAAGGCTATGTTGGGACCACATGGTGAAGAAACAGCCAGAAGATATTATTTAAATGTGGGATGTTTTAACGAAAATTACGAATACGCTAAGCAACTTATTATTGGGGAAAATGCTGCATTTTCTATTTCACAGTTTTACGATCTTTGAATAGTTACTTTGTTGGCTTATAAGCACAAATTTATACTTTTTAAGAGAAGCTGTCGTGTAATTTTGTTTTGTGTTTTTCATTTTTACTCAAGATATATGGGAGGATCATTTTCGTTTCTTTATTGTTATTATTATTTAAAAATCTTTAAAGAGGATATACAATTTAGTTGTTTTACAAAAATTACAGCTATCAATTCGTTTATTTATATTTTATATTTTCGTAATGCATTTTTCTACTTTATCATTATCGTTGATGCATCTTACCCTGACAACATTTGAAGCCATAGAAGAAAAATAGCATTTTTTATAAATAAACTGATGGAAAAAGTGATAATGTCAATCCTTGTGTGTTTATGTGTAATATTTATCGTGCACAGCTATAGTTCATATTCGAAGAAATGTACATGCAGTGTCTTAGTAGGAACCATACATGCCATTGAGAGCTATCAATTAGGAAGATATTTCGTGTATTATGCAATGTTAGTTAAAAATTTGGGAATTGCTAGATGAAGTGCAAGTCGCGTATGTATTTGCTTGGACTATTAGAAATATGCTGTCTACCCTTTACAATACTTGGTTGTGCATTTGTTATTTACGACCTCAATGTCAAGGAAGTTTTTACTAAAAAATTAGGCTTTACATTATGTAGGTAGATAATAAAACGTCTAAATTTTTTTAAATCACACAAACGTAATTTATTTCTTTATTTTTTCTGTACAATGGTGACTTCTTCTTGATTTATCGCATTTTAACTTCACTTGTATGAAGGTTGGCTTGTTTTTGTTTACATTATCATGTGCCAATATGATTTCTTTAAAAAATGTTAATAGTATCTATATAATAATAAGCCAGTTCCGTCTGTCTGTGACTTTTGCAAACGCAATATTTTTTATCACCCGAATGCGCGAGTTTGTCGAGTTTTTTTGTTTTGTTTACATTTGTCTCGCAACCGTTAGAAACCACGTGATAGAAAATAAGCAGTATGATTCGCTCAAATACGTACTTTCGAACGGGACGGTATTCGCATAGAAAGTTTCCTTGGCGTAAAAACAAACAAACATAAAAATCTCTCGACAAAGTTCTCGACAAAAGGCGAACTAAAGAAGCGGATAAAAAATGTCTTGTTTTCGACGATCCCTACGAGTCATAAAAAAGTGCAGATATTAAGAGTAAGGAAAGTCAAAGTGAAGAAGTGGAGTGGATTAAAAAAGCATATAATTTGGAACAGGGTTAACATCGACACACAAAACAACAACAAAGGAACAGTTTTAGACGTTCCGTCTTTATATGTAGGACACTTAAAATTGTCAAGGAGAATCGTATTCTCAAAAAAAATCCATTAGAGCTTCAATTTCTTAAAGTTTACCGCGTTTTTTGTTTTGTTTTTTATGCATAATTAATGTGTCTCCTGGTGCGTAACTAATGTATTTGTCCTAAAATTCAAAATGCTACATAAAGCTGTTAGCTGGCTACAATGTGTTGGCGAAATAGAAAATTGTGGTTTGTTGAACTAACTGCAAATGTCATAATTTTTACATAGCTATTGTTTTCCTTTATTATGTGTTTTACTAAGCACAAATGGCTAGCTATAGACGTAGCTAAGTCTCCCCAGCTTAAGTATATTTAACTGGGTGTCCTAGCTACTGTTAGCTAGCTAATGTTAGCTTCAAGAAGGCTCCATCCCATAGTTAGCTCTAACCTATAAGTTATGTTGTTATTCCTCTTTTTTTTAGGTATTTATAGCTACCTTTAGTCAAACTTTTCTTCTTTTTTGAACACGAATTATGACGTAGCAAGCTAGCTACAAAATCTTTCTTGAACCTTTAGGATAGTGTGACTCATGTTAATGCCCATAGAGTATGTTAATGCCCATAGAGTATAGTTGTTTTCACATTACCTGCAAAATCACAAGTGGAACAAATTTTGTAGAATTTAAAGTGTGTTAAGTTATTTTTTATTGTTTTGTTTCTGACATCCTGTTAAACTTTTGTCAGGCTACGTGGTGTATAATGCCAAGTTATTTTTGCAGGGGTTATTGAAATTACATTAGAAATTTATGTGGGTTTATGACTTTGAGTTAAAAAAAATTATGAGAGGATGGTATGGTTGTCCGTTTATATTGTTTGTGTTGCAAAGTGCTGTTATTTGAATTTTTGGGTAAACTTTTGTGGAAATAGACCACAAGCAATATACTAAAAGAACAAATTTTTGTAGAATTACACTTCATTGTAAGCTGTTGTGTAAGCTGATGTCTTTTTGTATTTCGCATTATAAACTTTTGACAAGTGGAACAAATTTTGTAGAATTTAAAGTGTGTGTGTTAAGTTATTTTTTATTGTTTTGTTTCTGACATCCCGTTAAACTTTTGTCAGCCTACATGTAAAATGCCAGGTTTTTTTACAGGGGTTTTTTACATTTGATTGGAAATTTACGTGGGTTTATGACTTTGGGTTAAAAAAATTTATGAGAGGATGGTAATATGGTTAAGTCAGTTTATATTGTTTGTGTTGCAAAATGCTGTTTTTTGAAATTTTGTGGAAATAGACCACATGCAATATATACTGAAAGAACAAATTTTTGTAGAATCGGACTTCACTATAAGCTGATGTCTTTATATTTCGTAATATAAACTATTGTTGGGGAGAACTAACTGTATGTGATGTCATTTTTGCCGGAAGAAAATTCCATGGTTTCACGGTTTTGTTTTTCTTGAGAATTTTACAAAATTTTGTAGGGATAAATGTTTGCTGATGATAAAAAAATACTTAATGTTCTGACTGAAACTGTTTTTGTTTTTTATATTTTGTAATCTAATGGGCGAGGACTGTATATATACACTGAAATGACTAATTTTTCTAAATTTTGATGTGTTTTATATACCCTTTTTGTGGAAGATTAATGGGTAATGGCAATATACGACATGCTGAATGAAATTATTTTTGTTGATTTAGATGTGATTCTCAAAATTCAAATCTGTTTTACATTTTGTGTAAACTTTTGTTTACGAACCGTATACAATGTTTCCAAAATAATGATTTTTTTATTCAAGTTTATTCTTTGGTTATTGATTTTTTGACATTTAGGTTCAAAATTGTTGGTAAAGGGCAGTACAGATCATCAAACTAAAAAAGAAAATTTTTTGTGTTCTTAACTGGTTGATTTTTACATTTTGTGTAAATTTTTGTGGGAGAGGATGGTATGCAACTGAAATGACTGATTTTTATAGATTTAAATTTGATGTTTTCCAAATTATGGCTCTTTCATATTTTTGTATAAGCTTTTAAGGGAAAGACAATATTTAAAATGTGTAAATAACTTATTTTTGTTGATTTGTGATCTTGCAGGCCAACTTTTTGACATTTCAGAATAAAATACTGAGGGTTTTCAACATAATCACTTATAAGATGTACATATTGCAGATGCGTTATTTCTGACATTGTTATTATCCGTGTTGTGACTGTCGGTGTTGTAACTGTCGGTGTTCTTACTGTCAGTTTTGTGAGTATTGGTGTAGTGAGTGTCGATGTTGTGAGTGTCGTTGTTGTAACTTTTTATAAAGTAGATTTTGCGCCTTGCAAGCTGTTCTTTTTTTATTTTGTGTAAGATTTGACATTTGACATTTTGTGTAAGAATTTAAGAACATTTTTTTTTGTATATGCACTGCTGACGTCAGCAAAACATCTAAAGCACCCTATTTTTTCAATGGCCTTTTGCCTAAGTGGATTTTTCCACGGGCCTTATCGACTAGTAGTATTATGAATTCTACATGAAGTGTGTTGCAATATTGCATACAATGTTTATATTACGTGTCTTTCAAATTAAAATTTTGATGAAACCACTGTTATGAAAGCACTGCTTAAATATAAAAATATAGAACGTTATATGTCATGTGATTAGAATATCACAGTGAGATTTCAATTTCAAAACAATAACTCTATTGTGTAGAACGATAATGAAATACGAATAATGACAATCCTTGTTAGAATTTTGGTATAACAGCGTGTATTTATAAGAGAACATAAACGTAACACCTTCACCTGTCACAGACGCATGGACAGATTCTACATAGATTATATGACAATCTTTTACTTAATATTTATATTAGCTTTTTTTCATATTTATATTTTGTTAACTACTACTTAAATACAAAACTATACAAAACATAGAACATTCGTGTAACTCGATATGAATTAGGTGATGACATATGACAAATCATAATCATGTGATGACTAAGTAATGGCTGTCACCATTGAATTATTGTCAATATCTTTTATTAAAGATTTATAAAAAATTTCCATATTTGAAAATTTAAAGGTATTTTAATTTGATATTTTGAAGGTTTAATTTTATATATTTTATATATTTTTCTTTAGAGGATACAATTTTTTTATTAAAACAACTTTCGGCCTAAATGGACGTTAATTTTTCCATAATTTCGTTTTAATATGGTTTAAAATTAGTTACTACACGTTTCAAGAAGCTCCTTTTACCTGTTCTAGGGTCATTACTAAAACTATGCTATGTAGCGAACTGTCGTTTCATCCTAAGATAGAAATAATTATACGCTTATGCCAATATAAATTTTTAGGCTAATGTAATAATGAAAGATGAGGAGAATTATAGATCTTCATGATGATGCTTTGATTGCAATATTTCGGTTTTTTAAATTGAAAGAACTTCCAACATTGTTACAAGTTTGCAAACATTGGAGAGATGTTATAGATTCTTGTAATGATGTATGGAGGAAGTTTATTCCCAAATGTAAAGGTTTTACACCTCCAAACGCCAAAACATCAAAACACGCTTTACGTAAAATCAGAAGAAAATGTTTTTTAATTGGTGAAGAAATGTGGTATCCGGATCCGGATCCACAGTTGGTTGCAAGGAATAAAATGATCCGGTATTGTGATCAATGGGGCTTTGGCATCAAAAAGTAGATGATGACGTAATTTCGGGAGGGGGGGTCAACCAAATGATTACGACTGATTACATGGGGGAGGGGGGAGTAGAAAATAGGCAAAAAAGTGATTACGTAATATGTGAACGCTCCCATTGAGCACTAAGCATCACTGACAAATGAGCCTCTGCTTCAAGAGTTTGGAAATATTTATTTAGAAAATACAACATTTGTTTGAACCTTATTACATTCGTAGAAGAATTAGTGAAACATTGGATCTTCAAATTTTATCCATCTCAGAAGAATATGAAGGTGGTAAGTCTTTTACTACATTACAAAATAATGTGAAATTTGACTAATTTCAATTTTTTATTACACTCGTTTGTTTGTTTGATCGATTTTAAAGGAATTGCTTGTTATGATACATAAGGTACGCAGTTTTCTGCTTATTATTTCAAACGGCCCTCATTTAACTTGTTCAAATTATTGCGCAGTTCGTTGGCGGTGCATCTCCTCAAATTTTTATTTATTTGAATTAGATTTTGCGAAAAATCCTTACTGAATGCAGATGAAGTCACAAGAAGGCCGGCGACACAGTTTCCGGAATAAGGGCATCACATAATGACGCTTAAGAAGGCCGGCGACACAGTTTCCGGAGTAAGGGCGTCACATAATGGCGCTTACAATGGTTGTAGCTACGTGGAATTTTTTTAATGCCGGACCCTCTATAATGGCTCCAAATTGCTTCATTTTATTTTAGTTGGTGGCATGGCAACCCCCTCCCTCGCCGGACTTTGCCTGCCTACAGAACAATGTTGTATTTTAATTCCACAAAAGTGGGATTTCTGTATATTTTGTCTATGGAGTTAATAAAATTACCCCCGTCTCCTGAAGTAGAACACTGTGAGCAAATTAAGTTAATTAAACAGTCAGTTACTTCAACTACGAGCTTACTGAATTAATTGCCCTCTAGTATTTTCACGGGCATTAAATTTTTCGTAATGAACAACAAATTTGAAACAGTTGTTACCTTAAGGCATTATTTATTAAGTAATTTTGATTGTTTTATGCAGAGGTAGCTTTTACTATTACTCAGCCTTGTGAAATGCCATTTTACGTTAACACACTTTTATTTCACATCGGCAAACTTGTGTTTACGTTGACAATTTATATTTTTTTGTGCGATCGCACGCTTCGAAACACGAACAAAAGTTGAATGAAGAGAGAAACTTAGAACAAAATTTAAGGTACATGCAAGGTACATGAAATTTTAGAAAAATCGCGTAAATGGGAAATTTGTATAAACAAGTTGGCAATTGCCAAGTGCTGACAGAAATTAAAAAGGATCATACTCCATACTTCATATTTGATTTTGATACCTAGTCGTGGTATACTATAGGTTATAACGATACCAATATTAAGGCAATTTTTGCCATTATTTTTTTTAGATTTAATTTTTAAATTTAAGTGTTCCCAATGCAAACATAATTCCGCCTTTTTTCGTGAGTGCGCCAAAATAAATTTCGCAGTTTCCATAAAAGATTATGTATAATGTGCCAAAACGTATTTTTAGGCCTTTCAATCAGAAAAATAATTTCTGCGACACTTGCTTTCCTTAGAAGAGTCAATCATCACAGCCCTATTACACCAAGCTATGATTTCCAATTATGTATTGTTTTACTATGTTTTGTAATTAATTTTTATATACTTTCTGTATACTTAGGTTTATTGTCTGTTTTAATATTTCAACAAGATTACCTACGGCTCACCTAAAAACATTTGAGTTTCAAATAATTGAACATTTGTTCCACTTCCATTATATCTCACCAATCGTTTTTCTTTTTCTTGTTTTAGCGCTTAAACGTAGGGATTTCCTTTTTGTTCCTTAAGCTTAAAGATTTTAAAAGGAACTATTTTTGTTATAGATGTAGAAGTTGCACATTCTGATTTTGTAACAGTTGAACCGGAGGAAGATAGTCTTACTGAATTTCGAGCTGCCGTTGACGAAAATTTGATAACGAATTATCACCCACCCACTTATAAATTTTATCAAAGGTTCTTTAAAACTATGTTTGGACCAAAGGGTGATAAAGAAGCTCGAACATTTTATCTAGTTGACGGTTGTTTTAATGAAAATTTCGAATATTCTATAGATATAACCATTGGTGAAAATGTGGTATTTTATAACTCCGTGTTTTATGATTTGTAAAGTATTGAACCTATATATAACATGCTTTGTACAGTAAGATTTTGTTTTTCCGTGGGAGTTAATAGTTACGGTTGCCTGATTTGTGAAAAAATATTTTTGCCATCTGAAAACCCCCACAAAATTAGTGACTTTTTAAAACATGCTAATTTCAGTATAAATGATAGTCTTTTTAAAGTATATAGCAGTATAATTGATTATTTTTCGCGAATTTTATCTATCAAAAGAATTTTGCGAATTAATTGCCCTCTACTATTTTTACGGGCATTAAATTTTTCGTAATGAACAACAAATGGGAAACAGTTGTTACCTTAAGGCATTATTTATTAAGTAATTTTGATTGTTTTATACAGAGGTAGCTTTTCCCCAATTACTTGATTGAACTATTACTCAGCCTTGTGAAATGCCATTTTACGTTAACACACTTTTATTTCACATCGGCAAACTTGTGTTTACGTTGACAATTTATATTTTTTTGTGCGATCGCACGCTTCGAAACACGAACAAAAGTTGAATGAAGAGAGAAACTGAGAACAAAATTTAAGGTACATGCAAGGTACATGAAATTTTAGAAAAATCGCGTAAATGGGAAATTTGTATAAACAAGTTGGCAATTGCCAAGTGCTGACAGAAATTAAAAAGGATCATACTCCATACTTCATATTTGATTTTGATACCTAGTCGTGGTATACTATAGGTTATAACGATACCAATATTAAGGCAATTTTTGCCATTATTTTTTTTAGATTTAATTTTTAAATGTAAGTGTTCCCAATGCAAACATAATTCCGCCTTTTTTCGTGAGTGCGCCAAAATAAATTCCGCAGTTTCCATAAAAGATTATGTATAATGTGCCAAAACGTAGGCCTCTCAATCAGAAAAATAATTTCTGCGACACTTGCTTCCCGTGGAAGAGTCAATCATCACAGCCCTATTACACCAAGCTATGATTTCCAATTATGTATTGTTTTAATATGTTTTGTATTTATTTTTTATATACTTTTCTGTATACTTAGGTTTATTGTCTGTTTTAATATTTCAACAAGATTACCTACTAGTTTAAACACAATCCCAATCCTTTAAATCGACCAATTCAAGCAAAATATCTTGGCGAATATAAAATATATTTTAATATTTTATAACAAGTACAAAGTTCATGTTTCATTAGTTAAGAATGGTAGAGGGCCATCTGAAATATTTAATTTTAGCAGGAATATAATTTGGATCTTTTTGCACAAGATTTTGACGATTCAAACTTCTTAACTAAGTAAAAGTTACTTGTTTAAATTGTTTCTAGCTTTTTTCCGTAATTAATAAATGGTAAATTTCTGGCTATTTAAAATTAACATTCGGAGAATAGGGAAATTGAATTTTTAGTTCTAGATTGTTTATGGGACAAGGCGTTAACCGCGCACTTATGTCACAACTGACAATTTTCTAATTCTCTGAACAAACAGAAACAAGAAATGAAAAATTTTCACCTTTCTCATTGTCCAATCGGAGTCTCCGTCTATGATCTTTTTATTATCCCAGCCTATTATGAGTCTATTTTTCCAGCTATGGTCCGCAATCACAGTTTTATCTGTGTGTGCGTTGCGTACGGCTCTTTTGTGCTCCTGCACACGTTGTTTACATATTCGTTTCGTTTCATCAACATAAACAGGTTCACATTCCTTACATGAAATCCTATGTATTCCTCAGACTCCTCCTCTCCCACAAAACCCGAATATTCGGCCAAGCATTTTCATCCGCGAAATATTGACATTGCCATGCATTTTCATTCCAAAGCGAAAATAAGGAAACTGACGTAATTAGCCATTAATGTTTAAAAAAGCAGAAAAACATCAATCTGTTCGCGTATTTTGATTTTCCGTTAATTGCCATAGCCGGAAATTTTCCCAAGGACCATTTTCGCGAATGCTGTAGGTTAGATTCGCGATTCGGCTTGGGAAACCATTTTTGAAGAGATATCATAAAAACTAAACCACTTAAGGCACATTTCCAAAGCGCATGATAAAATATAAAAATCGTTCACCTAAAACCATCTATTCGTTTCAATTCACATAAAAATGATTCGAATTTGATTTGTAAACTTAAAGTCCAATGATTTTGGATTCCAAAAGTAGCTATCAAATTCGAACGTGTTTTTGTTGTTGTTGGGAAAACAATTTAAGAAATGGCCATTATTTTTATGTTTGCATAAAGATGCAGTAAGCTCGGTCAGTACTTTTGACCACAGGCTTTCTATTTCCCAGTACGACATCAAAACCGGTCATCACCCGTTTATGGATGCATTTTTTTAAAAAGAAAAAGCGTGTATTTTGTTTTATTGACCAATGTTTCAGTCCCTGTATCCGAAAAGTGAGCTGAATTACGCCTTTTGATGCGTGACTATTCTTAAATTGATATTTCACTAAAACGGAAACAACACAGAAATTAGAATATTTTCACTTGGTACACACAGTCCGTTTTATTTGAAAAATGCTTTATCAAGAGACGTTTCAAAATTCATTCAGAAAATACGGAAACTTAAACAACATTGAGACTCCTCCAAAATTTTATGTTATGTTTTTTTTTATGATCAGTATACATGTAGATTTGCAAATGTAAACCCTTTCTGGTCATTTTGGCTATTTGAATTTTTTTAGATACAAATCCATGTACGACCAAGACTGTTTTCAATGTGTTCAATTGGTAATGTTTAAATGTAAAGTTTGTAGCGTTTGCTATAAAAACTCATGTCCTAATACGACAAACTGCTGCTTTTAGCAGGGACATCTCGGAGAAGCTTGCGACATTCTCACGCCCCATTGTCAAAAATACAAGAACTTCTGTGGACAAGAGTGACTGTGATGCCTTGCGTCCTATTCCTAGAATAGATAATTAAACTGAAATATAATAAAATAAAGCAACTGTGAATACGTTTAAGCAAATCGAAACAGCACATCCATTGTCATCATTGAAAACCCCTACTTAAATTTTTTATCTGAACTAAAGAGAATATTTCCACAGGGATCCCGAGCGGAATTCTATACTGCAATAGAGAGTAATTGAGAGAATAAATTGCGAAACCATAAAATTTACAATTAAAATTTTTTCTAAAAGAATAATTTTGTATTTCATAATCAGTATTTTTACATATTAAGGTGTGAGTAAGGGAAAAAATCTCATTTTTTTCAAAAAAAAAATTTTTTACGCATTCGTATAGAATCGAATACGAGCTTTTTGATAGAAAAGAAAAAAAAAATAAAACAATCTGAAAGAATGTCTTTATTCCAAAAAACCTACTTTACATTCATAGCGCCACATAACTTATTGTACTCACAAAAACACATTTCTGAATGTTCATAAATATGTCATCTTGAGAATAATTTTTACTCACTTTCAGACGAGCGAACTTTTATGATAATGCAATTACCGTCATAAAAGATTATAAAAAAAGCAATTGTTATTTTTATGTGGAACTTTGTTATATTTTTTTTCATTTTTTTACTTTTATCTGAGTCCTTTCTTCTTATTATTTGTTATCTTACCCATGTTGTTTCGTTATGATCAAAGTGTGGAAGTAAGTAGACATGTGCGCATCATACAGAAAGTGTTAAAAATACATTCGTTACTATGGCGACGAATGAATTATACAGAAAATAATGAACTTTTAAAAAATCTTTAAAACTCTTTTTCACAGAGTTAATTTTTTCAGAGAGTATGCCATACGTTTTAATCTCCATTTACAAAACAATAAAAGCTTTGAGGAGGAGGGTGACTTTGTTTTGTAAAGGAATAATACATCTCGGGTGCTTTTTTGAATTAAGGTGTGAATTTAAACCTAACTCGAGTTATGATGCTTTTTGTGATGAAACGAAGGGAATAATTTAGTACTTAACTTTGATGGGAAATATCTTTAAAAGTAAAAACATTCAAAGCATAATTCAAAAATGCTCCCGAGATATATGTATAGTGAATACAAAATTGCAAACAGAATGTATGAAAATCTTTTAGTTTTGTAAATGGAGCAAAAACAAGGGGGTCATTTTTTAAGGCGTTTTTTATATGATTTAAAATTATTTTTTTCAAATAATATTTAGATCATTGTCTAGATAATTTTATATGCTTTTGGAATATAACTAAGTCAATGCATTGACCACCATTCAATTTTAGTTACACGATTTTTAATACATACACTTCTTTCCCTTACTCACACCTTAATTACAAATTAGTTTGCTAAATGATAAAGTCTACTTGTATGGCTTTTGACAGTCGTTAGTAGACAAATAGTAAGAATTTTTGACGTAGATCGTATAGCAACTTCCGATAATAGTAATAATATTAAAAAAGCAATGTCCGCTGACAGTGTGTATTTAAGCCATGTCCGGCGAAAAAAATGTGTATTTAAAAACGATTACTAATCAAGGAGAAGGAGCAATTATTCAAAACAACTTTCACAACATCTATTTTGTAAACGAGCTTCTCATACTTGACATAAATTAAATTAGTTAGATTCTATTGCTTATCATAGAAAATAATAGCATAGCATCTTTTACTATGATAAAAAGTAATAAAAGCGATTCAGATACAAAGTGCAAAGTCTACACCGCCAGAATATCGGGAAATTGGTTAACATGGTTATATAACATTTCGTTATTTCCAGCAATTTCAAAAAATATCTTATGACCCTTATAAGGGTTCGCGTGAAGTTAAGACTTTATCCAGGTTCACTGTTGCAAGCAGGAAAATATACTTAACACGGTAAAAGCTGATAGTAGTTTTTTTATAAAGCGGAGAGCGAGGATACCCTTTTCGAGTATCAATACAGGATATAGCTAGAAAGACAGATTCACAAATGAAGCACAAACGCACGTATCCAGAACACGAATTGTTACTGTTAAGTGAGTCCTTACTATTTTAGTGATTTTTCCCCGCCAACTCTACAGTTTTTTTTAATCTTCTACTGACTGAACTGGAATAGAAACTTCCATTGTTGTACCTACCACAAATAAGTGGGTGAACACCAGAAAGTTCTCTTCTCTCGATCCACTAAAAGAAATAATGGTAAAACCACATTTCAGCATGATTAACCTAGGTTTTAATTTCCGGATGGGAACTGTTAGGAAAACACCTCCACAAAACAGATACCTTCTCCACAACACATTATTCATACACTTGCCGTAGATTGAACAATCACCTCCCTTTGCCGAATGAGCACCCGTTATTGTTAAAAGGGTCACTTTCGTCCCTATTGATAGTAATTTCAATGAAGGTCTTGCCAAATGAAATAGCATTAAAAGTTCTAATTTGACTTATGGATTCCCCGAAAGGCACAGAGTTAGTTGAAATTGACAACTTCCTAAGATATCAATTCCACTCTCATGCTGATTACTAATCAGAAAGGCTCATCACACGTTTATAGTCTCTCGTATGACGCGGCAAGGGTATAAACCAACAATATTTTGCACACAGTACCTCAACCATAGGACTTCCAGTCAGTTGATATTTACATCAAGATGAATTTGATGTCTGCTGTAGAGTTATCACTTATGCCAAGTTAATCTAATAATTATAATATAATTATAATATAATTAGGGCGGACAATCAAGTAGAGGCCGAAAAACATTACTTAAGCCTTAAATTCTGATCTCTTGAGATTTGGCTCAAATTTACTGCTGTTTGTAAAAAAAATATAGGAGTGCCCAAAAATAATTTTGGATACACAAACTTAAAAAAAAACACAAAAATAATCGACACTGCACAAAAATAAGTAAAAAAAACAAAACACAAACATAATTAAAACTGCACAAAAATAATCAAAGCTACACAAAAATAATCAAAACAACTCAAAAATAATCATTCCTTCAAGATGGCGTTTTGTAGCAAGTGTGAATTATCGGAAGGGCAGACTTCGCTTCAATTTTTGAATAACCTCTCAGATGTAGAGTTCATTACGCTCCGTGATAATTTTTATTGTGACATACAGAAGAATTTTTAGAGCACAGAAATTTATGTTGAATCACACGAATACTTTTAAAATGCACCAATCATTTTTAGATAAATAATGCTAACTATATAATTTTAAGGTATATTTTCCACAAAAAGATATAGTTACAAAAGTTTCCACAGACATATATAATATACGTAACGTTTAGATATAAAATATATATAATATATACATATTATAGTACGGATTAAATACAATTATTCTAAATAAGCAGATAATATTATTCTAAATAAGCAGATTACTCGCAGAAGAGATAAGTAGTCTTATAATTATTTTCGTGTAGTTTTGATTATTTTTTATGTATTTTTCAAATTTGTCAAGATTATTTTTGTGCACTTCTCGGGCATCGTAGTTTCGACATAATTAAGAAAACGCAAACACTCTTTCACAAAATAACGCAAATACTTACGTCATAATATGTTCATTGACATTTGAATGAAGTAGGGCACAAAATCATCTTTGAAGGAGGTCACAAAACACTTCAACTGTAACGCAAATAACTACGTCACAAGAAGCTCTAATTACTGTATAGCAATGTGTATTGACATTTGAATAAACTAAAACACAAAAACACCTACGTAGGAGATCTCGAAACTTCTTAATTGTAACAAACAACAGCGTAATAAAAGGAGCTAATTAATATTTTTTTCTTTCCTTTGTTGTAAAAATACTTTAAATGAACCCGGTGTAAACAACTTTGTCACGTCATAATAAAACGTATCTTAGCAAGTGGGAAGCGAATTACGTCACTGTAATAAATTTGCATAATTATGCCACATTTGTTAATACCTTTCGTTACACATGAGTGATTCACGCCTAAATAAATGAAACAACCAATGTCTTGAGTGTTATTACTTTCATCAGAGAAGCACAGAAGAAGGGAAGAAGTGAGAATTATCACCATGAATTGTGGCCACAACTCAGAAGCTGTTCATATTCTTCATCCTAAAAAACTCTTCCAGTCGATTGACCAAGACAAAAAAACCGCAACGATTGACGATTACTGTCTAACTTTGATTGGGTTACAATTTTATGGTCAAACTAGTATGCCAGAGGTAAGGACAGTAGCTATGTTTAAATGTAGTAAGGGCACGTTATTTTTACTTTGTTATGTGTGTGACCTCAAACCTATAAAGGAAAACTTTTTCATAAAAAACCTCTTTTTATTTTAAGAAAACAGATGTATCGGTGAAGAGTGGAGACAACAACTTAGGAACTGCGTTACAGAAGTTGGATCAATTCTTACGAAACTGCACAGCTTTTAACGTTGATAAAATTCAATTTTTCAAGCTACTGCAAGCCGTTGGAGAATACAGGAACAAAAGCAGTGAAACTTGCGATGAATGCCAAGAGCGTTTAAAAAGAGACGGAGAAAGATTTTTAGAAATTTACAAACAACGGCAAGGTAAGGAATATGACTGTTAATTGCAAACAATATTTCCTTGCTCTGCTCATTGCTATGGCAAATTAGATTGATTTGATCATTATTTAGTAACCTCTGAAGTTCTTGGAAACCGTATATACTGGGGTACCAGACAACAAATGCTTTCTGGGAAGGTTATTGCAGATTGGATTGATGTCACCTATGGTCCAATGGATCCAATATTTGGAATATTGTTAAATCCAACAACTGGTAAGGAAAATTCTTGTCGTGGTCTTAGCATAATTGTTCATTTTATTTTAAGTCCGAATTTTTGTGCGCATATTTGAGAAATGTATACATTTACCGATATCAAATTATGAAACTTTCACTTGATTTATTTCAGGGCGAGTTGGACCAAGCGACTCCACTATCGTCCATGAACTCTTGTTTGATGTAAACGGACGTTTTGCATATCATTCAGCAGTTCACGACGCGTTTGGTTATTTATTCACCCTTCACCATATTGGACCAGGCTACGATTACTTACAGAGGAAGATATTAAATAACGATAACATATTCGCTGGCCAAACATCCGGATTAACCTTCTGGAAGAAAGCTGTTCGGAAATATATTCGAAAATCTCGTAAAACTAAAATTATTAGGATGGAGTAGGAATATGTAGTATGAATATTGTGAATAACAAATTGTAAATAAAAATCCAATGCGGATTTATTTTAATGTAAATACACAAAAAAGATATTTATTGCATATAGTTGAAGTAAAATAAAGAAAGACTTTCTAACAAAATGTATTTTTTAAATTACTTATCCCACATCCTGTTTATTTAAAACAAAAAAGAAAAAGCATGATCGTTAAATGTTCTATTTTTCGTTGGCTAAAAATGGGTGCTCTATTAAAGCAGTGTTTATCCAGTCTTTTAATATTCAGGGTTTTATTTGAGCGCTTATGTAATACACGTTAAGCACTTGAACTTTAATGGTATACTTTTACATTGAGATACGATCTGAATAAACGATACTGCTGAGAATGATCCGTGTAGGTATATTTATGCGGAACTATGATGCACACTACAAATTTTCTGTTTGTAATCACCTTGAACAAGAATTCAGCCATTTTAGGGTTCCATGTAAAATGAAATAAATTTAATTCAATGACGTCTCAATTAACGCAATCATATCTGTGGTATGCATGGAACGTGTTTTACTTTCGATAGATAATTATAAATAATTGTACACCACTGAAAACATCGTTAATTATTTTTAATTACAGAAGAAAGTTCTAGAAGAAATCTGTTCGGAATAAACATATTCGCAAATCTCTAAAGACTAAAATTAATAGGACGGAATAGGAATGTGTAGTATGAATATTGTAAATAACAAATTGTAATTAAAAATAAGATGCGGTGTCTGTCTGTGAGCCAATTTAAATAAAACAAGAAAACCTGTCGGTTTGAACACACAATCCAATCTTAATAAATCAATTAGAACATGGTTAAAATCTGCCTATGCAAGAAAGTGGGACGGCTTAAACACTCACAACTGCCAGAAGGCTATTCTGACCTTCTGTCAGTTGAAACAAGAAGGTTTTCAACTATCTACGCTTTTGTGGAAATGTTCTATTATAAGGGGTAGCAGCAGTACTTGCATATAAAGGGTGATATCGATTAAAAAAACACTGTATATAAAGAACTTTTACTATAAAAAAATATCAGTAATATTTTTTTTTTTTTTCTCTTCATAAATTGTTTTCAAAAACCATGAATAACAAAAGAATACACAATTAACTATATATATAAGTATATATATAATAAAAACAAAGATACAACACTGGGTATGCGAAAAATTGATTCCTGTAAAACCCAATAGACAAGTCCTGTTTGTACCATCGGCACATCATATTACTGCAATTTTAAGTAACAAATTTGCAAATGAGAAAAAAATATCACTTATGAAAGACAAGGAATTTATAAAAAGTAGCAGCTTGGATGTGATTCTCAAAAATCTTCACAAACATATCGGAATAGAAGTAACATCAGGAAAAAAGTACAGGTACTTCGGACTTCAATCCTCAGAAATTGTGTTATTTAATACAACAATAAACGTTAAAACTGAGAAAATGGAGCTGACAGCTATTCTCATAAATCTCTATAACAATATTATGTAAATAATTAATATATATACATAAAATATATTAGGCAACCACATTGTTTTTCTTTCTTATATTTATTGCATTTTTTGAAAGTGAAAAATTATATGTCCTTTACCATCCTTTTATTACTCCAGCAATGATCTGGTGACTCATCTCGTCACATAACTTCATGGTTTTTAACGAGGGTGCCGATAAGCCGCAAATGCCCGCATATATAAGGGCGAGCTCGGGCGACTTTTCGAATTAAATTGACGGTTGTCCGCCAAAACCGCCCGCACTTTCCCGAACATGCCCGAACTCGCCCGGAGCATTCCCGAAATGGAACACCTTGTAACATAAACATGGCGGACAATAGTTGAAAGCATGCGTTTGAAGAGAAAGGAGTTAATAAAGTTTATGTATAAGTTATTTATCAAGTAAATCTTATTAAAAACCATCAAAAACAGTTCTGTTAAGCACTTCGCTACCACATAGTTAGTTCATTTTAATTTTTATAATTTTTTAAATAATTTGTGGTGAATCATTGAGTTTTTTTGTGGTGAATCTTTTATTTGTTCGGGCATTGTTCGGTTCTATTTGGGTTTTTTCAGGCGAATACCTGAATTTTTTTCAAAACGTCGAACTCGCCAGAAAACGCCCGCACTTTTCACGGTGTATGCGGCTTATCGGCACCCTCGTGGTTTTTATTCCATAAAATAACTTCGCAAAAATGCAGGTAAACAAAGTGGAAATTTTTCCCGGTTGAACAAAAGATGAATTAGCTAAAACGCCCTAATTTCGTGATTTACGTTTTAATTCTGTGATGCGTTTTTTTTCTAATGTGAGATACGCTAGGCTCTACATATACATACTAAATAATATAAAAGCTCCTACGCAGGTTGTTTCTCTTCGATTTGAAAAATCTCAACAACATAATAAATGCAAAATTCTGGACTTCATTGACGATAAATTTGTGATGTAACCAATGATGTTGTTGTCTATAATAAAGTGAAACCTTGTGTTTACAATTAAATTTGATTGATGTCAAGACTTTTGGGGTGAAGAATCATCTGAAATGACAAATTCCAAGATGATCGTATCATCATAATGGAGATACAAAATCATTAGCAACACTGGTGAAAACTTTAGAAATAGAATAAAATGGAATAAAAAATAGAATCAAAGTCTGCAGAATTAATTTCCAAAATGCACCTAATTTAGCTAGAGTGGGTTCGCCCATATACGGCCAGTGTTTACATCTACCTTCGAAACTTGTTAACGGCTATGATAAACAACTATCGTCTGGTCCTGATAAGTACAGGTGTGTCCGTGCACCATTATGGCTATTTGTCACGTGTACGGCACAAACAGACCCTAGGTAAACAGAGAAAACAACAACTTAGCCAAAATCGCCCATTCGCGGCCACTTCGCCCTAAACCGGCCACCAATTAATTTTTTTTAATAGACACTCAAATCTGGTCATTATAGTATAATCTGCAATAGAGGGAGTTAAAAATTCTTATATGCCAACTGATAACACTCCCAAAATGCTTCACATTCATTTTCAGTCCCCTAAACCATGCTAGCTCAGTTTGTGACCCACCCAGGGCCCATTTTTATCGCTAGAACAACCATGTGGTTGTTTTGTCACGATTAAAGATAGGAAAAGGAACAATGTCAAAACAAACAATAACAACAGGTTGTTTATTACAATACTTATTATTAAACTGAAACTTTATATTGTTTAAAGCATTAAAAGCCGTATTAGGGCGCCATATTTTTTTTTAACGTGGAAATTTCCTGGGTCTATTATTTCCAATCCTCTAGTCTGGATAAGGAACTGTTAACGAGGTGGTTAAAGGACAGCACCAAGTATGTAATTTACACAGAGTTGATTGAATTTTACCTATTCACAACGTTTTATGAGAATTCCAAGAATTTTCGAAAAAATATTTTGTCAGCCGTTTTTAATGTGCGCAGTCAGCGACAAGCTTCGAACCAACATTTCTTGACAAATTAAGTGATCGAATTGCTGAACTTTGGTTTTTTTCGAAGCTAAAAGGTTCTTAAGTGTTTCAAACAAGGAATTAACATAACATTGTAATAAATAAATGAAGTTATTCATAATTTATATCTCTGGCCGTAATTGGGCGATGGCCGTATATGGGCGAACCCACTCTAGCTAGCTATAAGTGCCTTATAATTGATGCAATCAATATGTTTTAAGCTCCAAAATGATATTAAATCAATGTAAAACCATAGTTGAAAGACTAAGATAAGGACTAAATACATACATTAAAATCCACGACAAGTAACCACCATCCAACACCCAACACATGTGGGATAAGACTCATAATGGCAGAAAAAATCAGTCGAACCTTTGTACAGAAAGCGAAATATGCGCCTTTTGCACAAAAATGAATAAACGGCGCGCCATTAAACAGCTTTTCGTTCCTGAAGTTTCGTTTCCAAACACTAGCCTCCTAAAGGTGTGAGTCGGTAACTTGTACAGGAATATGAAATACGTTTATCTTAAGCTAGACTTAAATACACTATAATAAATACAACATTATGAGCACTAGATCTTAAGACATTCTTTTAAAAATCAATGTCAACCCGCTTTACAAATAAAAATTTTACCACCTCGGCTAGTTTCTCATGTAATCTCGCACATGAATTGGCTCCGCGTAAAATATTCACCAATGTATTCATTTTTTATTCCGAGAGACGATGAAGAAAGGCTAAACCAAACACACATTCCTGCGGATTGTGTGAAAAAAGCTATATTTGCGCTTATAATGATAACAATAACCCCCGTCCAAGCAAATTTCATTACTTTGTGTAAACAGGCGACAACACCTCAAGGTGATGCAGGAATATGTACGTCGGACAATCTTCCGTAAAATTTTCAACGACTAGTCCAATGTTAAAAGTAAAATAAATAAAAAATTTCCTAACAAAATGTGGGTCAATGTTTACAAATGTTCACAAAATCTCTGTCGCTCTTGTACGTAAAAAAGCAGGACCATAAACGAATGTACATACTTTAAAGGTTGTTAATTATTTTTAATTACAAAAGAAATAATTGTAAGCAATTAGCAAAAGTTAATTGGACTATTTTGAACACGACAAATGTTGACAAGTTTTAAGTGCCTTTTTGCCCATGCAAATTAGATGACATAATTTTTTTGTACAAAATTCTGTCAGCATGCCAACAAACGATTTTATGTCATTTGTAATAGGAAGGCTAAGAATAGCTCAAAAATAAGTACTAAACAATTGTCAGTGTAAAATTTTTCTGATTTTCTTTTTTATCTTGAAAAAAAAACAATCACATTAAACAAAGAGAAATATATTTAATAGCATAAATGTTTACAAAATTAATAGTGGCGTAATTTAAAGACTTGTGTTTGGTCACAGAAATTTATAATGTACCTTAAAATAAATATAAAAATGCTCGAGATATTAGAATTAAATGAGAATTTCAGGCTGAACGACTGAACGAAAAAAGAACGGCTCAGACCAAAGTTAAAATTCATGGTTTTTTTGAAAAATTGTACTTGCCGCCGGCCCAGCAAAAATTGCACTGAGAGCATATCAAGTACTTTCAAGTTGTTATAACCTAAGTTCGTTTATACCATCAACGTAATATATCTAGTGGTGTGGTACTGTAATTACTGACAGTTGACGTAATATATATGTAAACTTATTTTATTTTTTCTATAAAGAATTATTATCCATAAAAATTTCAATTCTTTGTGTTCTTTAAAAATGTACCATGGCACACTAGCTAATATACACGATACATGCTATTGACTTCCACATAATCCAATATTTTAATTTGGTTTGGCTGATTTTCTTTTTAATTTTGATTTGTTTTAATTTGAACTGAAGTAAACATATCAAGAAAGACCTCAAACACTAGCCCCAATCCCGGATAACTTAATCGTGCTACCCGCCGTAGACTTGAACAATGACAGCATGGGTGAATGTACTACCTCCATGATGTAACTTTTTAATTATTGGTGACAAATTGAAGAAAGACGGTTACCGCCGTAGGGCGTAGGTACATAATAAGGGCGTAAAAGAACGTTGCGGTTTCTTTAGGAAACTTAGGTCACGTCTAACCATCAAATTGCCAACACATATTAAAATGTGACTTAATAAAGCATTAATAACTGATAAAACCGATGCATTGCTTATAGTTATAACGCCCTCTAGGTATGACTACCTGAATAAATAAATAAATTTATAAAAAATATGGTCAGCAAAGGAAGCGAAACCATTTTTTATGTTTAATTTTACTTTCTAGAATTATTGTTACAGGAAATGAATTCTCAGAAATAAGTTTAAATGATTTCAAGAAAACAATAATAAGTAGAAAAAAAGCCATGTTTATTGTGCAAAAAGATTTATTTACATTACATTTACATACTATGGTATGCATACAGTGGCCTATATATGACATTTTAATATAACAAGCTCTATAAGGTATAACTGTCTTTTCAAGGATGTTGAAAACGCGTTTCTAACTGTAACGCGTCTCTAACTGTTAAGAATGTTGAAAACGCGTCTCTAACTGTCAAGAATGTTGAAAACGCGTTTCTAACTGTCAAGAATATTAAAATCGCGTTTCTAACTGTCAAGAATGTTGACAACGAGTTTCTAACTGTCAAGAATATTAAAATCGCGTTTCTAACTGTCAAGAATGTTGACAACGCGTTTTTAATTGTCAAGAATATTAAAATCGCGTCTCTAAGAGGCTGTTCATATGAGGCGAGCTGGCCCGGTTAACCGGGACTAGCTCGGTTAGGCGGGCGATATTTTGTTACGTTCATATGGGGCAAGCTGGCCCGGTTAGGCGGACTGAAAATAGTCACGAAAGTTCATATATTTTATGTCGCGTTCCATAGGAATTTAAATTACAAGGAATTCTTCAAAAAAATGTAATCCATGAGAAAGCTACAAATAATGCTTATTTTGCCAAAAACAACAATAAATACACAACAATAAAATATGATGATAATGTTATTCTTCTGAAGTATTTTTATATATTTATTGTTCCAATGCATATAATTGCCGCCCCTTAAGGGGGCGGCAGCATAGTCGAAGCGTGAGATATTTACGCCTTAGCATGGCCAAACAAATCTCGCAGTTTGATTTTGATTTCCACGCTTCCTTATTCAAAACAAAATTCCGGTCAAAGTCTGTGAAAGCGTAATATATATTTTCAATAATCGAGACCGAATTATGTATTCATAACTAACCGTGTACGCTATTGCGAAATCGCCTTCTCACTTATTCAAAGCAGAATGCCGGTGAAAGTTCCGTAACTAATTTTTAGTAATCAAGACAATTCATGTATCCCGAACAAAACGTGTACACTATACAAAATCCCTCGTGGTCTTGCTAGAGTTTCTTTCACGCGAATAATTTTTGAAGTCGAACGAAAAAAAGTGGTAAGTTTTCGTTCAATGTGTATATTTCTGAAGTAGATTTGTTGTAAACAGTACTTCTTTTAAAAAATCAATTATATAGCTTGCTAGGTTTTATTTTTGTCTAAAACCTGTGTTGATACTAGCTAACTGTAAACAATTGTAAGTTTTCGTTTTATATGTTTTTGCATGATTTCTATAAACTATTATACTTTGCTGAACTGCTCACAGATCATAGAACATAAGACATTTGTTGTACAAAATATATATGTATTTTTGTCTGAAACCTGTGTGATACTGACTGTAAAAAAAGTTGTAAGTCATCGTTCCATGTGTTTGCATGATTTATATGAACTATTTTATTTTGCTGAACTGCTCACAGATCATAGAAAATCAGACATTTGTTATAGACTACTTCTGTAAAGAAATAAAAGGCTTATTTTTCAGTACAGTAGTCACTAGGCTATAGTAGCAGTACTTTAGCACCATAGGATAATTAGCTAGCTAACTAGCTAGTAGTAAGCATGAACAAGGATGACGTCCATTTTTTGAATTCAAGCAGATTTGTTTCAGGTATTTTCTCTTGTGCGTTAGATAGTTTTTTAGAAGTTTGGCTTCGTTGCATATCTAATGTATTGCCACAATCCACTGAAAGCCAAATTTTGTTATTATTAAATGCATTAAAAGAAAACTTTGTGCATGCTCTTCGTTTTGGTTGCCATCCATATCAGTTACACCAGGCAAAGATTGAAGTTTGGGAATTTATTAAGTGGAAGTGTCCATCATTTAGGCCAATGGATTGTAATGCACAGTTTTCAGAAATATTTCAATTCTCGTCGGTTTTTTATGATATATCGCCAGGAGAAAAAAAACTAATATCCTCTTTTTACTGTCAAACTGGATATTGTCATAATTGTTCAATCGAAGTAAACAGTAGAATAGAAGTCTTAATTAATTATATTGATTTCACCACAATTCTAGCTCTGAATATATTACCAAATCATTGGCCAGATTCACTTGAACATATTAACTTAACAGATAGTGTCCAGTGTTCAAATTGTGATAACAGTAGCCAGACAAATAGCTCTAACGTAAGTATAGGTGAAATTTTGTTTGTAGAGTTTAGTCCTGGTATGATGAGTTGTGCGAAATTCGAACCACACATAACTATTTTAATGAAGCAATATAAATTGGTTGCATTGGTTAAAAATGTTGGTGCTCATTTTTCATGTGTTATCAATGATGGATCAAAATTTATTGTGATAGACGATATGAAGAATAGCTGTAATTCTTATCTTGATATTCATGAGTTATATAGGTCCAGCAATAGTGGATGGTTTTTTGCTGTTTACAAACAAAACTCTGAGGATAGTAACATTCAACCAGAAGCAATTGCAGAGCATAACTATGCCAGACCAATAAGGCCGACATTCTTAGCCAAACCAATGGAATATGACTTTAGCAGAGAAGTTACTGACGGTTACTTGACAAAGCCAGATATTTGTTCCCGAAGTTTTTCAGTTATAAAACACAAAGAAATAGCAAAACATAAAGTTCTAACAACCATAAAACAGTAAATGAGAAAACTTTAAATCGGACACAAAGTACCAAAAAAGAGCCCAAAGCAAACCCAAAGCTCACAATATCGAAAGCTATACTCACATGTCAAACAGCACCAGCTGAAGCTAAACGTAAAAAAATCATAAAGGTAATAAAAGCAAGAAACCTTGTCTCATGGATGATGGTAATTTGGTCAATAAACAATACACAATGCAAGCAGATTTAAATATCAGTGAACTGCAAAGTTTCCATGACTCATTGAGGATGCACATAACACAATGCCGTATCTGCTTTGAAGCTTGGCCTGTTAAAGAAACTTCTCGAAAAGATAAAGATTATTACATGTGTACACGCTGTCTAAGAGACAAAGGTGCCAAAGAAATTTAGCTTTGCAAACAATATGGTGCCATGCCCTGTGCCTCCAGAATTACAAGATTTGTCTCAATGTCAAGAAATGTTAATCGCCAGAGCATTCCCAGTTATGCAAGTTTATTTAAAGCCAAAGTATGGTACTGTCAGCTACAAAGGTCATTGTATAACATTACCTCACAATGTTCAGAATATAGCAAGTATTTTACCACATACCACTGATGACATTTCATCCCGCCTAGCAGAGATCTCGGTAAAAACAAGCGAGATCTCGGCAAGGCGGGCTGGCTCGGTTGTCATATGAACACATTTTTATTTTTTTATGTGTTTCTTTATAGTAGCGAGATCCCGCCCAGCCCCTAACTGTCAAGAATGTTGTTGAATACGCGTCTCTATCTGTCACTTTAGTGACTTACACGAAGTCGAGCTTATGGCGGGAGGAAAGTTTATGAGCAATGAGGACAAAAACAACATCTTAAATCATCCTTGATATCGTATTTGACACCGAAATATAACTAAAAAGGACAGGAAAACTTCCTTACATATACTTTTTATATCCATAATTTATTTTGTATAAACGCTTACAATGCTATACAATTGCTAAATCAAGTTTTCTGGTGAAATAAACTTTTAATTTTTTACTATTTTGTCTTAATTTTGTACAGAAATATACCAAATTATTGCATATAAAGCCAGTTGAGGCAACAACAATGAGTTTAAAATCTTTTTAGAGGTATTAATTACCTTTTTAAGGCTATTTACAAAAGCATTTTTTAACAAATACAGTCTCTCGTGTTGCCTTATTATTTATTTATTATTTATTTATTAACTAATAACTAATAATAAATTATTAATTTATTAGGTTTGTATAAATTGTTGCAATAAAGTGGGTACAATTTCTTGTACCTTGACCTTCTGAGTGATCTCGTTGTTACACAATTTTATACAGAATGTTCGGGGATAGAGCGCAACATTAACGACGAAGACATAAGTAACTGTGTTCACTCATCCAGGTGGAGCGAGAACTAGTATGCACTATATGTCGTAAATCGATTAAGGCGCACACAGAATTATGTTTCTGGTGTAATACAAGCTGCTGTATTAATCATCAGACGAGGAGCTTAAAATTTAGTTCTGGTCACTTAAAATTTACTTCCTATTTTTCTTCAGATATAGAAAGTTCTGAAATACATATTGGAATACATACCGAAGATACGATTAAATGCAACTAAAGTGATTGGTTAACCACAAATTTAGCACTAATTTAGCATTTATAAAAATTTAAAATTCTACAAAATTATTGTGCTATCTAATGTTGCCTTTTCATCATCAAAGCATTCGCCGAGTTGACATAGCCTGCTATTGTTTCCAACCACGTGCGATGTAACTCAGCGTAGTACTTTGTCGTATATCCCCGAACAGCCAGCTCGAAATTTAGCTGATCCAAAAGATTAAAAAAACTTTTTTTTTCGTCAGTTTTCCAAAACTTAAGGTAGTCATCCAAAGCATAGATGTCTTCGGTGGAAAAATCATGTGTGGAAAATAACAGTGGGAAACAATTGACTTGCGTTGGTTTCTTATCCAAAAACTTTGATGCAAGTCGATACCACAATTTAACTACATCAGAATCAGTATAGGGTACCCAAGCGTACCAAAAGTTTGCAGCATGAAATGTGATCTCACTCCATCCAGCGATGCTTGGCAATAACTGTGAAAACTTGGTTATATTACAACGTTCAAGGTCGTTATGAAAGAGTTTCGTTATTGTTGTTGCTTTGTTTTGAATTGCATAAACCAGACTTATCAAATCTTGTACAAGCCTGTCAGACGTCCACAAGGGAAACTTTGTTATTATTTCCGCAACAACAGGATCTAACTGAAGGTCTTGCAGTCTCAAAAAAGTACAACTCCCATAAGTATGCGACGCTTTTAGGGTAACACTATAAAATATAATACTATATTTCACCGCGAGTGCACACGATGGCTTTAATGTGAAGACTTTGATATACTCTTCATAGCTGATTATAACCATGTCTTTTTGAGGAAGGGTCCGGGTATTGCTAATTATAAATTTGGGTGGCTTCACCTTTTCTTGCCAAATTTGCATTCCTTCCGAGAAAGTCTTAGGCATATAAGGGATCTTTTGCTCCTGTTCTCCGTTGAAGAAATACCGTTCTATAGCTTTCAAATTATTTACGTTTCTATCTCGATTTTCTTTTCTACCTTTCAGCATTGCATCACTCATCGCTTGAAGATCGGAATTCTCCAATTTCTCGAACAGTTCTTCATAACTGTCAAACTGTTGCACCCCGTCGTAATAATAATAATCCGAATATTTCACCCATTCTAAGATGTCTTTTTCGTTGAAATCGTCGTTTGGATTGTACCTAAAATCAAATACGAAATTGATAAGGATAGTTTTTTTAATCATTTAAACCAAGAACAAGGATGTGCATCTCTATAAGGAAAGGCAGATGGTTGTGTCACAACAAAAAGAAGACTGATGCTCACTCATACCCCATCATGTTTTAACCTGATTTTACAAAATCATGTTTTATATAGCTATGCTAGTTAGTAAAAGTAACATTTGTTTTAACGAAGCTAGTTTTATTCGTGATTTATCTAAAATCATGTTTAAACATAAATAAAAAGTGACAGATCGCTGCCGCGCTCATCTGCATGAAAAGTGGTCCACAATATTAGAAGAGAAATGAAGCAAAATTTAAAGGATTAAATGTAATTGAATTCATATTCGAAATTCGTTGTTTCTCAGAAGAAAGACTTATCTTATGTTTATATCGTCCTATTAAAATTGTTGTACAGTAGGTGTAAGCAACTAACCGCAGCTGCATATCCATTTTAAAAAAAGGATTGCCTGAGCGCAATGTGAAAAGCAAACATGAAACTGCACATATGAAGATGTTCCCTTTATTCTACCTAAAGGCGAAGTTTGGCAAGTAAAGACGCTTGTTGTTGTGCTCTACTTGCAAACTCACAGTTACACAAATTATTAAACCTTACGTTTGTGTAACCAAGCTATACCAGAAACGTCCTTCATAAACTTTACTATTCTTTGAAAAGGTTTGATCTAAGAAAGAGCCACTACATTTTGGCATTTTTTGTAGGCTTCGCTACCGAGAACGGAAGGTTCAAAGTCCAGCTTATTCCGAAAAGGCGTATTATGACAAAAAAATGCAGGTTAAACGGCGCTTTAGAAAATTTATTTTGATGCGGAATTGCTAGTAACTGTGATTCCCTATTAGGATTCTTTTCAAATCAAATTCCGCCCTTTCATGCTTAAATAACTTTCATCTGGATCAAGTTTATTTTTTAATAATTCAAAACCTTTAGAAAATTTTGAATTGTGAAAACGGTTATTATGTATTTAAAGGTCTTATTGGAACTGAGGAAGTCGTGCGAAGTAAAAAAGATCTATTCACGCTTTTATAGTTTCCAGCAGGATTGTACTGGAGGGAAGCACTTTTCTATGAAGCTACCAGCCAGATATAATTGTATTTATTTTCTATTTACCAACTTGTTGGTTAGAACGAAATTCGCTTGTCGTATTTACAGTAAGATTATTGATCATTTAATACCAAGGAAATCCTAGAAGAACTGATATATCAAGCTACGACGCTTGACATATGTCGAAGCGGGCGTTTCATCTTTTTGGTTACTCGGTCAATATAAAAATTGTCGAAGCCCATGTCATTCTTATCCAGCTAGTCGAAAATTTTACTTCAATAATCGCTGTAACTAAACTTTAGTTTGCACATTTAACTTTTCACATTCTTCTGTAAGTGTCGAACATCGTAATGTTTTGTTTACAAGATTAACTTTCGCAAGTCTTCAATTTTGAGAAAGTAATCAAAAACAAGGTTCATGAAAGAAAACTAATTCTGCGTTCTGGTTAAGTAATTAATAATTTTAATGATTTTGTCTTCATTTGCCCAGAAATATTTTTATTACCAGTGATCAGATTATTAATCTTATCACTGGTAATAAAAATATTTCTGATAGCTACAAACTTGGTCAAAATATGTTCAGACAAGACAGGTAATTTCGAAGTTTACCACCACTTGTTCATGTTCAGAGTGGACTTAATGTTCAGATTGGACTTAATGTTCGATCGTTGGTTATTTGGTTAAGTCCAAATTCTTAAAATGTGCTAATTGATGCTGACGTCAGCATGGCCATTTCTCACGAATGTTGGGCCTTCGTGGGCCCCAACGTGGATTATTTCGCTGTGCGGTCGTGCTAGAGAGTGAAGTATTTTTCTCCTTTTTACACGAAATTAAGAATGAGCAACCGTGGTAAAAAAAAATTCACCTCGAAGCAATCTGTTTGACATAAAGAACAAAAAAGGAAAGTAGATTTATGAACATACCCAAAATTTATGGATCTTGGGTTTTGTTTCATATCGTCCAGACGAATTTGACTTAAGTTATTCTTTCTTTCTTCTATAAGGTGATATTTTCTCTCCCATTCGGCATACAAACGAGGCGTAGGCACAAACAAAGGAATGCCCAACGTTGCCTACTTCGCTCGTGAAGTACGACATGACAGAATAGCCCAACACAATGCCGGCCTGATATGTTCCTAAAAGGTAAGCGAAAGGTTGAATGCAGGTATATGACGAACTTGTTTTCGAAATCTGAATTTGTTAGTAATTTGTTATCCATGCACTATAATGATGCAACAGATAAAATAATCAACACACCTATTTGACAATAGTTATATCTTCCTCTCAATGCTACCTCAAAAAGTTCTACTTTATATTTTCTTTCGGCTTTTGCACTGTAGTTCTTGATTTCTTCAGCAATAATATGCCCACCTTTAGACAATCTTTTGGGCATGATCAATACCTCCATTTTGTTCGGATGATAGCCACTGCTGTTTAAGGGTACACCCTGGCATGTTTGTTGTCGAAGTTCGTGTTCTAATCTTTCGCGCACATAGTAGCCAGTTGCAGGGAGCGGAATGATTTTGTGAGAGCCTAGAAAGTGCTGTTCGTACAATATGTCATAGATAATATGTCCTGCCATGATCACATCAGGGTTGTAACGAACTGCGTTATAAAATACATTTTGCAAATGCTTAGCTTGCTCACCATCAGTTGGTAAGTGGCCTTCAAATCTATAGCCAGGATTTATGATCATTTTCTTATTAAACGGTGCAAACATGAGACAATGCCATGCGTCAAAACCACACATTATAACGTCTGCTTTAAGCAATTGCGAGTGATTACGTAATATTTCCCAAAATGCTTGTTGCGCCTTCATCAGATGAGTTTGGTTATATGGATAAATTGAAAACTCTTTGGTTATTGCTGGCGCGTCTTTACTCCTGGTTTCCCAACTAATATACTCTATTCCAGACTTCCTGCACGAAAACTCTTGATCAGCATCATGCCCTAAATGAACGCCCATGCCAAGTACAACTGTTTTCCGGTTTCTTTTAAATATTTTGTTGGTGCGTGGTTGAAATGCACATAAAATCTTTGAAGGTTCCGTGTTGCTCTTAAGTAGTAAATCTTTCCAGCAACTTATTTCCTTCGTGTCAATGTTTTCACCTCGCAAACGTCTATGATTGATACGAACTAAAGCTTCCCATTGATTGAAAATACCAAACAGTACCAGAACAAAGATACCAAGCCAAAGAATTCTAAAAAATATATAAAGTATAATAAAATAAGTAATTTGGTCGAGCTTTGACCTTACTCTAGCCCTCTTTTAGATTGTTGGCCCAAGGAAAATTCCGCATGGGATGATAGCTCGTCGTACATAAATTTCGCATTGCTATTTCGTGCATCTGTTAGCACGAAGTAATGAAATTACTCGGACAGTGGTTATCACGAAAGTTTAAACTGAGATTATTGAAAGAAGAACCTCGTGCAAATTGTGTTAGCAACCCTGAGTACACACTCTTTTTATAAGAACCGGTAAAATCTGAGCTGTGACCGACTGTTCTTATTTTTCAAGCCTCAGCCTGATTTGTTATGATTTTGTTCCTAACGGTAATAACACAATATTAGAATTTGATTTAATTTTGTTTTTATTCCTAGAAAATTTTAGGGTTGCCAGTGAAGCTATATAATTGTGTCCATTACCACTCGCTCCAACGTAAATATCTTTTCGCAGTTAAAAAAAAAGCAAAAACATTTATTAGCACCTTACAGCAAGAACAAGCAAATTCTCCCTCGTGGTGATAAAAATTCTCCCTCGTGGCGATGAAAATTCTCCCTCGTGGTGATGAGTTGAAAAGAACTGCAGTGGTCTCACTTTCTCGACTACTCCCTATCTCAAAGTTCTAAAGTATCTGTCCCTTGGACATTTGTGTACGCTCTAAGCGATTTTCTCTCTTTTTATCTCGAACTTCTCTGTTTTAATTTTTCCCCAAACAAAAATTTTGGCCTCTTGCGATTTTTGCTTTCTCTGCATCGAACTTCTCTGTTTTGGAGGGTTCATGTACACAGTAAATAGAATAAAAGGGTGTCAAAAGTGAAAGCACCGAAAACATATTATGGCAACTTGTTATACTTACTAAAGAAGTAAAGCAAATGTGTACGGAGATATGTGTTCAGGTTACCATATTAAAATATTACGGCTTCTTAGTAATTGGATTCCCTCTTGTTTGCTAGCCTACTGGCAAGATCAACGGAGCTAATATTACTCGGGTATCATTTTGATGCACTAACAGACAACCGGCCTTATTTATATAGAAATTATTTTGGCTCTTTTCTTTTGCACATAATATTATGTCACCTGTTGTTGAATCATTTAAGTCAGAAAAATTCAAAACAAACATTGCTTGACACCATTTGAGTCTTAAAAGTTTGAGTCATCGATATATACATTAGGTTAAAACTCACTTCTTAATTTTAGTGCAATGTAATCTTCTAAACCGGTAACATAGATATGAGGTATTCTGTTCCATCTGGACTGCTTTTGTTTTCTTACTTGGGTTTGTTATCTTTTGATGCGCCTATAAAATATAAGCATGTTATGAACACACGGGGCTCAATCTTGTAGTGATCATCAGACGTACATATGTTTTTCACCTAATAAAAAAACAGCATATTTAAAAAACAATTAAAAACATGTTATTACAATCATCAGAGGTACATATGTTTTTCACCTAATAAAAAACAACATATTTAAAAAACAATTAAAAACAATTATATAATAATCACCATAATCAACCAGCGCCACTTTATTTCCAATGTTTTTAATTAACAATTTGTTTTGATGCCTACACTGGTTTCATCAAGGGAATTAAAAATATACATTTTCTCAGTTAAACATAATTGCAGTAATTGGTTTTGGGCTGTCCTTTAATAGCGCAAATAGCTAATTCGTCAATCTACTGAAGCCTCTTTATTACTATCTTTGAATTCCCAACATATTTAGAGAGTTATGTGCTTTTCCTATATTCACACATTTGATATACAATGATCATAGTTTTCTGTTTAAAACATTAGTAATCCACAAATTTATTTGAAAGTGTTAAACAGTCTACGTAATCCAATTTGTCGATTTAATTAATTGAATCATGTATTACTGCCCTAATAGTTTAAAACGTATTAGTACATGATTTTAACGACAGCGAAGTATTGTGTGCTACCTTTTGGACCAAAATTAAGTTCCACAAAATCGCACTTTTCAAACCACTTTGTTTACTGGCATAATTGACTGCCAAATTTTTAAGTTGAACCTTATTTAACCTATTTCTAAGGTTATAATTACTTTTATTATTTTCTAAACCTGTATCTTAGTCAAATTAATATGCAGTCAAAAACGGCTTTTCTCAAACTCAGAAAGTATGATGATAATGGGCTCAATTTCATCAAACCAGTCTAAAACCATATCATACCAAATCTCAAGTCAATATTTAATTTTACTGAAACTATGGGAATTTTAATTAAAGCGGACACTACTACCCGTTTTTGTGGACTTATTTTGTGAATTTTTTTATGTTCACTATTGAAAGTGTAATAAAGCTGAGAAATCAAGAAGAGTCAAAGTGACTCCTTTTGAAGACTCATCTCCTAATGAAACTTGTAAAGAGTCATAAGAGAGTCATAATGACTCTTATAAGGGAGTCATTGATAAATTTTTTTCAATGACTCTCATGAAAAGAGTCATTATGACTTCGTCAAAGACTCATTCTGAAATGCCAATATGTTTGACTCTCTAAAACTCTCTTAAAAGAGTCATTAATAAATAGGACTAGGACGAGTTTTTTTGTTGTTGATTCCCTATTGTTTTTTGGTTTTACGATTCACTGCGCGCCTTTTTCATTCGCCGAATGTACCTTGTAACTGTGAGGATGATGGAGTTGCAGAAATGTTGTTGTCTTGGATATTTGTTTATTTATTCTTGATTGTTGTCATTCTGATCATTTCTTTAGTTGTCTGTTTTTAGTTAATTTCTTTTCCTTTTTTATATATTGTGCACTGATCGATTTTTTGTAAGAACACTTTTCCAATTTGAAGACTCAATGTTCTTAAATTGTTCTTAATTTTCCTCTCATTTTACCGTTTTTGAAGTTTTAAGGAGCATTACAGTACTTCTTGGTATTGACAAAGCCTTTAATGTTCTTAACATGTTCTAAAGTTTAGACCTCTAAACTAATGAATGTTCTTATAAACTTAGTTCTTTTAAAAAAACGTGTATGCGTATGCTCTAGTTCTGAATGGAATGGCTTTTTCCATACTATGTTTTTGCAGCAGAATATGTGACCTGAATTCTTTTAAAAATTAAGTTTATAAACAATTTATTTTATGAACTAAGGAAAATGCAGAATGTTTTACTAGGACATTTCTTCTTACTTCTTTTATTTCTGCTGCTTGTATCACATTCCATACCCTTTTTTATTTAAGAAACCTAGGTAAAGATAGTTCTAATATTTTCTTATTTGTAGTCTGATAAATACCATGATTTTAGTTCCAAATCTTTATTTTTTATTTTCTTGCTTTTTCTTATAAAAAGATCGTTTCTTATATCAAATTAGTTCTAAAAGTTTCTTGAGCTTTTAGCAAATACACGAACAATTTCCGCGCTTTTCTTCTGTAAATAAAGGTCCAGAAAGTTGAACATTATTACCGTGGTGTTTAACATTTTGGTAATTCCAAACTTGAAGTTCAAAGATAAACTTAAAAATGAAATTCTGTTTTGTAAATCACACATACGATTGTTAAAAACATTCGAACGCTCTAAATGGAATGTTTGAAAGTTAAGTATTTGGTATGCACTGCATTGACCTCATAAACCTTTTACTGTGCTTCTTCAAAAAAAGTTTCTTATTTTAAAAATAATCATAACTTAATTTACAGGTTTCTTACAAAAAACGTGTAATGTGCGGAGAGATACACGTTTTTTTTATAAGAACCTGGTTTTTAAGAACGTCGAGGCTGAGATTTTGCCAAAAGTTAAGAACATATTAAGAACGTACTCAGCCTGAATTCCTTCACAGATTATAAGAACAAAATAATGAGTGTCTAAATTTACAAAGAAACAATTGTTCCCGAACAGTTTTTCTTACTCTTTAACGTATACGTATATATTTTTGACGTTAAGGGCAGGGAAGGAGGGAGGGGGTAAAATCTAAACGTCAGATTGACGTTTAGCGTACACTTTTCGATTTGTGAGTCATTCCTGAGTATATTCTTATAAAAAAGCGTGTAGTTCCCAACCTTCCTTAACTCGCTACAGTGCTCCAAACAAACCACGCAATAAATCTAAACAAAACGGGGGTAAACAGATAAATAAAAATAGTTACGTTCACTTTTGTTGGAGGACAGTTGTTGTCGGGTTGTTATGTAGTTGGGACTCATAACAGCCTTGATAGAGGGTTCTGGGTGATCGGCAAGCTCTCCATGTCGTTAGTTGTAGCTAGTTCAGAAAGGTTGGAAACTAGTTTTAGAAAAAACCTAAATACTGGTCCTAGTAATTCAGATGTTTCAATTTTTTGTGGAAACAATATGTAAAGAAAAATTATGTCAGTCTACACCTACAATCACCCACATAATATATTGAGACTTTTCGATTTTTGACAAAAAAAAATTCACAAACTCGCACCACAAGTCTTCTCAAACTCGACGTACTGCCTCCAGGCTCACGGAACTTCAGCTTTAGCTTCGACTTAAGACTTAGGAAATTCTGAATTCAACTAGTGAAACCGAAAAGTTCACTAGAACGAAGCCTTACAGTGCTGCTATAGGCTAATTATAGCTTTTTACATGTTTAAACCGTCTCAGTTGGAAAAATAGACATCTGCGTCAACGGCCATTTCTGTTTTTTTGATAGAATTTCTAGTTTGTCTCAAAGATTATGTGGATGGTTGTAGATAGAAGGAGAATTTTCTTGTCTTTCTTGTTTTAACTGCTTTTTATTTACAGAAATTGTTTTAGGAAATCTAGAGGAAACTAAATATGCCACTCATTCATAAAAAACTTTATAGTTTCAATAATTCCCACATTTTAGTGTTAGTACTGTAGTTAACATGGTAAGAAGAAATCAAGCTATGAAATTTAGTTGCCAGTTTGACTGTGGATATTCCACGATTAGTTACAAGTGGATGATCAAGCATATATGGAATTTTCATTCTATCTTGGATGAATATCCTGTTTTGGGAGATCAAATGCAGGTGTGTAGTGTTTGTTACTGAAACTGTCATCCTACAAATAAACACCTCCCTGATTTGAACTCTGATTTTTCAAACAACTTTTCAAGAGTTTTTATGAATTTCCAATCATATATTTTTCAGATTGTATGTAATTTCTCGATTCGGGTTATGGATGAATTTAAAAGAGTGACGGAAATTGACTTGCCGCAATGTTGGAACGATTACTTCACCTTAAAGAACAAAAATAATTCTTGGTTTTCAACCTCCTAAGACTTTTAAAGTCGATCTGTTGATGGAGGAAATAAGTAAACAGAGTGAAGAAAGTAGTAAAAGGTAAGGTTGATATTTTTTTTTCTACAAACACTCACCGTAAAATTAAGAATGTGAAAGAGATAAAAAAAAGAGAAGATAAAAAGATTAAAAATGAAAATTATAAAACTTTTGTGTTTTTACTTTTTTTGCTAATAAGTCTCAAAAGTAATTTTCTTTTAAAAGTATTTATTATTATTCTCAACATGGTGTGTGAAAACACATTTGTTCTTTAGCACATACACGTTTTTTTTTATAAGAAACCACTTTATAAGAAACTGACTAGTCGCCAAAAAATAGTAATATACATATTTTAATTATTTTTTTAGAATATATGATGACTCTCGCTGCAATATTGTTACCCTCTTTATTGCAAGAGAATACTGGCATGTTGTTTAAAAATTTTCACGACGAGAAACATCCACAAATTTTATGTGTAAAAAGTGTTGGGAACATTCTCGAAGCAATTCAATGCAACGAATTCAGCATTGTAGTAGATGACCATTGGTTTGTAGAAACTACCGAATTTTTATCCGCTGTGAGAATTTGGTTCTCCACATATTATTTATTTAATATTAGCTATCCGAAGTGTTTGGAAGCAACTTTAACTTTCCTACAAAAGGAAGTAATTAATTTACAAGACTCGGCACCAAATTTAGCCAAAGTAATTTCTTTGATTACCAAAATTAAAAAGTCAATTTAATATTTTAATATATGTTTTTTAAAATGCAACGGAGATTTAAAAATAACAACTTTTGAATAAATATTCTCACAGACGGGATGCTTGCCTTTCATACTCCCTTCCGTACTCTCCTTATGTTTCTAAAACAAGATTTGAAGATAGAAAGAAAAAAAATTTCCTTACTAACCAGTTTGGGAAGCCTTTATGAAAATGATAACATTAAAATGTAAACAAATAAAAAACAGATTCTCATAGCACACAAAAAATATAAAATTAGCTCACCTAAAACCATCCTTTTCGTTTCAATTCTCATACACAATGATTCGAATTCGTTGAACTTACAAAAGTTAAAATCGAACGATCTTGAATTCCGAAAGTATCAAAATCAAACACGCGGTTTTTCCTTCTTGGTGGCTCTTGGGAATAGCAACTTAAAAAATAGCTTTTTTGTTCACATAAGAATATTTATTATTCGTGTTTTACATAAATTTGTCGATATAATATTTTTCATACTAGTTGGTTTGAATAGAAGAAATTTTCGCGACTAATTATAATTTTTCAATCTGAGATTTTACTTAAACACATATTATTGCTTTATTATATAAAACCGAATGATATTTCAGTTCCGTAAGTTATGAATCAATCATGTTATATTAATTATTTATTGTTCCTTCCAAAATTATATATAGATATTAATATATATATTTATTATGATAGAAATATCAAAATTCGAAGCTCATTTCTCGTCTTCCATATCTCTCCATGGTGATTATTATCAAAGTCACAAAAGCTAATTCTCACTTTTGTGTCAACAATGACTCTTAATAGAGGGTTTCAAAAGGAGTGTCAATGACTCTCGTGGAAGAGTCTTTATATCAATGACTCTTCACGGCGACTCAAAATGACTCTTCAAAGGGTTTCTTCAGCGGGAAAGACTCTGCGAAGAGAGTCTTTTAAGAGAGTCATAGTTTCATGACTCTTCTCTGCGACTCAAAATGATTCTTCTAAGGGTTTCTTCAGCGCGAAAGACTCTGCGAAGAGAGTCTTTGATGACTCTCTTAAGAGAGTCAATGGCTTGCAAGAGTCTTTTAAGAGACTCAAAAAATGACTCTGGCAAAGACTCTTCATGAGTCTCGTAAGAGAGTCCATATAGGCACCGTTCCAAGACTCTCTTTTTAGAGTCATTTTGACTCTTCGGAATTTCTCAGAATATACAGTGATGAACTGTTCAATATCTACAGACATTTATATTATACATATATATCTGATTTTTCATTTTATTGTAACATCTATAGCACTGATGATGGTTTTTCACCGAAAAGCTTTTGCTTAATATATATAAATAAACTGTTGTTATCATTTCATTTCATTTCATAACTAAATGGCTAATTTTAACACATCTATACAGGCATTTAATTTCACTACATGCTTTAACAACATGGGGCCGATAAAAATAGAATTAAAATTTTAATGTGTTATTAAAACAACTCTTAAGGGGGGTTTTCACAGGGGGGTTTTCACGAAGCGAATTGAACGGCGAATTCGACGGCGAATTCGATGGCGAATTCGCTTTTTAATTTTCACGACAAAATAAATTAGGCGCCAACTTCATTGTTTACATTAGTTAACGGCGTTCTGATTGGTCAAAAACTAGCAGCGAAACCTTTAGCCGCGAAAAAGTAGGAACTGTTTCTACTTTTCAGCGAAGCGAATATTTCGATGCAAAATCAAAACAAACAAAACTGCGCATGCTCAGATACAATTCGCCGTCGAATTCGCCGTTCAATTCGCTTCGTGAAAATCCCCCTTTACAGATAAATTTTGGGGGATTTTGTGAGTAGTAGAGAAGCAACTAATATTTTCTGAAATGTAATACTTGTTGTATTACATGTAGAATATAAACACAATCTTTAGTGAATCCTCTTACTAACTCTTCTTACCTTTCATTATTCGCCCAACATTTATAATTTTTTAACTCTTCCTCAAAATAGCTTTTTAATTTCCAAGTTTCAAGTCAATAACTTTATTTATTGAGCTTTTAAATTGTATGAGTTAGGCTAGATAAATGTGCATGCAATGATAAAATGACTATGACGGTAACCTACTGGCTTTCTACATTTTTTATGGTAACTAAAAGTAATGTGAAGTAATAAAGCCTGCTAACTACAACTGCGATATACATTTTGTAAAAAAACACATTTTCGACATTTTTTAAAAAACTATTTTATCTATACACGAAATAATGTCAGACATAACGGTTGTACACAATTGACATGTGTAGTGGGCGAAACTGGGTTCCTCAGCTAATAATTTCGTGTCATGTCATTCCTTGCATCAAGCTGCTAGCTCACCACTTGGAAAAAAGTTGATTTGGTCTTATCTTGATAGTTTGCTAGTAAGTGTAGCTAGCTAGCTAGTTATTGAACTTTGCCAATTACTACGTAGGCAGTATCACCTTATGGTGTCTATTCTTGCACTGCCATTGCTTAGTAATGTTTTTTCTTAAAAAAATCCACTTTGAAAAAAAAGAGTGCTACAGCTTCTTCACCATCTTTATACCAATAGCTTTCTCCTGTTTGTCCCAGACTCGCTGCCTCGCCAAAATCTTTTTGTGAGGCAATAATTATGCGACACATTCGCACCAATCAGGTTTCATATAGGATAGCCTCCTCCAGGGCCATGTTGGTATTACCGTTCCGATGTCAGAAAAGATACAGGATGCCCGGGGGTTGACGTTGAGGATCTGTTGTTATACGTCTTGAGTTACGAACCGCATTGATATAAATATAATGTGTTGTTGTGACTTTAAGTTTTCGTATATATTTAAGGAAAAAAACCATAACGGAAAAGAGGACCAAGGTCCTTATTAGAAGACCAGGACTCGCAATTAGGACCAGGATATAGTAACATGACTCAAAATCTTGGACCTAGTTCTATGTATACGTAAGGAGTGACAGGTACTTTTAGTGCGTATTTTTACAATGAAAAAGTTAACGTCCTATATAAACTTTATTTCCTCTAAAAATCTCCTAAAGATTATTTCATACGAAAGTCCTTAGAACGTTGTCTAAGAATCTTTTATTTTTTTTAAAACTTTTTATCGGTTTTCAAGATGAGGGTTTTAAAATTTAGCTAGTTGTGCGACTTAGATCAGATCGTGAGAAATAATTGCAGTTATCAATAATAACCGTAATAACAAAATATTAACACCAATGCAAATATGTTCAAAATATCAAACTGAGTTTTATTGTAAATAAGTGGTTGTATGTTCGTAAGAGATGATTGTGTTATGGCCAGCAATAGCACCACGGTTCATAACTAAGACGACACACTGCCAGTGGAAGTTTAAAAGTCTTTCTTGTCTCAGAAAATTTGAAAACAAATACGTTCTGACACAGTTTCCGTAAAATTTGAAGAGCAAATTCCTTTATGCTTTCTGTAAAATCCATAAAGAACAAACATAGACTAAATAAGATAATAAAAGGCATTTAAAAATCTTAATGTATTTCCTACCGAAACCAGCTATTTATTCTGCGCTTTTTTTTTCTTCTTAGGCGAAACTTTTAATCACAGCCTCTTGTCAACGATTTTATATATTTCTGTCCTTATAATGTAATAAACGAATACTCCACTTACAATGCTGTGGATTAGTAGAAAAAGTAATTAGATTTCTTAATGCGCAATGCTTTATATGATTGTTTCTATGATGTACGTATACTATTGTGAAAAAAAAATAAAAAAATTCAAGACATTCTGAGACGTCAAGTTTGTTTCTTGAATTATTATTTATATTAACAAACTGCAAGTACACCTGTTTTGCACAGGTTAAAAATGTTCTTTCTGTTAACGCACATTGACAAGAAAAAACTTAACTAGATGCAAGGTTGTTTTTACGTAATTATATTTAATCTTATATAATGAAGTTCTTTTCTGTTCATTAAGCCCCATTGAAAAGGATCAATTTGCAAATTTATGATGGAATCTTACCAAACAAAAGATATATTATATTAAGGTAAATTATTAATTACTTAAACACATTGGAAAAGGCTATGAATGGATTTATAGTTTGGCTCTGTCGTTTTATAACAGATACTTCTGTTTTTGGTTTTACTCTTGGATTTACTGCATCAGTTTATTTTAAAGATTGATAATGTAAAGTATGAACTTGTAAAAGGAAATAACGGTTAGCAATTAACAGAACGCAAGCGTTCCAGACGTGAAATTTGTAAATATACTGTGCGTGCTAATGCCAACGAATACCAAATACCAACAAATACCAACGAATACCAACGAGCACCAAATACCAAAGAATACCAATAAATACCAATGAATACCAACGAACACCAAATACCAACAAATACCAACAAATACCAACGATTACCAACGAATGCCAACGAATAACAAAGAATTACCACGAATACCAACAAACACCAAATACCAACAAATACCAACAAATACCAACGATAACCAATGAATACCAACGATTACCAACGAATACCAAATACCCACGAATACCAACGAATTCTAAATACCAACGAATACCTGATTACTAACAAATACTAAAACAGATGTTTTTATTCATTGTGTCCGGAATAAGGAATAGGAAAGAACACTATTATATCATTTGTTAGTTTTCTGTCAGTTAATGTCTAAAACAAAGACCAATGCGTTTTGATCTTCGAGATTGATGCGATGATTTCTAGTTGGGAGTCAATATTGTCGAGTTATACGGCAGCACACAAATGAAGATTTTTGTGGCATATTGCTGTGAAACAATCATTTATACATACACTTTTTGATTAATTTTCACACTAAAATTCTCAGAAACAGAAAACTCTCAGAAACTCAAGTTTCTCCTAAAAGCAACGTCCTTAAAAGCTATGTGGGATGCACGGTTCACGGAATGTGGAAAGATTTGGGCATACTTACATTTAAAAAGCCAATAAAATGTACAAACCAGTTTTAAGATTTTGGTTACAAACGTAGATTTCAAGGCAGCGTCATGCTGAAGCCAACTAGCTATAGCTACCCTTTTTTATTCTTATTCTTTTAAAGTTTGGTGTATACTATTATTTGCTTTTGTTTTGCTGTTGTGGCTCTCTAGCTAACTATTTAGTTACCTCTGGATGAAAGTGAAAGTAGCTTAATGCAGTTTGGCTAGCTACAACAAAATTCTTAATCAATAATTCTTATGCTAAATGTAGTTGGGTAGCTACACCTTTTATTACTGTCATGAAAACGTAATACGCAAAATAAAATTCCTGAGTATTTTTTTTAGCTGGACGGGATAATAAATGACTGTTTCCCGTGTTTTTATTTAAACCGAAGTTGCGATAAGTTTTGTTTGGAAGAGAGTATTACCCTTATACACATGTGCAATACCGTTTACCTGTACTAAGCGCTCAGCTTGTTGTTAATGACGGATTGTTTCCTTCTTTTTTTTGTTTAAACCGAACCTGTGATAAGTGTTTTGGAAAAGGGTATGCAACTGTATGGATATGAAACACGGTTTACCTGTATATAGTAAGCGCTTAGTCCATGTTAACAACAGAGTGTATCCTGTGTTGATATGTGAAGCAAAGTTACAATACAGATTGCTTGAAAAGGGTATCCCGCCTACATTAAGTTACCCATGTACGTCTGTCTGTCACGCAAAATGGTAACTGCAACAGTGACACTCACGAAATGCGGTAAATAAAGGACGGGCGACGTCCACGAGCCACCGACTAGTATCAAAATTAAAACAAAAAAATAAATGTAAAATTCCTAATAAATTCAGACAATGCATATCTCTTATAATAATAAGCCAGTTCCGTCTGTCTGTCTGTCACTTTTGCAAACACGATATTTTTTACCACCCGAATGGGCGAGTTTGTCGAGTTTTTTTGTTTTGTTTACATTTGTCTCGCAACCGTTAGAAACCACGTGATAGAAAATAAGCAGTATGATTCGCTGAAATACATACTTTCGAACGGGACGACATTCGAATAAAAAGTTGCGTTAGCGTAAAAACAAACAAACATAAAAATTTCTCGACAAAGTTCTCGACACAAAAGGCGAACTGAAGAAGCTGTTAAAAAATGTCTTATTTTCGACGATCCCTACGAGTCATAAAAAAGTGCAGATATTAAGAGCAAGGAAAGTCAAAGTGAAGAAGTGGAGTGGATTAAAAAAGCATATAATTTGGAACAATGTTAACATCGACACACAAAACAACAACAAAGGAACAGTCCCTTCGTCTTCCAAAAAGGGCAAAAAGTGAAATGGTAAAGTGTTTCAAAAAAGAATATATGAGAAAGAAAGAAAAGTCCAAGTGAAGAAGTAGAAGTAAAAGTAGAAAAGTGAAGTTGGAAGCCACAATAAGTTACTTCGGAAGTGAAGAGTGGAGCTAGAAGTAGTAAAGTAAAGTTAGAAGTAGAAAATGAATGCTAGCGTTTCAAGTTCGAGTGACTTGGAATTCAGAAAAAAGTAAGAACTTTGATATTTTTAGACGTTCCGTTTTTATATGTAGGACACTTAAAATTGTCAAGGAGAATCGTATTCTCAAAAAAAATCCATTAGAGCTTCACATTTTTAAAGTTTACCGCGTTTTTTGTTTTGTTTTTTATGCATAATTAATGTTTCTCCTGGTGCGTAACTAATGTATTTGTCCTAAAATTCAAAATGCTACATAAAGCTGTTAGCTGGCTACCAAACAAATGTGCCAGCGAAATAGAAAGTTTTGGTTTGTTGAACTATAACTGCAAATGTCATAATTTTTACATTGCTACATTGCTATTGTTTTCCTTTATATGTGTTTTACTAAGCATAAATAGCTAGCTATAGACTTAGCTAAGTCTCCCCAGCTTAAGTTAAGTATATTTAACTGGGTGTCTTGGGTACGGTTTTGTTAGCTAGCTAGCTAATGTTAGCTTCAAGGCTCCATCCCATAGCTAGCTCTAATCTATGAGTTTTGTTGTTATTCCTCTTTTTTTAGGTATTTATAGCTACCTTAGTAGTCAAACTTCTCTTCTTTTTTGAACACGAATTATGATGTAATGTGTAACAAGCTAGCTACAAAATCTTTCTTGAACTTTTAGGATACTGTGACACATTTTTATGCCCATAGAGAATAATTTTTTCACATTTCCTGTAAACTTTACAAGGGGACCACAATATGACAAGTGAAACGAATTTGATAGAATTTAAAGTGTGTGTGTTAAGTTATTTTTTATTGTTTTGTTTCCTCATCCTGTTAAACTTTTGTCAGCCTACATGTAAAATGCCAGGGTTTTTTACAGGGTTTTTTGACATTTGATTGGAAATTTATATACGTGGGTTTATGACTTTAGGTTAAAGAAATTTATGAGAGGATGGTATGGTTGTCAGTTCATATTGTTCGTGTTGCAAAATGCTGTTTTTTGAAATTTTGTGTAAACTTTTGTGGAAATAGACCACATGCAATATATATACTGAAAGAACAAATCTTTGTATAGAATCTGACTTCACTGTAAGCTGTTGTAAAGCTGATGTCTTTATCGGTAAAAATAACAGCCATAGTTTACTAATTAAGAAAAAAATAAAACGAGTTTGAAAGTTAAAAAGTATTTATTTGTTAAGCTTTTCGTACATTAAGTACATCTTCAGACTATATAAACAACTTTGTCTTTATATTTCGTATTATAAACTATTGTTTGGGAGAACTAACTGTATATGTGATGTAATTTATGCTGGAAAAAAATTCCATGGTTTCACGTTTTTGTTTTTCTTGAGAATTTTACAACATTTTGTAGGGATAAATGTTTGCTGATAATAAAAAAATTACTTAATGTTCTGACTGAAACTGTTTTTGTTGTTTATATTTTGTAATCTAAACGCGAAGACTGTGTGCACTGAAATGACTGATTTTTTTAAATTTTGATGTGTTTCATAACCTTTTTGTGGAAGATTAATGGGTAATGGCAATATACGACATGCTGAATGAACTTATTTTTGTTGATTTAGATGTGTTTCTCAAAAACCGATCTGTTTTACATTTTGTGTAAACTTTTGTTTATGAACCGTATATATACAATGTTTGTTGATTCAAGTTTATTCTTTGCTTATTGATTTTTTGACATTTAGGTTTAAAATTGTTGGTAAAGGGCAGTATGGATCATCATACTAAAAAATAAAATGTTTGTGTTCTTAACTGGTTGATTTTTACATTTTGTGTAAATTTTTGCGGGAGAGGATGGTATGCAACCGAAGTGACTGATTTTTCTAGATTTAAATTTAATGTTTTCCAAACTATGGCTTTTTCATATTTTTGTATAAGCTTTTAAGGGAAAGACAATATTTAAAATGTGTAAAGAATTTATTTTTGTTGATTTGTGCTAACTCTTGTAGGCCTCCTTTTTGACATTTCAGAATAAAATACTGAGGGTTTTCAACATAATGACTTATAAGATGTACATATTTGAGATGCGTTATTTCTAACATTGTTATTATCCGTGTTGTGACTGTCGGTGTTGTAACTGTCGGTGTTCTTACTGTGGGTGTTGTGAGTGTTGATCTTGTGAGTGTCATTGTTGTAACTTTTTATCAACTAGATTTTGCACCTTACAAGCTGTTCTTTTTTATTTTGTGTAAGATTTGTGTGGAGGATTTAATGCGATTGTCACGCAAAATGGTAACTGCAACAGTGACACTCACGAAATGCGGTAAATAAAGGACGGGCGACGTCCACGAGCCACCGACTAGTATCAAAATTAAAACAAAAAAATAAATGTAAAATTCCTAATAAATTCAGACAATGCATATCTCTTATAATAATAAGCCAGTTCCGTCTGTCTGTCTGTCACTTTTGCAAACACGATATTTTTTACCACCCGAATGGGCGAGTTTGTCGAGTTTTTTTGTTTTGTTTACATTTGTCTCGCAACCGTTAGAAACCACGTGATAGAAAATAAGCAGTATGATTCGCTGAAATACATACTTTCGAACGGGACGACATTCGAATAAAAAGTTGCGTTAGCGTAAAAACAAACAAACATAAAAATTTCTCGACAAAGTTCTCAACACAAAAGGCGAACTGAAGAAGCTGTTAAAAAATGTCTTATTTTCGACGATCCCTACGAGTCATAAAAAAGTGCAGATATTAAGAGCAAGGAAAGTCAAAGTGAAGAAGTGGAGTGGATTAAAAAAGCATATAATTTGGAACAATGTTAACATCGACACACAAAACAGCAACAAAGGAACAGTCCCTTCGTCTTCCAAAAAGGGCAAAAAGTGAAATGGTAAAGTGTTTCAAAAAAGAATATATGAGAAAGAAAGAAAAGTCCAAGTGAAGAAGTAGAAGTAAAAGTAGAAAAGTGAAGTTGGAAGCCACAATAAGTTACTTCGGAAGTGAAGAGTGGAGCTAGAAGTAGTAAAGTAAAGTTAGAAGTAGAAAATGAATGCTAGCGTTTCAAGTTCGAGTGACTTGGAATTCAGAAAAAAGTAAGAACTTTGATATTTTTAGACGTTCCGTTTTTATATGTAGGACACTTAAAATTGTCAAGGAGAATCGTATTCTCAAAAAAAATCCATTAGAGCTTCACATTTTTAAAGTTTACCGCGTTTTTTGTTTTGTTTTTTATGCATAATTAATGTTTCTCCTGGTGCGTAACTAATGTATTTGTCCTAAAATTCAAAATGCTACATAAAGCTGTTAGCTGGCTACCAAACAAATGTGCCAGCGAAATAGAAAGTTTTGGTTTGTTGAACTATAACTGCAAATGTCATAATTTTTACATTGCTACATTGCTATTGTTTTCCTTTATATGTGTTTTACTAAGCATAAATAGCTAGCTATAGACTTAGCTAAGTCTCCCCAGCTTAAGTTAAGTATATTTAACTGGGTGTCTTGGGTACGGTTTTGTTAGCTAGCTAGCTAATGTTAGCTTCAAGGCTCCATCCCATAGCTAGCTCTAATCTATGAGTTTTGTTGTTATTCCTCTTTTTTTAGGTATTTATAGCTACCTTAGTAGTCAAACTTCTCTTCTTTTTTGAACACGAATTATGATGTAATGTGTAACAAGCTAGCTACAAAATCTTTCTTGAACTTTTAGGATACTGTGACACATTTTTATGCCCATAGAGAATAATTTTTTCACATTTCCTGTAAACTTTACAAGGGGACCACAATATGACAAGTGAAACGAATTTGATAGAATTTAAAGTGTGTGTGTTAAGTTATTTTTTATTGTTTTGTTTCCTCATCCTGTTAAACTTTTGTCAGCCTACATGTAAAATGCCAGGGTTTTTTACAGGGTTTTTTGACATTTGATTGGAAATTTATATACGTGGGTTTATGACTTTAGGTTAAAGAAATTTATGAGAGGATGGTATGGTTGTCAGTTCATATTGTTCGTGTTGCAAAATGCTGTTTTTTGAAATTTTGTGTAAACTTTTGTGGAAATAGACCACATGCAATATATATACTGAAAGAACAAATCTTTGTATAGAATCTGACTTCACTGTAAGCTGTTGTAAAGCTGATGTCTTTATCGGTAAAAATAACAGCCATAGTTTACTAATTAAGAAAAAAATAAAACGAGTTTGAAAGTTAAAAAGTATTTATTTGTTAAGCTTTTCGTACATTAAGTACATCTTCAGACTATATAAACAACTTTGTCTTTATATTTCGTATTATAAACTATTGTTTGGGAGAACTAACTGTATATGTGATGTAATTTATGCTGGAAAAAAATTCCATGGTTTCACGTTTTTGTTTTTCTTGAGAATTTTACAACATTTTGTAGGGATAAATGTTTGCTGATAATAAAAAAATTACTTAATGTTCTGACTGAAACTGTTTTTGTTGTTTATATTTGTAATCTAAACGCGAAGACTGTGTGCACTGAAATGACTGATTTTTTTAAATTTTGATGTGTTTCATAACCTTTTTGTGGAAGATTAATGGGTAATGGCAATATACGACATGCTGAATGAACTTATTTTTGTTGATTTAGATGTGTTTCTCAAAAAACCGATCTGTTTTACATTTTGTGTAAACTTTTGTTTATGAACCGTATATATACAATGTTTGTTGATTCAAGTTTATTCTTTGCTTATTGATTTTTTGACATTTAGGTTTAAAATTGTTGGTAAAGGGCAGTATGGATCATCATACTAAAAAATAAAATGTTTGTGTTCTTAACTGGTTGATTTTTACATTTTGTGTAAATTTTTGCGGGAGAGGATGGTATGCAACCGAAGTGACTGATTTTTCTAGATTTAAATTTAATGTTTTCCAAACTATGGCTTTTTCATATTTTTGTATAAGCTTTTAAGGGAAAGACAATATTTAAAATGTGTAAAGAATTTATTTTTGTTGATTTGTGCTAACTCTTGTAGGCCTCCTTTTTGACATTTCAGAATAAAATACTGAGGGTTTTCAACATAATGACTTATAAGATGTACATATTTGAGATGCGTTATTTCTAACATTGTTATTATCCGTGTTGTGACTGTCGGTGTTGTAACTGTCGGTGTTCTTACTGTGGGTGTTGTGAGTGTTGATCTTGTGAGTGTCATTGTTGTAACTTTTTATCAACTAGATTTTGCACCTTACAAGCTGTTCTTTTTTATTTTGTGTAAGATTTGTGTGGAGGATTTAACGCGATTTGACATTTGACATTTGGTGTAAGATTTTAAGAACATTTTTTTTTGTATATGCACTGCTGACGTCAGCAAAACATCTAAAGCAACCTATTTTTTCATTGGCCTTTTGCCTAAGTGGATTTTTCCACGGGCCTTATCGACTAGTCTCTTATAATAATAAGCCAGTTCCGTGTGTCTGTCTGTCACTTTTGCAAACACGATATTTTTTACCACCCGAATGCGCGAGTTTTTCGAGTTTTTTTGTTTTGTTTACATTTGTCTCGCAACCGTTAGAAACCACGTGATAGAAAATAAGCAGTGTGATTCGTTCAAATACGTACTTTCGAACGGGAAGGCATTCGAATAAAAAGTTCCGTTAGCGTAAAAACAAACAAAAAAATTTCTCGACAAAGTTCTCGACACAAAAGGCGATCTGAAGAAGCGGTTAAAAAATGTCTTATTTTCGACGATCCCTTAGTCACAAAAAAGTGCAGATATTAAAAGCAAGAAAAGTCAAAGTGGAGAAGTAGAAGTACAAAAGTAAAGTTAGAAGCCACGAGAAGTTGCTTCGAAAGTGAAGAGTGCAGCTAGAAGTAGAAAAGAAAAGTTAGAAGTAGAAAATAAAAGCTTGGGTTTAAAGTCGATTTGGATTCACATATAGTAAGAACTTTGATATTTTTAGACGTTATGTTTTTATGTCGCTAGAGTTACGTGTCAGGCAGTCTCGCATTTGCCAGGAAAGAGTCACTTAAAAACTTCAAATTCTTTAAGTTTTATGTTTTACCGCGTTTTTTATAAAAAAGCTAGCATTTACTGTTTTTTGCATAATTAATGTATCCCCTGGGGCGTAACTAATGTATTTGCCCTAAAATTCAAAATGCTGCATAAAGCTGTTAGCTGGCTACCAAACAAATGAACAAATGTGGCAGCGAAATAGAAAGTTTTGGTTTGTTGAACTAACTGCAAATGTCATAATTTTTACATTGCTATTGTTTTCCTTTATATATGTTTTACTAAGCATAAATAGCTAGCTATAGATTTAGCTAAGTCTCCCCTGCTTAAGTATATTTAACTGGGTGTCTTAGGTACTGTTTTGTTAGCTAGCTAGCTAATGTTAGCTTCAAGGCTCCATCCCATAGCTAGCTCTAATCTATGAGTTTTGTTGTTATTCCTCTTTTTTTAGGTATTTATAGCTACCTTAGTAGTCAAACTTCTCTTCTTTTTTGAACACGAATTATGATGTAACAAGCTATAGCTACAAAATCTTTCTTGAACTTTTAGGATACTGTGACACATTTTTATGCCCATAGAGAATAATTTTTTCACATTTCCTGTAAACTTTACAAGGGGACCACAATATGACAAGTGGAACGAATTTTATAGAATTTAAAGTGTGTGTGTTAAGTTATTTTTTATTGTTTTGTTTCCTCATCCTGTTAAACTTTTGTCAGCCTACATGTAAAATGCCAGGTTTTTTTACAGGGGTTTTTGACATTTGATTGGAAATTTATATACGTGGGTTTATGACTTTGGGTTAAAAAAATTTATGAGAGGATGGTATGGTTGTCAGTTCATATTGTTTGTGTTGCAAAATGCTGTTTTTTGAAATTTTGTGTAAACTGTTGTGGAAATAGACCACATGCAATATATATACTGAAAGAACAAATCTTTGTAGAATCAGACTTCACTGTAAGCTGTTGTAAAGCTGATGTCTTTATCGGTAAAAATAACAGCCATATTTTACTAATTAAGAAAAAATAAAACGAGTTTGAAAGTTAAAAAGTATTTATTTGTTAAGCTTTTCGTACACTAAGTCCATCTTCAGACTATATAAACAACTTTGTCTTTATATTTCGTATTATAAACTATTGTTTGGGAGAGCTAACTGTATGTGATGTAATTTTTGCTGAAAGAAAATTCCATGGTTTCACGTTTTTATTTTTCTTGAGAATTTTACAAAATGTTGTAGGGATAAATGTTTGGTGATGATAAAAAAATTATATACTTAATGTTCTGACTGAAACTGTTTTTGTTTTTTATATTTTGTAATCTAAACGCGAGGACTGTATGCACTGAAATCACTAATATTTTTAAATTTTGATGTGTTTCATAACCTTTTTGTGAAAGATTAATAGGTAATGGCAATATACGACATGCTGAATGAACTTATTTTTGTTGATTTAGATGTGTTTCTCAAAAACCGATCTGTTTTACATTTTGTGTAAACTTTTGTTTACGAACCGTATACAATGTTTCCAAAATAATGATCTTTGTTGATTCAAGTTTATTCTTTGCTCATTGATTTTTTGACATTTAGGTTTAAAATTGTTGGTAAAGGGCAGTACGGAACTAAAAAGGAAAATGTTTGTGTTCTTAACTGGTTGATTTTTACATTTTGTGTAAATTTTTGTGGGAGAGGATGGTATCCAACCGAAATGACTGATTTTTCTAGATTTTATTTGATGTTTTCGAAACTATGGCTTTTTCATATTTTTGTATAAGCTTTTAAGGAAAAGACAATATTTAAAATGTGTAAAATAACTTATATTTGTTGATTTGTGCTAACTGTTGCAGGCCTCCTTTTTGACATTTCAGAATAAAATACTGAGGGTTTTCAACATAATCACTTATAACATGTACATATTTGAGATGCGTTATTTCTGAGATTATTATTATCTAACTGTCGGTGTTCTTACTGTCGGTTTTGTGAGTATTGGTGTTGTGAGTGTCGATGTTGTGAGTGTCGTTGTTGTAACTTTTTATCAACTATATTTTACACCTTGTAAGCTGTTCTTTTTTATTTTGTGTAAGATTTATGTGGAGGATTTAATGCGATTTGACATTTGATGTAAGATTTTAAGAACATTTTTTTTTTGTATATGCACTACTGACGTCAGCAAAACATCTAAAGCAACCTATTTTTCATTGGCCTTTTGCCTAAGTGGATTTTTCCACGGGCCTTATCGACTAGTCTCTATAATAATCCGCCAGTTCTGTCTGTCTGTGACTTTTGCGATATTTTTTACCACCCGAATGCGCGAGTTTGTCGAGTTTTTTGTTTTGTTTACATTTGTCTCGCAACCGTTAGAAACCACGTGATAGAAAATAAATAATATGGTTCGCTCAAATACGTACTTTCGAACGGACGGGATTCGAATAGAAAGTTTCCTTGGTGCAAAAAAAAAATAAAAAAAAAATTGTTTTTAAAGTTCTCGACAAAAGGCGAACTAACAAAAAAAAGCATTAAATCGTGAGAATATAAGAACAACAAAGAATACAGTTTATAAGAAGTGTGAACGGGGATTTACAGGTATATAAAGGTTTAAATACTCTATCCATATATGTATGAAAGATGTATAAAAATGTTGATGGTATTTTTTAAAATGCAGAGAACAAATGGACGCACTAGCTTACTGAATATATTCTTAAGATAAATGTTCACAAAATCATATTATAACAAATATAGGTAGCTAACTACAGCTACAGTACATCAGCTAACTATGCGTTTTACATTTACTACGTTAAGAAATATCCTATTCAGGCGAAAATGTAGGTGTGCATGAATCAAAGTGAAATAAAAAGAGCAAGGAAATATTTCTTATACTTTCGTTTTCTGATTTGTTTATAACAACACAGCTAGGATATTTGTTTACAAATTTTGCATAAATTAAAGTATCTCCAGGTGCGTTAATCTGCGTATTTAATTATTTAAAATGCTGCACAAAGATGTGGTGAGCACATGGATTGTTGTTTACAGTGTTGTATAAAAGTTTAGTTAAAAGCTAAAGATTTCAGTCATAGTTTAGTTAAGAAAAAGAAAGGAAAGAAGTAGCCATAGTTGTAGATAAAGACAGCAAAATATCAGTTTATCTACATTTTTTAGCAGTCTAACTAGCTTAACATCACTACTCACGTCATCCTTATCTGTTTGCCTGCCACAAGACTCTTAGAAATGTGGGAAAAAGATGCCTGTCTAGTTACAGTATCCTATATATGTAGCTGGCTTTTTATATTGAGGCAGGTTGTGTTTTTATGTATATGTTTTTAACTCTAGCTAGGTTTAGTTAAAAGAGTTTCTCTTTCTATTATGGTTTTTAGCTATAGATACAAGACCAAAACAAAGAAATAAGGTTATCAGAATCTATATAAGTTGGAACATAGAAACTGTGCGTAAGAAATTCTTTATTTTATGGTTCTTAAATTTGAACAAGTTAGCTTCATTAATATATATATATCTTTTTTTCTCATTTTAGGAGTTGTGGTACCTATAATTTGTTTTATTTATATATATATAATGTCTAATGAGTCTGAAATTAATGACAGCAGTAATACTGTTCGTGGTTTTAGGCTCTTTAATAATTTAGGTAGGTTTGTGTTGCAACAGCGTGACAATAATCAAGGTTTGGTAGGTGCCATCTTGAGGCAAAGACCACATATTTCCCAAAATTTTGAATTACCACAAGAAATACAGAGAAATGTAGTACCACGTTTATCTGATAATGATGATGTTTCCTTAGCTAGATGCAGGCAAAATGCTCAATGTGTTGCCTCTTTACGTCGATTGGAAACGGCTGATCATGCCAATAAAAGGTGGCATAATGATGCTGCTAGACATGCGGCTAGGCGCAATGCAGAATTAGCTCAAACAGCACATTGTTGCAGACAACTAGAATCTAATGAGCAGGCTGTCAATAGGAGGCAAGTTGTCCAAAGACATGCTGCTGTTCGTGCTCGCCGAAATGCGCCGCATTATAATATTGCACGTCAAAATATATTGCCTAATTTATATTTTTTAGGTGCTATAGACAAAAGGTGTGAGTATTGTCAAGCTTTAAAGTTTGAAAATGAGAATTGTTTTAAATGTTGTCACACTGGTAAAGTTGCATTAGATAATTTGTCTCCTTACCCTCAGCATCTTAGGGAATTATTAACAAACTAGTCGATAAGGCCCGTGGAAAAATCCACTTAGGCAAAAGGCCAATGAAAAATAGGTTGCTTTAGATGTTTTGCTGACGTCAGTAGTGCATATAAAAAAAAATGTTCTTAAAATCTTACATCAAATGTCAAATCGCATTAAATCCTCCACACAAATCTTACACAAAATAAAAAAGAACAGCTTGCAAGGTGTAAAATATAGTTGATAAAAAGTTACAACAACGACACTCACAACATCGACACTCACAACACCAATACTCACAACACCGACAGTAAGAACACCGACAGTTACAACACCGACAGTCACAACACGGATAATAACAATGTCAGAAATAACGCATCTCAAATATGTACATCTTATAAGTGATTATGTTGAAAACCCTCAGTATTTTATTCTGAAATGTCAAAAAGGAGGCATGCAAGAGTTAGCACAAATCAACAAATATAAGTTATTTTACACATTTTAAATATTGTCTTTCCCTTAAAAGCTTATACAAAAATATGAAAAAGCCATAGTTTCGAAAACATCAAATTTAAATCTAGAAAAATCAGTCATTTCGGTTGGATACCATCCTCTCCCACAAAAATTTACACAAAATGTAAAAATCAACCAGTTAAGAACACAAAAATTTTCCTTTTTAGTTCCGTACTGCCCTTTACCAACAATTTTAGACCTAAATGTCAAAAAATCAATGAGCAAAGAATAAACTTGAATCAACAAAGATCATTATTTTGGAATCATTGTATACGGTTCGTAAACAAAAGTTTACACAAAATGTAAAACAGATCGGTTTTTGAGAAACACATCTAAATCAACAAAAATAAGTTCATTCAGCATGTCGTATATTGCCATTACCCATTAATCTTCTACAAAAAGGTTATGAAACACATCAAAATTTAAAAAAATCAGTGATTTCAGTGCATACAGTCCTCGCGTTTAGATTACAAAATATAAACAACAAAAACAGTTTCAGTCAGAACATTAAGTATATAATTTTTTTATCATCAGCAAACATTTATCCCTACAAAATTTTGTAAAATTCTCAAGAAAAATAAAAACGTGAAACCATGGAATTTTGTTCCAGCAAAAATTACATCACATACAGTTAGTTCTCCCAAACAATAGTTTATAATACGAAATATAAAGACAAAGTTGTTTATATAGTCTGAAGATGGACTTAGTGTACGAAAAGCTTAACAAATAAATACTTTTTAACTTTCAAACTCGTTTTATTTTTTCTTAATTAGTAAAATATGGCTGTTATTTTTACCGATAAAGACATCAGCTTCACAACAGCTTACAGTGAAGTTTGATTCTACAAAGATTTGTTCTTTCAGTATATTGCATGTGGTCTATTTCCCCAAAAGTTTACACAAAATTTCAAAAAACAGCATTTTGCAACACAAACAATATGAACTGACAACCATACCATCCTCTCATAAATTTTTTTAACCCAAAGTCATAAACCCACGTATATAAATTTCCAATCAAATGTCAAAAACCCCTGTAAAAAAAGCTGGCATTTTACATGTAGGCTGACAAAAGTTTAACAGGATGAAGAAACAAAACAATAAAAAATAACTTAACACACACACTTTAAATTCTATAAAATTCGTTCCACTTGTCATATTGTGGTCCCCTTGTAAAGTTTACAGGAAATGTAAAAAAGTTATTCTCTATGGGCATAAAAATGTGTCACAGTATCCTAAAAGTTCAAGAAAGATTTTGTAGCTAGCTTGTTACATGATAATTCGTGTTCAAAAAAGAAGAGAAGTTTGACTACTAAGGTAGCTATAAATACCTAAAAAAAGAGGAATAACAACAAAACTCATAGATTAGAGCTAGCTATGGGATGGAGCCTTGAAGCTAACATTAGCTAGCTAGCTAACAAAACAGTACCTAAAACACCCAGTTAAATATACTTAAGCTGGGGAGACTTAGCTAAGTCTATAGCTAGCTATTTATGCTTAGTAAAACATATATAAAGGAAAACAATAGCAATGTAAAAATTATGACATTTGCAGTTAGTTCAACAAACCAAAACTTTCTATTTCGCTGGCACATTTGTTTGGTAGCCAGCTAACAGCTTTATGCAGCATTTTGAATTTTACGACAAATACATTAGTTACGCACCAGGGGATACATTAATACAAAAAAAATATACATATATACAAAAATACAAAATATATACAAAGATACAAAAAAAAGCAAACAAATGCTAGCTTTTTTATAAAAAACGCGGTAAAACATAAAACTTAAAGAATTTGAAGCTTTTAAGTGACTTTTTCCTGGCAAATGCGAGTCTGCCTGACACGTAACTCTAGCGACATAAAAACATAACGTCCAAAAATATCAAATTTCTAACTATATGTGAATCCAAATCGACTTTAAACCCAAGCTTTTATTTTCTACTTCTAACTTTTCTTTACTACTTCTAGCTGCACTCTTCACTTTCGAAGCAACTTCTCGTGGCTTCTAACTTTACTTTTGTACTTCTACTTCTCCACTTTGACCTTTCTTGCTTTTAATATCTGCACTTTTTTGTGACTAAGTCTAAGTCTAAGATCGTCGAAATAAAGACATTTTTTAACCGCTTCTTCAGTTCGCCTTTTGTGTCGAAAACTTTGTCGAGAAATTTTTATGTTTGTTTGTTTTTACGCTAACAGAACTTTTTATTCGAATGCCGTCCCGTTCGAAAGTATGTATTTCAGCGAATCATACTGCTTTTTTTCTATCACGTGGTTTCTAACGGTTGCGAGACAAATGTAAACAAAACAAAAAAACTCAAAAAACTCGCGCATTCGGGTGGTAAAAAATATCGTGTTTGCAAAAGTGACAGACAGACACACGGAACTGGCTTATTATTATAGGAGATACAGATACTGTTCAGGCAAAAAACTTTAAGGCAAATATACGTAAATATAATAGTGCCGTTGCATTTGTTTCTTTTGGAGCAGACCTTCGCCCCCCACCTGGCCGTGGACCACCATGCTTTCGTATCTGTGGTCAAATATGGCATCGTGTCGGGAGTCTTCACCCTCCTGAAGGACAACCTCCTGTTTTTAACCAACTTTATATTTATGAAGCAGGTAGATCACTCAACGAAAGAATGGCACGCCAAGAAAATAATGGCTGTAGAGAAGATGTGATGCAAACTGTTCAAGATGTTATGAACAGAGTAAGCCCATTTGCTGCTGCCTATAGGTACATGGCTGAAGTTGAAGCTGAAGAATTAAATCAGGCAGCAGCATAAAATCGTGCTCCATCTTAATTACGTATGTACATGAGAGTTGGCAATGACCGAAGGCGCTACAACTTGCCACATCATGAAGAAGTTGCTGCAGTATTTGTTGGCCAAGATGGAGTACCTCCTGGAAACAGGGATGTTGTTATCTATCCGCGTGGAGGTGATTTACAGAATATTTCCACAATGTCTGCAACCTGGCAGCCAATGGTGTATCCTCTTCTTTTCCAAGGGGTGAACCAGGTTGGCATAATGAAATCTCTCATGTTGCTGTACATGCAACCCGTACTCGCAACACTACTACAATGTTGCAGTATTTTACTTACCGTTTAGCTGCTCGGGAGTATTTCAGCCCGATTCATTGTGGTAAGAAATTGTTTCAGCAGTATTGTGTTGATTCTTATGTTAAAGTCGAAGGTAATAACTTAAATTACATTCGAACAAATCAAACCAACCTTCGTGTTGATAGTTATGAAGGTTTAGCTGACCATTTAAATGCACGAGCTGAAGAGCGAGGCCTTCAACCAGGTTGTATTGTTGTTCTTCCTTGAAGTTTTCAAGGAAGTCCACGTGCCATGGCTCAAAACTATCAAGATGCTATGGCAGTTATTGGTAAGTTTGGAAAACCTGATTTTTTTTTGACTTTTACATACAATCCAAAATGGCTTGAAATTACAGAAAATTTGCTTGCAGGCCAACGTGCACATGATCGGCCTGATTTAGTTTCTCGAGTTTTTAAATTGAAACTAAATGAACTCCTTAAAGATGTTACTGAAATGGGAGTTCTAGGTAAGACTATAGCACATGTGTATGTTATAGAATTTCAAAAGAGGGTTTAGCCTCATTGTCATTTGTTAATTCATTTAGATCCCAATGACAAACTTAGTGATGCAGATGACATAGACAGTGTTATTTCAGCAGAAATTCCTAACCAACAGGAACACCTTGAGCTGTTTTAAATTGTACGATCGTGTATGATTCATGGACCATGTGGACATCTGAATCCTAATTTCAGATGTATGGAAGATGGTGGTTGCACTAAAAGTTTTCCAAAGAACTTTTTAGCATCTACCGTAGCTGAAGTCAACGGATATCCATTATATAGACGTCGTGATAATGGTATACATATCAATGTCAATAATGTTGACATAGATAATCGCTGGATTGTTCCATATAATCCATGGCTTTCCAAGAAATACAATGCACATATAAACTTGGAGGCGTGCATGTCTGTTAAATCTGATAAATACCTCTATAAGTATATTTATAAAGGTCATGATTGCGCCAACATTGAGAGCAATGAACGTATTGATCATGATGAGGTGCAGATATTTTTAGATGCGCGGTATGTCAGTGCACCGGAAGCAGTATGGCGTCTTTTTGAATTTAACATGCACCAACAATCTCATGTTGTCCATAGATTGCCAGTGCATTTGCCAAATAACCATATTGTTTATTTTCAGCAAGGACAAGCTGAAGAAGCTCTGGACAGAGCTACAGATCAGGCTACAAAATTAACAGCTTGGTTTGTGTTAAATGCACAGGATCGTGATGCTCGCCAATATATGTATCCAGATATTCCTCTTCATTTTGTTTTCAACAAAAACAAAGTTTGGAAGCCAAGACAACGCAGTCATGGTAAAATTGTATCCAGAATGTATAGTGTAAGTCCTCGCGCAGGTGAGTTTTTTTATTTGCGTATGTTGCTACTGCATACACCTGGTGCAACTTCTTTTGAAGATTTACGAACTGTCAATGGCAATGTTGCTGAAACATTTCGTGACGCCTGTTTATTGTGTGGACTCCTGCAAGATGATACGGAATGGAACAGTACTTTGCAGGAAGCTGTTAACTTTCCGATGCCTCGACAATTGAAGCAGCTGTTTGCGGTGATACTTACTCACTGTGAACCTTCTGATCCTTTTACTTTGTGGACAAGGTACAAGGATGCAATGTATGAAGATTATATACGTCAAATAATTGAAGAGCAGGCTGGGTACAAGCTGCTTCAAAATATTAATTTTGTACTTAGGCAATTTGGTAAATCTCTTACTGATTATAATCTTCCTCACTTAGATGAATTACCCCCAACTGAAAACGTTGATGTAGCTATGGAAGCTGAAAGAGCTTCTCAACTAAAGGCTCAACTTACTGACGAACAGACTGCGCTGGCTAATGCAGTCATAGAAGCTGTTGTAAATGTTGCTAACAATGCAGCCCAAAACAACCGCCTCTTTTATTTAGAAGGTGCTGGTGGTAGTGGTAAAACCTTTACTTATAATTACCTTATTTCTGAACTTACAAGTAGAGGTTTCCAAGTTGGAACTGCTGCGTTTACTGGCATAGCAGCAACACTTTTGAAAAAGGGTACCACCATTCATTGACTATTTCGGTTACCTGTTCCCATTGTAGAGAACAGTACATGCAGCATAACCCCGGTTTCTACTTATGCTGCAGAATTACGACAAAAGAGTCTCTTTTTACTTGATGAAGCTTCCATGATTCCTAAGCATGCTTTTCATGCAATAGATCGTCTTCTACAAGATATTTGTAATAATGAGCTTCCATTTGGAGGTAAAGTTGTTCTTTTAGGTGGTGATTTTTCACAGTTACTGCCTGTTGTCAGAAAAGGAAAACCAACTGAAATTGTGGACATGTGTTTAAAAAGTTCTCCATTATGGCACTTAGTTAAAGAATTTCGATTACTTCGAAACATGAGAACAAGGCCAGGAGAACAACAATTTGCTGCATGGCTTCTGCAACTTGGGAAAGGTGTATTACCTGTTCGGGAGCAAGAACCGATTCAAGGTGCAATTGAAGTGCCGTCCCAATGTGTGATACAAAATGAATGTATTGTTGATACTTTGTTTAGGGATCTTTCACCAGAAATTATGGCATCATCTGTGGTACTAACACCCACAAATGATGACTCACTTATTATTAACGATCAGGTGTTGGCGCTGTTGCCTGGTGAAGAAAGAGTTTATTTTAGTGCAGATGATGTTGTGTGTGATGATGAGGAGGAACGGAATCAATATCCAGTAGAATTTTTAGATAGTATCACACCTTCAGGTATGCCTCCTCATTTTCTTAAATTAAAAACTGGTGCCATTGTTATGTTATTAAGAAACATAAACATAAATAATGGTTTATGTAATGGCACTCGCCTAATTATAAGACGTCTTCATGACAACTGTGTCGATGCTGAAGTACTCACTGGCAATGCCATTGGAGATAGGGTACTTATTCCAAGGGTGGAACTTGCACCTTCGGATACAGGTATGCCTTTTGTTTTACGTCGCAGACAGCTTCCACTAAGGCTGTCTTATGCTATGACAATAAACAAGGCACAAGGTGAAACCTTGGAATATTGTTCCGCAGGCCATGTTTTTCTCATGGTCAGCTGTATGTTGCTTTTTCTAGAGCAAGAGCATTTGGTGATGTTAGAGTAAGTGTTGTTCCCTCATCCAAGCAAGGATTTTTTAATGGGAAATGTTATACTCAAAATATTGTTTACCGTCAAATTCTTACATAATTCATACAATAATGTAGTAGACAATGATGCAGCTATTAAATGCTTAGCAGAAATTCAATATTTTGCAGTTTATATCTATCTGCCATGTTGTACAAAGTGAAAAGAGGTTGACGTGTTAGAGTAATTATACTGACATGCCCTTTTGTGCAACATGAGAATAGCGTGCACTGTAGATGGGGGTAGATGTTCCTATTCGGTGCACCCTTGCCTTGTAGATTTATAAGGCACATCAGAAAAAAATTATCAGGGTTTGGTAGGGTCTTAGAGTCAGATGGGGAGGTTTTAACAAGAAAAGTCTTGAGGAAGTAACGTCTTATTCACATTTAATAGTCAGGAAGTTCTGGGGAAAGTGCTACAGCCCTGAAAAAGCTGATGATACTAACTCTTTTGCAGATATTTATTTGGCTTTTAAAATTTTCATCATGCCGAAAATATGTTGTGAATCCTAAAAGTACACTAGAGATGCATTTTTTTTAAATGTTGTGTTAGACATGGATCTTTTTTCTTTTAGGTGAAGTGCAAAGTCCTATGGCTTACCTTCACGTGGTGCACTTCGTTAAATGATTAGCATATTAGGGGGAATAACTAAAAGTTGATTGCAACATAAATTATTGGTTAAAAAAATTATTGTGTAAGATAAGTCATTTCTAATCTACTCGTTTACTTATATTTTGCCACATAAGTTATTGGGTTATTGAAGTTTGAGTTGTGAAATTTTTTGTGCAGAATTTATATAATTTTTGTGACAACAAAGTTAACTTAAAGGCACCATTTTCTACAATTTTCTTATGATTTCTTTCTTGCAGTAAAGGTTAGGATTTCACATTTCGCAAATAATTTTTACTGCAATTTGAGACAAAAATAATAATTAATGTTGCAATCATTTTTCAATTACAAACAATTATGGCCTTAAGACCTGCTTGACATTTTTGTTTTTCACAGCCTGAAAGGTACTTAATTCATATTTCTAAGGTTTAAGATATGGGGTAGACCCTTCATATTGTATCATCTTTATTTTGGAGTATGAGTTGTTTATATTTAGAAAAGTTTGTTATTTTCATCCAAATTTAATTTTAAACAACTGTGATTAATTTAAAAGAAAATCTGTTTATTCTGGCTGCATATACCTATAGAAAGTCCCAAACAATAAAAAATACTTAAAATCCAATTAGTTTGTTTTAAAAAAAATTACACACAGCGCTTTTGATGCATTTTTGCAATTTTAGCATGTAATAAGGCTATTGTCTTATTATAGCTAAAAAGGTTACAGAGGTTTCTTAGAACCCAAATAGGGTTAAGGTGTTTATTTCTCAAACTGAAACTTAAAGGGTAAAAACAAAAAAACGCATTAGCTTTCCTTTGTTATGTTAAAAAAAATATTGAATTCGACATTTCTTTTCAATAATTCAGGCAACACTTACATTTACACAAATATGTTATGTCAAATAGTAGTTGCATTACATATGCTAATCATGAACTGAAAGCCAAGGCACATCTTCAAACGGATTTACACTTTTACGTCCTGTTGGTACTATTTATTCAGCACGTACATGTTGTAATTCGTATGTCATGGATAGTACTATGGCTACTAAACCACTATTATGGTAACATTTACATTTATTGTTAATATTCTCTTTCAGTTATAAATAATAATGGAAGAAGGCTTATTATTAAGCACGTTTGAGGAGGAAATGCCAGGTATTTGATAAGACCTTATTTATACAAACATATCATTTTGTTATAGCCTTATTATTATAGAGATCATTATTATTCAGAGTATAATAAAAGCCAGCACAAACATTTCATACACTAACACACCCATGGACATATAAACAAACAGGAAGTACACATTTTTATTGTGATAAGTAGTTCTTATTGTTAATAGTTTGTTATTTTCTTTAGAAGTTGAGCAAGTTGAAAGGAAAGAGGGTATGTGTAATCTTTTATTTTATAATATTTGCTAATAATAATGCGATTAAAAGTTCCCATTTTTGTTAACACTTTTTTTTCTTTAGAAAGTACACCAGAATCAAGCACAGTATATTGTATTTTATTATTTTTTTCTTTTTAATATTTTTTTCCCTCTGATTACCATAACAGAAGCATTATTTTTTCTAGACAATAAAGGAAAATAATTAAAATCTTCAGAAAGGTGCGAGTTGTCACATATTAATAGTGTTTATATCGGGTTTTTTTGTTATAATATAGATGTCTTATTTTGTCTTTTTTTAGCCTTGACATATCCAGCGTATCTAAAATATAGAGATGCACATCCTGGCACCTGTCCAAAAATTCTTTCAATTGGTGGAAAGCACACGGGGGTCAGGATTTACCTAATTTTATGTGGAAGAAGGAAAATAATCGCCGACGCAGAAAACACAGACACAGACACCGACGCACACCCACTCCACACAATCAATACAACAATTGCAATTTTACATACAACAAATAATACATCATTTATTCTTACCTTAATTTAAATTATTTATTTTCGTGTGTGTTTTGATTTTTAGTCATTTGTTCGTTCTGTACATAGTTTATTTAACAAGGTTATTTTCCTTCTTCTATTCACATTTTGGTGATCGTAAAGGTAATATTTAGCTTCCTGGGTCATAAAAGTTTTTTTTCCATAAGCAAATATCTCTGGAATTTCTGTGAATCAAATTATCTTCTTTTCCGGTAAACCTGAAATTTTAGTCTGCTAAAGGTTATATATATATAAAGTTTAATTTAATTTAAGCTGTAATTGATTTGTTTTATTACAATTAGTTTTATTCCAATTAGTTCAGTTATTCCACCATTCATTGGTAATACCAGAATTTATCACTTGCTTGAACTTGAGTTTAATTCTGGATTTAGTTAACGTTTTTCTTATAAGAAACGCCTTCGTGAACAAGTCATATGATTTAATTTTTTTATCCTCACCTTTCTCATATCATATATTGCCTGAGTTAAAAGGCCTTTTTTTAAGAGTCGTGTTATTTTGACAATGTTTTGTAGTTAAATTTAATTAAAATACTTTTCACTTTTTTAGGTTGAAGCGCAAAGCCCCAAGACTTACCTTCCCGTGGTGCGCTTTGTTAGGTGGATTATTTTCTTTTTATGGAGATAATTCATGAACTAAAAGTCAGGGCATGTCATGCTATATCACTGCATCGCACATTTATTGGTATTGGAAAGGCTGCAGTGAGGTAATTTACTTCTATCATTTTAATGTACGTTCTTTATTTAAACGACCATATATTGAAAACTAAAAACATAAAACAAAAATAGGCACGCACTTTAACCATAATTTTAGCAGCTACTTTAGGTTTATAAAGAACGAAATTATTTTTTTGTAACTTATCCTTATCCTTATTCTGTTTCGCTTTTTTTTATTTGTGTTATCGCTCATAACTATAAATTCCAAGTAAACTTATCAACGTGTCATTCAATTTTTAAAACTGATTATAAATTTCTGAAAAATGTGCATCTTTGTGGATGTTTGCAAATTGGGCTGATCACATTATCATAAGAACTAGAGCACATTGACATTCTTTGTATGTGACGTCATCAAAACTCCTAAAAAAACCTATATGTTTTCCTTTGTCTTCTGCCTAAGTGGATTTTTCCACTGTTACCCTGCCTGGGTGGATTTTTCCACGGGCCTTATCGACTAGTCTATCTTATATAATAATACGGAGTGTATGTGACGGTCATAGTGGACATCGTCATTTTCCTTTGATGTCGCCAGAAAAGAGTGTTTTAAAAAGCATATTTAAAAAGAAAAAAGTTCAAGTGAAGAAGTAGAAATGTTAAGTTGGAAGTGAGAAGTGGAGCTAGAAGTAAAGTAAAGTTAGAAGTAGAAAATAAAGGCTAGAGTTTGAAGTCGATTTGAAATCACAAATAGTAAGAACTTTGATATTTTTAGACGTTTGGTTTTTATGTCGCTGGAGCAAGCAGGCTCCCTTTTTTCAGCAAAAGCCACCTAAAAGCCTCAAATTCTTAAAGTAGCCATATTTGTTGATATTTTGTTGCATAATTAATGTATGCCCTGGGGCGTAACTAATGTATTTGTCCTAAAATTCAAAATGCTACATAGAGCTGTTAGCTGACTAACAAACGGAAAACTTTGGTTTGTTGAACTCACTGTAATGTTATTATTTTTACATTACTATTGTTTCTCTTTATATGTGTTTTACTAAGCATAAATAGCTAGCTTTAGTTTTAGCTAAATGTTCCCAGCTTAAGTATATTTAACTGGGGGTGTCTTAGCTACTGTTAGCTAGCTAATGTTAGCCTCCAGATCCTACTCTTCCCATCCCCCATGATGATGGCTAGCTGTAATGTTATTATTTTTACATTACTATTGTTTCTCTTTATATGTGTTTTACTAAGCATAAATAGCTAGCTTTAGTTTTAGCTAAACGTTCCCAGCTTAAGTATATTTAACTGGGGGTGTCTTAGCTACTGTTAGCTAGCTAATGTTAGCCTCCAGATCCTACTCTTCCCATCCCCCATGATGATGGCTAGCTGTAATGTTATTATTTTTACATTACTATTGTTTCTCTTTATATGTGTTTTACTAAGCATAAATAGCTAGCTTTAGTTTTAGCTAAATGTTCCCAGCTTAAGTATATTTAACTGGGGGTGTCTTAGCTACTGTTAGCTAGCTAATGTTAGCCTCCAGATCCTACTCTTCCCATCCCCCATGATGATGGCTAGCTGTAATGTTATTATTTTTACATTACTATTGTTTCTCTTTATATGTGTTTTACTAAGCATAAATAGCTAGCTTTAGTTTTAGCTAAATGTTCCCAGTTTAAGTATATTTAACTGGGGGTGTCTTAGCACTGTTAGATAGCTAATGTTAGCCTCCAGATCCTACTCTTCCCATCCCCCATGATGATGGCTAGCTCTAACCTATGACTTATGTTGTTATTCCTCTTTTTTAATTATCTATAGCTAGCTACCTTAGTTTCCAAACTTTTCTTCTTTTATGAGCACGAATTATGATGTAACAAGCCAGCTAGCTACCTACAAAATCTTTCAAAGGCTTGAACTTTTGCAGGATAGTAGAATGTATTTTTTTAAGAGTATAATTATTTTTCACATTTCCTGTAAACTTAACAAGGGGAACCAAGCAATATGACAAGTGGAATAATTTTTTTCAGAATTTAAAGCGTGTGTGTTAAGTTATTTTTATTGTTTTGTTTCTGACATCATGTTAAACTTTTGTCAGCCTACATGTAAAATGCCAGGTTACTTTTACAGGGGGTTGTAGACATTTGATTGGCAATTTACGTGGGTTTATGACTTTATTTTAATTTATGAGAGGATGGTATGGTTGTTCGTGTTTTTGTTTATGTTGCAAACTGCTGTTTTTTAAAATTTTGTGTAAACTTTTGTGGGAAAAAGACCACATGCAATATATACTGAATGAACAAATTCACGTTTTTGTTAAGAATTTTAAAATTGTAGTAATAACTGTGTTTGGTGATACTGAAAAAATTACTACTTTAAAGGAAGAAAGTGTTTGCGGAAGAAAGTTTTGCTGTTCGGCCGAACCGCAAAATTTTTGCATTTTGCGGGAATTAACTTTTGCGGTTCGTGAAAATTAATCCTTTTTGCGGGAAAAAACTTTTGCGCTTGCCAAATGTGAGTAATATTTTTCAGAGTAGCTTAACAGACAAGATTATGATTCAAACAAATGCTGTATCGAAAAGACTGCGAAATAAAGAATGAATCGTTAAAGCTGTTAATGTAGGAATGTCCAATCACATAGCTTGTTCTAGCTACAATTGTGCACAAAATTTATTGGGTCAGTTCGGCAAAGTAAATCCTCTCTGAAATATTTCTTTGTACCAAAATTTCTTCCCTTTCACTGTATTTGTGTTAAAGGAATGGTTCACTTTAAAAAAAACATTTTTTCTTTCTTTCTGAATTAGATCACAAAAAGTCTATTAATATATAGAAAGTAATTTGGTTATTCAAAGAAATTCGGAGGAATTTCTCTTCTAATAATTAAGGAAAATGTTTTGGAAAAAACTTTTGCGGTTGGGATAATTATGAAAATTTTGCGGGAAAAAACTTTTGCGGTTCACTAATATCACAACATTTTGCGGGAATAAACTTTTGCGATTAGAGCCAAAACCGCAAAAACCGCAAAACCTTCTTCCGCAAACACTTTCTTCCTTTAAAGTAATTGTTCTGACTAAAACTTGTGTTTCATAACCTTTATGTGGAAGATTTATGGGCAATGGCAATATATAGGACATGCTAAATGAACTGATTTTCGTTGATTTGGATATGCTCCTTAAAAACCAATCTGTTTTACATTTTGTGTAAACTTTTGTGAGGACGGACCGTATATATTCCAATAATAATATCTTTGTTCATTCAAAATTTACTTCTTATTATTTTTTGACATTTACGTTTAAAATGGTTGGTAAAGGTCACTACAGATCATCATACTAAGAAAAATCTTTGTGTTCTTAACCAGTTATATAATTTTTACATTTTGTGTATATTTTTGGGGAACAGGATAGTATGATATAAATTTGATGTTTTTGACACTTTTGATTAAAATATTAAAGTTTTTCAACGTAATCAAACGTAATCACTTTATAAGATGTAAGTATTTGAGATGTGTCATTTCTGACTTTATTATTATTGTTGGTGTTGTACGTGATTCTATACATTATTTTGATCAGCGTTTCAAGCCCTACACATTGGAAGCAACGTGTAAACAAATTTCAGGAAAAAAATATTGTGTATTGACGGGTCCTGGCAGACATCATCAAAATACAAGTTACGATTCTCTTTTCCAATGTACTCCTGCCTAAGTGGATTTTACAGTGCAAATTTCTAAAGAAATTTTTTATTTGTACTTTAGAGGACTTTACTGCCGTCAGCAAAATTTTAAAATTTTAAAACACTTCTCCTTATGTGTTTGCGAACACTTATTTTTATCAGCGTTTCAATCTGTACGCATTACAGGCAACAGATAAACTACATTTCGCCGAATATTTTGTATGCACTGCTGACGTTAGCAAAATCTGCAAAAAGACCTAATCTTCTGCCTGAGTGGATTCTTCCACGGGCCTTATCGACTAGTCTCTATAATAATACGGAGCTTCTGTCTGTCTGTCTGTGTGTGACTTTTCAAAGACGATATTTTTTACCACCCGAATGCGCGAGTTTTTCGAGTTTTTTTGTCAATATCTTTTAACGTCAATGTCTTATATTAAATTAATGAAGCCATTACAGTGCACTTAAAACTTTGAGGCCAAATAACTTGGAAACGAGGTGGTGACGTCAATGATTTTTCAACGCGTGGGTAACTAGGGACCACCTGGGACCAATTTAGGTAAGTTTTCCGAACCTGGGTCCCCAAATCCGTTTCGGAATGGACGGGTTGATGACGTCATCAAAAAACCTTCAATCCTTAATATCTCTGCAACCGTTTGTCAAAAGTACATGACCCTATTCATATTCTTGATTAGCGTTTCAAGATCTATACGATGAAGGCAACAGGTATACAGATTTCGAACAAAAAAAATTTGGTACTTTTGGCGGGCAAAATTTTTAAACCCTTTTATCTCATTAACCGCTCATCAAAAGCACATGATCATATACCTTTTCTTGATCAGCGCTTTAAACTCTACACAATAGAGGCAATGTTAAAACAAGGTTCTGAATTATATTTTTTGTGGATGAGTTGCTGACGTCATCAAAATTCAACTGACCCTTTTTTTTAATTTTAATTCTGCCTGAGTGGATTTTTCCACGGGCCTTATCGACTAGTCTCTATAATATTACGCCAGTTCCGTGTGTCTGTCTGTCACTTTTGCAAAGTCGATTATATTGCTCGTAATTTTCTTCAATAAAGTCGATAAAACATCACCTATAAAATTGTTCTGTAATTTACCAAACTTTAACGTTAAAACAATATTGACGACAAAGAAAAGTATATTAAGATTAGTGAAGCCATTGCATTGCACTTAAATCTTTGAGGCCAAATAACGTTTCAACCTCCACACATTACAGGCAACGAATAAACAAAATTTCGCCAATTTTCTTTTGTATCTGCACTACTGACGTCAGCAAAAAATCTAAAACAACCTATTTTCGCAGTGTCCTTTTGCCTAAGTGGATTTTCTAACGGGCTTTATCGACTATCTCTTATAATAATACAGAGCTTCTGTCTGTCTGTCTGTCTGTCAGTTTGTGACTTTTACAAAAACGATATTTTTTACCACCCGAATGCGCGATTTTTTCGATTCGATTTTTCGATTCCATAAAAGTTTACCCAAAATTTCAAATAACAGCACTTTGCAACACAAACAATATAAACGGACAACCATACCATCCTCTCATAAATTTTTTTAACCCAAAGTCATAAACCCACGTAAATTTCTAATCTAATTTCAATAACCCCTGTAAAAACAACTTGACAAAAGTTTAACAGCATGTCAGAAACAAAACAATAAAAAATAATTTAACTTATACACACACTTTAAATTCTACACAATTTGTTCCACTTGTGATATTGCATGTGGTACCCTTGTAAAGTTTGCAGGTAATGTGAAAAAAACTATACTCTATGGGCATTAACAATGAGTCACACTATCCTAAAAGTTCAAGAACGATTTTGTAGCTAGCTTGCTACATCATAATTCGTGTTTAAAAAAGAAGAAAAGTTTGACTACTAAGGTAGCTATAAATACCTAAAAAAAAGAGGAATAACAACATAACTTATAGGTTAGAGCTAACTATGGGATGGAGCTTTCTTGCCTTCTTGGAGCTAACATTAGCTAGCTAACAGTAGCTAGGAAACCCAGTTAAATATACTTAAGCTGGGAAGACTTAGCTGCGTCTATAGCTAGCCATTTGTGCTTAGTAAAACACATATAAAGGAAAACAATAGCTATGTAAAAATTATGACATTTGCAGTTAGTTCAACAAACCAAAATTTTCTATTTCGCTAGTACATTGTAGCCAGCTAACAGCTTTATGTAGCATTTTGAATTTTAGGACAAATACATTAGTTACGCACCAGGAGACACATTAATTATGCAAAAAAACAAAACAAATATGCTAGCTTCTTTATAAAAAACGCGGTAAACTTTAAGAATTTGAAGCTCTAATGGATTTTTTATTGAGAATACGATTCTCCTTGACAATTTTAAGTGTCCTACATATAAAAACGGAACGTCTAAAAATATAAATGTTCTTACTTTTTCTCAATTCCAATTCACTTGAAACTCTAGCATTCATTTTGTACTTCTAACTTTACTTTACTACTTCTAGCTCCACTCTTCACTTCCGAAATAACTTATTGTGGCTTCCAACTTCACTTTTCTACTTCTACTTCTACTTCTTCACTTGGTCTCTTTTTTCTTTTTTATATATGCTTTTTTGAACTACTTTACTTTTTGCACTTTTTTGAAGACGAACGGACCGTTCTTTTGTTGTTGTTTTGTGTGTCGATGTTAACCCTGTTCCAAATTATATATTTTTTTAATCCACTCCACTTCTTCACTTTGACTTTCCTTGCTCTTTATATCTGCACTTTTTTATGACTAAGGGATCGTCGAAAATAAGACATTTTTTATCCGCTTCTTTAGTTCGCCTTTTCTCGAGAGCTTTGTCGAGAGATTTTTATGTTTGTTTGTTTTTACGCCAAGGAAACTTTCTATGCGAATGCCGTCCCGTTCGAAAGTACGTATTTGAGCGAATCATACTGGTTATTTTCTATCACGTGGTTTCTAACGGTTGCAAGACAAATGTAAACAAAACAAAAACACTCGAAAAACTCGTGCATTCGGGTGGTAAAACAAACAGACAGACAGAAGCTCTGTATTATTATAGAGACTAGTCAATAAGGCCCGTGAAAAAATTCACTCAGGCAGAATTAAAATTAAAAAAAAAGGGTCAGTTGAATTTTGATGACGTCAGCAACTCATCCACAAAAATAATTTAGAACTTGTTTCACGTTGCCTCTATTGTGTAGGGCTTAAAGTGCTGATCGAGAAAATGTATAGAATCATATGCTTGCGACGAACGCCTAAGGAGATATAAAGGTTTTAAATTTTTGCTGACGTCAGCAATGGCCCGTCAAAACCCAAAATTTTTTGTTTAAGAAATTCGTATTCCTGTTGCCTTCATCCTATAGATCTTGAAACGCTGATCAAGAAAATGTATAGGATCATGTACTTTTGACAAACGGTTGCAGAGATATTAGGATTTGAAGGTTTTTGATGACGTCATTAACCCGTCCGTTCCGAAACGGATGCGGGGCCCAGGTTTGGGAAAATTACCCGAATTGGTCCTAGGTGGTCCCTAGTTACCCACGCGGTGAAAAATCATTGACGTCACCACCTCATTTCCAAGTTATTTGCCCTCAAATTTTTAGGTGCACTGTAATGGCTTCATTAATTTAATATAGGATATTGACGTTAAAGTAGTGTTATTGACGTTGCGCCGTAACGTCAGAAAATTTAACATATTAGACATGTATTTTTCGGCAACATCAAAGGAAAATGAATACATCCACTTTGCCTGTCACAGAGACACGGAACTGGCGTATTATTATATAGACTAGTCACTTACAGTTACAATACCGACAGTCACAACATCTTATGTGATTATGTTAAATACCTTCAATATTTTAATCTGAAGTGTCAAAAAGAAAGGCTTGCACATATCTATGAAAATAAGCTCTTTACACATTTTAAAAATGTTCTTTTCCCTAAATGCTTATACAACAATATCAAAAAGCCATAGTTTGGAAAACATCAAATTTAAATCTCGAAAAATCATTTATTGGGGTGCATACCATCCTAACTGGTTAATTTTTGTCGGATGATCCGTACTGCCCTTTACAAACATTTTAAACTGAAATGTCAAAAAAGCAATGAGCAAGGAGTAAATTTGAAAAAGACAAAGATCATTATTTTGGAAAACATTGTATACGGTCCATTCTCACAGAAGTTTACACAAAATGTAAAATAAATCGGTTTTTGAAGAAACAAAAAAATCAACAAAAATCAGTATTATACATTCAGCATGTTGTATATTGCCATTACCCATAAGTTTTCCTCAAAAAGGTTATGAAACACATCAAATTATAGAAAAATCAGTCATACAGTCCTTGCCCATTACATTACAAAATACAAAAAACAGAAACAGTTTTAGTGAGAACATTTAGTAATTTTTTTGTTATCACCAAACAATTATTACTATATATATACAAAATTTTGTAAAATTCTCAACAAAAACAAAAACGTAAAACCATGAAATTTTCTTCCAGTAAAAATGACATCACATATACTTTTTCCCAACAAAAGTTTATAATGCGAAATACAAAAAGACATCAGCTTACACAACAGCTTACAATGAAGTGTAATTCTACAAAAAATTTTGAATAGAAAGTTCCCTTGACGTAAAAACAAACAAACATAAAAATTTCTCGACAAAGTTCTCGACAAAAGGCGAACTAAAGAAGCGGATAAAAAATGTCTCATTTTTGAAGATCCCGTAGTCGTAAAGAAGTGCAGATATTAAAAGCAAGAAAAGTCAAAGTAGAGAAGTAGAGTGGATTAAAAAAACATTTGGAACAGGGTTACCATCGACACAAAAACAACAAAATAAAGGCAAAGTGTTTATGAATAATATATGAAAAAGAAAGAAAAGTCCAAGTGAAGAAGTAGAAGTAGAAGTAAAAAAGTGAAGTTGGAAGCCACAATAAGTTACTTTGGAAGTGAAGAGTGGAGTTAGAAGTAGTAAAGTAAAGTTAGAAGGAGAAAATGAATGCTAGAGTTTCAAGTGAACTGGAATTAAGAAAAAGTAAGAACTTTGATATTTTTAGACGTTCCGTTTTTATATGTAGCACACTTAAAATTGTCAAGGAGAATCGCATTCTCAAAAAAAATCCATTGGAGCTTCAATTTTTAAATTTTACCGCATTTTTTATAAAAAAGCTAGCATATTTGTTTTTTTTTGCATAATTAATGTGTCCCCTGGTGCGTAACTAATGTATATGTCCTACAATTCAAAATTCTGCATAAAGCTGTTAGCTGGCTATCAAACAAATGTGCCAGCGAAACAAAAAGTTTTGGTTGTTGAACTAACTGCAAATGTCATAACTTTTACATTGTTTTCCTTTATATGTGTTTTACTGAGCATAAATAGCTAGCTATAAAGGTAGCTAAGTCTCCCCAGCTTAAGTATATTTAACTGGGTGTCTTAGGTACTGTTTTGTTAGCTAGCCAATGTTAGCTTCAAGGCTCCTTCTCCCATAGCTAGCTCTAATCTATGAGTTTTATTATTATTCCTCTTTTTTAGGTATTTATAGCTACCTTAGTAGTCAAACTTCTCTTCTTTTTTGAACACGAATTATGATGAAACAAGCTAGCTAGCTACAAAATCTTTCTTGAACTTTTAGGATACTGTGACACATTTTTATGCCCATAGAGAATAATTTTTTCACATTTCCTGTAAACTTTACAAGGGGACCACAATATGACAAGTGGAACGAATTTTATAGAATTTAAAGTGTGTGTGTTAAGTTATTTTTTATTGTTTTGTTTCCTCATCCTGTTAAACTTTTGTCAGCCTATATATAAAAATGCCAGGTTTTTTTACAGGTTTTTTGACATTTGATTGGAAATTTATATACGTGGGTTTATGACTTTTGGTTAAAAAAATTTATGATAGGATGGTATGGTTGTCAGTTCATATTGTTCGTGTTGCAAAATGCTGTTTTTTTGAAATTTTGTGTACCACATGCAATATATATACTGAAAGAACAAATCTTTGTAGAATGATCAGACTTCACTGTAAGCTGTAATTTTACAAAAATTTTTAGGGATAATTGTTTGCTGATGATAAAAAAATTACCTAATGTTCTGACTGAAACTGTTTTTGTTTTTTATATTTTGTAATCTAAACGCGAGGACTGTATCCACTGAAATGACTGATTTTTTTAAATTTTGATGTGTTTCATAACCTTTTTGTGGAAGATTAATGGGTAATGGCAATATGCGACATGCTGAATGAACATATTTTTGTTGATTTAGATGTGTTTCTCAAAAACCGATCTGTTTTACAATTTGTGTAAACTTTTGTTCATGAACGGTATACAATGTTTGCTTATTGATTTTTGGACATTTAGGTTTAAAATTGTTGGTAAAGGGGAGTATGGATCATCATACCAAAGACGAAAATTTTTGTGTTCTTAACTGGTTGATTTTTACATTTTGTGAAAATTTTTGCGGGAGAGGATAGTATGCAACCGATTGATGATTGATTTTTCTAGATTTAAATTTGATGTTTTCCAAGCTATGGCTTTTCATATTTTTGTATAAGCTTTTAAGGGAAAGACAATATTTAAAATGTGTAAAGAACTTATTTTTGTTGATTTGTGCTGCAGGCCTCATTTTTGACATTTCAGAATAGAATACTGAGGGTTTTCAACATAATCACTTATAAGATGTACATATTTGAGATGCGTTACTTCTTACATTGTTATTATCTGTGTTGTGACTGTGGGTGTTGTAACTGTCGGTGTTCTTACTGTCGCTTTTGTGGGTGTTGTGAGTGTTAATGTTGTGAGTGTCGTTGTTGTAACATTTTATTAACTAGATTTTGCACCATGCAAGCTGTTCTTTTTATTTTGTGTAAGATTTGCGTGGAGGATTTAATGCGATTTGACGTTGGACATTTGGTGAAAGATTTTAAGAACATTTTTTTTTTGTATATGCATTGCTGACTTCATTCGTTGGCCTTCTGCCTAAGTGGATCTCTCCACGGGCCGTATCAAATTCTTATATATATATTTACAGTAACTAAATATGAGGTACAGGAGACATGGTACGTGAAAGAATAACAAATCGAAAAGTTGACAGTACGAGTCATAAGATATTTCAGATAAGTTTTGTTTATAAATATTCGACATCGTTGCGACATCATTTGCATAAAACGTGCGTTAACGAGATGCACATGTTTCCACTTTGAGACAGATGTTAGGCATTAGAAGTGAGTGGTATACAAATTTGGATAGGTAGTTTTAAAAATGTGTATGCACGTTAAATGAAAACTAAAATTAAAATATTTTTCATATAAAAAATACGCTAGAGTTGAGAGAACAACAAATATTCTCCACAACAGCTAGTCCATGTTTTCTTTCTGATATTGTTTTATTTTTCAAGGAGAATATTTATTGTTGAAGGGAGAAAGTTATATATCCGGAATTTAGTTTATATATTCAATTTATCCATCTAGCTAGCTCCTTAGCTACCTCCTTCTAAAAACTGAAAGTAGCTAAATGCAGTTTAGCTACAACAATTTTCTTAAGCAATAATATTTCTGCTAAATGCTACGTAGCTACACATTTTATTTTTTTTCTGAAAACTTTTTTTGCGAATTAAAATGGCTGAGCGATTGTTTTACCTGCACGGGGTAACGACAAGCTGTTTTCTGGGTTTTTATTTAAACCAAAGTTGCAACAAAGTTTTTGTTTGGAAAGGGTATTACACCTATATACATGTACGACACGGTTTATCTGTACTAATTGCTTTGCTTAGGCTAGTGTTAAAAAACAAACTGTTTCTGTCTTTTCATTTAAACCGGAGTTGCCATAAAGTGTTTTTCAAAAGAATATTACGCCTATATACATGTACGCACGGTTTCCCTGTAATAATTGCTCAGCCCGGTGTCACAATTTTTTTCACGGAACCTGTTTCCCGTTGACTGATTTTTTTTGCTATAACGAGATAACAACGGTTTGTAAACTGTGCTTTCTTTTCAGGTAAACTTGCAGGAAAGTTATATTTTTTAAAATATATTATTATATAGTACTTAATAATACTTCATAATACAGCGGTGTAAATGAGAACTCTAACTTCATATTAAAGGCCTGTCCAACTGCCTAAAATTAGTTATTATTATATTCTAATTAACAGAAAAAAACAAATTAAAAACATATTGTATTTGTCTTTACGCTCTCGCCATCCAAACTTCCATTCGTTTCATTACAACAAACATTTTAAATTACGACCTTATGTGTAAGATATATATAAATAAATTAGACTTTTTGTTCATAAATTAGCTATGTAATATTTTCATGGGAATCTACTTTAAATTCAATTAAGGGGATGTACAGAAATCAAAATCTAAGAAACATAAATTTAACTGTAAATTAACATTGGAAGAAAATAGGTGATAATATATATTATTAATCGATCACATATGGCCAGCCTCCATTTTAAATAATGTTCTCAGACAAAAGTGAACTAACTTTGACTGTAAGTAATCCTTTATACACAATAAACAGATTTATTCTGCTTTTTAATCAAACAAATGATGTTCGCTGTCACTCTGTCCAATACCACTTCGATATGACAATTTATAAGCATATATTAACATATTTCGAGCAAACTCAAATTTAGTAATGTGTGGATCCACAAACATTATACATCCTGAGATTACACGGAACCTACTTCTTAAAGAGATTCATTCCTTTTTTCTAAGTAAATATAGAAATGTTTTGTTCTGCAGGTCCTTGAACCCCTTTCCTGTTATCTGACAGCAGGGTTATTGCTTGACACCGAAGCCGGTTTAACACTCACGCCACCGAAACAATCTCGATCCTAGAACGTCGCGTCGATTAATTGCTCCCGTAATAAATCTCGGACAAAATAAGTAAACTTTAATTCGCACGTCTAAGCAGAGTCAACATAAATATATCGTATTGGTCATTTTCAGCCTAAAGATTTCGTCAATACTTTAATATTACAGAGTTTGGGCTGACAGACAGACAATGGCTATTATTATAAAGATCAGCCGGGAGACCCGGCGTTCAGCGCCAGGTTAAGCACTTAATAAGAGAAGTAAACTGTGCCACACATCGAGCTGGAGCACTTCAGTACAGATATAAAATTTGTTGCATATTATGTGAAGCGCACACAGCATTATATATGGTGTTTCGTTATATACTTTAAAAAAAACACTTTCCTGCAAATTTAGGTGAAATAAAAACACCGTTCTACAAGCTGTTGTTAACCCGTCTTAGCGAATACAGTCAGCCAACATATTTTTATTCAGCGGCATATGTTCCTGTAAAAGTTTAAAAAAAATTTGTGACACCAGGCTGAGCGCTTAGTAACGGTAAGCAATGCTGCACATCCGTTTCAGTGTAATAACTTTGTTTGCTTCTAACAATCGCTCCAAACTTCCACCATTACTTCGATAAAGTAATGTTCAAAGTTGTATTGTACCTAACTAGTTAGCCATAGTCTTACATAAATTAACAAAGTTATTTGAAGGTTATATATACTTTCATTTTTAAGTACAATAAAATTGTAGGTAGCCAAATAACAAATAATGTGAAAGGATAAGCAACAATAAAGTCTGCAAGAAAACGAAAGTACTCTTTGACCCCTCATATGTGATGTTTATAAGAAGCTCCAACCTCAAAATAAATATTATTCACAACTTGAATGCATCTATCGAAAGGCTCAACTTTTTTTAGAATTACATAGAAAAAAAATAAGAGAAGAAACAGCTGCAAAATGGAAAAGCCAAAATTGTCACATGAAGCGTGAACAAAAGGATGCCGGCAACAACAAAAATATAAAAGTCCTTTCTTGAACCGTTTACAATTAAGATTTCTTGGTTCTTTTTTGATCTGTGTATAAGCCAACAAGTAAAGAATTTTGAAGCAAAATAAAAATCTGTTACAATTGTCTGTTTCTGCTCCGTCTACAGTCATCGAACCATGTTTTGCATAATGAAAGGCTTCGGCGAAAACATAACAATTCAATCATTGTTTTTAGCAAGTGAAATAGATTTCAAAATACTTTAGAATAACAATGTCAAAAAGTGCATAAAATGTATAAAATGCAAGTTCCATAACATTAGCGACATTGTTAAGGTCCGTGCACCGTCTTTAAACTGGTTATCAAATCAAAAGGGATAAGGGGTCACTAAATCTGGGTTTAATCGAAATTCCTCCCAGGAAATCAAAAGGTCGTTCATCACGGGATCCTTTTGATACGCCTTCGCTATCTCTGATGGGATTAATGCTTTACTCCACACAAAGAAATGAGATATACTCGCGATGGCACCTTCCTCTGCTAGCCCGGCAACGCATGTCTGGGAAGTTGTTTCGTCCGCATCGTTTGCAAGTATAATTTGAACAACGTTCACTGTTTTTGGATTTACCTTGTTAAATACATACTTTCCTAGATATCCTCCGTTCATGTAAATTTCAAAGCCAAGATCGCTGTATACAACTCCAATATGAGTCCACTTTTGCACAGGTTCTGGTATTACCTAAGCATAAAAATATGGAAATGTTTCACCGCGATACTGCTAACATCTTTTCTTTAATCTATTATTAGCTCTTGACACAAGTGTCGGGAAACAAATTAATTTCATTTGAAAGCTTACCATATCGTACGCTAGTTGTGCAATATACACTCTTAAGTTATTCCCATCTATATATCTAATCACCCCAAGGTCATTACAGTGATTGTTCGTAATCGGTAGGAGAGACATTGTGAAAATATGTTGAGTCACTGAAGTTACATTTTCTGTCAGCATCAACCAAAATGTGATAGTCAGTGCTTTATACGAAGTAATTGGCTTTAATATGATCGGTACTTTTCTCGTTTGTATGTGAGATGTCAGAGAAAAACTTGCATCTAAAAGGGAATGCAAAAGTAAATATGGGCAATATGTAAAGGAGGGCATTATTACTTAGAAGGACGAAAGTACTAGCTTCTTGGAACAATGAAGGAAAAAAATGCTAAAATCCACGCACTATTAAACCTAGTCCATAATCGTAAATAGTTTACGATTCTTGAAATGGCCAAACGGCATCACTTTGCCAGTATTCGAGGTTTAGGCTGACACGTCAAGAAAACGCCAAAAATACGTTAGCTGCACTTATCACAATATCTGCATCGAAAAACAATTTGTTTCACGATACGGAAGGATTAAAAAAATAAAGGAGTCCAGGCGTGCTCACAGAAGAAAAAATACGTAACCTTGGAAGATGTCAGATTAAATTAAAAAAGTAAGATTTAAATTCCAAGTTCGTTTTGATCATTCACAAGAGAACATTGCCAAGTTCGGCGTGCGCTTTACTTACACAGAAACGCTTTTGGTTACGAGCTTTCAAATGTTGCAGTAATTTATGTCGTGATTGTGGTTTTCCAGTTGTCGCAGACATTATGGTGCTCCCTTTAAAAGACGTAATTAGGAAAAAAAAGGATATGTATAGTTTTCTTACTAATATCGCACTTTTCTCCGATGAATCCCTTCTTCAGACATTGACAGTGATATGAATAGCAAACAGTTTCTGGTCGACAGCTGCAATTTCCCTGAAACAACATTTAAAGTTTAAGCTAGAACTTGTACTTATTAGCATAGGTGTACAAGATTTCCGAATTAGTTTACAACTTTCATTTTTTATCGCCTTTGACGAATTTTAAACCTCCGTTTACATTAGCAAAGCCTATAAAACGTTTTAAAATGTAAAGGCGCTTTTGAAAGTCCTACAGCTTGCCTTGGGATGTCTATTCTTATACGTCAGCATCATAATATATGACTTTAAGGGGACGAAACCGTCTTATCATTCTACTCACTGTATCCGGTGTTGTCTGTTGTTGCGTTATTGTTGCCGATACATCTGCTGTTGTGGTTACTTTTGTTGTTGTTACTTCTTCCAGTGTCATTGCAGGTGATGCTGCTCTTGTCGGTGTTGTTAAAGTTTTTGTCGCTTTTTCCGGTGTGGTAGAAGTAGTTGCTGCTTCTTCCGGTGTCATTGCAGTTGTTTCTGTCTTTTCCGGAGTCATTTCAGTAGTTTCTGTTCCTTTACTTACCTACAAGGTAAAAGCATAGTAAAATTTTTAATGTCCAATACATCTCCAGTTACAGGTAATATGAAAACTACTTACACCTTCTAAAACTTGCAAATACTTCAATTTTCTAGATGGTTTGGAAGGTAACTTCCCCAACAGGTAGCAAGACTTGAATTTATAGACTGACTCTACACCAAAGGATACGCAAGATGGTGTTGTTTGACATTTTACATAACAGTTTGTAAGAGAGGCACTTTCTACTTTGTGTAAAATTCTCGCTTCTTTTATCATTTGCGCGTTAAAGGTGTGGAAGTTACTTTTAAATTCTCCAATAACACAGCGAAATAGAAGTATGCCTAATGCCGTTAGCATTCTTGAGAGAAAAACTAGCTTCATTTTGCAAACTTTTGTTTCTGTCTCGAATTAATAAAATGTTGTGGGGCAGGACTTATATATAAAAACAGTCGAAAGATTACATTAATATTTAAGGAGATAATTCAAGATCAGTAAAGTCCTTCCGTATGTTTTATAAAGTTTTTAATGTTAGTATAAATCTAAATGATTAATTTCTGTAGCTTGTGCCCAGCTCTATTGGTCAATTGTACGTACAATCATTAATATGGGAGTCTGATGAAGAACGTCTTTCTGTTAATTGATTTCATATTGCACTAAATATTACAACATTTTTGTAATTGGCATTTAATGATTTTTAATATATATTTCAATTAAAAACATTGGATAAAATTAAATTTACAAGACATGACAACAATATACAGTAGTATATATATGGTAGTATATGTATATATATATATATATATATAAACTTTTTAATGTGTATTCTCTTCTTCAAAGAAAAGTGCTCAATACATATATATATATATATATATATATATATATATATATATATATATATATATATATATATATATATATATATATATATATATATATATATATATATATATATATATATATATATATATATATATATATATATATATATATATATATATATATATATATATATATATATATATATATATATATATATATATATATATATATATATATATATATATATATATATATATATATATATATATATATATATATATATATATATATATCCTTTTAGTTTTGAGTTTTTAGTTTTGAGAAACTTGTGTAGTTTTTATTTTATTTTACATAAGATAATATATATATATATATATATATATATCCTATATAAATCCTAAATATATATATATTCCTAAATCTTTAACTCTGAGAGCTGTGTTAAAGAAGTTAATAAATGTTGTTTTCCAGGAAATTATTTGAGCAAAACCTTTCCTGTAATACAGGAAACATTTATTCGATGTAATACGATGCCTCAGATATTTGGCAAGACAAGGAATTGCCATGCAAGGTAACCTAGGAAATAATAACTTCACACAGCTTTTAATGTCACTTGGAACTGAAAATTATTCCATTCTTTCAACATTACAAAAGTCACGGTTAAAATACACCCACAATGAAATTCAAATGTAACTTTTGGATGTTGTTCGTGGAAAGCTGAAAGCCATCGGAGAAAATAACTTTTTCGCGATAATGGCTGATGAATACACTGACATCAGCAACCACGAGCAATTATCTATATGCTTAAGAAACGTCTCTGACGATTTACAGATTAAAGAAGATTTTCTTGGTTTCTACGAACTAAATGATATCAAAAGTAACACAATGCTTGTACTTGACAAATACAGAGATGATATTGACATATCAGCATTACCTGCAGAGCTTTTGATCCTCCGCACAATGTTCGTCAATGAAGTATTACTCATTTTGAAGAGATTAAGAACAAAGTTATCGATTTGAGCAAATCCGAACAAAGCCTTATTAGGAACATTATGAAGGTAATGAAATTAGTTCTTGTTTGTGCAGCTACAAGTGCCACCCCTGAGAGATCTTTTTCGTTGGCACGTCGGTTGAAAACATGGCTTCGATCAACGATGTCACAAAAGCGCTTCAATGCATTGGCTATACTAGCTTTTCATAAAGATTTAACTGACGAAATATCCTTGGCAGACATTGCTAACGAGTTCGTAGCTTCAAAACCAAATCGGATAAATATTTTTGGTAAATTTTCGGATTACGATTTGTAATCTCTGAACAAAAGTATCAAAATACTATTTAGAGAAATGTTGTTTTCCTTAGATTTCTAAGATTCTTTAACCAACCGCTTCTCCTTTGGCTGGTGAACAAAAACTTAAGCAATCAAGTAAAACATTTTTTAAGCCCTTTTACATACTTATTGTTGTCACTTCTTTCGCTAAAAACAAGTCCCTGAAATCGCCGCAGACGTTTTAGAGGTTCTAGAATGCAAAATTTTCTTCGTCGCCCAACCATGGTGGGCAACAAGGATTTTAGGCATTACTTGCGATTTCTGCTAAAAACTGCCCCCCCCCCCCCCCTCATATCTGAAAACGTAGCGTGGGCCCTGTGTATATAAACCACATAAAGTTGTGATAAAAAAGGGTTCAAACAAAGTGCTTAAATACGTCGGAAAAACGCAAACATATTTTTCAAATCTTTTCTTTTGTACTTTTGGCAACTCTCAGAGAAAATTATATGTATTGTAGTTTTTATTTAAAGAAAAGCTTAAAAGATACTAAAAGTTTATTACGAAATAACTATGGTACGGTTGAGTTTCTTGCAAAAAAAAATTAAAACTTTGTATTACGTAATAATTGCCATTTTAAAATTTTAAACACGCCGGCAGACAAAATTTATATTTCGTACCGAGAACTTCCAGGAACAAATAATTTCCTTTGCACATATGTAAAGAGTGCAAAAGAACTGGATATAAAAAGAGAATGGTAAAACATTCTCGCCATTTGCAAGCAAATTCTCGATGTACTTTGCGGAACAGATGGAACAGATATAGATATTTGTGACAGCTGAAAATACGGACGCCTTAACCCTATTCGTGCTGGGGGGGCTGATTCAGCCCCCCCCCCCCCTCTTAAACTTTTTTGAATAACTTTTGATCTGTTTATAGTTACACCTTCAAATTTTGTGACTTTTCCTAACTTTTATTTAGCTTTATTTTCCAAAAAAAATTTTTTTGAATTATGCCGAAGTGTTGCCATGCCAACACTTCTTTTATGTTAAGTAAAGTTCTGAAAAAAAAAAATTTACTATAATTTTTTTTACATGTTTTTAAAAGCTTTATGTGACTTTAGAATTTATTTTCGGTGTAGCACAGGCCTTACAGTAATAACCTCGGTATCACGTTGTCACGTGATTTTAAGCAAAAGGGCGGATTTTCAGAAAATTCAATCACACGTCGATTAGCTTTCAAGTATTCAAGGGCACGCAATTGCATTAAAAATGGACGAAACTTCTAATAATAACATGGAAGAACCTGTTATCAACAGCCAATCTGCCCCACAAACGCTAAACGGAATGGAACAATTTGACCTAATCAGAAGCTACCTGGACAAAAAGTTTATCGAACAGAAACAAGAATTCGAAACAAAACTGCAACAACAGAGTACACCGAAAAACATGAAGGTTTCAGCTGAACCAGAATCGTCGAGACAATTTAAGTTTAAAGGTAATCAAATCCAATTCGAATTTAACCAAAAATTAGTGGAAGATTTGGAAGATGTTATCGACCTTATCAAAGAAGGTTCTGTATCAAGATCAACAAAACGTTTAGCAGGAATAAAACTCGAAATCACGAAGCGAAACAAGCTAATAAAAATGGCGGATAGATCACCAGCAGGATGGGCCACTGTAGAAGAGTACTTATCCGATGAATTAGCAAGCGATTCAGATGACGAAAAACGGATAAAATCGGCTGAGTCAAAAGCACTGGCAAAAAAGAAAGCAAAGGTAAAGCCAAAGTCCTTCTACCCTCCACGTTTCAGCCCTATGCACACCCAACTAATGTCCTCATCGCCACCTATGCCAAACCATTTCCAATCACAAAGATTCGCATTTCCAAGAGAACCATCTCAACCGTCCGGGAGTATCGGCAACCATAACACATCATATTCTTCCCAATCAGCGTACAGATTCCAAAGTGCAAGATCGATGTGCTTCGGGTGTGGCAAGACTGGACACTGGAGGAAAGACTGCCCAAACGTTATCGGCCATAAGCAAGTCTAAAAAAAAGACAATAGATAAGTGTTTAAATTTTGATAACAATGTAAGAGATGAGGAAACGTACGAATTTTGTCTAAGTAAAAATACGGCTGGAACTAGAGTTAGGGGTAGGCTCAAGGAAAACTTAAAATATTGGCAAACCATCGGCTGCAATACGACTATTCTCAAAATTATCAAGGAAGGCTATACTATTCCCTTTTTCACGACACCACAAAAACAAACTTTTTCTAATAATCAATCCGCTATAAAAAAATTCGGAATTCGTCAATGAAGCGGTACAAGAGCTTCTTGATACAGGTCGAATTAAGGTAGTGTCTTCTGCACCACATGTTGTAAATCCCCTTTCAGTTAGTACCAAAGGAGGAAAAAGTAGACTAATTCTCGATTTAAGGTATGTAAACCAGCACATTTACAAAGAAAAAGTTAAGCTTGAGGATTGGAAGGTGGTAAGGGAATTTCTAACTGCACAAGGCTACATGTTTAAGTTCGATATAAAGTAGGGCTACCATCACATTGATATTTCAGAAGAACATCAGAAATTCTTGGGGTTTTCATGGGTCATAGGAGGAAAGGAAAGATACTTTGTTTTTACAGTATTACCGTTTGGGCTTTCTCCGGCCCCGTTTATTTTTACAAAAACAATGAGAGTTCTTATAAAATATTGGAGAGAAAATATGATCAAAATTGCGATATTTATTGACGATGGTTTTGGCACTGATAAGAATTATAAAAAAGCAAAACAAGATGCCCTATTTGTTCAAAAATCTTTACAACTGTCAGGTTTTGTAGAAAATGCAGAAAAATCAGTGTGGGATCCTAAACAGCAGTTAAAATGGTTAGGTGTCTCGGTAGATTTGGAAAAAATGGAGTGGTACATACCAGAAAAAAGAATTGTTTCAGCGAAAAACTTAATAAACGATATTATTATACGCCTACCTTACACAAGCGCGAGAAAACTTTCACAGCTGTGTGGTAAAATTATATCTGTGAAAATTGTAATGGGGGCAATTACACAACTAAAAACAAGAAGATTATATTCTGTCATTGAGCAGGCATTCTCCTGGGATGCTACGCTAAATATAGCTAAGTACCCCCATGCGATTAAAGAACTATTCTTTTGGAAAAATAATCTGTCAAAATATAACATAAGCAAACTGTACGATAATTCTACAGAAACGATTGTTGTAAATTCCGATGCTAGCTCCACTGGGATGGCAGCGCATGCGATGCATGAAAATCAACAGAGAATTGCATTTAGACAGTTTCTGCAAGAAGAACAAGAAAAAAGCTCCGCTTGGAGGGAATTAAAAACTATAAAATACTCACTGGAGTCTTTAAAAAGCATTTTGATAAAACAGAAAATCCTATGGAAAACGGATAATTTTGCAGTGTCAAAAATTGTAAACGCGGGAAGCCGAAAAAATGATCTTCAAATTATTGCTGAAAATATATTTTATATATGTAGCAAAAATAGAATTGACCTAACGGTAAACTGGGTTCCAAGGGAACATTTAAGATTTGCTGACACTCTTAGTCGTATGATAGATCACGATGACTGGCAAGTAAAAGAAGAGCTTTATAATAATTTGAACCAACTGTGGGGCCCTTTTACTGTTGACAGATTTGCTGACAACGACAACAAAAAGATATGTCGGTTTTATTCAAAATTTTATTGTCCCAATACAGAAGGAGTAAATGCGCTAAATTACGATTGGAAAGGCGAAAACAACTACATAGTACCTCCAACAAGTCTTGTAGGAAAAGTGTTAAAACACATGAAAACTTCGAAATGTAAAGGTGTAATTGTGTTACCTTATTGGCCTTCTGCTTATTTCTGGCCACTCCTGTTTTCAGAAAACAAAACCGCAATCACAGACAGAAAGGTTTTCGGTGACCCAAAAGTATGTGTAACACAGGGAAAAAATAAGAAGTGTTTCATTGGCAGCGAGAAATTCGGTTCGCCAATACTAGCTGTCAATTTGGATTTCAGCTAAAAATGCCACAGGGCAAAATGCGTCCGCTGGGACCACAGGGTATGAGTACTGGTCCACTGGGACTTTGATTAAGAGCACAATACTATACTCTGAAAGTTCAAGTAGAATCAAATTGTCATAACTTTCTCCCTTTTAGACTTTATCACAAAGCACTTGAAAATTGAAATTGAGAATGAATCTTTAAAACATTTGGCTACTGAGCTGCCAACATATATGTCATTTTGTAGAGAGGAGAATACCCTGAAGAAATATCAATCGTCGTTCAACATTTGGGAACGCTGGTGTAAGTCTTTTAAAGTGTCAATTACGCCAGCCAAACCAACCACTATTGCGTTGTTTATATTAAGCGGAGTTCAGTCCGATTGGTCTTTGTCAAAAATCGAAGGTGCTTATTATGCTATAAAGTTTTTTCATCTTCTCGGAGGGTACGAAAACCCATGTGAAAATCCTATTGTTACTGAAATGCTTGAGGCTTCTAAACGAATTCTTTCGACCAAGAAAAATAGAAAAACAACCTATTACAATTGAACATTTAAAGTTATTGCACACAAAACTTTCGCAGAGAAAAAACATTTACAATATGAGGACATTAGCAATATGCTTAATTGGCTATGCAGGGTTTATGAGATTTTCCGAGATAGCCGGTCCTAGACGTTGTGATATATCAATTTGTGAATCTTACATGAAACTGTTCATAGAAAAATGCAAAACTGACGTTTACAGAGAAGGAAATTGGATTTTTATTAGTAAGACTGGAAACGAATTATGTCCAGTCAAAAATCTAAAAGTGTACTTAGAACTTACAAAGTTAACGGACGAGAGTTCAGAGGAATTTATTTTTAGAGCAGTTACAGTGACAAAATCTAATCCGATTAGAACTCTGAGAAAAGGAAAGAGCTTATCATACACAAGAATGAGGGAAATACTCCTAGAAGAGCTCGACAGTATCGGTTTAGAAAAATCAACGTTTGGCCTACATAGCCTTAGATCCGGTGGTGCAACAGCGGCTGCAAATGGCGGAGTCGCAGACAGGCTATTCAAACGACATGGGCGTTGGAAATCGGAATCAGCCAAAAATGGATACGTGCAAGATGATCTTAACTCGTTACTTTCAGTCTCAAAAGCATTAGGTTTTTAATATGATATGAAATTCTTAGTTTCTAAGTTAGAAGGTTTTAATACGATAAGTAATACGACCAATAACCCCTACTTTTAGGTACAAGCTAAGACGACTCCTCTTCTCAAACAACTTGTTTTTATTCTGTCAAGTCTGGCTACGGGAAAATAAATAAGGTTAATTTCGTTTAAGCAAAGCGAATTAGAAATTAATAGAATTTATTTTCGGTGTAGCACAGGCCTTACAGTAATAACCTCGGTATCACGTTCTCACATGATTTTAAGCAAAAGGGCGGATTTTCAGAAAATTCAATCACACCTCGATTAGCTTTCAAGTATTCAAGCACCCCCCCCCCCCCCCCCCCCACCCACCCTAAAGTTAAGGAGAAAGTTTATTATGCCACTGTGCAGACAAAAATTATGTTAAGGGTACTTTTACGAATATGTTATAATTTTTTAGTGTGCTTTAACAGTTTTGTGAGAGAAATAATGATATTGTGGTTTTGCAGAGTATTGTAAAGTTTTGTAGGGTAAATTATGTGACGACCTTTTAACAAGCTAAGACGACAAGCTAAGACGACTCCTCTTCTCAAACAACTTGTTTTTATTCTGTCAAGTCTGGCTACGGGAAAATAAATAAGGTTAATTTCGTTTAAGCAAAGCGAATTAGAAATTAACTTAGTTTATATTGTTATATTATTTTGTGTTTCAATTATTATTGTTACTAAATTCATCGCAATTATACAACAATTAACAAAATTCAAATTTAGTGGCTTTTTCTTTGCGGAACAGATGGAACAGATATAGATATTTGTGACAGCTGAAAATACGGACGCCTTAACCCTATTCGTACTGGGGGGGGGGGCTGATTCAGCCCCCCCTCTTAAACTTTTTTGAATAACTTTTGATGTGTTTATAGTTACACCTTCAAATTTTGTGACTTTTCCTAACTTTTATTTAGCTTTATTTTCCAAAAAATTTTTTTTTGGAATTATGCCGAAGTGTTGCCATGGCAACACTTTTTTTATGTGAAGTAAAGTTCTGAAAAAAAAAAGTTTTACTAAAATTTTTTTTTACATGTTTTTAAAAGCTTTATGTGACTTCGTAGTTTATATTGTTATATTATTTTGTGTTTCAATTATTATTGTTACTAAATTCATCGCAATTATACAACAATTAACAAAATTCAAACTTAGTGGCTTTTTCTATATGTCACCGATATTTGATGACGTCATCACCAAAAATGCTGATGTCACCAATTTTTTTTTCACCAAATTGTTTAATAATACCTGGATAACACTTGTGGTAAGTTTCAAGTCCAACCGATAACAATTGTAGAAATTACACAGGGGGTCGAATCAGCCCCCCCCAGCATTGAGGAGCCCCTAAAAGGCCAAGCACGAATAGGGTTAACAGGGACGGCGCGTACCAAGGTAAAAAATTATACAGAGGTGGATATGAAGCTGATTTCACAACGTGTTCGTTCACAGCATGTTCGTTCGCAACATTTTCGTTCAAAACATGTTCCTTCACAACATTTTATGTTCGGTCACAGAGGAATTGAGACTTTTGGGTTATTGGGTTAAATCCAATCTCTTAAGCTGGGCTAATTGTTGCTAATGTGAGTATAGCTCCTTTTTTTCTATATTTTAGTACTTCGTGGCACCTGCAGTCTCCCGGCTGTAGAGTATTGTCAAGTTAATGGATTTTGCTAACTTTAAAAATGTCCAAAAAACTGCAGTGGAGCCAAATTTTTTGTCACTGGTTGTAGCTACCTAAAAACGAAAATCTAAACCCTGTTGGAGAGAGCAAAGAGATAATATCTCACTGATTACTAAATGCTCTGTCTGTTGTAGTGGTGGTAGATTTGTAGGTTTAAAGGCTAATGTATCAGAAACTATCAGTTCTAAAATAGTCATTTTTAAATTTATTGATTTTTTGGTTGACTGAAAAAGAGTGATAACTAGTACTTGAAAATATATATATATATATCAGTTTTTGGAAAACCAGCACTAGCAAAACTAATTATTGTCATTTTTTGCTAATATGGTCCTAACAAATAAATTCGCGGAATTTACTTTTTTTCTATTATTCTATATCAAATAATTGTACAGTTTTAAGAAGAAAAATTCGCAAGTTAAAACGCAAAAAATAGTGTTCTTATTGTTCGGAATTTATTTTTGCACATTGGGGACTGATGTTATATTTGCGAATATTGACCAAATTTACAAAAACAAGCCCCTCCAAATTTAATCCTGACAAATTTAATTCAGCATTAAATAATCCTATTTAGGATTTCTGAAGAAAAGTATTCCCTGAATTTCTCTTTTAATCTCAGTTCTACGCAACATTTCGTAATATGTGGAACACGAAATATGCCAAGAAAGATAAAATATAAGGGATAAAATGAAATAAAAAATGGTTTGAACAAAGTTACTGGGAGCGAATTTGCAAAGCGATTGTTAAGGAGTAAAGTCTAATATACTAAGCGAATGTTAACAACAAATGTTCAAATGTTAATAGCGACATCGGATCTAAGGTTATTTGGTTTAATTTTGAAAACAGAATTTTCCCAGTTGAAGTTTGCTCATGTGAGGTGTGATTTATTTCTTTTTTACAGTTCCATTTGAAGTCTAAAAAAATCAGTCACTAAAATTTTTAGGGACATTCAGCTAACCGTTAATAATTGCATTCCACGTCGGGTGTATTACAACACGGTATAATATGTTCCCAATCCATATATATTTTTGCCTTTTCAGTAACCATTAGAAGAGATATGGCGTCTTTTTAAGATTACAGATTAAATCTGAGATTTTATTAAAACCACTAAGTCGAATTCATGTTTTAAAAAACCTTTTTTACTGTGTCAGTCAAATAACTTTTTATTATGGTGCCTGTGCAAGAACTGTGAAGCCTGTGAAGAACACATCATAACCGGTCAAACTACCATTTTACTCCTGAATTCCATGCCCTGCAAACCGAAAGCCATTGGACAAACGAAGATACGAGTATTGTGTTACTTAAGAAAATCCTGGTTCCTTGTGTTCAAAAGTCAAGCTTTCACTACTAAGAGATCAACCACGACTTTAAATCACAGATGTGTTCAATGGGCAGTGTATTGAATTGTAACCAAGGCAGTCTCTGAATCCGATGTTACGATGTGCGTTATTCTAAATGATTTAACAAATATTTTCCAACCTCTTGATTGGTCAGTAAATCGAAGCTGTAAGTTTTTAAAGAAGGGAAGCACAAAGATGGTATTCTAAACATATCGAAAGGCAAAGAAAAGCAAAGTCATAAAGTAAAAGTGCAAATACGTATAAGTTTTGTAAAAACGATCCATTTATGTAAAATAAAAGTTATTATTTCGGAAACTTCTAGATCTGAGAAAAAGGCTATTCATTAATGCTTTTATTTGGATTCTCTTTCCAATAATACCCGTGAGGGTTTTGTAAATAGAAAATGTACTCGAAACCTAGCTGTGTTAAAATAAAATGCGAGAAAAAAAGATGCGAGAAAAATTTTATGAATTAAGTTATGGTTATTATTATTTTTTACCCTAGGCAGACACAAATTTTTAGTATACTCAACCGACATTTGACGCTAGCGGTTTTGAATCGTCTTTTTGATCTTAAAGGGGCTACGAAACGGCTGCTGGTTTTCGACTTTAATGACTTATACGATAGGCAAGCTAATGGCGGTAGAGCAATTTATGATCACTGAGAACAAAAACAACAACTTAAATCACCTTACCGTAATGCTTCGAATAAAAACCCCCTTCTATTAAACGCCCCCCTTGAATAGACGCCCCTCCTTTTCAGTCATTTTTTAAATAAACGCCCCCTCTAATAGACACCCCTCGATTAAACGCCCCTCCCTCATAAGGGGCGTTTATAGTAAAGTATACTTACTTACTTTTCTCCCAAATCTTAGGTTTAAGGTTGGAAATTTAGTTTTTCGCTTTTGAAGTTCATTCTCTAAAACATGTGAATATCTTTCATTTTCTGTTGTGAAGATATATATTATAGGTATCCTTAAAAACTGCAAAAGAGACGAAGTGTAAAAAATTTAATAAACGCCCCCCTCTTTTAAATGCCCCCCTCGAATAGACGCCCCCAAAAAATGTCAAAAAATTTAATAAACGCCCCGGGCGTTTATTCGAAGCATTTAAATATCATATTGGGAATACAAATATAACTGAAAATGACAGAAACGTTTCCTACATATATTGAATATCCATGATTTATTTGATATGAGTACTTACTTAAGTACAAACCTTCTAATAAAATAAATTTACACATAGAAACATACAAAACTGTCGTGCAGTTAGCCAATAACAGTGCTCAATAAACATACAAGTTTAGAGCTTATTAGTAAAGGAAGTAAAAATTAACTTGACATTGGTTCGGTACTCCGAGTTTCGTGTTATACACTCATCAGCCAAATTATACAAGTGAAAAAAGTAAACAAAAAATTCGTATCTATCTATTTGACAAGATAAATTCCTAAGAGACATCATTAAATGCGTGGTGTTATAAACATGTGAATAGATAATTGGCTAAGTAATTATCAGTCCTTAGATTTATAATTAGCCAAAAGAAACTTATTTGTGTGACGACATTTAGCAATGAGTTCACTGCGTTTGTTTAAAAGCTCACTTTTGTCTTTGTAAAAGAGGATTTCAAATTTTTCTTGAAGGCAAAGAGGACAATTTCGTGAATTGTTAGTGTAGCTTTGTACTTGCTTGATGGTCGACCATTTGAGCGTCGGGGTGACATTGCTTTTCTCTTTCAAGTCCCAAACGTATGATGAAAGTGACGTGCTGTTCTTGTACTTTTTGTTGCTAAGAGACTGTTTGTGGCCATTGAATCTTGTCTTAAACGATTTCTCAGTCAGACCAATGTAGACTTTCTTTTGGTGAGCGGGTGCTGTAACTTCGCATTTGTATATGACAGACGTCACTTGGCAGTTTCCTTCCAATGGGCATTCGGGTTTTCTTCTGCAATTGCAGCTTGCTGTAACTGGTGTGTCGGATTTCGAGACTTTCGAATTATGCGATTTGATGATGGTGGCCATGTTTTCCATGCAGCTGTAGCTGACCTTTATGTTGTTTTTGTTGAACAGCATCTTCAGGTATCCGGAATGGAAGTGTTTGTTGATAAGAGATAAGAACTTCCTCGCTACGTTTGTTGATACATTTTTATTGTACGGGGGGTTAAACCATATTACATTTCTCGTACGTTTCTTCTTCCTTCTTCGGGTTTTCTCTTTTGTAAACGTCAGATTGATGTTCTTATATCCGCTTTTTTTCAATGAATCTTCGTAGTCGACTTTCGCTTTCTCGAAAATTGCTTCATTTGAAGAGTTTTTAGATAAACGATCAGCTATTGCAATTGGCAACTGCTTTAGTATCTGTTGTGGATGATTTGAAGAAGTGTGTATGTACTGCATGGTGTCGTTTGGTTTTTTGTAAGGTTGGTATGTGCCGTGTTTCAAGTTGAAGGTTACGTCAAGAAAGTCTACAGAATAGAGCCCTGTGACTATTTCTATCTGGAATCCTATCGATTTGAACAGTTTTATAATGTCTTTTCTCATCTTATCAACACTGCGCCCTTTCATATTGCGTAGAACCATTAAACCATCGTCCCTATACAAGCCTGCGTCTGATTTGTTAATTAGAGATGAAAGCTTATTCAATATGAAGAGTCCCACAAGTTCACATATTTCTGCACCATCATAACTACCCATAGTCACGTCAAAACAGTCATTGGTCAATTTCTTGGTCCAAGCTTCCTTGTTGAAAAATAGGAGTGATTTTCTGCAGTGGTTGATTGTTCTTAATTCCTTATCTGAGATCGTTGTGTAGATTTTTGCAAACTCAAGTGCTTCGTTCAAAATCTCTTTAGTTATGGTGGGGTAGAATTCCTTTATATCGAGTTGTATGAATGAACATGCATCTTTGTTTTCGATAGAATCAAACCACGAAATCGCTTCGTCTGTATTTTTCCATTGGTTCACTTGAATTGAATTTCTGATGTCTGAGTTGATTCGATCTAAGATAGATTTGCTTACTTTCCCCAAGTTGCTCTTGCATGGATTGATTAATCTACATGGGAGCTTGGTTTGGAAGTTTTCCTTATGGTCTTTGAGGGTGATAAAAGCAGGGCTGCTTGCGAGGGATTCGGCTCTCTTGTCAATGTTGTACGAACTGGCGATGTGTTGCGCTTCTAGGTTGGTCGCTCTTTCGAGGTTCTTTGGCGCTTTTTTGTAGGTCTTTGTGACGTTGTCTTTGAGTAGCTTCGAATGTTCTTCTGGTGTTAAGGTGTATATGTTTGTGGTTTTGTCTGCAAATACAAGCATATTGTTTGAAGATTTGATTTTCTTGATGTCATCTTTCAGTTTGGACTGGAAATCGTCACTTTGGTTGCGGAATTTTATCGAGGCAACCATATCAAGTAAGTCGTTTTCGAATTTATCGAGCTCTTGATGCGGTGGTGGCGTGTTTCTGCTTTTAAATCCGAAGAATTCTTTTGTATGTTCGTTTTGGTCATAGTTGTTCTCGTTATGGTACCAAAATAGCTTCCAGCGCATTCTCTTGATTACTGCTTCGGTTTTAATCAATCAATTTCAAGATATAATTATTCTTGTTTGGTGTAGGTATATTTTTTCAACGAGTAGTCAAAGTTGATTCTTTCCATGATTGGTAACAAAATCAAAGTGCTCAACCAAAATCGATATTCCAGGAGCTTTCGTACAAAACTGTCGTGCAGTTAGCCAATAACAGTGCTCAATAAACATACAAGTTTAGAGCTTATTAGTAAAGGAAGTAAAAATTAACTTGACATTGGTTCGGTACTCCGAGTTTCGTGTTATACACTCATCAGCCAAATTATACAAGTGAAAAAAGTAAACAAAAAATTCGTATCTATCTATTTGACAAGATAAATTCCTAAGAGACATCATTAAATGCGTGGTGTTATAAACATGTGAATAGATAATTGGCTAAGTAATTATCAGTCCTTAGATTTATAATTAGCCAAAAGAAACTTATTTGTGTGACGACATTTAGCAATGAGTTCACTGCGTTTGTTTAAAAGCTCACTTTTGTCTTTGTAAAAGAGGATTTCAAATTTTTCTTGAAGGCAAAGAGGACAATTTCGTGAATTGTTAGTGTAGCTTTGTACTTGCTTGATGGTCGACCATTTGAGCGTCGGGGTGACATTGCTTTTCTCTTTCGCATAATTCGAAAGTCTCGAAATCCGACACACCAGTTACAGCAAGCTGCAATTGCAGAAGAAAGCCCGAATGCCCATTGGAAGGAAACTGCCAAGTGACGTCTGTCATATACAAATGCGAAGTTACAGCACCCGCTCACCAAAAGAAAGTCTACATTGGTCTGACTGAGAAATCGTTTAAGACAAGATTCAATGGCCACAAACAGTCTCTTAGCAACAAAAAGTACAAGAACAGCACGTCACTTTCATCATACGTTTGGGACTTGAAAGAGAAAAGCAATGTCACCCCGACGCTCAAATGGTCGACCATCAAGCAAGTACAAAGCTACACTAACAATTCACGAAATTGTCCTCTTTGCCTTCAAGAAAAATTTGAAATCCTCTTTTACAAAGACAAAAGTGAGCTTTTAAACAAACGCAGTGAACTCATTGCTAAATGTCGTCACACAAATAAGTTTCTTTTGGCTAATTATAAATCTAAGGACTGATAATTACTTAGCCAATTATCTATTCACATGTTTATAACACCACGCATTTAATGATGTCTCTTAGGAATTTATCTTGTCAAATAGATAGATACGAATTTTTTGTTTACTTTTTTCACTTGTATAATTTGGCTGATGAGTGTATAACACGAAACTCGGAGTACCGAACCAATGTCAAGTTAATTTTTACTTCCTTTACACATAGAAACATATACGTTTATTGCACATAAAGCCAGTCTAAGCAACAACAATGACTTTAAAATCTTTTTAGAGGCATTAATTACCTTCTTTAAGCTAGTAACATGGCATTTGTTAACAAATACAGCTCCTCGTGTTGTCTCTGTTGCCTCGTCAAAACAAACTTTTGATTTAATGATATGTAACATATCTTACAAACCGTAGCTTATTTTACCGCTAAAAATAATACTGAAGAAAATTTTTTCTTTTTTTTAGAAAATACAAATAAAGAAGTAGCAAATTCATCATAAAAAACTAATTATTCATAAACAGGTTGTCTGGACGTCTATGTGATTCTACAGTGTGTATAATTTCTTGCACATTGACCTTTTGAGTGGCCCGTTTAGTACACGCCATTCTTCGGAAATGGCAGGGATTGAGCTTATTGAATCGTTTCGTAGCTCTTTAAGAAAAACATGGCAAATTATTATTATTTTTCAAGCACTATGCTGTATTTATCAGACTAAATTGAAGCTGTGCATGAAATGAAAGAATGAAGAACAGTGCAATTGCGAATAATAACTAAATCGGTTAAAAAACAAGGGAAAGAAGAACTATTCTCAGCCATAGAAATCTTGAATGTTATTATTATATGATATATATTAATTATTTTTTAAATATGTTAATTCATCAGTCCCTTTTTTCTCAATCTTTTCGCATGCATACTTAACAAAACATTCACAAAGTACATTGTACTCTATGTGTTTCAACTTTTCCTAATTGAAACAGCTTTGTATTCAAACAAATTCTCTTGAAAGGTGGAAAAATTCGTTAGAAACCGTCACAAATTTCTTAATTTAGAACTCTGTATGGAATACGCAGGATCAAGGCGGGAATGTATTGGATTTGTAACCCTTTATGTCATTACTTTGGTTTACAAGAAATATTCTCATGTAAATTCGTCGGAGTAAACAACATGTGTGCATTGTCATCGCGTTTTAAATACTGAGTCGGAACGTACCATCCTCCCAAAAAATATATTGGGAAATAAGTTGGAAAATGTTGAAGTGCGTCTTTACAGAGTTATACATCTTAGTTCACTTGGATAGATCCTAACTCTCACAATGTACTAGTTGTTTCTGACATCGGTGTGGCAATTTTTGTTAAACTTCAGGGCCTTTGTGAGCCTTGACGTGGAGCATTTTGTTAAGCAGACGTGTTAGAAAATGCGAATAGCGTGATTTGAACGCTGACTACCCAAACTACGAATTTGAAGTAGTAGAATTTCCACAGAATGGTACCTGCAGAGATTTCGCAAATATATGGTGTTTGCCAACTTTGTCAAAATGCCAAAAAAGTGCCAAATGAATTACTTCAATAACTGAACAGGTGTTTTTAGTCCATAAGGAGGAGTTGATCAAAGTTAATCAAACCTTAATAAAGCTCATTCAAAATCTAAATTCGTTTGAAAGCTATCTGTGAGTTTGTTGGAGCAAGCACAGGTATCATGAAAAAAACATAGTGACAACGTGTTTTAAAATATAAATTCGGTTTAGTGGTATTCGTAAATTTGACTTTTAACTGTCGATTTTTTGCGGTGAAGTAGGAAGAAAGTGAATATGCAAACTTAATTTGTATGTCAAAAGTTTTCGTGACGGATACGAAAACTATATCCTCCTTGGGATTTCAATTATAATAGAAAGAAGGGTTGACGAGTGTCGGTACAATAATCATATTATATCTGGTTACGGACTCAGTGGACGATGCATCAATGTCAGTAGAGATGTGCTAATAGAGACAAAATTTTAATGCTAGCTTATGGATACAGCATTGAACGCCCGGTTGAACGCTTCAGTACTTGTATACAGCATGTCATATATCAATTGCACTATTCACAGCGATACGATGTTTTCAAATATAATGTATATTTCAAAAAGTAACTTTCCCTCAACTTCAGCTAACACGAATGCACAGTTTACAATATGTTGTTAACACATCGTGGTAAAAATTAATCGTGAGGTATACCAGTTAAGAGCATAGTACAGGCAAATTATGACGCACATCTCTGTGACGTGCTTACAGCATTGTGTCTTTTTAGACGTAATAACTTTCTTGCAATATTGTAGAAACACAGGGACAGTCTCTTGTTATCATTTCAGCTAACACAGTCATCCAGCATCTTTTAATTTAAAAATATGTTCTCGTGAAAGTCCCAAAAGTGAGGCGTAACTCGGTTTAAATAAATACAAAAAGCACGATTTCCCGGAAATATCACGCTGTGTTTCCTGGCTACTTTTGGATGGGTGTATACGAATTGACATGAGCATGTTTAACCCTACTTGCTCTGACCCTTTTAGGTCTCTCATATGGCCGACGCGGGTTCAATGTGACCCACACCTAATATCTATTGATAGGAATGAGCTATTAACATGAAATTTGGACCAGAGTAACCTTGTTCTATTAGAAATCAAACAAAAAAAAATTCTAAATTTTTTTTGTTTTCATGTGATGACGTCACGAAATATGTCAATGATTGGGAATATTTTGCCGAAAAAGTCTACAATTGGTTGTTGTAGTTAATTAGAGACTGACCTTGTTTGGAAAACCTATTTTTAGTTCTCTTTGCAGTTTTTGCTAGCTAATATAATCTATAACATGGAAATACTAAGACAAATATAATACTTTTACCAATAAAGCCTAAAAATGAGCTCAAAGTTGGCATAATTGAAACATTTTCAAAAAACCACGAAAAACCCAAATTTTCAATTTTTCAATATAAAGGAGCATAACTTCAGATTGGATGAGTATTTTCAAAAGAAATTTGGTACAGTTATACCTTGGCATAAGAGAAATAAGTTGGTGTAAAAAAATTTCACAATTTTAATGTATTCACGTGATGATTTCAGTAATTATGTCAAAATTATGCGAAAAATAACAAAATTATGCGCTTTCGCAGACCACTTGTAGATAGCCAACCAACCCATTTATAAACACTTGTATAGCATTTGGATAGTGAAAATAAGCATAATGTCCTAATAAAAACACAATTTTAACAAAAAGGAATTACCCTTAGCTGATAACAATATGAGAAAGTGTTGGAACGAGAACTAAAAAACACGCAGTACCTAAGACATAAAAAATTTAGAAGTGCTTTTGACAAAACAACTTTGAGTGAGCATCACACACAATTGTTCCACACTTTTGGCATTGGGTTTTCACTTTCTTTAGGTTGCTCCTTTGTTTCCTGAGGTTATTGCCAGACAGATTTCCCTCACAAATAGTGCAACGCTTTCGTGTTTCCGCGTACTGAGCATAACCATCAACAACATCTACGTGGTATATTGTAGAATTATTGTGAAGGAAAGCAAAATCTGTTTAGCTTGATCACAGATATTTGCAACTTTAGGATAATGTGAATTCAAAGGATTCAAAACAAAAACAAATCAGAATCCATCCTAAAGCAGTATTTTGGGCAAAGAAGAAGTGGACCGCAAACCCGGCCGTAAACAAAAAAAGTCGACCGCTGTCGACAAACATACCGGTGCGTAAAATATGTGAATGCGGTCAAAAAATGTTTTTGGATTTTTGATCCGGTATAAAATTTGAGGAATTCTCATAAAATTTCAGACCGTTCGGCCAACCGGTTAAGCCACATCGGGAAAAAATGTAAGGGAGCGGGTCACATTGACCCCGCGTCAGAACAAGTAGGGTTAATTGTTATCACGATTTATTCTGTTGTATAAAATAAAAGTCCAATGTGGAGAAGAAACGTAAATGTTATGTGGAAACAAGAAACTGCTTTCTCAGTATAATGTTCCTTAGTGACACAACAATAGTGGGCGACATTTTATACGTTTGAAACGCTTTTTTAGCCCTTCAAAGACAAAGTATGTCAGAATAAAAGTAAATTTAAAAACATTATAAGGCTTTGTAAAACTTGACTAACAAATCCAAGTGCTACACTGTGTAGCAATTATTACCGAATTGGGATAATTATAAAAATAAATTACAGGATAACCGCACTTGCTATACAAACGCCTCCCTAATGGCTGAAATTTTATATAAGCTCCTCTCTCCGGCACTTATTCGTCATTTACAGTAAGTTAAGAACATCCCAAGACCCAAGAACATTTATAGGCTGTATGTCAATATTCAAACTAGGTGCGTAATGCAATCCTCAAAATAGTGCGCGACCATAATATTAAACCACAGGAGCTATATATCAAGCATAATAATAAGTAAAATAAAACTGAGCTTCTATGCAGTACTCAAAGTTTCATGTATTTATAACAATCTTCAGCTGTATAATAAATTCGGCTGATCTAAGTTCTTTATATAAATATTTCAAAAACGTTAAAAATATTGCAAGGCTTTTTTCCATTTCAAAGTTATTATAATAAAAAAAATGTCTATATATAAATAAAAAAATATTTTACATAATATTTTGCATATAGTAATCTCAAAAAATAAGTAAAATGCTTTAACTCGATGTCTTTGAAATTGATCTAGAAAATTTTGGAAATTCTATGATACAAATCCTTTTATGTAAAATTGAACTTATGAAAAAGTTCATTGAAAGTTTCTGTATTTAGACCTTACTCTTACTCTCTCGCTCAATTTCTTGAAAATGCCGATAGTGGATGTTTTGATAAACGCTGATCATAAAACAATAATACAATTGTAGCACAAACTGAGTTAACAGCAGGTTACTATTCAATCAGTCTCTTTAAGGCAGCACTTCAATGATTTGAAGAGGGAATTTACTAAAAAGATACAAATCAATACTTTCGGTGATTCAAAAGGTTACAAATCTTTATCAAGCTAATACATAATTATTTTATCATTTTGTTTATGAAATTGGGGTTTCATGGGATTATTTAGAAGTATTTAAGCATGTAACTCATTCAATTTACGTTAGTGTCATCTTATTTTTTATGCAAATTTAGTGCAAATTGCCATTTTTAGGGTGTTCGTGGAGAGTAGTTAAGGCGGTTCCCCTAGAAAAAAACTATATCGCAGAGGATTGTCTTTTCTGAAGATACTTGATGAGGATATCATAGTATGTGGCGGTACGACAAAATTAAGTAAAAAATTTCATTGATTGGTTGCCATGGTTACCCGTGGCTAGGAGAAGTATAGGCAAAATATGACATTTTGCTGCTCGACGCCTAACCAAGTAACTGAATAACATGCGTTATTTCAAGCGCCTTTTTGGCCGCTTTTGTTCCTCAAGGGTCACGTGTATCGATTGAGCGAAGCGCATTTACGCAAGGCTGACTCGTCTTCCAGAGAGCTGATGCGGTATTTTTTGGACGATAGAAAAGCTAAAACAGGGCGAAACATGCAATATCTCGACAAAATAACTGAAAGACAAAACTTCGATTTGAAAATCGGTTTCGTTTAAACACTAGGTTGTACTAATGCCTGCATCCACAGAATAAATTGTAAAACGTGGGTGCTTCGATCTCGAGAATTCTTGTTTCGCGTGGATTCCGGACTTAAACGGCAAAAAACTTGTTTAAAGATTATTTTATGGACACTCTTGACTTGTGGATCGACAAAAGGTGTACGCCAGCACTATTTCGACATGAAAAGCACCAAATACCTAAGACCTTAGTCTTAAGTCTAATTGATGAAGAGTTCACTTCGGAGGGTGCGTCGTTAAGACAGCTTTCTGAATGCTTGTGGAACACCACATTTAATATTCAGAACTGTCATATATTGTCTTAGGAGGCCCTAAAGTATCATCTAGCTATTGCAAGGAATTAAACATCGACAGAGGGGCAAGAAAGCTGTCTAAAAATGCGAAAATGGTTGCTATGGAAAAAGTGGCAGAATGCGCAATAAAAACCTAAATTTGTCATAAGCACTACTTGCCACGGTATTCTAAGATGAATTTGCTGTCAGAAAACAGCTAAATGACAATTCTTGAAATTTAGAAATTTTTTCTAGGGGAACCACCGTAATGCAATTTGTACTCAATTTACACATAAGTTCCACACTTTTTTATTCGACACGCTTTTATTCTGAGACTTTTTTTTACCCGTAACAAATTAGCGATGGACATATTTTCACAAGTCATTGCCCAGGACGGTGGCTGGAAAAGTTCCCTGTCTTCATGAACCAATATTTTTTGTCAACTCTGCAGGTCAAAAAAGCGTATTTTTCACATGGTAAGTTTGGCCACACACAACAGATTTATCACTCTATCCAATTTTTAAACTACCAGGACAGAAGATATATAGGAGACAGGTTAAGTATATACACGAGAAAATCGTGTAATCGGACCGAAAGGGGTTCATAGGGTCACATTTTTGTTATATGATTTTGTCTAAATTCCATCTTTGTTAGCCTTAGCGTTTTTTAATTGTATTATAGCCATTTTAGATTCATTATTTTGTTTTTATAGTCTATAAAGTCACGCTCTTAAAATGTTTTTATTTTTTGGCAAAATTTCAGTCTCATTGTTCTTATAAACTATGTTCTTACAAAAAATCCTAATTATATAAAGTCAAAAGTCAGCCTTTCTATTTCAATTTATTTCCTGTCGGTAAAAAATTGCCAACATAAACTATCATTTACCTTCTCTACGTCGGCAAACTTGTGTTTGATGTGAGCAATTTATATTTTGTTTGCGATCGTATGCTCTCATACATAAATACCAGTTAAATCTATGAGAAAATAGAAAAATCATTTGTAATCTAAGTCACATGGAACTGCAATAAAAACCAAGTCGACGAATACATGCCGACGTGAAACAAGATATTTTGTTAACACCTTGGCATTGGCCTCCATAATTCTTTTGTCAAGATGAATTAGAAAGGCTAAACGTGTATAACCTTTGAGAGCTTCAGAACAGGAGCCAAGCACTTTGTGATTAAATAGAAAAGAGAATTGAATCATGCAGCTTTTAGAATAGCAAAATAATCGAGTAAGGAGATTAGAGATAAAAGAAATAAAAAAGGTATAGACGTTTTGAAGAATCTCACAGTATTGTACAGTACAGTAAGGTATTTAACTTATTTTGCCAAAAGGATTCCTTACGTCGAAGCAAGGGGATATTTGCGGCTTGATCGATAAGAGTAAAGGATCAATCCCTCATGTCATTATATTCGGGCTGTTAAAAATGAGCGTGAAAGAACACCTGTATGACAGATTTACATGAAATGTATTTCCTGTGCCAACTCTTAGATGAAAACGAAATTTAGTACGAAATAGTGCTAAATAAACATGAAAATGCGCGAAATATTAGAATGAAATGGGAATTTCAGGCTGAACGACTGAAAAAAAAGAACAGCTCAGGCCGAAGTTAAAATTCATGGATTTAAAAAAAAATTATATTTTCCGCCGGTCCTGCAAAAATTGCACTGGGAGCATATGAAGTAGCGTTCGAGTTGTCTATACTATCGACGTAATATATCTAGTGGTGCTGGTACTGTAATTACTGACAGTTGAAGTAATATATATGTGAACTTATTTTACTTTCCATAAAGAATTATTATCCATAAAAATTTCAATTCTTTGTGTTCTTTCAAAATGTAACATGGCCCATTAGCTAGTATACACGATACATGATATTGGCTTCCACATAATCCAATATCAAAGACAAAACGTTTTAATTTCAAGTAAACATATTCTTGGTATGACGGCCTCTTGGTATGACTACTAATTAATAACATAATTATGGAAAAATAATGTTGTTTGTTTCACCAAATATGTTCAGCCAAAGGACCAAAACCATTTTTTTATATTTAACTAGTCGATTAGGCCCGTGGAAAAATCCACTTAGGCAGAAAAACAATTGAAAAGTTCTGTCATTTGAATTTTGATGACATCAGCAAATGTTTCAGTATATTGAATACTGCCTTTTACCAAAAAAAATAATCTGAAAATGCATAAAAAGAAATTAAGTCATAATTTAACAAAAACGTTCTTAAAATCTAGTAACACAAAATATCAAATGTCAAATCGCATGAAATCCTCCCAACAAAACTTCAGACAAAATATAAAAAAACAAAAAAACGTTGTGCAAGGTGTAAAATCTAGTTGGTAGAAAGTGACAACATTGACAGTCACAACCCAGACAGTTACGACAACAATAATAATAATGTGAGAAATAACACATCTCAAATATGTATACATCTTATTATGTGATTATGTTGAGAACTTTCAATATTTTAATCCGAAGTGTCGAAAAGAAAAGCTTGCAACAGTAAGCACAGATCTATGAAAATAAGTTGTTTACGCATTTTAAACATTGTCTTTTCCCTAAATGCTTAATACAACAATACAACCTGAACAATATCAAAAAGCCAAACTTAAACAAACACAAAACACTAAAAAACAAAATGTTAAACTTTGAAAAATCACTTATTCGGCTGCATACCATCCTCTCGCGCAAAAATATGCACAAAACAATTTTTTTGTCTAATGATCCATACTGACTTTACCAAACATTTTAAACTGAAATGTCGAAAAAGCAATGAGCAAGGAGTAAATTTATTATTTTGAAAACATTGAAAAGTTTACAATAAATGTAGAACACAAAGGTTTCTGAGGAGCAAATCAAAATATGAACAAAAATCAGTTCAATTGGCATGTTCTATATATTGTCTTCACCCATAAAATCTTCCACAAAAAGGATATGAAACCCATCAAATTCAACTCGGAAAAAGCAGTCATTTCAGTGCATACAAAAATACATTTTGGAAAGTGTAGAATATCAAATTATTTTTTTAGTATATATACTTGCATACGGTCCTCCCTCACAACAGTTACACAGTCTGAACATTCAGTAATTTTTTATCATCACCAAATATTTATTCCCGCAATATTTTGTGAAGTTCTTAATAAAAACAAAAACGTGAAACCGTGGACTTTTCTTCCAGCAAAACTGACATTACTTACAGTTAGTTTAAAGTTTAAAAAAAGTTTATAACACAAAATATAAAAAAAATCAACTTACACAACAGCTCACAGTCTAATTGTACAAAAATTTGTTCTTTTAGTGTTTTGCATGTGCTCTTTTTCCACAAAAGTTTACACAGAATTTAAAAAACAGCAGTTTGCAACACAAACAATATAAACGACCACAAATGTCAAAAACCCAGGTAAATTTCCCCAATTTTTTTTAAAAAAACTGCGATTTGGAGCACATCAAATTTAAATAGAGAAGGATCAGTCATTTCGTTATGTTGTACAGAGTCCTCGCCGGTAAGAATTTATACAAAATATAGAAAACACAGCTTGCAATGTGTAAAATCTAATTCTTCTTCTGTGTATGGTCCTTCCTCACAAAATAACATAAATATATAAAAAAAAGTTTCAGTTATAACATCTAAAACAACAAAAATCAGTTCTATCAGTATATGTCATGCCATTGTCTTACACAAAATGTTCACCTTAAAGTTTCACAAGGCACAGCCTGTAAATTAAAAACAACTAAGATCAGGTATTTTGGTCTATTTCATACCATCCTGTCCCAAAGAATTTATATAAAATGTGAAAATTGAGTGGTAAAACAGAAATTTGCAAAATTCCAATTTTTTTATATGCATATTGTATATGCCTTCTGCAACAATAAGTGAATCCAAAACGTCAAAAAGAAGAAAACAATAGCTTACAATGAGTATAAAACCAAAATCAACAAAGTAGCTAACTCTTTTGATGTATATATTGAATATGGCCATATTCACAAAAGTTTACACTAAATGTAAAAAACAGTTGTGTTTAGTAATTCTACGTCAACAAACGTCAGTTCTTTTAGCATGCTGATTTATGTCTTTGCCCACAAACTCTTACATGAATATGTCAAAACCATAAATTGGAAGAAATTAAATTTACATTTTAAAAATAAGTATTTCTGTACTTTATTTTTAGAAATCTTTGCAGGAAAAGAACTTCGCAAGTCAAAAAGAGAATCAGGAAACTGTTTAAAATTTTCAGGGTTAATAACGTTTGATGGATTTTGTGGGAATTTTACATTTTGTATATATAATGTCAGTTGAATTTCTCATTTTAATATAAAAACTGGAATGGCTTGCAAGGTGTAAAGTAAAATTCTACAAAAATTAATTAAGCATGTAAACGATGTATATAAGTTTAGTTACACAAAATGTGAAAAATACATTATTTGCATACACAAAATGTGAAAAATACATTGTTTGCTTAAAAACAGTCCTTAAACTCTTCTCTTAAATATTATGTAATACTGTTTTAAAAGTTGTTGTGGCTTGTTAATTTAAGCTTAAAATGTCAAGTGAAATAAAGTTACAGTCACATTCTTAGCAAAGACCACTAAGATAACACTACGGTAGCTAGCTTACATGTAAAAAGCAACATAAAACTGAAGCTAACATAAGCTAGCTACAGCAGCTAATAGCTGGTCAGTTGAACATAAACTGGAGACTTAGCTAGGTATAAAGAACATGGCTACATATTTATAAAGTCCAAGCTATAGCTAGCTATTAGGTTGTTGTTGGTGTGGTTGGCTTTATCATGCTAGCTAACAAACATGTCTCGCATCAATAATATAATCAAAACTAAAAAAAAACATAAACAAACCTTTAAAACCTTGCTATACTTCATTTACACACCATACCCTTTTTCAAATGTTTTTGCAAATTTATTTTGAAGGCAAGAGAAGACAAATGCTTAAAAAGGACAGCCATCTTTTTTTGTAAACACAATTTCCGTTACTTTGTGCTAGAACTTCATTTAACAAACCACAAAAAACTCGCGGCTTTTCACGACAAAGAAGACATATATTTTACGGCAACATCAAAGATTTTTTTCGGCGACATCAAAGGAAAATGAAGATATACACTTTGCCTGTTACAGACACACAAACAGACACACTCTCCGTATTATTATAAGAGATTATACTTTCTAGAAACATCGTTGCAGGAAATGAATTCTCAGAATATGTTTACATTATTTCAAGAAAACAATAATAAGTAGAAAGAAACACATATTTTATTGTGCAAAAAGAATTATTTACATTACATTTTCATACTATGGTATACATACAGAGGCCTATATGTGACATTTTAAAGTAACAATTTCTATTAGTTATAACATTTTTACAAGAATGTTGAAAACGCGTTTGTAACAGTCAACAATGTTAAAAACGCGTCCCTAACTGTCTAGAATATTGTAAACGCGTTTCTAACTGTCAGGAATATTTAAAATCCGTCTCTAACTGCCAGGAATGTTAAAAACGCGTCTCTAACTGCCAGGAATGTTAAAAACGCGTCTCTAACTGACAAGAATGTTAAAAGCGCGTCTCTAACTGACAAGAATGTTAAAAGCGCGTCTCTAACTGCCAAGAATGTTAAAAGCGCGTCTCTAACTGACAAAAGTTTTTGAAAACGCGTCTCTAATTGACAAGAATGTTAAAAGCGCGTCTCTAACTGACAAGAATGTTAAAAGCGCGTCTCTTAAGGCCGGTTTCCATACAACTGCATTTTGCGCCCAGTCGTAAAAAGCGCCGTGACTTTTGATCTACGCATGCGCATTATCAGAATATTGCCGCTGACCTCGCGCTTTTGCATGCGCTGGGGCGATTTAAAAAAAGTTGAACAGGCTCTACTTTTTGCGAGCTACATTTTGCGCTTCAGCTTAACAGCCAATCAAAAGGTAGAAATCTACATGAATTACGAAAGAATTTTTAATTAGATCATTTCAAGATGGCTAGCAACATCTCGTTTCTGTGTTAAATTTTTGTCAAAGTCAAATGAATGTAGAGAATCAGAATATATATCAATCAAGTGAAGTAGATGAAAAACAAAATAACATTAATGAGTCTGTGGAGGCACAAAGAAACAACGTTGTAAACAAACTTAAAAAGACTACTCGTGATCTGACAACATTAAATCCTTAAGCAAAAAGTTGTATAGACCTTTGATTCTTCTTTCTATGGAAAGCCGTCTCATCCACATGTTTTTCTTACGTATTTTACAACGTTGTTTATTTCTACGCCATAAAAATATTGCTAGGACTACTCTCAAGTTTTGCAGCAACAAATATTGTCTGTTTACATCAGCCATGTTTTCCAAAAAACACGTGAGCAAAAATCGCTAAATGGAAATGGTTCGGTATATGTGATAAAAGTCGCGGCGCATTTTACGACTGGGCGCAAAATGCAGCTGTATGGAAACCGGCCTTAACTGACAAGAATGTTAAAAGCGCGTCTCTAACTGACAAGAATGTTAAAAGCGCGTCTCTAACTGACAAGAATGTTAAAAGCGCGTCTCTAACTGACAAGAATGTTAAAAGCGCGTCTCTAACTGACAAAATTTTTGAAAACGTGTCTCCTTCGAACCATAAATTTCAAAAAGACAGTTATAACTGTCAACTGTGGAATTGACAGTTATAACTGTCAAATTTGTTGTAGAACAGTTCGAAACAAAACACTCAGGTCATTTGATTTTAATGATGAAGGAGTTTAAAGTGTACCTCCCGAAGAAAAATTAAAATATACTTATATAAACTCAAATTACATTTCTATAACACAATCCAACAATATTATTTATAGGTTTGCACACATACCCCAGTTTAGACAGAAAAATTACCTCAGTTTACCAGCGCTTCTACCTTTCTCACGCCGTCATTAAAGAGAACATAAAATCATGCAAATAGTGGCCTGTGACGTAAAAAGTATGCACTGCAGATCAGATAAAAAAGTGATTTAAAATTCTACAAAATTATTGTGCTATCTAATGTTGCATTTTCATCATCAAAACATTTGCCGACTTGACATAGCCTGATATTGTTTCCAACCACGTGCGATGTAACTCAGCGTAGTATTTCGTCGTATATCCTCGAACAGCCAGCTCAAAATTAAGTTGATCCAAAAGATTAAAAAAACTTTTTTTTTCGTCGGTTTTCCAAAACTGAAGGTAGTCATCCAAAGCATAGATGTCCTCGATGGAAAAATCATGTGTAGAAAATAACAGTGGGAAACAATTGACTTGCGTTGGTTTCTTATCCAAAAACTTTGATGCAAGTCGATACCACAATTTAACTACGTTGGAATCAGTATAGGGCACCCAAGCGTACCAAAAGTTTGCAGCATGAAATGTGATCTGACTCCATTCAGCTATGCTTGGCAATAACTGTGAAAACTTGGTTATATTACAACGTTCAAGGTCGTTATGAAAGAGTTTCGTTACTGCTGTTGCTTTGTTTTGAATTGCATAAACCAGACTTATCAAATCTTGTACAAGCCTGTCAGACGTCCACAAGGGAAACTTTGTTATTATTCCTGCAACAACAGGATCTGACTGAAGGTCTTGCAGTCTCAAAAAAAGTACAACTCCCATGAGTATGCGTCGCTTTTAGAGTAACACTATAAAATATAACACTATATTTAACCGCGAGTGCACACGGTGGCTTTGATGTGAAGACTTTTATATACTCCTCATAGCTGATTATAACCATATCTTTCTGAGGAAGGGTCCGGGTATTGTTAATTATAAATTTAGGTGGCGTCATTTTGTCTTGCCAAATTTGCATTCCTTCGGATAAATTCTTAGGCATATAAGGGTTTTTTTGTTCCTGTTCTCCGTTATAGAAATACCGTTCTATAGCTTTCAAATTGTTCACGGTTCTATCTCGATTTTCTTTTCTACCTTTCAGCATTGCTGCACTTATCGCTTGAAGATCGGAATTCTCCAATTTTTCGAACAGGTCTTCATAACTGTCAAACTGCTGCACCCCGTCATAATAATAATAATCCGAATATTTCACCCATTCTAAGATGTCTTTTACTTTGAAATCGTCATTTGGATTGTACCTAAAATCAAATATTACGAAATTGATAAGGATATTTTTTTAATCATTTAAACCAAGAACAAGAATGTGCATCACTATGCAAAAGGTAGATGGTTGTGTCACAACAAAAAATAGGCTGGCATACCCCATCATATTTTACCGTGGTTTTACAAAATCATGCGTTATATGTTTTAACGAAGCTAGTTTTATTCGTGATTTATCTAAAATCATGTTTAAACATAAATAAGAAAATGGCAGATCACTGACGTGCTCATCAGCATGAAAAGTGGTCCACAATATTAGAAGAGACTTAAAGGATTAAAAGTAATTGAATCCATGTTCGAATTTCGTTGTTATTAAGAAGAAAAACTTAATTTATGTTTCTCGTGCTATTTAATTGTTGTACTATAGATGTAAGAAATTAACAGCAGTTGCATATCCATTTAAAAAAAGATTGCCTGAGCGTAATGTGAAGAGAAAACAGGAAACTGCACATATGAAGAGTTTTTTTTATCTCTTATAATAATACAGGGAGTGTGTCCGTCTGTCTGTGACAGGCAAAGTGGACGTGTTCGTTTTCCTTTAAAGTTTCCGAAATTTTCTGTGAAGTCGCCGAAAAAATTATGTCCATTTCGCTAGCGGGTTTTGTTTACGTCACGTGATGAAAAAGACTCAATTTGATTTGCTGAAATCAAATTCTTAAAGTTTTATATTTTACCGCGTTTTTAAAAAATAAATATGCTAGATATTTGTTTACATTTTTTGCATTACTAATGTACCCCTTCGCGCGTAACTAATGTATTTATCCTAAAATTCAAAATGCTACATGAAGCTGTGAGCTGTTCAAACGGAAAACTTTGGTTTGCTGTAGTGTAATCATTCTTACATTACTATTGTTTCTCTTTATACATGTTTTACTAAGCGTAAATATCTAGCTTTAGATTTAGCTAAGTCTCCCCAGTTTAAGTATATTTAACTCAGTGTCTTAGTTACTGTTAGCTAGCTAATGTTAGCCTCCAAGGCCTGCTCCCCGTCCCATGCTGGTTCTAACCTTTGAGTTATGTTGTTATTCCTATATTTTTAGTTATCTATAGCTAGCTACCTTACTTACCAAACTACTCTTCTTTTTTGAGCACGAATTATGATGTAACAAGCTAGCTACCTACAAAATGTTTCAAAGACTTAAACTTTTACAGGATAATGTGACGTATTTTTATCCCCATAGAGTATAAATTTTTTCACATTTCCTGTAAACGTAACAGGGGGCCATGTGCAATATGACAAGTGGAAATTTTTGTCAGAATTTAAAGTGTGTGCGTTAAGTTCTTTTTTATTGTTTTGTTTCTGACATCCTGTTAAACTTTTTGTCAGTCTACATGTAAAATGGCAGGTTATTTTTACAGTGGTTGTTGACATTTGATTGGAATATTACGTGGATTCATGAGAGGATGGTATGGTTGTTCGTTTTTTTGTTTGTGTTGCAAACTGCTGTTTTTTGAAATTTTGTGTAGACTTTTGTACACATGCAATATACTGAGAGAACAAATTTTTTTAGAATTGGACTCCACTGAAGGCTGTTGTGTAAGCTAATGGCTGTTTCATATTCCGTATCATAAATAGGTTCTCACACATACTCCAGTTTAGACAGAAAAATTAGCTCAGTTTACCAGCGCTTCCACCTTTCTCACGCCGTCATTAAAGAAAATATAAAATCATGCAAATAGTGGCCTGTGACTTAAAAAGTATGCACTGCAGACTAGACAAAAATATGATTTAAAATTCTACAAAATTATTGTACTATCTAATGTTGCATTTTCATCATCAAAGCATTCGCTCACCTGACATATATTGATATTGTTTCCAACCACGTGCGATGTAACTCAGCGTAGTATTTCGTCGTATATCCCCGAACAGGCACCTCAAAATTAAGCTGATCCAAAAGAATAAAAAAACCTTTTTCTTCGTCGGTTTTCCAAAACTGAAGGTAGTCATCCAAAGCATAGATGTCCTCGGTGGAAAAATCATGTGTGGAAAATAACAGTGGAAAACAATTAACTTGCGTTGGTTTTTTATCCAAAAACTTTGATGCAAGTCGATAAGTACGTTGGTATCAGTATAGGGTACCCAAGCGTACCAAAGGTTTGCAGCATGAAATGTGATCTCACTCCATCCAGCGATGCTTGGCAATAACCGCGAAAATATGGTTATATTATAACGTTCAAGGTCGTTATGAAAGATTTTCGTTATTGCTGTTGCTTTGTTTTGAATTGCATAAACCAGACTTATCAAATCTTGTACAAGCCTTTATTATATTTCGTATTATAAACTTTTGTTGGGGAGAACTAAACTGTATGTTATGTCATTTTTGCTGGAAGAAAATGCCATGGTTTCACGTTTTTTGTTAAGAATTTTAAAATTGTAGTAATAACTGTTTGGTGATGATGAAAAAATTACTAAATGTTCTGACTAAAATTTTTTTATATTTTGTAATCTAATGGGCGAGGACATACACTGAAATGCCTGATTTTCCTATAATTTGATGTGTTTCATAACCCTTTTGTAGAAGATTGATGCTCAATGGCAATATAAAACATGCTGAATGAACTGATTTTTGTTGATTTGGATGTCCTCCTCAAAAAATCGATCTTTTGTGAGGACGGACCGTATATACACTATGTTTTCTTTGTTGATTCAAAATTTACTCCTTTTTCCTGTTTTATATTTAGGTTTAAAATGGTTGGTAAAGATACTAAATGCTAAAAAAAATTTTGTGTTCTTAATCGGTTAATTTTTACATTTTGTGTATATTTTGGGGGGACAGGATAGTATGTAACCGAATTTCCAGACACTTCAGGTTGAAATATTAAAGGTTTTCAACGTAATTAAACGTAATCGTAAATATAAGATGTAAATATTTGTGATGTGATATCTCTGACTTGTAATTGTTTAGTGTTGTTGTAGTCGGTGCTGTGACTGTCGATGTTGTAACTTTTTATCAACTATGTACTTCAATTGTTTTGTGTTTTGGCGGTTCTTTGGTTATGTCAGCAAAATTTTTAAACCCTTATATCTCCTTAGGCGTTCGTCGAAATTACATGATTCTATACATTATTTTGATCACCGTTTCAAGCTCTACGCATTACAGGCAACAGATAAATTTCGCCAATTTTCTTTGTATATGCACTGCTCACGTTATCAAACATGCAAAACAACCTATTCTTCTGCCAAAGTTGATTCTTCCACGGGCCTTATCGACTAGTTCTACTATAATTCGAAATTTGGCAATTAAAGACGCTTTTTGTTGTGCTCAGCTTGCAAACTAACAGTTAAACAAATTATTTAACATTCCGTTTGTGTAACCAAGCTATACCAGAAAATATCTTTATAAACCTGAGTTATGACTCTTACCAAGAAATATTCTTTACTCCTTTCAATGAAAAGTTTTGAGCGGAAAAGATTTATTTTTGAATTAAAAAAGAGCCACTACAGGTGGCAATGTTTGTAGGCATCGCTACCGAGAACGGAATCTTCAAAGTCCAGCTCACACTAGTTGCGGAAAAATTAAATATGATTGCGGTCATTCCGTATTGGGACAAAAAAATGCAGGTTAAATGGCGCTTTAGCAAACTAATTTTGATGCGGAACTGTCAGGAATTGTGATGTTTATTGTCAAATCAAATTTCGGCCTTTCGTGCTTAAATACCTTTCATATGGATCAAGTTGAATTTTTTAATTATTCAAAACCTTTAGAAAATTTCGAATTTTAAAAAATGTTATCATGTATTTAAAGCTCTTTATTGGAACTGAGGAAGTAGTGCGAAGTTGAAAAGATCTATCCACGCTTTTAGAGTCTCCAGCAGCATTGTACTAGAGGAAAGTTTTTTCTTTGAAGCTATAAGCCGGACATAATGTTTTTTTTTATTTACCAGCTTGTTGGTTAGAACAAAATTCGGTGCAGCGGCGTCTCTTGTGTAGTACTCTGCAGCTGGCAGGCTGCAAAAGTTTTCGAACGTCAAAAATGCACTAGCTATACTTTCCAAAATTTCCACATTCTCAAAAAGTCTTCTCCATCGTCCAAAAATGTCTTAAAAATTGAGGAACAGGAGCGTGTTGTCGTTGAAAAAAAGAAGGTACCACTGAAGATTTTACCAAATAATCTTGACGACCGCCACAAGCATGGTTAAGTGAATCAAACAAGTTTAGGTTGCGTACTATTTAAATGAATATGGTTTTTTAAATTTTTTTTGGTTACAATATTCAGAATTCCGCATTTCTTTTCACTGATTTGTTTCCGGAGTTGTAGGTAAAGTCACCAGTAAAATGTACTGAAGCGTATCTCTGCTTTTTACTCTGTAATTATTCAATTAAATATACCGAAACCTTTTAACTATCGCAAGTCTTCAATTTCGAGAAAATAATGAAAAATGAGGTTTATGAAAAAAAAGTAATTCTTCGTTCTGATTAACTAATTAATAATTTTAATGATTTTGTTTTGATTTGCCCAGCAATATTTTTAGATTATAGTTATAATCTTGGCCAAAATATGTTGAGACAAGACATCTAATTTCAAAGTTTGCCACCACAAGTAATCACGTGGACTATTTCTATATTAGATTCACACATTTTGAACTTGTAAATGTTCAGAGTGGACATAATGTTCAGAGTGGATTTAAAACTTACGATTTTTGGATATTTGGTTCAGTTAAAACTTTTCAAATGTGCTAAATGTTGCTGACGTCAGCAGGTCCATTTTTTACGAATCTTGGGGCCTTCGTGGCCACAAAATGGATTATTTCGGTGGGCGGGCGTGCTAGAGAATGCGACTAGCAATATTACAGCACTGTCTGCCTGGCCTACGTGTGTGCAAAAGTAGCGACTTTGCAACCAGCCAGCTGGAGAGCATTGATTTTTTGACACTTTTGTCCATATTTGAAAAATGAGGAAAAAACCGTCTTCGTGTTAATATTTTTTTAGTCCAAGTTTTTCTCTCTTTTGTATACGAAATTAGGAATGAGCAACTGTGGTAAAAAAAGTCCCCCTCGCGAAATAATGAAAAAGTAGGATTTTTGTATGCGCAACGTTTCAAATCTTCAAAGCAATCTGTTTGACATGTAAAAAAACAAAGAAAGGTAGATTTAAAAACATACCCAAAATTTATGGATCTTGGGTTTTCTTTCATATGGTCCAGACGAGTTTGACTTAATGTATTCTTTCTTTCCGATATAAGGTGATATTTTCTCTCCCATTCGGCATACAAACGAGGCGTAGGCACAAACAAAGGAATGCCCATGGTTGCTACTTCGCACGTGAAGTACGACATGACAGAATAGCCCAACACAATTCCGGCCTTATATGTTCCTAAAAGGTAAGCGAAAGGTTGAATGCAGGTATATGACGAACTTGTTTTCGAAATCTGAATTTGTTAGTAATTTGTTATCCATGCACTGTAATGATGCAACAGATAAAATAATCAACACACCTATTTGACAATAGTTATATCTTCCTCTCAATGCTACCTCAAAAAGTTCTACTTTATATTTTCTTTCGGCTTTTGCACTGTAGTTCTTGATTTCTTCAGCAATAATATGCCCACCTTTAGACAATCTTTTGGGCATGATCAATACCTCCATTTTGTTCGGATGATAGCCACTGCTGTTTAAGGGTACACCCTGGCATGTTTGTTGTCGAAGTTCGTGTTCTAATCTTTCGCGCACATAGTAGCCAGTTGCAGGGAGCGGAATGATTTTGTGAGAGCCTAGAAAGTGCGTTTTCATCAGATGAGCTTGGTTATATGGATAAATTGAAAACTTTTTGGTTATTGCTGGCGCGTCTTTACTCCTGGTTTCCCAACTAATATACTCTATTCCAGATTTCCTGCACGAAAACTCTTGTTCAGCATCATGCCCTAAATGAACTCCCATGCCAAGTACAACTGTTTTCCGGTTTCTTTTAAATATTTTGTTGGTGCGTGGTTGAAATGCACATAAAATCGTTGAAGGTTCCGTGTTGTTCTTAAGTAGTAAATCTTTCCAGCAACTTATTTCCTTCGTGTCAATGTTTTCTCCTCGCAAACCTTTAGGAATGATACGAACTAAAGCTTCCCATTGAATAAAAATACCAAACAGTACCAGAACAAAGATACCAAGCCAAAGAATACTAAGAAAGATATAAAGTATGATATAATTAGTAATTTGTTCGAGCTTTGACCTCACTCTAGCCCTCTTCTAGATTGTTGGCCCAAGGAAAATTCCACAGGGGATCATAGCTTGTTGTACCTATTTTTCGCATAGCTATTTCGTACGTTAGCAGGAAGTAATGAAATGTTCTAGGACGGGGCTCATTACGAACGTTTAAACTGAGTTTATTGGAAGAGGAACCTCATGCAAAATGTGTTAGCAGCCCTGAGTACACACTCTTTTTATAAGAACTGGTAAAATCTGACCCGAGACCGACTGTTCTTATTTTTCAAGCCTCAGCCTGATTTGTTATGATTTTCTTCTTAACTTGTCTTTATTCCTAGAAAATTTAGCGTTGCCAATGAAGCAATATAATTGTGTTTATTACCAGTCGCGCCGACGTAAGTATCTCTTCGCATTAAAAAAAAAGCAAAAACATTTATTGCCACCTTACAACGAGAACACGCCACAGTTAGTCTTCGTGGTGAAGAGTAGAAAATAATTGCAGTGGTTTCACTTTATCGACTACTCTCTATCTCAAAGTTCTGTCTATCTTGAACAAAACTCTCGGTCCCTTGGACATTTGTGTACGCTCTAAGCGATTTTTCTTTCTCCTCATCTCGAACTTCTCAATTTCGGATTTTTCTCTATCTTGAACAAAAATTTTGGTCCCTTGTGATTTGTTTTCTCTATCTCTAACTTCTCTGTTTTTGAAGGTTCATTTACACGGTAAATAGAATAAAAGGGTGTCAAAATAAAGTTTGAATGCACCGAGAACATTCTAAATTTTAAAATGTGGATACAAAGAAGGAAAACAGTAGCCTTTGTTTTGATCCATTGAAAAGATGCCAGTTTTAAAATTAAAACAAAACTCTGGTTCAAAAGTGCGAAATAAATGGCATGTCTAACAAGGAGGAAGGACTAGAGAAATTTACTGTTCTAAAAAACACAATTTTTGCTTGGATGAAGAAGAAGCAAAATTTTCTCCTCAAAGAAAATTCGTGGTTCTGACTATGAAGAAGTTTTTAAATAACTCTCTTCGCAAAGAAGCCAAAATGTTCCAATTGTTGGCCCAATGCTACAAGAAGACTCATCAACTTGCAAAAAGTTTTGATTTTACGTCTTTTAATCCGACAGATTATGGATCGATAAGTGTAAAAAAGGTAAGAAAGCAATACATTTTTACATTTTAAACAAAAGGCTATCTTCAGAGTTTTTATAACCTATAAGTTCTACTATTTTAACCTTCAAAGATTTAATCCGGAAACTGGACAGAAAGTTTCGTGCAGACGAACACGAAATTGCGCTTGTCCAACCCACTCTCAATGGCCAAATTAACCAACATTCAACTCGTGTTTTTACCACTAAATACAACGTCGATACTCTAACCAATGGACCAAGGTGTCATATTTTCGTCAGTACATCGACTGACTTCTTCACTATCGCTTATAATGTACAGTAATAACAGTTAAAAGTATGTTATATAGCCATAAAAATAAATTATGTACAAATTAAATACTCAAGGGTCAAAAACTGGTTACCATCACCATCATACTACCATCTTAAGACGTTGTTACTACAACTTGCATTTTTCTGTTCTTTTGGATCTATTCCAGCCATGAGAACCATTAAGTCCCTGATGTGGTGTGACGAGTGTCCCTATCCAGAATTATATTTATTTAATAGCAAACGATCAATTTGCCTGTTTGTTAAATTTTCTACATTGTTCACAACATCAACTATAATAAAACCAATATTTTTCACGGAGGCATCAGGACATTCATCAATAAAATGTTTCACAACTTTGCAAGATGGTATCTTCTTTTTAATGTGGAATTTGTAATTCGGAAGGCGAGGCTTCCAAGAAACGGTGAAATTTACAAAAAGCAACGTATATAACAGTTTTTGCACTGCAACTGCTTTCTCGACGTATTCTAAATTTTCTGCCAGTTGCTTTTGATACTGTAAAAGTGGTTTCAATTACATAATTCTTGCAGGAGTCACATTTTTGATTTTTACGTTTCACATAACCTGCTACATTGTCGTCAGATAAATCGGACTTGATATTGTAAGGATCAGCACGTAATATTAAATCCCTTAAGTTATTCTCTCTTTTATTTGCAACCAATATACTGCCATCTGGAAACAACAACGGCAAGTCTGGATGATTTTAATGAAGGGCATGTGGGTCTGGACAATGGTTTTAATGTCGGCTCCTCTAGGGACGAACTTTATGGAGAAGATAACTTTTGTTTCAGAATTATTGCGGTTATTTTTTTTTCTAGCATCGTGATAGCTTGATATTGTTCCTATATGTTTAAATGTTTTTGTAATGATACTTTCATTGTAACCTCTTTTTGTTAAGTAACCACAGTACTCGTTTGATTTCTCGTTACAATCAATATTGTTACTACAGGTCCGACGAAGACGTAATGCAACACCTTTTGGTATACCCCGAATAGAACTTTGATTGTGACAGGATGTTGCGTAAAGGTTTAAATGGGGATCTGTGGGTTTACTGTAGACAGTTGTACTGATTTTGTTATCCTTCAATGACATCTGCAGATCAACAAAACAGAGTTTATCACCTCCAATTTCCATTGTGAACTTCAAACCTTTTTTAATAAAATTCATAAAAACAAAGAATTCTTGTAACTTTTCATTGCTACCACATCATAAAGATAGGCAGTTATCTCTATAAACTACAATATTTCAGGATAGGACGAATGCATTTTCTCAAAAACAGCATGGTCTATGGAAGATACAGCTATGTCTGCATACGAACAGGAATTAGGTGCTCCTGTTGCTGCGCCATTCGTTTGTAATAAGTGCTCATCTGCGAAAACAGAATTGTTATTATAAAGACATAATTCTAAAGCAGCCATAATGAATTCTGTCGATGGCTTCTTAAATATTCTTTTATCCATGATTTTTCGCACGGAATCTAAACCATTTCGATTGTCAATGCTAGGAAACATATTAACAATATCGAAAGATACCAATTGAGTGTGATCAGGTATGCCTTTTTCGTTAATTGAATCAATAATGTCCAGTAAGTGGGACGTGTTCTAAATTCTACTACGCATACTTTCAGTAAACGGTGCACATATAAGTTCAAAAAATCTAGCTAAATTCTCAATAGCAGTGTTGCAACCGGAAGTAAGTAATCGTACTGGAGTTCCAGCGTTGTGAGTTTTGTAAAGAGTGGAGTTTTTGTCTGGACAAGCATCCTTATTGACTAAATATTCTTTCCATTGCTTTGATATTTCACCGGTTTTAAACCAAATTTCAGCCCAATCCTTTACCTTTTGGATGTGTTGTAAAGTTTGATCATATTCCAACGTTACCAGGAAACTCCTTTGTATCTGTTCTTTTGCTTTTTCTGTGTCAGTTATTTTGTCAACAATTACGGAACGGCTTCATTTGTCCTGTGTCCTAATTATTTAGTCACCATCTTTATTAAATAGTTGGCCCCTTCTCCATGTTTTTAAGTACCTTCTCTAATCTTTCCTCAAATTATCTTTTACTATTCTCCTCGAAGTATCATTAAAAAGAGATCTTTAAATATTTGATATGAAAGTCTCAAGTTCCGGTAAATTTATTTTTGGGGCGATCCATGTAGCTGGCATTCTCGGAGGATTCTTTATCTCTTTATTGGATGTATCATTGTTATTAAAATTATTGTTTCTAAATATATATTTTGCTCTAATACGGTTTCGGACAGAGTCGAAGTCTTTTTGGAGTTGAAACCATTCGTAATTCAATGGTGTTGGAACAAATGAGGGCCATTTAGAACAAAGTTCTTTCATAAAGGTTGTTTCCTTTAAACATTAAAATTTCATACTTTTCGTTAAGGCAGAGGTTACAGTTTTTGGAGTTGGGTTTATACGGGGAACATTTTTTGATTGTTTTGCATCGAATTTTCTGTGTTTTATGGTTTTTCTTCAATCTCCAGACTTCTTTTGATAAGGCTGTATCATTCATGTATTGTTCTGTGTTGAATGACTTCTTATGGTTAGCGTAACGTTTCTTAAATGCCACTTCGCTAGTGCCAATATAATTTGCCTCATACCGCGTATTTTCTTCAGACATCAGATTGGCTTGGTAAACAATGCATGGTGTTAGGCATTGGTGCTTTAGGATTTTTATTTGTTCATTTTATCGCAGCCTTTTTAATGTATATAATGTTCGTATTCAAGAAACTTTTTATCGTCATTAAGGGACATCATTACACGGATTTTTTTAAAGTAAGGTTCTTTTTTACTTTGACCAAGGCATCTAAATACATGATTGTTGAATTTATCTGTAGAGTTTCCATTGTTACTGCTAGAGATGTGGTTATTCATTCGAAGGCGGAAATTATTTGTTTTACCAATATATGTCGTGGAACAGTTTATACATTTTAAAAAGTAAATTACGTTAATTGATTGACATGTTGACTTTGTTTTAATGATCCATTCTTGGTTGTTAGACATTACAAATCGATCTCCTCCTTCTATATATTGTCTGCATAGTTTACATCGTCCGTCTTTATATTTCTATATATATATATATATATATATACCGAATTCCCGTCGAAGAATCCACTAAATCTCTCATTAAACGATGTAAGGGATACCAAATAAAAACATACAACACAGTAATTTGAATTTTCAAAACTCTCATTTCAACCTCGACCTGGGGCTCTGTGTCTCTTTTATAACGAGATGGAAAAAAGAGAAAAAAGCCCTGGGATCGAGGTTGCTCACAGTCTGCATTATTCTATGTTTATAACGGCTGAAACAAAACGTCTAAAAATATAAGCAAGTGCAACAAAAAAAGATAATGACAATAACAATAAAATAAAAATGGAAAATGTTCAAAAAATCAAACGTGTCTAACAACCGTTACGTAAAAAGCGAAATAGGCTAAAATATATACTTGCTTTGCCATTCCAGAAGTACACCAGGGAAAAAACTATATCTAACATTAAAAGAAAATCCAACATTTTTCGTTAAGTCATACAAAATCAGCTATTTGGTCTATTGGATACGGCAACCCTTCCAAAGTTATACTCAAAATATAAGAAATTAATAGGTGAAAACACATAAAAGAGAAATATAAAAACTTGAATCATTTTGGTATATTGTATATCTACCGAAATATTTCAATCCAAAATATTAAAAGAACAGTTTGCCTTACAGATCCAAATTCCTAATCCAGAAAATCACGCTTAAAATCAAAGAAGATAACAATGCAGCGTTTTCGAATTTGAGAATCGAATATATTTCAAATATCGTAACGTAACAGATGTAAACATTGATTTAAGTTAAGGTTTTAGGTTTAGGTTTATTATAACGACATCAACACTGAATCACACAGTCTGTAGTGTTAAAAACAGTAACAACGGAAAATTTACTATTTATAATTCTTCTCTAGGATATACATGCTGTTTTCATAAAAATAGTGTGTTTTCGTTTCAGCCTCGATGTTCCGAACTTTTTTGACAAACCCTATCCTCATTCTTCTCAATATGTTCTTAGCGTGACTATGGCCTGAAAATATATAATGCCTTAATAAAATAAATCCTGCTATAAGTTACTATAGCTGGCTAATGGCAATTTCTACTACATGTAACGGCCCATTGCTGGGATAGAAAAAAGTTCAGTTCGTTTGATATACAATAAAAAAAGTAAACTTCTAATCAATTTTGTGCGTCATACAAATTTTTATATTTAAAACAAACATCAAGCTAGAGATATATGTTTCTATGTTCTGGGACACTTCTGTGCACACTTATGAACATCGAGGAATCTCCCGCTTCCAACCAGCTACTCATCGACTCAATCTCGAATATCCATGCAAACTTGTTAACATCGATGAATCTCCCACTATCATAACGCTGCTCTAATACTAGTCTTTATCATTTTTCATAAAATGCTCAAACTATAAGAGTTTGAACTTGTTCACTCATGCATGTCATGATGCTTAACTTGAGTAGAAAAGGAAATTCCCAACTCAAAAAGTTATGCTGGTTGGAGGTTAAAATATTAAAATAAATGACTGTCTTAGAATTGTCCAGATGATTGAAAAATCCAATGCAAAAATCTATAATAAAGATGAATACAAGAACCGTTAGAGAATTATGTGATATAAGATGTCCCTGGTTGCTTGAGGATGTTTCAGATGAACTCATGACTCAGGAAATGTGCAACAATGTGATTGAAAGGCACCCTTGGTTGTTTGAGGATGTTCCAGATCGATTCAGGACGGAGGAAATGTGCAACGAGGTGATTGAAATGTGCAACGAGATGTTTGAGGATGTTCCAGATCGATTCAAGACGCAGGAAATGTGCACGAGAGCCTTTAAAGAGGATTTCTATATGTTTGAGTATGTTCCAGATCGATTCAAGACGCAGGAAATGTGCAATTGGGCGATTGAAGAGGATTTCCATATGTTTAAGTATGTTCCAGATCGATTCAGGACACAGGACATGTGCACGAGAGCTTTTGAAGAGAATTTCAATATGTTCATGGATGTTACGGATCGATTCAAGACACAGGAAATGTGCACCAGAGCCGTTGAAGAGGATCCTTGGCTGCTCGAGTATGTTCCAGATAAACTCATGACTCAGGAAATGTGCACCAGAGCCGTTGAAGAGCATCCCCGTATGATCAAGTATGTTCCGGACTGGTTTGTTACCCAGGACATATATAGTAGGAGCATTGAGCCTGAAGTGCTCGATGCCTATCACCAGAGGAAAGCGGAGAAGGATAGAATTAAGAACAAGCTGCTTCCAATAACATGGCATCCAGACAGAGTTATAGACTGGTGCTTTCCAGAGGACGAAAAAAAGGCCTCTTGAACTATTGTGGAGCTGAGCAATGGAACGCGGCAATGGGAGGTAAGTTATATGACCTATCTTATGTTTTACAAGAAAACATAAAAAAACAATGAAAGAGCAGTGCGATGACTGTGAATGCATACTTGACAAGTATGATAGATGTAAATGTGGACTGAGACTTGTGGTGCAAGGTAAAATTTTATGCTGGTATTGTTATCAAGGGTATATAATGTATAATGGAGGTAGTTGCGTATGTTATGATTTAGGTCTGTTGTAAAGCGCGAGGCTCATAAGTAGATGCTAGTTGAGGTTTTAAAATCCTTAAATAAAAGAGATGTTGAAATTTGGAGACAAAACCATTAAGTCAAAGGAATTTTACACTAACGCAACACCACTAAATATCGAAGATGTGAAAATTGAAAACCTTGTGCTGAGTGATTCTATTCCAGCAAACAAAGGCAAGGATGAGCGATTCGTGATTGGATATCAGGATCAAGATGGTAACCTATCATCGTTATTGATAAAAACCCCTAAAAAATCTACTCTCGGGGTGTCTCTCAATACAGTGAGGGTTCTGCGTTCACGATGTCGTTTGATCTTGGTGACTATCCTGAATGGTTAAAAAAATATGAGGAGATCTTGAACAAGGTGGAGTCTTTGGAGGGGCATGGGTTCACCAACATTAGTGTAAGGAAAAATCGTTACATCAACCCTAAACTCAAGGAGTGGGAGGGTGAGTTTAGAACCAATTTTCATAAGAAAAAAATACCACAGGGACGATGTAAGTGTACAGCCATCATAAAACTAGGAAGCATTTATAGACAAGGAAGAAATTATTATATACAAACCTACTTGGAAGAGTGTAAATATAAAGAGGTTGCTTGTTGTTGCGCACACTATCTTAGTGACTCTGATGACTCTGATGACTCTGATGACTCTGATGACTCTGATGACGAGAGCTTAGCTGAGTCGTAGTATGTTGCATCACCTGTATTTATATGGTTGAACCCAACCATATAAACAAACATAAACGCACTTAAAAAAGAAGCAAAATAACCGTACGTTCCTCGTTTTTCTAAGATGAATAAGGCCGAACTTATTGAAGTAATCCGCAAAGTTAAGTACAAGGACGCTTCAACGCAAACAGACGGACCTTATTGCAAGCCCTGTGTTGAAATTGCATGCGAGAAAAATCTTAAAAAATATTCGCTAAAAAATCACGACGTATAGTAGATGACGGAGGTATACAAATTGATGCTGATACTGGAGAGGTAATCGGCTGTGAGATTGATTATACATGCAGGTAAGGCGCGAAGATGTAGTTTTATAGGGAAAATAAAACTTATACCATCGAATAGGCAGGCGGGGAATCTAAGTACCGTTGGCATACTGTACAGATTGAATTTTTTTTAGAAGTTCATCTTTACCTTCCTGTCTTCCTTTTTCAACTAACTGAGCACGCTCCCGTTCATTGATGGAATTAATGATACGTTTAACTCGTTGTCGTATTTGCTCCTTCAGCACCATATACCATGGCTTTTCCTGCATAATTAAGCTGAATTCATAATCGCTGATAATCCCATTTTCAATTGTCTTTGATATAAAATAAACGACCGAATTCAACTTTGATTCAGCAAGCAGTCTAATACTTTCATGCTTCTGAGCCTTTGCGCTTAACCTTTTCGAAGCATTTTTCAGACCAGCTTGCCCGATTCCCATCGCTATTGCGACTCCTCCCATAACAATGCACAGAGGAGCCCCAAGACCTGTTGCTAATGCACCAAGTCCCCATCCTGTAGTGATAACGCTCACGCCTAATAGTCCATGATCACAATAGCGAACCCAGGTGCCATGCATCTTCAACGTTTTTGCGGAGAGTAGCGGAGCCCATTTCCTCATTAAATAAGCCAAATATAAAAGAAAAAGTAAGCACGGTGGAGAGTATATAGGATTTCTATACGATTTCCGCGCCTCGTCCCCCTATACATCAAAAATATCAAAAATTCCGTCGTTTTGGGTCAGTTTCCCAGCGATGTAATATGGTGATCCTTTGGTACATTTGTTAGTGAGCGAGACAACATGTTTTCAGCAAGGCGATGGAGTTTTTGTTGTTTTTTAAATATGGTACCAAGCGTAAATGGTGCCGTTTCCAGTTTAGGTTAAATCTGCCTACACTTTTTAGCCACGTGATACATAAATCACTTTTACTAACATCACATGACCTTTTCTTGGACACATAGCGCCTCAAACTCAAACTTTCGTTAATCTAAGCCATATCGCAACTGACGGAAGGGCTTGTTATGTTCAAGAAAACAAAGAAAGAATGGGTATGTTAATCTAGCTAGTATATCACTACTTTTTTACAAGTAATGAACCCTTTCTTATTCTCACTCACACCTAAGGCTAGGTAGCATAAAACTACTGACTGAGCTGGAATAATAATAGAACTTAAATAGCTAGCTATAGCTAGCTACTTGAATTGAAGTGTTAGTTAGCTAGCTAGCATAAAAAAGAGCGAACAGTACCATAATGGCTGGCATAAAACTAGCTACAAAGCTAGCATAAAATTAAGTACTTAACTGGGATAAAACTACCAATGTAGCTAGCATAAAATTAGCAATATAGCTAGCTAACAGAGAAAATTTTTTTCAGATAGATTTTCTGGCTATAGCTAGCTAGCTTTACATATACTACACAGTGAGTAAGATAATTCTACGCTGTAGGAATGTCCCATCACATATATAGCTTGTTCTAGCTAGCTACAATAATCCACAAAATGTGTTGCCTCTTGCAATTTTATACCGCAAACTAAGAACCAAAAAGTTTAGCAAAGTCAGCAAAAGAACATAGCTAGCTACATATTTTGCAGATAATACGTCCCGTCCCCACTCATGATCAGTGTTTATATAAAGGTTGATGTGGTCACGTATAATCGTTTACGTTGCTCAACCACAAATGTCACTTCTTAACATTGAATGACATGGGTGAGTATTAGAGAGCCATATATTTGTGGACGATTGTAACCATATTGTAGGCACGTAACAAAAGACCCAGGGTAGTAGACATTGCCATGTTCTAGATCAGGAATTCAACTTAGCATGCAACAGTTCGTGTCAAGTTGCAGAAACAGAAATTATTTTAATATATATATATATGTATATATATATCGGGAAACTTTTTCAACATCAACATTTGTTATTACTGAGGCGTTTTAAATTTTGACAAGCGCTTCTCATGCAATCGTCAACATGTATTGAAAATCTTCAAATATATATACTTAATTTCCCGCTATGTATACAAATGTTGCGATAATATCTGTTTCTGTAACTAGATATATAATCATTTCCAATGCTTCTTGAAATTTTTTTTCGTGCTTGTTTACATTTTAAGCTACCATTTTTCTTGACGACGGGCAATACCGCAAAATATCGGCCCGTCGTCAAGAGCGCTAAGCCAATCAGAATGCCTAAAAGCCCGTATTGCCCGCTTGAAAAATCCAGACGGTTAACAATAATGGAGACTGCCCTGCGTTGGAATGATTCTAGATTGATCGTGTTCCTCAGTTGTAGCGATGATAAAGGAACAGTAAGTAAGTGTCAGGACGACCACAGATTGATAACAGTTTTAGCAGCTTGTGATGTCAGCATCTAACGAAGTTTTACAAGTATTCGGAGTCTTCCTGACACTTGTTTATATGCAATATCGAAAATTTTGTTCATGTTTAGCGTACCATAGATCACTATTCCTACGTTTATATTTAACGCATGTTGTTAGTGTGCGACTTTGAAAGGTGAACGCTTATACCGCCGTCCTTATTACGTGAAAATGTAAAGAAAAAAGAACGTCAGTTCTATCTCATTTATGGTTGAGGAAATTTTTCCTAATAGATTGAATGATATTAAGATGTTAAGTACTAATTTGGCTTTACACTACATAGCGAGGAACTAATACAAACCGGCTGTTTGGATCGGGTATTCCTCGTGACCGCCGTTTTTCTGATTCCCAGTCCAGTATTAACGATAGCTTTGGCCCGGTTTTTCTCTGGCCTATCAGCAAGACGCCTGGTTTCAAGGTTTTAATAAAAGGTTTGGTTCAGAATTCTTGCCTATTGAAGCGAAAAAAATACATAGAAAAACTATTCGCGCAACAAAATATGTCAATGGAAACCAAAAGTGTCACTTTTGCCGCCTATTTTCAATTTCTTTACTGTCCCCGAAAGTCTTAATTTTTACTTTCTACTTGGTCAGCTGTTTAAATAATTACCCCATGCTATACGTCTTATTAAATTTATATTGTAATATATTTACTCATTTTTCTTCATGCGGGAAACCACTCAGCGCAAATGAAGTAAATTTTCAAGTAAAAAGAAGCCAATTTAAGGATGGAGCGTTTTTTTGGAGAAAATAAATAATTGACTTAATCTAGAGAAGATTTCTGTAATCTAATCGTTCTTTTTTAATATGCATAATATTCGGACTCACTCATTGTCTGTGATATATATATATAATATTCGGACTCACGCGCTAAAGTCCTTATAAGTCAATATATTCGATTTTCTTTACTATATCTAATCATCGGACTGACGTGCTAATGTCCTCACAAGTCAATGTAATCGTTTTTGTGTATTGTAAGCAATATTCGGACTTACGGGTTAAAGTCCTTATAAGTCAATATAATCGATTTTCTTTACTATATCTAATCATCGGACTCACGCGCAGTTCTCACAAGTCAATCTGATCGATTTTCTGCAAATTATGAAATATTTTAGCTCACGCGCCAATGTCCTCGCAAGACAATCTAATCGTAATTGTGCATTATTAGCAATATTTGGAATTAGGCGCTTAAGTCCTTGCAAGTCCATCTAATAGGTTGTCTGTAATATATGTTATATTCGGACTTGCGCTATAAAGTCCTCACAAGTCTATCTAATCGACTTTCTGTAGCATATGTACTATTCGGACTCACACTCTAATGTCCTCACGAGTCAATGTTATCGATTTTTAGTAATATATGTAATATTCGGGTTTACGTGCTAATGTTCTTATAAGTCAATTTAATAGATTGTCGGTAACATATTTAATATCCGGACGGACGTCCTAATGTCTTTATAAGTTGATCTAACGATATTCTGCAAAATTACAATTAGTAGGCTCGCGATCTAATGCCGTCACTTATCAATTTATTCGATTTAGTGTAACATACCTAATATGTAATGTACTGGCTTGCACGCTACACTGATCAATCTTATCGTTCCTCTGTAATAAATGTTATCTTTCGAATCATAAGTAAAATATACGTAATATTCGGACTTGCGCGCCAATGTCCCAACAAGTCAAATTAACTGATTTTCTATAATATACGTAATATTTGGACTAACGCGCTAATAATAATGTCCCCACTAGTCAAATTTATTGATTTTCTATAATATACGTTATATTTGGACTAACGCGTTAATAACAATGTCCTCGCAAGCCAAAATAATTGATTTTCTATAATATACGTAATATTTGGACTAACGCGCTAATAATAATGTCCCCACAAGTCAAAATAATTGATTTTCTATAATATACTTAATATTTGGACTAACGTGGTAATAATAATGTCCTCACAAGTCAAATTTATTGATTTTCTATAATATACGTAATATTGGGACTAACGTGTTAATATTAATGTCCTCACAAGTCAAATTTATTGATTTTCTATAATATACTTAATATTTGGACTAACGGGCTAATAATAATGTCCCCACTAGTCAAATTTATTGATTTTCTATAATATACGTAATATTTGGACTAACGCGCTGATAATAATGTCCCCACAAGTCAAAATAATTCATTTTCTATAATATACGTTATATTTGGACTAACGCGCTAATAATAATGTCCCCACAAGTCAAAATAATTGATTTTCTATAATATACTTAATATTTGGACTAACGTGGTAATAATAATGTCCTCACAAGTCAAATTTATTGATTTTCTATAATATACGTAATATTGGGACTAACGTGTTAATATTAATGTCCTCACAAGTCAAATTTATTGATTTTCTATAATATACTTAATATTTGGACTAACGGGCTAATAATAATGTCCCCACTAGTCAAATTTATTGATTTTCTATAATATACGTAATATTTGGACTAACGCGCTGATAATAATGTCCCCACAAGTCAAAATAATTCATTTTCTATAATATACTTAATATTTGGACTAACGCGCTAATAATAATGTCCCCACAAGTCAAATTTATTGATTTTCTATAGTATACGTAATATTGGGACTAACGTGTTAATATTAATGTCCCCACTAGTCAAATTTATTGATTTTCTATAATATACTTAATATTTGGACTAACGCGCTATTAATAATGTCCCCACAAGTCAAATTTATTGATTTTCTATAATATACGTAATATTGGGACAAACGTGTTAATTAATGTCCCCACTAGTCAAGTTTATTGATTTTCTATAATATACGTAATATTTGGACTAACGGGCTAATAATAATGTCCCCACAAGTCAAATTTATTGATTTTCTATAATATACGTAATATTGGGATTAACGTGTTAATATTAATGTCCCCACTAGTCAAATTTTTTGGTTTTCTATAATATACGTGATATTCGGACTCGCGCGGTAATGTCCACACAAGTCAATCTTGTCGATTATTCTGTGATATATGTAGTATTCGAAATCACGCCGTAATGTCCCGATAAGCCGGTTAAATTGATTTTTCTGTAATATAAATATATTTTATAAATTAAGGTTAATACTTTGCCATTTTTCAGCTACTTCCGCTTTGGTAATAAAACTTTGTTGGAGGATGTCTTAAAACAAACCCATTCTAGGTAAAGAATTAATCTGATGACATTATAAGGATCAACAACGACGGCACGTGTTTTTGAAATGGCTATCTCCCAAATTCTTGCAACATAAGGTAATTTCTCACTCGTTTTAATTCTACCGCCTTGATTAGACTGAGTTCTTTACCAACAAATTGACTTCATATAAATGTAATATAAATGACGTCATTATGACCGAAAATAAACGTTATATCTGCGCAAAGATTTCTTATTTTAACGATAAAAACAACAAGACTTATTTTTCCAGAAATATTGATGGTTTTGTCATTAAAATTGATTAGAAAGTGCGTTTAAGAATAATCGAAGTAAGAAACGCAACATAATTACGTCTTTGGCACTTGAAATTGATCCATATTTGATCTAAATCTGGTATGTATTTCAATCTTAGCGTTCATACGTCAACCTTAGCAAAACTTTGGTAACCACCTGCTGTAACCAATATACATGTAATCTAAATATACAAAAAAAACACTATCTTCCAACGCCCTTCTTTGAATGTAGGCACATTTAAAAGTTCGAAATTCCAAGTAACTGTTTTTTCCGTAATGTGTGTTATTGATAAACCTAAATTAATGTTCACACGATTACTTGGGGTGTTATTAGAATTTACGCAAACGATGTGCTTACGTTAATGTCTTCATAAAACAATATAATCTTTTTTCTGGAATATACATAAACGCTATATTTACCTTAATGTCTTCATAAGTCGATATTATCGTTTTTTTTAGGAAGATAAGTAAATCATATGCTTACTTTAACGTTATCAAAAATCGATCTAAAGGTTTTTTTCTTGTAAATATACGTGAATGATATATTTATTTAATGTCCTCATAAGTCGTTGTAATTGTATTTTTTTCTGGAATAGACGTAAATCAAATATTTACTTTAATGTCCTCACAAGTCACTTTAATACAAAGAAAAAGTTGACTGAAAAATTATTCGCACAAATTTGGGATCGACCGAGAATTAATCACACCAAATTTTTTTAAAAGAATTAATTTTTCTAACTTTGTTTTTTGTGTTGTTATAAGAAGCTGGCTTGTGTTTTATTTAGGGAATTTTAAAAGCCGACAACTCGTTTTCGGGTTTTTTTCTTCTATTTATTTTATTATTATGTTCTATTCTCCTTTGTAGTTTTCTAGCAGGCATTACATTGTTAAAATACCTTGAATATTCTTTAAACTTGTAGGCAGCTATTGTCTCACAGACAAGTTGAATCTTATATTGTTTAATTTTTTTTAATTTATGACATCTTTTTCCATTACATGAAAACATAATTATCTCTTTCTAAACAATTGCAGCTTTTTTAGAAAAATACTTGATAACTTATCGTAATGCAAAACGATTTCGTGTAGTAACATACATTATAATCCCCGGAAGAAATTTCTAGTCACAATGGGTCTAGTTCTAGTCAAGCACGTTGCACTATGTTTGCGTAAGACTGTTAGCAATTCGTGATTTGTAGTTTATTTAAACCAATAGAGACTTGACGAAATTTTAATCAGTTTGAATTCACAGAATACCTCCCTTTTAATAGATTTCATAAACTTATTTGCTGAAGAAAAAATGTTTTTCCTGTTGCTTTTAAAGACGACATTCCACAGTCGAAATATGTGGCCAGGACACACAGCAATTTTTGATCCATAAAACAGATTTTAGGACATACAAAAAATTCACCCTGAGATAAAGATTATGTTTTTAATGTTGTAATTTCTTTTTTGTTTGAGGCAACATATTCTACAGAAATAATCTAACTAGTTGTAAGCCGATTGGAAAAATGCACGCGAACTCAGCCGTCAGTAAAATGAGCGGAAATGCTCCCGTTACCGCTTGCAGCTACTCTTTTCTGGCTAACAGATTGACAGCGAGAATTTTAACTTCCCTCCTATGCCTTATCTGGGACACAATATAAGTAAACTTACATTTTTGGTAACTCTGTTCATATTTAACTATTTGAAGTATTTCTGTTGGCATTGGTGACATTGCGCATAATTTTATATTTCCAATTTTCACGTCAAAGTAATTGTATTTTGTAATTTTAAACTCTTAAGTTCTTTTACAAGTTCATATTTTACATTAATAATGTTTCCAAGTAAGTGATAAAATCGGGAGTAAGTCTGTAATAGAACATCCACACCATCCATGTAGTACTGCTACCCAACCGTTTTGTGTAGGGTTGTTATTACTGAACTTTGCAATATTCTGCTATAGCTATTCAGGTAATATATCATAACTTGTTTTAGAGGTCAAGATATCAGATATATAAAATTATGATATCGCATGACTTAAGGGGACATTATAATATCATTGGTATTTGTTCCTAATCATAACACGCAACATTATTTTTATTGTCTAGCGTAACCAACAAAGTATGTTCGGTGATATTCTAAGCGCAAAATTACTTTGTTTTAACTTTTTCGCTATGACATGGCACAACATGTAAATTGTGTTTTTATACCAGCTAAAGTTGAAGGAAAGATATTTACTGATAATATAATTACACCCGAAACACCTTAAATGTTGTGTGTGTTTCACTCGATTTACGAGCATTTCTCAAAAGGTTAATTAACTACCTTAAGTGGATAAATTTTGGCGAGTATTTAATTTGGCGAATGACCAAAATGGAATATTTGGCAGGGATTTAATTTGGCGAATGATAAATTTCATAAAATTTGGCGAGTATTTAATTTGGCGAATACAAAAAAATGTTTATTTTGGCGGGGATTTATTTTGGCAAATGACACAAAGAAATTAATTTTTATGTCTTGAAATGTTTTATAAAAAATAAGAATGACCGTATATATAAACACAAATTCGTTTTTAAACGTATTTTTTTTTAAATTTGGCGGGTATATATATATTTAATTTTAATTTGGCGAACGTTAAATTATGTTAAATTTGGCGAGTATTTAATCCAAAATTTATCCACTTAAGGTAGGCTGTGTGCTGTAAATTCCTAAGTGTATATAATATTCACCCGTAAAATTTCGTATATATATATTTATGCCCTGCTGGTCTAATGGCTATGACACTCATGCAAATAAGAGATCCAGGTTCAAATCCTGGACAGGGCTAGGAGAAACATAATTATCTTGCACCTACATAAACCAGATATTCTAAGTATATGATATTAGCTATATTGAGTACAATAGGTAATCTTTGAGTCATAGAGGGGGGAGTTGCATACATTCATCACTTTCATTTATAGAGCCCAAAAATGCTTTGTTTTTGTAATAGATCTATCACTTTATGGTAAAAAGTTTTGTGTTGATAAACCTGGTAGGCACGAGAAACCAAAAAATGCGTTCTTTACTAAAAACATTTTGCCTTTCTCGTGGACTTCTCTGATTATTTCTATATCTTGACTTTTTAATGTTGTTATCATTGGAACCAGGTTACTTTTAATCTCAGATTTATCAAAAAATGATAGTTTTTTGGCGTTATGACCGATTGTTTAAATACTTGTATTGGCACATAATTCGGCTAACATGATATTGATCTGATATAAATTTGTGACCTTTTTTTTGAGCTATTGAATTTGAAATATTTGCACCTCAATATTTTCTATACTCCCTAATATGATACATATCTTAGATATATTCAGTATACGTAATCTTTGAGTTGTAGGGGAGAGATTTTCTATTAAGGTGCCTGTCCCTGCCTTGCCGTTCCCTTGCCTTGCCAGCACTTACCGTGCCTTTGCCTACCCTTCCTATGCCTTTTCTGGTGCCTGCCTACTATGCCCTTCCCTGTTCCTCCCATGCCTTGCCTACCTCTGCCTTGCTGATTCCTCTTCCTGTTTCCTTGCTTGCCTATGCCGTGCCTTTTCCTTGCCTTGCTCAATGCCTTTGCCTTGCCTGTGCTTCCCATGCCTTGCCTACCCCTGCCTTACTGATTCCTCTTCCTGTTTCCTTGCCTGCCTTTGCCGTGCCCATTCCTTGCCGTGCTTAATGCCTTTGCTTTGGCAACCTCTCCGCAACACTTTCTATATTGATTGCAAGTCCATCCCCTTCCTTGATCTCCTTACGTAGATACTGGTAGATTTCTTCGATCTTTTTGAGTCTGTAAACCTGACTTTCATGCATAGTATCGTCCTCAGGCGCACTTGGTGGTAAGGTTGGGTATAATTTCATAACATCAGTCATATTTTATTCTATGAGCAAATGCATCGTAATTCCTGTAAACGAAACATTTTTTTCATGATGATGTTCATCCGTCAGCATGAACTCGAGTTGATCAGTCGACCCTTTCAAAGGAAGGTAGATTGGAGTTTCAAAGTTCCAGGTAAGCATGTCTCCACATGCATTTAACTCTTTGGTGGGGAGCAAAGCAAGAATTTTTGATTTCTTCCCATCAAGTAGGCAATCATCCTCATCTAACTGAGGGCAAGCAAGTCGTAGCCGAATGTAAACGTCAGACTTGTAGACTGCATCATAGTCACCCTTCGTATAGTACTTTTTACTTGGATCATAGGGTAAGTCCATGAGATCTTGCAATGCTCTGTGGATTACAACGGTGTATCCATCATTTACACGGAGCCTGCATAGTCCATTTTTCAACACAAACAATTTGATCCTATTCTGTGCTTGGTTGTTAACAATAGTCGCTAAATCCTCGATCTTGTACAAACCGTTAATGATCTTGATTCGGAGTTCCTCTTGATCAGGCCCCGTCTTCCGAATGGTGAAATCATTATTACTGTAAATATTCAGCCACGTAGGTCGAATACTGATCGACTCTAGAGCAATCCTCGTATCCTGCCCTAGGTAATCGTCAAAAATTGTAGGCTTCTCGATATCAGTGATATACAATTGTTTCATGTTTATTCTTAAAGGAAAAGATGAGCAAAGCAATGAGCAAAGCAATCAGCGATAGCTTACGCATTTACTCGTACAACCCGAAGGCCAAGTATGCGCCAAACCATGGGAGATATTTGGAACGGCTTAAAGGGTACAGTACAGAACATCGTTATCGATGCTCAAGGTTCCTCCTTCAAGGTGAAATTTCTAGACATTTTTGTCGACTATGAATTCCATTCTGGTACTAGCGAGCTAGTGAAGGAGTGGAACAGCCACCCTTTCAGTCTCTGGTCAACTCAGCTTAATTTTGCTGCGTACTGTGCAACATCTGCTTGCGGTATTTCCATGCAACATCTAAACGCTTAATTACCTATGGTTCGTGCAGTATATCGATTTCATACTTATTTTCAAATCGGTAAAATTTTATCCCAACTCGAAATTTCTCTACCGTTTCGGCTAGATTTCGACGTTTAAACAACCCCTTCAATCAACAAAAACTACAGCAACTAGCGAATGAATTTGAAGTGTCTAGCATTGAACAAAATTGGAAAAATGAAAGCATTTTCAGTAGTTGGCAACTTCATCGCAAAGATTATCCCGGTTCAGGATCAAGTTACTTCGATGAAGATTCTTGGAGTCGCTGGATCATTGAAAAAAGTCAAGGCCTCACTCCTATTGGTATTGAGCGATTATCCCAAAGCATGAGATTTTACGCTTACTTAATTTTGGAGAGTCAGGCAAATGCAAGATCTGGGATCATTGGGTACCAAAGCAGTGCGATTGATGCCCAGAGGTTGTACCTGACAACATTTGAGGATCTAGTAACCAAGGATAGCGATACGGGTAAGGAAATTGGTCAATTCCAAAATGTATTGAAATATGCGCGGTCCAAGGTGGATTTTAGTGTTGCTCATGGCGTCTATATGATCCCAAGTGACATGAACCTTCACATTGGAAATATTTTTAATTTAACGAATAATATTCTCATCAGCAAGGATTATTTTTCGATCGGTATAAATCCGAAGATTAACGCAAAGCAGGTTGATAGAACACTTAAGCTGCCAAAACATACAACACAGCTTCGTGCCTTGCCTGTGTCTAACCATACGCCAGAGAGAGCTTCTGCAAAAGCAACACCTACTAAGCACAGGGAAGCGGAACAACATGCAGATACTAAGGCTGCGTTGATTACGAGCGGAGTAGGCGTTATTTTACTGTATATTTGGCTGAAATAAATGGATGCAAAAATACCAAAACCGTAAAAAATTTTGTAAGTCGTCAAAGACTCACAAGATCAACAAATTAGACTTTTACGATCTTTTGCCTATCTTTCCAACATATGTCACAACAAGAGCGTAAGCTGTCGCAACGGCAGCAGCGATCGCCATGTATAGGTGCTTGGCTACATATTCGACAACTTTTGCTGCTACTCTGAAAGAGAAGGAGACAACCGTCCCTATGATGCCAGGAAGAGCTGCACCTGCCTTTCCTGCTAAATATTTTAAAAATTTCCCAAGTCTTTCCAGCTGGTTTTGTATAAAGCCCTTCCCTCCAGCACCTGTTGCAGCACCAGCTCCCCCTGTAACTGCGGAAGCTGTCGCAAGCACAATGGTGGATATCAGTAAACCCACGGCGGAAACAATGCTCGCGATTGTTATCCCTTGCTCCTTGAACAAGATCTTAAGCTTTTCAGCTAGAGATTTATCGCCTTCTGCGATTTTCATCAGCGTTTCCTTAATCGCTCTCTGCTGGCTCTGAGTGTCGGATGATAACAGTCCGTGCGCTGCTTGTACGGCTTCCTTTTTATCATGGAGTCGTTCTAGATCTTCCTTAGCCTTTGCAATGTCTTCGTTCCAGATAGTTTGCTGTTCTTCGGATACTCCATGTTCAGCTTTCTTCGTCTCAAGCCTTTTCAACTTGGCTTCTGCTTTAGCGATCTCACCATCGCAAAATATCATCTTGCTTTTCAAGTGTTTCAAATTTCCTCTAATGGCTTGAAGTTTGAGATTGAGTCCTCTTCTTTCACGCTCCGTAAATTCACCGCCACCAAGGGAAGTCTCTGCTATAAGGCTCTCCGTTTCATCTAGGACGTTCTCTAGTAAAGGCATCATTTCGATATCATCAGCCTTCTCCTCGACGTTAACAATCTCGTTCAGGAGTTTCTGAGCCATTGCCTTACTGCCTTTGTTTGGTGTACTATAATCTGCAAAACCCATGGCTCGCAGACGATTTGTACCTAACCTCCTTTGTATCTCAGTTACGTTTCTTAATTCACCATTCTTTTTCGTGATCTCTATACCATCATAAAGAAGTTGATTCCCTTTTAGCTCAAACTCGTTGTAAAATCTCGCAATTGGCTGCCCCAACTCCTCACCAAGATGTTCGTAAAGAACGTCGACCTTTTATTTTTTTATCTCTTCTCTCTGACTTAGTATGGTGTCTCCCTGTCGTTCTTTAGATACTGAACTGGTGGTCGGCTGACCAAGGTCCTCAGGCCTACTAAATCTACCATCAGTATCATCATCAATATCACCTTCCTCTGTAAAATCACCATCTGGTTCATATGTTGGATTTATTGGCATTTATTTTAAAAGAAAATCAGCTAATAATAAAGCATGACTAACATATTCGGAAAGAAACTCGATCCTTACCAGGAAGTTAAAACAATGATGGCAATAAAGGCCAAGAAACAGCGTGTAAAGGTAAGCCATGTCCCATCTACAATCAATCAGAATGAGGACCTCTATGTGGATATTCCCAATATGGGGCAGAATGATGTAATTTTTCCAGGGAGTCTTCGACTATTGTTTGATCTGGAACTAACTGGCACCAATACGAAACGCACTATCGTCAGCAATATAGGTAAATCTTTGGTGTAAAATCTCCGTATAACCTTGAATGGGAACGAGGTGCAAAATATTAACGACTACAGAGTGCTCGCCGTCTACAGAGATCAATGGTTGCCTAAATTTGAACGTGAGAATAACTTGATCTTGGAAGGGATCAACCCTAATGATGGTACTATCCGTGCATTGCAAGTAAAAGCTACCGATCATGTGGGGACTGACGAAGAAAAGGCTATCGTAGCACTCTACGGGAATACTTTTTGTATCCCTCTGGGAAAGATGTTTGAATTGACCAGAGACCTACCCTTCTACCAATGACAGGCTGCAGTTTATTCTCCATTTTGCATCGTATGGAGATGTTATCAAAGATGGAGGTACAGCGGCTTCGGGATCTACAGCAGCAAAACCTGCAGACGGAGGATACAAAATCACTAATATTGCATTGGAATTTGATAAAGTAAACCACGACGAGCTTGCAAGTGCTATGGCATCCCGGTACAGCCGTTTCGCGCTACCTTTCGAGAGAGTACTTCGGATTATTATTATTATTATTATTATTCAATATTTTACGTGGTTACAAACTTCAGAAAATAATATTCTGCTATAAATGTTGGACCAAAAATATATATATTAAAGTTAACAATAAATGTATAAAAATTTTCAATAAAATGTTATAAGGTTAAAAGGTTAAAAAATAAATAAATAAGTTAATATACAGAGTCTCTAGAAAAGTGTAGCTGAAGAAGAAAGAAGCTGAAGAAGCAAGACGTAAAACACTAGAAGTACAGACTATACCAAACACTCCGCATACTCTTAATCAAAAGTTTATTATTAAAAAACAAATTAAAATTCTAGCATCTTGATATGGTTTTCAAAAAAATTAAAAGTTTCAACTTCTCTAATATTCCTGGGTATAGAATTGTAAAGTTTAGCCCCAAGAAAGAGGAAAGACTTTCTTCCAAATTCCAACCTAACTTTAGGGAGTTTCAATAACAGCCCTTTATTTCGAGTGTTTATTCCGTGTTCATTAATCATAAAAAACCTTTCAAAGGAGTACAAACATCATTCAACATACATCTTTTTACTGTTAAACAACATTTGATTTTCATTTTATTGTGAATTGAAGCTACAGTCTCACCAATGAGTGCTGATGCCCGGTTCTCAATACTTGTGAGCTTTTTTTGCTGGGTTGAAGTAAGATCTAAGTTTAATGAACAACAATACAACATCAGTGATTCAATTATGCTGTCATATACTTTATATGTAGTTTCAGGTGTAAGATAGTCACAAATTTTTGTTAACAACCTGATCCTGTTGGACATTTTTCTATAACGCTCTTGAAAGTTTCTGTCCAAGTTTAAAGTTGGAGTAATGATGTTGCCCAAATAGCTGTACTCGTCGGTAACATTGATAGTATAGTTGTTGTACTTGCCTTCAAACTCTTTTGGCTCTTTTGATAACTTTTTTGAAGTGCCAAACAACATTGATTCAGTTTTTCCAATTTTCAAATTCATTATTAGCTCAGAATCGTTCATGTAACATAAAACTCTTTCAAACTCGGAGTTGAGCACATTCTCAATAGCATAAATATCGTTGTCGGAATAGTAGATTACGGTGTCATCTGCATACATTAGAATACGAGCATGATGAAGATGGTCTGCCAGGTCGTTGAAGTAAATTAAAAACAGCATGGGCCTAATATGGACCCTTGCGGTACTCCTGACGTTAGCTGGAAAGGTGTAGAGAGTGTAGTGTCTACTTCAACCACCTGAGTTCTACAAAACAGATAATCACCAAACCATGCTACCACTCCACGATTAAGACCATATGATTTAAGCTTCTCGATAAGTACGCTGTGGCTAACAGTATCAGAGGCGCGACTTAAATCCATGAATACTGCTCCGACAAGTTTTTTATTATCGACTTCATTTCGGATATGGTCCACGAGAATAGTAGCTGCAGATTCAGTTGAACGGTTCTTTCTATATCCAAACTGACAGTTGTTTAACAGGCGATTTTCTTCCAAGTAATCTATTAGTTGGGTATGTACCGCCTTCTCCAGAATCTTCGAGAGTGTTGGTAAAACAGAGATTGGTCTGTAGTTCAAAGGATCCGCAGAATTTCCACTCTTGAAGACCGGTATGATCTTTGCTTGTTTCCATAGTGACGGGACGGTTGATGATTTTAATGATACGTTGATTATGTGTGTAAGAGGTACTGATATTACGTCAGCTACATCTTTCAAAAGGGAAGGTGGAAGTTGGTCCAGACCTGTTGCTTTCGTCCGTTTAAGTGTTCGTAATTCTTTCCGAACAAAGGTTAAAGATACATACGTGAAATGAAATCTTGAATTAATTCTTGAGCGAAAAACCTTTGGCATTCTCCATACTAATTCAACCAACTTGAAACTGTTTTTCTTTAGTTTATTTACTACGGAAGCAAAGAAGTCTCTAAATTTTGATACTTTCTCGTTTGATTTCGATTCACTTGATGATGGTGATGTTTTCTTTTTCGACGGAAAGATTTTCTTGATAGCTTTCCAAAAGTTTTTAGGATTTAAACGGTTTTCATTAAGGAGATTCTGATGATATTTGCGCCTGGCTGATCGGAGAAGATTTGTACACGTGTTTCGAAGCCTTTTGTAAGCACTCCAGTTTTCTGGCGAGTTTGATTTCCTTGCTTTTCTCAAAAGTTTGTCTCGCTGATCCATGTGCGGTTTAACAGATTCGTCTAACCATGGAGTTGGTTTTCCTTTCACTTTTCTGGTTACAAATGGTGCATGACGGTCGAAAACATTGTTGAGAATATTTGTAAACAAAGTAACTGCATTATTCACATCAGTTTCATGTAAGACGGAATGCCAATCAGTTGATTTAAGTTGTTTGACGAGTTCTTGATGGTCATAACGTGCAAAGTTTCTCATTCGTTTGTAAATCGGTTTGTATTTTGTGTAATTGATTTTACGAACGCAGATGACCATGTCGTGATCACTGATAGACAATGGAATAACTTCGGTTTTAACAATGTTCTCTTTATTACTTGAAATGATGTCGATCAATGTAGGAGAATTCATTGTGACACGGGTAGGAGATTTGATATACTGTACAAAGCCATTTAATGTCAACGTTTGCTTTATATTCTCATTATCTTGTCTCTTGAGGTAATCGGTGTTTAAATCCCCAAGGAGTATGACTTCTTTTGATTCCTTTGTTGCTTGTAGCAACTGCTCATTCAATATATCACTGAAATCCTTCGTGAAATAATTTGAACTTTTTGGTGGACTGTAATATGACGTCAAGAGAGCGTTTTTTGCGTTTGAGAAAATAATTTCGATCCGCAAACTTTCAACATTTTCCCGTTCTAATTCGCTTCTCCTTTTCCATTTTACTTTCTCTTTAATGTACATAGCCACTCCCCCACCACGACCTTTAGTTCTATCACGTCTTACGAAAGTGTAGCCTGAAATTTTGTATACTTCGTCATTATCAATGTACGTGAGGTGCGTTTCAGATAGAGTCAATATATCAATATCAGGATTCTCCCCCAGAACATGACAAATACCATTATAAGATGTTGACAAACCTTGTGCGTTTAGATGAGCTAATTTCAAACCTTTGGTGTTGCATATATTTCTCAATAGTTCATTATATGTAGCAACAGGTCCTGGACATTGTTCGATATCTCCGCAACATATGAGCAAAAAACATAAAAATATCTTTCTCACAGGTTGATTGTTTTTCCGCAAAATAAAGGGACATTTATTTACAGTATCCCTTATCAATCCGCCAGTAAACAGCTCAGATGTTTCTGGCTCTTTAAACAATATACAATTTCTCAAGCAAATCAAGATATAAAATATCAAACATAACTGGAGCACGTCTGCACGTCTCAGCGCCATCTTTATTAAGTAAAGTGTAGTAAAGTGATTACCATAAAAAAGGAGAATACAAGTTATAACCTTCAAATCGATACCCCAGCAAAAGGTTTGAAAGGTGTTCTATTACTATTCGTAGACCCAGCGAAGGTTAAAGCTTACTCAGGGGCGAACGAAGTCTTTTACAACCCAAAGATCGAGAAAATCTCGATCACTGTCGAAGGCGAGCTTAATGATTTGTATTTGCACGCAATGCTTGGGAAAGATCATTTTGAGCAAATTGTCAACCTTTTCGGTAGCCACGATTTAACAGTCGCGATAGGACAATTCGCGACTAAAAGATATGCGCTTTTTATCGATTTTCGATCATCTCCTGATCATAGTCTGCACGGTTCCGGGCGACCTCTTCAACGGTTGAGTGATGGTATTACTCTGCATATGACTAAGAAGGCCGATGGAACTGGAAATATTAAATGCTATATCTATTTACTAAGTGATGCTCAGCTGAATATCTTAGATGGCCGTTTTCACAGCGTGGAATATTAAAATAAATGAACTTAAACGTTGTCTATGAACCGCACTCATCAATCTTTACGGGTCCGACAAGTTGTGGGAAAACTCAATGTGTGTTGGACCTTCTCGAAAATGAATACAAGCAACATTTTCATAACATTATTATCCTGTGCCCAACTATACAATGGAACAGCACTTACCTCGAGAGATCCTGGCTTTGGAAAGATGTATACGTTTTTTTTATTAATTTTTTATCAAGGATAAACTGCTTGAAAATATATCGATCAATTATCATCACACCTAGCTGGTGAAGATACCTTATTCATTATCGATGATATGATAGCTGATGAAAATCTCGATAAGAAACGACTATTTTTGCTTGAATTAGCGATTTCAGGTAGGCATTGAAGGCATAGTCTCTGGCTCCTTACACAGTCTTATACCGCTTTACGGAAAAATTTGAGACGACGAAAGAAACAGCTTTTCCTCTGGTACCCCCACCAAAGGTCAGATATGATATTGATCGACAAGGAAACGAATATGATCAGTAATTGGGAGGAGATCAAGGATCAACTGGAAAAGTCAAGACATGCATGCTTGTATGTGAGGCTGGAGCATCCTAGGAGCTATAAAATTCTCGAGTGAATGATGTTTTATGGATCGATGTGGTCCACAAAACTACAGCCTTGGTAAAGCGAAAAATCCTCATGATGCCTTCATCTCCTTGGCTGGTGCTCTAGCTCATACGCACCCGTTTTGACGGAAGAACCTCTTCGAAAACCCAAGCTATCGGCAGCCTCTAACCTACTTGAAAAAATGAGCTGGTACAGCCCAGGCTCAGAAATGTAGATGGCTTTGCCTTCGCAATAGTTCTGAGTCTGGTTGGTACCGGTTAACCAGTACCAACTCAATATCTTTCAGGTGATTCTTGTACGCTTGTTTTACCTGCTCAAACAGGGTACGCAAATTTTGTATTTTTGATAAGCCACAAAAAACATCCGATCTACCACTTCATCACATGCTCTGGAGGTACTTGACCATCCTCTGGGATTTGCATCAATTCTTCCGCGACAAAACTTCGATCAGGCCCGTCTTTCAAATAATACAGCACACGCTGGCTTGGCTCTTCTACGATTCTACCCAATCTATATGTTTTCTTACTCCAAAAAGCATCTGTTGCGCGTCTTTTTTGATCACCATGTTCTTCTCCAGGTTGAAGAAGATAGAGGTACAACCCACCCTCGGGCAAAGTTTCTTCATCGGAATATTCTTCGCTTTTAGCAAGTGGTACATCATCCAACTTCATAACCTTCGAGGGTTTCATACCGATCATTGCAGTCTTGGTGTTATTTAAATTTTTCACTATGGAGTACAAGTGTTTAACTCATGTACTACTAGTCTCCTCAGTGACCAACTCTTGTGCATCCTGGGGCTTGAATAATCTCTCCGCAAGCACTTTGTTGTAGGACTCTGCAAAGGCTGTAAAGGTATGATGATATTTGGTTGTTGCACGCTTGATCTCCACCCCTTTGTCTTCTAACAGCATTATCACATCTGCTTTAAATTCTGACCCGTTATCACATTGAAAATTTTTAGGATAGCGCAGAGGTCCTGCTTTATAAATGTCCTTAATCATGTCTGCGACCTCACTAGCCTTTTTCGTACGCAATGGTCTCGCTACTTTATATCTCGAGGCTACATCGATCCTTGTCAGAATATATTTGTATGCATTTCCATACATTTTGTCATGAGGCATATAAAGTAGATCAAACTGGTACATTTCATTCGGTTTTGTAATGGTAAAATGGGGATAATCGATCTTTTTGGGGGCCCGAATATGTCTAAACCATAAGAGTTGCCGAGACAGCCAGTGTACGTCTTTCTTTTTGGATAGACCACTCTCTGAGGAGAAGAATTTGATGGCTTTTCGTCCAATCCAAAGATGTTCCGGGTTGTAGTAAATATTGCTTAATATTTCTGCTTCCTTCTCTCTAGGGGTATGTTGTTTTGTTTTTGCTTTAGACATGTTTATTACATATCAAAAACGTGTGCTTTATTATAAACATTTATACGTGACCACTCCCAGAAGAGCCAAGGATCCAACAATGAACGTGAGTTCGCCGTCTTGTTGTTGTTTGGAAGGTGTGTAAAAACCAGACAATTTTGGGGCTTTATCGATCGTAGCAATATAGTACTCACGCATACCTTCGTCAAGCTCTTTGATATCCTCCCCTGCCTGTCTTTTCAATTCTCGTTGTCTATTATACCAGTCGATCTTTGCCTGCCTATCCCTTACCCACTGGGCCTGAGCAGTTTGCAATTGCTCGATTGCTTTATCATGCCTCTTGCGCTCTTCTTCGCCATGGCCCGCCAGCTTACTGAATAAAAAGTTAGAGCCGGAAAAGGCTAATGCATTAATTGCAGCACCTGCTAAAAGAACACCAATAGTTGCCATGTTTGTTGTTTATTATTTATTTTTTCGGGACGATCGATGCGGGGATCCAACCATTTTTCACAGCCATCTCACGGCTTGCCCTACCTGCTGCGAAGTACCCTATCATTTTCATCACATCGTTCATGTCCATTTTGGCAGAGGGTCGTGTGATTCCTAGAAATTTCTTACCCGCAAGGGCATATCCAAAGGTAAAACCGAGATCTGCTACAGTTTCATAGAGCATGTCGATTATTTCTTTCTCCTGAGGTGTTACGTTTGTCATTTATTATAAGGCTTCAACGCATTTTAAAAATGTCAATAGGCTGAGGTTGAACTATTTTACGTAAGCTGTCGCTAGCGCGGTGCGTAAGCTGTCGCTCATGCTGTCGCTCATGCTGAGCCGCAAGGCGATCTGCCACTCCAACATGCTCTGAGGATTTATCAGGCTGCTGCTGATTCTGCTGCTGATTCTGCTGCTGATTTTTAAATGATTTATACCAAACACCGAAGCCTACTATCACAATAACTGTTGTAGCTCCTAAAGTACTTACCGAAGTACTTAATGAGGTACTTGACTCAGGTACTTGACTACTTTCGCCCTTGTTCTTATGCAAGTCCTCCTTGTTCTTGCGATTTCATTCAACAAGTCTCTTGCCAGCAGCAACGCGGCCCTCATTTTTCTTAGTAATAATTTGCTTGATCTCAATCATTTATTATAAGTCGCGAGACTTATAAAATAACGTATGTTTTCACTCTTTTTCTTCTCGATCCTAGAGCGTAAGCTGCCGCTGCGCCTTAACATGATTCACTGTGTGCGCAACAACCAATAGTGGCGCTAGGAATTTTCCAAAGGCAGAGTACACGAGGATCCCTAAATCGGCCATCGCATCCTTAATAATTGGATCTTCCTCAATATTGGCGTACATGCTAATTGCATGAGAAGACAGTGCCCTGGCTGTCTTTTCTCCTTTCTCATGAATTTCACGTTGAACATATTCTGAATATACCTTTTCGATCGCATCGTTTGACGCCTTGTCTACGAAACCTTCAGTACACTTTTTCGATAATAGATGCCCCTTGCCTTTACGTATAGCATCCTTCAAAGCTTGACGTTTGTCGATTGGTTTTTCGCGATGTTCAAAAGCTTTTGCAGGAGTATCTACTTCATCAAATATATCAAATATATCTGTCGCAAGCTCGCTCATTCTGTTTATTAAACGTTGCAATTTTAGAAAAAATAGTAGTACTAACTTATACGGCAGAATTATCGCAATACATATACAAAACTCCATTTATTGGAAGTTTGTATGATCAATCACGCTGGACTACAATTTTTTTTCCACTATTCAGAGATATATCGATGACATGGTAAGAAGTAGAGTTGGTAGTATATATCGATGACAAGAGTTGGTACCATTTTGACGGTACCAACGTAACAATATTTTTTAGGCTGCATTTAAACGCTTTTTTGTTGTTTTGTGAAGGTAATACTTTACAAAACTTTGTACAGCTTTTAGAAACAAAACTCCCGTAGGAGAACCTTCTAGGTTTTTTATTCTTGTTTGTTGTTGTTGTTTGAAACCTAGAAGGTTTTTGATTCTGTGAATATCCCATTTAGAGCCTTTGGTTTTCCATCTCCCAGATGTTTTTCAGTGCTGTCCTGCTTTGCAGGCTTAGCGTACTTGCTCTTGATATTCTATACAGAATGTCGTGCTGTAGTACTACGTATTAACGAACCCACCTTTTTAAGTAATCACTTTCAGAGACCGTTCCTTGCACTGACATTTAAGCGGCATTTTGGCACAATTTATTCCCGTCGTGGCACAATTTTTCCCGACTGGCACAGTGTGATAGAAACCGGGGCGAGACGGCCGCTTCCAAGTAAGGCGTGCTCTCGCCCGCGCACCCCTACCGTTCCGCCAGGACTAAGCTTGCTACCACAATTCTAGTATAAATCGAACTTTGTATATATCATAGGTTATAGGTTGAACAGCAAGTATGATCTTTTTCATCCACATGATCTACATTGACAGTTGCACTTTGGCAGAACCCATATCTTCCACATGTTCAATAATCAACTGCTCCACATGCGGTCGAATCAGTGCTAGATAGCTATCAACGTCAGCTGTTTTAGCACCGGGTATTCGAAAATTACGAAATGTTTTGTAAAGTGCATGTTTATGTTCTTTAGGTGTGAGGTCAGGATTGTCTTCTTGAGGTTCTTCAAATAGATCATGGATACCGTCGAGGTAGTTTTCCTCAGCCTCTTCTTCAATTTCATCATGAAGCGTAGGCTTTGCTACAATGCTACTTGCTTGGTTGTACAAGGTCAAAATTTTGCTCTTGTAGTCCTTGTAAGCGCGTTTTACACGCTCTTTTATAGGCTTTGGTACAGCGCTGACTAGCCATTCGTACCACCTAGAGAGTTTACTTTTCACCACCGGTCGACTCTTGATCATCTCCTGCTTTTTAAATACATCCATGGCCTCAGGTATGGGTAAGATCGTCACAGGCTTGATTGTTTTTCTGGATCTTCTTGATCTTGGAGGTCTCTGAAGAGTATCTAATAAAGAGACAAGCTCAGCCTTGCGTAGCCTATGGTAGCCGGTCATACCTCGACTCTTTGCAATATCACATAATTCTCTAACGGTTCTTGTATTTATCTTTATTATAGATTTTTGCATTGGATTTTTCAATCCTCTGGACAATTCTAAGACAGTCATTTATTTTAATATTTTAACCTCCAACCAGCATAACTTTTTTGAGTAGGGAGTTTCCCTTTCTACTCAAGTTGAGCATGATGACATCCATGAGTGAACAAGGTCAAACTCTTATAGTTTGAGCATTTTCATGAAAAATGATAAAGACTAGTATTAGAGCAGCGTTATGATAGTGGGAGATTCATCGATGTTAACAAGTTTGCATGGATATTCGAGATTGAGTCGATGAGTAGCAGGTTGGAAGCGGGAGATTCCTCGATGTTCATAAGTGTGCACAGAAGTGTCCCAGAACATAGAAACATATATCTCTAAGCTTAGACATATTCTCAGGATATTCTAAACTTCTGACCCATTGTTTAGAGTACATTCTTACAAAATAAGTGCTTAAAGAAATTTTTTTCCGGCTCAAGACACAACAAGAAACTTAATATTTATGGGAAAATCTAGCTCTGAAAGAAACGTCTAAAAAATCGTTATACACTAAAATTCATTTCTCCACCAAATAATCTAAACAACACACCTGCTTTTCTTTTGCTTCTCAGTAGGCAGCTTGCTAGCGTTCTCTGGATCAAAGTCCAATCAGTTTTTTACTTCGATTACTAAACTTCGCTTCATCCCAAAGAGAACGAATTGAAAATGTATAGCTACAATTGCCTGATACATTTCCAATCAATTCTTTTTGTGATGTTATATCATCATATGTTAGAAATATTTCTAACTAACAACACCAACTTCGTTCGACAACAACAGTTTTTTTTTACATTTCTGATTCGAATTACATTCATATTCGAATCCGATATATTTTCTATAAAAGGAAGTTTAATTTGAAAAAGAGACAACCTTCTTCGCTTCGGTTTTCATTTTTCAGTTGATAAACAACTTGTTTCCATGAGATACGGCACGCAAATGATAAACCGGGGGTAAAAGTAAATTATTCTGTCCATAACGACCCTGTACGGCTTTTAAAATAAACAACAAATAAACCCCCGTGTGGTAAATTTTAGCATAACGCCACGCTTTGGGGACACAATGCATGAGACATAAGAAAGTGACCCGTGATTTTAGTACTGTGAACTCACATAGTCACACACACAAACGTATTATAATATAGGATACAAGCCTTCACTTCTGCCAATCACGGCCACCTACCAAGCCGCGTGTTTCGGTACATTACCTTCCTCAACCCATATATACTTATGTCTTCTGGGAACAGTATTATACAATATACAAATTATAGCACAGTAGTAGAACAGTAGTATTACATACTATACAATTCATAGAACAGTAGTAGAACAACAGTAGTAGTCTCAGTTAAACATAATTGCATTAATTGGTTTTGGGCTGTCCCTTAACAGCACAAACAATTCGTCAATTTATTGAAGCCTCTTTTTCACTATCTTGAATTCCCAACATATTCAAACATATGATAAGCAATGATCATAGTTTTCTGTTTAAAACATTAGTAATCCACAAATTTAATTGAAAGTGTTAAACAGTCTGCGTAATCCAATTTGTCGATTCAATTAATCGAATTATGTATAACTGCCTTAATAGTTTAAAACGTTTTGGTAAAGAATTTTAGCGAATGTGCTACCTTTTGGACCAAAATTAAGTTCCACAAAATCTTTTCAAACCTCATCGTTTACTGGAATAAATAACTGGCAAAATTTTAGGTTCAACCTTATCTAACCTATTTCTTAGGCTAGAATTACTTTTAATATTTTTAAATATGTATCTTAGTCAAAATTGACATGCAGTCAAAAACTGCTTATTGGCGTCTCCGAAAAACGTTAAATCCTAAAACTCAGAAGGTATGATGATCATGGAAATATTTTTGGCTCAATTTCATCAAACCAGTCTAAAACCATATCATAACAAACCTCAAGTTAATATTTAAAATTCACTGAAATTATGGGGCTTTTAATTGAGAAGAACACTACTACCCGTTTTTGACTTATTTTGTGAATTTTTCATGTTCACTGCCTTGTATTAGTATTGAAAGTCTTGAGATAATATGTCACAGTGGTGAGCTGTTCAATATCTACACACATTTAATTTCACTGCATGCTTTAAGAACCTGGTGCCGGTAAAAATAGAATTAAAATTATAATGTGTTATTACAGCAAGAACCTATTTTTGCAGCTTAATTTTTGGGGGTTTTGTGAGACCTGATGTAGCAGAAAAGCATCTGATATTTTCTGAAATGTAACCCTTGTAAGAAGTTGTATTACATGTAGAATATTAACACTATCTTTAGTGAATCCTAGATGTAGCCATCGGAGTGTGACATAAAATATGATATCAGTTTGATTTGTCTGACATTTCTTCATAGCGTGTCCAAGGCCTAGCAAGAATCATTTTATTAAAACTCCTCTTACCTTTCATTATTCGCTCAAAATTTATATTTTTTACTCTTACTCAAAGTCAATAACTTTATTTATTTGCCAAAGTTATTGAGCTTTTAAATTTTATGAATTTGGTTAGATAAATGTGCATGAAATGATAAAATGATTATGACGGTTACCTGCTGGTTTTCTATATTTTTTATGGTAACTAAAAGTAGTAATAAAACATGCCTGCTAACTACAACTGCGATATAAATTTTGTAAACAAAGCATTTTCGACATTTTTAAAAAAATTATTTTATCTATTGACATGTGTAGTGGGCGACACTGGGTTTCTCACCTAATAATTTCGCGTAATGCCATTCCTTGCATCAATCTGCTAGCTCGCCACTTGGGAACAAGTTGATTTGGTCTTATCTTGATAGTTTGTAGCTGTGTATCTACAATCATCCACATAATCTTTGAGACAAACTAGAAATTCTATCAAAAAAACAGAAATGGCCGTTGACGCAAATGTCCATTTTTCCAACTGAGACGGTTTAAACATGTAAAAAGCTCCAATTAGCCTATAACAGCACTGTAAGGCTTCGTTCTAGTGAACTTTTCGGTTTCACTAGTTGAATTCAGAATTTAAAGCTGAAGTTCCGTGAGCCTGGAGGCAGTACGTCGAGATTGAGAAGACTTGTGGTGCGAGTTTGTGAATTTTTTTTTGTCAAAAATCGAAAAGTCTCAATATATTATGTGGTTGATTGTAGCTAGCTTGTTATTGAACTTTGCCAGTTATTGAAAATTACCACGTAAACAATATCACTTTATGGTGTCTTTCCTTGCACTGTCATTGCTTAGTAATGCTTTTTTTTTTAAATTTCACTTGGAAAAAACAAGAGTGCTACAGCTTCTTCGCCATCTTTATACCAATAGCTTTCTCCTGTTCGTCTCAGACTCGCCGCCTCGCCCAAATCTTTTTGTGACGCAATAATTATGCGACACATTCGCACCAATTAGGTTTCATATCGGACTGCCTCCTCCAGGGCCATGTTGGTATTGCCGTCCCGATGTCAGAAAAGATACAAGATGCCCGGGGGTTGAGGTTGGGGATCTGTTGTTATAGGTTTTAGAGTTACGAAGCGCATTGATATCAATATAATGTGTTGTTGTGACTTTAAGTTTTCGTCTATATTTAAGGAAAAAATGCATAACAAAAAAAGAGGACCCAGGTCCTTATTAGAAGACCAGGACCCAAAATTAAGACCAGGACCTAGTAACAGGACTCAGAATCTAGGAGCCGGTTCTATGTCTACATAAAGAGTGACAGGTACTTTTGGTGCGTGTTTTTACAATGAAGTAGTTAACGTCATATATAAACTTTACGTCTTTTAAAAATCTTCTAAAGATTATTTAATACGAGAGTCCTTAGAACGTTATATAAGAATCTTTTATTTTTTTAAAAACTTTTTATCGGTTTTCAAGATAAGGGTTTCAAAATTTAGCTAGTTGTGCGAATTAGATCAGATCGTGAGAAATAATTGCAGTTATCAATAATAACCGTAATAACAAAATATTAACACCAATGCAAATATGCTCAAAATATCAAATTAAGTTGTACTGTGAATTAATAGTTGTATTGTAGTTCGTAAGAGATCATTGAGTTACGGCCAGCAATAGCACACGGTTCATAACTAAGACGACACACTAAACTAAGAGGACTCACTACCAGTGGAACGAGTCTCCTTGTTTCAGAAAATTGGAAAATAAGTAAGATTTTTTTTCGGTTAAGCGCAGCGAATTAGAAAATACACGCGCAAAGATATAGCAAACCGGAAGAAACATTTTAGTAAAATAGTCTGATTTGGTGAAAAGTACGCTTTATTAGCAAGATAAATATAAAAAGACAAATTTTGCATTTGCATTTTATACTTGCAATTTTAAATTTTTGTATTTTAAAAAAATAACAAAAGAATTTAAGGCACAAGCAGTCTTATCCTTCGCACCATTTGCTAACTGGAATCTATTACTATGAATTTTCTAAGCTATGGCTGCAGAAGGAATAAATCATACAAAACTACGTTAAATTTATACAATAGGAATGAGATCTGAATGTTTTCAAATCACAATGAAATTTCAACATGAAACAAATGTATAAATAAACTCAATGAAACACTTTAAAACCCCATAAAATGTAAACAAACAAACTGCCTATTGTTATTTTATCGACATGTTGCACACCAACCACCAACCAAACTACAACATGTTATACGTTGCATTCTGATTTCTAAAATATAAACTCTTTTGTTGCAAAAATTATAGCGTATGTTGTCATCGCTCAAAAAAAACTAAGGTAACCTTCACATGGGCTCAACATTAGATTTATTGAGAAGGAATTAAAATTTTATTTTCAGTCTTTCACCCAAAATCATGTAAACATTTATGAAGACTAGACTGCCTCTTTTTCAATAACTTTTTTTTAAATTTATTTATTAGGCACCTGCATGCCAAATATCTCAGAGCTTTAGATGTTGGCTAATACTCAAAACTTATAATCAGGAAAATAAAATAACCTTTGTTAGGATTATATTTAGGACTTGAAACTTACAGGACAACTTTATTTCTTTGAGGAGGATATTTCTGAGAGTTTTTGGTCACGTGATTAATCCGATTACCAGATTTTTTCGAAAAAAAAACTGTTGACATAAAAAAATTTATTGCTGCAATTTTGTTTCTTTCGTGACGTACTATAATGTGTGCCAAGAGTTTGATTCAATTTGGACAAGCCTGTCAAAAGTTATAAAGGGGGGAGGGGACGGAATCCGCCCCCCCCTGGTCATATGATGTTCGAAATACCCCGGAACGAATGGGTTAACGAATGTTCGAGTTAAACGAAGCTCCCATTAAGTCGAATTTAGTCTAAAATGAGATCATATTTCAAGTTAAAAACAACATTATGTATCTATATTACAAAAGGAGTTAATAAGAACTAAAAAAATATATTAAAATCTGACATTTATCTAGTCTTTACCCTCCAGTAAAAAGTTCGAAAATAATAAGCCTAAAGATTTTCATTCGAGAATGAAATTTTTGCAAGCTAGCTACCCGGAGATAAATCACTGAAAACGCGCAATTTCGAAGATAGTATCCGCAAGCAATCAAAGAGCCGTTTTAATCTCAATATCACACACACTGAACTTGCCAACGTTTACTTGTCAATGTTTCATATGTATAACCAGTGTATCTTGAACGACACTAACCGTCGATAACTCCACATTTTTAGCAGAATTGTGAGAGCAAATTTTTTTATGCTTACTGGAACATGCATAAACAACAGACAATAAGATAAAAATATACATTTAAAAATCTTAATGTATTTCCTACCGAAACCAGCTACTTATTCTTTCGCATTTTTTCTTCTTTGGCTAAACTTTTAATCACAGCCTCTTGTCAACAATTTTATATTTTTTCTGTCTTTATAATGTCATAAAGGAATATTGCAATTACAATGCTGTGGATTAGTAGAAAAAGTTATTAAATTTCTTAATGTATAATGCTTTGGTGAATTGTGTCTATGATGTACGCATACTATTGTTAAAAAAGGAAAAAAATTAAGACATTTTTAGACGTCACGTTTGTTTCTGGAATTATTATTTACATTATAAAATACTAGCCGGGAAACCCGGCGTCGAAACGCCGGGGTAAGCCACAAGTCAAGGTGTGACCCGGCGTTGAACACTCTGTTGAGCGCTTAATAAGAGCCGTAAACTGTGTCACACGATCAGGTGGAGCGCTTTAGTACAGGTATACAGTATGCCGTAAATCAAGTGAAGCGCATACACCATTATAGTTTTGCGACTGTAACATATTTTTCAAAAAACAACTTTCCCGCAATGATAGCTGAAATAAAAACAGAGTTTAAAAACAGTTGTTACCCCGTCATAGCAAAAACAACCGGTCACTATTATTTTATTTTGCGGAATAACTGTGAAAGTTAAAAAATTAATCGTGACACTGGGCTAAGCGCTAAGTACAGTTAAACCGTGTTGCACAGGCGTATAAGAATAATACGCCTTTGGAAAAAACGTTCTCACAGACTGTTTAAAAAAAACACAAAAGGGCTGAGCGGTTAGTCCAGGTAAACATTGTTGCACATCCGACAGGTGTGATTACCGAGAAAGTTTAAAAAATAATTGTCACATTGGATTGACCCCTTAGTACAGGTAAACCATGTTGTACATGCGCATAGGCGTAACAGCCTTTACCAAAAAAACAGTCTGTTGTTAACACTCTGGGCTAAGCGCTTAGCCCAGTTAAACAAAGTTGAACAGGCCTATAGGCGTAATACCCTTTTTCAGAAAAACTTTATTGCAACTTCGGTTTAAATAAATAAAAACAAAGGGAACAGCCTGTCGTTACCCGTCCAGCTAAAACAATCGCTCAGCCATTTTATTTCCAGAAAAAGTTTTCAGGAAAATAATAAAAGATGTAGCTACCTAGCTAACTGCATTTAGCATAAGAATTATTCCTTAAGAATATTGTTGTTGTAGCCAAACTGCATTTTTATACTTTCACTTTTTAGCCAAAGATAGGAGCTAGCTAAGTGGCTACAGCCACAACATAAAAATAAATTTCGGCTAGGATAAAAAGCTTTTATGCCATACAGAATAGTAATAAGTAAAGCCCTAGCTAGCCTTCAAAATCTTCGTTCCTAGCCAAAAATCCTAAAAATGGTGCGTTTAAGATCTGTACGTGACTAAAAACGTGAAAATATATTTATCTTAACATTTTAGAACATACAAAAAACAAATATCACACAAATAAAAAGCTTATAGAAAACAAAAAGGTGAAAAAGAACTACAAACAACACTGGCCACCATAACTTTAAAAACTAAAATGGCCATCATGTTTCTGTCCTCATGTTTCTTCGTTGGCATGTCCAGACCGCGAGAGTCTTGGATTGGTTTTTCAAAGAATCAGGCGTTTTGATTGGTATACTACGTGCGAGCGGTCAAAACAAAGCCAGCAAAACTGTCAGTGAAATTGTCCTATTTGTTTTCTGTGGCTCCTGAGCGGAATCGGCGATTGAGGTCACGGGGGCAATTATTTATTAAAAATAGCGTATTAAAATAATGCATTCATTTTAATCACTTAACTTATTATTTAATTAAAGTTAATCAATTAAATTAATTAAATTATTTAAAAAAATAAATTAATTTCTGGAATTTATTTTAATCAATAATAAGATTTCCGATTAAACAACCCCCTGGTTACTAAAAACTCACGGAAAGATCAAAGGAATATGGGTAACCCTTTTGAACAGACAAAATACGGCTATTATTATAGAGATATTCAAGTATACCTGTTTTGCACAGGTTATAAATGTTGTTTCTGCCAACACACATTGACAAGTAAAAACTTAGAGTAGATGCAAGGTCATTCTAACGTAACAATATTTGATCTTATATAATGAAGTTCTTTTCTGTACATTAAGCCTCATTGTAAAGGATCAATTATGATGGAAACTCACCAAACAAAAAATATATTATATTAGGGTAAATTATTAATTACTTAAACAGATTAAAAAAGGTTATTAATGGATTCATAGTTTACCTCTGTCGTTATAACGTTTTATAAGAAAATTAAGTAGGGAATTTTTTTTTAACTAAAATAGCTGTCATCTTTTTCGTTTTATTCCACTCCCATGCTCAAGATCATAAATATTGCTATGATAGTCGCCATGATTGAACAAATCTGTAATCTCACAATAGAGATTCATAATGTGGATTAGAGGTAACACATTTGTGGAGCAAAGCGAAAGCCATGTGCTAATTTAAATAATGTTGATGTATATAAAATTTCCGCCATTTTTCTTAAATATAGATGAATGAGATGGCATAAAACCCTCCAAAAATAACTTGAGACAAGGTGGAAAATTTTAAAGTTTAGTAGGCTCACGCAATTTGGACTAATTTATAGAGTCCACTCAAATCAGGTAGGCTAAAAAATTTTATATTTTTATTTTTCCTTGTAAGTGACTCAGTTTCTTTATTTCGTTCGAACACGGCACAGATTACTTATTATCAGATTTAGGGTCCAAAAAGTATTAGTAACTGAAAATGGACATTTAATTTATTTAGCCTGTGAACATCTGAGTGCTACGAAGAAATGCACAGCTTAAGGGTTGTTGTAGTTCAGATTTTTAGCGAGAGCCAAAGGTCTCGAGGCTATGCAAAGGATTTTGTTACATAAAAGAATTACACGCTTCTTTAATAAGAATAAGGTTTATAAGAATCTAATTCAATCTTTTCTGAGGCAAAAAGGTGCATAAGTGAGACATTTACTTGAGCCACGTTATCCGTGCAGATTAAGTTCACTTGTCTTTAAGATATTTCACTTTAAAAAGTGCGGAGCAAGGTTGCTGAAATTATAATTTGCAATTTATGGTCCAAAATACTTATTTTATATAATGCACGACACGCTTCCCAACATGGTTCCTAGGTATTCTTTTTCGTTGGCTGTAAATCTAAACCGCGACAAATAGGTTTTCCCTAACTCATTTTTCCTTATGAATATTTCTCTTGAATCCAACAAATTATGCTTGAAACCCCGTCCCCAGGTAAACTTTTATTGGTTAAATATTTTGATAGTAAAAGTAAAAACGACGAGAAAATAAATCAGGGAAGAATAGCAATACACAGAGAATGACCTTTTTAACAGTGCTAACGTTTCTGGCCTAATTTTTACGAGACTTTATTTTTATAACGTGCTCATGATCAGAGAACGGGGCAATACACTCTTTTTTTTATAAACATCGTCATTCTTGGTTCAGCTTCAGTATGCTAAGAAAAATGTCACTTTTTAAGTTATCTTATAAAAAGGGTATAAGTATAACGCAATATGTGGTGTACTTGTGCAAATTCTTTGAAAATGATCAGCGATGGAGTGCACATTTTGAATATAAGCTTAAAACATAATTTAATTTGTTCTACTAATAGGGTTGAAAGGAAAGCGAAATTTCCTTCGCTACGCAGGAAATAAGGAAATAAGGTTTCTTTCGGTTTTCATGGGAGGGAGCTTTGCTTCTGTTTCCACGCATGCGACGTGAAGACACGTTCAAAAAGGGCGTTTTAAAACCTCCAAGACCTCCGTTTGTTGGGACAGTCTTTTTTATTCTTTTATTTATTAACTAAAACATTTATATTTCTCGTTCATGCGGCTATGGTAACCAAGGCGTTCATCATGATAAAGAGGGGGAGATCAGTTAAGTTCTTCAAACGACGCACAACTTTACACAGAACGTAAAATAATCTATGTATAAACTAGTTTAAGGAACTCATGCATGATTGCGTTCTATCACAGATACTTCTCTTTTTTGTTTCACTTTTGGCATTACTGTATCAGTTTCTTGTAAAGATTAATAATGTGTATATTAACTTGTAAAAGAACAAAACGGTTAGGAATGAACACATCCACTTTGCCTGTTATAGACAGACACAGTCTTTGTATCATTATAAGAGACTAGTCGATGAGGTTCGTGGAAAAACCCACTTAGCATGAACAACAATAAAAATTAAAAAAATCCGTAATTTAAATCTTGAGGGCGCAAGCAGACCTGTTCATACACAAAGAGCTTTTAGAATTTTATTTGGCCGTTGCTTCCAATGTGTGGAGCTTGAAAGGCTGATCAAGATAATGTATAGGATCGTGTACTTTCAACCAACGATTTAGGAGATAAACCAATGTACACAATTTTTTTTTTAAAAAAAATTGTTTAACAGGGGACTCTATTGTGTAGAGCTTGAAACGTTGATTAAGAAAATGTATAGGATTATATACTTTTAAAGAACGGTTAAAGATATATTGGGGTTTAAAGATATTTTGATGACGTCATCAACCCGTCTATTTTGAAACGGGTGGTATGACCCAGTTTGGGAACTCAGCCAGTTTGGTGCTCGCTTGCCTCTAGCTACCCACGCAGAAGATAACGTCAGTTGTTTATATCCAGTCGTTTCCAAGATATAAGACCTTAAACCGAAAAAGTGCAATGCAAAAGCTTTATTAATCCTGATATACTTTCCCCTAACGTTATTATTGACTAGTGGATAAAACCCATGGAAAAATCCACTGAGGAAAGATAAAAAGGAAAAAGAAGCCTAATTTGAATTTTGATGACGTCATCAACCCGTCCATTCCGAAACGGATTCGCGGACCCAGGTTTGCAAAACTTACCCAAATTGGTCCCAGGTGGTCCCTAGTTACCCACGCGGTGAAAAAAGACTGACGTCACTACCTCGTGTCCAAGTTACTTGGCCTCAAAATATTAAGTGCACTGTAATGGCTTCATTAATTAAATTAGGATATTGACGTTAAAGTAGTAATATTGACGTCGGGCCGTAACGTCATGAAATGTGAGATTTGAGACATAACTATTTCGGCAACATCAAAGGAAAATAAACACACCCACTTTGCCTGTTACAGACACACAGACACACTCTTCGTATTATTATATAGACTAGTCGATAAAGTCCGTGGAGAAATCCACTTAGGCAAAAGGTCAATAAAAAGAAAGTTGTTTTAGATGTTTTGTTGACGTGTCAGCAGTGTATTGCAGATAAAAAAATTCGCGAAATTTGTTTATTCTTTGTCTGTAATGTGTAGAGGTTGAAACGCTGGTTAAAATAATGTACAGGATCATATGTTCTCGACGAACGCCTAAGGAGATATCGGGGATTAAAAAATTTGCTGACGTCAGCAAAGATCCGTCAAAATCTTAAAATGTTTTTTTAGAAATTTGTATACTTGTTGCCTTCATCGTACAGATCTTGAAACGCTGATCAAGAAAATGTATAGGATCATGTACTTTTGATAAACGGTTGCAGAGATATTAGGGTTTGAAGGTTTTTTGATGACGTCATCAACCTGTCCATTCCGACACGGATTCCGGGACCCAGGTTTCTGAAAATTACCCAAATTGGTCCTAGGCGGTCCCTAGTTACCCACGTGGTGAATAATCATTGACGTCACCACCTCGTTTCCAAGTTATTTGGCCTCAAAGTTTTAAGTGCACTGTAATTGCTTCATTAATTTAATATAGGATATTGACGTTAAAGTAGTGTTATTGACGTCGCGCCGTAACGTCATAAAATTTAACATTTGAGACATACTTTTTTCGGCAACTTCAAAAGAAAATTTCGGCGACTTCAAAAGAAAATGAACACATCCACTATGACCGTCACATACACTTCGTATTATTATATAAGACTAGTCGATAAGGCCCGTGGAAAAATCCACTTAGGCAAAAGGCCATTGAAAAAATAGGGTGCTTTAGATGCTTTGCTGACGTCAGCAGTGCATATACAAAAGAAATGTTATTAAAATCTTACACAAAATGTCACAGGTGCAAAATCTAATTTATAAAAAGTTACAACAACGACACTCACAACATTGACACTCACAACACCAATACTCACAAAACCGACAGTAAGAACACCGACAGTTACAACACCGACAGTCACAACACGGATAATAACAATGTCAGAAATAACTCATCTCAAATATGTACATCTTATAAGTGATTATGTTGAAAACCCTCAGTATTTTATTCTGAAATGTCAAAAAGTTGGCCTGCAAGAGCACAAATCAACAAAAATAAGTTATTTACACATTTTAAATATTGTCTTTCCCTTAAAAGCGTATACAAAAATATGAAAAAGCCATAGTTTGGAAAACATCAAATTTAAATCTACAAAAATCAGTCATTTCAGTTGCATACCATCCCCTCCCACAAAAATTTACACAAAATGTAAAAATCAACCAGTTAAGAACACAAAAAATTTTCTCTTTTAGTTTGATGATCCGTACTGCCCTTTACCAACAATTTTGAACCTAAATATCAAAAAATCAATAAGCAAAGAATAAACTTGAATCAAAAAAGATCATTATTTTGGAAACATTGTATACGGTTCGTAAACAAAAGTTTACACAAAATGTAAAACAGATTGGTTTTTGAGAAACACATCTTAATCAACAAAAATAATTTCATTCAGCATGTCGTATATTGCCATTACCCATTAATCTTCCACAAAAAGGTTATAAAACACTTCAAAATTTAGAAAAATTAGTCATTTCAGTGTATACAGTCCTAGCCCATTAGATTAAAAAATATAAAAAAAACAAAAACAGTTTCAGTCAGAACATTAAGTATTTTTTTATCATCAGCAAACATTTATCCCTACAAAATCTTGTAAAATTCTCAAGAAAAACAAAACCGTGGAACCATGGAATTTTCTTCCAGCAAAAATGACATCACATACAGTTAGTTCTCCCCAACAATAGTTATATTACGAAATAAAAAGACATCAGCTTATACAACAGCATACAGTGAAGTCCGATTGCACACAAAATTGTTCTTTCAGTATATATTGCATGTGGTCTATTTCCACAAAAGTTTACACAAAATTTCAAAAAACAGCATTTTGCAACACAAACAATATAAACTGACTTACCATCCTCTCATAATTTTTTTTAACCCAAAGTCATAAACCCACGTAAATTTCCAATCAAATGTAAAAAAACCCTGTAAAAAAATCCGGCATTTTACATGTAGGCTGACAAAAGTTTAACGGGGTGTCCGAAACAAAACAATAAAAACTAACTTAACACACACATTTTAAATTCTACAAAATTCGTTCCACTTGTCAAAAGTTTATAATGCGAAATACAAAAAGACTTCAGCTTACACAACAGCTTACAATGAAGTGTAATTCTACAAAAATTTGTTCTTTTATTATATTGCATGTGGTCTATTTCCACAAAAGTTTACACAAAATTTCAAAAAAACAGCATTTTGCAACACGAACAATACAAACTGACAACCATACCATCCTCTCATAAATTTTTTTAACCCTAAGTCATAAACCCACGTATATATAAATTTCCAATCAAATGTCAAAAACCCCTGTAAAAAAACTGGCATTTTACATGTAGGCTGACAAAAGTTTAACAGGATGAGGAAACAAAACAATAAAAAATAACTTAACACACACACTTTAAATTCTTTAAAATTCGTTCCACTTGTCATATTGTGGTCCCCTTGTAAAGTTTACAGGAAATGTTAAAAAATTATTCTCTATGGGCATAAAAATGTGTTACAGTATCCTAAAAGTTCAAGAAAGATTTTGTAGCTAGCTTGTTACATCATATATAATTCGTGTTCAAAAAAGAAGAGAAGTTTGACTACTAAGGTAGTTATATATACCTAAAAAAAGAGGAATAACAACAAAACTCATAGATTAGAGCTAGCTATGGGATGGAGCCTTGAAGCTAACATTAGCTAGCTAGCTAACAAAACAGTATATACCTAAGACACCCAGTTAAATATACTTAAGCTGGGGAGACTTAGCTACGTCTATAGCTAGGAAAACAATAGCAATGTAAAAATTATGACATTTGCAGTTAGTTCAACAAACCAGAACTTTCCATTTCGCTGGCACATTTGTTTGGTAGCCAGCTAACAGCTTTATGCAGCATTTTGAATTTTAGGACATTAATTATGCAAACAATTGTAAACAAATGCTAGCTTTTTTATAAAAAACGCGGTAAATTTGAAGCTCCAATGGATTTTTTTTGAGAATGCGATTCTTTTTGACAATTTTAAGTGTGCTACATATAAAAACGGAACGTCTAAAAATATAAAAGTTCTTACTTTTTCTCAATTCCAATTCAGTTGAAACTCTAGCATTCATTTTGTACTTCTAACTTTACTTTACTAATTCCTAGCTCCACTCTTCACTTCCGAAGTAACTTCTTGTGGCTTTCAACTTTATTTTTCTACTTCTACTTCTTTACTTAGAGTTTTCTTTCTCTGAATCACTTTTTGAACTTTTTTCAAGACGAAGGGACCTTTCTTTTGTGTTTTTTTCGGTGTCGAGGGACACAATTTTTGGAAAGTTAGCCGTTAAATTTATTTCAGCAAATCAAATTGAGTCGTTTTCATCACGTGATGTAAACAAAGTAAACTCGCTAGCAAAATGGACATAATTTTTTCGGCAACATCAAAGATTTTTTTCGGCGACATCAAAGAAAAATGACGATATCAACTTTGCCTGTTACAGACACACGGAACTGGCTTATTATTATAGAGATTAGTCGATAAGGCCGTGGAAAAATCCACTTAGTCAGAGGAAAAGTAGAAAGGACACGGCGGTATTTTTCCGTGCCAAATTCTCCCAGTGTGACATCATTTTTACGGGATCTATACACTGTTGAGCTTGGTCCTATCGTTCCGTATATGCCTAAAGACTAGGTGAACCATTAGCAACATCAGAGCTATTTTGTTGTAAAAACTTACTATATGTATGTATAAAACTGAATGAAACTAACTCCCAGATGATTTTTCTTGCTCTTTTTACCAAAGTAAGTGTCAACGCAAGGTTTAAACGCAAGGAATTTTGTCAATGGGAAGTCAAAAAATTATGTCATTTGATATTTGTTGTGGTTTACAGCTAAATGTAATCACTTAAAACCACATAGATCTTGACTGGATGCGAATGGAGGTACTTGGTTCTTTGATTTTGATTTTGGAAGTTGCTCTGATATTTATATTTAGGGCGGGATTTTGATGTTTTGGGGGCAAAAGTTAGCCTTTTCTGGGATTGTATTCTTCCTGCGCGCTATAACAATGGCCGTCGTCTGTCAGTCTCTGCGCCAAATGGTAACGCAAGTAGTAAGGCACACGAAGTGCAGTATATACAGGGCGGATGAACCCATGGATTTATCAATTGGTCACCGACTAGTCTCTATAGTAATAGCCATTGTCTGCCGTCGGTCAAATCTGGGTCATATTAAACCATTGACGAAATCTTTAAGCTGAAAATGCTAAATACGATATATTTATGTCGACTTTGCTTAGACGTGCGAATTAAAGTTCTAAGATCAAGATTGTCTTAAAACCGCTTCGGTGTCAAGCAATAACCACGCTGTCAGATAACAGGAAAGTGGTTCGAAGACCTGCAGAACACAAATCATATCAATTAGTCTCTTTAAGAAGTAGGTGCCATGTAATCAAGGCTGTACAGATATTTACGAATCCACACTTTACTAAATTTGAGTTTGCTCGAAATATGTCGACATATGCTCATAAATTGTCATATCGAAGTGGTATTGGACAGGGTGACAGCAAACATCTTTTGTTTGATTAAAAAGCAGAACAAATCTGTTTATTGTTTATGAAGGATTACATACAGTCGCAGTTAGTTCGTTTTTGTCTGGGAACATTATTAAATTCCCATGAAAATATTACATAGCTAATTTATGAACAAAAAGTCTAATCGATTCATATACGTTTTATATAATGTCGTAATTTATAATGTTTGTTGTAATGAGACAAATGGGAGTTTGGTGGCGAGAGCGTAAAGACAAATAAATTTTTTTTTTATATTTGTCATTTTCTGCTAATTAGAATATAATAATAACTAATTTTGGCCTTTCATATGAAGTTAGAGTTCCTAATAACAACTATGACATAATACTGTAACAATGAAACATATTATGCGCCTGAAGGGAACCCTCACGTGTCAAAAAACAAAAAGTCTAGGGACTTGACCAATATAGGAAACACGGGGTTTGGAATAACCTGTAAAATTCTGAAATGTAAATTAGGCCTGGAAAGGCATTAGGTATGGGCAAAATTTAGTTCTTGTTGCACAATAAATCTAAGTCAAAAACAAATACATTCACCGTTGTATTACCAAATATTATTAAAAATTTGGACGAATGTCTTCCCAGGATACTTTCCGTAATGACATTAGAAACGTTAACCCAATGACTAATGGTCCACTAAAGTTGCTACCAATTACGCCCTTCGAAAGTTTCGTGCTTTTTACGATTTTTGTGGTTTTATGCATTTGGCGCTCTGTTAATATTAAATCTCATAAAAGGGGCGTATCGATTTTTTGTTGAATTGGCGCTTCAATAAGCTTTAGGATTATGGCTAAAGAATTAAAATGTCACTCAAAGTATCCTAATGATACTTAACTTGATAAATATTTAAGGAAATATCGCCAAAAATATGTTCCAAACAACACTTCATTCAAATTTAAACAAAAAATGCTGACGTCGAGAAAAAATATTATAAACAGTCATCATTTGAGGTATGATTTTTAATTGTCATGTGACAGACATCATTTTATGACTTACAACCTGATGTAAGATAAGTTATGGGTGTAGGGCATTTTTACCACATGAATAGAGTTAAAAAGTAGTTATTTTCCTTTACGAATCAAATGACAGGACACATTGCTCATTTCTGTAGATGCACAACCTAATTGAGATTGAAACTGTAACTTACGTCTACAGGCAATTTCAACAAACTGGTTTTGCTCAGATCTGGTAGTAAGACCAAAACACTGCCCTTTGAAAAGAAAGTCGGAGTCTAAAAGCGCTTTGTTGTGAAATTTTGGCCCTACAAAATCAATAATTCATTCAAAAAATCTCTCCGCAAATTTTGCCAAGTCCGAGATTGTTGGTCATGTTACGGGCCATCAAAGCAGCGCAAATTCACCCAAACACAGTTTTGTGTCACGGCACACCTACTTAGCGTGCGCCCAATGTATTTGCTACACATCTAATGTTCGCAATCCGTTCTTACGTTAAACTAAAGTCAACTAAAGTCAACATGCCAGGGGTCCAGGGGGGGGGGGGGGGGCAGCGCTAGTTGTGTCAAAATTGGGCTTTTTGACAACGGACCGTACTACGAGGGTTAAAGCCCAGTTATATTCTTCACTGTCGTTTTAGCGGAATTGAGCTGGAAGTCGAGGGAAAAAATTATTGCCGCTTGTTTGGGTATGTGTATCCTCGTGATTTAAATGTGCGGCCCTTACTCAGTTGTGAATGCTGGAGCTACGTCAACGACCTTTGCGCTGAGTGTCCTGGGTGGACGTGAAATATTAAGCTGATTGTAGCCTGCCATTGGGTGTAGGATAGCGATACTTTTATGTATGGTTTTTACACGTAGGGCTATGATTAGTCAATAATAAGCCATATTAGCACCTCTAAAACCTATGAACATAGGACATCGCATCGTATTGGGACTAATAGAAAATAGCTTATTCCAATCTAAAATAATTCTAGTTAAAGCACGTAAACTCGATTGCTGCCTTGCACTAAGAGAAAATGCATGAACAGATTTTATTAGTATATGCGCTTGGCTATCGCATTCTACGGGGCGGTATGTAAATGATTCGATCTGGAACTATATTCCACGTTGGAAGTCATTGGAAAATAATGATTTTTTCTTCCGCAAATCACCTTTGTGATTTACATGCAAGGCGTTCATCGGGCTGTAGTCAAACGTACTATTACTGAACTGATAAAAAACAGGCTGATGTGAAAAAAGCGATGATTTGATTGGTTTAAGGATCCTTAAAACAGTTTTAAGAGTTTTGTGTTAAACGGATACTGAACAGTTCTGATGCTATACTGCAACACACAAGGTCCGAGATCAAAAGTATAGACCGAGCTTGCGATTTATCTCCCATTTTAATCTCCTTAATGTCGTAAAGAAATCGTAAATTTCTTTTTATGACTACATGCAAACCCACCCGGAAATTGTAATGTCTGGTTGGCGTAAATCAAAGATCGAGAAGTGACCTTAGGTCATACAAAACGATCCATTTATGTAAAATAAAAGTTATTATTTTGTAAACTCATAGATCTGAGAAATAGGCTATTCATTGATGCGTTTGTTTAGCTTCTCTTTTCAATAATACCTGTGAAGGCTCGTGAATATTAAATCTGCTTGAAACCTAGTTGCGTAAAATCAAATGCAAGAAAATCAAATGCGAGAAAAATAGATGCGAGAAAAATGTTTTTAATTAAGTTATGGTTATTGTTATTTTTCACCCTAGGCAGACGCAAAGTTTTAGTATACGCAACCGACATTTAACGCTAGCAGTTTTGAATCGTCTGTCTTAAAGGGGCTACGAAATGGCTGCTGGTTTTCGAATTCAATGACTTACACGAAAGTCAAGCTAATGGCCGTAGAAAAGTTTATGATCACTGAGGACACAAACAACAACTTAAATCACCTTTAATATCATATTGGGAATCCAAAAATAACTGAAAATGACAGAAAAGTTCCCTACATATATTGAATATCCATGATTTATTTGATATAAGTACTTACTTAAGTACAAACTTTCTATAAAAATAAATTTTAAACCTTAAAAATTAATCGTGAGTTATGCCAGTTAAGGGCTTAGTACAGGCAACTCATGACGCACATCTCTGTGAAGTGCTTACAACAGTGTGTCTTTTTAGACGTAATAACTTCCTTGCAATATTGTAGAAACACAGGAGACAGTCTCTTGTTATCACTTCCAGCTAAAACAATCATTCATCATTTTCTAATTTAAAAAATAAGTTTTCATGAAAGTCTCAAGAATGAGGCGTAACCCCGGTTTACATAAAAGCAAACGTTTCCGGCTGTCGTCAACCATGTAGTTAGCTAAAACAGCCAAATCAATTCTTGAGAAAATTAACAAAAATAAACCATATCACCAAAGGTACAAGCGCTTACTATTGCAAGCCATGTCGCAAACATTAAGTAGAGCAGTTACAGCGATGCACGCTTTTCGGCATGGTGCTTTCAAACACTAAGTTTTCCGCAACCTCAGTTGAAATGAATACAAAGGCCACAGCCTGTCCTTACTATCTTTACTATTATTATTATTATTACTACTAATTATTTACCCTAGATAGCCTTTTCAGTTTTTATAAGAACTGTTATCAATGAGGGTCCTGTGAAAGGGGTCCTAGTGTATTTAAATCACCCATTTGAGCTACGGAAGGCGTGCAAGCACAACAACTGCTCAACTAGACAACCGCCCAAGATATCAATCCTTATTTCATGCTGAACGTTAAGCAGAAAGGATCGATTCACACTTCTATAGTCTCTGCCATGACTCGGTCGGGGTTTGAACCCAAGACCTTCCGCACTGGAGGCGAACGCTCTACTTCAAGGCCACCAGTCGGTAAATTTCATCATAAAATATGGTAGCAACAATGTTTTACTTTACAAACTTAAATTCTCTGGTGAAAAAATGTTGTATCACCTAGCCACACTTGACTGTTGTGCCATTGACACTTAGCTAAATCTAGTTAAGGAGAATAAGATCGGAAAGATTATGTCGCAGTAGGCGCGTAAGCACAAGAACAAATCTGTGTCTACCACTTTTTTTAGCTAAGCCATGTAGCTAGTACATAAAAATAACACGAAAAGAAAGCGTAAAGCTGCCTAAGTGCATTTGATACTAAACTCAACTCTAGCTAGCTAGCTAGCTGGCGAAGAGATACTATTTGCCCCGATTATGTTATGATGTCCGTTCGAAGCCAAAATCTTAATGTTTAAAGGGCAAAGCGAAAAATGACTCAGCTATATTTTTTCCGGGGAATGTTCGAAAATTTCTTTATTAAACAATGCGCGATACCCAAGACAGCAAAAACTCCTTTCAAGAAAAAAAAGTGGCAGACACAGGAAACGAATCACGAGACTTGCTAGCTCAAAATGAAAGGAAAATCAATACTCTGCCGATATAACGGTTTGTTTACTCATAAGTAAGGTATATTTATCTTTAACATAACGTTCTGTATTAACAGATAGCTTCCTCGTGTAATTTAAAAGATGCTAAACGTGTATATAGCTAATACACGATTCCCGAATTGCATGTTTTGACTTTAAGATCATATTCAGCATCATTGCATTGGCGTGTGTTTAAATTTTTAACTTAATCCGACATGTGAAAATGCTATTTTGCTCTTGCTAATGTTCCGGTCAAAGTCTTCTTACTTTTTGACTTGTACTAATTGGCTTCGGTTTCAAGCAGAGGTCAATTAGTACAGAATTGAAAAAACTGTTTTAACAGGTTACTTGTTTGCTGTATGATTTTACATCTTATCAAGTTTCAGGTGAGGATTTCAAAAATCACTTTCATTTTGTTTGACAAAGTTGAGAAATAGCAGCGGTACATAAAAAAAACTAATTCGGGAAAGGTGTATTAGCTACCTCACAAAATGTATCGAAACTTTAAAACTGGAACTTTATTTCTTAAACTACGTTCATCATAAATAAATTTCATGTTTTTCGTGTGATTCCCGCTGCTTACATCAGCATGCTATAACCTTCATCGCTATATATGTTCGCATATTATCTTTAAGGTTTGTACATGGCTAAAAACCTATGAAAAAACATAAAAAAGAGGAAAATGTCATAAAGTAATGCTAAAACCATGAACCCTCCACACAACACCAAACTGGCCTTCGTCATCTCGGATGTTTGTTCGTTGCATGTCTGGGCCGTGAAAAACTTGGATTGCTTATTCATTAAAATCGGGAGTTTTGACTAGTTTACTACGCGCGAGCAGTCAAAACAAAGTCAGAAAAAATATATGACATTCGTTATTTGTAGCTTCAAGATCTTATGCTTGGTTAGCACGACCTGCTTTTGGTCGACAAACAGGCTACAGATCTTTTTCATATAGAGACAATACTAGTCGGTGGCCCGTGCATCAATTCACGGTTTCGCCCGTCCTTTATTTACCGCATTTCGTGTGTCTTTCTACTGCGGTTACCATTTTGCGTGACAGACAGGCGTATACGGGTATTATAATATAGATTTTAGAATTGATACGCACGTTGAATGTTAAAGGAAAGGACATAATTGGAAATGCACAAAAAGACAAAACAAAGATTAGAGCTTTCGGCCGTTTCCGCAGCCATCATCACTAAATACAACATTTTAATAATAATACGCGTTTATACAAGCACGTCATTTGAAATTGTAATTATTTGTTTCTTCCATATAAGAAAAGAAAAAAAACAGTCTGGAAATAAAGCTCTTTATGCTAACCAAACTCCGACTTTTTCCCCTCTTCGAGAGACTTGCTAGGCTCCCAAATTAGTTAAATTAGTTAGCCTAAAATGCTTATAACATATAAGTTTTACAAAAAATTGAAAATTTACCCTCATTTACCCTGGGGTCCCTTCTACTGCGCCATAATTAACATAGCCGGGAGTGTCCTATTTATATGAAGCAGACCAGGGCTATATGAAAAACACTGCACGCCCGAATATAATTCCTTCTATTTAATATCAGATAGAGGAACAAATTCGACATTAAAACTCAGCAATTTGCCGATGGTGTTGATATTATACAATAACCTTCTTTATAAGTCTCTTAATAAAATTTCTGCCATTTCGCCCACCAGCAACGTAATTACGTGAACATATTTTGCAACCATTTGCGGAAACTCCTACTGAAGATGGCGATATATTTAATCAACGCACATAAGCTCAGTACTTTAATATAAAAGGAAATGCAGCAAAAATATTTTAAAATGGCAGCTAGTTTAAAATGGTAGGTAGAAACATGAAAAACTCGGTTATTATTTCAATAACTTGTTAATTTTCTGATAAAATATATTAAATTCTTATTATACATTTCTATGCTATGCTATTAGGTAACGCAAACTTAACTATAAATAGTATATAAATTCTACTTTTAAATATTATATATTAATGTCAATTCAATAAACTTAAAACAAACTTCATTTCATATAACATCTATCACAAACGTAGTGTAAAGTCTTCCATTTCTTTCAATTTTTTGGAAAGTTTCTTCCTGCTCTCACAAACCTCATCACAATTGCTTTCAATTCCCTGTAGACTAACAATGGCTTTAACGTCGTCGTCAATCTTCTTATGAAAAGATTTCACTAACTCTGGAATGTCAACCAGCAATTCACTCTCTTGTGGGATTACCCTTGCTTCGAACAAGGTTAGTAGCGACAAGCATAGAGCAAGTTGAAAGATATTCATGTTTCAGGACAACGTAGTGTGTGCACGATATATCTTTGGCGTACTTGGGTTTGATTTAAATTATACCATTGCATATTTATACATTCATCACATCGTGGGCTTTGATTAATTATAATTATGCCACTTATGTGTTTATAAAAGTACTCGTTACATCATAATCGCTCCTTATCCTAATTAGACATTCTTAATTAGAAACCGAAAAAATTGTGATGTCATCTATCAGAAATGTAGTTACACGAGCCCACTTCAAACACGGTATTTCGTAAACAATGAGATAAGAATTCTCCTGTGATTACGAGTGCTCTATGGCGTTTGATTTCTCAGCAGAGTTAGGAAAAACTATGGAAAAATATACAAACTCTTTCATTGGTCGTATTAAAGTATGATTTCAGTAACCGTTTAAAACCCAATTTTTTTTTACATAGTCAGTTGCAGAAGGTTGTTCCTAGACTAAATATTTTTATTACTTGATATCACATGGTTAATTCTTTTTTGCATTTTGATTGGCTTATTTACACTAAATGTATGCTATATTTTTTATTTTCTAACTAGAAACAAGCGAAATTTTTACTTATTTGGATAATTTTTATGTTTTATTTCTAATTGGCTGAAATAGCCTGCAAAATCTTATATGTTTTTCCTTATTGGTTAAGTAAAGTTATTGTTTTCTTAAAAAACGAGAACTCTTAGGAGATTGGTTCCAAAACAAAACGTATTTTTTATAAAACGAACGTAATATTCACACGGTTCAATCATTCTTTTTTGCATATTATCACGATCATTAAATGGTCGTGACGGATCCAATGCTAACACTTTTAAGGAGGCTTGCCTTAACAATAATCTACCGATTATATCAAATACAATGAGTTGTGCTCGATTTGTATGATAAACTAGTCATCGCACTTTTTTCTTAAAAAATATCGTCATTTTTTTTTTTTTTTTCGTTTCTTAGTTCTCGTTTATTTCATTTGCCTAAGGCTGCGTAAAATATCTAAACGAGAACATAAAAATCTAAAGAAATATTTCCGATATTTTTCTCGCCACTGTGCGATAATTGTTAGAAATAATACGTTTCTTCAAGAACTTTGACCTACATACCTTTAACTTTCAGTTTCTAGATGTGATTTTAAACTCACATCCTTGTGAAAAATATAATTCATTCTAGCGAACATAGTTCTGGTGCTCTAAAATTGCGTCGAGAAATGAGACGCAATTTTTTTAGAAAAACGTTAATAACAACAACCAACTCAGAAATTTACAATCATCTTTATCTACACCGCATTAGCTCCAACGTTCAATAGCATTTTCGTTTGCCTTTAAAACTTTTAGACATGTTTGAAGAAGCAGACTGCTGTGATATGATGTGCGGAATTACTTTTCATTTAACAGCGGTCGATGCTGCAGGAAATGCAACCCAAGAGCTCTACAAACAGAAGCTGTTGAGCAGTCAAGAGGTGGTAAAACCTTGAAACTCGTGAAAGGCGTTCTTTTTGTATAATATTCACTTTTATGTGGAGCCTTCTGCTAACTTACGATGTAAAATATAAGACCTGATAAGAGAATTTGCGTACATAGGAAATTAAGTAAAAAATAAAGATGTTTGACAGCTTACGTTAAATGGAAGCATTTAAACGTCTGTTCTTTAAAAATTCGTCAAACGTTTCACTAAGATTTCACTTTCTAGGCAACATCAACTTTTAAACAAGAGACACTGCGGGTTGCTTTTCTTTAGGACTGGAGGAGCGGAAGAAAACTATGGCATTGTTAGTAATTTAAAACAGGAGATTATGTTTAAAAAAACACGAAAACGTCATACCCTAGGAATGGCAAGAAAAGAATTGCTTTAAATTAGTACCGGAAACTGAACTTTAAGTATGGAAACAAATTAATAAAACGGAAGTATTTTTTGTGTGGTTTAAGTCTTGCTCATCGATGGTTTCGTACAGACTGCGTAATGATATATATTTTATCAACGTGTTATTCATCCGTATCTCAAACCGGTCTATTTAAATTTAAAACAGACCGGGTTGTAATTAAACGGTTTTATTTCACTTTATTTGTTTTTATCACAAAAAAAGCCCGCGATTTTCAAATGTTATACGACTAGCTATTTTTTACAACATAACTAAATGTCGATTTCATTTTATTGTTTACAACCTTATGATTTATTTTGATTGGCTTACATTTTTAAACATTAGAAAAGAAATATATTGCGTTGTTTATATTTTGTGTTTTTGTTTTAACCGAAGTTAAGTTCTTTAATAGTAAAGCATTTCATCATGAGTAATTTTTTCTTCTTCGCACCTTTGGAACATTTTATGATAATAAACTTTATAAGTTTGCAATTTTCCTCAAAAGGAGCCCATAAAAAATCCCTCGTATAAAGCCCTCGTGTCATTTGTAATGTTGGCAAATTTGACCAAACTTTGGAGAGCCACTACGTACGGGCAATTTTGTTAACATTGCAAATTAATCCAGCCTCGTTAATCCTAAATAGCCCTCAAAACCATGTTATTACTATGCAAATAACTTCAACGATCAAAATTAACAGGAAATTGCTCATAAATAAAAGAAAAACCAAAGTTATATTAGTGAAAAGTTATATCCATTGAATAATCGGTATGGGAAATGAATTATTCAATAGACGGTTTTACGAAGTATGAAAGTATTAATAGAAATCAATTACGCTTTTTCCGATGACATCAAACTTGACATACTATGTCATCAAAGGAACAAAACAGCTGCAATAATTCTTTGCCTATGTTAGCACTTTTCCTGTGACGTCTTTGAAAGCTTGAAATTTGCCCACAATATAACTATCTGCTTAAAATTTAATTACTTAGAACAAATTTTAATATTCTGTTTAATGTTTTGGTAGCCAAATAAAAGTAATTTAACATATTTTACGGCCTTTACATAATTCGCATGTAAGAGGCCAAAAATTGCTCAAAAATTCTATTTTTTTCCAATTCTCTGAAATTGGAGAAAATCGGTGGCTCCCCTTCCAGTAGATTTAGGGTTAAATCAAGCTTCCCTATAAATATTTTTACTTATTTTTCATTCAACTTAAGCAAACATTTTTGCACTTCAGAAATAACAAAAGGTATTGCATTTGTTTTTGGCAAAGCAAACGAATATGTCTTAAAACTAAAAAAAAGTAGCTATATAAATCCTTTAAAATGTTTTAAGTAGTCATAATTAACAGATACTAGTTGGTTTTGTGAAAAAAGTCAGACTTTGAAAGTATAGGCGAGCTTGCAATACATGTTTTTTCATCAAGAGCTTTATGTTTTTTTATGCAACATTAAAACTAATTAGCTAAACAAAGACACTCCTCCACAAACAAACGCCTGTAGAAATTGCTGCGTGTGCTTGTTTCGTACTGTTATTAAAGTTAATTTATATGATAACGTAGGAGTTAATTAACATGTAATCAAATGGAGTTGTTGATACTTAGTTATACCTAGTACGTCATTCTCTTTTATCTGTGCAATAGCTCATGTTATCTCTTTGATAATAGCCGTATTAAGTCTGTCTGTTGGTGCGCAATATGGCTACCGATATCCCTTTGTCTTTCCGCGATTTTTAGAAATCAGGGGGTTGTTTAATCGAAACACTTATTTATTGATCAATAGAAGTTATTAAATTAATTTATTTTCTGAATTAATTTAGTTATTTTTATTTTTCCAATTTGGAAAATAAATAAATTAAGAGATAAAATTAAATGCATTGTTATTTTAATACGCCATTTTTAATATGAACCCACGTGATCCCAATCGCCCATTCCGCTCAGTTGCGACATTTTCATCGATTTTTTAACGACTTTGTATTGACCGCTCGTACGTAGTATACCAATCAGGAGGCCTGATTCTTTAAAAACCAATCCAAGATTTTCGCGCCCTGGACCTGAGGAAGGAAAATGACGACGGAGGTCATTTTGATTTTGAAAATGGTCGTGTGGTTGGTGTCAGGTTTGTAGGTGTATTTGACCTTTTTGTCAACTGAAAGCTTTATATTTTTGTTAATATTTGTTTTCTCTTTGGTTTCACATGTTAAGATGAATAAATTGTTATGTTTTTTAGCCATGTACAGATCTTAAACGCACTATTTTTAGGAGCATTCTACAGCCAACTAGCTAGCTAGCCTTAGTTATTACTATTCAGTTTATTATCCTAGCCAATAATATTTATTTTTATGTTGAAGTTGTATCTATCTAGCTAGCTCCTTAGCTACCTCCTTAGCTACACAATTCTTATGCTAAGTGCAGTTGGACAGCTACCACTTTTATTACTGTTATAGTTTTTATAACAGTAATAAAAGTGGTAGCTGTAAAAGCTAAAGCTGTAAAATAAAATTGCTGAGTATTTTTTTTAACTGAACAGGATAACGACAGCCGGTTTCATGAATATTTTTTAACCAAAGTCGCGATGAGCTTTTTTGAAAATGGTGTTACGCCTATAATCATGTGTGACACGGTTTACCTGTACTAAGCGCTCAGTCCAGTGATAACAACAGGTTGTTTCCTGTGTTTCTGTTTAACCGAAGTTTGCGATAAAGTTTTTTTCGGAAAAGGGTATTACAGCTATATGGATGTGTCACGTTGTTTACGGTTAGCACAGTTGACGGGCATTCAACGCCGAGTAACACAGTTACTTGTGGCTTAACCCGGCATTTCAACAGAGTGTATCCAGTGTTTTGTAAACCAAAGCTGGTATGCAGTTTTTAAAAAAAGCGTATTAAGCCTAAACATGTGACATGTGTGGCACGGTTTACCTGTAATAAACGTTTAACCTGGTGTTAACAACGGGCTGTTTTTTTTGTTTTTTTTATTTAAATTAAAGTTGTGATCGGTTTTTTTTGGAAAAAGGCTATTACGCCTATACGCATCTGTGACACGGTTTACCTGTACTAAATGCTCAGTCCAGTGTCATGATTAATTTGTTAACGTTAAGTGAAACTTATTCCGCAAAATAAAATAATATTAACTATTACAAAGTGTGTTTTTGATATATTTTTTTCCTTTAACTGGCTTTCGGCTGTATACTACTGCCATGATCATGTTTAACAATTACAATTCTGTTCTCTATATATATATACAACTTCAAGGATCATTAAGAAAAAACAAAACCTATATAATGATCGTGATCGTGTGTAAAAGAAACTTAACTAAATAAATATAATGGAGAGCTCATTACGTTCTTGTTAAGAGGTGGCTTCTTCCTTTGAATCACAAGACTTTCCTTTATTTCGAGTATATAGTTGTGTGCCTCTTTGACAACAATAGAAAAGTCATTAAAATTAGCGAGGCGATCACACTCCATCATATGGTCTCCTACGGCAGTGTATTGTTGCTTGGCAACACGTTTTCCGGTCAGCGGTGAGATAACTATATGTTCGGACACCCTCACTTTAAGATGTCGTTTGGTTTTACCAACATAAGTAGCATTGCACTGAAAAATGTTCCTAACTTAAGAGAAGACTTAAAAACTACACGAAGATGACAGAAAGTTAGTTTTAGGATATCACATACGGAATAAGCTGCGCTGTTTTGAGCTATTCTGAAAATTCATCATCCAAAAGACATTGTCCGCGCAGAATGCACCTGTTTTCGAGTATATATTTAGCACGGATGATCGAACGAGGAAATTTCTCAATGCCTGTATGCCATGAAAACGCCAAAAAGTTTGGGACAAAATGGGTTTTTCAGGCTGCATGAGTTGCTTAAGAAATATACCATACTACTTGGTGGCCCATGGATAAGTCCACGGGTTTGCCCTTCCTTTATGTACCGCATTTCGTTTGCTTCGCTATTGTGGTACCATTTTGTGCAGAAACACACAGACGGCGGTTATTTTTATAGAGATAGCTGGGGGAACCGGCGTCGAAACGACGGGTTAAGCCATAAGTATCTGTGTGACCCGGTGGAGCGCCGTAAACTGTGCCAGACATTAAGGTGAAGCGCCTCGGTACAGGCATGTCGTAAGTCGATTAAAGCGCACACATCATTTTAGAATTTCGGGTGTAATGTATTTTTCGAATAATAACTTTCCTGCAACTTAATGTTGGCTAGGATAAAAAGCTCATTTATAAAACTGAAGAAAAACCTTAAAAGAATAGCAATAAATAAGGCTAGCTAGACATCTGACTTTAGGATGCTTTCTCAAAATCTTCGTTCGTAGCCAAAACCTTAAAATTGGTGTGTTTGAATTTTGTACGTGACTAAAAAACGTGACAATATATTTATGTCAACATGTGAAACATACAGAAAATAAACATTGCTATCGATATAAAGTATTTAGCCTGAAAACAGGTAATGGCGAAAACTTATAAAAAGTTTCTCCTAATTTGCAGTATTGCCGTATGCATCTTTGTAACATGATAAAAGAATGTTTCGATGAAACGACCATTTATAATATAGTGTTTACAGCGTACTTACTTAGGAAATAAAAAGAAGCAAAGTAAATGTTTTATTCAAATTTTTTATCTTACTAATTTTCATTTGATAAATTGTCAATAAATGAGTCATTATAATTTTTCTCCCAAACAGCGTTTTCATTTATTTAAAAATTATCAAAAGCCTTTTTTGTACATGTATGACAGAAATAATAAGAGAAAGTCTTTGGATTTGGAGAAAAGTTTCCGTAACTTACTTTGATAGGAACTGTGATAATAGTTTAATTTTGTAATAGTATATTTAAAGCAGCTTTTTCATGAATAAACTTACCCTGGCGCAAGTTGGTGCCGGTATTAAACTCGCACCTGTCTATTCTGAAGTTTTCTTTTGTGGTTGCACGGATTCAGGCGAAATAAAACCCATACGGTTACAAATCTCATACCCGTTTAAACGGGCATGAGTTTCCGTGCCGGTGTAAAATTTCCATGCAAACCCGATTCACCCGGAATGGCGCTATTGCGCATGCGTACAAAATTATTACGCGTATTTAAAGTGCTATTGTGAATTATAAGGAAATAAATATACATCAAAAGGGAAAAAATCATGATAAAAAAGGCAATTATTTATAAAAATACGCTTTATAAAAATATCAGGCTAGAAAAAAACAGACAATGTTTTGATAGCTTAGTATGTCCAGAACATTATATTTTTATTTTGCCTCCATATTAAAACATGTTTGTACCTTTCATCCCAAAACGTAGAGGTATATCATAGAGATATTATTAAAAGAGAAAGAGACACAACGCGATAATTCTCTATTCAAATTCCTATTGTTAAGACAAACAATGCGGAGAAAGCGCGTCCCTAGGTTCCAGCTCATTTTGTGCGTTTCTCGCAAAACGACTAATTACCGATTCTTTCAGTATAGAATCCCGACAATTTTACTTGTAAAAGATTAAGAAAATAATCAGGTTTTCCACTGAATTCCGCCAAAGTTAATTGGTTAAAAAGCTCTCAGGGGTTTACCCTCACCTTCGAAATAATTTACCTGCACAATTTTCAAGAGAATCAGTTGGAGAAGAAGCTCGAAGGTCAAGTAGCCATATTTGTTGTTGTCGTATGTATAGAAAAAACAAACGTGTTTTTTTCAAGAAATACTGAACGGAATATAAATCCTTCATAGATGTACGAAGGTAAGGGTTTATTCTTCACTTTAGTAATAACCTTTTAGTGAAGGACGATGGCTAGCCAAAGTTTAAGGCCAAAATTCAACTGTAAATTTTCGGTGTTGATAAAGTGTCCCTTTAAATATGCTCGGTGTATTATACCACGTTTTTTTAAGTAAAAATGGCGGTCTTGGAAAACTCGTGACTTTAAAAACAAAGTTTTTGTAAAAAAGCGAGTTGTGGCTAGTTATCGTATGTAAAAGTTATATCAAAACAGCTTTAGCAATCTACTATCTTATTTCTATTTAGGTTTCAGGAGCCGCTCTAAACATGTCATGGAGGGTATAGCTATAGCTAGCTATACCCTCAAAGAAGCTAACCACATAGAATTTAAATCACTATACTATTGCTAGCCAATGAAGGATTTCTCTGGGAACTATCAGTTTTTACTTGCTAGTATTTAGATCACATTCAAGTGATGTAAGCTAAACGCAACTGCTTTCATATCAGACAATGAAAATATGTACTGAGAATTAATTACCAAAAATTTCACACACTTTTCATTTCAAACACACGTTTTACGAACTCAGTATGGAAGTAGAAAACCTTGATCAGCAATACAGCATTAGTAAACCAGATCAGAATTACCTGTAACGTTGTATGGAAGTGTCGAATCACGATGTTTTTAACACAAACATTATGTGTATGCAATCCAAGCTACTGCTTTTTAAAAAAAATCCACAAGTCATACCAGATGAAAATATTGATTAACGGTGAAGTTACTTATTGATATACACTATACATATTGAATTTTATTATGTTTTGGACAAAAGTATTGTCTTAAAAGATCCATTTTTGATCAGTCTAGCTAAATCGAGCTATACAAACATTTTCAAGATAGCTATACACAAAATACCAACACATGAACAGTTTTAAATTGACATGGAATTGAATTGATAATATTTTATTGAAACAGGATGTGACACCTGGAAAGTTAGAAAGTTTAAAATTTGCTTTAGTCGTATATAAGTATATATATACCTTGAATATTTTGTTCTTATAAAAATGTTATTAGTATGTACTGTAGCAAAGCTTGATATACAATTTTTTGATCCTTCGCTTTACCTTGAGGTGTTTTTGACATGTTTAGCTTGAAATTGTTCTTATATTTCCATATTTTGAGCATTTTAAATTTTTGTTGTTGTACGTATATTGCAAGTATTTGCAATGTAACATCACGTTTATAAGTATATACACGTTTTGAATAATAGTAACAATTGATTCAGTGACAAGTTTTCCTTATAAAAAAGATCCCTATGTTTTGAGTGTGTGTGTGTGTTTTTTAGGAGTCTTATCAGTAAAACTTCAGCTCTCCCTATGTTCTTATTGTGTTCTTATTTTTCAGCCATTCTAAGCCTAATTGTTTTTAAGTTATAAGTTTATTTGGCATAGGAAAAACAGGGGATTTTAATGTCGGTCAGGGAAAATAAAAATTGACTGGACACTCTTTCTACAAAATCTATTTGTTTATATATATGTTTGTTATAGCTTAGTAAGATTTGTTGGTCAACAACAACAGGTCAATTAAAAGCTATCTAGCTCTGCTTGGCCAAGAGAGAGCTTAATGATACATTTGTCAAAATCTTTGAGCTTATTTAGTACTGCTAATAAATTTACATCATATGTGGTAAAAATCTTTTTCTACCTATGGCTCAAAATAAATTTTTTTTTCATTGACATTGTTTACATTTTTCTTCCAGGGCCTCGCTTAAATATTTGTTTCACGACGATTTTTTTTGGTGTAATTTTCCGAGCAAATTGCAAAATCGTTTTAACGAGCCTAAATTATGCTAACACGGGCAGTTAATTATTACAAAATATTAAGTTTGGCGAACATTTATCAACCCTGATTGGGCGAAATAACAATCGAAACATTTTCTTTGACATGATTGGATCAGAGGAAACAATCCAGCTTCGGGAACTTTAAACTTTCATGAATGCACCACCTGCTTCAGGGACGCGCCTACTACAATAGCTTGAATAGCCGTTGTGTCTCTTTCTCTTTTAATAATATCTCTATGGGTATATCAAGCAAACGTTATTTTTGTGATATCACGATTTAAACTTTGTAAAAAAATTAAATTTGATTAAAACATTTTTTTCAATTTTCTCTTGTTAAAAGTTTATCTGTTTGATTCGAAATAAATATTTTACACAGCATAACTTTCCGATAATATTAAAATAAAAAATGTGACAAAAATAACGATTTGGGTGTTTTATGTATCCTTAAGTAACACCTCCACGTCTTTACGGCTACTTCCTCCAAGGGCTACTGTATCATTTAGATCATTTGAACATACACATTCAATTAACATATTCCGATATGAAAATCTACAACTATGCCAAGCAGAAAGCAAGATAATCGTTTAAAATAATAAAAAAATAACATATCCGTCTGTCCGTCATTGATTTTATTTATTTACTTAATTTTTATTTTCATGTGACTGTTCCTTTATTGTACTTGTGTTTTGTTACATACATCCTACTCCGTTGTGCATACTCCGTAATTACACGACCAGTTTGGTAATCGAGTAAACCGATAGGAGTAAAAGTTACCACAATTTCGAATGAGGACTTCACCGTGATCGTCCGCACAGTAATGAGTAAAGAAACGCAACGGTCTCTTTACGACTCCTTCCTCTATTCTCGGGTGACTGCCATACACCCATCCAGGGCTTTGACTACCACAACGATAGCGGGACCCTGTGCAATAATCCAACAGACGTGTACCTGCTGCCCCACTAAACCTATGCCAACCATTATTCAACTCTCTTGGATCACAGTAGGTGTAGGTATTGTTAAATGGTGTAGTGGTCAATCCTCGAGTTGTAAAGGGAGGTAGAGTGGTATTACGTGTGTAAGTTGCGTTGAATCTGTAGCGCTTTCTCCATGCTTCTGTATGTGTGGTGTAATTTGAACATTCCGCCAAGGATGATACTGAAATTGTAAAATCAGTGATTTAAAGGCTTGCATATGTTCATGTACATCTTATATTTATTCTATTTACTATATAAAGATTGCACTTTTTACTTGTACCCTGGTAATACTCTTACGACGGGGTCTTTTGGCGTATTTTTACACATGTGAGGAATTTTGTTTTTTATTCCTACGGTCGACATTACATATGCTTTGGAATATGAAATTTACTCAAGTCTTAAAATTATACGCTTTACATGTTGTTTTTGTAATTTACAGACCAGAACCCCTGAACATACAGACCAGTTGAAATACTTAATGGATGTATGAAGTTGTAGTCCATGTCAGTTAAAGATAATAGAAATGCTTGATTAATTAACATAATAAGTTTATTTTGGAGTAACATTAAAATTAAAATACTGTCTAGATTATTAAAATAAGACTCTGTTTACCTAAACTCGAAATCCTTTCAATTTCACATTTTTCACTGACTAGCCCTACTTGAGTTAAAGGTATTTCGGACATTTGCCCCCTTGTCTAAACATGCCTATCATAATTTTAGAGTTGTGATAAAAATTTTAACTCTTTAAAAATAGTTTCTCAGAAAAGAAAAACTTACTGTCAATGTTACATCTCTTTCCAACAAATCCTTCCTGGCACTTGCATACAATCCGTGTAGTTGTTTGATTAGTTCCGTTTAATCTCTCGCAACTTCCTCCATTCAAACAGTAAAAATCACACGATCGCTTTAGAAGTTCAGCATCTACGACGTGAGTGTGATTCATTTATATTTTAAGTTGTCCTCTATTTTTAAGGGATGAGGGATTACAAAGGTAGTTCTAGAATATTTAGAGCTTTCCCCTTAATTAGAGAACGGCGTTATGTGATGATCGAAGCAACAACCTATTTGACGTGAGTCAAACGCTTTCCGACTAAGCTACCGATCTCCAATATGTAATATATGTATCATATAACCCGAGGGTACTGTTATAGTAATTCTCTGACTGTCACTGTAATATTAAAAACAAACTTTTAGAGAAACCCATAAAAATTTTGTACTGTTCTAAAAAGAATGTATAGAAAGTCGTATATAGCTTTGTATTCGTATTAGCAGCAAAAATAAATTTTGAAGTAAAACGATGCATTGTAAGAAGTAAAAAAAGATAACGTTTTATTTTTGTGGAATACTTTGCTTACCCTTTTGGCATGCTATTCCTGCACATGTTGAGGAGCAGGGCACATCATTTCATCCCGATACGTTATAGCTACCATCAACAACAGCACAATTTTCAGTGCGACCACCATCTGGTTTGTTCGGTAGCCATTTTCGGAAAGAAGATGTAGAACCACTTTCCCATACCCATTGTCCCACTGAAAATTGATTAGATAAGCCAATCCATATTTGACCAGGGCCTGCAGATTGCTCCAGGAAGTAAGATTCAGCTTGAGATGTAACGGTTGGTAACGTTCCATTCAAGTTGGAGCACTGATTCAACGCACCTCCGTATAGAGAGCAACCCTCCAAATGTTTATAGCAACTACCTTTGACGTACTCATACCCTGCTTCACATAATGCTAAAAGAAAAAGAGAATAAAAATAAGTATTCTAGTTAATGAATAAGTGAATGAACCAAAGACGGTCGAATGGTACAATGGAGTAAATGTATCCTTACCTGGGAGTAGGGCATATGAAATTTGTATCTGTGGTGTGTATGTTGAATAACGAAGTATCTTGTGACACATCTTCATATGCGACATTCCAGCATACTAAAAAATAATATAGTTAAACAGTGATTTGACACAACAACACAACACCAAAGTATGAAATAATAGTATCTCCAAATTTTATTCAATACGCAAAAATTGATTAGATGAATATAATGATACAAGTTGATATGTGCCTATTCTTAGTGACATTAAACAGACATGGTTCGACATAAGACCGATAACAGTCACATGTTAAACTTAACTTGCCTCTATCCATATAGCTATGTCATTGTTTGAAAAACCATTTCCTGATGACCCTACAGACAGAGCTCCTGACAACAAAACAGTCGGATTTGGTAACACTGGATACTGCAGATTATATTCTATTTCCTATAAAGTATATTAAAATAAGCCAGTTGTAGTTTGTGAGCTGCTAAAACATACCAGATATGTATTGTAAACAGGCGCGCTTCTTGCTTTACATTATAGACAAAAAACAAGTTTCGTGTGCATTGAATGTAACATTAATTTACAACTAACTAGCTCTAAAGTAACAGATATACCTTGCACACAGCAGGCATTGCCGCTCCAAGCGAATAGTATCGACCTGGAAAGAAAGTTCTTCTATTCTCTGTTAAGAACGGTAGGAAATTGCTGGAAACAGCTATCCAGTGCTGCAGAAGAATAAAATTAGGGAGTATAACTAATGAGTGAACCAAATTATTTTAAAAAGACTATAGGAACAAAAACTTCTTTGGAACACTTACAATTTTTATGCCCTCGTGTATACCATCAAAATTTTGTAATTCTCTTGCACAAACTCTAATACCGTAACGATATGAAACAGTCTCCACCCATGTAGTAATTGCATCTTCATATGTCCTCGTCCGGGTGTGTTCCACTGTCGCGAATATGGATTGTGTATTATCGTAGGAGTACTAAAATGACACGTAGGAACTGTCTCTTAATTACATAATAAATATTGGTAAAGTCCTTAAAGGAAACTGTTTAATTGGACGAAAAATAAGATTATACTTTCTCCTTTTCACAATATTACATAAATGTAATTGTTATTTTAACAACAAGTCTTATGAAATCTAAGAGTTATAAAACGTATTCATGGTGAAAAGAGAGTTAACTTCACTCTGTGTCCCTCCTTTGAATTAAACAAACAAATGAAGAAACAAGAAGAGATAATCTTACCCTGAGTGGTAAGGACACACATTGGCTTCCAGTATACCACGTAGTCAAATTAACAACACCAGATTCCATATTACGACTCGCTCTCAAAAAATCTTGATATGCAACCCAATGCACACTTGGATTTCTATCAATCGCACCAAAAAAATGTCTTCCAGCAACCATAACACAAGCTTTAAATCCTCGAACCGAAAGTGCCTCAATCCAGCTGGCAGTTGCATCGTGGGTTATATTATCTGTATCTGATGTTCCCCATGAAACGGTTAGCTGCACACTTATATTCGCTGCCTGATTAAAATTGATGGGATTTAAAATGATTTGTTTGCAGAAAACTGTTGGTATACCAGGTACATTATCCAGCTGCGTTACTCCAGCTTGATAAGGGAAACCTAGATAAGGAAATTTAAGCCGTTTTGTAGTAACATAATTCCGCTGTTACAAATAATAACTTTCTTAATTCTCAATATCTGGTGGAGCTTGTTTAAACATAACTAGCTTAAACATAAGAAAAATCTACTTACGTTCGCATTTTCCCATATGAGCTACCTTGACAGTGGTGGAAAAAGAAGTACCATATCTTTCACAACGATCTTTATACATATGACATATACTCGCGTAGGTCACAAAGTCAGTGCCACATATTGTGTCAGAAGGTGATACGTCAGTGCATCGTTCTATGCAACCGCAGTATGTTCCATTGCGATAATGAACTCGGCACTGTAAATGATCTGGACAAGTGACATAAGTGCAAGGGCTTATTTGGCCTTGTACAATGTAGTTAACTTTCACATCTCTTTCACGTATCCTAATACCGTCGTCAGGATGCATCGCACATATTTCAACATATGTAGAAAGAGTTGCTTTCACCCAAGATACTAACACACCCCTTGTTTCTTGGAGTGGAACTTCCTCTGGTGTGACAAAAACACGTGGATTACCCAGATACTTAAATTTATAGAAAAATTTCCTGCATGACCAACTTGAACCTCGTGAAAACATGATTGTCCCATGCTCTGTTACGTTGTGTTGTTCTTTAGCAATTGCGACGTAATGTACAGAAATATTTCTACTTCCACTGTACGCCATAGATTCCTTATAACAAACCATGAAACCTGAATTTGTCACGTTACGTAACCAGACATTAGCATGTTTCGCGAATGGATTGTTCCCAGTTCCTACGTCAGCTGTGAGCTTGATTGTTGGTTTTGCATTCATGCTGGTTGGAAACATAAAAGACTCGCAAAGAAGTTTGTGTGTAAAGCTTTGCAATTTGATGATCCCGTATTGAAATGTATCGTCTTGTTCTACCTCTCCAAACACTGCAATTGCATTTACCTGGATAGATAGATAATAAGGTGTACTTTGCCTTCCAAGAATATAAGAAAGTGTCGCGCTAATTCTTGGATTGAAAATATTCATGTATGAAAGACATATGGAATTGGGAAAGTTAAATGTTACCATTTCCATTAGAATTACATTGGGTTTTTCCACTATGTTTTTGCCTGGAAATTCAAAGTTTACACCCATTAACCCATAGTTACTGGATGTTGTAGCATAAGTAGATGCAAATAAAACATCTTTAGTTGGTTTGAAGCATTCCTTGTTAGTAAGTTCATAAACATGTCGACCTTTAATTCCAACGTTACTACCATGTACCAGATTTCTGCCATTGTTTCTGGATTCAAACACTCTATAGTTGCAAACACCCTCTGAGAAACCATTTGTCGCATATGGTCTATCTAAACGCTGATAATTCATTATGCCATAGGTTGAACTGCCATCTGTTGCTATTACAGCTTGAAACGTATGTCGTAATGTTGACGGGCTTCTATAAGCACTTACATGAATATAGCTGATTACCAATGCACGGTTAGACGTGAAATTAGAGTATGGATGTAGCCGTTGAACATCTGTGTTAGCTCGTGTGAGCACTCTATAATCTCTGGTATCTCGGTAGTATATTGTACCTCCTCCATTTTTGTATCTAAGTCTGTTGCATATAATGAAAGGAATGTTGCAGTGTTAGGTATGGATCCATAACCAGGTCTACCAACCGATATGGCTCCATTGATAGAAATATAGTGGAAAATACCATTTGATTTTATTTAATTTTAATTTTAATGCCACTTGATATCATTTTATTAAAAGAGAAAAGAGAGTGTCCAAAGAGTTTAGGCTTCGACGTCTTATATAAGTTAAATAAACGCGTGCAAAGATTTCGGGTATTCCTAAAAATCTTTATCATTGTCAATCTGATAAGTGACTTACATATATCACATTTTGCTTTTTCGAAAAAAGCAACATGGTAGGAATATAGTAAGAGTGGTAGGTATCGTCTCCAGATGGAAGTGTTCGATCGCAATATTCACGACCATATGGATAAAGCAATGTGCCTAAAACAAATCGTGAAGAATTAAAATTACGATTGTTGTTTTATTTTACCTTTTTCACTCGACTTTCAAAACAAATTTCAAAACAATTAATCAATACAACAAGATCATAGTAATTTCTTTTATTTCCACGACTTAAGATAGATTAATCGGTAAGTACTAAATTTTGGTGTACCGTTTACTGGGGGTGGTGTAGGTGATGTAATAGAACTTGGCGATATCATTACTGTTGACGCTCGTGTTGCTATGAGATAACAATACAATACTGTAACGAAACAATGCAAGGCAAGGCAACGCGAGGCAACGCAACGCAACGCAAGCCAAGGCAATGCGATCAACTATATGAACGCAACGCAACACAACGAAATACAATACAATTCAACACAATATGAACAATAAAGTACAATGTTACACGACATAGTGCAATACAATATAACATATACCTGTTATAGTGGTGGTGTGTGCTAAAGAAAGATAATATTAAATAAGATAACAAAAAGATATTATTTTAGAATGAAATTGAAGAACGATATCCAAAAGAAACAGTTGGGTGCTTGAAAGTTGCTTTCATACCAAATAAAAATTTATGTATTGTTACTCACGTGTTTGGCACTCATCCCCAAATGTTAAGCGGATATTGTCAATAACTATATCACCTTTGTCACCTCCACCAGGTAAAACGCCGAATAGTAGCTAAACAACACAACAAAATGACCAATATATTACTCGAACAGGTCATGTTATACTCCCTTTAAACAAATCCAAACATCTTTCTCAGTACTTAGGTACTAAATAACCTTAAATTAGAGTTAAATTGAATTTTGTTTAAAGATACAAACTGAAGCTAAAGGTCTTCGGATACTCCAACAATGTAACTTAAGTTTTGGGATTCTTATTTATTCAACCTTCTACAGTTGGATTGCAAAATCTTTTAAAAAGAGAATTAATAGAGTTGTCCTAATTTCTATATCAAAAGATGTAACTCTTCGTATCAAATGTACCTTAAGAAATATTTTGTCGTGGAGAAAATTAGCAAGACGAAACAAACACACATAATTATCACGACAGTTTAGTTATAAGTACGACAACTAGGATTTGAATAAAATTATTTTCAACAATGTCTTAACAATTCTGCAATGAAATAATTTCGTGGAACCAAAAGATTAAAAAAGTGGTACAATATTTTATACAACATTATTATTCACGACTTGCTAAGCGCAATGGTGCATTGTACAGAGTAGTATGGTATACAACGTGAAATTGTTTTGCGGCTAAATTCACAAAACTCTCACTGAATGAACTATAATCCGTTTTATATGCTTTAATGACTTAAGCTTTTATAGCCGTCCATACAATTTGTGACACCAGAAAGAAGAAATTTACCTCTGCAATTTCAAAGTATATGTTGTTAAAAGACACTTGTTGGGTGAACCAACGATTTCCTCGATTACCCATAATAAGTAAAGTGTGGCGAGCGGATGAATTTCCAGAGATTGCGACATATAAATAATTGATATCAGTACCGTACATATGACAGGAAAAACGTAAGCATCCCGCATGATTTCCATTGCTCACCACTTGTCTTTTTAATGGGAAATGAAAATGCGATCGGTTTCGACCAGTAGCTTCGAAATGTACATAATATCCATAATAGTTTCCTAAGCAGATATAAATTGAGATTGCCATATCATAGTTTACCTTGTAGATATTTCTACATGATAAACTCTAACAATTTCCACTCCAACAAAATTTCCTTGGAACTGTACCGCTACAATGATTTTTTTTCCACAGAGAACTCTTTGAACTCAACTCGTTTCTAGGAGAATCTTTTAAAGTGGATAATTACCGTTCGTGTTTTTGCTGAACAATAATACAAGTGATAAAAAATTCCATTTACATGAATTACTTTAAGTCAGCTTATTATGTAAACTAATAATAGTAACAAATAATTCCTGATTTTTTTGCCCAAAAACAAGACCGGAATTTTTACCATGTATTCTTAAATATATATCTAACATTCATATTTAACAAGAAACACAGAAACACCAGCCACAAGGTATTCCCTCTTGTCAAGGCAAAACGTTTGAACTTATATAAACCTGAATAACAAATGTACATCACAAAATGTAATAAACGTCCTACCGCTTCCATCTACATCCGGTCCAGTCCCATTTGTTGGTGTACTTCCTCTACGTCTTATCCAAGGTCCGGATGGTCCGGTTCCTTCAAACCCACACGCATCTCTCTCAAAGTCACAGGAAAATGAATCTTAAGTAATAAAAGAAAGACATTTTCTTAAATTTAAGATCTGATTAGGTGTCGTTCTGTTTTTACTATTTTAGTTTTGCTCAGTGTTGTGTTTTCTATGATAACCACTTTATTGCTGCATAATTTTTATTAAAAGTTAAGATGCTACTAAAAATAATAACTAGGCATTACCTGGTACTGGTGGCCTAATAGATGTTCGCGGGTAGACTGTAGATGATAGAGTTGCTAAAAGTCACAATTAAAACTGTATGCAATAAGAGAACAAGCCAGATATAAAATGAAGATGTTGGTCAGACCATTTGTTTTTTAATCTGAGCAAGGTTTATTACTGGTTGTTCACGGTTGAACTCTTATTAATAACTGCAAAAACGTTGAATTTTATACAGATTACAGTATCAACTTTTTTTTCTTTATTATTTAGCTTTATTATTATAGAATAATTTAATTTTTCTCAAATGTTTTTCTATAAAAAGTAGTTCAAGTCTCAAACATTTTAATAAGAATGAAAGATTCAGTGTATGTATATATGTCTAATATGCATTTTGAAATCAATTTTCATCATTTTGAGCCAGCTTAATCTTCAGTTTAAAAAAGCTAATTGTTGGGCTGTTTGTAGGAGCACTTTCATTCACACTATTATATCTCACCTTGGAGAGACGGTTTCACTGACATTTTGATAGAAGAAGATCGCATGGAAGGTACAGCTGAAATAAAAAGAAAAATAGATGAAATTATAACAAACTTGAAAGCCAGAAGGACTAAACATTTTCCACCAGAGCTCATTGCATTTGTAGGTAGTAACAAAAGTTCTTAAGTCGTGGCTTAGTCACACATCTATAAATAAATAAATATTTTTTGAAGAAAAGCAATTACTTTGTAACATTTCTTAAATGTATTTTAAATGATATAAGCATAGAGAAGCGTATTGCAAATAGTCCTGGAATGGTCACCTAAAAATGACTGTCACCTCAGTTAATATATAAATTCTTATCTATAAACATTGTCAAAGGCAGACTTAAGGATACTGTAAGGGTATAGACACATATTCAGTATATTCATTATTTCTCAAAAATTATGTTTTTTTCTTCAAAATTATTTATTGAATATAAAAGCAAATTAAATTGTCTATAGGATAATATAAATATGAAATTTAAATTTTTTTCCAGGTAGCCATAAATCCACATCCTTCTGCACAACTTTGAATAGGCTATTGTTGTAAAGGTCAGGTTGCAAAAAACTCTTTTACGAGGAATTTTAGATGTTTGTTTTTCACGATATATACATGACTCAAAACGTCCGAAACTCCCCTCCGTTTTATTTTTTTTCTGCGTCATATTTATCAATCACTTTAGCATTACCATAGCAACAATGCTTTGTCACATTTTTTCGAAAAAGCGCGTCGTTAGTTTTTTATTTAAAAATTTGTGAAAAAATGAATTTTCGCTCGCTCTTTTGTGTTTTAACCTGTCTTTTTCTTTAAATAATCAAAATATACATAAAACGTGACAAAGTCATTTGCAACAAGTATCGATGAGCACGTGTGCAAAGTTTTGTTGAGTTTCTCCATCGTGGAGGGGAGTTTCGGACATTTTGAGTCATGTATATATCGTGAAAAACGAACATCTAAAATTCCTCGTAAAAGAGTTTTTCGCAACCTGACCTTTACAACAATAGCCTATTCAAAGTTGTGCAGAAGGTGTTAGCGAACTACCAACAACTCATTAAATATTTATATTATGGTAGAGAATATCAAACTCCACATAATTTTGAAAAAAAAAATTTTTTGTAAAAAAATTATATTTATACAATTACAGTATCCTTAAAGTTTATAGATGCTAGAAATGCCTCTATTGCAAGTCACAAAATTATTTCTAAAATATCTACAAGTAGAACAAATTGACATATTTTTTGGTATACTAACATGTTAATGGAGGGGAAGGGCTAACTTCGACAGAAGGACTGACTCTCATGCTCATGGTGGGATGAACATTCATAGATGAAGATGTTCCTAAAAGAGTATTTAGAATAACATATTAAAAAAATTGTAAAATACAAAAAAAGACTAAAAACTTTTTCGCTGTCTTACAAGCCTTCCTAACTCTATTAATACTGCTTGTTTTTTTTAAACGGAATCCAAATTGAATCAAACTTAGCACACTTATGGCAGCAATAAATTTTCGCTTGCGTCAGCACATTTTCTGTGACGTCATCAAAAGCTTGAAATTTGTTTAAAATGCCACTATCTGCTTAAAATTCAATTACTTTAGTTCTAGAGCGAATTTTTACATTCTGTTTGATGTTTCTGAAAGCTATATAAATGTTATTTAACATATTTTCCGGTTTTTACATAGATCGCATGAAAAATTGCCCGAAAATCCTTTTCGATTTTCGGGTAAAATCCGAAAAAATCGGGAAATTGGATTAATCACATGTCCAAAATATACAGAATGATTCTTCTTGATGAAACAAAGTTGTGTTGCAAGTTTCAAGTTCTAAGGATAATCCTAACAAGAGTTATTATATTTCCCCTTTATAAGGGTTTCATAGAGATTTTTAGGGGTAGTTTCGAGTAATAGCCAATATCAAAGCCTCTGAAAGGTATGGGACCTAAATATTTGGCATGCAGGTGTCAAATAGATAAATATTGAAACTCAGTAAGTATCATAGCCATACAAGATAGCAATAAGGAGTTATTAAAAAAAAACCGACAGGGTTAAGCTGTTTAAAGTCATCTGAGATAGTTTAATCCCCCCCATCGGATATTTATATATATATATATTTTAAACTAGTAATTTGAAGTCAAGTGACGTCGTTTCTTTAGTACGATTATATTTTAGGTAGACATTAGGAAAAAGTTATATACTCCGACTAAATTGATGAAATACGCCTCACAATTCTGTTAGTTATGGTGCAGTTTTTCATTCAATTAGGTAAAACTTTCTCATATAAACCTAGAACATACCCGTCGTAGCCGATGGTTGAACTGCTTGATTTACTAAATGCAAAACAAAGTGCTTTAAAATAAAATAGATTTTAGATGCAAATGTTTTGCCTTGCCTTCATATATTTTTAGCTTCTTTTAAAACTTTTTTCGCTTTTCAAAAGGTAACAATGTCTAGGATTTGACTGTTTTAGGCATTAAGTGTAAAGAAGGAAAGTTCAAGTTCAAGAAACTGCTGTATATTTTTTTTAAAACTGACCAGAGAATAAAACAGCAATATTATTTAAACAATTTAGCATTAAGAGTTAAGTTTTACCTGACGTGGATTCAACAGCCATTGATGTTGGTGGAAGGGTCGCTAAAATTAGATAACATTTTCTCAATTAAAATAAAACAAAAATTATATGCGCGTAATTCTTTGAAAAGAAAATTAAATTTGAAGAAATAAAGCTTCTTTGTTGAGTAAGAACAGGAGCTATCATTTGTAGTCAGAAAATGTAAAGAGAATGTTTGTTGCGGAACAAGATTGCTTCATTTAGTTCTTATCTTCCACAATGTTTGAGTAATCAGCCATTAAATGTTCCTGTCTAGTTTCAATACATCAATTATTTAAATGACCAGAATCTCTTACTTGAACATTCCCCCATATAAGCTAGGGTTATATTGTCTCCCATTCGACATCTTTCTCTATCATGCATGCATTGGTTAGTATAGGTTACTCCATTACTGCCACAAGCAGGTGAATAGCCAGTAGGACAAGCGGTGGTGACCCAGGTCTGTTCTCCAGTGCAGTGTGAGCAGTCGAAGGGTAGTATATCAGCTAAAGGAATATTAAAAGTTGTAATGTAGCTAGCGTTAAAGTTTTTTCTACATTGTAGGTAACAATTTTTTTAAATATTCTTACATTAAAAATTTCTACTCGAGGAAAATTGACATTTATACCAAGGATAAATATAACCTTTCGTCACTTATGTACGTTAAAAAAATAGTACCCATTAAAGACGATAGTCCTTGCAAGACTAAAAGAAATCTGCTTTGTGAGCAAAATATAAATCTGCTTTCTTAAAGTGAAACCTACTAGCATATTGTAATATAGTAATGAGGTCTAATAACTTTAACACCTGACTTAGTTACCTGCATTGCATTGAAAATCAGCATCTGGTGTCAAACCAATGACGAATAAACCAGGAACATAAGCATTAGACCGACATTTTAAATTCATCAGATCGTTTGTTCTTGATCCAGGAAATGAACACACCTTGTTGTTGTTTACTTTGAAACCGACCTAAAACATCGAAATAGATCTTAAAGTTCGTTTGACCAACTATCTGCTGATATTTAATCAAAATGCCTAAATGGGATATGTATATATTATGTATTTCGACAACTAAAAAAAAATTACTTATCTTCCTGCTCATACAATCAAATAATAATTAAAGCGAGTAAAAGACGTGTTGGGTCTTGTCATCAATCCTCGCAGTAAAATTGAATTGAAGTAAGCAGGCAACCATTAATATAAAGAAAAAGTTATGTCCTAATTGTCCTAACTAATATGTTCTAATGCTGTATCTGTTCACGTCGAAAAGCATGCTTCCTTTTTCAGACTGTTACCTCACTTAACTCGATTGTGTTTGAAATATACTACAGTGGAATCTCTCTATTTCGAACTTGCAAGGGACTAAAAAATTTGTTCGAGATAGAGAAAGTTCGAGATAAAGAAAGGAAAATACCTTAGGCGGATCACAAAGGGACCGAGACTTTAGTTCGAGATAGAGAGAAGTTCGAGATAGAGAGTAGTCGAGATAGAGAGATTCCACTGTATATACACAATATGGAATCCGTTTGGGAGAGTTACATGATTGGGGCCTTTACATAAAAAATACCTATCGTGGCGTATTTACCTCCTTTAATAACCAACTTACCCTTGCTAACCGAACTGCTGGTGTGGTAGGACTAGTGTAAAAGGTCATATAGTGGTAACTAATTATAGTATACGTCTTTGAACCATCAGATGCTATTATGGCTTGATATGTATTTACCTGTATGTGTAAATAAAGTGTAGATAGAGAAATCCTGGTTAGCACAGCTTTAGTCATGTAAAAAGATGCTCCTATAAAGGGTAGGTACGGTCGCAAATGTTTAAAAGAAGTTGGTGAGGATAAAAAATTTTAACTAATAAAAGTAGAAAAAGATAAATAATTTACAACTAACGCGTGTAAAAGAAACTGTTCAAAAAAAAAACTCCAAATTTTTACGGAAACGTAAAATAAGAAAATCCATTGATCAGGTCACTTACGTCATTGACATAGAATGCTTTTGTTCGATACCACGTGACGACTAATACTCGACCATTAACAGCATTGAATAGTGGATCCTTTTTCTGTATTTTTGTGTTGATTTTAATCAAATCTGATCCTGATATGTTAGTTCGGTAATACAGATTGCAATCTCCACATGCTGCTGAAAACATTGAGTCAGCATAGTATACATAAAGTGAGTAATTGGGTAAGGCTTGAAAAGGCAGAGACGGGTTAATTGTTGTGTAATCTTCTGAAAATATCGCTCCATTAGGACTGATCTAAAAACAAACAAAATGGGTTGTTGTTTTGTTTAATTACTGTTTTAGTTGTCCGAATCAACGACAGAAGTCAGATTGTTTGATCTTTCCCATAAAATTATTTGGATTGAATGCCTACCTTGCTGATTTTGTAAGAAAATGAGAACAAAAATGAAAATGAAAAACTATCTACTTAATCCGCCATTTTTTGAGATCATAATGTTGTAAATATTTCATCCAAAGAGACAATCGAATATTTTCAAAAAAAATATTCGTCATGTCAAAGCCCAATGCAGAATAACAGATTATTTATGTTATAGCGATAAGCTGGCTAATTCAATTACCTTAATTTGATAAAGGAAATCTGATAAAATTTTTGTCTTTAAAACATGTTAGCAATCATTAAAAATAAAGATAAACTGGCATGTACCAGTTGTTATTGCTGATACTTTTCCCTTTAAATAAACTACATGCATTGCATAGAATCTCCGTAATGACGGAAAAGCATGATTAAAAACGCCCCGTGAATATTTTTTGGTTGGTAGTTAAAAGAAATTGTTAGACTTTGCGCCAAAAACTGTTTTCTGGCAAGTGATACAAAACGTGGTTTGGCAAAAAGGTACCATAGGCTTGATAGAAAATTTGTTTAACCATTTCAGAGAAATTTTAAAGATTATTAAAAGCCTGCCAAAGATTAACGTTTTTCGCCCGAAATTGTTTGACTTAATTTCAAATTTTTACCTAATACACAGAACAACTAATTACTAAACATGGTTTAAACTTAGGAAATAAGGAGCTTTACTATAAACAAATAAAAACTATTATATCAGGGAACACGAAAAGAAATCACACAATCTTATCTTCGATATCCTGGTAGTGTATTTTCAAAGGCACAGCTAAAATTTGGCGACTTTAAAAATACGTGTAAATTTTTCGGAAACCAGTATAAAATATAATTTCGTGAAAATTTTTCCAAACACTTCTTATTTTCTTATCATGCAACATTAAAAAATATTTCACATACTAGTTGGTGGAAAAATCCACGTGTTCCCTGTCCATTTTATACCGCATTGCGTGTGTCTCGCTACTTGCGGTACCATTTTGCGTGTCAGACAGAAATCGTGCAACAAGTATACGATGCTTAACGTGTTACCGCAAAACTATAAAAAACCTTATGTTTTTTTTCTTAGTGCAAGGACCGTCAAAAAATAAAGCACGAACATTTGAAATCTGCCAATTGTAATTGTATTGCTGTAAAGAAAAAAAAGCTTTGGTAATTTATAACTAGTTATTCCGTAGGCATAAATGATCACGAATCAAGCATCTTTATCTAAACAAATGACGCATTCCCTTCCTAGTTCAGTGCCGTAACCACCGGGGGGGAGGCAGGGGGCACAGGCCCCCCCAATAATTTTCCTACTAAAAAAAGAAAGAAAAAAGAAAGAGAGAAAGAGAGAAAGAGAGAGAAAGAAAGAAAGAAAGGAAGAGAGACAGAGACGAATAAATAATCTGATGGTATTACATATTCACCCCCCCCCCCCCCCCCCCCCCAATATTAAATTTGTGGTTACGGCACTGTAGTTAGACTTGCTTTTCGGTAATAAAAAGTTTTTTATAAACAACGGTTTGATGTAAATAAAACAGAAATGTAATTTTACACATGTCATAAGTTGTTCTGAACCATATCAAAACAGCCTTACCGAGTAATGACATTCTTGAGGAACATATAACACCTTTTTTTATTTAGCCATTGAGAGGTTAGGCTTAAAAGTCAAGTCAATACCTTCCTGTAAGCTAAATCCCAAAATGCTAACTCAACCAACACAGCAACTAAACAGACTATTGTCAATCAAAGAAAAATTAAATAATGTTTATACTTACGAAAAATGTATTCCTATCATCGTCCCAGAATTTGATGGTCAATGGTGTTTCCACTCTAAATGAAATATCGTCTTCATGTCTTAAAGCGATATCTCCATTTGATGTTCCGAACTGCAGAAATGTCGCATGGCATAAGCAACAAATTTCAGTTACTAGAATTATCGCAGTCAAAATTTTCATGACTTCTTTACTGCTTCGTTTTTAAAAGTGATTTGATCAAAAATGATGATTTTTTCTTACTTTATAAGAACGTCTTATCATTCATGACGTTTTTCAACTATAATGCAGAGTTAGCAAAGTCTCTAATTTGGCATTTTTACTTATTTTAATTGGATTACAGTTGAACTCATGTAATTCGAACTCCTATAATTCGAATAATCATATAAATCAAACGAATTCTCCGGTCCCGTCCGAGTTTACTCTAAAATCCTTATAAGAAAACTCCTATAATTCGAACTCATGTAATTCGAAAAATCATGTAAATCGAACAGTTTTCTTGGTCCCGTGACAAATTTTGATCATGTAATTCGAATTTTGAAAATTTTCGTCCGTTCAAAGTTCTAAAACTCAAATACTACGCGTCGTTTTACTCCATAGGATGTTACAACATTGATAATTAATAGCGCTAAAATTCGACCGAAAAAAGTCAAACTCCTATAATTCGAAACTCATGTAATTCGAACAAATTTTGAATCCCCTTGGAGATTCGAATTACATGAGTTCAACTGTATATTTGTTTTGTTCGCTATTCTGAAATCTCCATCCCGGACATGTAAGTTTTCTGCTTTGAAAACTCAAATTCTCAAAAAGCATGCCCTTTCAAATACATTGATCAAAGTGAATCTGCTTACTGCATCTGATCAAGAAATTGTTATAAGTCAGATGTGGTGCGAATTGTACACGACACCAGAAGCTCACTGTAAGGCACGTACGCATTTCGGAAAGTTGGAGAGTTGGACGTTGTTGTGATTCTTCCACACAAAAAAAGCATATAAAAATATATCAACTAGTTATATTTCCTTGTTTCATCAGGAGAAAAAATTTAGTTTCTAAATAGGTAGAAAAGAAATGACAAAAAAAAATTGACATAACCGGACCTAAAGTGTCCCTTAGTACCTTTCACATTTATGGATGATACACACCTTAGCTCTATCAAAGTTGCAATATGCACTAAAAGTAAAAATATTATATAATCACCCCTCTCTTTTAAACGCCCCTCTCTATTAAACACTAGTGGGTGTTTAATAGAGAGGGATGAAGGGTGGGAGGGGGCGTTTTAAAAAAAAAAAAAAATTATTAAATAAAAAGCTTTTCTTGATGCATGAAATCCAAACACGATTTAATTGACTTTGATGAAGAAGATGACCTTTTAATATTTTTTCATAAACGCCTCCCGGAAGATCTTAACATTTTTAGAAAAGCCCAGGGCGTTTATTGGAAATATTTTCTAGATTTAAGCTTTATTTATTTTTAAGTTTATTGATTTCTTTGTTAAATTATAAATGTTTGTCATGAAAATAAAGAAGAACTTACGTCAAAGTCCTAATCGGTTGCCACAGAAAATATTTAAACCCCCTTCGCTAAATTCTGTCCATTTGTCATTAGTAAACATTGTGTTTTTGTCCTGTTTTACTTCTAAACGTCCAGAAATGTACATGACCTTAAAAAAGCAGATAAAATTAAAGTAAAAAATCATTGCATTAATAAAGTACAGTCTATATGTAATTTGTACTATTCGATCTGCTCAATCGTCTGCTTAGCATCAAACGTTTTTTCGTCATACAGTTATGAAGATACCTTTTCATGAACTTGGAAAGTAATTTGGTGGCGCTGTAGCTTTGTGGTAATAATCCTCGCACTTTTTGCGGGAGAACGGGTTTTGTTCCCCTTGGCGGCGATTCAGTATGGGCGAGTGAATGTTACTATAGCCCCGGGTTGACCCAGGCTATGTGAGGGAAATTGGCGAGATAGCACATGTGTGAGGCATTGGATGTTGCAGGGAGTTGTCTGATAGAGCACGGACCTTATTTAGGTCTGTGTAGCTCAAAATGAACATTAAATACTATAGGGCTCCCCATCTAAGCCATGGTCCCTCCTGGAGATAACAGACAGGAGATATCTCTCGGTATTTGTGAGGCTAGCCATGGGAAATATGCACATCTATCTATCTTTATCTAAACAAATAACATTGTTAATTTTTTTTATGTTAGGATTTAAAGTATCGCATAAAAAGAAGAACGTTATATTCCCTTCTATATTAATTTAAGAAAAGCTACTTATTGATACCGACAAATAATTAAATGCTATTATACTATAATTAAATCAAGTCTGAAACGAATAAAAAAGATGAGCCTTTGTTATCAACACTTCACAAATTCATGGTTTAAACTCATGTTTGTTTGTTTGTTTGTTTGTTTCTTTATTTGTAGATACTTTTACATTTAAGCAAGTGTCTAGCACTAGAATTAATGTCAATATTGCTTGAACGTAAACAACAATTGTCAATTTTCTTTTATTAGCACCTGAATGGTCGGTTCTTGTAACACAAAATCTATAGCTTTCAATACATGAGAAACTGACATATTATATAATTTTCGCTTATTATTATTATTATTGAAATTATTTACCCAGGATAGCCTCTTCAGTTCCTTTTTGGTACTGCTATCAACGAGGGTCCTGCGAAGGGGGTCCTAGTGCATTTGAAGCTCCCATTTGAGCTACGAAAGTCGTGCAACACAGCAATCGCTCAACTAGACAACCGCCTAAGATATCAATCCTATTCTCATGCGGAGCGCTAAGCAGAAAGGATAGATTCACACTTTCATAGTCTCTGGCATGGCTCGGCCAGGGTTTAGAACCCAAGACCTCCCGCACTAGAAGCGAACGCTCAACCAAAAGGCTACCTTCCACGTTGTTGTTATTGTTTGAACAAAGTTTGGATAAAAGAATAACCTTTTGATAATTATTCCCCGATCACAATGTGGACGAATTCTTAATCAGATCCATAATCTATGTAATGCTGTTATCTTAGCTATATATATTCAAAGAAGTAATTGCAGTGTAGCTAGAAAACGTGGAATGTCGGATGTTAAAACATACCTTTCTGCACGTTATAAAACGAGAACATCTTTGTTATATTATAGAATTAGTCATTTAAATTTGAAAGCATTTTAAATACGAATCGTGTCATTTAACGTTTAAGGGGAAATATTTTTTTTAAGCTTCCTCAGAAAGAAGCTAGTGAAATCAATAAAAAGCGTTGGATAAGATTAGCTAATTATAGCTACAAGGAAATATTTGTTGATAGTGTCAGCATCTATGCGTGATAAAATTCACGACATGTGCAATACCTAACAAAAAAAGCAAAAATTCTACTTTTGATTGTTAGTTTCTGAGCAAATACATGTAGAGTACCAACTATCTTTTTTAGTTTCTGTTGGTTGTGATGAATTGATGGATTATTGATATATTAAACAATGAAAGTTCAATATTCTTTATTACATTTGATTATTAGCCTATCCTTGTGTTTTCTCAGAGAACTCCCTAAAAATTAGCAGATTTGAGGATTGGTTTTAACGATGAAAGTTAAAAATGTCCGTTTTTCCAAAATTATCATCAAACTTGAAAAAACAACAATTAAGAAGAAAAAATACAATGACGTCATTGGAATCATACATGACGTCATTTTGCTCCAATACTATTTTCTTTAAATCTGGTCTGTATTTTTGCCTGTAAATTAATTTAAAACACAGCAATTAAACTCCCTGTGGTTTTAAAACCCGTCACGGTAAATTTGAATTAGAATATTTTTCCTAGCCAATTAAAAATGGATAATTAATATATTTTTGAATACAAAATATAGTTTATATGGGATATTTTGTGGGCACTTTTCTAAAAAAAATGTGGAAGATAAAATCGACTTTGTCTGCTACTGCCACACACAAACACACACAGACTGTAGATACTCTTGTTCAGCTAACAGCCAACTCCATTGTTCGATCTCATGGTCATTCTTATAACTACTTTAAAGTGCCAATACTTTCTTTCAAAAGCTTATTTGGCTAAATTTTTTTCAAGAACATTTATCAGCGAAAAAAAATTGTTTTTAAACTCGCTGAATTTTTTTATTCCAAATGACAAAGGTGATCCTTATTTTTTGAGAATATGAGGATCAACTTCAAATATAATCGAAGCAATTTTATGCTTCGACGATAAAAGAATAAGTTTTGAAGTTCAATCCTCGAAATTTAAAGTTAAATTTTTAAAGTTGTAAAGTCCCAAAGATTTTTGGTATGAGTGAAGACGGCGGAAAACTTCTATCTAACCCGATATCGTTGACTGGCTTTCACATTTTTGCAAAGTTTTCGCAATTTATTCTTAGTCAGCCACTTTCCTAATATTATGATTGAGCCGTTTTCGATTTTGTAATCAAAAGCTAGCTAGGCAATTTTATAAAAATCATTTCGGTGTTATGTTTTACTACCGTATTCAACGTAAATTTTTGGCACTCACTTCAAAATAACAGCAAAATAAAAACTAAAACTTCATCTCTTTGTTCCTCGAGGAAATCTGTCCCAAAATCCTCTTATTTGAAAAAAAAATATGCAATCACAAAATGTTTGTATGAATTCGCAAGAATAAATCCCATGTGTAAAGCATGTGGCCCACGTCCAAAAGGTCGCGAGTTTGAGCCCCTCATAAGGAATTTTTCCAGTTGGGCAGAAATTCCATAGATTTCTGTAGCTCAAATAAAAGCTCTAAAGGGATTGATTGCTGTATTGAAAATGATATATCTGTATGTTATATCTAAAAATCTTTTTTCGTTTCAAGATATTAAACTTAAAAGATTTTAAGCTGAGCTTATGCCATCATCATTGATGATATAATAAGGTAGTAAGCATAAATTAATACTTGAATTATCTTGCAAACATACATAATATCAAAACTATTAAGCATTGTGGACTTATGCTCTTGATGATATATTGGCATGTGTAAAGTTTGTAGTTTAAGAGTGTCTCCATCTTTAATTACAGGTAGAAATGTAATGTCAGCATTTTTCAAAACCTTGTTATGACATCATATCTTCTCCGATTTTAAATATTTAAAATCTTGAATAACTTTAGAACGTAAAAAGATAAAGAGATAAACGCCTTAAAGACTGTCCTGGAAGTGATTAATAAGGTATATCCCTTGAAATTAGTGAGGCAAGATATAAATCACTGCAAATATGTACATTTTCTATTTCCTATTTGAAAAAATTGATCCTGTAAAATGCAAAATATTTTGCAATTGAATTGTAAGAAAAAATCCAGCATTAATTAATCCTCTTAAAGTACTGGGAACATATTTTGTTAAATAAGAGAAATTTAGAACTTGCAGTAAACACAATTCTATTTATTTTTTTTTTAAATTTTGTCAGTCAGATAAGCGCTCCTAAAATCTAAAATAGGTTTTTATTAAAATAGACTAGTTATTTTAACCGGTGGAAACATCCACATAAAAAAGTTATTGTGCTTATCACAAAACGGTTTGTTGTCCATTCCATTAAATAAAATGCAAATAAAACGTTTTTAACGAAATCGACAACAACAATGACAATGTTCAATTGCCCGTGAGTTTGTCCGTACATTAATTTATAACAAGGCAATTTGTTACATTCCCTGCGGTTAAAACTCGTCAAGGTAAATTTAAATTAGCATATAACAATTCCAAACTAATCAATTATTTTATCAAATGACTTGTCCTAGCCAATTAAAAATGTGAATAAAAGTTTTATAAAATGCAGAATACAATTCTTAGGTGGTGTTGTATGAAGCTTTTAGAGAAAATTGTAAAAAATATAATCGACTTTGCTTGTTACCATAGTTTTTGTCCGCGGACGTTTCTGCACTTAAAGTTACCTTTCATATATATTTTTCAATTTAAATTGTTTAATGCAGGAACAAAACTATTTCTGCTATCAAATTTTACTAAAGTTACATCTAGGTTAACAGGCTGTCTATATATTCGTTTGAGGACAGTGCTAAAGTTAGCGCTTAGTTGAACAATATATTATGAAAATCATGAGCTGTACGAAAACTTTAAAGATAAATACATAAAAGATATAGTTAAACAAAGGTTGGTTATAAATTTTTGTTCAGTTTTATGCTTTGAAGATATTCAATGAGAATAGAGTATGGTTTACAATAGTAAAATTAAAATCTCGATAAAGATGTTTTATAACTCTACTTGCTTCCTTTTGAAAGAAATAACGCATTACTAAAATTAATGAAATCGTGCCTCTATCACATGAAAAGTTTAGTTTGATGTGTAGTACGGATAGTTTCATTCATGGTATCAACATTGTTAAACGTACTAAATATTCAAACTCTTGGAATTTTCTGCACCACGATGATATATCTATATAGCTCTATTCATGTATTTTCAATCGTGGTAAAAATGACAAAAAGGTAGTTTTAGTCATTTTTTAAATATGCACAAAATTCACTATGGTTTTTTATGATGAGATTGAGACTGAACGAATTTGTCTAACCATACCGAGAACTCTATCTAGGCGAATATTCCAAAGGAATACTTTAAAAAACCTGTGAAAACCATTCTTATCATTTTACAGAAATGTTAACACGAGTGAAGTGATATAATACTTTATAAGGTTTAGCTATGCACCTACTAAAACAACATCTGCTTTTCCCATTTTTCAAATGTAATATCGAATAAAGAGATCTTTAAAAATACATGTTTATCAAAAATAAAGTATCCCGCCACACTCATCCGTTGTGCTTCAAAGTTTTACACATTTGTTTTACAATATAGTTTATTAAAGCTCCCACGAGGAAGTGCTTTTAATAAACCGCCTACAATAAGATAAAAATTATTATCAAGAATAGCTTGTCAAAATAAAATTGCATTGAGAACAATGGGAATAGAAGATTTATAAAAGATTTGGGGGTTGTGGATATTTCTTAAGTCTTTGAATAATTGTTATAATTCAATTATAACCTAAAGCAAATTGAACAAGAGATATAATTTAACGGTTGAACGTTACTAAAGAGTAAGTGTTTAGTCGTAGCTGTTTGAATAGTATTGTACAAATTTTTGTAGGTGTCTGGTAAGAGTAAATTTGTTTGTTTGGATTTACTTTTCCTTTACTTTTTAATATTTAGGTTGAATTCTATTCTTTTCTTTACACAAACGTTTACAGAGGAGTGTGTTCATGGCCGTATTTTGTGTTCTTCTTGAAGCATACGGGAATGGACCCGGGTTCCAGGGACCCTACAGAATTGGAACCAAAATCCAGGAAGCTGATTTTTTTTTAATGTACATATTACTAAGCCTTAAATAATATCTCCCATATCGGAAAAGTAAGACCAGCTTTTCCATTCGGATTAGGCGACAAATATAAAATAAATGACAAAGTTTTTTAAATGTATTTCTCCATATAAACTGAAACTGTTATGCTGGGTTACATTTTTCCCCGTACCCTTCATCGTGGTGGAAAAAATAAATTTTTGTCTACCAGTGCAATTAAAAAACCCAAAATGGCGATTGAACAAGGAGGCTTTTTTGTGCGCAAGGATGTCTTTGGATCCATCTTCTAAGCTATAATTTCCTTCGTATATATTTTTAAAAAAGTTTTTCAACATTCTGCAAGTCTTAAATGAAAGAAATTGTGTATTCTCTCTACAAGTTTGTTCAATAATGTCTTTGCGATGTAATTCTCTTGAGCACACGAATTAAATGCTTGTTTTTAATTAAAAATTTAGCAGTTTGACCTGCAAGTGAGTTTTTAGTTCACTTTCTTTATGAAAGTCGTTTTTCTTATAGTTTTGTCGTTGCTTGAACAGATTATATAGCAATGGCTTTAGAATAGTTACTTTATAGTTCTTAACGTTGAACGTTTGCCTTTCATTTACTTCCAGATTTCCAGACTCTATTCTGGACAAGGGCTAAAAATGTCCTTGTTTTTGTTTGAGTTACAGGAGAAATCTTTGTTATAAAGCTAGTCGTATGTCTGTCTGTCTGCCTGTAAACTAAAATGGTAGCTGTGAGCATCAACGGGCGGAATTTCCGTGGATTTTTCCATGGCTCAATATCTAGTAGATAAAGAATACGACAAAATGCCAGTTTATATCGTATATTCTTGCACAAACAATTCAGGTGAATCACTTTGAAGATGGCAATAACAGCAGCCATGATGCGACGAAATTACATGAAGGGAAAAATCAATGTAAGTAAATTTTGTGTTATGTTATTTTCGTTCTACTAATCTTCTTTGCTTATTCGTTTGGGATTTCCGCGCAAGGAAAAAAAAGCAGAGAGACCATATTGAAACGCAGTGCTAACTTTGAGCATATGCGGGTACTGTGCAACATTGTTAGTTAAAATATTTTAAAGGAGTAGCGAACAGTCGCGCATACGGCTGCTGATTAAAAATTCATTATGTCAGAAGTGATGTTATAGACCGGAACGAATAGTCTGATATGGCCGCAAAGTATTTGCATCTAGTTTTTATATCTAGTTAGGAAAAACATGAACGAATTTTTTATATGAAATGTGTAATGAAAATGTCATTTAATTAAAAACTTTCAAATAAAACAACAACAGACAGAACAACACGGTTTTGCTGAAATAGGGTGTGTTGCAGCCACCACACTTAAACTGGGAAACAAGGCCAAAGTGTATGAACGCAGGAATACGATATTCATACTGAAAAAAACTACGAAATGTACGGGAGTGAAGGCTTGTTACGAAAAATGCCTGACAAACGAATTCAACATGTAGAGAGTAACTAGCAAGAGAAGGTCACATTAAAAACAATTCTCTCCAGGAACAGTTGTGATGACTCGCTAAGAGAAAATTGACACAATAATCTGCAACATTCCTAGGTTATTTTCTACGAAGTATAATTTTTAACTGCTAATTACTTCGTGAAATGTACCATAGTTATAAATGCGCTGCATTGGCTTCACTAATTCATGCATTGTCGTCAATCTAACGCATTGACGTCGTAATATTAATAAAGTTAACAAATTAGACATTTCCGGCGTCTTCAATCAAGAATGAAAAAAATACGCTATATCCTTGACAGACAAACAGAAGTTGAGTAGTAGTATATTAGACTAGCTTATTTACCCATTTGAAAACCACTTCATTAGGGAGGCGAAAATTCGCAGGATATATTTTGATGCTATCTTGAATGACACCTCCGTATATGAAAACAAATTCAGGAGTTTATTAACCCATTACTTTGTCCTGTAGATGTTGAAATGATGATCAAGAAATTGTATGTGATTATGTGCTTTTGTCAAACGGTTGCAGAGCTACTAAGATTTAACGTTTTTTTATGAAGTCATCAACCCATCGATTTCAAAACGTGTGGGTTAATCCAAAATAAAATCGGTCCCATTCTGTCCCATTCCCATGTAGTCGCTAGTTACCCATGCGGGAGTCGACGCCTATTATTTCTGGCCCTTTCCAAGGTATTTAGCCTCAAAGTTGTTAAATAAAATGTAAGAACTTCACTAAACTAAATAAATCATTCATGTCAAACTAATGTAAAAATTTCAAAGGTTATTAAGTCTTATAGATTCCGTAGGTCATGACACTTGGCACACCTGTAGAAGGTCGTAATGCAAACACGTTCCAGATAAAAAAATAATATGATGTCGTCATAGGGATGAGAAATGACATGAAATATACCTACATTAGGCCATTTTCCAATTTTATATACGCGAGTTTCCAATGAGTCACTGCTGCTACGACCTTGACTTTTGTAGACTTGTTGAATGAATTGCAAAAAATAGATTTTATATAAAAACAACTTTTTATATTTGGCTCAATAATGACGTCATATTAGCAGAAAAAGTCATTATGTTAACAATAAGGTAAGACATTTGTTTTCTGTAAATATTGATGCTTATGTCATGTGGTACATGTTTAGAGTACATTTGAACGTGAGTTAGGGAAACGTAATGACGTCCTGAGATCATTTTGTTGTATCGATCTACTTTAAAACCGGTCCGTATTTAATCTCTACCACACATATATCTACTAACACCTTAACATTTAATAAATAATGCTGTAACCAATTGCTGTGTACCCGTGTAACATTACGCGGTATTTCTTACTCAAGGATACTAAAGTAGATAATAGTAATGTGCAGCAAAAAAAAAAAAAATAACACCAGTTTGAATTTGAAAAAGTCATCATCTGGATTACTTCAAATTATAACCTTTGTCTAAAAATATAAGCAGGCGCATTGGCAAAGGTAAAAACAACTTTAATGTAAAGGATAAGTGAGCCCCTAGATAAGTTGAAGCATTGCCTCATACAAAATTTTCAGTCTGTGTTCAGTTCTACGTTTGTAGGTATCTGTTTGACCTTTTTATCTTCTAAAAGCTTCTTATTTTTGTATGTTTGTTTTATGTATGTTTTCACATGTTAAAGTAAATATATTTTTAGCCACGTACAAATCTTAAACCACCAATTTCAAGATTTTGGCTATGAACGTAGATTTTGAGAGAACATCGTAAGGCTAGCTAGCTGGCTAGCCTTATTTATTTCTATTCTTTTAAGTTTTATTCTGTTTAATATAAGAGCTTTTATCCTAGCCAATATTTATTTTCACGTTGGGGTTCCACCATCTAGCTAGCTCTTTAGCTAGCTCTGGCTAAAACTTGAAAGTAGCAAGTGCAGTTTGGCTAAACAAATTTCTTATGCTGAATGCAGTTAGGTAGCTACACTTTTGCTGTCATGAAAGTTATACGGAAAAATAAAATTACTGAGTGTTTTTTTTAGCTGGACAGGGGTAACGACAAGCTGTTTCCTGTGTTCTTACTTAAACCAAAGTTCTGCTATTAAAAAACGTTTATTAACGCCTATAGGCATGTGCGACAGGGTTAACCTGTACTAAGCGCTCAACCTGGTGTTCACGGCCGGCTGTTTCCTTGCTTTCCACTTAAACGTCGAAATAAAGTTTTTTTGGAAAAGGCTGTTACGCCTATGCGCATATGTGACACGGTTTACCTTACTAAGCAATCAGCCTGGTGTCACGAATAATTTTAGAACTTTCTCAGAAACACATTTCGCAAAAAAAAAGGTTGGCTGCCTGTTGTTGTTATGACGAGTTTTTATTTCAGCTAAAGTTGCCGGAAAGTTTTATGTTGTGTGCGCTTCACTCGATTTACGACATACTGCGTATTTGTACTAAAGTGCTCCACCTGGATGGTGGCTCAGTTTACGACTCTTTATTAAGCACTCCTCCAGTCGTTCAACGCAGGGTCACTTAGTCACTTGTTGCATAACCCCGCATTTCGCCCACTGGCTAGTTATATTAATATAAGTCGACTAAAATCTTTCTTTGTTCTACTGCATTAAGGTCTCCCCGGCAAAACCATTACCATTTTGCCAACTACATTTTTGCAACATTTTTTGCATCTTCAACTTGTTTTATACATTTGCAACAAATTTTACTCGTGGCCCGTACCAATCATTGTCATTTCTGCAACATGCATATGAAAACGACACAAACAAAAATGGCTTCCAAAGACACAGCTGTTCAAATTAAGTTTAGAAAAGATAAACCATCGAAAAAACTTGGTTGGCCTTGATTGTCGATGTAGTTTTGAAACATGATTGTGAAAACTCCCCTGTTTGATCATAGAGTGAATACTATTTCATACATTTCGAATCTCTGTTTAACATAACATAATTCTAATATACAAAGACACAGGTTTTGTATACTAACATGTGGCATACAGTGCAAAACGCAGACTCAAAAAACCGCAGTACTAAACATAGAACATAACCCTGCTGAACTCGTCACTAAGGGCGTGATATTACGCAGTGAGCGTCACCAACATACTTTGTTGCGAAAATCTTGCAACAAAATTTTGCTGTGTGCGCCTGAAAATCGTGGCCCCGCCGTTTTAACAAAAAAAAAATTACAAAATTTAATTACTCACTTTAAATGTATACTACTCTCTCCTCCCAAATTGCAAAAGAAAAAGGCAGTGAGTAAATCCAAATCAAAAATTCGTCCTTCACTTTTTTACTTCCACGGGCCAACCAACTAGTCTTTTTTATTATTAAGTTTGTTTGCTGACAACTCTGTATAGCATTTGTGATGTTACGTCTTTAACCTTCCCACAACTTCAGCCGAAGTAAAAACACAAAGTGTTTTTTGTTTTTTTTAATTATTTTTCTTGAAAGTCAAAAATTATTCGTGAATGACACAGGGTTAAATGATTAGTATAGGTAAATCATGTCGTATTTGCATGTGGAGTAATTACAGCAATGCACATTTTCAGCCGTAATGTCCATTGATTTTAATAAAAACACCTGTCGTTACCCCGCTTAGCTAAAAGCCGTCACCCAAGAATCCGAGTTTGCAAAATAAGTTTTCGTTTAAATTTCAAAATTTATTGTAAGCTTGAATAAGAACGAAGCCAGTAAGAGCTTATCGTTACAAAATTAATTATGGACAAAAAGTAAACCCTGTACTGTGAGCGGAATACTTCCCATTGAACCGACAAACTGTCTACTTTTCCCAAGTATATATTACAGTAAAAAGTGTAGCTGCGTAACTGTATTTCGCTAACATAGATAATAATTAATATTAAGAAAAAATACGCATCATCAGTCAAAATATACTACATAATGGCTAGTCGTAAAATATATATAATACATTAAACATTTAACCCTCCTGATGCGGGTCCCATTACAGGCCCGCCCAGCTGCGTCACAAGCAATTTCAACAAACTGGTTTTGCTTAGATCTAGTAGTAAGACCAAAAATCTGCCTTTAAAATAAAAACGGCGTCTAAAGCGCTATTTGCCGAGATTTAGGCCCTTTAAAGTCAATATTTCGCTCAAAAAAACTCTTCACAAATTTTCCAAAGTCCAAGATTGGTGGTCATGTTACTGGTCACCAACGCAGCGCAAAATCACCCAAACACAGTTTTGTGTTATGGCATACCTACTTAGCATGCGCCCAATGCATTTGCGACACATCTAATGCTTGCAATCATTCTTCTGCTAAACTAAAGTCAACAGTCGAGTGGGTTGCCTGGGGGGTCCAAGGGGATAACGGTGCAGCGACGGACGCCCAGACGGAAATTTCTGTACGCTAAAATAAAAGTTTAGGTCTTTTTCGATCAAACGAGCCTGCATTTAGCATCTAGATCGTTCTTGTTCTTGAGTTATGGTCAATTGAAGTTGGAATAAAAGTTTTGTTAAAATTGGCACAGTGCGGAGAAAAATATCGGAAATACTTGTTTGAAGATTTTTTGTTGTTTTTATTTCAAAATAAGTGATATCGCGAAGCATAACAAAGTTTATGCAAATCTGCTGTTAGAACTGCAAACGAATTAATGAAATTGAAGAGGAGAGACAGTCTTATTCTCATGTAACGATAATGTTGCAGATCGTTTGTTAAACAGCGTGACGCTTTGATAAAGAAATTACGAAAGTAATTATAAAATAACGAGTCAGTATGGATTGTTTGACAAGTCAGGACGACATCGACAAGGAAGAAGATTCTAGAACGGAGAAAAATGATGATTTTAAAGGACAAACTTGAATCATTCTTAGAAACAATGATCTTCAGCAAAAAATTATTCTTCCGAAGTAGGAAGTACTTTCAGCCACAGTAAACTGATAAAATTTCCTCTTTCACAGATTTCTGTTGAGAGATAACATCTCGACTTTCGGGTATAGGCACTTCCCATACGCCACATTCCGTACACACTAGCGACGATATTTCAGAAACGCAAAACGTGACTTCTCTAAAAACTTTAGTGAAAAGTCCTGCTACAATTTGTAACGCTAGGTTTAGACTAAGCAATAAAGATTATAAAACAACGGTCACTGATTTACTGGAATAAAACACACGAGAAAAAAATAAAACTTGAACATGTGAATAACTTGACTAACATAGAAACATCATTTAACAAAAGCAATATTTTTAAAGCATTTTTTAAAATTATTTTTGGAGGTAATACCCTCCCCGCTCCTCCTTTACTACTAGATAAAATAAACTAGAGTTCTGTACATATCAATAGAACGGATGCTTATTTAATAAAAAAACAGAGAAAACATGATAAGTTTTTTTTTGTGAAAAGCTTCTAAATCTTTGGTGTATAGTTTCCAGCTTTGGTGTATAGTTCCTAGCTTTGGTGCATAGTTTCCAGCTTTGGTGTATAGTTTCCAGCTTTGGTGTATACTAGCTTTGGTGTATAGTTTCTAGCTTTGGTGTATAGTTGCTAGCTTTGGTGCATACTAGCTGTACGACCTGGTGTTGTGTGCAATATGTCTTGTAGGCTTTATCCAATATTTTCAAAAAAAACAAAGCTATGTCTTGTTGATAAAGTGTTGGAGGTCGCAGTTGAACTATTGTTGTGCTACTTCAGAAATCTTTACTAAATTTTCGTTAGCTAAATTAGCTAGCTAGCAAGTTAGCTAAATTTAGGCCAGAGTGTTGGTTCATCCCAATGGACAAATTGAAACCAGTAAGTTTAAAGTGCGTGGTTTTGAATCCCATTCTATCCGAAAATTTACTTAACATTTCAGAAGTGCCACATATCGATAGTCAAAAGCTATATCTACCTGGGTTAAAAACAATTGCATTTCATTGTTACAGAAAGATTGTTTTATAAGCAAGGTTAATGCTTATAGCTACTCATTAAATTAGAAATAAGTTCATGAGAAATAAAGGCTAAAATGGTCACAATGTTAAACAAAACCTAGCAAAAGAAAATCGCAGCCTCTTTTCCGGAATAATATTAGGTAAAATTGAGGCGAAAAAGAGGTTTTCTAAAAAAGTACGAAATATATATTGTATTAAAAATCTTTCTGTAATTTTCAGTTATTATTAATGGATGCCTGTAATGATTTTAAATTGCGTTTTTTTCTCCTCAGGTACTTATAAACTTTATCTCTGTGAAGCTCGACTTTCGTGTAAGTCATTACAATCAAAATTAACAAGTTAACAGGTCGTTTTTATTACCTCCTTCAATATATTTTTGAACGAACTTGGTCGCCAAACTACGTAATCATTTCGATGTTTTGTTTGCACATTATTACTGTTAATATTTCTTTTTTAAATCCTGTCTGTGTTTTTTTTTCTCAATAAAGAAGTTTATCTCAGCTTAGCTACACCTGCATTCAAATTTGCACACCTGCCTCCTCAACCACTTTGCCATTTAACGTTCGTCAGTTTGCTTTACTCATATTTGACAGCAAATGCGCACGAAATCAGTTAGAGAAATTCCTAATGAAGTCCTAGTTACAATAAATATTTAAAAAAAAATTAACTTGAAGATTTGAAGAAAAATCAATTATGAATTAAGTTTGAACACCACGTTGGTACCAAGTTGGAAATCACATGTAGTGGTTTTAAGACTTACTCATCGCGCGTTACCACGTATCTGTATTTTATAATGAGAAGGATATCGACCAGACGCAGGCCGCACAAGCTTGAACGTCCCGCCAGACAGCCTACTGCTATTGTAAGTAACGCCTGTGTGACCACGTGTGGTATTTTATGGTAGAAATGATTAATCCAATAGATGTTTTTATTAAACGGTTTCAGCGGTTAGCGTCAGTGTAAAATGAACAAATTTAACCACACCTTGCGGCAAGTCGACTAGCTTTTTAATCAATTTACTGTACGCGAGTTATATTCTTACAGCTTACTTCTCCCATTGACTTGCATTTAGTGAGGGACAAGTATAATCTGTGTAATAGCAAATTAAGGAATGCTCTCCTTCTCTCCTTGCAAAAAAATCATTAGTGCGCGAGATCAAAAATCGATACGCGCGAAATACGTTTGCTATCGCGCAAAAATTAACACCGCAAAATAGTTTTTTTTTCATTGCGCGAAAATTAATAAACGTAAAAATTAGAGCGAATAAGCTACTTAGGTGAGTGGGCAAATATTGCTAAATGTTAAATTAGTTGAAGGCTGGCCATGATAAATTTGGACATTTGTACTCAATTTGTGCCTCGTGCAATTAACGGGGTTGGAGAATAATTTATTATGATATTTCTTTAAATGATAGAAATTGTCTTGTTATAACGATATTGTGAAGGAAAAAAATAGAATATGGCCTTTTCCCTGTAGAGGAGTAATCATATTATTGTGGAAAGTTTATCATTTCTTGAACATGATAGTTTAGTAGGCGACGTTTTGGGAGATTCTCCTCCCATCATCGGGTCTGAATACTGAACAGACAAACTGAAATAATATCTTCAATGAAAATAATCAGTAAAATTACTTGACTAGGATCGATCTTATTACCATATTATTACTAAATGCAAAAAAAAAATAAAAATTCTCGCGATATTTTAAATTACAAGTTATAATACTAAAAACTTATGCATCAAATAAAAGTAAAAAGATCAGACAAAAAAAACAGACAAAAAAGAACAGGCTAACGTCGCATGACCACATGTTAATAAAACTTAGAAAATTCGTCTAATTTGTATTTTTTTATTCCTATTGAAGTTCATATTTAACTAAAATGTTCTAATTCTTATTTTTCTTTTCATCTATTAACTTGATTGTATATGTAGACGTATGTTTATTATGTGCGTCTTGATTGTGTTTGTTTGCTTTTTTAATACAGAGAGAAACGAATTCTCTAGGCTCGCACGGAATCGTCTAAAATAATCATGAAGGAAGGAAGAGTGTTGCTAAAGCTTCGTTGCGATATTTACTTCTTTATCTTGCACAAGTGTAAGAAGGCATACAACCTCGTCCCCAGAACTTGTTAGGCTTTTATGTATAAACGGCATAATAAAGCGTAACAAGTCCGGGGGACGAGGTTGGAAGACACATCCACTTCTTTATTTAAGTGGTGTGTGCTGAGAGGGTACCAGTTAACAGATGAAGAGGTGAGTGGTGGACATGAAAATTATAGATTCGAATTCAGAATTCGAATCTTATTACACAAACATTTTCAAGTGTACATCCTTTTTTTCATTAGGAACTGGTTAAGGGTAAATATATTATACTACTTTCAGTTAATCAGTTTAGTTATTTTTAGTATTTTAATATAGCCTTCCTTGTGTTCTCGTATTCATAAAATTTTGAAATTGACTTGGCGTGAATCCGTTTAAAATATGTTCAAAAGTTACTGATAATAGGTGTTATTGCAGCATCAATCTGAACATATGTATGACACTGTGATGTGAACTACCTGGAGTATTCTCATTCCATCATTGTTCTCTTCTGTGTTTGGTTAAGCCAAGAGAAAGCTGAGTAAACATTACACGAAAAAGCCTGCACATGTAAGAATCTTTGAGTTCTATAAGAAAGCTTATTTGCTCAAAAAAATTATAAGGAAGTATAAAAATAAAAGAATAAAGGAATATATGCATTGAATAAATATATAAAAGGTAAGACAATAAAAGCAAACAATAAATCTCTATAAATGGAAAAAAATGAAAATAAATATTACCAGTACAAATAAAGTAATATGTGATAGATTAAAAAGTGATGAAAAAGATAAATTAATAACTATTCACAGTAATATATAACAAAGAATTACAATTTATGTGCGTTTTAAAATCTAAACATCCCGCCCCTGACTTTTAAAACGTAATCGATGTATTAGTTATGGGCGGAGCAATGATTTTAAAATACACTTTGATTTCGTGAAAGGAGGAGCGTCGTAACAAGTTTGGCGCGAATAATTTCTACGTTTCTCCTCCGCCTTTTAAAAAACGAAAAAGTAAAAAGAAGAAAATTATCTTCAATTTTTCTTCTGCGAAAACAATAAAACCCCCGAAAATTATAAACTTTTATTTTTCTTCTTTTTAGGAAAAACTAACTGAAGAACAAGTTCAAGGTAAGTGTGTGCGTAGTTAAATTATTTGGACCACGGTTGTGTATTTCCGTTCATTCAAGACCTCTCTGTAGCGGGGTTCTCTTATTAGGATCCCCTTTTTAACAGCGAGGCCCAATAAAGAATAGTAATAAATTAGCAAAATCAATAACACGTCACTCATCAGCACTTTTCTGTGACGTCATCTTGAAATTTGTTCAAAATGCCACTATCTGCTTAAAATTCAATTACTTTAGTTCTAGAGCGAATTTTTACATTCTGTTTGAAGTTTCTGAAAGCTAAATAAAAGTTATTTAACATATTTTCCGGTTTTTACATAAATCGTATGAAAAATTGCCAAATATTGCCCGAAAATCCGGGTTTTTCCGATTTTCGGTTAAAATCCGAAAAAATCGGGAAATCTGATTAATCACGTGACCAAAACATGCAAAATGATTGTTAATGAAACAAAGTTGTGTTGTAAGTTTCAAGTTACAGACACAATCCTAACAAGAGTTATTATATTTTCACTACTATAAAGGTTTCATAGAGATATTTAGGGGTAGTTTCGAGTAACCCTAACCGGACCGAATAGGGTTAAGGAGTCAGTTTCAAAATCAAACCTTGTGCATATTGTCACGTCCGATAATAAGATATTACAAAACTTACCTCCATAATTCGTCACAAAATTCTCCGCTTGTGCAAAGCATACATAACTTACGCCATATATATTTTGCAGAATACCAAGATGCGTTTCAGATGTTTGATAAAGATGGAAATGGTTACATCACAACACGAGAACTGAAATCGCTAATGAGATGTCTTGGTTGTAATCCCACTGATTCGGAACTTCAACAAATTGTTAATGAAGTAGATGCTGACGGTGGGCACTGTTTTTTTATTACTTTGTCAACCCAGCAAGTATTTGTTTGCCTAAATGTCCATAAGCACCACATTAGGCTCGTTGCCTTATTACAAATATTTTGATATAATTCGTACGAGGATCTGTGAGAGATTAAGCCGTCAAACATTCCCATACAATAACGTGTTTCGTGCTGCCTATCGGTCAACCTTTATTCCAAGGCTTTTTCTAAAAAATGCCTAGTAAAACAAAAGACGAAAAAGAATTCCTGGGAACGAAATTGATATTTACAGGAAATGGAAAGATTGATCTTCCTGAGTTTATAAACCTGATGGAGAAGATGGCCAAACCCACAGAAGAACATGCTAGCACTATCGAAGCTTATCGAGTGTTTGATGGAGAAGGAGCTGGTCACATTCAAAGTAAAATTATTAGGGAGATCATTATAAAATCACTGGATCAAGTACCAGTAAGCGAGATTAATGATTTGCTCGATTGTTCAGGATTATTACAAGATAGAAATATATATTACGATGGTGAGAAAACAATATCTTTAATATATAAGGAAGGGCTAACGCAAAAGAGACAAAAATTTAATTACCACCGGGGGGCGGCGTTGAATAACCTTTTGTGCTGTTTTTTTCATAAGTATCTTAAGAAAGGAAGGAATCTTCGCAAATTTTTGTGCCGATTTACGAAAATCTCTTTTCGCTAAATATATCAAAGTCAGTCATTCAAGAAAATTAATTCTCGCGAAAGAGAATCTACAATTGCCCAAATTGCGAAAATGCAATATTCTACGCACGCATTGGTTAAAATAGGACAGAGATGAGATATTAAAGGAAACTGGCACTAATTCTCATCAATATCAATCACCCTATTTACAGTGTTTCACTTTTTCACGTTTTTTTTCTTTGCATTCTCAAAATTGCCATGAAAAACATTCTCGTCCCCAGAGCTCTTTGAGATTAAAACCTCGAGTTTATCTCAAAGAGCTCTGGGGTCGAGAATGGTAAAAAAATTGTCAATACCTGTTTCGCATAAATTTATTTTTGCGAAATGAAGAAAGGTCATATTTCTAAGCCATTATCATTGTCAATGATAAAAGTTTGTGCAGGAAAGACCATACATCTATCTCGAACTTCTCTCTATCTCGAACTAAAGTCTCGGTCCCTTTGTGGTCCGCCTAAGGTATTTTCCTTTCTTTATCTCGAACAAATTTTTTGGTCCCTTGCGAGTTGGAGATAGAGAGATTCCACTGTATGGTCTTCTGTATTTGATATGGGTTTTTAGGAAGACCCTATGTTGAAATTTATAGTTTCAGGCAGATATAATCCACCCCTTCTGTCAAATAATTGAAGTCACTAAAATCTGGAGTCGCACCCTGTTTCACTTGATAAGTCTTTTAAAATGAAGCCAAATGAAAAGATTGGAGAAATGTTAAAAATGGCGAATCTGAGAAAGGACTTAACTGATAATTTTTTTCTGGTTTTCTTCCTTAGAGTTTGCAAAGCTCGTCACACCAAAAGGTTTTTACAACCTGTCCGTTCAAAAGCTTCATGATTTTACGCACGGCAACACAAGTTCGCAAGTTTCGTCATTCGAATCCGAGGAGAATTGAAAAACGGATTATTGGATACCTATTTTTATACTCTTTAAAAATTAGTTTTTTTCTTGGATAATCTGAGAACAATTTCCCAAAGTTTTGTCTGTGTATATTTACTCTTGAAAGAAATAAAACTATTAATGCATACCGTGGTATTTTTTTCATACAGTATACATTTAACAGATCGTACTCTTGGTTACCTAATTGTAATAAAGTATAGGCCATGTTCACACGTTGATGATAAAGATCTAATTTGGTACATGATTGGTACGTGTCTGTCCACGCGAAACTGAGCCTATCCAATATGCAAAACGGAATGAATCCGTTTCAATGCAAAGCGTGAAATGATTTCTTCCGATGCAGAAACGCCATTGCGTAAACAAAAGCATCGAAACACAAAGTAAAAACGGTGGAAACTTCGTTTTAATTTAATTTAGTTTTTTATATGGGAACTGGTCTCAGTACAAGCCGATGATGGCCGATGTGTCATCGTCTTTGAAGAAAGTTGGTTAAAATCATTATGGTAATTATTAAACACCGACATATACTGTACAACCGTTATAAAAACAATACATCAATCAATCAAAAAGTTTGTCGTGCAAAATTACTCGCTTTCTGTAACATGTTAAAATGCTTCGCAATCTTCTTTACACAGCTCTGTTAAAAGGTTTTCGTGTCCAGTGGCATTGCACATGTATGTTACAATTAGTAATCACGATTTCTTCTGTCAGATCTATAAATAAAAATTTATATTAAAAGTTTTGATCTTTTTTTCTGTGCTAAAAACTACATCAAAAAATATTTGAATAAAATTTAATGAATCGACATGTTTGTTTATAAAGGATATAGCAAAATGCTTTTTACCTGTCTGAACCTCCCCTGTCGCGTCCTAAAAATTGAGAGAACAGAATTAACGTAAAATACCAACGAGAAATTTGCTTTTATAATAAGATAAAAAAAAGGCTGTTAACTACTACTCAATTGAATTTGTTGCAATCAACAATCTTACGCTCTTACCGTAGCCACCACCACCGTAACCGCCACCACGGCCTCGTCCACCACCACCACGACCACCTCCACCACCTCCACCACCTCCTGTACGACTTTCTCCGCACCGGTTACACTCTGATCGACGGGCAAAGTTGTTATTATTGCAGCTAAATAAAATAACAATAAGTAATTTCTTTCACGACAGATTGTGCAACTTGATAATGCATAGAGAAGGCTGCTTACCTTGGACAGTTCCAGTCTCCGTCTCGTTGATCACCTGCAAGTTAAAAAACTAACTTAATAAAAATGCATTTTCCTGAATTATTATTACAATTCACGACAACCGAGAGGGACTTTTTCGAACCAGGATTCCCAGCTTTGAGAAAAAATCGTAAAATCTGATCCATTTCTGACACGTAAATGATAAGTTCATAAAAAAGCACACCAAAAAAATTGCCCGCCGAATTTTTTTCTCTCCTAATTTTTGGATTTCATTTTTTTTTTTTTGGCTTTTTTGATGTCACAATTTTACTTTTATATGTATATACTAATAACAAGGCGGAACACTATATATGCAGAAGTGGCTTTAAATAGAGGAGCATTATGTGGTAAACGTTAGGTATACAATAAAAAACATTTGAAAATCACTAAATTGTATTCTTCAAAGGTAACAACATTTCTTGAGTTTTATGGTGAGTTACAATCCTACTAAATCTTCATAAAAAAGCGCGATAGTCGTTTTTATTGAAGGTTTTTGTCTTAAGTTTTAAGCACGGTGTCATGCAACTCTGGAGTCCCACTTCCACCTGTAAGACTAAGACCCATTGGACTGCTTAGGTAAAAGTAAATACTGCACAAACTTTACCTCCTCCTCTACCACCTCCACCTCCTCCTCTACCACCTCCACCTCGTCCACCTCCACCGCGTCCACTAAAATCTAAACAATTACAAGAGAACATAAACAAAAAAGAACGCAAGAACAAACAAATAAAAAAAAATAATAATAATAATAATTACATACCTCCCCTTCCTCTTCCACGTCCTCCACCTCCACCTCTTCCACGTCCGAAACCACCTTCTGGCGCTTTTCTTTGAGCAATGGATACCTTTATTGTATTACCATTAAATTCTTTTCCATTAAACCAATCTACAGCTGCTTGACTGGCTTGTGCGTCTTCATATGTTACTGTACATTCACCCTGCATACGAAAAGAAATGATTAAATTTTGTTTAAATTATAAATAAGGTCGGTCAAATTCTATACTTACTGGAAATTTATATTTAATTACAAGCGCATTGATAGAAACTAATATCGAAAAAAAGTCTGATATTTTGATCTTTTAAAAATTCTAACATTCCAGATAAAGTGGACACCCTGTTCATACAAGAGAATTGACAAGCGCTTCGGCAAAAGCTTTTATTGATCAAAATCTACCATCTTTGCATGTTGTGAAAGATATATAAAAGTATAAAATTACCTTTCCTGTGCCATCACGGTTTTTGTAGATCCAGATCTTTGGTTCTCTAGTTCTTTTATCCATCTAAAATAAAAACTGTTTCTTTAAATATATTGTGGTTGGCAAACAATTTCAATCATCAATCTGAAACAAAAATTAAGTCAAGATTTTATCCATACGAACGAAGTATTTTATCCATACAAACGAAGTATGGAAAGTGGAAAAAGCACTAGGGCATTTTGTGCACAACAAATAATGAATTTGATGTCCATTAATTTGTGTGGAAACATTCAGAGATGAAAGCAAAAAATCTCCTGCTAATACGGAACAGCTAATACAAGAATGTTGGTTCTATGAGGTTATTCTAATTTAAAGACCAGGACAAGTTGTATTAAGAAAAACTTGTGGTTGTTTACAAAAAATAGTGCAGAAGAAAATCTGATCATATCACCTTGATGATGCCAATTTTGCCAAAGTAATCAGCTATCTCTGTTGGTGTTGCAGCAGGTGGAAGACCAGCTACAAATACTGTGTCTTCTTGTATAATCATACCTAAAGAAATACAAGACATGTTAAGGTAAACATAAAAGAGAAAAACAACTACAAAATGCTGATATTAAATGATCAGTGATATTAAAGCAATCTGAAAGCAATCGTATATAAAAAAAGAAGCTATGACTGGTTTAACTGAGATTATTATAATGACAAGTAAACAACCTACCTTCTTTAGCCATGCTATCTAAAAAAGTAATTGAAAAACATGTCAGATAAATTTGAAAAAAGTAAACAAAATGTTAATACGATGACATATCTAGTGGGAGTTGTTTTAAGTTCTTGGTTGATTTCAGAAGAAGTGTTCATTTAATTTCTATACAATGTGTGTAATTTGTTGCAATAATGGAAAAAAAAAGACTGTACGTAATAAGTGTTAGTCACTGTTCCCACTGATTTTGTTACAGTTTATCCCCGAACTTTAAATATTTGCTTCAGAAAGCTTATTTCTTTGTTACAACGGAATGCATTGACTAATTTCAAAACGTTGGTAATACGAAGCTATTTTACTGTTTCGCACTTCAATGTGCCTTTTTTTACAGAAGACCCGTTCTTAATTTTAATATTAAACAAAAAATTTGCAAGCACGTGGGGATGCAAGCAATTAGTTATCTGATGTTACTGCAATAATTCAAGGTTTACCAGGACGAAGTACCACCAAGGTGATAGCAAAACCTATTTTTGTTGAAAAGAGTTTAGCTTAAAATTCAAACGTATAATTTGCAAACAGTCACTTTGATCGTTGGGATGACAATTATGGTTCATGGTAACTGGTAATTTATCCCACTAAAAAAAGTGTAACTTTATCGATATTTTTAACTTAAAAAATTGTCGAATCATGAAACGATTTTGTTTTAAGACCTTGCTTTGCTTTATCACACTACACATTATTAAAATTAGATTTATGCACTGACATGTCACTATTTAAAATGTTTGGTAAGACAAGCAATCAAACAGCGTTAGGGGAGGTAGTGTAGAAAGCGGGTACTACAAATTTTCATTGTTTTCTAAGACCTATACTATGGGTTTACCACGTTTTAAGATGCTTGTCAATTTGATTGGATGGTTTAATATTTTGTAGACCAGAATATACGAAATCCTACTTCATGTACTCCCCTCCCCCTGCACAAGTTAAATTTTGGTCACCCCATATTTGTATCACTGGTTAGAGACTATAAAGAAAGGATGAAAACATGGTATGCAGGCCTATCAATAAGAAAATAACACCAGAGCAATAAATCGCTCTCCCAAGGTTACAATAACTTAAACTGGGCGAGCAATCTGAATAAATAGAATAAGTTTATAAACGCATATTTTATCACAAAGTCTTTTTTATCTATTTTATATCTTTTTTTATCTATTTTGGTTCTTTTTTACTGTAAATAATAAGAAAGGGAACATTGATTTCCATGTGAGATGAATTGATATTGCTTAGTCAGAAAAACTTTTTTTGGAATTGGGGGAGCAATTAATGGCTCAGCTATTTTCTCATTTCTCAGAATTGGTTGAGCCTTTGCGCGAGCAAGAGCAATTGCTCTCCCCTTATTGATAGGCCTGCCAAGTTACTTGCCGCATTATTGAGATATTGTCTGTTGAATGCCAAAAAAGCCTAAATTAGACATTTTATGCTGTTGTCAGCATTTCTGTGTTAAGTTTTAAAACTCAATGCTAAGATTTTAAAGAGTATAAAGTTGTTTAAAAAAATGGAATGGTATTCTATTTTGTTAAGGAGATATTCCTAGTTGAAATGTGAGCGTTTGTCTAGAGAATTTGAACACTCGGCAAGATTTTGGATTTTCTGTTTATGTACTATACATAAATGGACACCATCAACCATAAAAATTGCAAGTTGTGAGAACATACCATTATTCTCAAAAGAATTCTAAGATGTTTTTTACGATACTAAAATTTACACATTAAAAAATGTTACTCTCACTAACATAACAGTTTGTATAATGTACATGCTAAAATACATAATGATGGGAACTTGAGCCAAAAACGGCTTAATGGAAAGTGGCATTTGCTTTGGACTGCCCTGATTTTTATTGATATTACTCTGATCTTATACTCATGATACCTTCCGCCTCTTGAGCAAGCACCGAATCAGGAATTAGGGTGCGCATTTCATGACTTTCTCAAAAGTCCTGATTATAGTATTTAAAATATCATGTTGTAACAAGGACAGTTTCCAAGCTTTTAAGTTGGGATTTCTGGTGTTAATTTCTGATGAGTATGAAAAAAATATTTCTTAGTACATCTTTTGTAAACCAAACAACTTAAACATATCCCAATAGGTGGCAGGAGACAATGTATTAAACTAAATATACCAAACCGGCACTGCGGCATACACTTACCACCTTGATTACCACCGGAAGAACCTCCTCGACCACCATAACCGCTGTATTGAGGTAAAGTGAATTTTCGTTATTATTGTGCTCTTTTTCTTACACTCAAGGTTAGATTTGATAGCAGACAATATCACTTCGTTACACCCGTATACCATGTTTTAATACCTTGTCAACCATAAGTACCTTTAAAGGATCTTTAGATCCTGTGACACTAAAACTCAGCAAGTTACAGTTAACAGTTCTCATACCTTCTCCAAAATGTTATGCTTATGCAGTATTTTCTTAAATAAACTTTAAAAGACACCTGATCAGAAACTAATAGGGTGTCCGCTTTTGAAAGGTTTACATTTCTGATATTTCTATTGTCTAAATAGCTTATTTACACAGCTAAAATTTTTTCTCTCATTATCCCAAGCAAATGGACATACAACAATTTCAAAAGCTACAGACATTTGTTAAGCTGCAAAATACTCACTCAAATTAACTTACCAGAACAGTTTGCTTAGTAATCGTGCCAGTAAAATGCATTAATTATGGTTTAATAATTGCACGACATTCATATTTTAGGAATACGTGCAACTTTCTAAAAGGCCTTGGTCACGAACAGTGTGCGATTGCATGCACACGCCTGAATTAATTTTAGGTGTACATCTTTCGCTCACCTCACCTCAATTCTAAGTGCAATTTAAAATCTGTGGAAATTTTTAAACCTATGTTGGGAAGACTTCGTCCACATAGTTTTTGAACTTAAACAACTCGTAAACAAACTCACTACTTTTATCAGCAATTTATGCTTTCACACATTTTATAGCAATATGTGTCTAATGTTCTCACTTTATATAAAGCCTTGTTCTCGATGTAGTCTTTTAATTTTGGTGCAATGTTTAGTTCATAAAATTTGAGATGTTTTAGCTCTACCCCATAAATTTAAAACAAAAACAGGAAAGTGAAATAGATTTTCAATTTTTTTTCATTTTCAATGATTTTCTATTTACCAAAGAAAATAATACGTAGTAAAAAAAACAGTTCAAATGCATTATTATAACTGTTCCACGCATAAAATAACTGCATTTAATTCAACCACAAAATGTTTGTCAAATAATTTTCACTTGGAGTTTTTCATAGTTACAATGCATTACTGTAACTGGGGAGGGACGGGGAACGTAAGTATGCTCTTCTAGCAAAAACAATTTCTTTTTCTTTGTTGTATTTTTTTATTTCTTTTTTGTGTGTGATCGCAGAAGTCTTACCCACTTTTTCTGTGAGATTTTACCATTAGCATGGAATTGCCAAGTGACCTTTCCAATTTAAAATATGAGAGCAATAGACGTCTATGTGGTTCTAAAGTGGGTATAATTTCTTGCATCTTGACAATTTGAGTTTAAGTAGTCCGGCAATTCTTCAGAAATTGTGGGGATTGAGCTTACTGTATCGTTTCATGGGCCCTTTAAATTCACGTTGTTACGTTTATTTTAAGTTATTTAAATGCAACATAAATAGAAGGAGAAAGACTTAAGCGCACACCATCACTAATTAGGGAGAGTGATATGCTGCACATGGTTTATTTTACTGTATGACGCAGCACCATTGGTGCTTGTAAAATTATAAACTTACTTATTATTGAGTAATATACAAGCTGAAAATTAACAGACCAAAAATATTATCAAAGCAGAAAAGTGTTGACCCTTTGTCACATAACTTCACCTTCATTAGCGCATTGAACAGAACTTGGCAAGGCAGTTAATACACTGAAAACTTACTTCATTAAAATGTTTAATTCACTTTAATATTTTAAATTCTCGGAGAATTTAGAAGTCAAAGAGATGATGGTAGATTGTACGTAATAGGTTTTAAATTCAAATTTCTTAAAAAAGCTCTGAATTTTCTACCAAAGCACCTTGTTGTCACGACAAAATCCAGAAAATTTGAAGAACAGTGCTATTCATTTCAATTTTACGACATTTTTTGTATTTTTTAATGAGAACGCAACATGAAATACATTGCATATAAGGAAGCAAATGTGACAGAAATAAATAAATACAAAAAATATCTAGACAGACTTTAGAACAAAAGAAATATTTTTATATCAATTTGGTTAAAGTTGATGTGTCGAAGCTAAAACAAACTAAATTGGTATATTCCTATATCTAAAACAAACTTATTCTGAAATGTTTTCCCTTTGTCAAACGTAAGGAAATATATGAGAAGTTTAACATAAATGATTATGATGCAGAAAATAATTCTTTATGCCCCTTATCAAAATGAAGATTAATAACATTCTTTGTATTAATTATGCTACTAAGATAACTTACCCTGGACCACTTCCTCTACTCCCATAACCACCACCACTACCACCTGAGTTGTAACCACCTTTATTGTAGCCACCACCACCACCACCTTGACCATAGGAACCACTATTATAACTGCCACCCCTTCCTCCACTATCTCCTTGGTTGTAATTTCCACCCCCACCACGACTATACCCTCCTGGCTGGCCGTAGCTGCTGCCACCACCACCACCACCACTCCCCTGACTGTACCCACCACTTGAAGCACCTTGATTATATCCTCCATAAGATTGCTGCTGGCCATAGCCATCGGTCTTTTGTTGGTAACCACCCTTTGGAAGCAAATACAAATTTTGGAGAAACAAAATAAGAAATCAATTTGCAAAAAAAGTAGACATGGAAACAATTTCTCACTTGCTGATATGCTGTTGATTGTTGAGCAACTGTAGATTGTGGTGGGGTACCTGTAGATTGTGGTGGAGCACCATAAGATTGTTGCCCTATAAAAGTGACATTGTTAAAATAGCACTTAATATATCTAGAGGTAGATATGTGCAAATCAGAGCTGTTAATCTCACCTGCATAGCCACCCTGACCAGCATAAGCATTGTAGCCAGGTTGCTGACCATATCCAGCTAGTTGAGTGGAGCCATAACTCCTAAATTAAAAAAAAATCAGGAAAAAATTAAATGCAAACAAATCTGCTACCTATATAAATGTTAAAGCAATAAAAGAGGTGCACATCAAACATAAAAAAAGAGACAAATGAGAAAATAGGCCTTACTGGTTGCTGCCAGGTGGTGGCTGCTGCTGTTGTCCATACGAATCTGTAAAAAGAAAAAAACCCAAATATTTACAAATGTTGATAAAACACAGTGACAGAAAAAGTGTGTTGAACATATTACTTAAATGTTCAAATGCTCCAATAAATGGCTTTTCATGAAAGAAATTATAGCCATACCTATCAACAATAACCTAATTGGAGAACATAAAGTGAAATGACCCATTAATTTTTCACCTAATTGGAGAAAATAAAGTGAAATGGCCCATTAATTTTTCCATGTTCTGTGACCATAAGAACCACCATTATAACTGCCACCCCTTCCTCCACTATCTCCTTGGTTGTAATTTCCACCCCCACCACGACCTTGAATATACCCTCCTGGCTGGACGTAGCTGCTGCCACCACCACTCCCCTGACTGTACCCACCACTTGACAAAAAAAAAACAACGTACCTAATCCAAATCTTACCCTATTTTAAGAAGAAACAATAGTATACCTTTAAAACCATGGAATCAATCTAATTTGTTTAAAATAACTATTTTTAGAGAATATTGCACTTGATTGTTTGATTAGAAAAAGATATGGGCACACAGAAAACTCGAAGTGAAGCCCTATAATATACGGTCAGTTCGCAAAAGTTTGCAATTTTTCTCTTTTTATTTATGTAGCATATCAAATACTTAAGAGAAACATAATATAAGTTACAATTTAAAAGCATAGCATTGCAACGCTATATTTGGTTTTCATGGCTTGATTTTCCAAAAAGGAATCCATAAGAGTTGTGTGATCACATGCAAAAAAAGAAATAAAAAATATATATAACAAAAATAATATTTTTTAGAGCGTACCTATATGTTGCCTACTACGGCAATGTATGAAGCATTTAACATCATTATAGAAAGGTTTACAACCACATGTGGTTAAATTAAATCACCATGTAAAACACTAAAATGCTGTTTTTTTCCTTGATATTTTTTTGTATTTAATATTTTTTATGGATTGAACTAGCACTCTTTTTTCAAAACAAAATTTGGGAAGATTTGAGGACTTTTGAGGGGATTTTTGAGGAGCTTTTATTAACAAAATTGAGGAGATTTGAAGAGAAAAACTTGTACTTGTAAAAATGAAGGAACACACAGACTGGCATCTCAATATTTTCTTACAAAAGATAACTAAGAAACTTTGCTTCAAACACAAACACAACAAAAAAAAGTAATGTTTACAGGCCACAGCAACCACAAATTGTGGTAATTTAAAATAAATAATATATAAAAAAGCATATATGAATAAAAAACTTTTGAGGAGATTTGAGGAGAATTGGGGAGACCTTTTTTGGATTTGAGGAGTTATGAGGAGATTTGAGGAGTTATGAGGAGATTTGAGGAGTTATGAGAAGGCGTGGTAACCCTGACTAAACAGTTTTTATTTCTGGTAAAGAAATCATTGACTTTCATTGGATTGCTTATATAAACATAAAAACTCTTGTTTAACGAACTGAACATTATGGTAAACTAAAAGACTGCATTGAGAACATGGCTTTATGAAGTGAGAACGCTAGAAAGATGTTGCTACAAAATGTCAGGCCATTCCTTGAGACAAGTGCGATTGCACGCGCACTCGCCAACACACTTGTAAAAAAATTTACAAGTGCTTTTCAGCGCACTCGTGAATTTTTTCTTTTTTTTAAATATTATAGAGCGATGAAAAAGGCTATTAAACCTAAAGTAAAATCTCTGTTTTTTATGTATATTTAAGTTTTTTTGGCATAAAAATAAACAACATAATAATTATCACGGATTGTCTGTAACAGTGATGTACGGAACATTCTCTCGTAACGTTTATATAATTTTGTTATCTATTTATATCTCAGCAATCACAGTGTGCATAATAAAATAAATTGCAGCAATGGGGAGGAGATAGTTGCATGTGTCTTATTAAATGTATTTTTAATTAATTTTGATATTTTCAGTGGCCACCTGTTGCTTGAAGGTAGCGAAGATAAAAAAAGAAAATTATCATCTATACATTTAATTTTAACATTTTTCAATATTTTCAACAGGAATTGATAATTAAGTCCTGGGCACTAGCTTGTGAAATACATGTCAATTAAACCTAAAAATGATACCTGATATACTTTTCTATTACCAGAAGCAAAATATTTCAATGTGCTCAATGTGATTGCAAAGATATAAATAGATTAGAATTTATTCAACACAAAAGAAAAATGATCTCCAGAATTGTATTTCAGAGGGAGCTCGTAATATTAGAAAGCAATAGAAAGTTAAAGCAATTTCACATTTTTTTGAATAGCAGGAAAAAAGATGTTGTGCAATAATTGAAATGTATTTGTATACTTTCACCACCAGGTGGCTGAAGATTAAAATACCTTCTAAAAACGGAAGAAACTTTTTTTAAACAAATAATTGTTCGTACACAAGGACACAAAAAATAGTTAAGTGTGAATCACACTTGCAAATATTCCCATCGCACTTGTAAATTTTGCTGATGAGTGCGATTTTTCGCACACCATAGCACTGGTAATTTTTCTAGCGGGTGCTTTTTGTAGCTCTGGCATAGTTTTATTCAAAAATGGCCTGAAATGTATGAATAAATTTTGCCGTTGTGAGTTACAAAATTGCCCCAGTGTTCACCCAGTCTTGTCAATGAAGAAAAGGCTGAAATTATTTCTATAGTGCCCAGGCTTAAGATTTTTAATTATTCAATAAAGTGTCTGCAACAGAGGAGGGTGTTACTAGAAGCATATTTTCCTTTGTCATAATAGGTAGATGGGTCAGAACTACCCTATTTTCATAACGACTTCCCTATTATTAGGAACCCTTCTTATTTTGAGAGTAACCCCCTATTATTTTGAAGTCAAGCTATTATATTCATCCTGTAACGATAGGTAACATAAACACCCTATTAATTTGAACTTATTATTAAAACACATCAGAAAGCACTTTTTTGTTGTGGTTGTTAAAAAAGATATATATGGAACCTACCAAAAAAAGATGGTAAACAGTCACAACAATTTGATAGTGGGAAAAGTTTCTAACAAATTAATTGCGCTCTTGCTAATTCCATTTCCCTACTTTGTTTGCCTTTCATACCCACCTCATGTAGCTTTTTACTAAACAATAGTTGAAGGGAACCCGAGGTACTTTTACAAGTAGAACTTAACCTGAAAGATTTGCAGGAGAAATTCTAAATGATATACTAAATATTTTTAAAACTTAATGTAAATCCAGATTTAGCTTTTTTAATATTTATTTTTTTTCTTGCTCGACCGCCATCTCGGCTATCTTCGACCTTCCTCTTCGTTAAAAGTTTTCATTTTAGCTCCAGTCTTTTATGTATTTATGTAGCGTTCTAAAAGCATTACTGACTGTTACAGCCAGAACAGATACCTTCGCACGGCAAAGTAAAACAAAAATTCTTTACGACCGATTTGTTTTTTTAAAAATAAATAATTTTTTAAAAGCATATCTTCTCACACAGCTAAGCAATCAAACAAGATATTAAATGTGCATGATTTTTATTTCAAGAACTTTTATTAAGACACAATTGTGCATGATTTTTTTTCAAAGGACTTTTATTGAGATGCAGCTTGTGAATATACTGAACGTTCTACATGCTGCATCTTTCAAAAAGAGTATAGGTGGGTTGGGGGAGGGGGCTGAATCAGCCCCCTTCAAAGCTTGAATAGGGGTAATGGCAGTTGCAGTCTTTGTAATTCGGGATGTAAAAAAAAGCCAAAGAAAAGCAATTGTTTTTAAGGGCTTAGTTCTGTTTTTATCGTACACGATAAATCGGGCTCGGTATTCGAGTAATGGTACACGATCGTGTACGATCGGAATTGGGTACGCCAACAAAAAAATACGTGGAATCGGGCGCCGTGATCGTGTAAACTTGTTCACGAAGACCTATTTTTACATATTATTTGCATAAAACATTTTTTCTATCGTCGTAGAGCATTGCTTCTCTGTGAATTATTAACATCTCAAGGACCAAGTGATTTGTTATGTTGCAACAGAATACAAATTCATTCTGGGTGGGCGTTGACCTTGTTGGTGCTGGGAATTTAAAAATTCTAACAAATTTCACGTGCACGACTTTTCAAGCCCCGTCTTTGATGTTGCGTACACGATCGGTGCCCGATGCCGATCATGCACGTAATTTTTTGAGGCCTGTAAATTTTTTTTTACTTTGTTGGAAGGCAAATTTATTGTTTTTTGGCTATGGAAGTCATTAACATGCGCAGCCTTACTTTTTTTTTAACAGCGCGACACATTTATTACTTGTGGTAAGTGTGATCATGATTACGAAACTTCCATGATGGCACATGGCAGATAAAAACAAAACGAAATAGATGCCAAACGAAGGTTGATTAAAAGAGACAGACTATATTGGAATTATCTCGTTATTTTGCATGTTTCGATTTTTGAAGTTATACAGAAACGTGCTTATTTTGTTTTATATGTTTAAAGGCTTTTGCAGTCTCCAGTGTTTGGGGTTCACTGGTTAAATCGTCCCACCTTTTAAGAACACACCAAAATACTTTCTAGGTGTGGGATTATATGCACACCAAAAACAATAATGGCGCGTGTGGAGGCATGCGTGTGCAATCGCACACCATTGCTGTCCAAGCCTGTATTTATGTACCGCTCAAATTAATGACTTTCAGTCACTATAATTAATAAGCAATACACCATTTCACAGTTGAGTAAAAATAACATACCCTTATTTTATCCAACTCAAGTTAGCTGTACAACTAGTTGCACCATACTAATCATCTTAAAACCAATTTAGAAGACATAACTTCAATTTAAAACTGAAAACGACCTTTCCTTTTTACCAAAAATACTCACTGCTGTGGGCTGGCAAACGTGTTTGTTGTTGTTTCCTTCAGTTTCTGCGCAGTAGCATCCGCGCAGATTTTTCTCATAGACGCGTGGCATTGTCTCTTGAAACCACTACTTCGTGTATTACTATATATCATAATAACTGTGAAAACGTGTATTAAATCACAAAAATGCTGTCGTTAAAGAAAACTTAAAAACAAAAAAGTTTTTAAGTTTGTATTATTCTTTTTCGTGGAAGACGTTATTAATTACACCACTCGAATATGCAAAAATGTGGAATAATCTTCCAGACCAAGTGACCTGTAATGGAAGTCTGCTTTCGTTTAAGACTTTCATCTCTAATGTATTTGGCAAATTCTAATGGAGATCACTTTTTAATTTTTGTTTTAAATTCTTTTTCTTTTCAATTTTTACAGCCTATAAATGTTACATGTTTTATTGAGCTGAGGCAGTCTAAGGTTTAGCATTTTTTGTTTCTTTTTTGTTCTAGTTGCCCCCAGTGGAAGCAATCCACTAACTATAGGTTTTTGTGATTTTCTGGGCTAGCCACTTTAAATATTTATTATTATTATTATTATTATTATTATTATTATTATTATTATTATTATTAAGTACAACTGCCTCTATTAGTAGCCAAATTTACGTCAAAAATTTCTAAACCTGTATTTTTCACATTGTTTTTCGTCCAGGTGGATTTGGACTTGACAAGGACTCTACTGATATAGCTACCAATCATGGGGAAGGATTTACACCTTGTAATTGTTATTCTTTTTATAAATATATATCATGTAGCTATATGTATTGTTTTGCTTTAACATACAATTAGCTACATTTTCATTAGAGGAAAAAGGGCTCTAAATTCTTGTTTTCAGGTAGCTAGCTAGCTACATTACAAGGAAATAAAATAAAACACCGACAGCAAATTGTCTGTTCGATCTCTCTGAAGTTAAACTTACATTGTTCAGACATCTTTATGATATAGTAGTAGAACACTCTGATGTGTAACAGTTCGTAGCAACTCAATCTTGTTTGCCGCTCCTGTTAGCTATGTTTTCACCAGTCCATAGAAATTCCGACAAGCATGTGTGCCCACAATGCCCCGTAATCTTTTACGGGTGTTATAGGTTAACTTTTCCTCACCCCCTATACTTAAAATTTAAATTCTTTTTTTAACTTTTTTACTGTAAAATACAAAAGAAACCGAAATAAATGATATTTAAATACAAAACAATTTTTATAGTGTTTACTATTTGTTTGATGTACATAATTTTAAATACCCCCACCCCCTCCTTCAAAAATCAATTCCTAAATTTAGGTAAAATGGTAGCTAGAATTCATGGGTGCGAAAGTGAAAGCTTGGGGAGGCAACACAAGCAATATTTCTTTTGGATGAGTTGGTAACATGGCTGCTGAAAAGAAGAAATATTCTTTAGAAAGCAAAGTTTTATATCAACCTGAAAGTACAGCCTTTTGCACAAGTACGTTTTACGTTATAGTTACCCGCTATTATAGCTAGCTAGCTAAGCTACTTATTTACCACGTACAGTTTTCTTGAATTAACAAGTATTACCTCCTAACCTATAAATTTTTGCATCAAGGATGATAAAATCATAGAAAACGGGACAGGACAATGTCTCATTCAATCTGGTTAGAAGTTTGAGGAATTTCTCTTGTCCCTTGTTTTCTGTTTTATTTATTGACTGCTCACCAATTGGTGAGCAGTCAAAACGAAAAACTGTAACTACACCTCATTTCAGGGAAATATACCTCAATTGAGGGATCCCTCTTTTTTTATTTTTTATTTTCTTTTAAGTGGCCACCTGATGTTTGAAAGTAGCAAAGATAAAAAAGTAAAATAAAAGAACATGGTGAGAGTGAAATCCAAGACACATTTTATCCACAGTCAGAGTATGCACCACTCGATTTATAACAGTACAGGAAAAGCGCATTTTCGCAAATTCGTAGTCCTTAGATAATTTTTATAGTTGTGTGGATATCATTATTTTTATATTTATATTGTATTTTATTTTTGCTGTTATCCTTACAAATGAATAAGTCTTGTAAATTTATTATTCCGAATAAATGACTACTTACTTACTACTTACTTATACTTGAAAAGCAGAAAATGATATTTTTCTGCGTCTTACAACTTTTTAACATAATACACCTGAGCACATCAACAGCTAATGCTGCAATGACGATGTCATTATTTTCTACACAAACTTTATGGGATTGCCTAAGTTGCCTAAGATTTTTTGTCTTTCCCTTTCCCCATATTACACATTTGCTTTTAAAATCATCACTGAACAGCTGGTCTTGATTGTCAGAATACTTGCAACATGGGGTTAAATAAATTTTATATATATATTTATACCTTACCTCTGATACCTTTGATAATCTTTCAGTCTTCTCGACTTTGTCTACGTTGATGACACCGGCGACTTCTGCTTCAAGTGTACTAAAAGGTAGAGCACGAGAAGCAGCAGAGACATGTTGCATCATGTCAACTAGGCTGTTAGTATCAGCCACTCTTCTTTTTTGGTGCACTGGTAGGGAGGGCTCATCAGAAACAGTGGACAAGAATTTATCTACAAAGTTTTTAAAGGAGTTCACATCACCAGAATGGTCACGCAGATGTCTTGGAAGTGTATTGAAGAGTCTTGGACCAAAATGACTCAGGCTACCATACATTTTGGTTCTAATTGAATTTGAAATTTGTGGAATAACAGAAGGAAGCTTGCATAATCTGCCTCTACGTGGTGAGATAGTAATAGTTGATAGCTTTGTAAGTGCCATCAAAATCTGGAACAAAGCCTTCTATAATTTTCCAAGTGTAAATTATAGTTGATATCGATATATAATCAAAATCACTTAGTCATGGATAGCAGCGAAGAAAGTAGTTGTGCTAGTAAACATAGCGAAGTATATAGTTCTGAAACAGATGAAAGTATTTGCAAAGGGTGTTATGATAACGAACCTGAATATACTGAAAGTCAGTTGAAAAACATTTGTTCATCAAAAACTGCGAATGATATTTCAGACGACGACGAGGATGAGGATTTAGACTCAAGCAGGTTAGAAAACTTACATTGGTGTAAGTTTAAAAAATGTGATATACACGAGTTAATGACTGTTGAAGAATGCAAGTGTTGTTTGGAGTTTACAACTTTACTGGGAGAAAAGCTGGAAGAGAATACATGTATTACCTTGCATAAAGATTTTAATATTCTTTGTTTAAATCGCACCGTATTAGAGACAGCAAGCATTAGACATCGCAGATATCAAAATAATTTCAAGGATATAAAATCTTTTCAAAACAAGTAAGCTTATTATACTACCTTTCAAAACAAATATAAAATATTACTTCATATGCGAAGAAAAAAATGCGTTCTTTATCTACATAAAAGTTCGTTTACTGAATGTGAGTCAAAGAATATTTAAAAATATATATACAACATTTTGTAAGGCCTAGGTTCCACAACAACAAAACATATTATATTCTTTTTAGACAACTACGCTTTTCAGCATACAGACAATATATGGCTTGGGTGCATTACTATGAAACACTGGGAAAAGGATGTAGAGTTGTTATACCGGCATGCGTTGTGAAAAAAATTCGTGAAAGTTTACCAGAAAAAGATGGAAAATATACAGGATTCAAAGCTTTTGTAGATTTGTAAAATCTGTAATTTTAGTTTACGTATACACTTTGTTTTATAAAAACAATGAGGCTGAACGAGTGAAAAAAATAGGAACACTTCAGGCTGAAGCCAAATTTCCTTGTTCTTATAAAAAAAAAGTGTATAACAAACAAATCAAATCTACTTAGAAAATCGTTTTACTTTTTTATTTTTTTCAGGTACTCAATTTTTCTGGACGATCTGTATACGCAATATTCCTTGGAGTGTCAAATCTGCCTTCTATATTTTCTACTTTCTTGTAGTTGTTTTGGCCATCTAGTTTTCGTTGCACTACCTCCATAAGCAACTTTTCAATAAAATCATGAGATTTTGCTTCCATGACTGGCTTCGCAATCCACTCCCTTGAAAGTTTACTTGATAAATATCGCCATCTCTTTTCGCCCAAAGCGCCGCAACCACTCCTCTCCTTAGTGATAACAGCCTGCTTTCTGTCTACGTTACAGTTGTGATCGAGAATAGCTAAATTTACCCGCGAGGCCATCACGTTCAATTCAAATTCTTGGCGTTTGGGTGCATAACAATTTATCAGGTAATGGAATACTTCCAAACTTCCAGTGTGATAAGGTTTCGTCAAATGTACCATGTCAGTTAGGTTTTTCGCATCCATAATCACCTTCTCCAGATTATTATAAGCAGGACTATCCTTTTCGACCCACTTTTTTCGTCTTACTTGTTCTTTAGTGTAACTTTTAGGAGCACAACGCTTATATTTTTTGTAGCATTTGAATTTGTGACGGTTTGTCACGTGGTGTAACAATGATTTCCACATGTCCACTAACTTTTCTGCATCTCCGTCACAATTTTCAGCACACTAAAATAGGTGATTACCGACGGGTTTGATCCATTCCTGCAGAATTTTACATCCCTTTCTTATGCCAAGTGGTCTCAGTTTTGATTTAATGTTTTTCGCAAAATGCCATGGATCATATTTATGGCTGATATCGTTCCTTTCTACACGCAGCCATTTTGCAAGTTGCCTATTGCGGTCGGTAGCTACAGTATTAACTTTGTATCCATCTTCCTCTAATTCAGCAAGACAGTTCTTGAAGCCCTGTAATTCGAGTGGTGCCGAACCTTTTCCTTTAGAAACTTGTATAGTTGAGGTGGCGATGATTTTTTTTGTTGTAGGAGACTGGCACGAATAAGTACAATATTTTGCTGATTTACCAGGTGAATCAAATCTTCCATCACCAAGAATGGCGTTGTCCGTACCATTTGATTCAAGACGCACTTCTTTGATGCATTCTTCAAATTGTTTGTTGACAGTGGGAATAACAAGCGTTCTCTGTATAGAATAAAATGTTGTGTGATTGATGAAATTCATTCCAGCAAATTCTAATGGCTTTCGTATCCTATCATATGTTTCACCAGAAAAGAAAATTGTCGCAGACAATAGCAAATTAAATGCTGGTAGTTTCCCGAGTAGAGGCTGGGTATTCCATTTGAAGACATGAGTGTGCAGCAAACATGTGAATTTACAATGCATACTTGTGCCGACATGGCTTTTTTCAACGGTGACTGAGGAGTTGCGTTCAGGACATCTAACAAAACTAAATAGTTGTTCCAACATGCTTTCGTAAACTACAAACTTTTTTGCTTTTATAAGATCTATTTCATCCTCCTCCATGTCGTCTTCAGTTGAGCAATTACCAGGCACATATTCTTTATCCTCCTCAATGGCGTCTTCTCACTGACTACTGTCTGCTGTAAGCGATAGTGAAGTGATAGATATATCTGTGGTAGTTTCCAAAATGTTTACATTATTTACTTCAAAAATGTTCTTTTTGGGAGTTGACGTAGCTTTAACCTTTAATTTGTAAATGGGGTCCAGTTGACAGGTATCTGGTGAATATATCTCTGGGAATTGGGCGCTAAAATCATTTCTTTCTTCACATCCTGTTTGAGCTGCAACATTTGAAACGGCGTTTCTAATACAACACTGAATTCCAATGTCTTTGAAACGCTGTTCAATAGACTAAAATTAAAACAAAAAATTATACTTGGATACATCTTTCAATGTCACCAACCTTGTTTCCAGGATTTATATTCTTACCTCATTTTTATTAGAACAAAGATCAATTGTTAGCCCAAGTTGGTTTGTACTTGAATTTTCCGTGACGCATGATGATGTCGGTAATGTCTGTGAAAGTGTGGTTTCTTTGTTTTCACTAAGTAACTTCTTTACGGTTTAGAATAAAAAAATGAAGTGTAGATCAACCCTTATATTTTTCTTTGAAGTCCAGCCAGGTGCGCATGAAAACTTAACCTGGTTTTCATTAACATTGATAACAAAAATAACATATGATAATAAAAAGTAATACCATTCGTGCGTTTTTCCAAATTTTATTAAGAATTTTTCATGGAAATTTTTATAAAATTTCCACTTATTTTCACTACTTAAAAAAAATTACGAAACACATTTATATTTTAATTACAATATAGAAACCAGGCTATCTAATTAAATATGTTCGCTAAAAGAGTTGTACCAGAAAAGGTTAAAATTAAAAAACATGATTTTTGCAACTCACATGTAGACATTCTTCCTGCATTTTTCTTTTTAAAGATGAATCACGTTTTAATACGGTAGTGCCATCCATGTTAATAAATTCGTAAGTTTTGTGTTTAAAAATAGTTGGAACTGCTCCACAAAGTAGCTCTTTCCGTTTCGATGGTATCCCTGTTAGACGTCCTTTTAAATCATCTTTTATGCAGTCAGGATGAAAGTGGTCTTCGCATACAACTTTATTTTTCCAAAATGGAAATGTTTCTACATTCAATCCAGTACCAATATTATGCAACCATTGTGCTGCGCGAAGTTTCTCAGTTGTATTCACTGGCTTTGGGATCATGAAAAAACTTTTTTTAGCAGTTACTCTCCCAGTGGTTTGCGAACATCTATATGCCAGGCAACTTGGCATTTTGAGTAGTAAAGACAAAATGTACAATTATAGTTAAGAAGTGAAATTCATCTTTTATGTCTTTATACATCAAATCAGGCGAACCTTATAGTATGGTTTCACTTACTCACTCGCCGATCATACGTCATTGCTCTCCATCGTAGAGTTTTTTATGTACTCTAACGGAGATGTAAATAATAACCTTTTTACTCTAAAATCCTCTTAAGGTATCTTTTTTAATAGTATAATAAACGTTTTTATGAAAAAAATTTTTTGACCTTAGTTTCCCTTTAAGTACCATCTATTTTTCTTAAGTAGCTCCATTGTATGGCTTCAAGGGAAGAAATCTCTGATTGCTTGTAAGGGCTCCATAGTTGAGAGCAATATTCCATTATTGGTAGTACCATAGATTTCCACAGGCGAACCATAAGTAAGGGTGAACGGTTTTGAAACGGTTTTGAATTATTATATTTTTTTAATTAGGCTGAGCTTGTGGTTCCATGAAAAAGTTCAAGTTGGTTACAAATGCTATTCCATCCATATTTTACTTTGCTAAGCCGCGTGCATCTATTTATAAGAATTATTGTGAGATTGTAGAAATACAACGCTTATTTTCCTCTCCCCAGTATCTGTGTTAGACAGGTTTAACTGTAAAACACGACATTGGCAACCAATAGGTGTTACTTGCTCCTACTGTTATAATTGCTTGATATTTTTTCTCTTGCAGGTGTTTCATGTTTATGTGTTAGGAAATGCGTTATGATTAGTTACGTTACTTTTAAAGAAAGACAATGGAATTTGTAATGATTATAATGAAGGGAGCTTTAAAATATTCATATTTAACATGTAACTGCTTAAAAAAAGTATTTGACTGATCTTACATTGTTTTTAGTATTAAACGATGGTTTGAAAAAGAACTTCCAACATGTTGTGGTTGCAGAAGTTGATTGTCCAGATCTGACACAGACACCTTGGTGTCTTGCTGCTAAAGGTAATTCAGCTATATTTTATTAAAAATATGGTATTTTATTTACAAAATGTGATATTATTATGTAATTAAGCTGTAGTGGTTTAGTGATCCTTGTAGTTGTCGGGCCAATATAGTGTGACTTATTATTATTTAAAATTATTTATTATTTAAAATAACCTTATCAAATTGTAAGATCATTACTTTCAAAAATCTAGCGATCAAGACTGTTGGTCTGGGGACCATACTTTTCTAACAAAAAGAATAATCACACATCTAGGGGTAATAATCATTGTGGTTTCTTTGTAAAAAGAAACATATAAAGATCAACCTGTACATTGTAGCAAATCCAATACTTTCGACCCAGGTAAAGAACTATGCAAAATGGTTAGCAAAATTAAAAAAATTTCAAGATTATCAAAACCTCTGACAATTGTTAGATTTAACTATTTTACCTTATACCCACACTAAACAAATATTTGGTTTAAAATCATGGAAAAAGAGGCTATTTAATAAATGAGTATAAAATACTATCTTACTATAGTAAACACAAAGGAAACTACACATTAATGGTTCCCTGGTTTTGCATTTACAAAACCACAATCAAAACAAATTGTTGATTGTGTCCAATATTCTTTATACTAAAAAGTTACTTTGAAATTTAGCAGATTTTAGCTTATAAGTAGTTGCTTATAAAATTTATGTATGGCGATTTGCTTACAGCTTTTTTTCGTCATTTTGGCACGAAATACATCGATTTCTATGCTCTGCAGGATTTACTTATGTAGCAAGATAAAAACGAATCTTAAACAAATTAATTTTGTTCTGACAAGTTTTATAAAAAAATTCTGATAAAAAATTGTGAGTCAGCAAAAGGGAAAATTGTAAACAATAATGATTAAGAATGTTAAAAGTCTTCAGTTTTTAAATGTAAAAGTTTTCATACGTTGAATGTTGTTAACAATATTTCAAAATGTTAAATTCAATGTAAAAAAATTCACATATTTTTAAAAATACCTGCATTAAGCGTATTTTAAAAATTGTGCATAGTTTTAATGATATGTATAAGATCTTTTAAAATGCGAAATTCCATTTCCTATTTTTCTTTAAAATAAACTTCACATTTGTAGGAAAATGTTACAGAAAGGTATTGTTTTAAAAATACGAATTGATACACTTGTAAAGTTAAGGTCAAATAAAAAGATTCGATTATCAGCTATCCTACAGATGGGGGACGAAATTTGCTCTTAAAATATAAATTTGAAAATTTTGTCCCTTGTTGTTTCCATGACTTGAAAGAATGTTTTTTATCACAAGAAACAAAGGTGCAGATTTTTTGTAGTTTTCTTTTAAAATACTGCCCTGTTCTTGCTGTAAATAATTTTTTACTAAGTTTTACCACATTGTGTTTAACAGTACCTTGTTGCCAGGTAGATTTATACATTAAAGTAAAATAGTATAAAATAGTAATTTTCATGCTTATTAACTCAGTTTTGCCTCCATTTCACATTTAATTCCAGCAGTAATGAAAAAAACAATTAACAAAAAAACAAAAAAATACATTACTGTTCACTTTCATAATTCTGCATATAGGGCGTGCTTGTAATTTTGAAACTTTACAGAAGTAAGATCAGGTAAAAAGTCCCTTTACTAAGTAGAACACAGGAAAGCTGCTGTTTTGGTATGGGGGATGTACAGCAACTTGGCAAACAGCGTGAAGTTGATGCAGGAATTAGCGATGTATCTAGAGGATTTTCAATGACAGCAGCTACGCATCTGTTTATTTTTTTTGCTTACACCTTTTTTTTTCAGATTCTCGTTGTCAAAATCTGTAATCTTTATGTTGCATAGTTGCACAGTGTAGAAGCTTTTATTTGGGATGTGTGTATTTTTGACAATTACAAATTGCGATTCTTCTAACTAACGCGGCTCCCAAATTAAGAATAATGTTATGATATACAAAAAAAGAATTCCGCAATGAAATTGAAGGATGGTTTGTAAATAGTTTATATATATCAACTCAATTACTCCTTATGAGAGTCACTGATGTAAAAGAATATTTAAAGTTCAAACAAACGCAATCACATGTTTTTCTTGTGCAAATAGGGAATAATCATTGTGCAAGTTTCAGCAATGTGTACAAGCAAGATTTAAACTCATGTGCGAACAAAGTCTTTAAAATGAAACTTTGTTACTACTCTTGAGTGCCAAATAAACGTCCCCCCCCTGGTTAATATTCCAACTTTTTTCCAACTTTTTTTAGGACCCCCACCCCCTGCTTATTAATTTTTGATAAACATTGTCACTCATCTCTATACCAAAATCCATCATTCATAAAATGTTATATAGATTTGCGAAAATTTATACAAGGTACTGTATATACAGTACATTAAAGCGATATAGGGAGTCGTGTAATGAAACATGACTTTAAACATGGTTTTTCTGTTTTGTTTTCACGTGTTATATTTTTAATATATCCGCATGCTGGAAGTTAAATTTTTGAGACTCGAATACATTTTTAATTTTACTCCAAAAGTGTGCCGATTCTAAAATTTGTGTTCTTAAGGAATGCAATTTTGGATGATAAAGTGCTAAAGCAGGAAAATTTAAAAAATGTGCATTCATGGGCATTTTTATAGCTATGCCACAAGATGATTAAAGATCCCTTATTATTGATTATAATTTAAGATATACGGAGTGTCATATCTGCCAAAAATTGCACCACTACTTTCATTGTTTCTTTATGACGTCATGTGAATCTCTAGGACGTCCTACAATTGTCTAGGACGTCAATACAAACTTCTAGGACGTCCTAAAAATCTCTAAGACGTCCTGCAGACTTCTAAGACGTCCTGCAGACCTCTAGGACGTCCTACGGTTTCTAGGATGTCCTAAATACCTCTAGGACGTCCTGCAAACCTCCAAGACGTCCCACGGGTCTCTAGGACGTCTTACGGGTCTCTAGGACGTCCTAAATACCACTTTCCTGTCACGTGGAACCAGGTTTAAAGTATAGCATTTTAGCTTTTGACCAAAGGGGATATTATTAGCAGTGCGTTTTGTCTGTTATGTCGACTTTGAATGTGGATTTTGATTATGGAAATGAAATGAAGAAGAAGGGACTCACAAGGAACAGATTTTGGTGAGTGGCTTTTCATGATTTTCCCTGTTTCTTTTCTTCATTCAGTAAATGTGTCATTTGTATTTTCTTTAACTTTAGACTTGGGAAAAAGTTATGAATAGTTCAGGTATTGGGAACTCCAAAGGAGACATTATCACTCATTTTTTTCGTTGTGGATATCAGTATAAAGACATTTTAGAACTCTTGCGCCGGTATCATGATATTTCAATAAGTATGAGAACTTTGCATCGCCTTTTAAAGGAAATATGGCTTAAAGAGAAAGTGTCCTGAGTCCTGATGTATCAACATCCACGATATTAGACAAAGTCAGACAAGAGATTCAGGAAGTTGGAAAAAACGTGGATACCGTAGTATATATCAGCATTTGTTAGAGAAAGGAATACAAATACCAACCAGGTTAGTTAGAACAGCTTTAAAGGAGCTAGACCCATCTGGTGTTGAAAGGAGAACAAAGCATCGATTAAAAAGAAGGGTATATAGAACAAATGGTCCGAAAGATGTCTGTCACATTAACGGGAACGATAAATTGAAACCCTTCGAGTTTTGTATCCACGGTGGAATCGACGGTTTTAGTCGTAAGATTATTTGGTTAATAGTTTCAGACACAAACAAGAACCCATTTCTTATAGGTCACTATTATACTAGCGCAGTGAAGCCGTGCCAAAATTAATTAGAGGGGATAGGGGGACATAAAATGTGAATGTATGTGGCATCCAACGATTCCTTCGTAGAACTCATCATGAGTGGTTGGAACAGTTTCAAATACAGAAAATCTGTCTCAAATCAACGAATAGCGCAGTGGTGGTCATATTTGAAAAGAAATACCACTCAATCTTGGATAGATTATTTTAAAAACCTGCGAGACCAGGGACTATATGACGATAGCAATAACGTTCATGTTGAAGCATTGAAGTTTTGTTACTAACGGTCTCATTAAATTACATTACCAAGTTAAACATACTTGGAATCACCACAAGATAAGAAGTACAAAATATTCAGAAAGCCCATCTGGAAGACCTGACTTAATGTTTTTTTCTACCACACAACTACAATGCTATAGATTGTGCATTCGTATTCAATGCAGACGAGCTCGAATTGGCTGAATCCATATATTCAAAAAAACCTTGAGCTATTCCTTGTCAGAATGAGTTTATAGAACTATCAAATATTTTGATGGAAGAGCAGAATTTGCAGCATCCGCGTTCACGCGCAGAGGCTGAACATCTTTATTTATACCTTGTATCGACAATAGAAATGTTGTTATTTTAAATTTTATTTATAAGATAATGCTTTCACCTACTCTAGAGGATAAATTTTGTGTGAAATAGAAATGATAATACAATTTTATATCTTGAAAAAATGTATTTCAGTAGTAAAAGGAACAAAACGAAAATGATACAATATAAATCACGTCAGAACTTAACAAACATATACTTAATAAAACACAACTGAGTCTTATTAAACCACAGTAATCTTATTGTTCACTTTTAAATCTTGTTGGTGATGACTCTACCGAAAGAAATGTCACAAGTTAAAGAGGTCATAGCCAATGGAAAGCAAATGTTGAAAAATTTCTTCGACACCAACAAGAATAATCTATCGTTATAAAATCATACACATTCAAAAATGAAACAAAAAATAGAGTATACTTCCAAAAATATGCCGTTTTATTTTGCTAAAACTATTTCCTTTCAAAATAAGGTAAAAATACTACGCAATGAATGTGTCAAGCAAATATTTAAACCTATGTATGAAAATCTGAACAAATAAATGTTAAGGACTAAAAAATAACATACTATTTTCCGTAAGTAAACAAAAAGATTCGTAAAAGACTAAAAAGATATTGTCTCAATAAGAACAAAAAATGTGTTCACATAAACAGGGTGTATCAAACAAGTATGAAATTCAAAATCAATCAAGAATAATTAAACCATCATACACAGACCAATGGTTATTGCTGTTGAAATGGACATTCAAACTGGTTTGAAATTGTGTAAATGATCGAAATTGACGTGGTAGGATTAAAATTTTAAAGCAATTTCTCGCTAGAGGATACAAGCATTTTGGATTCTGATCAACTTTTATTGAAGACGTAGGTGATAAACTTGACGATTCTGTTATAAATCTAACCAATAAAAGCATTTTATTGGTTAGATATGTATGTTGTACAGCATTTTGTACAACTTCTAATATAGCGATTAAGACATGTGCTGATTATTCGGGCATGTTTCATTAGGAAAGATCTGTTCAATTAATGATTCTGCAGTTGGAGTACAAGTTGAATAAAGTGAATGGATCATACTTTCACTCAATATCTGCCAAAATGACCCCATACTTTTAACAATATATTTCATTGGTAGATATGGTCTGTTTATCAAAGCAGTGTTCGCAGCTTTCAAACACCTTCAAATACCTTGTTGGTTCTCAAAGTATCTATGTACTGTAGGATTGTCCACACCTCTTTTAATAAGAAATTGGCAGATCTATAAAATAACAAAAGTAGGGGGATCAGACAGGACAGTTTAGCTACATAGCTAAACTTTTCAGTTTTGATAGCTATGCAGCTAGCTACAAAAGTAAATCACAAGATTTGGATATCTCAAAACGGAAATGACACACTCTATATCCTCAATTACTTACTTCTTCGACTGACACTGTTGCCATAATCAATATAGTCCTTTCTGCATTCGTGTCAAAGGAAAGCAATATCTTATTAAAATCAATTTGTCACAATGTCATTATTCGTAATTGCAGCCATTAGAGCAAATACGACATTAGTATTAAAAATAAAATCTTATTTGCTTCAACTATTATTAGTTATCTGTAGACGCCACAAAACCATGTGATTATTCTCTAGGACGTCCTAGAGCCCCGTAGGACGTCCTAGATATTGTTAGGACGTCTTAGATACCCTAAGGACGTCCTGGCAGTAGTGGTGCGATTTTTGGCAGTTATGACGCTCCGCAAAGATAATACTATATTTTTTTATCTGTAAACAAATTGGTCAATTTCTTCTTCTTGCAACTGAGTTGCTGTTTGTAGGACAATTTTGTATTTTTATTTCTCTTAATTTCAGGAATTTGTGGTTCACCAAAGTTATTGGATGTTGGTGGAGTTCCCAATTTAATTCCAACGCCTAGAAAAGAAAAAGTACAGTTTTGTATTGCGAACAACTATTTTTTGGCTTAGTAGATGGCTCAACTTAAAATGGTTATTTATAATGTTAATTTTTTAGATCTACCGTTTTGATGAATTAGCTGAAATGGCAGGTAACCAGGATGCATATTTTCTTGGTGCAGGGGCAGCTGGCTTTCATATCTTAGGCATAAACGCAGAGGTACACATTAAATAATTTCATATTTTTCCCTGTTTTTTCAAAGCAACACTTACCCAGCATCTCCTACATTCACTTGTATGTAAAATTTTAATGTAAGGAATGTAAGCATTTTATCTCACATGCAGTTTTGTTCACATGCATGTACGGTTTTGTTGACATATGTTACGTAGGCAAGTTATATTAACTAGTATAAATATTTTTTTTCAATATGGCCACGTTTTTTAATAAGCGTCATCTTTTCTCCGCAACACTAACTATCTTCAAAAACCTTCGTCGCCATCATAAAAATGCAGCAACAACATTGTTCAGTAAGTATAACAGAACCCAGACCTGAATTACAAACTTGACAGACATATTTTTGGTGATTTTGTCTTAACCTTTATTACTACCAAATATTTACGTAGTGTTGCTCCTAAGAAAAGCGAGCGTAAGAGCTAAAGATGTGACATAAATGGTGTCACATGTTGTTAAATTTTTAGGCAACTTAGAAGAGATAAATGAACATTCTCCCTTATGTACGTTTTTATATAAAGAATATGTATATACTTGTTAATGTAGCTTTAAAGTTTATATCTAAAGTTTTGTGTATTTCGTTCTTCAGTTTTTCCGTTTTTATCCTTACCATTCTTTTAGAACAATGAAATAATCAGACTGCCTTAAATTCTGCAATGGTTTTTTATCTGTTTTGAAGCACAGGTGTATGGTAATAACCAAATTGAGTGGTTATTAATTACAGTTTATTTTATTTCAAATTTTCAATATTAAAATGCTTGTAATGGAATAAATTCTCGATTTGGTGATGACAATTATTTACCTGCAGCATTTGAAGAAAACCCAGAATGTAGCAAAAATCCAAACACACCATATTAAAATCATCAAAGTTATTGTACTAGCAAAAAATCCCCATATAAATTATTAATTTTAATTATCCTCTTTGCATGCTCACTGTATAAAAAAACAAACAAACACGCAAAACAAAATTAAAACTTTACTATTTGTTATTTTAGATGATGGCTAATTTACGTTTAGGTAAAGAAGAACGTATTGAAACATACGTTGCAAGTGTGAATAAAGAGGTGAGTAGTTCTGTTTAAAGACGTGGAAATATATATTAAATGTTCATTGGATCAAAAACTGATTTGTTCTCTGTCTATTTAGGATCTTTCTAGAAGAGTTTCTATTTAGAATAACTTAATGTTAATCATTTTAGGGAGAATGTGACCTAAAAAAGTTTCCTGAAAAGGAATTCGGGTTGTTGGGAAATTTTCTGGCATCTGAAGGTTTACAAGGTAAGGTAAGTTTGTACACAAGTTCTATCCTGAGGTTTTATTGGCGTAAGAAGCAATATAGCACGGTTACAGGTTATTATTTGTTTGTTTATTTAATTATTTTTTTTAATGAGGTCACATTATGTTTCCACCCCTCCAATTACTCTAATTCTCACTGTGTTTTGATTCTGCACACGCCTGCTTTTAGATGAAAAACACTTTTTAGACTGTTATATTTGTACGTTTCATTTGATTAATTTTATTCCATTGTTGAGATCTGACATAATTGTTTTTTGATAACATAAATGGATGGAAATTATTGAATGAATGAATAAATACGTAGTGAATGAATAGGTGAATTAGTTTAGTGACACATGATTGTATTCTCAGCATTCCATTTAAGAATTACAAAGTGATTCATGAAAAATATAAAAATTACCAGCAAAGGCACTTGATAAAATACTCATTCGAGTAGAGTTGGCATGTCATATTGTTTAAGGCTTCTAGTTTTAGTTCTATAGTATAGACAACTATACAATCAGTAATGACAGAGATAGTTATCACATTCTGAAAGTCTTTTCTTTGACTTAGGTAATAAAGATCAATGCAAAGACGCGTATTGGTGAAGAAAATTTTATTCAGTCTATTAGGAATGTATTGAAGGAGGCTTTTCCCAATAATATGATTGGCCTGGGTGGAGTTTTTATGATAAAATCTGGAAAAGCAAGACTTCACGTCATGGTTTGTAATATTTTTGCTAAAATAATTTAATGAGGTTTGTAAAACCAACAGCGTACTTTGAAATACACCATTGAATAAGGAACGAAAGCAGTTAATCTCAATGTGACGTGCTTTCGTTGGGGTGCAAGTTTTGTGCTGAAAATGCTGCAAAAATGTGCTATGTATTCTAGCATATTGATGCTTAAAACAGTAATTTTACACTGTAATTAGAAAAATTCTCAATATGGCAGAGAGTTGTTATATCCAGCATGTAAAAATTTATGCTGCAATTTAATTTTTGTTATATATATAATACACAAAATCCTTTACATTTAAAAAAACTTTTAAACTAATCTTGAACATTGCAATATTTTTATTAAGATATGCATAAAATGATTTCTTACAAAGTTACAAATCTTTAACGTTGCCAAGTTTTGTTTTGAAACTATCCAAAAGCCTTTTTGCGATGTTTATACACCGCTGTATTTGTTAAAAGAAGATTATTTTTTTTTAAAAAAAGCTGTAACATCATCAGTGTTAAAATATTCAAAAATTTCATTTAATCAGCCAGGGAGTTGTGCTTGTTTTAAAAAATGAATGATAACAATCTGAGAATTATGTGTTTTACTCCGCTTTCACTTTATAATTCCATACAGTTGCACATACTACATACTAATAATTTTTTCGTTTGTCCATTTTTTTAGCCATGTTTTTCTGAAAGTCCATTAATAACAGACGGAGATGTAGAAAATTGGTTGAAATTTTATGAAATGTCCTCACCTCTTGTTTGTCTTAGTGTATTTTACAATTATGATGAGGTATGATATTTTTCGTTTGTCTGAACCAGTATCTACAAAAAGTAACAAAAAATCTGGCATAATAGGGGTTTTTTGGGCAGGTGGCAAAAGCGATCAACTTCAAGCCAAAACTCTGAGCTGGAAGTCTGCGAAGTGCAACTTCTGTATATGCATAGGTATGCTAAACAGCACTTAGAATACTTTAGTCGCACTCCCCAACAAGCTGTTATTACAGAATAATCCGTGTCAGGTGCCACAAAGTGCCAAAATATCGAAAAAGGGACACCAGCAGCAATTAGCACAGTTTATGAGTTTGGACTTTAGCAAATAGCCTAAGATCCCAAGTCCTATAAAAGATAAAGTCCTATATGCATGTAAAAGTTCCATCGTATCCCATACCAAAAATTTGTTGCAACATGTCAAAAAAAAATTGATGCTGCAACATGTAGACAATAGATTATTCTATTTTGTTGCAGGCACACATTTTGTGCTGGCAACAATTTTTGAAATGTTCCATTGTCTCGCCACACTCTGCAGGTTGTTGCAACACATTTTTTGCTACATATTTTCAATTAACCAATTAAAATGACCCATATGACCATTTAAAAATGTTTACATTCTGCATGTAATTCTTGATTTCTTTATGTAAGGAGGCTAAAAAAAGTTCAGCTTTTACCCTTATTCATAACATAAGCCGTGAACTCTTCTCGTATAGTGGTAGCATAATTGTTTGGTCTATTACTTGTAAGAGGAAGATATTTATTGGCAGCCAACTTTCAGATGGTATGTTTTTTTGCCAGTAGCCTTTTTCGTAAAAAAAGTTTTGTTGAATTTTGTGGTGGCTACATGCGCAACATTTTCAGGCATATGGAATAAGTCCTGTTGCATGCGCATGAAAAAGGTCCCTTGTGTCGCCTTAGCTTTAAACCGCTGTGAACTTTGACAAGTTCAAATTGTGTAAATGTAATATATATAGAAATAGCTGGGTTTTTTTGTATTTTCATATTTATTGTCTTTAAATGATATACACATTGTTTTCCTGTTTCGTTATGTAATTTTATATATACTAATAGCTATCTAGAAAAAAGTGAATCTGAAGCTGTTCCATAACACTTTGAATATCTCTAAGTTTGTTTTCCGAAATCAAAAGTTGCCAAAATGGATTTGAAAATATCCTATTGGCCTGAGTACCCTTTGGAGAAAGTTGTTTAAACCTGTTGTAGGGAAAAAAACACTTTTTCAAAAAAAATATATTGACTGAAGAGTTTAGATTTATCATTGTATTTTCTTGGTGTTTAATCTACGTGTTTTGTCAATTTGCATAGTACTATGTTAGAATTAATAACAGCCAACTTCACACTCTCTAAATTAAATTCAACAAGAAAAATTGTCAGTTTGAACATGCATTTCAATTATTGTCAGTTTGAACATGCATTTCATTATTGTCAGTTTGAACATGCATTTCAATTATTTTAATCAATCAAAACACGATCATAGAAAAATAGCTTCAACAGACTTCATAAGATAGTCAATAACACAATTTAAAAAGTGTTGTTTCGAACGAAACCTGATCTCTCGTAGGAAACTATTCTTTGCTAGCCAATGAAAAATAAAAAGCATCTTGAAACTGATTCCACGGAAACAAAATCAGAGAGGGCTTTGTGTTACATGCACAGGATAACTCACTATTTTACCAATATCAAAGAAGGACCAAATCCACCTACATTTCTGTCTAAACTACTTAAATTTTAAATTCCGCATAATTTTTTTTCACTTTTTTAAACATATAGTTGTTTATTTTTAGGGCATGGACTTACGAATAGATCACACACATTGCTTTAGCCATCATGGTGAAGGCGGTCACTACCATCATGACACAACACCAACTGAAGTTGAATATGAAGGTTATTTCGTTGTAGCTGAAGAGCTTTTGCGTGTAGACCGTCCAACACAGACTCATTTAGTGGGAAGGGATTAACATGTTTTTTTCTCTAGTGATATAAATATTCTTTTAAGTGAGATTATGTGTTACGTACTTTTTTGTTTCAGGACAGAAAACTATATATTGCTTTTAATGTAGTTTGTGTTATTGTAATGAAAGGATAAAAATATAGGAATAATGCAACTTGCCATGACAGAAATGTTTTACATGCCAGTAGGATATTGCTTATTTCTTTTTAAATCTTGACATTTTAAACAGAAAATGTTTTGACATTGGAGTAAAATTTATCTAATATAACAAGTAAACTTCACAGCGATAGCATTGTGTCAAATGTTTTAATGATGTCATTTAATTGTATAACTATATTTCTAAACTTTTGTTCTTACTTGGAATCTTATAAAGCCTCCTGCTAGATACGTTTTTATGAAACACCATTTTATTAAGAATATCAAGAATATTTTCTCTAAAGCTTTATGATACCACTCCTTTAATAAAAAAGCAGGAGATTTACAAAATATTTGGAGCTACAGACGTTTAAAGCAATATAGAGAATAGCAATATAGCCTACTTGGAAGAAATTCCAGTGCATTTACTATGGTGCTAGTAAGATGCTTTAGTGTTGATATTGGGTATTTGCACCAGAGGAGATTATTGTGGATGGTGATTAGCATATATGTTTGATTTTAGGGATAATTACTTGTTAGGTATGCTTTTTAGAAATTATAAACATGGCTTTAGTTTTTTTAAAACCTGAGCAATTAAGTTGAAAATATGGTTACCACATTTAAAATTTTTCTTTACTTTAAGGCTCTGCATAGTGTTTCGGTTATAAAGAAAGACCTTTTATATGTTTTTCTATAGTTATTAGTGAAAATGACAGAAGCTGTTGACGTTTTTGTTAATCCCTTTGCGCCAGGATTACGCAGTAATGCGGATGTTGTAATGATTGTAGAGGAACATGAGTTACATTTGCATTCACAGATATTAAGTGATGGCTCACCAGTCTTTAAAACAATGTTGGATGGAAATTTTGTTGAAGGAATAAGGAAAAGAGTTGAATTGAAGAATAAGAAAGCTAGATATGTTATTGAATTTTTGGAATTCTTTTACCCATCACTTGGTGCGACTGTTAACGGTATGTAGAATTGAGTTATTTGTTTGTACATTGGACTTGCCTTTTACGAGCCTTACCATGAGAAAAATTTAGTGGAATTATTAAATTTCAATTTGGCAAATAACAAAAAAATATGGGAATTATTGTTTATTCGAGGAATGACGAGAAGTTGCTTTTACATAAATGAGACAAAACAACTGTAACGTATAGATAAAAAAGATGTCACGAAATGTCACCCATATCAAAGCTTTTTAATTAAAATTCTGGTGTAAAAAGGAAAAAGAAAATCTTAAAGTGTGTTGATTTTTAAATTGTTTTTTAATTAGTAGACACCAAATAATTTTATTATAAATAATAATTTTACGCATTTTGGTATAGCTTATTTTTGCAATCAAAATTTTTTTATAGATTTTATTGGAACTTATTTACTGTAAAGACAGCTTACTGTCCTAACAATGAATCCTTATTAATAAGAAAACTAATTATTAAAAAAGAATTTCAGACACAGGCTTATCCCATATAAAAGGATGTAAAGTATAAGTACTTGTTATCGCGTGGTACAGAGTACAATATGGTATATATTTTTCGAACTTCAATATTTTTTTCAGGTTATTTCCAAGCATTTTGGCTACAAAAAAATGTCATATTATACAACGCTTCAGTGCGTTAACCAGCTTTTCATTAGTGAAAATAAATCTCAAAACATTATAGACAGCAGTCGAATTACTTGGGGTAAAACCTGTGAGGGTAAATTCAAACAGAATGAATGAAAAGACGAAGGAAACAAACAATAAAAGTTAATTTTTCCACGAATATAATTACATATTTAATTTAGTTTGCGTATATGTTGCTTTTGTTTAAAAAAGAAATTATGAAACATTTTTGTTCAGATGTTTAATAGCCGTCGTCGTAGAAAATGGAGGACAACATAATCGCATTTATCGTTAGCATGAAAAATATCTCGAATTTGATTGGCTAAAAGGAGATAGATATATGATATATTTGTAGTGCAAAATATTGAAAAAAAATTCATAATGGCGGAACTTGGCGGGAAACTTTTTGAAAACAAATCTAGTTCCCAAACCTTAACTCTTTGGTTACATTGTTTGTGAAAGTGAGAGGGCAGTTCTATAAAGTAAACGAATGAACATCTTCCTAAAAATATAGCTATACTTTATCAAAACACAATGGAAAGATTCCATACCGCTTCTTCTTCTCAAATAGAAGATTTAATCTTAAAATCAAAAAACAAAAACACCACCAAAGCAACACAAAACTGGATGCGTGTCTACTATACTTGGGCTGCTATAAGAGGTACAAAAATAAACCTTGCAAAACTTCCACCTTGTCAACTAGGTAATGTTTTACAGCTTTTTTTGCAGAAGTTAATAAACAGGATGGCAGGGAATATGAATCAAATTCGCTGGCTGCACTTCAAGCTGCCATTAACCGACACCGAAAAGAGTCTGGATACCTGTATTCTCTTTATGACAGCAGATATTTTTTTAATTAAAAATAGTATTTGAAGGGAAGGCTCGAATATTGCGTGAGGAAGGAAAAGGGAGGAGACCAAACAAGAGTTACAGCTTATCAAAGGAAGAGGAGGAAACTTTGTAGAAGTGCGGTTAACTTGGAAGGAGCACACCGATTGCAATTATTAACACACTGTTCTGTCTGTTTACCCAGCACTTTGGAATGAGAGGGAGACATGAACATCGTGCAATGAAAATTGAGGATTTCACTTTTCGAAAGGATGAAAATAGTACACAATACTTGACTTATGCTGAGGGAATTACAAACAGGCAAAGTGGATTGCATGAAATACAAAGACTGGTCACACTGAAAATGTTTGAAACAAAAACCGCCCGTTGCCCACTTTCCTTGTTCATATGTATTCAAATCTATCAAAGCGTCCCATTTCGCTAAAATTTACCGGTCTTTTTTATTTTTTTGTTATTATCAATCCTGTTTCAAATATTTGGTTCAAGGCTATCCCTATGGGTATGAACACAATAAACAACCTAGTCAAAACATTGATAAAAAAAATAAAAAAATACTATATACCAAAGTCGGAAATCATATCAATAACTGGTCACAACATTGAAGCAGGATTGGATGCATACGACAGCGGAGATGAACAACAACAACAAGCTATATCTTTTGCCATCGATAGCCACTTCCACAAAAAAGAAAAGTCTCAATTTTTTTTTATCTCAAACCTTTAATTCTTTCGATGATCCACGGCTAAAAAATCCAACCTTGAGTATTTTTCTAGATCGCTCCACTGCTTCAACTTTTAACTTCCATAATTGCATCGTTAACATTTTCAACAATTCCAACACCATGCAACAGCAAGTTTCGTCCAAATCAGTGGCCAAAAAACGAATTATTTATTTAAGTGAATTCTCTCAAGAACAGTATAAAGGTGGATTTAAAGTTACGAACGTTCTTCACACAGTTGTTGTTTTCAAAATGAGTTTGTAAAAAAAGTTAAAAATAGTTTCCTTAAAAAAGGTAATCAGTCATAACGAAATCGAATGTTTTTTTCTTCATCAGGGACTTTCGAATCTTAAACTTTCCTCCCAAGTTCAGGTTAATTTGAGGAGGCAGGCAGTGTTAAAATGAGTAAAAGAAGCCAGGGGAAGATAAAAGTTTAGATATTTTTCATGCTAATAATAAACTAGTTATCTCTCAAAACTTGTGCAATATGACGTATATTTTTCTCGTTCTTCAACTTTTGCAGATATTCTACTCGCATAAAGACTCGTAAAATATTTTTCCCATAAGTTGAAGAACTCAAAAAATAAACGTCATATTGCACTCGGCACGGTGCGATAACTAGTACTTATTTGTCACACGCAAACAGACGCAATTAAAAACGAAAAATATGTCAAAATTTAATTTCAAAGAAAATTATTAAAAACTTTGTTACTTTATTACCAGCTTTCTTTAAGTTTGTACAGTGTACATCAAAATTTACTTTGAAAGCAATGAAATAATTATTATTTAACAGCCCAAACAAACTGGGATAAAGTTCTCATGCTTTGTGACGAGTATGATGTAACCTGGATTAAAGATCGCATTAAAAAATTCTTGCTCAACGAAAAGATGAATGATAAGCAGGCTGTTTATTTTCTTTACCTATCTGAGGTACATGACCTGCTTGATTTGAAGAAGAAGCTTTTGGCAGACGAATGTTATTCTTGCTGGAAGTGTATGGTGAAGTGTCCTCAATTCGAAATGCTAACATTGGAAACCAAAGCATGTATCTTTCAACAAAGGCTGAAACTAAAGTTTAAAGAGAAGAAGACACATTGTTATTCTCATTGTGAAGAAGATGAATTAATAAATTTTGTAATGGTGTTGGCACGAAAGGATTAATAATTTAAAGTAATTAATTTTTTGTAAAACTACTTTTCGCAATGTTGATTTTGTAAAAATTTGTTCTCTAAAAAATCCAGTATTGACCAATGACTAAATTCAAGTGAAATATTTGTACTACTCATTTGCACAAACAGGAGCCATTTTTCTTGCTGTCTAATTTTTTACTTTTAAGCTTTTACTTGATTGATTACCTAAACCATTTCCAGCAATGACATTTTGATGAAAATGATTTACCTGAATTGATTTGCATGTGGTTAAGTCCTCTGTATCTGTGATACAGACAGTTAGTAAGTAATGATTTTTTTATTCTTATTATATCTTATACAATTTATTTTTATAAAATTTGTAAGGAATTGTAAAATACTCTTATGGTATTTTCATCTTAAACGAAAATGCATCACATTATTTTAGCATAATATCGTTATTAGATTTTTAATATGATTTTTAATATGATTTTTAATATGATTTTTAATATGATTTTTAAAAGAAAAAAATTATTTCTAAGTATTCTTTGTAAAGGTTTAGTTATTGTCTGTAAAACAATCTCTATGGTGTGCAGTAATCGAACCTTATACTTCTAGTAGACATTGCGTATCAGAGGTATTTTCAATTTCTTTCGAAATATGCAGATATTTTCGGTTTTAAGAGTTAAATTTCTTAAACCATGGTTAAACAGTGGCAATAATATCAAATTCGGGAGGAGGGAAGTTCTTCTATAATATTCTTCCATCTAAAAAATTTAAACAATTAATTAATTTCACAGAATAAGATGAATAGGGTGAAAGAATTTGTATAATTATTTTCTGAATATGTTGATGTCGGCTTGTTTTTGTATGATTTTTGAGAACCATTCTACTGCAACGTTACTTTATACGTACACCTTTTTATTAGAAATACCTGTTTGGGTACAAGAGCTGTTTTTTTCCTGCTGAACTTTAATGGAATCTTTCTCATAGTTCAGTAGACTTTGCTTAATTATATACTCTTAAAATCCTTTCAGCGGGAAAATTACCATTTAAATTGTGCGTTTTAAATCCCTGTCCCTGTATTTCTAGAATGAGCTGTTAAAATACGTAAAAGCTCAGCTTCATTTTATTTCTAGACGTTTTGTTATAATAAGAACAACATGACTCTTCCATACGATTCTTTTTTGTATATTTCTTTAAAATCGTTTTAGTGTTTTTTCGTCCAAAAATTGCGTATTCCTCGGACCAAAGTTCGATGTTTTATTTCCGTGTATAAGGAAGGTTAAGAAATACAACCTACAGCTTCGTAGCTATTTTGTAGAAAAAACCTTCGAAAATTTTAACAATACTAGCATTTATTTCTTATGAGAACAGCTTTCATTTCAGGGCGTTTATCTATGTTAGTAGGGTAGTAAAACTATAGCAAGAAAGAGAATTTTATAGCATTTATGAAAGTGTGAAATGTGGAGAAAATCCTTCAGTTGTATGCTACTAGCTAAAAGTAGCATCACTTTGACTGCCCACCATATCACTGTGTAGCTGCCAAGTAAAGTATCTTATCTCTTATACTTGTAAAACGGAGAAAAATTTAATTGATCGGCAGAAAAAGTAAGTCCATATATATATTTATATTTACAAATTTGGAGGTCGTTGATACTTACATTTCTCTTTCAAGTATGTTCTATAATAATTTAAAATTTTGTTTCAATATGTTGATCGTTCATGCCAATATTTTGCTAAAAACACGAAATCAATGCTTATGTTTATTTTATTGTAATAATTTTCTTATCTTTATTTTATAATTGAAAATTTGCATTCCAACAAAAAATAGCTTTTAAGTTATGCAAAAATATTTTCTTGCTGGAATTTTTGCCGCTTAAGAAGTTTTAAACAGGGTAATTTAACTCCAAAAGTCTATTTCAATATCCATTTTTACTACACGAAATACAGAGGCAGAAATATACATACTGACATGAAAAAAGGTTAATTTACGAACAATTTTAAATTTCCAGCGAAATTGTGCACAATAGTTTGTTTACCTTTATTATCTCACATTATAAATTGTCAAGTGAACTATAAAAGTTTTTTACAAGAACTAAAAAATAGTGTTTTTTCTTAATATTGGGTACTTATTAAAACAAGAAAAGCGTCCCATTACATTTACTTTTATTAGCAAAATCGTTTGCCATATTTGGCCAGTTCATTTGTAAAAAGAACCCCAAAAGTTTGTCCCATTTATACTTTGTCCTGCGATAAGTAACTAGACTAACGTTTTGTTTACAACTGTTCACCATGTTTGTCAATCTTTATTTAATTATATTTTGTTCCAACTATTACAACAAGTATATAATATATTTTTTTACATCAACTTTTTATCAAAAAAGTGATATAAATTTCTACGCTATTATTTTAGTAGCTGACCTCCAGCCTTTTAACGCTAATTTATTTGTATTTAGAAACCTTATTGTAACTTTACAGACAATGCATTTGGTTTTATTAGGTTTTAATTTGCTATGTAAAATTGCACGCGTATCCCATGATTACTGTGAAGTACCTGACTTCTTTGACTAATGTAATGTAACTTGTGGAGAAAAAAAGTGGTTAAGTCAAACTCTGTGGAGATTTGCTTTCACATTTGTGGTAATAACATTTTTTGTTTTTATAAGTTTGTTATGATCAATAATAAGCTGCAATATCAATTTTAAAATAATTTTTAAAAAATAGAGATTTGTAGAACTAAATTTTATTGTTGAAAATTGTTATTTCATAAAAAAAAATCTATAAACCGCAAAATTTTCTTTTCAATGACTTTATTGATTGTACACATCACAAAAATGTTTTCTTTTCTTTCAGCTTGAATAGAACAAAAGAATTTATTTTTGTATGTTGAAATCATTGTGTCAATTCTCGGAAATGAGGTAAATCGTTTATAAGTCTTTGTCCATTGTGAATGAGTATAATGAACAGAACAATGCTATTGACATTATCTTTTAATCTAATTTAATGTAACGCAGGTAATAAACATTTTGTTCTTATGCTTGAAGTTGGTATACAAAATATTCACATGACTTGTATGTTGTTGGTAAACTGCTTTGATAATTTCATTGCTTTATAATTCTTATATATTTAAATTGTTAGAAAAGCTTTTTAACTTGAAAACTAAAGTGATCACTGATATTGTTTACACGTAAAGATTTGACCCCAGGTGAATTAAGTTTTTGTCCAGTTTCGTTTCAAGTTGTTGTTAGTGAAAAATGTATTCAAGGATGTCGTGTTCTTCTTCACTAAAGTTTAAAGATATCCTGCACTGCTAAAATATATTACACATAATGGTATATTCTTTAAAAGATATTGTAAAGATGTAACCACAACGTACAATATATTATACAATATTGTGGCTTCAAAGCTCACAAGTTTTTTTGAATCAAATCAGTTTGATTTGAAGAAACTAGTGGCAAGTTCCTACTGAATCAATTTTACAAGAATACCTCTTGTTTTCTTGCGCTTTAAGCATTATTGAGAAAAATTGTGAATTATTGATATCCTTATTTATAATTGTACAGAATTGTACACTAGTTACTTCAATTAATTGTACCATGTTTCGTACAATATATTGCAGCAGTGAAAACTACCATTATAGAAAAGTTAACATGACTTTTTTAAACTGCGGTATATTTTTATTAGTTTAATAAAATGAATATTTGGAAAGAACCGAATAGGGTTAAAGTTTTTAATTAGTAAACATTGTTTAATTCTAGCCCCATCGTTCTCTCTGATAAACGAGTTTGTGTTAGCTTAACACATTTTTTGTATATATATATATGTTTGTGTGTTAAAATCACTTTTTTCAGATACTTCGTTATTCTAATGACAAATTTACATGCCTAGTGTTTTGTGAATGCTTTATAGGAAATCTCTGCGTACAATTGTTGATAATTGTGATGCTGGAAAAAGTTTGCTTGATTTTTTTGTGGTACCTTAAAAAAATACTTTTTGCAGGATTTATATTTTGCAATAATTAACAAAATGTTTAAGCAAAAAATTTCATCATAATGAATTTTTTTTGAATCAGAAATGATAATTCATGGGAAAACGAACTCATTTCCCTCCACGAAAAAAACAGTTTTTGCCAATCTTGAACTAAAGTACCCACAATTTTTTGTTCCCCTAAAGTATTTACATATTATAATAGCTAATAGGTTTGAACAAAGTATGATCTCACTGCAAACATAATAATGTATATTTTGCAGCATAAGTTTGAATTTGTCTTTGTAGACTACCTTTCATGAAAGAAATATTTGCAGAGGAAGGTATTGCAGAATTAAAGTGTGCTAATAGAACCTTGTAAAGTGTGGCATAAGTAATTGCGAATGACCATCATTTTTTGAAGTTTGGAGATTGAACTATTGTTTACTTAGTCTAATGTAAATTTGTACTGATTTTACAGAAAAAAATGCAAACGAGTGAGAAATAAGGTGTCATACCAAATAAAAAATGCGGTAAGTATGTAAGGAAATTTGGAAGAAACAATTCGGATTTTTTTCCTCCACCATACGTTTTTTCTATCCCTTACATACTTTCAGGTGTTTTAAAATTCATATATTAATTTACACATTTGTGTGTTACTGAAATGATTCTTCAGAAAGTATTATAGCTAAATGAATTTTGGATGCATGTTTGCATGGCCATATGCCGCTACTGCTTCGCTTCATTTTATTTTGCGCGATTAATATGATGTCGGCATAAACAAAGTTTTATAGGGGTTGCCTCTTTACTTTGCTACCTCCTTCCCCCCACGACTCTAAATATTTTTATTAAAAAAAGGTTTCAAAAAATGGTCTAGATTTTCTTTATAAAGGTAGAAGTTCTTATTATGACATATCATCCTGTTAAATATATTTCTATTAAAGACGTTTTTAGACGACTCTGACACCTTGAAATGTAACAACGTGCATAGATGGTCAAAATGCGAGATTACCCGAGATTCCCAGTGATGAAGACAAAATTAGTTCCAGTGTAGATGTCTCTGGCTTTAATGTGTGTTAGAGCCACAAGATGTTCATTTGTGGTTATTTCCATTTTTATTATACAAAGACGAAGTAGTATCAGTGAAAATATGGGCTATATGTTGCTTTTTTGTATTAATATATGCTGCTAATTTTTGCATTATCACATTTTCTTTCCTCAATAGTTATAAAAACACTGTAAAAGATGAACATTGTTTCAAGACAGTTAACATCCATAGCTATTAAAAACACATTGTCACGTGTTATTAATAAAAGGAGCTTACATTGGCATTTCATGAATTGGTTTCCGTTGGAAACAAAAAGAAATATATATATCCAGAAAATAAGCGAGTGCAAGTTCAATAGAAAATACACAAGTGACTTTTATAGTGACATTGAAGTTACTAGTGGTTCTCTGAGTACAATTTTAAATACTGAAGATATAACATTGTTTGATGTCAGAAGTAGTGATGAAGTGGCAGCATTCGGTATGATTCCTCAAGCAAAACATATTCCAAGTATGTACTTTCCTACTAGTTTATAAATTCATTTATCTTTGTAATTTTTGAGTTTTAGTAAAGGCTTTATGCTAAGTTTTTTCCAACCGAATTCCTATCACTGAATAGGTATGACTTGTAATGACTTGTATGGCAACTGGGATGTTAATATTGGTGCGGCATTCCATGATGTATAACCACAGTCTTGTGCTAATTGTGTTTGTTTATTGTTGCCCATATACAGCAGTTCCAGATGAAAAAATGCAGTTTTTGATTGTGGCAATTTTGCAAGGATACAAGACAACTCTGCAATAAATTACAATTAAAAAAGGTTTATTAAGTCGATTTTTTAGACATTTGCAAAATACTCACAAAACGAATATAAAAAACTTGCCTTGACCAAAAAGATATATACATAGTCCATGGATTGCAGGGGTTTAGGCAGTTATTGAATTACATCCAAAAATTTAGTGTAGATATTTTTAGTTACGCCACAACCTTTCTAATTCACGTCGGCACACGGCAAATGCCGAGGTGAATGGCGAGGTCATTTGAAAAGAAAAAGTTCACGTCATAAAAATTTTGGTAAGGCGAATTTTTTCTTCGCAATTTATAGAATCCTTTAATTTCCTTGAATCTATCGTAAATATATAGAAAGTATAAATAGAAAAGCGATAAAAAGTATTCCTTACATGCACAAATTTTTGGAGATCTTAAAAGTGGTTGCTGGACATTTTGCTTATTTACCCTAAATAGAATAGAATGTAAACAAGCTGGCTTGGAAAAGAAAAGCTTGAATTTAAAATGCAATTTACCGACGTCAGACACCGAAATAAAAATTCATGTCACTGTTTTTGCCGACGTGAAATCGTGGATTGCCGAGGCGAATCATAAAACCAAAAATTCACGTCGACATTTTTTACCGACGTGAAATGGGTAAATGCCGACGCGAAACAGTATAATAAAGGTTCGCGTCGGCAAAAAGTTGACGACGCAAAAAAGTTTAAATTAGAAAGGCTGTACCATTTAAGTATACTAGTCGGTGGCCTGTGGAAAAATCCACTGGTTCACCCGTCCTTTAGTGACCGTAATTCGTATGTGTCGCTACTGCGGCGTGACAGACAGACGCATACGGGTATTATAATATAGTCTAGCCAGGAAACCCGGCATCGAAACGCCGGGGTAAGCCACAATAAAGGTGTGACCCGGCGTTGAACACTCTAGGGAGCGCTTAATAAGAGCCGTAAACTGTGCCACACGGTCAGGTGGAGCGCTTTAGTACAGGTATACAGTATGTCGTAAATCAAGTGAAGCGCATACACCATAGTGTTGCTATTGTAACATATTTTTCAAAAATAAATTTCCCGCAACGATAGCTGAAATAAAAATAGAGTTTACAAACCATTGTTACCCGTCATAGCAAAAACAATCGGTCAATATTATTTTATTTTGCGGAATAATTTTGGTGAAAGTTAAGAAATTAATTGTGACACCGAGCTGAGCGCTTAGTACAGTTAAACCGTGTTGCACAGCGTATAGGGATAATACCCTTTTGAAAAAAACTTTCTCGCAGACTCTGTTTAAATAAAAACACAAGAAACTGTCCATTGCTAACACAGTGCTGAGCGGTTAGTCGTCATACCCTTTTTCAGAAAATCTTTGATTGGTTTTTTAAAGAATCAGGCGTTTTGATTGGTATATTATGTGCGAGCGGTCAAAACAAAGCCAGCAAAACTGTCAATAAAATTGTCCTATTTGTTTTCTGTGGCTCCTGAGCGGAATCGGCGATTGAGGTCACAGGGGTAATTATTTATTAAAAATGGCGTATTAAAATAATGCATTCATTTTAATCACTTAACTGATATATTATTTAATTAAAGTTAATCAATTAAAGTAATTAAATTATTTAAAAAAATAAATTAATTTCTGGAATTTATTTTAATCAATAATAAGATTTCCGATTAAACAACCCCCTGGTTTCTAAAAACTCGCGGAAAGATCAAAGGGATATTGGTAACCCTTTTGAACAGACAGACAGACGGAATCATTAAATGTCATTTCGGATGAACGTAAAGCATAATTTTTTAGGCAAATTGACAATTTCAAAAACCATTACAATGTGTATTATTATATACACTTCTAAACTTAATTTACTTGGTATATTCCATTTGATTGAAATGTAGTCTGAAAGTGTTAGGCTTGTTTTAGTTTCGTTTTTATAATGTTAAATTCTCTGTTTTCAGTGGATGAAATGGAATTTGCTTTAAATTTATCCGAAGATATTTTCGAGAAGAAATATGGTTTTTCAAAACCACCAGATGATGGTACTAATGTTATATTTTATTGCCAAGCAGGCGTAAGAAGTTTACACACATTAGTGATGGCACGAAGCCTTGGCATGGAAAAGTTAGTCACAGTTTCTTATTCTCTTTTGGCAATTTTTCGTTAGGCATTTGGATAAACGTACAAAAACGTAAATATTTTCTATTTACACTGGAAACATTTTCTATCTGAGAGAAGTTGGCTTACGTTATTCCATTTACTGAACGACACCTTTCTATATTTAAATGTTTTGGAATTTTCGGACAGTGAATTTGTAATTATGTTCCATTGGTCTATCATCCTGTCCATCTGTCTTTAAAAAAGTTCTAAAGTGAATGGTCGTGTTTTTATTTAACTTGTAGAGCAAGACATTTATCTGGTGGTTATATTGCGTGGAAAGAACACTCGGAGACAGCAACGTAACAGGATATACGTGGTGGTATAAAAAAGTTCCAAAGCAGTATTTTTTAGTTTCAAATGTTATTGAGTTATACGCTGTTTTTAAATTGTGGTCATTATTTCTCACTCTTTTTGTCAATAGTCAGTTAGGTTGGATGTACCTACACATTACTTTATATTATTTTACTTCATTATGTTTTTAATAATATTATGAAGTTATTTAACCTTGTATCCACTTGAATTTGCGTTAATTAACTTGTTAAACCTTTTCATAGGCAACATCCATGGACAAGAACTTGCAGGGGTGTAACCACAAGTTTAAAATAACCCTTTTTTACCGCATTATTAAATTTTCTGAAATTTCTACACTTTGGACTTTCTTAAAAATTAGCTAACATGTGCATGAAGGCCGATCTCTGCTAGAGGACCTTCCGTAAAGTACATACATACCATTTGTTGTATTTTTTGGCTCCTCATTCCTGTATGCTGGCTTTATGTTCGAAACACTGACTGTATCTTCAGTCTTCGTCTTGCAAATTCCCTTTGAGTCGTTCAAATTATTTGCACGAGATTGATACAAACTTATATTTAACTCAAAATATTGATTGTAGTTTTCTGCATTATTTTACACATTTGTTTTCTATCGTTTCATTGAGCAATTCTTTATTCAATCAGGAATTTACCAATTGATTCATTTTATCATTATGCTTTGGATAATCTTAAACCATGTCTTTTTAACTGTCTAGAAGCATTCATCTTGCAGCAACTCGGCTGCTGACATAGTTTTAACAACTTGTCAGCTATATTGTTTCTAATGTTTAAAATATTTGTAAATGTTATATATTTATATTTATTATTTATATCAATTATATCTAATTTTACTTCACAAAAAGTATAATAAAGAACTTTATCGAAATTATAAGAATCTTGAAGTGGCCGTTTTCATTATACCCTTTGTATGTGTACTATATGCCGTGACTATAGCAATATCATTTGTACTCTGTTTACTCACAAAATTTACAGTGTAACATGATAAAATGCAATAAATTAGTACTTTCTTGTGTTCTGGATTACATCATGGTTGCTTTGTGAAATGTGTAAATAGCATCCAAATCAAAATTGCATTATTTAATCATTATTTTGCTTCTTCCCTTTCAGAATATAAAATACTTTTGCAATTCAATGGCTTTTTTAAAAAATATGTGAAACCTTTTTGTGCAATTGATCGACTTTTGCTTATTTTTGTGCAACTTATTTTCGCCATTTCCTCTTAAAAGTTCAATTTTAGGGAACTTAATTTTGCGAATAGGCCCAATATTCTTTCCTTAAAGTAGCTGAGATTTGGGGTGTTGGAATTTCTTTTAACTACAGTGCAATATTATTATATCTTATTACGCTTTTTAACTTTGTGCAAACAACTTTATTTTATAGTTTATATATTAAAATTAAAGCTTCGATTTCCTGGTTTCTTACTGTTCCTATTGTCAAAGTAACGTCCGAAGAAATAAATTATTCAATTCTCAGTTCTCCAGACATTCGCTTGTTAAGAGGAACGCTGAAAGCTTATAAAAAATTTTGAAATTGATATGTAGAATGGAAGAAATACTTTTTAAATTTTCATTTAGTCATTAATTTAGTCGTTTGATTTAATTTAATCAGTAAAAGGTATGTAGGTATTTGAAAGCAACCAAGGAAACTGATTGAGCATTTATTAGCTTATTTGCTAGAATTAGTTCTCGTAAATATCTAAACAATTACCATTCGGCGAAAATTTAGTCTTTTAAGGTAATACATTTTTTCTACAATTTTTTTTTTATCCCTTTTTCACCCTCCTTTTTTTATAAATTTTTGTCATCTTTGATAAATTCAACTGTCACTTGTTCTTTAACCAATAAAGGTACCTTCAACATCTGACAGGGATGACACGATAATGTGCATTACCATTATAGTCTGCGTTATCTTTTTCAATAACTTTTTGGGAACTCTTCATCCTTTACTCCCTTGTGTGGCCAAATAAAGAGTTTTACTTCCATTTGCGACTTTCACTTCAGACTATGTTCACACTTATCTGATGGATTTCATTGGCTTTCATAGTCTCTGCTTTCACAAAATTTTCTACTTGTGATGTTAAAACCGATGGTAGGTTGAAATTATTGCCAAAAACCATTTGATTTGAATTATAACCACGTGCATTTTGCAGAGCATTCTTGCCAAATATTTGCTATAAATATTTTAAAGTTACATGCGATCTTTTTTAGTTCTCATCGTTGATTCAAAAAATAATGGGTGGTTCCGTTCAAACATTCCACTATTATAATAGTGTCTCATCAGGAGTTGTTCTTGTCTCAATATTGAACTCTTTATGCGTTTCACGAAGGCGCTTCATTGCCAAACTCCCACCACAGTCATTATGCATCTTTTAGTAAGCAATCCAAATTTAAAAGATTCTGATTAAAACAATTGCCTTATTCTTTTCATAAAGTGTTATCCTGAGGGACTGGCAGACAAGTGTAATACTCCATTGTAGGGAGGTAATTATAGATGGTTGAAGTTGGTTGATCATGTAAAAAAGTTATTGAAAGAGATTTATGAGTTACTTAGTGAAAGAATTGATATGGACAGGATGCAATTTGGTTTTGTTCCATTGTGCGACGCTAATGGTACAACATTCTAACTCAGACAGCTTCGAAAAAAGTATTTTGGAAATAGAAAGAATATCTATTTTGCCTTGTACATTTTGAGAAAACTTTTGATACAGTGCTGTGCAAAGTTATTTGGTGAACTGTGAGAAAATTATATGTGGATGAGTGCGTAGTTAAGGTGGTTCAGTCTATGTACAGCAATGCTAGATGTCGTGTTAGGGTTAGCGATTCACATGGTGATGAATTTAGTGTAAATGTTGGTGCACATCAGGGTTCTGTACTAAGTGCTGCAAATGAAGTTCAGAACAGATTGTCCATTGGAGTTATTGTATGCGGATGATTTAGTTTTCATAGCAGAATCGATGGGAGAAGTAGTTAAAAATGAAGAGAAAAACTTAAGAGAGAATGCAGCGCAGTCAAGTCTTTACTTATAGCATATAGGCAACACATTTTTTTCAGCTTTAATGATATACAACAGTGGCTCGTTAAAGATGTCCAGGACTTTTGTTACCTAAGTTGGGTGGTAAAGAGGGTGCTGCAAAAATGTTACTTGCAGGAAACGTTCTGCTTGTAAAGCGTTTACTTTCTTTCAAAACTAGCCGATTCTTGTCGCTGGAAGTGAAAGGGAGTTTGCCTAAAGCCTGTAAGAAAGTTACTTTTTTATATCGCAAGATATTACTAATTTTCTGTTTTTTAGAAATTTTGTATATCCAAGTACATAAACGGCAGTGGTTAATTTTAAAAATTCATATCAGCTGCAAGCGCCATCTCCAGTTTAATAAAAGTGGTTAAAAATAAAAAGCAGTATATACACTAATTAGATTTCTCATGATAATATTACCACAATATACATTTTAAAACTTTATTGTTAATTCACGGCTTCTGGACTCATCTTTAGTGTTTAATGACTGTTTGATTTCTTTGATGAATAACGCTTCCAATGTTAAGAGATGTTGACTACCACGGTTAGTACTGGCAAGAAGTCTAACGTCATTTAGATCAACAGCTTGGTGTACATAATTAGCGAAATGGGAACAAACTGGTTCATTACGACCATTTTTGTGTTCTCTAAATCGTGTGAGTAAATGTCGGCTTATCTTTGACACGTAATGTTATACACTACACAACATTTGAGAAATTTATTGATCGTAGGTGTGAGTAATTAAGTGAACAACCTGATTCTCCATATTGAATTCTGATTGAGAATTTCTTTTTCTTTTCTAGTTCGTTGGAATCAATATCGTTTTTATCGTTATGAATTTCTTCAGGGTAGTAGCCATAATCGGGTCATAGAAATCGGATAGATATTGTTTTCTCTTTAGTACAACCTTGAGTTTTTCAAGACTTTTGTGAAACGCTGCCCAAATGCAACACGCTCTGTATACTCTATGTATGAATCCTTCCACTACTGAGCGTTTTACCGTTTCGGTGCAATAGCATAAACATTCATAATTAAGCCAGAATAAACTGGCTTACAATACCTTGTATGCTATTTGCATTGATAGATCTCAGTATGTCATCCATATAACGTTGAAAAAAATGTTTACCATAATCTCGAATAATAGGTCAGTTTTTTGACAGCCAAATATTAGCAAGAGGAGGTGCAGGTGGTGATCCCATTGCTAAACCATCGATTTGACGATAATGATCATCGTGGGTCAACATTCTGTCAAACGTTTTTTATCAACTGAAGGTTTTTATATTCTCCAGTACAAAGGATACCTGCAGCTTCTATAAGAGCGTCCTTCGGTTGGACGTTTGTATATAATGATGTCACATCGAATGAAATGGTTACTTTCTCCTTGTCAAGAGTGACTTCTTTTAGACTATTCACTGTCTGCTTCGATGAACAAATTATTTTCCTTTCTGGAATGACGGATAACCTTTTTGTAACTTCCTCGGTAATTTAATGATAAGGTAAACCAGGCATGCATAATATTCGTCTAACCGGTACATTCTGTTTGTGCACTTTGGCTAAACCATATAGGCGAGGTAATTGACCACAAATAGGTTTTATTTTCTTGAATAGTTTTTCATCAATTTTATTATGTTCGTACAAATCATTAAGAACATTATTGATACGTTCCTCTTCTTTAATGCAATTATCTTTTGCATTTTATCTTGTCATGTGAAGTTTTTCGAATTGACAAGTTTTAAATGTCTAATTACTTGATCTTGTAAGTTTCATTTTTTATTGCACATATTTTGGTACCATTGTCAAATGAAATAGCTAACAAGTTGTTCTAGTTCAGAAATTAAATTTCTCAGAATTTTTTGATTAGAGAAACCTTTGATGTGTTTCATTGTGACAATGTTTATAACATTTACGGTATCTAACAATTTTTTGGCGTGAGTCTTTCCTAGAACTGGGTTCCTTGGGTCACGGGTATTCATCACGTACCTTAATACCTTTAGAATTTTAAAGTTACCCATGGTCTGGTAATTTAAGAACCACTGGTTCAAATTACTTTAAATTCTAACAGTTTATAGATATTTAAAACATCAGCCAATACAATCAGTGTTGTTTACATTTTCTTTTTATTACATATTTTTCATACCAGAATCGAAATTCACGTTTTGGTAAGTAAAATACACGGCAATCATTTGATTAAGTTAAAATTCTTCTTACCTGGTGTTTTAGTGATTTTTAGAGTGTTACCAATCTGTTCTTTAAAATATACACAAGGCTTTGCTTTTAACACGAGAAAAAGGCTCCCTTATCCACCGCCCTCCCTAGCATGAAAAACGGATGACGGATGTTAAGAACATAACGATAAGGATGATGAATAAGGTAAAAATTCGCAATTTAGTATGCAGTACTTCTTTTAGATCCATCAATACAATTTGATTGAACCTGTCAGTTCTTGGCTAATTTTGTAGTTTGACTGGAATTTACCCCAATCACAATTATCACAACCTTTGTGTTTAACCAAAATTGGTAATTTTCAGAAGCAAACTGTCTATGGATCTCCTCGACCTTTATTTCTTTGTCATTTATAAGTAATTGAGCAAAATTTTAAAATGATATTCACGTTGCAACTTTCATTTCTCTTTTCACATGTAATAACTACATAAAACCTGGTGGAAATCCTTTTTTTCAATTTTTTTTATTAATAAAAGCTCGATCACGCGAAAAATCAATTGCCATACTTTATTCTTGTGTAGAACATTTACTTTGTTAACAATCACATCTCACTATCTAGCACTTCCCTATCTATGGCAATCTTCTTCCCAGCAATTAAAGAGACATGTCCTTGCAACCTTTACTCTCTTTCTAGATTCCTGAAAGAAACAGATGCAACAACTTTCGAAGATATTTTTTATCTAAGTAGGAAAAAATTATTTATCCAAGTAAGATAAGACACTCTTTTGGTCAATTATTCCTTTCTCTATAGTTTCCATATGATAAGCTTCTCTGCTAGGTCATGTTGCTATACATTTTCGTGCTTTTGTAAAAACAATTTTCTGTTTTCACTGGTTATTACTTTATTAACATCTTGCTATATGAACTCAGCGAAGTACTGTAACTTCTCTTGCATGTCAGTGTATGTCAATTTTGCTTCTGCCCCAGGCTAACCTTTCATGAAGATCGCAGTTTTAACAAAAACAATTTTTCAATTTAACTTTATTAATAGAATCTAGCAGCTGTTTCTCCATTCACTTGTTAAAATAAAAATTTTCTTACCAACATTTTATATGTGCATGCAGGTAAAACTAAAAATAAATATCGCCCTAAGTCTCGTTTTTGGTACCTATTGTTGAAGATAAAATATTGAATCTAAATCATTGATGGTTGCCTTGGGGTAGAGCGTTTGCTTCCAATGCGGAAAATCGTTGGTACAATCACCAGGCGAGTCATTCCAGAGACTATAAAAGTGTGAATCTACTCTTTTTGCTTAGTGTTTAGTATAAGACGATTAATAACTTCGACGGTTGTCTAGCTCACCGAAGCCTCAATAAGCCCTTGGATATTTTTATGTCAAAAGCAGGTTAATAACGCAAAAATATAAATTGTCTTACTTTATTTTGTCATTAAAAATTTATTTAATGAACAATAGCATGTCATTATCTTGCATGTCTTATCCCTGCTATGTGAACTCACCGAAGTACTGTAACCCCTCTTGCATGTCTGTGCATGCCAATTTTTTTTGCAGGGTATTCTGTTAACAAAGCAGTTGCTAAGCTTTATACTTTATCTTTTTACACACGCTCTTGCTAAAGAACAACTTGCTTTCAGCTGCTGTTTTCCTTTTATTCTGGATATTAATAGATGTATGGTAACGTGCTCTCAAACCTTAAAATGCATGCAAAATGTAATGTATTGTTTGTATAAATAACGTGCTCTTTCCTATGTGAGATTTAAAGCTGAATGTCTACGTAAGAATAAATAGCTTCAAAATGAAGTGAATCAACAATAATACTTTACTTAGATGGCTTTTCCCCTAATTATTCTTTTGTTTTTCAACAATTATACTTTAATTATATTGGTTTTTCCGCTAATTCTTCTTCTGTTGTTATATATTGTTTTCGTTCTTGTCTGCAATCAAAGTTTAAATGATTTCTGCTTTTAGTTTGACTTAGCGGATATGAACGGATGGTTTTATTAACCAATCGATTGAATCACAATTTCTGATTTAATCTGAACTGTTTTATTCCTGAGTAAAAATACAACATAAAGTTGACCGAAAATTTTCACAGCCTCTTATACAGGGGTTTTCAATCACAAACAATCTTAATCATCAGGAAAAAGTTCTGCCCAGATCGGCTATCGGGGGGATTTTTAATACACCTTTTCACAGTTTATGTTGTTCGCTCATTTTCTGTATTGAAAAAAGGAAGTAAACAGAGTGAATTCAATAAGGCTTCGACCATGGACATTATGAAAATTTCGCATTTTCTGAAAAACTAAGTAGTTTGACCACATAAAAATTTAGTACGTTATTGCCAGTAACCCTACTTAAAACATATGTGAATGATTTTTACCTTTTTTTTTCAAAGTATTCCGCAAAAGAGTTATTTCACTTTTCCTCATGATCAGAATCTTCTTAATTCATAACAGTTTACTTCCATTTCTCAATTTTCAAGATCGTTTTAACAATTTATTTAAACAATGTTAAGTGAAACTGTGAAATCGTGTATTATCCACCAAGATTAATTAGATTAATAGATTTGATTAATTAGTACTCTATTCTGAAAATTGCTTAAACGTTTTTAACGGTTTGTGGTGTCATCTTTAAGCGCGCTGTGATTCTTGTTAAATTTAAGTTATATATCTTGTTTATTTTTTTTAAATATGTTTACGAAACTTGAAAATATAATAACTCTTGTTAGGATTATCCTTAGAACTTGAAACTTATAACACAACTTTTATTTTTGGTTTTGTGGTGTCATCTTTAAGCGCGCTGTGTTTCTTGTTAAATTTAAGTTATATATCTTGTTTATTTTTTTATTTTTTTTTAAAATATGTTTATGAAAATTAACTTACCCTTTTAAATTGAGTATACTACTGTAACTAATCTAATTATCGCTTCAAATATTCTAGGCTAGTAAATTGTGCAAAGAACATGAATCATCAGCCTTCTTACTATCGTAAGTTACGAGTTCATTTTTAGTGTTGAGTGTTTTTCCGGAAAAGTGACCATAATTTTTTAATGAATATAAAAAAACTTAATTTTTATTGGTGTGAAAACCTTGAGGCTAGTATTGAACCCCCTTGTTCCCTCTGGTGTCCTGCGCTTTTATTTGTTGTTTTTCTCGAAGTGTCTTTTTATTTCAGTGTCCTCTCTAACAGCCAATTCACTGTAACCCTTTCTTTGTCAATAACCACTGTTGAACCGATAAAGTTGTTGTGTTTATTTTAGCCATTTCAAATAATTTTTCCCATGGTATAGTTCGACCCAGAGTTATACACGCATATACTGAAGATCAGTGCCAAAGTTGTCTCCAGATTTTTTTCCCTTGTAGTAACCGTAAATTGATATTACAATTTATTTTTGGTAAAGAAAGCTCTAGAAAAATCTAAAAATTCATTAAAAATTAATTTAAATTTTAAAGCATTATATTTAGGCTACACAGTTAGAATTTTATAATATATAAAAAACAAAGAAGAAAATGATAAAAAGTCATTTTTATATGAGAAAACTTAATGACACTTTTTTGCATAGCAAAGCTGATGAAAAATCATAAAATTATAACTAGAAGTTAAGAAAAATATTTCGAGAAAATCAAAATTTGTGAATTATGGATTAAATAAACAGAACCAGACGGAAACGTTTGCAGGCAGGACAGGGTGGTACGAGAGCGAAAGCGGTTCAACAAACAATCTTTTTTAACTGGTTTTATATTAAAATTGACCGTTCATCCAACCGTATTGCTCTTCTTGTCTGGACGAAATCTGTACCCCATAGATGAATTTTATCGTAGCTTGAGATCCTGACATTTATCACTTCCGTTCTTAGTCATGCTCACAGTGAGACGCTAGTTACTATGGTTTACTGGAAACTAGGGAGATTGTACAGACGGGTCTACAAACACAAACCGGACGTATTTTGCCCAAAACCTTCCAAATTTATAATTCTTGAATTGCATTTGCGCAAAAATGAATTCTCTATCGTTGATTGAAAATCGCGCACACATCGTTACTTACGTATCAAAGGCCAACTTCCAATTACTGGTTAGGCAGTAATTGAAAGAGCGCGAAAACTAAATTTCCGACCTTAAACCTAAGATTTAGGAAAAAAGTAAGTAAAGAAGTATACTTTTACTATCGCCTCGAATAAACGCCCCTTATGAGGGAGGGGCGTCTATTCGAGGGGGGCGTCTATTCGAGGGGGGCGTTTATTTAAAAAAATGACTGAAAAGGAGGGGCGTCTATTCGAGGGGGGCGTTTAATAGAAGGGAGCGTTTATTCGAAGCATTACGGTAAATACCTTATTCGTACAAATTTTTACGAGCATTTAATTTGGCGATGGCAAAAATATTTTAAATTTTGGCGTGCATTTAAATTGGGGATGATCATTTTGACTCAAATTCGACGTGCATTTAATTTGGCGATGAAAAGATTTTCTTTCATTTTTTATGTTGCTTACAAATTTTATCTTAATCTTAAAAGGTATAGAGCACAGAAAAGATAAAATAAAACGACTTTCTAAACACGAACATGCTTTATATCAAAGCCAAAATTAGTCATGTAAAACTAAGCCTAGTTTTCTTTGTCGCCTTCGTCGTCAATATTTATGTGAAACGCATTTCTGTTGTGTTTTTTGAATTTAAAAGAGTCGATTTTTTTGCATTGAAATTGACGAAAGATAAAAAAATGAAAAAAAAAAGAGTTTATAGTCAAAATCGCCAAATATAGTGCTCACCAAAATTTGAACGGATAAGGTAATTCGGAAAATGAAATTCTCCGAAAAATCTAAATTTTCCAAACTCGATTTGAGAAATGAAATTCCAGCGGAAATGTCTTCCCTTAACCCTATTCAGGCTGTGCCTTTTAGGGGCTCCTCAATGCCGAGGGGGGGGGGCTGATCAGTACGAATAGGGTTAAGGTATATAATGTGTTTAGTCAAATAATAACTACTACACCCAATGGCGAATTATCTGGCTTATACATAGCGCAGATATACCAACGGGTCGCGGGGCTAAATCTGACTGATACCGGAAAAGAAGCATCAGCAGCAATAAACTTGCTTTGAAATTAAAAACTTTAACAGCACTAATATATTTTTGGTATAAATAACTTAGCATTACCTACCACCGATGTTCTCCTTTCCATGAAGATTTGATTTCTTAAGAAGCAGATTTAGTCACATATCCTATACCTGAAAATGTTACTATGTTACGAAAAGCTTCGTAATATACTTGTTTTATATTATGATTTGCTTTTGGTTGTTGAGAAATCAAATTAAGTATGTACATACCCAGTTTAATTCGAAAAAGTAATATATAAAATGCAAAAGACACTGGAGTACTTAAAGCTAAATAATTGTATCAAAGAATGAAGTTAAATTAGAAATAAATAACGTTTTTATAAGCTGTAGCAGCATAAAATTACGTGTTGCAAATATCTCCTCAACATGCCCTAAAAACGTTTTAGAAATTTGTTTAGCTGTTGCCTCTACTGTGTAGAGCTTTAAACGCTGATCAATTGGATGCGGTCTAACAGATCATCTTGTATGATATCATCAACCTGAAACCTTGCGAAAAGGGTCGATTGATGTAACTGTAAGAAATTAATTCCTTATTGTTTCCAGGCGGATTCACCCCAGTCCCCACCCTGTCGCTTCTTTTTAATAACCCCCTTTTTGCTATGCCGCATGGCTATGATACTTACTCAGTCTTTCCTTATGTGAACTATGTAAAAATCAAAATATGTTAAACCACCTTTATTTGGCTGTCAGAAACTTTAAGCAGAATGTAAAAATTCGCTCTATAACGTAAGTAATTGAATTTTAAGCAGATATTTATATATTATACAAATTTCAAGTTTATGATGACGTATGATGACGTAGTAACACAGAGACATAGTAAGTTCAAAATACTACAGATCGAATACAGTGAAGTCGTTTTACTAGCACATTTTTACAAGTACTTTCAGAAAAATCTGAAAGATGCTTGTGAATTACATGGCTTCGTGTAATTGTGAATTGAAATTTGACGATGTTAGCATGCTTTGTTCGAATAGCAAGTCATTGCATCATTTGAAGCTTTAGTGGTTAATCAATTAAAGCCTTGTCTAAGTCGATCACTGGTTATAAAAATATAATTACCTCTGGGTGATTATATCGTACGAGTCTTGATGCTTCCTGTAATTATTATGCATGGATTCATTTTGTGTCTTTGATTGCTCTTTTTCTTTTTACGTACATATACCGTGTCTATCGCGAATAATTTGTATACTACTTGTAAAACTTTTTAACTTTTCAAATCTTTCAACTATTTTTCTTATCGATTATTTTTAAACCTTAAGATGGATTCTAATAACCGAAATAAATTGTTAAAATAAAAATAAAAATTCATTACTGGTCAATTAATTTCGACTATAATCTAAATGCTACAATGTTCTTGGCTTTATACAATATCATTTTAATTTAATAAAAAGAAAGAAGGTTAAATAAAATTAAAAGTTAAAATAAGCGCCCAGAACAATCATCGAGCATTGGGAAAAAGTCTAGAACTTGCTTTAATCCTTGCAGTTGTTTTCCCTTCGCGGAAACATCTTTCTGAACACGTTTTCAACATAAACCACACTGGATAACCACTTTCAGTCGAGATTTTGATCGAAATTTTAAAAGCAAAAACGTGACTTTTTTTTTAATTTTTCCTGTTAGAAGTACAAAACGAAACTAAACGTTTTGAATTTACGCACTTTTCTTCTATGATATATCAAAACATGCATGTTGGGTTAATTTCCCCTCTAAGTTAACTGCGCAAGTCATTTTTGGTCGGTAATACTTTTATTGGTAGATATTGATCTATCTGTAAAAGTCACCATACTTCTTGGACTGTTTGTACAATGTTTTACGCAGCGTAAATGGCCGAGAGAAAAAATACAATGATAGTATTTCATTTTCTCTTTTATTTTATTTTAGGTTTCGTCCAGCAAAATGCACCCACTGGTAACTATTGTTAAATTTTTACTTAATTTTTGCTATTTTTGTTTAATTATTGCTTATTGTAGTGCACGCCCTTTTAGTCGAAATCGTTCTAACAGTACAAAAGTCATCAAAAGAGTACAAAAGTTTTAAAAACTGAAAAACAATAATGTTCCAATAAAGATTGATTTATTTTCAAATATACTTGATAAAATGTAAATTTTAAAATTAGGTCACCCGAAGTTTCGCACTGAGTAGTCGTCAAACCTACACTTAGATATATAATTATAGCAACTATAATTATTTAAAAAAAATAAATAATTACGTAGTATGCGATGCGAGTAATTTAACATTTTTCAATCAATATTTGTTGATATTACGGCACGTAGAAATTTGTTCATATATTTTATTTAAATGTTCAAGTCTGACTTAATGATATTGTATTTCTTAGTAAAGCAAAGATTGCACGTTTTTCCACCGTTTGAATGAACGTTTTAAGCAGAGAATCATTGAGATGGACTAATTCTTAAAGAACGTGCCAAACCCGGTTTGTCAAAATCGAGATTTTGGCACCTGGATTCGATGAGATATAAGTAGTTCTGTTTTATTAGTATTATAAAATGCAATCATGTATTACTCTTAAAAAGGAAACAAGAATATAAATTCATAAAATATATTTATTGCTAAGCTTTTCTTACTTCTAGTACATCATCAGGCCTTAAAAACATCTATCAAAGCTTTTACATTATATACAGCTAAGAACATTTAAAAGAATAATTAAAGTAATAAAATCCAGTGGGAATTCATGTTATATCATCTCTAAAAAGTTTCACAAATTCAAAATCCAGTTGATCGTTTATAGATCGTTTATATGTTTTATTGTTTCACTTAATTGGGATAATCCAGTCCTGAGTCAAACTGGCTATAATTATTTCATTAAGTATTAAAATGTCATTGTCATAATAACGGCAAAGAAGAGAGACGCGCTTGAAAAGATTTAAAGTTAATGTCCTTTCTTTTATGAAATATCAAAAAATACATGTTGGGTTAACTTCCCCTTTAAGCCATACCGCACAAGTCATTTGCGGTCGTTAATATTTTTATTGATAGAGATTGGTACTTCTGTACAAGTCAGCATATTACCCGGAATGTTTGTACACAATGTTTTATGCCGGATAAATGGGCGAGAGAAAAAATGCATTGATAGCATGTCATTTTCCTTTTTATTTTTTAGGTGCACAGCAGCTAGGCGCATTTACTGGTAAATATTGCTAGACTTTTAATTTATTTTCCCCACTCAAAACCCTGTGACATCGTCAACATCAATTATGATGAATTATCGAAAATGAAACTATATCAACTAAAAGCGCACAAACTGTTTCGAATATGGTTTGAGTATAAGCAAACTCCCTGACTCAAAAGTTTTTATTCTTGCGCACAAGAAATTTGTTTGACCGTTGTCTGTAATATGTAGTGGTTGAAACCCTGAGACAGAAAATGTATAGGATCATGTTCTTTTAACGAATGGTCAAGGAAATAAAGTGTTTAAGATACCGACGGAACAATCATCGAGCATTGGGAAAAAGTCTAGAACTTGCTTTAATCCTTGCAGTTGTTTTCCCTTCGCGGAAACATCTTTCTGAACACGTTTTCAACATAAACCACACTGGATAACCACTTTCAGTCGAGATTTTGATCGAAATTTTAAAAGCAAAAACGTGACTTTTTTTTTAATTTTTCCTGTTAGAAGTACAAAACGAAACTAAACGTTTTGAATTTACGCACTTTTCTTCTATGATATATCAAAACATGCATGTTGGGTTAATTTCCCCTCTAAGTTAACTGCGCAAGTCATTTTTGGTCGGTAATACTTTTATTGGTAGATATTGATCTATCTGTAAAAGTCACCATACTTCTTGGACTGTTTGTACAATGTTTTACGCAGCGTAAATGGTCGAGAGAAAAAATACAATGATAGTATTTCATTTTCTCTTTTATTTTATTTTAGGTTTCGTCCAGCAAGCTACACCCACTGGTAACTATTGTTAAATTTTTACTTAATTTTTGCTATTTTTGTTTAATTATTGCTTATTGTAGTGCACGCCCTTTTAGTCGAAATCGTTCTAACAGTACAAAAGTCATCAAAAGAGTACAAAAGTTTTAAAAACTGAAAAACAATAATGTTCCAATAAAAATTTATTTATTTTCAAATATACTTGATAAAATGTAAATTTTAAAATTAGGTCACCCGAAGTTTCGCACTGAGTAGTCGTCAAACCTACACTTAGATATATAATTATAGCAACTATAATTATTTAAAAAAAATAAATAATTACGTAGTATGCGATGCGAGTAATTTAACATTTTTCAATAAATATTTGTTGATATTACGGCACGTAGAAATTTGTTCATATATTTTATTTAAATGTTCAAGTCTGACTTAATGATATTGTATTTCTTAGTAAAGCAAAGATTGCACGTTTTTCCACCGTTTGAATGAACGTTTTAAGTAGAGAATCATTGAGATGGACTAATTCTTAAAGAACGTGCCAAACCCGGTTTGTCAAAATCGAGATTTTGGCACCTGGATTCGATGAGATATAAGTAGTTCTGTTTTATTAGTATTATAAAATGCAATCATGTATTACTCTTAAAAAGGAAACAAGAATATAAATTCATAAAATATATTTATTGCTAAGCTTTTCTTACTTCTAGTACATCATCAGGCCTTAAAAACATCTATCAAAGCTTTTACATTATATACAGCTAAGAACATTTAAAAGAATAATTAAAGTAATAAAATCCAGTGGGAATTCATGTTATATCATCTCTAAAAAGTTTCACAAATTCAAAATCCAGTTGATCGTTTATAGATCGTTTATATGTTTTATTGTTTCACTTAATTGGGATAATCCAGTCCTGAGTCAAACTGGCTATAATTATTTCATTAAGTATTAAAATGTCATTGTCATAATAACGGCAAAGAAGAGAGACGCGCTTGAAAAGATTTAAAGTTAATGTCCTTTCTTTTATGAAATATCAAAAAATACATGTTGGGTTAACTTCCCCTTTAAGCCATACCGCACAAGTCATTTGCGGTCGTTAATATTTTTATTGATAGAGATTGGTACTTCTGTACAAGTCAGCATATTACCCGGAATGTTTGTACACAATGTTTTATGCCGGATAAATGGGCGAGAGAAAAAATGCATTGATAGCATGTCATTTTCCTTTTTATTTTTTAGGTGCACAGCAGCTAGGCGCATTTACTGGTAAATATTGCTAGACTTTTAATTTATTTTCCCCACTCAAAACCCTGTGACATCGTCAACATCAATTATGATGAATTATCGAAAATGAAACTATATCAACTAAAAGCGCACAAACTGTTTCGAATATGGTTTGAGTATAAGCAAACTCCCTGACTCAAAAGTTTTTATTCTTGCGCACAAGAAATTTGTTTGACCGTTGTCTGTAATATGTAGTGGTTGAAACCCTGAGACAGAAAATGTATAGGATCATGTTCTTTTAACGAATGGTCAAGGAAATAAAGTGTTTAAGATACCGACGGAACAACTGGTTCAGAAGTGACTACCGCTGCAAATCTGAGATTCGTTCTTTCCACATTGACAATTATTCTACTCACATACATTTTTTTACAAAAATTTAGCTTGTTCATTTCATCAAACAAATATAGGAGGGAATCATTTTCTAGCTGTTTTCGTTTACTCCAGCTGAACCTTGTTTGGTCCGTTTTACCATAAAAAAAGAATGTTGTCAATCCCTATTCTTTCATAAGAACTTTTAAGAACCATGGAAAAAGGGCATGAAATGTTTTCTTCTCTTTGGGGTTGACGATTCCACGTTTTACTCCAGTTTAGAAGAGACGCAAAATTTGCTAGCTTTGTCTTCAGGATTGACCGTCTTGCAGCCTTCAGTCTTTTAAGTAGCCTCATGAGGTTATTTCTAACCCATTTTGTCTTTTCGTTTTAGCGCCCTAACACGTCACCAGTTTGAAAAGGCCGGTACTTTTATTTTGCTAGCCCATTCCAGCAATCGTGTATAAGGCTCAGTGTTAGGTATCGTCACACTTATAGATAGCTACAGGCAGGATCACAAGTCATAATTCTTCCTGGTGTTATAAAGTTTTACTTATTTAAGTGTGCCGATTTGATTCAATTCGAATTGCTTCTTTGATGTGTTTTATCTGCGTCTCTTATTCTTGCCTTTGTCTGTTCTTCTTGTTATATATCATTGCCCCAAAAAAGTTGTTGTTATCTAGCTAAAGTCCTGATCATGTCCTCACGTACTTTAGTAGCCAAAAACTTGAAATTGCTGCGTTCAAGATTTGTATGTGACTAAAATTAATATTCATCTTAACATGTTAAAAGATAGAGAAAACATAAATTATTCAAAAAAGAAAAAGTTGAAAAGAAGAGCTGCAAATCTCACACCATCATGTCCAAACCAAAATTGCAAAAAATCTGCCCTGATTACTTGTCTATTAGTCCTGGGTTGTTGCAGTAAAAAGCTATTTCTCTGATGATTTTAAAAGTAAGCTATGCACAGCCAAAATAAAGCCGGAGAAAATCGGGTTCTGCAGGAATTTCGAAATAGGTCTGCGCGAAATAAGACGGATATTAGTACATAGACTAACTTGGAGACCCTTATTGACCGTTAAATGCCAGGTTGAGTGCTGAAGTGCGGGTAAACCATACCACACATCCAAATAAAGTGCTTTACTAACAGCTATACAGTATGTGGCAAATCCAGTGAAATGATTGCAGGTCCTTTTCTGGTGTAATTTATGTTTTTAAAAAAACCTTTTCGCAACTTCAGCTGAAGTAAAAACACAGGTTGCAGCCTGTCGTTACCGCGTGTTACAAAATCAGTCGGTCAGCATTTTTTCTTTTTGCAGAACGAGGTGCCTTACTAGAAGTTAAAAAAAAGGTTGCGAAGCATTACGCAAGTTGCAAGCAAAATTGAAACCAGCCGATAGTTGTCCCTAGTGCTTTTTGTTTCCCTTTAATATAATACGGCGAGATATTATAAGTGATATTTCAGTGATATTGTACAAGTGTATCAGGCCCTGCAGCTGATATATGGGAATGCAACAAAACTGAATATCATAGACGTAGAAAACCCTGGGGACGAGGTTGTAAAATAAACTCAACGCGGATTAACAACAACTCGTTGCGCAAAAGTAGTGATTTTTTGGCAAAAATACTATATATATATATGCGGAATATTTCTTTTCAGAAGGTACGAGAAAGTTAGATCGCGCGAAACTAAACAAAAACGATTACTGAGAAATTTCGTAAAACCTCTTTCCACAGAATTATAAAATTAAATATTGATAATAATCACAATATTGTCAGCGTTGGCCGACGTAAATCCAACATTGATAAAGCTTTTAGCGCCAAAAATCCATGCAAAGTTATACTTTTATAAAGTTAAAACCTTTATTCTGAAAGAAATGCAATACATGGAGTTGTGCAATCCGTAGTGTGCCGAAATGTCACGAATTAAGGGGATGCGCGTCGTAAGGTACACTCTTTCAACCGGAAACAAGACAAGAAGCCCTGCGGCTTTAAGATTTCCGTCATTAGCCTGAAAGATTTTGAAATTTAAAGTAGCCTTAAAAACGGAGAATTATGGGGTAAACAAATCACGAGTATCACGATTCTCAACTATTTTTGTAACTAACCTGCAATGTTAAAATACAACTCAATAAATAAAAAATAAAATTTTTACATAGCTATATGAAGTATTCTAAAATAACAGTTAAAACTTTAACTGGATATTTTTAAAAGTGATCAGGAAAATTCTGGAAATTCCAGAATACAAATCTTGCTATGTAGAAACTTGACGATTCGAATATAATAACTTCTGAACGAGCTCAATTTGAATGATGAAGTAGTTCATTGTTTATTAATTCAGCAATAAATACATATTAGCATTTCAGTATTTAGGCCTTCAAAATTTACTCTCTTGTTGAAAAATTTTTGAAAATGCTGATGGTGCATGGTTTGATAACAGCTGATCTGAAAAAGAAAGTACGTTTTAAAAATAAGAAGCAAGAATACAATTTTACCATAAACTGCATTAAAACCAGGTTGTTTAAATATTGTCTCTTTTTTAACCTCTCTTTGCCTCTTTGATTTAAAAAGGGAATTTAATACAAAGATACAAATTCTAAGAAATCTTAGAAAAATATTTTGTGATATATACTTTGGGTTGATCTCAAGAAAGATTTTCAAGTAAATTAGGCACAAGGAGAACTGATAATTAGCCAGTAACAGAATAGTTAGCCGTTTTCAATGGCGCCATAGCTTGGTGGTTATAACTCTGGCACTTTGTGCGGGAAAACGGGGTTCGATTCCCCTTGGCGGCAATTCAATATTGGTGAGTGAATGCTATCATAGCCCCGGGTTAACCCAAGCCATGTGAGAGAAATTGGGGAGATGACACACTATGTGGGCTGTTTGATGCTACAGGGAGTTGTCTGGTAGAGCGGGGACCCTAATTGGATCTGCATAGCTCAAAATGAGCATTAAATACTCTAGGACTCCCTATCTAAGCTATGGCCTTTCCTGCAAATAATAGACAGGATTTGTAAGGCTAGCCATATAAAATATACAGACATTCTATTTATCTATGCAGAATAATTATATATACGGTGCGTACAGTATAATTAGCCGCTTATACAGCTACTTATACGATATATATCTTTTTACTTAAATTTTCACTTTTCTTCGTTATCGATCTCCCCATAGCCTTCTATATTTATATAGATCAACATAAAGTTGTGCTTCAATTAAAACCAAGAGAAAGAACAAGAAACGATTTTGCAAAAAAGATATAATTTTACTGTAGCTAGCAGTACATGTCGTCTATATTATTAAACAACAAAACTATTCTGATTTCAAGAAAAAACATGGAAACTACGCAGTTAGCTGTAAAGAACACAAAGAAGCTTTTAACGGCTAATTATACTAGGCGTAACATCTAATTATCCTGCATCGGTTAACTATATATTGTTACAGGTTAATTATCAGTTCACCGACTGCTCAGTGCAAGCAACAATAAATTTTGTCACGTTTCGACAACTTTTCTGCAAAAAATATAAAAAAAATCTTGTGCGAATATATATATCTTTTTATCTGATAGAAGTAGTCCAACAAAGTGTCATTTGGAAGTTATTTTTCGCCCCCTTTTTTCCCATAAGAACAGGAGTTGAGTGTCCAGTCATGGAAGAACTACGCAAGGCAGGATAAAGGTTTTTTGTTGCTTGCTCTTTAAGAAAAAAAGGCACTCTAATCAAAGCATTATTTTGTGTAGCTAGCTCCATAGCTAGCTAGCAAGTAAATAATTTCATGAAGGGGTATGTCAGCACCAATAAAAAAGAGATCCAAGTCAGCACCAAAAATTGAGATAGCTAGCTAGCCAGCACACCTTTCTCACTTAGCTATATATAAAATAATTCTTACCTGATAAAATACACGAGTTTAAAAAATAGTGCTTAGCTCCCCATCAATAAAGCTACTACGACCAAACCAAAGAGACCATCAAGGGGCGACCAACAAAATGTAAGCACTTTTAGCCATGGCCGCACACGGAATGTTCTGGCCACACGAAGAGTACACTCTCTGTGCAGATTGGTCATTTAATTGACAGAGATTAAAATAAAGCATCTTCATTGGCTTTCGAAAAAATGGAATTTTCTGAGCGTTTAGCCTGGACAAAAACTTAACAGCGTCCGGGCTCTGTGCTGTCTCTCTCTCTCTCTCTCTCTCTCTCTCTCTCTCTCTCTCTCTCTCTATATATATATATATATATAGAGATATAGATATATATATATATATATATATATATATTATATATATATATATATATATATATATATGTATCAGGCGATTTTAAAGATTCCGCCCCGCATTGCGGCGACGGAAATCAAATAATACTCGGAACGAAGATAATAATAGAGACTTTCGCGTTAACGATTTCGGAGATGAGAAGGCGAACGAAGCAGCTTGTGGGTTGTTTTTTTTCACGTAAAAATAACGGCACTAATTATGAAAACCGATTTCTTGAAGCAACGGTATCTACTGTAATAAGTTTCGCAAACTCACGGGAAACAATAAACAAAAACAAACAATCTACAGAAACGAAAACAATTCATTAACTTTATAAAGATTTATAAAACAGCTTCAAATTTTTGACAGAAAAACAATAACAACGCGGTGTGAGGTTTCGCTTTCTTCTTTTTATCTCACGTATTGAAAGATAACATCTCTCCTCGCTCTAATTGTACGCAATCTAAAAAGAAACAGAAAACATTTTTATATAGTATATTATATTATATATATAGCAAAGTCTCTAAATACATTAAAATCCAGTGCCTTTGAGGGACGATATTTAGAGCTAAATTTCTAAACTACAAATATATATCATTTTTTGGGACAGAGTGCTCAAAAAGTGTTTTTAATAGATACAATATGCTTGATATAATTAATAAAGTTATTTTGAGGGTTGTCTTCTTTTGGGGATTGGTAGTTCAGTCGGTAGAGCGTTCACTTCCTATTCATATGGGTTCAATGCCACGTAACAGTTGTTGCTTATTGAACAGAAATTTAAAAGGTTTCTGTAGCTCATATGGAAGCTTTTTAACACTCTAGAACCGTCTATGTTGTACCTCCTGGAAAAAAATTGACAGGGTAAATTTATTGGAATTAATGAAGCTAACCACATAAAATATAGATCACTACTTTTTGTGGCCAAGACAACAGAATTGAAAGCACTGTTTTTCATTTGGAAAGTACAAATTGTATTTAAACATTTGCCCAAGCTTGCCCTCATACTTATGGCTTTTTTGGCCAGTTGACACGCACACTAATCTACCATACTGAACACAAAAGTTACGAAAAACACGAAATTTGATTAAGGTCTATTATGTGGTTTCAAAGGGTCATTCAAGAGTAGTTTTTACGTATCATAACTTAGCTATACCACATTATTGTAAGCTCACGAAACACAATGCAAAAACATAGGGTTGTAAAGAAAATGATGAAGGCCTGAATATTTTTTATCTTTTTTAAATATTTTTACATATGTCCAAACTTAATCTCCCAAAAACAATAATTACATTAACGGTCGCCACCATTATCGAACAAAAGTCCACTTGGTCATTCGTGACTTCACACGTCGTGCATAGCTCACTTCTTGAAAAGATTATTGCAAGGTTCGAGTGTTGAAGAATTTAACAACATGCGAAAGTAGGTAAACAAAGTAGAACTTCCAGGTAAAGGCACCGTTTGATAAAATAGTTCAGATTTAGAACATATATCAGTAAAAAGACGCTAGTAGCAACAGTACAAAAGTTTTTAACCACAAATGAGCAAATACCTTAAAGAATGAAGAGGTATATTTAAGAGGGTGCTGATAAGCCGCAAACGCACGCATATACAAGGGCGAGTTCGGGCGACTTTGTGAATAAAATTGGCGGTTGTCCTCCGAAATCGCCCGGAGCATTCCCGAAATGCAATTTCTTGTAACATACCATCATGCGGACGACAGTTGCAAGAAGGCGCTTGAAGAGAAAGGAGTTAATAAAGTTTATATATAAGTTATTTATAAAGTAAATCTTATCAAAAACCATCAGAAACAGTTCTTTTAAGAACTTCGCTACCACATAGTAAGTTTATTTTAATTTTTATAGTTTTTTGAACCATTGGTGGCTTATCGGCACTCTCGTGTATATTTTCCCCTGTTAGTTTTGCATTGGTGACTTAAATTTATTTCCACGATACAACAAAAAAAAGAAGCAACTTGAGTTTTGGGAAATATTTAAAAATTGTATAATAAAATTTAAAAAGAAAGAGTTTTGTTAATACTTTATGGATTGAATTTTCTTCTTCTGACTGTAGCTAGAGGTAGCTAGCTAGGTAATGATTCCATTGAATGATGACAGCATTTTCCATGGTGGCCACAGGCACCACAAAGTAATTTAGTTAGCTAGCTACATCAAACCAAGGAAAAAACGTAAAAATAACTTTCAAATCATCCATACCTTCGCAACTCACTTTTCTTCTGCTGTATGAAAAGGATACCACAAACATGCCAGTTCAAGCTGATAATTTGGTACTTTAAAATCTTCTTTTTAATGAAGCCATAAATATAACACGTTTTTGCGCATTATAAACGTTCAAATTAATATAGTGTGCCTTCAAAGAAAAGGTACAAGCTTTCCAACTCGAAATATTAAGAGAAATAGCAAGCCAGCTAAGCCAATTATTATCAGGACTTGGTATAAACTATGTATTTGTGTTAGGTCTGTAAAATACACGATAATTCAAATTAGCCGATAGCCGTTTTCTGATTGCTTGAGTGTACTTCCCAGTCTTTTGCACCCGGCAAACGGAAAATCGGGAAATCACGGGGGAGGGGGGGGGGGTACGAAAGACGGGGGCAGGGGGGTACAAAGCCTATTTATTGGCATTTTTAGCTAACTTTTATTAGAGCTGCTCGGTCCAAACTTATTTGTTCTAGTAGACAAAAAAATAACCTACTTTTTCGTGAAAAAATATCATTCTTATTTCTTTATCCTGATGTTATATGATTTTTTTTCTATCGAAATTTTTAGAATCTCAATAATTCTCTTGGTATACCTCGCGTGTAGCAAACGTGCTCCACAATTTTGCTTTGCTCGCGAAGCTCAATTGCTTCGCAAAAATTAAATTGTGCCACTGGAATGAGCGCTTAGTACATGTAAACCATATCGCACATGCCTATAGGCGTAATACGGCTTAAAAAGAACAGGCAACATATGCTACAGGCTTTGATTACAACATTATTGCAGTTTTAAAGTAAACTTCAAGTATCACAGGTTAATGGAGACTGTTCTCTTATTGAATCAAAGACCTTCAGACTTTGCAAAAATTTATTACAGTAAAAGGTGTAGCTAAAATGCATTTAGCATCGGAAATATTTAAACATTTCGTTGCAGCTAACTTTATATATTTGGTTATTTTCACTTTTTAGCCAGATGTAGCTAACAGTTGGATAGCCACTGCGCATAGTTGCAGGTTACTAAATATTAGATTAGTGAAAATAAGAGAAAAAGAAGGATAAAAACTCTTATACTAAATTTTATAATATGGCTGCCTAGCGACCTAACTGGCTTTTTAGGATGCTCTATTGAAGTCAACGTTCGCATCCAAAATCTTGAACAAAAACAAGGAGCAAACGAAGTATTTAGAAGAGAAAAGAGTCAAAAGGAAACCTACAACCCTTAGACCATCATTTCCTAACCAAAGTGGTTCCTGTTTGGTCTATTACAGTTCAACGACGAATACAAAGCAGGTCGAAAAAAGGATTTTGGCAAGATCCCGAATTAAAGCTACACGCAACTATTTTGAACACACAAAATAAGGATATTATTAAAGAGACTAGTTGATAAGGCCCGTGGAAAAATCCAATTAGGCAAAAGGCCATTAAAAAAATAAGTTGCTTTAGATGTTTTGCTGACGTAAGCAAGGCATATACAAAAAAAATATTATTAAAATCTTACACAAAATGTAAAATGTCAAATCTTACACAAAATAAAAAAAGAACAGCATGCAAGGTGCAAAATCTAGTTGATAAAAAGTTACAACAACGACACTCACAACATCGACACTCACAACACCGACAGTAAGAACACCAACAGTCACAACACGGATAATAACAATGTCAGAAATAACGCATCTCAAATTTGTACATCTTATAAGTGATTATGTTGAAAACCCTCAGTATTTTATTCTGAAATGTCAAAAAGTTGGCCTGCAAGAGTTAGCACAAATCAACAAAAATAAGTTCTTTACACATTTTAAATATTGTCTTTCCCTTAAAAGCTTATACAAAAATATGAAAAAGCCATAGTTTAGAAAACATTAAATGTAAATCTACAAAAATCAGTTATTTCAGTTGCATACCATTCTCTCCCACAAAAAGTTACACAAAATGTAAAAATCAACCAGTTAAGAACACAAATTTTTTTCTTTTTTAGTATGATGATCCGTAGTGCCCTTTACCAACAATTCTGAACCTAAATGTCAAAAAATCAATAAGCAAAGAATAAACTTGAATTAAAAAAGATCATTATTTTGGAAACATTGTATACGGTTCGTAAACAAAAGTTTACACAAAATGTAAAACAGATTGGTTTTTGAGAAACACGTCTAAATCAACAAAAATAATTTCATTCAACATGTCGTATATTGCCATTACCCATCAATCTTCCACAAAAAGGTTATGAAACACATCAAAATTTAGAAAAATCAGTCATTTCAGTGCATACAGTCATCGCCCATTAGATTACAAAATCAGAAACAAAACAATAATAAATAAATAACTTAACACACACACTTTAAATTCTATAAAATTCGTTCCACTTGTCATATTGCATGTGGCCCCCTTGTTAATTGCACAGGTAATGTGAAAAAAATTATAGATGAATTCCAGCGTGACGTCATTTGTTTACTTTTTAGCGGTAAGCTCCTTGGCTCTGGTTTTTGCGTGGCAGGAAAAAATATGCTAGGATTTGGTGAAGAAAGGTCTTTTACTGTGCATTTCTTCTAACGGGGACATCGTTGGGGTTATAAACTATTCTCGAGTGTAGGTTGATGACTTCTGATTTATTTGAATTCATTAAAATTCATAAGAATGCCTTCGTTTGAAGAAATGAACTGATAATTACTTTTCTTCACCTAGCACCCCAATCTTTTTCCCTGCCACGGAAATGCCAAAGCCGAAAAAGCTTATTACTGAAAATGTAAACAACGGAATTCATCTATACTCTATGGGCATAAAAATACACCCTACAATCCTGCAAAAGTCTTTGAAAGATTTTGTAGGTAGCTAGTTAGCTTGTTACATCAAAATTCGTGCTCATAAAAGAAGAGAAATTTGGAAACTATAGTAGTTAGCTATAGATAATTAAAAAAGAGGAATAACAACAGAAGTCATAGGTTAGAGCTAGCCATGGGATGGGGAGCTGGACTTGGAGGCTAACATTAGCTAGCTAACAGTAGCTAAGACACCCAGTTAAATATACTTAAACTGGGAACACTTACCTAAAACTAAAGCTAGCTATTTATGCTTAGTAAAAGACATATAAAGAGAAGCAATAGTAATGTAAAATTAATAACATTACAGTTCAACAAACCAAAGTTTTCCGTTTTTTAGTCAGCCAACAGAGCTTTATGTAGCATTTTGAATTTTAGGACAATACATTAGTTACGTGCCAGGGCACATGAATTATGCAACAAAATGTAAACAAATATGGCTACATACGCGGTAAAATAAAAAACTGTGGCTTTTCCTGAAATGCGAGTCTGCTTGCTCCACCGACATAAAAACCAAACGTCTAAAAATATCAAAGTTCTTACTATTTGTGATTTCAAATCCACTTTACATCTAGCTCCACTTCTCACTTCACTTTTCTACTTCTTCACTTGGTCTCTTTTCATTTTAAATATATAGCTATGCTTTTAAACCACTTTTTTCCCTTTTTTTCAAGGTAAAGGGATCGTTCTTCTGTGCTTTTTTTTGGTGGCGTTTATTTTCTACTTCTAAATTTACTTTACTTCTAGCTCCACGTAGCTCCACTTTCACTTCCAACTTCACTTTTCTACTTCTTCACTTAGACTTTTTTCTTTTTAAATATGCTTTTTTGAACCACTTATTTTACTTTTTTCAACATCGTCCTTTTGTGGGTTTTTTTGGTGGCGAGAGGACACCATTTTTCGAAAGTTAGCCGTTAAATTTATTTCAGCAAATCAAATTGAGTCGTTTTCATCACGTGATGTAAACAAAGTAAACCCGCTAGCACAATTTTCGCCGACTTTAAAGAGAATTTCGGCAACATCAAAGGAAAATGACGATATCAACTTTGCCTGTCACAGACAGACGGACACACTTAGCGTATTATTATATAGATAAAATATCAAAGATGTCTCACTTTTCATTGCCGTTGGAAAAACCATCTTATAACTGAGCACCAATATGAGAAGCGGATTGTATATCATATTTTATAGTTCAAATTCTGTTTCTTACAAAAGTGCATCCCCTTCGCAAATTGTATGGTGGGGTTTCTACAAAAGGAAAAACGCTTTGCATACAGGATGGGCTTAAGCTATTTCTTTAATTGTATAGCTACGCTCTACAATTAAAGCTCGTGTGAATAATTATATACATTGTTACGAAATTGTCCTACTGCTCTACTAGTGTTCAAATTTGGACTTTGTAATAAACGCCTTCAATAGTTTAATGTTCGTGTAAGTCAGTAAATCAAAAATCAACCACACTTCGTAGTTACTTTAAGTTAAATTTACTTTTTATTTTTTTCTGTTATTTTCCTTTTTAGTTTAATTCCTTATTTTTGTATAATGTTTCTTTTTAGACTCAAATCAAAAAGAATTAGAACTTGCAACTGATCAACTGTTTGAATTTTACATTAAAAACGATTCCATGGTTGAGCTGAAAGGAAAAAACTTTGCTTTTTCTTTACAACTGTCTATGGTGAATTGCTTTGTACCAGTGATGAAAGCATCGCTCGAAACCTCTCTCAGTGAAAGAAACAAGAAATCGGGAAAACAAGTCATAATGATTGACGAATTTGGAGAGTACGAAAAGCAAACTGTGCAGTTGTTTGTACAGATACTTCACAAACGAAAATCCAACACCATCCAAAACATTACTTGGGAAGAATTAGTAAAGCTGCTTAAAATGGCGCACTTTTTTCAATGCGACGTGATCTTGAAGGTTTTGTACAATTTGGGAAAAATGCTTATAAATCAACAAAATATATACGAAGCCATTTCCTTGATGGAGATTCTCAGCTTCGACCATTGGCATTCTCGATGTATTGATATCCTGCGAAGTTGCAACATGCGTCAATTAACGGAAACCGAAGATTGGAAAAACACAATGGACCGTCATCCAAAACGTGTCGCGATGATAATGTGTGAAATGGTAAAACAACAAGGACAATTTTAGCTACACATCGAACTTTTTGTAAGATTATCCATCAATTACCTACACTCTTTTTATTCTATTTCTATTCTTATTAATGAGTTTGTTGTGTTTTGTAAGAAATATCACCACTGCCGGCACATTCAAAGACATATTTCACAGTCTAGTTAGAAAAGGAAGAACATGTTTCTTTATAGTTCTCATTAAAACAACGATTGTTGAACAGACGTTTTTAAGTCATATATGTAATTACAGTTGTTTATCAAAGTATAATAAGCTTTTACTGTCATGTTTATTCCTTCTTGAATGGATTGTGCTCAGATTTGAATGCTAAAAATTTTGGATATATATTTATTATGAATCACAACGGCGTCAAGATTATGTTACAGTGCCATGCAACCAAACTGAATGACACTGGAGCATTTCAGGGAGAGTTACCAATCAATCAAGCAAAAAAGTGATGTCTTTTTGAAAATTTATTTTCTTGTATGCATATAAATAGCTATGATTTTCTTTTCTTCTAACGACACATAAGAAATCTATAATGGTGTTCCAAAAGCATTTTTTAATGATTAACGCAACCTCAGGTCTCTAGCACGCACTTTATGTTTTATTTTCTTATTAATTAACTAAAGCAACAGTTGTTAAAATGTTTGAGCACATGTTATCTTTTTTTCTTCCTACACTTTTGTTTGACAAAAGTTTCATCGTTGCAATGTAACAAACGCCGGAATCTGTGTACAGGAGTCCTTGGTGTATTACATTTTAATCCTACTTATCGTACACTTACTGGGAAGTAATAATAATTGATTGCATTTTTTTTAAATTTTTTGAGAGATTTAAAAGCGTTTTGTTTTGGAATGAATCATAGGAGCTCGATTTAAATGTTCTTATCGCGAAATATCGATGTGGAGGACAATTTTATATCAGAGAAAGTCCTCATTTCTAAGTGTCGCTGATTTACCCCAAACCTTTACATATCAAAAAACTTAAAGTAGTGAAAACTTATTTTTCATGAAAATCCGATATGTGTGACGCGATTGATTATGATCTAATTGTTTTAATATGCGTAATTTGTAATGATATTATCAAGTTGAAACTGTGTTTTATTGCAATTCTTGTTTTTGTTACAATATTCGAATGAATTTTATTGATATGGCTAACCCTGATTAAAAATGTAGTATTTTCAACATTTTAATTTAGTAGACCTACCTAATGATGTAAATAAAACTTAAGTGATAGAAAAGTCTGCTCCTTATGACTCCTTATTAAATTTGAATTGCATTTTGTACCATCTAATTAACAAGTACATTTTTCTTTATCCCTTCGTTCCTTTGAAAGTTTCTCTCCATGTTAAATATTTTAAAGTTAGCATGTGGTGATAAATCCAGAACTGCCGAAAACTCTACAAGAGTAAAACCATTTTAACCACTTGGAAATTTTTCTCTTACTGTGTGATTATTTGAAGGACATATTTGCTTTTTGTAGTTTTTAGCATTAATTTTTTTTCCAGTATCACAATTCTACTTTTATTGTTTTTAAAAGCAAGGCAGGGGCGGGCACATACCACGTCAAATACGCCAAGTGACGAAGGTAAATTATCTACCTGTATAACGTGACGATGTCAATCGAGAGGGGCATAGTAACGCGTATAGTTCTTGTTTTGTGAACAACGTGCGCCCACGAGCGGGAGCTGGTACAAGATAGGGGACGAACGGCTCAGGGTGCCACAAGGCCACGTCTGTGCGTTGTATCTATTTTATTTTGCATGCTGCGTGATTATTTTGACGAATATAGTCTGTGGTACTGGTCAAAGTCATACAATTTACAGAGTTGAGCAAACCTGCAACATTGACTAGTGACATATATAGTCTGTGTGGAACGATATGTGAGTGGAAAAAAAGGTAGCCGCCCTTAACGATGTAACTCGAATTACCAGTCTAGTGACTTAGCAGTCCACTGGATACGATTACCCTTGTGAAGAAAGTTTCTTTCTTGTTTTAACATGGCTTCAAAAACCATGTCTCAAAAGATGACTAGTGCTTTTACAAGTAGAAATGTTGATTTGAAGAAAGAGATTTTTACCTCCCACATTGGTTGTCAAAACTACCTACAATAAATTTTCCGCAGTTGCTGAAAAATGGAAATGTATTAAAATGATTAGTATTGCCACAACAATATTGTTTTACAAACCATGTCATAAACAAATATATAAATGGTAGTTGAGTTGTGTTATTATGTTTGTGAATTTATATCTGGCTAGGTAAGATTCAGTTTGGCTTTGTTCTTCTTTTTTTTCGTTCTAAAACAAGTGAAAACTGCTTATACAGCTCCGTATCGTTGATGTTGTCAGGTGACAATCCATTGTGCCATGATTTAAGGCTACTTACTTCTTTAGAGTTGTTTATTCATGCTAAATTTTATTCTACACATCCCCCCTTTCTTCACTTACACAGTTAGTGCAATTTGAAGTTCTGCATAATTTCAAAAATGGCAGTTGGGCAGGTCTTCTTGACATACTTGGCCTTTTCACTGTCATTAATCACAATATAAATGTAGCATACCTTGAAAGCGGTGAAACATGTTAAAAGTTATTGTTTGCGGAAAAAAGTTCAACCTCGAATCCCCAATGAAAACATAGCTTCTGACATAGAGCTTTGTTATGTTATGCATGGTTATGTATCCAGACCAGGTGAAAGTTATAAGCCAAACCATTTTGTTCCCTGCATACCTTTGTTAAATCATAGTAGTAAGCGTAAATCCTTTTCCAATGAATAAAAACAATTTGCCAATAATTAAATAATTAGTACTGATTCGATATAAAGATCCACTACGTATAGTTCTAAAAATAGTATAGCAGTTTCTATTTCTACTTCCAATGCTAGCCAAGTTTTTGGCAAAAAATTGTTTTACTTCCCCTGCTAATCTTTCTTCCCCTGTATCATTTTTTGTCCCAAAAGCCTTTATTATTTCCTTCATTTTTGTTAGAATCTTCATCGAAAGCAGATAGCTCATGTCTTGTCACTTCTTCAATAAATTAGTGAGATATTGCCGGATATAGAGACAAATGTAAAAAAATGTTATTCTCCCAGTATAGATGGTGCAGACTGTCTTTCTTGTGTTTTATTTGGAGACAAATTTCCAACAAAGGCATATAAAATAAGAGACTGTTAAGTGAACCATTAAAATATTTGCCTGATGCAGGTGCTGCTTTCAAGCGTCATGAAAGTGTTCCTAATGGCATATATAGTAATACCATAGTTGCTTTTACCTCACTGATAAATGCTGTTGAAGGTAAATCCTAACCAATTGATGTCTTAATTCACAACCAAATGAAAACTGCTGTATCAGAAAACCGAAAAAAATTGATCCCTATCACAGATGCCATCATATTGTGTGGACGGCAAGGTATTGCACTAAGAGGACATCGTGATGATGTTGAGTATCATCCAGGTCTAGGGGAACATTCAGTACGAAGAATTGTCAATTTTATAGAATTGCTGAATTTCAGAGTGTGAGGTGGTGATACTGATTTGCAACATATATTTTCAAAACCACAAAATGCTTTAATAAATTGTTGTGGTTAGGTAATAACTAATAAAATTGTTTCTCAAATTAGGAAGAATAAATTTTTCTCTGTCCTGGCTGATGAACTTTAGATTGTCTTAAAAAGGAACAACTTTCTTTAGTAATCCGTTATGTTGATTCAAAGAGAAATATCAAGGAAGATTTTCGTAAATTTCTTCATTGTAAAGAGGATTTAGCTGGTGCAGATTTAGCCCAGCTTATGTTGTCTGCGCTGCAAAATTTATATCTATATTTCAGTAATCGCAGGGGCAGGGTTATGATGGGGCTGGTAATGTTGCATTTGAATGGTTCATCAGCTTGTCTTATTTCAGTTAACCAAAAGGCTATTTATGTTTATTGTCACAGCCACTGTTTAAGCCTTTGTGTTGGTGAACTTTGTTCTATCATGCTGGTAAAAAAATGAACAAAATTTAAGAATGTTCCTACTTCTTTAACTTTTCACAAAAAAGGAAACAACGCCTTGAAAAAAATGTCTCAAAGAAGTCTGCTTAACACGGTGGATTGCGCATTAGTTGCATAGAAGTTTTTGAAGAACTTTATGTTTCAATTTATGTCACACTTGATGATATGACAGTTAATTTAAATCAAATTGTCAATAATGAAACTGCCACTAAAGCACACAAATACAACTATGAGTTGCAGGAACAATGTAGATTTTTTGCTATCAGTTCAAAGGATTATTATAAAAAAAACCTTACCCATACCTATCTTGAACCACTTAGATAGTGGATTAAACTCGAGGTTTGATTGTGAAAACTTTATAGCGTGTAATGGATTTTGCATTGTACCATCCAAAGTAGTTTCAATGGTTTACTCCAACAAATAGAGGAACGGTAAATTCAAAAGGTTTGTAGATGTTTACAAATCCAACCTGCCAAATCCTCTTGCTCTGGATTCTGAGTTAGAGCTGTGGGAAATGTTTGCATTAGATTATCAGGGTACAAGACCTGAAAACATTGTTCAAACTTTAAAATCAATAAACCTGTCTCTATTTACTAATATCAATGTTGCTATTCGCATTCTTGCCACTATCCCTATCACTTCATGTGAATATGAAAAAAGTTTTTCATCATTGAGACGTTTAAAGATTATTGCCGCAGTAACATGACAGAAGATCGTTTCAATGGCCTTTCCTTAATGTATATTCATCAAGAAATTATTCCAAAGGTAGATGAGGTACTTCATATTTTTGCTCGAGATCCTAGAAGATTACAGTTAATTAAAATTTACTATTAAACTGTGCTAAAATATAATATACATTTATAAACCTATTTTTCATTTCTTTTTTTTCTTTTTTTTTCCATAAACAGCTACAAAATATTTGCACAATTTACATTATCTTACTTACCCATATTTACTTTTACTTACTCATCTTATATTAATTATTACTTTTAAGTTGGTAAATATACACTTAACATATTAGGTTCACCCTAGCAGCTTTTAACATAGGATTTTCTTAGCTCCTATTTTATAACATCCATTTTCTTAAAAATTAATTGCTTTGGACCCAACCCCTGATTAATGCTGCTTTTCAACAAGAGCTCTTTTAGTTTATAAATTTACTTTTTGAAACTTGTTTCTTATATGACATATCATTTGTTTTTTATAAATTTTTGTGAGTCAGTCCTTGCACATTCATTTTTTTAAATTGTTTTTAATATGATTTTTTGTTATCATGTCAACCCGGTATACTTATGTGTTGTTTAAAGATCAATTTGACCCACTTCATGTTAGACTCAACTTGTCCATGGTTTTTTACATTAGCTGATGTGCAAGAAAGAAGAAAGAAGAAAGAACATTTTTATTGGTTTTTGATTCAACTCTACAAATTTTCATAAAACATTATTTTGGAATACCAGCTGCTATGAAAAAGTAGCTAAATTTATGTTTTTTTTCCAATTTATTCATATAAAACAGGTGTCTGATAATTCCATTTAAAAAATGTAATTGAGGCATTTGCGACAAAAAAAATTTCGGATTCGCGACACATTTTGACTAAGAACTCTTTAAACCTGTATCCGCCCCTGCAAGGTGTAGAAAAAGTTAAAATTCAATATGGCCCCACAATAGTACGGTATGTTAGCAAATAAGTAGTAAAATTACTTTTCTATATGCTGGCCATAATAGACTTAGCACTTTTTGTCATTATATCAGTGCTGGATTTCCTTGATTACTTTTATTTTACCCTTATTATTATATTATTCAATTGAATTTCTGTTGTTGATGTCTGCAGGAAATGTACTGAATATACAAACCAGGAAAACACATTTAAAAAAAAGTAATTTCTCTACCGCAAAAATTCAGGCGGAAAATAATATAGTGCAATATTCAGAATTTGAGAGGTGAAGTTGTTGACTATATGGGATTTAGATTTTACGTGGAAAGATAAGTTAAAAAGCTGTTTTTAGGCAAATGTAAAAACATGATAATTATTTCTTAAAAATTTTTTTTCTGATAATATTCTAACAAATCCACGGTATGCTTTTCCCGTTAAATTTTTGGTTTTGAATGTAATAAATCGCTATTTAATTAAAACGATTTCCGTTATAAATATCAGAGCGTTACGTTCTTCCCACTTCTACTGTCATCCACAAAGTATTAAACTATGGTATAATGTTTAACCTATTTGATTCTGTATTGTTATTCTCAATTTAACAGATCAAGCAGTACTTAGGAGAATAATAACAATTTATCCTATTCAACTCGCGTTATATTCAATTATAGAATAATAAATTATGACATGTTTGAAAGAAACCCTTCATCAAAATTACATGAACGATGATGAGAATATTCTTCTAGTTGGTACTGATTTTAGTATACCATTAAAATTGATGATTATCAACACGTTTGTTCCGGTAATGAAAAAATGCTGGGAAACAGAATGAAACCAAGTCAGAAACGAAAAAGAACGGTGCGTAAAAGTCGAGAGGAAAGGAGAGCATTGTTTAAAAAACATCCTGATATTATGGTTCAAATAACAAATTAATGCTTTGGATTAAATAATTTGATGGTTACGTTACGAGCCTATAATTTTCCACTGGACAATTCATACAATTAGATTTTGCCGAAAGTAAATATTTAAATATGTTTTTACGAGATTCAAATGTTACATATATTAAATATCATATTGACGTAAACACTGTTATTCTTTACACGCAAAAACATACGAATTTTTTATATTCCTAACTTTATCCGAAAACAACAGTTTTCAAGCTTCTCAAATGACATATCTCATTTCGTTGTCAATTTACAGTGTAATGCATAACTCAATCGTCAACATTAAAACAATTAAAAGTCAAATGTTTCTAAATTTTTATTAATTGTTTTAGGGAATAATTTATTTGAATCTTTTTTCTGTATTAATAATTTTGCGGGTTTTAGCTGTAATAATTTTTTTATTAAAACTTAATTTGATCATTTAAAATTATTTAGCTTGCATTGTTGATTCTTTTTAAGCTTGTTTTCGGTAATAGAGGAATAAATTCTGTAGTTAGCATAGTGGACATATATTTATTGTGGTGTTGATTTCATTTAGATTTATCGATGGGAAATCGATATGCAGTGAAAACTTTAAATGATTTGTAATATTAGCTTACAATTCATGTTATCTGGTAAAAAAAAGAATTAAATAAAACACAGAATAATAAATCTGTTACGTCAGTTGAAATTTAAAACTCCCTAACAATAAGATTAAAAAGTCCCCAGTTATCATTGTGTTTTTATGCCTGTTGATTTGCGTAGTAACAGGTCACAGTGAAACCCATCTATATATGTTTACATTTTTAAATATTGCAGCAATTCCTATACTTTCTCCTTCAGTGGAGGGAGTATTGTCAAATGTTTTTTGTTGTATTGACATATGACCGATAGTTCTCAATCCCCCTTTATTATTAGCTGAAAAGATAAAAAAAAAGTGGTGAACAATTTATTAGAACTATATTATACAATAATATAGTCTTGTTACATCATTTCCTTTAAAGAGAAATATTTTTCCTCTTTTAAAAAATTTAAATATTAGCTATAAGTTATAGGCCAAATTCCATCAGACCAGATTATTTTTAAATGGAACAGAGAAAGGGCAACTATGACTAAATGTGAACTAAGATTATGTCAAACCAATCACCCACTTTAAAATTCAAATTCAATGAGTTCAACCAAAAAACTGGAAATTTAAATTTGTCAAATTCAACAAAATGAATTGTGTATTATCTAAAACTTTTGAACACAATGTTCGATTTGGACAAATCAAATTCATTAAGATAAAGCCATCCTATCACATGTTGACAAGTTAGGCGTTTAAAACTTCTGTCTTTTATTTTATTCTTTTATAACGGCTAATCTATAAAGAACTTTTATAATCTTTACCACAAAAATATCTATCGTGAAATAAATATGGCTGAAATAAATGGTGTATCGCCTGCTTTATATGTTACTTGTTAATAATTGAATAGCAACCTGGTGTTTCAGTTTGTATTAAAATCGTATTCTTATTTCTCAATTTTAGATGTTCCTTATAGATCAGTCGTTATTAAACTGATGAAATATTAAACTGTTTGGTTTATTTACCTTGTTCCGAAGTTTTTATATTCTAATCATCAATTCTACATCACAAGATATATATAATGGAATTTGCGGAATTTCTCTAAATCAAATCAAAGAATACCCACGACACTATAGATTGGAAAACCTGTATTTTAATTTTTTTTATTCAATCTGTTGTATTCTTTACTTTTTGTTAGAACTGTAGATTTTTGTTTGTTAAATGTTTGTTGTTTGTGTCTGGGAGTGTACGTTTTCAAAAAAAACAAAATAAAAATTGTCAACATGAAATAGATGTTTCCCAAGTGAAACAGGAAAATGGCATTTCACATGGCCAATATTTTGCTTCGTGACATGAACGGCAAGAATGAACTAATCACTGAATATAATCTATGTTTACAAAAGGACCTATATAATGCGTGTACCCTTAGGGCCATTTGATTTTCAATTTAATTCAAAATTGAAAATCAGAAATAATTGCTAATTTTGATTTTTAATTCAATTTGAAAATCAAAAATCAAAATTATTTAATGATTTTTAAATTTGAATTCAATTTGAAAGTCAAAAAATAAAATTAGTGGATGATTTCGATTTTCAATTTAATTTGAAAATTAAAAATTTAAAATTTAAAATTTGAACTCAAGAAAGATAGAAAAACAATAATTGAAAACTTAAATTCAAATTTTGCTTTTCGATTTTAAGTTTCATTACGCACGTGATGCATGGGTTAAACGTCAAACCAGTCAAAACGTCAAATCTTAGGTTCTTGTATTGGGACATAGTCAATATAAAGAAACTAAGAATCCCTAGGGCAAGATTCATATCAAACCTGTCCTTCTAGGTCAAACTTTATTACACCCGGATGTTAATCGAAAATTTACAATATTATACCAATAATAAACGCCTTTTACTGTGTTCTATAATAGACTCTCGATGAATGTCAACGAATTTTCTGAACCAAAAAGAAGATTTAAAAAGAATGAACATTAATTTTGCTTCTGATTGGTGTAGTTACATTTCTTAAATTTCTCCTATAAAATTACGGGACTCTGTAAATAGTAATACACTTCTAAGATTAGCATAAACTTTTACTTCCAGATCTTTTTTAACAAAAGAAATCCAAGAGAATAGGATTAATACAATAATAACCGATTATCCCGGGCTGTACCGCAAAATATCGCCCAAGGTCTAAGTGCCGACCGAGCTTGCGACGTCGGTGCAATGACTGAGGGCGATATTTTCGGTACAGCACGGGGTAATCGGTTATTATTGTATTTGTTAACCTTCTAAGTTAGATAAAAATAAAAAATAAGAATTTTAGTTTAGTGTTCTTATAATAATATAATTCACTAGCAGTAGCACTACTTTTGTTAACACTCGAGGTCAAAATTCGAAACAGTCCTGTCTAAAAACAAACATTCTATTTAGAATTCGAAAGTCCCTATAGAATAAAACTTTGTAAACAAAACATCACGATGTTCGACACGTACAGAATAATGTGTAAAGTTGAATGTGCAGCTAAAATATAGTTACAACGAATATTGAAGTAATTTTTTTAACTACGAGCTAGCTAGCCAAGAATAACATGGGCTTCAACGAGTTTTATATTGACTCAGTAACCACAAAGCTGAAGGAACGAATCTGAAAATGAGAAGAGACGGATTTTTTATGAATTCGTCGCCCTGTATTTAGTATTTTTGATAAAACTGGATGTCAGATCATCGTTTTTTATGCACAATGTAGCTAGTTAACTAGCCATGTTGAAGAAGCATCCAGACGGAATGTTGCTGAATCTGGTTATTTTAACTGTTAAACTTGACATTGTTTTGTTTCTATCCTATTAAAATGTTTTTATCGATAAATGTATTGTAGGAGTTAGATATATAATCATTTCCAATGCTACTTGAAACTTGTTTTTCGTGCTTGTTTACATGTTAAGCTACCATTTTTCTTGACGACGGGCAATACCGCAAAATATCGGCCCGTCGTCAAGAGCGCTAAGCCAATCAGAATGCCTAAAAACCCGTATTGCCCGCTTGAAAAAACCAGACGGTTAACAATGACGCATATCAAACAAAAGTCAATTGAAACGATATTGGTAACAAAAACCTATATCAATTTTCAATTTTCAATTTTTTTCTTTTAAAATATTTGAATTTTAGTTTATAAATTTTGAATTTCAAAATAAAAAAGTTTTATTAATTAAAATGAATTGGTACCAAAATTTTAATTTTCGATTTTCAATTAAATTGAAAATCAAATGGCCCTAAGGATACACGCATTCTATATTTTTATTTGACAGGAAACGTTCCTAATTAAAAATTGTATTATATTATGTAACTGAATATGTGCAATCCTTTTAAAGCGAGCTTGAGGCCTAAACTTGAAAACTCATGACTTGAATTTCGTTGTTTAATGTCAAGCCGTGTTTATATTAAAAATATATTTTTATTTAAAAGATGATACAAACTAAGCGATACGTCTTTTAATACTCTTAACGCAGAGTTATATAAAAATGCTCAATTTTCACAAAAAAATTTGTGTTTTATAATTACAAATATTTTAAAACTATATAAGATTGTTTTTTGCATCAATATTTTTGTTACGTTGCATAAGTGTAACTCTTTCGTTACAAAATGACTTTCGTACTCTGTGGGAAAATTGCGAAAATGACGCAAAGGTTAGATTACAGCTCTTTTCTCTGTCCAGCGTAAATTTTTCCCCTAATAATTCTTACACACACAGCATTGACTAAAATGATTAATATATATATATATTTGGGTTAATTATATATTTTATAGGTCATTAATGTTTCCCAGAAAACATATTATTTATTCATCACAAAATAAAAATTTAAATAAAAAATAATTTACATGAAAAAAAGATACGTCTGAAATCTATATCAAAGGTTATAAAACATTGAAAACTAAAGGTCATACAAAGGTAAATTTCGTTAAAAATATATTTTTGCGTTTTTGTATTATTATATATTGGTTATATATCTATACGTAAAGAACTTCTTAAAACTTCATTAATGTCTTTGCAAGCTTTGGAGTGTAATCTCTCAGTCAGGTAAGTTAAATATTACCGGTCTAGCTGCAATACTTAACTTACCTGAGAAAAAAGTATACATATTACGGATGACAATTGAGAAATACATAATATGACATTATTACCATAAAAATGTCTAATTTATTCAAAGAGGGGATTAAAATTCGAAAATTTAATTAGAACAATAACGGATAAAAAGCAGGAAAGTAAAACACCCTCCACCATCTCGCGCAAAAAACTCAGGGTGCAAACAATGCGCTTGTTAAACCTTGATGGTAAAAAGTTTCTAATTTTTGTTGCCACAAAGATTCTACCTCCCTAAGGGTTGCCTCACTAAAGGGCCTATCAATAATTTGAAAAAACCAATTACTCATACCATGACGATCTGGAAACACGTATTATTCGCAAAGGCCTGATTACAAGACTGTTTTAAATACCGAGCTTTTACAGTTGTTAAATATATATCTACAATTCGTTGTAGTACTACCAATGACAAGTTTTACGCATCAAATTGTAACCAATGTTATCAAGTTATAGAGTTTTCCTTTCCTTAAATTATATTGCCATCAAAACTGTGCTAGCCTTTTCAATGAAATTACAAACTTGTAAAGTTTACTTGACAGAACTGATAGAATATTTTCTCTGGAATTACAATATTGGGTCTTAGCGCGAATTAAATAAGAAACTAAAGTCAAATTTGTAAAAATATTGAATAAATAAAATAGTCTGAACTTCCTAAATATTTAAACAATGTTGTGTCAAACTTATATATACAATCCAACTAAATTCATCTTTATTAATAGCATCTAGCAGCTGTTTCTCCATTCATATCCCCAGCGTTCTGCATTTGCGAAAAAAAAAAGATATTTCTTTTAAACCAATACGTATTTTATATGTACATGCAGGAAAAACTAAGAATAGATATCAATCATAATTTCGCTTTTGTCGTACTACTTGTTGTCGATGATAATATATTGACTCTTATTCATTGATGGTTGCCTTGTGGTAGCGAGTTCTCTTCCCTTGCGGAAGAACGTGGGTTCAATCGCTCGCTGAGTCATTCCAGATACAATAAAAGTGTGTATCTACCCTTTTGTTTAGTGCTAAGTATGAGAGGGTTGTAAACTTAGACGGTTGTCTAGCTCATCGAAGCCTCAATGGAACCTTTAATTGCACAAGCAATGTTTTCGATAACCTTTATTATGGTAATATGAACCTCAGAGATTTTTCCGGGTGAAAAAATGTAAAAAGTACAGTCTGGTCGCTCTGTTAATCAAAATAGGGCGATTTTCGAGATTGCGCGACTTTAATACCAGAAGACAAACATGTTTATGACAGGCCGGTTTCTATGAGCGACACTTCCTGAAATGTTTTATATAACGACTGTCATTTGTCGCTAGGGACGAAAAAATAGTTCCAGATAGCGCAGTTCGAGGTACCGAGGTTCGAAATAGCTGGACATATTTTAATTAGCGAGGCTGTAAATACTTACGGGACCTAAGTTTTTGTTCGATATGGCGAGAATTTTGTGATAGCGCCTGTTTGAGACAAAGAAAAACATCAAACCACCACAATTTAAAAATATGTTTGTATCTCACCACCACTAAACACCCTACGGCGTATCTATAAAATATTGACAATCCTTTAGTTTTCCATTCTTAGTTACTTATCATATTTAAAAGAAAAATACTTTAGGTAGTTCCAGGCCGCTTATAGTGCGTGATAGTTGTTTCCAAGCAGGCATGATTCTGCAATCGGGCGGAAGGTTAAGTGCTCATGGAGTTATTATAATACTGGCCGCCTTCAAAAAGGATTATTTTGGGAAGATTTTTCTCCCAACGACTAAGTTCTTATGATGAATTTGCTACTTTTTTATCATTGGTTTCTAAAAAAAGAACAATTTTTAAGCGATAAAATCAGCTAGGAGAAGCTATATTCGAAAAAAAGGTGCTACTATCTTGAAAAAGGTAATTAATGTTCCTAAAAAGATTGTCATCGTTGTTAGTTCGACTGACTTTATCTTTCATTTTAATACGAAAACTGTGTTTGTCCATCTGCGACCGGAAAATAAATTATATTTTAGAAAGGCGCCTATAAAACATCCCTTAACAATCATGTTCCGTTTTTTATGAAACTTTTGTTTGTTCACGTTTTTAATTGGCTAGAACAAATCATGTGATAAATAGAACGAATTAATTAGCTGAAAAGTTTCCTTGTATGGTAATTTAAATTTACCGTGACAGGTTTTACAGCAGTGTGACTGCCTTGATTTAAATTAATGCACGGGAAAGTCGCGACTGTTGTTGTCAAATTCGTTAAAAACATTTTTTTGCGTTTTACTTAATAAAATTAACAATAAACCGTGATTAATTGTGATAGGCACAATAAATCTACAAATAGTCTTTTTAAGTGGTACAATACTTCCAAGGGTTTAAATCACTAGTCTATTATATTATTACGAAAACGATGATTACGATGTCTATCCGTCTGCGACGTGCAAAGCAGATGTTTTCATTTGTTAACTAATTTGTTAACTTTTGTGACGTTACAGCAGGATGTCAATGAATTCTAGACTGCTGTCAATAACAATTTTTAAGTTAGCGAAGCCATTGCATTGTGCTTTGTGTTTTAAGGTCTAAATAACTTGGATAGGGCTGGAAATAACTAACGTCATCTCCCGCGCGAGCAACCCGTTTTGGGCACCCGTTTTGGAACAGACTGGTTAATGAAGTCATTGAAAACCATTTTAAAATCCCTATTTCTCTTCAACCGTTTATCATCCTGGTTAGCATTTTAAGCTTTAGACAAAAGAGGAAACTGGTAAACAAATTTTTAAAAACAAATTTTTGTAAATTGTTGAGACTTGGTTTTTCTTAACAGCTTATCAAAACTGCGCGAGGCTATACATTATTCTGATCAGCATTTTTAGCTCTACACAATACAGATAAAAGATAAAAATTGTGAAACAATATCGTTGCGCATTAAAAGGTCATTGCTGACGTCATCAAAATTTAAATGACGATGTGTTTTGTTTCTTTTTTGCCTAAGTGGATATTTCCACAGCCCTTATCTATTAGTGTGTAATAATCTTGCATATTATATGCAAAATTTGAAGGAACCTTAGCTAGTTAAAAAAAGGTTTTAAGTACATTTTATTATAAAGATCGATGTAATGGCATGGTATGTTTACATCGAATAAATTGTGAATATTAAGTAGGGAACATTTCTGTCAATTTCAGTTATATCTGTATCTCGAATGTGATATTTAAAATGTCTTTAGATGTAGATTTTGTAGAATTTACATTTATTCACTACCATTAACTTAACAAATCAACAGCCGGTTTTAGACGCCCTTCAAGTAATCTCCTACATAATAGGCCAACACTAATTACTTTTCTTGGTGGTAATTTCTGTAATGTTTAATTGTAATAACAAGCGCGAACAGTTAAACAACAGGGAACTTGTGACTTCATCAGTTTGTTATCCGCCAAAGACTTGTGTCATGTCATAGATAAAGTGACACCTTATATTCACTTAACGAATTCGAAGCAGGTGGGCGATAAAAATACGCTGTGATGTCGTGATGTTTTGTACATATGGAATAAACATTGACGGATCAAAAGTTCAGCGTTATTATTATTATTTACCTAGGATAGTCGGAAGCAGCCTAGCATTGAGCCACCCCGATGGCAATCAGATGACATCATTAGTCACCTGATAGCGTCGTGACCTGTCATTTAATTTTCCTTTGACTTATTTCAAGGTTGACTACTTACCTGCCAAATCCAAAACTTCCTAACAACACAAAAAGCCTAGTAATTATAGGGGTAATAGATTTGCGATTATTTTCGAACAAAGTCTTACTCAAGTGTTTATTCCTAATATGCTCCAATGAAACCAATGACCTAGTTGCTCTTTGTAGAAGATCTTTATCGTCAAATGTCATGAAAGAAATAGAATAACGAAATAAAATATTTTTATGTCATTAATCTGAGAAAATAAGTACATGTTACTACAGAGCATTGTTTTCTTGTTTTATCTTGTTCTAGGCAGCTCAAATATGGACGCCAAATATGGTAATTATTATTTTATTCTTTTTCTATTTTTGTGTTTATTTGTTGAAAGTTTTGCAAGCAAATAAAATAATCATAGATATATTGTCCGTGCTGGATGCAATAGTCTGTCTTGAATGTGTGTTTCGATTTTAAGCTATATGTAAAGGTCGCCTGATTTTCACCGATTGTGGATGTTCTTTAACCCTAAATATACTGGGGTCGCCCACGGCCTGCTTAATTTTTCAATAACACTTTTGTGATATGCTCCATCGCTATTGTACTGAATGCATTTTTATACTTATCTAGTAGATATCTGTATGCCAACTTTTTTACTTATACTATTTTCTTACAGTTGGGAAAATTTAATAATGTCTTTCTTCAGCATTATGTACAAATTTTGAAACTCACAACACAGCTTGATTTTATTAAGTAGGAATTAAACTTTCGTGGGATTTGTGTGGCGCAGATTAAGCACTTTCTTTGTTTTCAAAACAGCGACAAATTGATAAAAAAATTAGAAGTAAGAGCATTGAATTTCATCCTGAAATTGTGCATTGCTTGTTCCTCCTTGTGACAAAAGGTATTTCAACCATCACTTTTTTTTGTTCTTGAAATAAATTCGGTGGTCTGATTATGTTATCATCGGCTACAACACGTTTTTCGACGCTGGTGGCGACGTGAGTAACAATGAACTCTTGGTATCGGGCGTTTTTAGTATTTCTTGCTTGTGATGGATTTTTAACGCTTAAAGTTTGAAGAAATGTGACTTATTTTCATTGTTTTTGTTCTTGTTGGTGTTGGTATTACTTATTATTTATTCCCGCTTTAATAAAAGAAACAACAAACTTTTGACGAAAAGAAAAATACATTCTACAGCTTATTGAGATACTGTGGTTCATTTCCCAGTATAAACAAGCAGATTTCACAATGGGTCCAAAAATAAGTTTCTGAGAAATAAGTTTTTTTTAGATTGTCAACTGGAACTAGAGAGAGCAACCGATCTACTGGTTCAATTTTACATTAACAATGATGTTACGGTTGAACTACAAGGAAGTGACTTCTCCTTATACTTGCCGCTGTCTATGGTTAATTGCTTTATTCCACTCTATGCTATCAACCGACCGCTTGAAAATGCACGGAATGGATGGATCTGGAAATCAGAAAAACAAATCGTAATGGTTGATGAATTTGGAGGTTGCGACAGGCATACAATGGAGTTATTTGTAGAAATAATTCGCAACCGAAAAGTCAATATCATCCAAAACATCAGTTGGGAAGAATTAGTGAAGCTGATGAAATTAGCGCACTTTTTTCAATACGACATAATCTTAATGGCTTTGTACAAGTTTGGAAAAATACGTGTAAACCAACAAAATATTCTACAAAGTTGCAACATGCGCCAAATTATGGAAAGCGAGAATTGGAAAAATTTAATGAAACTTCACCCTCAACGCGTCGCGATAATAACGTGTGAAATATTAAAACTTCAAGAAACACAACGTTAATTGATTGCACGCTTTAAGAGTTTACTGGTCTAGCTATTCTTCCATTCATTTCTGTTAAAGACCTGGTTTTGCTTTTTGTTAAAATTGATCACAGGTTTTTCTTTGGCTCCCTATTGAAAAATCAATTTATATTTCTTATTAATTAATGGAAGCAAAAGCGTGTACTAGGTTGAGGATATGTCTTATTTCTATACTCAATAATAGGAAGCAGAATGAACATAAGAAGAGTTAGGCGAGTAGAGGACTATTTTCTCAAAAAGTACACAATGCGACACAAGTTGGAACCTATGTATTTTGATCACTAGTGTTCTAATTTCAATGTCAATGTTACTTGCCATTTTAAATTTAGCAGCAGGGATTTAAATATAAATAATGATTGATTTCGATTGATTTTTGGGCACTTACTTTCAACTTATACAAAGTGTCCATTTCTTACATAAAAGAACATGTAAAAAATTAGTTTTTTCATAACTAAATTCCAATATAGCAGACATGTGTGATTAGAGAACACTTTAGTTATTCATGACAGTTCTTTTTGACTTGTTATAATTTAACGAATATACTTAATTTATATTGACATTGGAAAAGTAGAAAGTGCATTTATTGTTAATCTTCTTTTTGTCGTCACAATATTTATATGAATTTTCATTGGCAGTAGAGCCTCAATCACTAGTGTAAATTTCCAACATTGTTAATGCAGTAGGCCTACCTAACGAAGTAGTACAGTCTATTTCGTATAATGTATTAGGTTTGAATTGCATTTTATTTATCTAACCTACTCCTATCTTTTCTTTCCTTCGGATATTGTTCTCTATTTTAAGTATTCTAAAAGTTGTAAACGCCGCCAACGCGAGTTCGTATTAGCCACCTGCAAACTTTGCTTTTACTTCGTTTAATTTAATTTGTTTTTTCGTACTTTTTTTCGCATTAGAGGAGCTGTTTTCCGGCATATATACCTTTAATATTGTTAGAAACAATGTGGTAGAAATTGTTTTGTGTGTTATAAAATTAAAGGTGACAAATTTAAAGCAAGCTATGTTAGCAAATAGATGGCAACAATGACACCTGAAATATTATTCCTTTTTTATATCTTGCACATACTTACACATGCCTAAAGTAGTGGATTTTTTTCCCTATCTTCACCTTATTTTTATTTGAACTTCTGTTGTCATTGCCTGGAGGAAATGTTTAGGCAAAAAAAATTACAGCAAAATTTTCAGATTCTCAGAGAAAAAAAATTAAAAATAATAATATTATAGAATTTTTGAGAAATAGGAATTCTTCGCGGGAACATAATTTCATTTTGTTTTTGTTTTTTTTTTGAAAGGAAAAATATAAGTAATTACCTAATAAAATTATAACATAAAAACTCACCGATAATTTTCGTTTTGAATGTAACAAATTTCTTCTCCAAAAAAACGATTTCCCAATTTACCAACATATTAGCCTTATTTGGTACGTGCCTTCTTGGGCCTGGTAAGTACGCTGCGACACTATATGGCTCTCCATACCGAATAGGGTTAAAATGTACAAATAACATCTACAAATTATGGTAAATTGTTCAGGGAGATTAATTCTGCATTGTCTTAATTTAACAGATCAAGCAGTACTTGGAATAATTTCCTTTATGGATAAAATTTAATCAAATCAATGAACAAACACATCAGATTTTATTCTATTCAACTCGCGCTTTATTGTTTTATAGAATATTAAATTATGACAAATTTGAAAGATACCCTTATTCAAAGTTACATGGACGATGATAAAGAAATTCTTCTGGTTGGTGATAATTTCAGTATACCATTAAAATTGCAGATTATCAACACTTTTGTTCCGGTGATGAAAAAATACTTCGAAACAGAATTAAACCAAGACAGAAACGAAGAAAAACGGTGCCTAAAGATCGATGCTGCGTTTGATAAGAAACAACAAGCTGTTTGCAAAAATTCTAACAGAAAGAATATAAATTATGTGGGTAATTTAAAATGGGACGTTCTCGTTAGATTATTGAAATTTTGTCATTTTTACCAAGTTAGAGAAATTATCACAAAATGTTATTCCAGTGGCTTAAATAAGATAACGCTAGCAGATGGTTTAGTTTTTCGTGGGATGCTGGCAAACGACAGGATCAATAAAAATTTTACAGATGCAGTCGAATTAATGGTTTTGCTTGGTTTTAATGACTGGATAAAGCCTATTGCTTTTGTTAGCAAAATGCTCTAGTCGAACTAGAAATGGAGACGAATGGAGAGCATTGTTTAAAAAACACCCTGATATTATGGTTGAAATAACAAATCAAATGCTCCTAGATAGATAATTTGATGGTTACTGGGGAAGTTGCCTGTGTAGAAGGACAATAACACAATTTATTTTTGATTAATTTTTTAGATGTTGCAATGATAAATCTTAAAAATTTTTTACACACTTTAAATATTTTAATGATTTTTACCCACAAAATAAAGAATGTTAAATTTTTTGTGTATTTTTAATTTTACCGGAAAGCAAATGTTTCTATCAGTTCCTTATTTTCTTATCCATTTATAGTGGATTGCATGACTTAACCGTCTTTCAGTTGTAAAATTTTTTATTAATAATAATATAATAAAATGTAATAGTCGTCTGAGCATGTAGAAAAATTTACTTAGGCAGAGGAACAATGAAAAAGATCCTTCATTTTAATTTTGATGACGACAGCAATAATTGACAATAAAATTAACAAAAAATAGTTTAACCGTTGCCTGTATTGTATAGAACTTGAAAATCTTATCAAATTATGTATAGGATCATGGGCTTTTAACGAACGGTTATGAAGGTATAAAATTTGCTGACGACAGCTAAAACCTGTTATTTATTAAACTTAGAAATTCGTTAACCCGTTGCCACTATGGTGTAGAGTTCGAAACACTAATCAAAAAAGTGTATAGCATCGTGTCTTTTAATGAACAGTCATAAAGATAGTCAGTTTTAAAGGTCTTTAGACGACGTCTTCAACCCGTCTGTTCCAAAAAGGTTGACAAGGTTCGGAAAATTAGTCGCATTTTAGTCCTAGTTAGTACCTAGTTACCCCTTCAGGAGATGATGTCAGTTATTTTTACCTGTTTGCAAGCTATTTAGCCTTGGTATTAAAAGGAATGGCTTCTCTAACCTGAATATTGTGAAGAGCTGAAAACCCTAATCGAAAAAATTTCTAAGACCATGTGCTTTCAACCAACAATTAATGAGATATAAGATTTTAAAATGAGGCTGACTTCAGCAAAAGTCTGTCAAAGTACAGAATAAAAATTATAGAAATTTGTATAACCGTTGCCTTCATCGTAAAGATCTGACACGCTGATCAAAAAATTGTATTGGATCATGTGCTTTTGACAAACAGTTTCAGAGATATTGTGGTTTTTAGGCTCTTTGATGACGCGTTAACCCATTTAAACCAAAATGGATTCGGGGACCCACATTTGGAAAATTTACCAAATTTAATTCCAGTTGTCCCGAGTTATTCACGCGGTGAAAAATGATTGAAGTCACCAGCCCGTTTCCAAGTTATTTCAAAGTTATAGTTGCATTGCAGCGGCTTCATTAATTTAAATTAATGTTATTGAGGTCGTGACGTTTAATTCTTCGATTAACATTTGCCACATAAATTTTTAGGCGAATTTAAAAAAAAATGAACACATCCACTATGCTTGTCATACATAGCGTAGTATTATATACTAGTCCATCCGGCCTGTGGAAAAATCCAATAAGGCATGAGAACAATAGAAAACATCTGTCATTTAAATTTTGAAGACGTCAGCAAATATTTTAGTATATTGCATACCAACCCTTACCAAATAAAATAATCTGGAAATTGTAAAAGAACGTTTGTAAAAAGTAAGTCCTAATTTAACAAAGGAGTTCTTAAAATTTTTACACAAAATGTGAAATGTAAAATCGCATTTAAGTCCTCACCACAAAACATTACAAAAAAATATAAAAAACAACAGCTTGCAAGGTGTACAATCTAGTTGTAAGAAAGTCACAATACTGACAAGTACAACACTGGTAATAACAACGTCAGAAATAGGGCATCTCAAATATGTACATCTTAACGATTATGTTGAAAACCTATGAACTTATGAAGAAATTCCCAACAAAATTAAAAACGTGAAACCGTGGAATCACATACAGTTATCTCCAACAAAACTTTATAACAATGTAAAAAACATCAACTTACACCAGCTTACAACAAAGCTTGTTTCTACAAACAATTTTTTTTTTTTAGGAAAGTTGAACATGCAATGTATAAAAAGAATGCTTTGAGTCTAAAAAGGTACTTCGATCTTGCGTATTATCCTCTCCAGAAAAAGTTTACACAAAAAGTAAAACAGTGCCTTTTACCAAAAACTCTCTAAAGAAATATAAAAAAGGGCAGTTAGCAATCAGTAAATTCTAAATCACCAAAGATCGGTATTTTTTTTATTGTGTGCGGTCCTTCCTTCATAAATGTTTAAACAAAATGTATATAAGGAAAGAACAGTTTCTGCGAGGTAAAACCAAATCTACAAAAATTAGTCTTCAGGTATATTACATATCATCTTTGCGCCCCAAAACTTACACGAAATATCAAAAACCACCAGTTTAAAACGCATTAAATACGATGTAGTCACTTGTGCATATAATTGGCAAAAATTGTTTCCCTCCCAACAATTTATACAAAATGTAGAAAATTACCGGTTAATAACAGAGAACAAAAATATATGAAATCCAAATATTTTGGTATTTCAAGAACTTTAATCTCAATAAAAAATCAACAAATAACTATTTGAAAGGAGTGAAACTGTTTACTCAAATCCACAAAATGTATGTATTTCATAAGCATATATATTTAAACATGTTGTTTATAGCCATAATTTATATAGCCGTACCTAAGTACCTTTATCTGTTCTGACAAAAAAAGTTAATCGTTAAAAAAGTTTCTTCTCCGCAATATCTGAATCAACATGTCAAAAAAAAACAATGGCTTGCAAGGTGTAAGTTCTAGATCAACAAAATTGTTCTTTCGGCATATAACTTTGATTACAACTTTTGGTAAACTATATCAGTTGCAAGTTATAGAATTAAACATTTTGTGGGTAGATACTCCAAACCTGCATGTAAAACAAATTTCTAAATTTTTAGACATGAACTTATAGCAGTAGGCATTTTTCACTCTTTGTTTTTATGACAAAGTAAAAAGATTTTTCACACCATGCTCTAATTACTCATAAGACATTCTTATTCTACATTCATTACCTTTAAGCATAAATTGTTATTTCTAATAGTAATGAACTAGTTAGTGTATGCGGAAAGTTATTTTTTATATTTTTATGGAAATATACGAGACAATGCAAGCTCTTTTTAGTATATAAATAGAATTTTGTGATTTGCTTTTTGTATAATCGGACGCTTGTTTATTTTTTCGACTTGCGAATTTAAAAAATAAAGCAGATAAAAGACATACAGAAAAATAGTGAAAAGAAACTTGAAATTATGTTACCACAAAAACACATTCAGTTTTCTTTTGTGAATTTCCAAAATTACTTTAGCTCAACAGTTAATTAAATATTAGTTTAGTGTAATTGTTTCAATTACCGCAATGTCAGAAAAAACGTCAAGGTAAAGTTATGAACAATCCTCTACTCACAAATATTAAGTAAACACTTTTGTTTAAATGAAATAATACTGATATCCGCTGAATATTTGGAGCTTCATATTTGATTCAGATTTTAGAGACTAGTTTTCGTTTGTCTAAAATTGAACCATAAAGCAACGAGGTTTAGAGTTTCCAGCTCTCCAGCAGAAATCAATCAAACAAATAATCTCACTGTATAAAGAAAAGTGCAGAAATTTGTATCCAAGAAAATTTTGAAATAATTTAAAAGTTGTTTCAAGGCAAACAGCGCTGTCAACTGTTGAAAAAAATGTCTGGTTCTTTTCGGTCAAAAGAAATGATTTTCTCTGGAATTTAAAATTAGATTGTTTTGTTAAAAAATGTTGATAAAGCACCAAACTTTTTTGTGATTATTGTTAAGGATTGGCGAAATTACGTAATAGATCACAATACTCAAATATCATTGACTTTTTCTGCAAGAGAGAAAAACAACGTCGCCAAAACTTGAATAGATTTAAATTTGACGCTGGGCGCATGGGCTGCACTTGAGCACAAACAAATCTCTCAGCCTGCGTTAATTATGTCAAATTGCGCATGCCTAATTTGGTGCCAGTCGCATCGAGTGGAATTAGAATTTATAAGTTTGATAATGTAACTCACATATTTCAGCATGCCAATTGGAGGTCTAGTTTTGCCTTGCAAATAATCAAAGTCCAAAAAGGCGTATCTATGAGTTCCAAAATTAAATCAAACAAGGTGTGGAGCATAATATCAGGAATAATGTTCCGAAAATTTTGCATCACTTTAGCAAGGATGTTTATATCGAGTACGTCAGTGTGTACGTGACTATGCATTGAATGGACGTTTAGCTTGGTAAAACACGAAATGAGTAAATTATGTTACATTGTTTGTTTGGCGACATTCTTTAATTAGACCGTTCAGTTTGTCTAGATGTCCGTTTATTGCAAAATCAAACCCCTCTCTTGGGAAGTGTACCAATCATCATTGTAATTTATATACAATTAATCTTTTTATAATTGTTTCAGCTTTCTAGTCAGTTCTAGTTGATTTATAACATCATTCGCAATTACTTTTGCACTACTGATGATTTTGTGGATGTAACCAAATGAAAAAACGTTAATTTTTTTTAAAACTTTCGTTGTATTAATTTCCTTTATAGTATATAAGAAGTTATAATAATACAATGAGCCGCCTATTATGCATCATGATTTGTATTATTTTGATAAAAAGTAAACAATACAGGAAAATTCTCTAGTTTTTTGGCAACAGCAGAAGAATTTGTGTAGTATTAACAGGTATGATTTCTTATGTTTTTTCTAAAATTCCTGAAGGCAAACAGTAAATCTTGAAAGATTCCTCTGTTGATATTGATTTTGTTTGTATACACGCAGTATATATGAGCTCTAGAACCTTGTTAAAATAATGTTATATTTTTGACATAGAACATATGCATGAATTTTTTCCACAATGAACAGGATGTAAACAACAAAGGCGCAATTAAATAGTGCTTCTGTTCGTTCGCCATCTCAGAATAATAACAAAAAAGTGTAAGAAGTATCATTTTTACTCTGTGTTTTTACATTCAAACTAGTCAAACCTCTTCGACGCAATTTTACAAATAAATTGAATATACAAATGAAAACGCTATTACAGCTAAATTTAAATATTGTACTAAAAACTTAGAAATTACATATTTTAACAAAATCTAAAATTTAGGTAATATGTGATATTACATTTTTAATAAAGAAAATCGCGCCTTGTTTTTGACTTTCAAATTTCAATAAACATCAACCTCGTGAAACTTTGTTAAGCGTTTAAACCTATTCGGTCCGGGGTTTTTCGAACATATTATGACCGATAACTTTTCATAGGGTTGTTCAAATTGAATCAAACTTGGCACATTTATAGTACGTCATAAAAGGAACAAAATGGCAGCAATAAATTTTTGCTTGCGTCAGCACATTTTCTGTGACGTCATCAGAAGCTTGAAATTTGTTAAAAATGACACTATCTGCTTAAAATTTAATTACTTTTGTTCCAGATCGAATTTTTGCATTCTGTTTGAAGTTTATGAAAGCTAAATAAAAGTCATTTAACATATTTTCCGGTTTTTACGTGGATCGCATAAAAAATTGCCAAAAATTGCCCGAAAATCCGGTTTTTTCCGATTTTCGGGTAAAATCCGACAAAATCGGGAAATCAGATTAATCACGTGTCCAAATTATGCAAACTGATTCTTCTTAATAAACCAAAGTTGTGTTGCAAGTTTCAAGTTCTAAGGATAATCCTAACAGGAGTTATTAAATTTTACCCATTATAAGGATTTCATAGAGATTTTTAGGGGTAGTTTCGAGTAATGGCCAATATCAAAGCCTCTGAAAGGTATGGGGGCTAAAAATTTGGCATGCAGGTGTCTAATAGATAAATATTGAAAGTCAATAAGTTTCATAGCCATATAACATAGCAATAAGGAGTTATTTATAAAAAACCGTCAGGGGGGGGCGGAATCCGCTGATGAATCAGTTGATGAATGATATTTTTTTCCTTGAACTTAATTCTTGACACGCGGCATTAGAATCATGATCAATTTTAAATTTTATTTAATTTTTCTTTAGATCTTTGTAACCATTTTTAAATGAGACTAGTGAGTGACGAGAGGTACCAGTCTTGTGTAGAGATAGTTACAGTTCCGATGTAAAAATGATAGTTATATTGAAGATTTTTTTATCCAGTTTCTCAAGCTATTCATTGTCAGGATATCAAAGTAGATTGTCGGTTTTATTTCATTTTTTGTTTCGAAAGTTTGTACAAGTCTCTGTTAAAATAATACCTTATCCGTTAAAAATAGGCCGGAGAAAAGTAAATAAATGTTGGCACAATGACTTATTCTGTACTGATCAAATTATTAATACCTATTTTTACTGTCCCTATTTCTGCGGACGTGTTTTGCCTATTTTAATTGCAGTAACTTTTGCGAGAAAAATCTTTGCCAGTGCAATAAGTATATGTAATCGCACGTTTACGAGTGCAATTAGTAAATAATGGAACGAGTATTTTTTTTTGCTTTTAATTTTCCGAGTCCGTTAGGACGAGGATAAATTTAAAAAGTAAAAAAAATACGAGTTCGATTAATTCCAATTGCACGAGTAAACGTTCGATTACGAGCTAATCACACAATGAACTATTTTTGTAAGAGTAGCACAGGATGTCAATTTCAATGTTTTGATTTTTTTATTACCCGATTTATAATTAGTTCGATTCATTGTAAAGATATCTTTTTTGATTTATCATAAAACGCGAGAAAATAAATATTTAAATTATCGGCGCTCCTTAAAGAGTGCAGTTAAGATTCTAGAGTGCAATTAAGAAATAATTGCACTCCGCAGAGTGCAATTACGATATAATTTGCACTGTAGAAGAAGCGCCAAACAAGAAAAAATAGGTCATCGTGTGATTACTGGCATAATATTTTAAAGAAACCTTCGCAAATTAACAAACTCTGAAAAATTTTCGCTGTTATGATTTATACATTTTTAAATTTCTCGCTGAGAGAAAATGTTTTTGAATTTTTTGTTTTTAAACAAAGAGACAATGCAAGACTTCTGTTTTGTGTTCTCATAAATATAAGGGCTTACATATACTGTTGATTTTAGAAAAGTGAAAAAAGTCGCTGTTGTTATTATTTTAATGTTTTATTATTTTGTGAAAATGTAAATGTATCTTCAAGTTTCGAATTTAAACTTTTTTTAGTGAATAAACTTTTGCATGACAAAGTTTCCCAGAAAAAACAAAAAATTAGCGAAAGGTTCTGCGATTATATTATTTTTGTTGTTTTTACTCTTCTGTAGTGCATAAAAATTCTGCTTTTATTAAGCAGAGATTGCATATATTCAATCCTAAGCAAACGGTGTCTAACATTGTTCCGACTAAGAATTCATACAGACCTTTCTTGTTGACTTTTTTACTGGTAAGGTATGATTGATTAAATAATGACAAGATTGACAGGTTTTGTCTTGATTAGTCAAATGGAGTTTTAATAAAATTACTGTTTTTAAGGATTTAGGACATTAAACCCTAGGCAAATCTATCTTAAACTTATAGGATAAGATTGGATACGAAAATAAGTAAAGTTAACCCTAAATCTTCTTTTTAAAATCCAATCAGGATAATATCTGCAAAGTTAAATAAGCTGTTTTAAAAACTCTTGAACTTTTGGGTAATTATGGGTATTCTATTTTAAATAATAATAAAACAATTTTTAGAGTGTTAAATTAGCTTGTATCCATAGCTATAGATAAAATAAGAATATTTTTTTGCAACTCTGACGTTATTTTAGATTCTAGAATGTAAGTGGACTTAGTGAGATTAATTCTTGCAAGTTCATGATTTTAAGTTGAATTTGTCGGAAGCAGATCGACATTTCTGTCAGCAGTGACATCGTTGAAGACACTTTTCTTAATGAAGTTTCACTCATGGGTTCCGTGATTGCATATTCTACGATTATGCCACTGGGGGGTGGGAAGTTAATGGCCTGTTATCTTTAATTTTTATAGTTGATGTGCAATAGACATTAAGTTTACCACAAGTTTTGCCCAGACCATACATAACAACTTCATCAAATAAAATTACTGATTTTAGCATTTATGTTAACAACTTCATTAAATTTCCCGAAACGGGTAAAAATTAGCTTAAAGTCGAGTTTCGCAAAATATATGTATAATTCCTTGGCATTTAGCAACGCTAATGTGACAAAGAAAATCATAATGTAGTAATATATGCTAAGACTAGTTATTAGGCTGTGAGACAATCCAGGAAATTTGCCCATATCTCCCGCATCAGTATTTTGCGCAACTTTTTAAAATACTCTGCGTTTGTCATGATTACTGGAAAAATTCCCCTTATAAGCACAAAAGTATTAAAAAGCTATGCATTATTAGAACCTGCTCATCAAAAAAATAAGTAGGCTGACACTTAGCAAAAGTTTAAGAAAACGAAAACAAAAATTTCACAAAATCTTTTTAAAATTTATTGTTCTTCTTATCATAAATTTTGATCTTGTTAATTTCTTTAAAAAGGCGCGAATAATAAAACGAAATAGGTAACGTAACGTTAATTGTCCGTAACTCTGTCCGTGCACGTATTTAAAAACAAAGAAACTGCATCATAGGAACAATAAAAGCTAACCATGACTTTTATATACTTCAAAAATTTAAATAAATAAATAAATAAATAAGAAAATTGCATAAGAAAGCTTTTGCAAAACTACACAAAACACAAATTTAAAATAGCAAACCAAACGATCAAAGAGTTTAGCTGTGCGGATCATTTTAAACACAACCAAAATATGAGTATTATCAAATAGAGACGTTCTCTAGTTTACCATTTGAAAGAGTTTTTTTACACAAAATTCTTCAAAATTTTAATCAACTTGAAAAATTGGTTGTCATGCCAACACTTTGGCATATTTTCCAAAAATAATTCCTGGAAAACTGAAGCTACCAAAGCTAACATAATTTAGGAAAAGTAGCAACATTTTACGATGTAACTATATATAATCCCATAACAAATTATAGAAAAATGTTGTACAGGAGGTTGAACTAACCTTCCCCAGTACGAATAAGGTTACTTATATTAATCAACTTGTTTTTCAGAGGTCAAAGTAAAGGTTTTCCTGAACCACGACTATCATGCATTATAGTAGCCTGCCTACAACTTGATTTTCAAATTCTTGGACCACATCCGTAAATTTAACGAATTTTCCGGTCATAAATTTTGTACCTCTCTGTTAATCGAGCCTCCGTAACTGGAACACCTCCTTTAGTTCGAACTATTCTTGTGTCCCATGAATTATTTTCTCCGTATAACACGCGAACATTTGGACAGGTTCACATGATTCCCATTCCAATTGAACAACACGTTTGCTTATTATTTGTAAATACGATTTACCTTTGATTTGACATTTTGACTTTTATCGGGGCCATACATGATTCAAATGTAAGTCGTACGACGAAATTGCTTCACACCTCGTTTATCAAACGCGTTGTTTTTTATCTACGTTTTGAAACTTTAAAACCATGGCGTACGTTGGTGCTAAGAACAAATCATAAATTGGAAATATATATAAAGCATTAACATTAACTTTCTGTTACTCTAGCACTCTATATCGCGAACAATTTTTAACCCCCTGTGCGTATTCGAAGTATTAAAAGAATGCTGTATACATATGACAGTAAGCTAAAGTAAGAAAAAGGAAAAAACGATTATAAAAATACAGTTCGTGAAATATTTAATTGAACGAGAAAATACTCGATATCATTTCATGGAGGCAATAATTCCCATGCAAGAAGTAGCACCATTTTAACTTCGTCATCTAAAATGCCGAAAAATAAAAGTTGAAATGATAAACGAAGACATAAACATCTCATTGTTTTGCTCGTGTAACCGTTGTTCTTTTGTTTCTGAACAAAAAGACTGAGGTTTGAAGGTTGTTGCTATAAAACTTGAGAAATTTAAAGACCTGTAATTTCGCAGAACATCTTGTTGGCTTCTTCTAGTAGGCTAATAATTATAATTGTAACGGTAATGTTTAAGACAAAATCAATACAGTTTTTTCTAAATCACTTTATTTATTCAGTCATCCTTGGCGTGCCTTAATCGCAAAAACGCATCAGAGTTAGGAATTAATAAAAATTATTAACTGTATCAACAGTAATTTGACTTCAACAAAATAAATTTTCATGCATAGTATATGCACTTATTAGCCGTGTGAAAGGGCGGCATCGATATTTTCGAAAATCGTTCAATGTGTTTGGTTAGAACTTACGTCATAGCAGGCAAACTTCCACGGTATTGCCCGCTACCATAGCAACCGTGGTTAAAGTTTAAATATGGTAGCATTAAATGTAAATAAACACGGAAAAAAGTAAACAAAACGCGAAACAGAAGTGAAACTTACTTTTATCTTTTAAAGAATTCTATGTTGTAGCTACAATCAAAACCTGTAATGTTTACACGATATTCGATTTTGAAAATATATATTTTTAGTTCGAATGTAAGTTCCATTTGGGAATAGTTTCTATAAAGACGTGGTCTCTACATCCTACTTATATTGTTATATTTTTTTGTCGTAAAATGTAGTACCCGGATAATAATCCATATAATAACTGTTTATTTTGTGCAATACCTTCGAACATTGACCTATGTCACGTATTACTTCAGTCAATATTCTCCGGTATTTCCCTCATAAACAATTATTTAGGGTTAATACTAGTCGCTAAGCCGTGAAAAAAAAATACGGAAATTCATTTGTCTGTCGCATGCATTTTGGTTTTGTCATTTCGTGCATGTCTGACACACAGTAATACTTTACTCCGTAGTTAGTTAAGAAACTGTGTACTTTTTGTTTCGTGCTTAAATATTTCATGTGTCCCTTCACAGGAATTTGGCTACGCACAAACACAGATAGAATGCGGCTATTATGACAGAGATAAACATCTCAGTAATGTAATGGTGTAATGATATTCCAATTATTTAACCATTGTTTCTTTGATTGGTTGAAATTTTCCTTTAATTTACAACCCGTGTCGGTCTAAAAGCTATTTTGTGTGACGTAAATTATCTCTATGGAAACAGCCATAAAAGCGGCTATAAAAAGGAACTGAGAATTCAAGCTTCTCAATAGCTGCAAAAAAATAGTGTGTAAGCGAACAAACATATAAGATTACATGCTTTAAAGATAAATGCGTGCATCTGCATTTTAATGGAGGGAAACAGAGTTGCTTTTGTTATCTTTGCGTGTATTCTTTTATTGCATCAAGTGGTGGTAATGCCTGCACATACCATACGTACAACAAAAGCCACCTCAAGTAATAAAAGAAGTCCCACAACATCAGCTCTTAGAGCATTAGACAATATATTCTGGAAGATCGTACAACGCATGAGGAATACGGATACAACACTATGCAATCCTGAATGCAGACAGAAACTTTTGGTAAAGCACTTTAAGGAAATCGAACAAAGAACCGAAATTCCTATGTACACCAAAAAGTCATTGAACTAAATAAGATGCAAAAATTCTGCGAATAATCGACGATGGTTTTCACAATATTCGAGTCAGATTTCCTTATAATCTAATCTGTGCACGCTACGCAATTCAAGTCCCTCTCCTAATCGGCTTAGACGTCATTCATTTACCTGCAAGAACCAATCACGATAAAAAATTCATATTCTATTTCCTGTTAAACGGACAATTTCTGCAAACAACTTTTAACGTAACAATTGACTTGTAAGCACTGGTGTAAAGCCTATGTAATAATATTTAACTATGCGACCTTGTGATTATGATTTTTATCTTTTTTTTATCTTAGTAACAATTCAAAATTTTACACGATTAGGACTTTTTCATTTTTTATTCCAATTCCTAATGTATGACGTTATAGGCATGTATAATTACAGTTAAAAAATATCGATTTTTTTCGCTCCATTTCTCCCCAATTCTTGCTGGCCTTCTTATAAGAGAGTAGAGTGTATAGGACTATTTGTTAATTCGAAGCAAAGATTTTTAACCTACTTCTTTTATTCTTTCACTTTTTTCACTATTAAACGGATATCGATCGGTTTCGATATTGTAGTACAAAATCCGAGTCCGAGATAAAAAGTGCGAACAGAGCTTGTAGGTAGAACTTATGGCGGTATAAACACGAGCACTGAGGACCAAACGAAAGATATTTGTATCCAAAATGACAGAAAAGTTTCGTACGTATATTCTTTATGCGTAATGGAATCGTTACAAGCACTACCAAAGGTTTTCAAACTTAGTTGACCACTCTAGCAAGCTATATTTTTTTAATTGTGCACCAGACTTTAAAGGCCTTTTAAAGTAATAAGTGATTTTTAGAAGCCTTTTTTAGAGAGAGGGGGTGAAGGAGGCAAGGGGGAGGGCTGGGTGGTGCGTATTGTTTTTAAATCAACTCTGAGTGATTTCAAGGAAGGACAAAACTTTTGGATAGGCAACTATCCATTATTTTAAAAATATTTAAAAATATATTTATATTTTAAAAGTTTCAAAAGGCAACTAAGATTTTTCGTCATGTCTATTCACTGTTGGTAAAACCAAACGACATCTTAAAGTGAGGGTGTCCGAACATATAGGTATCTCATCGCTGACCGGAAAACGTGTTGCCAAGCAACAAAACACTGCCGTAGGAGACCATATGATGGAGTGTGATCGCATCGCTAATTTTAATGACTTTTCTATTGTAATCAAAGAGGCACACAACTATATACTTGAAAAAAAGGAAAGTATTGTGATTCATAACAAGAACGTAATGAGCTCTCCATTATATTTATTTAATTAAGTTTCTTTTACACACGATCACGATCATTATATAGTTTTTGTTTTTTCTTAATGATCCTTGAAGTTGTATATATATAGAGAGAGAACAGAATTGTAATTGTTAAACATGATCATGGTAGTAGTATACAGCCGAAAGCTAGGTAAAGAATAAAATATGTCAAAAACACACTTTGTAACTGCTAATGGACATATATAACCCACACGTCTATCCACTTCTTTCAAATTATGGATAGGCTATTAAAAATGGCACTAATAGGCTTCCGTACTAAGTCTGAGAAGGTCGTAGTGCCAATGCCAATGCCATTATAGAAACAGTACTTATTTTCGCTTGGACAAAATTAAGAATTTGCTTCCCCCTACTTTTTCTAAGAAAGAGTTAAAGGGGCTACGGAACGGCTGTTGGTTTTCGACTTTAGTGACTTACACGAAAGTCGATCTGATGGCGGCGAAAAAAAAACTGGCTACTTTTCCGGCATGCATGTAATTTACAGACTCGAACATATAGATATATCTAGAATTTTTATCTTCTCCAGCCTTGGTCATGTTTTCATCCAGAATGAATCTCGCTGAAATATTTCTTTGTAATATACTTTTCGGAAAAAAATATTGAACCAGCGAGCAAAGTGCGCTGGTCTGTTGATTGCGCAAAACGCGTTTGACGGATTTTTAATATGTGCGCGGGATATACGGAATGTGAGCATTTTAACCGGTTCGTAGCCCCTTTAAAAAGAGTATTGTTTTTCGTATTATCTTTGCTTTCCCGTTACAACTCAGTTTATTTTAGCGCTAAAATATAAAATATCAAAAGATAGATAAAAATTATACATTCCTCATACGGAGTAGCAATTATTCATGTCTGCCTATATACATGCAAAGTGATTATACTCCTTTCTAAACCCACACATATTACATATCACATATTATTAGAATGCGCAAAATGAGAGTGAGGGAGAGCTTGCGATTAGTACATCCTAGAGATAGGCTCTATTGATATAGTAAGAGCATATGTAACGACCCTGTCTGTTCCAGTCTTGGTTTTAAACGAATACTGTTGTGGTGCACCCACCTAAAGCTACTCAATATAATATTGATATATATATAAATATAATATTTCGTTGAGACTGCATAAGTATATGGTTTGTTCTTGCTTTTATACTCGTAAAATAAAAGTCGTTCATCCACAGATAACTCCGGGTAAACAGTAGTTAACTGTAAACGTTTCTTCAAGCAAGCAAAATTTCAAATCATTATCTTGGCACTGCCGGCAAATCGTTTAAAATTAAAAAAAAATTGTTGCTAAAGTTTTACTACTTGAAACACATGTATATCAATAAAGCTGGTTATCCTAGCCAGCATTAATTTTGTTTTTACTGTTATTTTCACCAATTTTTCCTAAGTTGCAGCTGCAGCTGTTAGCTGTAGCCACTTAGCTGTTAGCTACATCTAGCTAAAAGGTGAAAGTAACGAAATATATACAGTTGGCGGTGACAAAATTTTCTAATCTTTCTGATGCGAAACACCTTCGATTGTAATAAAAATTTTCGCAAGGGTTGAAGGTTACTGATGAGACAGCAGTCTCGATATTTTTTACGACAGGTTTTAGGATATATATATGTTTAAACTCACAATGAATTTTGCAAATGTCAGGGAAATTTATTCACTAAAATAAAATTGCTGAGTGATTGGTCTAGCTGGAAAGGGTAAGGACGGGTTGTTTCCTGTGTTATTTTTAAGAACAATATATTCCGTCTGGAACACGGTATAATGGTGAGGGTGCGCTTCACTTGATTTAGGTCATGCTGTATACCTATGCTTTAGCGCTCCACCTGGATGTGTGGCACAGTTTACGGCTCTTACTCGGTGACTGTTTTATCTGCACGAGATTAAGGCAGGATGTTACATGCGTTTTTATTTAAAGCAAAGTTGCAGGAGGGTTTATGCTTTAAAAAAAGTAAAGAACGCGTTATAGGATACACTACTGTAAGCGCTTCACATGAGAACTTATTCTGCAAAGTACAAAGTGTCGAGAGACCTTTGCTCAGGCGAGGTTTTAAGACCTCTGCGGCGGAACAGTTTATTTACAAATAACAATTCAACAAATGCATGAGGGGAAGGTATTAAACGCTCCATCAAATTGGGCGTCACGGTTTACCTGCAGTTAAGCGATCAGTCTTGCGTTACACGGCGGATTACCCAGCTAATACAGAAATAAATATTGCTGGTAAACAAGTAATACGGATAAACTTGAATCCCTTTTTGAATTTACTTCTATGTTAGTTAATCATGCATGTCTTGTTGAAGTGAAATTTGCTAGATCATGCGCAAAAACGTTTTGGCTTGATCTCGAGTGTTTTTGTTAATTATCGTAACGAGAATGCTATGTTAAAAACATGAATTTTTAAAATCGAAAACCCGTTTGTGCGACCGCTAATGTATTTAAAAGAAATTATAAGACTTGGCAATCCATCTTGTTGACAAGATAAAATAGTTAAAAAACGGAAATGTATTTTAGAAATGGCTGAAGTTGGCCAATTAAGCATGTTTAATGAAATACAAAACATTAACTAAAGTTGTACTGTGCTAACACAAGATAACACAAACGAATAAAAAAATAACACCGTAGATAAACCAGTAAAAAAATTATCTACGACAGAAGGAAAAGGGATGAAATTTCCAGTCCGTGCCACAAGCACAAGTAACAAATTAATGTGGCCACATTTTTATTATCAACAATTATGGACAAAATATATTAAACTATGCCTTTAAGTTCTCCGTCACAATTAATTTCCGTAGAATATTCCAATATTAGGTTTACGCATTTTGAGTATGTCAATGTTCGATTTTTCTGGCTCATCATAAACAGGTTAGGACACCGTTAAAAAAAAATATCCGCACATTGAAAAAGATAAAAAAGAAAGGACGAAGGGACGAAGGGAACTAAAAATAAAACAATTTAAAGAAAACTGACTAAAAAATCTAAATCTTCAAAAACCAATAACCTTCGTATATTATAACATTTCCCAAGAGCGTTTGCCCAAATGTACAGTACCGTCTAATCTATGTCTAAAAACATCAGTTTTGTACCTGGTCCCACTTGTAACACTTCAAATAAAAATGTGACAAAGACAATATTTTTTGGTAATTTGCGTTCAGTTCACTTATAAAAAAGTGTATCACGGAATGCTAAGAACTAACGTTTTTAAGGCGTAACATCTAAGTCAAATAATTTATTTTTTTTCTCATAAGAATATGGCAGAGAAAAGAAGGAAAAATTAAAAATAACAAACGATATGCTGCAGGCTGGACTTAATTAACAGATTTCATTACCCATGCCAAAATATACGAATTTTTGTCTGGAATAGATAAGTTAATATCTATTATCTTTGTTTAGGTTTTTGCTTGTTCATACTTCTCTTTGATATATTTACATGAATTGAACTTAAAGTAGAAAGAATACTTGTATGGGTAGAAAAGAGGACAAGAATTAAAAATTTTAAATATTGAGTCGTATCTAGCCAACAATAACTCGGTACAAACAAGAATCTGCAATATCTGAAAATGGGGCTAAATATAGCGCAAATGCAGCGATAATGAGCACCAGCTGCAGCTCACTATCTCTCCATGTACACATGGACATATAGCTTGTTTAATTATACTTGTATTTTCTTTCTCGGGTGGTGCTGTTTATCACAAAACACGTAATAGCACGTTTGTAGATAAAAATAAATATTTTTAGTCCGGTTGTTATTAAATTAACTCTTGGTGCGTCATTTAATTGCTATATATTAAGATGTAGAACGAGTAAAATTGGATTAACTACGAGATAAAAGACAGTAATAAGTTGTCCAGCATGAGGAAATTTTTATTACGTTACTGGCTGTCCGAACATATTTCGGTATAAATGTAAGAAATTCAAAAACGCCTTGTCCAAGAACTAAACTTGTTTTTGTTTAATTTCAAGGCAGTACTGTGTAATTTTTAACTAAATATTTTTTTAAGCAAAACAAATTCTCTTATTAAAACAAATTCTCTTATTGTCAAAGAGAAAGTGTATTCTATAGTTTTTAGTGGAAAAACATACACTTCAAAATTTAATCACAATTTTCTTAACAGGATCTGGCTAAATGATGGTAATATTGCTGTCTTTAGCGTAATTAGGTTTTTGGAATTATTAGCACGTTGCCGGCTGAAACAGGCAAGGTTACGTAATGCTGAAATTCGGAACGCAAAGAATACCAATTTTTTACGTCGTTTGTCAGGTATTTGCATCTTGCGACGCAGTGTTTGACAGCCCAACGGGTGCGAAGTATTACCCAGGCGAAACAAGAATATAAGTGACAAAATTTCTTGAGGATTACGAAAATATTGTTCAATAAATAATTTTGTCCGACAATTATGTAATACTTACTTAAAATATAGTATAGAATTGTCTTAGTTATTTTATACTGTCTACATAAAAACTTTACACAGGAATTTTCAAAGATGTGAATAGGTGACGAATTTTTTTCTGAGTGACAAATAATTTATGGAATAATTTTGTTCAGCTATTTCGATAAAGGTAATATATTCCCTGTTGTAGACAATGTAATACAGAATCGGTTTTCTTTTTAGGGGAAATCTAATATTTAAATAGTTTGCTAATTTCATTTCGTATGCCAAACAATCATGCCTACCTTATTCTCGCTCGCCGTTCTCCTCAAGCGCACATATACAGACAGAATACATAATATAAGAGACTATAAAATTTTTATGTGCATATTACAGCTCCACTTTAGTCAATGTAGTAAAAAACTGCATTGGTTTGGCTAGCTAATTCTAGTATTGAAATTTGGTGTTTATTGATCCCAACCGAATTATTGGTTAGTATGGACAGTTTTGTATCGCTTAAATACATAAAACATCACCGCGCTGTTACTGATTATTTAAATTTCATTCCTTGGACGTCTTATCAATTATGTTATTATCTAAACTAGTTAAAACGTAGGTATAGCCATCTATTCGTTATGTGTCATAATAAGGCACGTGATAACTTTACACAGACAACGTAGGTGATGAGTTCAAACCATCCATGCAAAACCACGACTAGATGTTCACGTGATTATTCTGATTACCGTGCTTGCCTACATACTTCAACCAACCAAAATATATGTTGAGACAAAGGTTGCAATTTTCAATAACAGGTGGAGTTATATATAATTGTGTTATGCCCCTTTTTAGGTTATTCATACCGGGATAAGGAATGTAAGGGAAGGGAATGTAACAGTGTGAAATAAAAATAATGTCTAATCCATTTGGTAACCCTTTCTTACCACATACTTATGTCTAAGAGAGTAGATTTGCAAAAAAATGTTACCTATTTGCTTTTGGTTGGTTGGCTGGTTGGTTGATTGTCAAAATTCATAATTTTGTTTAAAAATCTTATAGCTTTATTTTCTGAAACTTTATTGCATGTTTAACTCAATATGTTTCTAAGTTTCTTTAATTTATTCCGCTTTCGATTTTTCAGGAATGGATTTCGGAGCGCACAATCATGCCTAAATGGTTAGTACGACTAATCCAATTGATGACGGCATCCAATGTAACAAATATGGCAACTTACAAAAGTTTAAATGCAATAGATAACCACACCTAGTATGAAAACTATTACAATACGTGTGATGGTGAATTGAAGCATGTCAGCAAACAACGTTTCGGAGATTTCTTGAAATGTTAGAGAAACAATAACATCAAGAGGCGCTACACTGTTTACTTTTTGTGTTATACCTGGCATATGCACTGTCATTTGATCTCCTAGCCAGTATGCCAGAGACAATATTTCACACGTTAATGTATTTAATTTCACTCGCATTGCTCTATATTATGGATTCTCAATAATAATAACAATAGCTAACTTCTAGCTAGTCAGCTGTAGCTATCTACAATCGATAGGATAATACTTAATAGGAAGGAATGACCACCAAACCAAGTTACAACTTTGAAAAATATTATAATTACAAACTTTATGTACTCATAAATAATGATCGATATATGCAACAATAAAAGGATTAAATGTTAAAACTACTATATGATGAAAAAAAATAAAACTTGACCAGATACTTTAGATGACCCAATGACAGCGTAGACATATTAACTTCTAAAAACTGTTGAAGAAGTTTCCAGGAGATGATGGATTGATACTGGATAGAATTATTCCCAAATGTGACTGTTCTCACTCTAAGTAAACGTATCGAGCCCGAATTAGGACGATTATTTGGACGATTGCAAGCATTAAATGTAATTGTAAAATTATTTAGAAGAGTAAGAGGTAGTTTCTTATTGATTAACTTATGAAGAAAAATAATATTACACATCTTACGTTTATGCCTAAAAATAATATATTCTGTTTTAGTAGAATTTAATGAAATTTTATTTGCGTTTAGCCAATTAGATAAACATTTCAAATCAATGGTAATTTTTTTGGACAATGATTTAAGGGACTTGTTGCAGTATAAAAGTTTAGTATCATCAGCAAAAAGGTTAACTGTTGAATATATTATGGAGTTATTCAAGTCATTAATATTTAACAAAAAAAGGAGTGGCCCGAGGACCGAACCTTGGGGTACCCCATGTAATATCAAGCGAAATTCAGAGAATACATTAGATATCGTGACAAACTGCTTACGTTCGGTTAAAAACGACTTAAACCACGATATGCCAACACCACGGATGCCATAATGTTCAAGTTTATATAATAAAATTGAGGTCTACTGTGTCGAACGCTTTCTGCAAATCGATAAAAACTGAACAAGCAAATTTGCCGGAGTCAAGGGCTTTATAAATAGCTTCAATACTGTTGATTAAGGCATTCGTAGTGGAATGTTTTTTGCGAAAACCAAATTGAAGGGGATAAAAAAATTCTGTTGATATCAAGAAAGTTGGTCAAACGTTTGTACATTAATTTTTGGTATATCTTATAGAAATTGGACGATAATTTTCTACTTTAAGTGGAGAGCCTTTTTTAAAAATTGGAACTACTTGAGCCTCTTTTAGTCTTGTCGGATAAACACCCGTTTTAAATGACAAATTTATAAGTTGAGAAAGTTGAATGGAAACTTCATTTTTAACGAGCTGTAGAATATGAACAGGGATGCTGTTGGGCCCGGTGGCCTTATTTCTACCAAGTGTCGTAATAGTTGAGTAAACCTCAGTAGCTGTAGTTGGAAATATAAATAAAGAATTTGGAATTGGATTCTTAAGCCATTTAGAAAAATGATATCGAGTAAAAGGAATTTTTGCTCTTATGTTTTCTGCGATATTAGTGAAAAAAATATTAAAAGTTTCAGAAATGATTTTTGGATCGGAGGAAACCGAGTTACCATTTTCCAATGAAATTTTGTGTTTGTTGGATGAATTTATAGAAATTAATTCTTTAATACCTTCCCAGACCTTTTTGACGCTGTTAGAATTATTTATAAAATAATTACAATAATGATTTCTTTTGCTTTGCTTTAAAAGCGAAACAATTCGATTTCTATAAAATTTGTAACGGGCTAGAATAGTTGCCCTCATGTTGGATGTTTTAGCACGCTTTAAATTATTAAGAAGGTTATTTCTCACATTAATAGATGACAAAATTCCTCTTGTTATCCAAGGTTTAGATTTCAGTTTAATTTGCTTTTTAGTTAGTTTTACCATTGGGACATGTTTGTCAATTAGGAAGTCACATTTTTCATAAAATGCATCAAAAGAGCTACTAGCATCACATTTTTCCAGCGCTAGAATTTTATTCCAATCAGCACTACGAAAATCCTGTTTAAAACTTTCTTCGTCCAAAAGAGACCATTTTCTGGTATAGACAGTTTCATGTTTTTTAAATGAATAAGTAAAATCACTGAGCAAAAGAAATTGGGGAAGGTAATCAGATAAACCCACCATTAAATTTCCAGAAATAGCGGGTTGGTGAAATAAATATGTTATCAATAAGAGTATTCGAGTGGTCTGTTATTCTAGTAGGAAGTGAGATATGTGGCAAAATTTGATAAGACCCTAGTAAGTCTAAAAAATTGGCATGCGAACTAACTGCGTTGGATTTTAAAAGATTGATATTAAAGTCACCGAGTAAAGTAATAATTTTGTTTTCTTTTGAAATTTTAAAAAGCAAATGAGCTAAGTAATTGTCGTTAAAGTCATCTATATCCATAGAGGGATGCTTGTAAATACAACCTACAATAATATTAGTTTTAGATTTAAAAATAATTTCTAAAAATGTCGATTCGAGTAAAGTTTTACAGTACATGATGTTCTCCAAGTCACGGCGGGGCTTAAATGCGTACTTATTACAGATATATAGTCCAGTTCAACCAGCAGCGGATTTAGAAGGTGTATGAAAAAAGGTATAATTTGGAAGATTAATGATAAAGTTTGGACAGTCAGAGAGCCTTGTTTTGCTAATGCCAATAACACTAAACTGATAATCCAATTGTGCTAAAAGGGCGCAAAATTCGTCAAAATGTTTATTAAGAGAAGATAAATTAATATGAAAGAGGGAAAAAGATTTAGATTTCTGAGGAATAGAAGAGAATTCGGAAGTGTTATAATACTTACAATTAATGCTTGCAATATCGTCAAACTCGGCTGAATTTGTCACGAGACTACCAAGGTCGTTTAGTTGCTGAAAATATAATTTAAAATTACTCATGTCAGTATCAGATCGCATCGTGGCAGGATCTGCCAAACTTTCAAAAGATAGAGCGTCTGATTTACAGGAAATACAAAGCCATAACCCTTGCAAGAATTTCGAGTTAACACCGTTACACTTACCGTGGGATCACCTAGAGCATGACGTGCAAAAAAATGCAGTAGTTTTATTCACCTTTCTGTTGCATACACGACAATCATTATTTTCAACACCTGACATAAAAATCAACAAGCGTATCGTGACTGAGATAATGCAGTATATTGAACAATTTAACGTAAGAAGTAATTATCATTATGGATAAATCACAGGAGATTACTGTGAAATTAAACGTTAAGAGTTGAATATGTAATAAAAGTTTTGAATATGTAAAAAAAAAGCATAAATAAAAATCTGAAAATTCATAATGGCGGGAAAAACATCACCACACCTTTTTTTGTAAGTTTACAAATTTTCAAACTGTAAACATTGACAAGTTCACATTGCGTGAATTTAGTATAGAAATGGCCTATTACTTGTGGGGACAAACTTGAAGTTGAAGGAAGGAAGTTGAAGGAATCCAATTTAAGGAATAACTAATAAACGTAAAAAATGAAAAACACCTAGGCCACTCCATGAGCTTGAGAAACAGTACATGGTTTGCTATGGTACCTACACACAAGTTCAAAAAATTATTGGAATAAATGCTTAATTTCGAAGATCATACCCGCAAGTCATGATTTAAGGTGTTTCAATAGTATGCCTACGCACATTGAACTTGTCAAAGTTCACTTGTTCACAACGAACGTTGGACTTAGAATCTAAGGTGATTTGGTTAGATCCGATACCTGAAACAGCCATTAATTGTTACTGACTTCAGCATGGCCTATATTGCTGGTCTCCTGAACTCTAGCGGGTAATTGCGCTAATTGTTTCACATTGCAGAAGCTTCACCAAGCGTATTTTTAACGCGCCTTACCAACTCTACATATCTACCAAAACAGGACTCTCGCAGCAGGACAGGAAATGTTGTTTTGCTATTCCGAAAAATGACCAAAAAACTGTAATTTTCTAAAAATTTATATCCAGGCTTGCAGTTAAACATAGCTACGTTGCCAGTTAGAATATTGCAATAACCAAAAAAAAGTAATATTATTCTCAAGCAAATTAAACATTCATAATTAAACATTCCCAATAAAAACAAAATATAGCTGAAAGATTTAACAATTTTCAAAATATTCTTTGTCCCATAACGAAGTGGAACTTTCTGATTCGGTAAATAAATTTGCAACGTTGTTGACGCAGGTAGCTCTTCTCAGTTGAAATAAATCATTCTGCGGTGGTCGTAACGCCATGTTATTTCGTGCGAAAAATACCGTGTTCCTTTAAATCCTTCTTTGGAATTACCGTCAGTTAGACAAAATACGGCTGTTAAGGAGATTAAGACTCACAATCAGAATCTAATTGAGTAATGTAAGAAGACTTATTTTATTTGAAACATTAATACTCCAATTCGAAGCATACCTATAGACAAGATAATTGCAAAGTTAGAGATAACAGTTAATGGAATTAATTGAACAAAAAGAAGCAAGACGTATAGCGCAAGTAATATAATAAACAATTGTTAAGTAATATTTCCTATTACTTTATGTTGAGCAATGTTAAGCCCTGTATAATAAGTTTACTGTGAGCACAATATTGTACACGAAAATCGTGTACTGCGTCAATTTAAGATAATCTACGCTTTGTGATTTTGTCAAGAATAAATCTTCAAATAGCCGTTAAATTTGAGAATATAGGAAGGTGAAAAACCTGGTGTATTTTTTGCTATCATTCTTTTTTTGAAAATATCACTGACAGTCCCATCCTTTCACATAGAACATTGATTATACTAGTTCCATTTCTTGAAAGTCCCAAACGGCTTCACTTCGCTAACATGCAGCAGAACAATTAATAAAAAAGCTTGGCTTTAATCATAAATTAAGAAAGTGTAGTACACTCAAAAACTGCGTAATTCTCTTAAATACACATAAACACAAAACATAAATTATGATAATTATTTAACAAGGGCAATAAGTTAAAACTAAACTACGTATAAACCACATAAAAAATTGCAGATTCCAGATTGTTCGCATTGTGAAGCAGTATACATCTACGCTATCTCCAACAGACGACTGAGAATTAACGAAAACTATCTTTGTAACAGCAAATCCCCGATTAAGTGCTCAATCGCTCATTTAGTTATTGAGTCTCTAAAGGAGCGCGCTTACTCCAGCACGGCGATAAGTGAAAGAAGGGCGCTTTTTCATTGCGAAAGACATGATTTTAAGAACAGGTACTTCTTAGGTACAATTTAAATAAATAACAAATAAAGAGTGCAGATAATGACGTAGAACAGAGTTTGTTTTTTATTTCTAGTGGTTTAGTTATCAACGTACATCGGATAAAATCGAGAGATTGAATTAAAATTTGCAAATCGTTTTGACTAAAAGTTCGTATAAGCCCTTATTTCTTAAAGCGAAATGGGTGAGCGCTTACTCAACCAGGCGTTTATAAAACCATTTTAACAGCGGAGTAGGCGCTGATTTAAGCGGTTCTAGTAATTGAAAAGAGGAGAAGGGTGCTGAATCGAGGATTTAGCATCGGCTAAGAGATACTCAATTACTCGTAAAACGGATCTTGAAATGTTAATAATTGTTGGGAAATTTCTTTGAAATCATACTTTACGAATATCGCCGGGAAAGGTATGCTTTTTGTATGAGAAACGAATGTACTAAACGTATGGCCCCTTACACAAACCCGTCATCTTTCGCAAGTTGAACATTATAATGGATTAATGTGATTTAATGCACCTAAAATCAAAATGTTTTAGTTTCCTTGCAAACAGCTAAGAGAATGGCAAACCACTGCAAAAATGTATTTTTTTGGACAGGTTAAAGATTTTCAAGAGGACAATACGGCCCATGTAACGGCAGTTTGATTATTTTATAAAAATATATTTGAAAATTCGTTACTTCAGGCCATGCGAAACAAGAGCGATGGCTATGTGCGTTGTCCTTAGTGTTTATTAAATACCCACCATATTAAATTGCACTAAAAATTAAGACGAAAAATAAACGAAGTGAAGGACGAATATTATTATTTTTAAAAATACAAGTCCTGTGATACTGACAAAGAAAAACTGACATGGGATTTAGAATCTTTTTTTTTTCTTTCATCATTAATATTATTACGTATTTTATCTGTCTTGTCCATCCGTTTCCTAACAATCAATGAAAGGGCTACATATGTTTGGCAAATTTTAAACAACCTTATTTTCCAATCCCTAATGAAATTCAGAAAAAAAACGTATCTGTTTTAAAATCAATTTCTTTTTTAAGATTGCTTAAACGACAGGTGAATAGAAAACAAATTTACAATTACAAAAAAACAATAGCTACAGCGAAGGGGTGGTATTGCAAGAAATAAGATACAATATAATATAAATATAACTTTATAAAACATATATAAGATAAATTAGAGCTCAGCAAAGTGATGACAAAATCATTGACAGTAAACATACGTCATTTTGACGTATATAAATAAGTCTTTACAGTTATGATAGAAATATTTTAGGTGATACCCAACTTTACATAACCTCCAGAATTTCAATTAAGAAAGTGATGTGCTTTTGCTTGAATATTCAACATTTCGTGAGAATAATTACTTTGATTATACCAAACGTGGAATTCAGAATTATCAAGCATTTCTGCTCTCTATTGGGTACGTTTAGTAAAAGTTCTTTGGAAATGTCGTAGTGAATGTGTCCATCTCTTCAAATCTTTCACGCAGTTTATTTTGACATTCTTGTCCACAGATGAAATCTTCTGTGCTTTTTATTCTCTTTTCCAGCATTTTTGCGATATTTGCAATTTCTTTAGCATCAAAAGAGGTTGTAACTCGTTCAGCAGCTGATGGTGAAGTTGTTGCAATGTTATGCACAGGAGAAACCGAAACCTGCTTTATAGCAAGAATATAGGTGATAACGATTACCGCCACTTTTGAAGTGTACAACATCTTGAAAGTGATGTTTTTTATCAATTATGACTATGTGCTAAGGCTGTTAAAACTACTACTATGAAGGTTATTCGTAATTTCTTTTTATAGAGGATATGACACGCGACATATTCTATGACCTTTTGTGTTTTGGTCCTATCGTGATAAGATTCAACCACCAAACAACCTATGCCGGAGACGTATTTTCCTGTTAACTTCAATTACTTACTTAATTGAATGACGTCTTAAAGTAACGATGAAAATAGTTTGTTATTATCATCTTCTACAATAGCTGATACTTTCAGCCACGGATGGCATCTTCAGTGACCTCCTCAGTCGATTCCTTTGTTATATGTATAATGGGCACTTCTAACCAGGCCGAACATAATTCGTGCGCGCAAGAAAATTGGGATTAGAAAGACTTCAGGTGAAAATTAATGAATAAATTTCTCAATCACAAGTAATTTTCAACTTTTCTTTAACTTTTACACAATATAGGATGATTTCAAAAGAGAAAGTGAAGATTCGCCGAAGATAAAGTTGCAGTGGCAAAACGTAACAGGAATTCAATGGCGCGTGACCTAGTGTTTATAGAGTTAGCTTCGCATTCTCGAGGTTCGCGGTTTAATCCAGAGCGCTGGTATATTTAGCAAGTGGTTTTATCAAAGTTACGTGTGCCTGGTGTCTTAGGGAAATCGGGTACACAATGCCGGCGTATATCTAATGTAACATTCAGAACACAGGAGCCAGATTGGTAACAGCTTTTCCAACACTGAAATAGCTATCTCGTATAATTATATTCGCAATAACGCTGGCATAAAAAAGAGTACAGTTAAAGTTAAAAGAACAATATTATAAGGGAACATTTTTTATTCATCCGCCGTAGATTGTAAAAAACTCGGATAAATACCCATTTTCTTGCACTAAAATTGATTAAGCCAGATAAAAAACAATGAACGATTTTTAAAAGAAATTTAAGAAAACTTTTTTAAGTAGATTCATAGCTAGGTTTCTTTAATATAATGACAACGTGTATTGACGACTGTAGAAAAAGACGAGACAACAAAAGTTGTTCCGTTATTCATAGGTTTCTTTTGGACATATTCCTATTCACATATGAAAACTGTTTAATGATTAGCACTTGCTGTCAAATTTCAAAAAGTCAATCATATCATGTTTATAGAGTGAATACGTTTAAAGAAAAGAAAAGCGTATGCTTTAAAGTTAACTTTCTGCATGCGAAACTGAATAATTTCAGATCGTTCAATTTTTGGCATCTGAAACTGCAATAATTTTGCGTGTTAAATTTTTTGAATGCGGAACAGCAATAACATTAGTAAAAAGACCTGACGTAATAACTATTTTCCGCCTTTTAATTTCTTTAGCATATTCCTTTAATCCGAATTCCATTCGATCGCCATATTCAAATCATAGCACTGTAATAACACAACACAATCTAATTTAACAACAGGATGAAATCAATTAAAACAAAATCTCCTTTTAATTATATCAACTATCTTTTTTTACCCCTATTAATTAAATAATAAAAGTAAAAAGCCGGCGTGTTTATTCCGCATTCCGTTTGATAGGAAAGTTGATTAACTGTATATAGTATTCCTAAAGAAAACTATGTGAGGAAAACTATATGCTGTTAGGTTCCGGTATTTTGAATGACTGATAATTTCAACGATTGTGTTGTTGCTTGGGTGCTGTGTTCCTACGGCTTTCATAGGTTACATCACACACTTATGAGCTAATTCTTTGTTACACGAAATTCAGATCTAGTTACTCCAAATGATCTATCTATCATTTCTTTGGCAATCTGGGGCAGTTAGAGTTGAATCTGGATTAACTTTTCAAGAATCTTTTCATTTGGAACATTCATAACACGCATCCGCAAAACGCACAGCTAAAGTATACGCACTGACGCTAAAACGAAGTTAGTTTAGAGACAATCTTAAATTTCCAGTTAAATAATACACATATGGTTTGTTTACCTTTCTCAAATTAACATGTCACTACCACTGGCTAATATCTATCTAGTTAGTTGGATCTTTTTAAAGCCGGTGTTTGGTAATTTTTAGTATATATGTGTTGTATCCAGTGTTATTGTATATCTTTTACTTTTTAACCCTATTCGGTCCGGGAGAATCCGCCACTGACGGGTTTTTTTAATAACTCTTTAATGCTATGTTGCATGGCTATAATACCTAGTGAGTTTCAAGATTTATCTATTAGACACCTGCATGCAAAATTTTTAGGTCCCATACCTTTCAGAGGCATTGATGTTGGCTATTACTCGAAACTACCCCTAAAAATCTCTATGAAACCCTTATAATAGGGAAAATATAATAACTTTTGTTAGGATTATGTCTGAAACTTAAAACTTACAACACAATTTTATTTTATCAAAAAGAATCATTTTGCATGTTTTGGTCACGTGATTAATCCGATATCCCGATTTTTTTCGAATTTTACCTGAAAATCGGAATAAAACGGATTTCGGACAATATTTGGCAATTTTTCATACGATCTATGTAAAAACCGGAAAATATCTTAAATAACTTTTATTTAGCTTTCAGAAACTTCAAACATAATGTACAAATTCTCTCTAGAACTAAAGTAATTGAATTTTTAAGCAGATAGTGGCATTTTGAACAAATTTCAGGCTTTTGATGACGTCACCGAAAATGTGTCGAAAATTTATTGCTGCCATTTTGTTCCTTTTGTGACGTACTATAAGTGCTATAAGTGTGTCAAGTTTGATTCAATTTGGAAAAGCCTATAAAACGTTATTGAGGGAGGGGGCGGATCCCCCCCCCCCCTCCGATCATAATATGTTCAAAAAACACCGGACCAAATAGGGTTAAAATAACTGCAAACAAAATTATGATTTGACTATGAACGTAAGTGTCTGAACATAGTGCTTGTATTTTAAAAAATGTGGGTCAAAGTCAATTTTTAGTTAGAAGAATCCTTTGAGGTAAAACATGCTTATTCATGTTTGTATATGTTGCTAAGAATTATATAGCACGTAAAGAGAAAAACTACTTTGTAGGTTACTGCCAGCTACATTTCGAAAAATCATACGTAACAACGTCATATTGTTATTGTAAATATTATCAGCTAAATTGGTGTCCCATTTGAGTGAAACTATGTATACTCTCATTTTTTCCTACTTAAAAATAAAATAAAATAGTCTAATGAACCATCTGCACAGATAATGCATTATGCTTGCTCAAAGTTTTTAACGATATTTTACAAAAATTGGGATAACATATGGATAACAAGAATTAAGAAGAAGAAAAATTAAAGTTTCTTTTACCAGAAAACTTGATTTAAAAACAAGATTAGCGCTTATAGAGAATAAATTATAGATATACAATATTTGTCGTTTTTTGTTATGAATGTCCAACATGATATCCAAGATGATGTAAGGTGTTGTTTTTGTTTTCGTTGCTCGTGTAAGACACTAAAGTTAAAAATCAACAACTCGTTTTGTAGCCCCGATTTTGGCTACCAACGTTTATCGTGATGAGCTAGCTAGCTACATTTATGCTGTTCTGATAATTTCGCTACAAACGTAGATCGTGGATGATATTTTTGTCTTATCTTCACCAATCCGATTAAAAAGGATAGCCAAATACAGTTGGCTGCAACAAAATTTTTAAATATTATTTATTATTTATATTAGCTAGATGTAGTTAGGTAGCTCAAGTAGCTACACCTTTTATAACCTTAGGAAAAGTCGTAAAGTTTATTGATTTAATGACAAACATTTCGCACACAACTCAGGGTTTAATTTAGCTCAAAATTTTGTAAGGATATGCCGTAGGCTGTATTCTTATTTAAACTGACTATAATAGTTAGAACATTAACCAAAACTTATTCCGCAAATTAAAATTTCTGGGTGAATGTTTTAGCTAGAAGGAGTAACGATAGACTCTTGCTTGCGTTTTTATCTACACTAGGGTTGCATAAAATATCTTTTAAAAGAGGTCAGTGGTCCTGAAAGCGCGCTGTAACATGGTGTGCTCTTACCAACCACTCAACCCGCTGTCACTTATCATTAGTTTTTGAACTTTAACAGCGGATTATTCTGGAAAATAACTATTTTGGCCTACTGTTTTTCCTATAATAAGATAGGGACAGATTGCAGCATGTGCTGTTTATTTCATCTGCAGTTACAGAAAAATTATTTTAAAAACGCATTACATCCGAAAAGCTTCACTAGATAGTGGTAACACACTGTGTACCTGTACTACAAGCCGCACGCGGTTTACCTGCACTTAAGCGCTCGACGCATTTACTTGTTGCTTAACCCGGCGTTTCGATGCCGGATCTCCCGGTAGTAGTATATTCTTATTTCAATGTCTTAACATTCTGTCCGTCACAATGTGTAAACATACCATAAAAGGTTTCTGTTGAAACATCGACTTAATGCTACGAAATTTTCGTCTGAGATGATCAGTTCTAACATGGCTAATATTTTCTCTTTTCGATTTTAAATACGAGTTGAAATATAACTACTCACAAACAACCAGAAGGAGAAAAAATCTAGACGCAAATTAGAATTACCAATGCGCATGCTCAGAACGTTTTGTTGCCAAAATTTTGGAGCAAAATTTGTCGAGGGATTAGCCCTCAAGAACTAATCAAAAATAGAGCTAAGGGGAAAGGTATTATTAATATACTGAAATGCATGTAGACTAGATTTAATTGTTCAGTATTCATACTACAAAATCTTATCTCAAACCAATTGCAGTTCCAAGAGCTGGATATTTTGACGTCATCCATCTGTCACTGGACGTGTAGGTACCACAACCACCAAAATGCATTTCAGTGAAAAGAAAGTAATTCAATGGCATTCTTCGTCCGGAGTATGGTCGTCGCGCACTAGCTCTCCAGTCAACAGCTACTCCTTGTTGTTCAAATATCAAGTGATGTGCATGAAATGACGAAGGTTGCTTTTCAATTGGATTTGCAAAGAATGCGAAGAAACCTCTGGTGTTATAGTTGCAGTTTGTAAACTTCACTAGATTCGTGTTCGAAAAGAAACCAGTCACTTCTTTATCCTGAATCCCACTTGAGATCACGTCTATAAGAATATAATTTCCCATATGGATATTCGAGGGTGGGTACCCACTGTTGCTGTTTAAATAAGTGCGTAGACCTCCAGTGTTTTTGTACTGACGAACAAGAGTGTAGGGCTGAGTACCATCAGGCTTTGATATTCGCATGAGTACGTCTGTCTGGTTGCGAAAAAGATACTTTAAGTCTTCCTGTGTCATTTTGGCGAGTAATGTGTTAGAAACAAAGGTGTAGCCGCCACCGTTTATTCCCATCTCACAATAGACTTCATGATAACCTGATGGTAGACTGATATGATGGACTCCAGAATATACAGGTGGGTTTCGTAGCAGCAACTGCTTGCAAGTGTAAAAAGATTCCTAGAAAAATAAAATCCAACAATAGCTGTTGAGTTAAATACATGACCTTCCGACAGAATTCAAGGTGCGCTCTTTTAAAAGGAAGGTGGTGGGGTGACGGTTGGTGGGATGATGGCGACTTCTTACTTTTCAAAAATCAATACGCTGGGTAAGGCATATAAAACAGTGAGAAAAGCCAGAACAATGCAATGAGCATTTGTGGGACTGTTAACACGAGTTAATATTGTTATCTTATTTAGAGCTAGCGCAAACTTTATGCGCCAAACTTTCTTTTTGTAATGGTTTGTGACGGTGTTTACGGAAGTTTCTAACAAGTATAAAAGTAAGCACAGACATATAATAACGAAAAGAACTTTCGTTATTATATAGGAAATGCGAGATATAATACCAAAGAAAGCTTTTACGGAGTGAAGGCATATATGAAATACACAAAGATACTGAATATTTAACATAGCGTGTCCGTTTTCGCAGTGAATTGAACATACCTCGTTACTTCTCTTTTTGTTACTTCCAAAAAGCAAACCAGAGGTTCCGCACATCAAGCATAAACCAACCACAGCAAAAAAACATATGAAAACATTCATGTTGAAAGAAAAAAACGATAATAATAATTTGCGACAGATATGCACTTCTCTTTATGTAAAACTAAAATCAAATTAGTTCCCAGTATTTCTTTTCTAACTCTTCCTTATTGATTCACAGTTAAAGAAATCGTGAGAGAGATCCTAAAACTTAAGTTTGTCCTTGTGACAAAATGAAGAATTGTTTGCCAACACAAGATTATACAAATGTATTGACACAGGCTCAGGTGAAACAACAGCCTAATATGTTTGAACACGATAACGCCTGTTTTAAGATTATCTTTTCTTTATTGCCTAAAAGCATTAACCAAAATTTCGTATTTAAACTTTTTTTAATCAGTAGTGCAAATTTTCCCCACCCTACAGAAAGGTGAATCACTCACAATGTAAGAATGGTCACGAACTTATATAGGATTGTTTGTTTGCGGTAAGGTTTCATTATTGTGTTTATAGTTATGGCGACCAGTTGATTCTTTCTTTGAGATATCACTGCTTCTATTCTTCGAAATCTTATTTCATATAAAATGAGCCATTCACTAAAAATTGCCAATGAGTTGCTGTAGACAATGATTGAGATATACTTAGGAATATTTTCATTGTATTTTGACGAAAAAAGCTCACATCGTGTAATACCTGGTGAAATTTTTTATAAGATAACGTTTACTCGTTTTATACCAATTAAACATATTCATGCCAGGGTGTAAAAAGCGAGTGTAGTGCGGGGGTGGGGGTAGGGTGGGGAGTGGGGATTGTGTTGTAATGTCTGTCACACGACAATTAAAAATCTTGCCTCAAATGATGACTGTTAGCAATAACTTCCACTGACGTCAGCTTTTTGTAAAATTTCAGTTTTCGAGATGTATCGTTTGTATAATATAAAAAAAATCAAATTAAGTATTATTATGATACCTTGACGGATATTACTTCTTGGGGCGCCAATTGTAGAAAAGTGTGGAAAATATTGATCCGCTCTTTAACTGAGATGTAGTGTTTATTTTGTGCATTTTTGGTTGGAAAGATTAATTTTTTAACTCGTTTGAATCAAAGGAAGGATAAAATAGAAAATTTTGTGGAACGTAAATGGGCGTAACTTTTTAAGTGTATCAGTGTGTAAAGTATCTGTACCGTGTTTGTACGAATAGGTGAAGTTTGGGGAATTTTGTGCTTTAGTAAGTATATGTATTTCTTGCGTTTGTTATATATGTAGAATGTATTGGCTGTTCAGCATCAGGCTTGCAGAATTAGTTTTGTCTCCGTTTGTTTGTAGCGTCGCGAATTGTAAAAGAAAAGTTTATGTCGCACTTTATGTCAGTAAAACCGCCCACCCAGTAATCGCTACCGCCCACCCTGTAATCGCTACCGCCCACCCTGTAGCCACTACTGCTAATTTGCGGCAACAAACATTATCAGGAGCTTCGACAGAACTATTAGGTGAACCACAAAAAACTCAAACATATAGCTCAATCAGGTTTGGCGAAGAAGTATATGAAACACCTGGACCATCTGTCAAAAGCGTTCGAATGGGGAGACAAATAAGCACTTACGATGAAATAAGTAGAAGGAAGTAACAGACTATATTAAAGCCTTGTATTTGGAAGTGCTTGTAATGAATGAACTGTAAATTTCTAACTAAATCAGAGCGAACGGGTAAAGCGAGATCTTCTTTTTGCAAAACAAAAATTATTCAATTAAAACAAAAATTACCAAAATGGTAAAGTCAAATATCTCTACTTGGATATACTATTTCTATTTGATTACAGGCAAATGAGTTAAATACTGTGTACATATCAATAAATAAATAAATGAATAAATACATAAAATGGAGGGTTGGAATAAACGCGTGGGAAGGAGCTAGGGGAGGGGCGGGTGGGGTGTTGTTAGAAGAAAAATATTAACAATGGTGAGAAGAAGAGGGCTGGGGAATATTGGTAATCTGAGCTTTTAATTTATTTTATTTACTGATAATGTTCTGTCTAAGCGTCTGCAGTATTGATCAAAATTACTTGATACTACTCAACGATCCAGCCACATTTACATTTACAAACTTACTTTTCACCTGTTAAAACTATACAAGTTGGGTTCATATCAAAGAGAAACTTTCGCGAATCGAAGAAAAAGGCTATTTTCGCGTGAAAAAACTTTCGCGAATTAGCAAAAAATAAGATTTTTTTTTCAATTTTTATTATTTTTCTAGCTTTGTTTAAAGTAAAAAAAATTTCTTCAACTTTCCACTCAGAATCAGTTCCGTCATCGGTTTCTTCATCTTCACCAATATACCGCTGAATTTTGCTACCACATAACAATTCAGATTCTTCTACCGTGTTATATTGAGCCTGTAAGACAGAGCCGTTGGCAACCTTTTTTTAATTTTGTAATGACTTCACCCACAGTCGTGAACACTCCACCTGTTTCAGCGCAAAATAGAAAAAAGAAGAAAGCTGCGACAAGTACTGGAGAAAATAAAGGTATTAGAGAAATGTTTAGCATGACAAAGAAAAAGAAAGAGACAAAATTTGTAAAAAATGATAGACTGAAAAATGAAAAAATTGTATACGTATCCATCCATTTGTCATTTTTTTTTTGATAACAACGAATTTCAGGGAGGGGCCATAAATTTGTTTGAAAAAAAAAAAATTTTTTTTCGCGTGAAAAAACTTTCGCGTTTTTTAAATTGGGTATGATTTTGCGTGAAAAACTTTTGCTTTTTGCTGTTTTGAAATTTGTGAAGGCAAAAACTTTCGCGAAAAAGGTCCAAAAACGCGAAAAACGTGAAAGTTTCTGCCCGCGAAAGTTTCTGCCCGCGAAAGTACATTTTAGAAAACGCACATGTTTTTTTTTTATAAAAAGCAAGTGAAAATCCGAATTCAGGCTGGGACATGCTAATGCAAAAAAACACAATCTGATTCAGAGTACGCTTACGTCATACTTATATATTGGACAAACAAATTAGAAACATGGAAAACGTTGCTTCATGAGTCATATGGGTAACATGAAATGGTTGTGTTTTTAGCTATAGAAATGCAGCTACAAAACTAAAGGTATAATTATACAAGGCCAAATTCGAACAGTATAGCGGTGTCAATTAAGCTGTTAAAGACTGTGCTTAGCATATGCTAAAAAAAACCTATATTTAAGCCTGCTTGTTATCTCTATAAGCGTTATGCTTATAAGAATAGAACAACTCTATATTATTAATACCCGCATTATGTCTGTTTGTCGGCGAAAACCGCATCATGCTAACTATACACGAAAGAGCGAGCCACGAATCCACGACGAAAAACCATACAAAGAAAAATTTTTACATATTTTTTCCTCTATTTTGAAGTGACGGACCGATCAAGAATTAAAGCTCTTCAGCTGCCGTTGTTAGTTTCTTAACACTCGTCAAAGATTTGGCAAGAAGAACAAAGCATTGTTTTGAAAAGGAAAGTTTCATAACTATTAGCTTTATTTCTTGTTTTGTGGCCCAAGATAATTTTGAGCAGATAACAGTTGCTTTTTAAACACTACTTTTAGAACTTTTCATATTTGTTTTGTTTTTTTATTTTTTAGTTGTTTTTCTAGCCTAGCTATACCTAGGCTACAGTCAGCCTATTTATTTATATATATTTTTATTTTCTATATGTTAAAGCTTACCTCCCGTGACAAAAATCTTTATCTACATCGACTCAATATTTGTTCGAAATTAATAATATATCTTTCTTTTTGTAAAAGTTTGTCTGTCTTTTGTTTGTTCATTTGATTGAGCTAACTTTCGGCATGTGACGTGGTGACGAAATGGCTAGGAATATTGTGTAACTCTGACTAAAAACCCATGTGTATTGCTTTTTTTACCAACTTTGGCCAACAATAGTTGTTAATGATGTTCCAAAGTCTTTCAGTTGGCTCATACTGTAATTATATGAATAATATTTTCTCAGTAGTGATAAAATATTTCTTATCAATGTCTTACCAAATAATTTACCATGGGTTAGCCTAGTTAACTAAGCTTTCTTTGAGGATATCAATTTCGTTTTCTTCCAAACGAAAGCTTAGATGCAAATAAATGTCAGAGCAAATCCCTTAAATTCCAAACCACTTCATAAAAAAACCCCCGAATTACAATCAACCAATGAGCACAAAGGCGGCGTGGTCACATACAATAATTTATTGTTTTTGTTCGGGTGACTTGCGGTTAGAATATATTATATAGAGAGAGATATTGTATTTTTGTATATCCTCTTAGACAATCACGTTGGCGATATTTATCATGCTAATGGCAAGGGCTCATTAACCTAGCAAACATTATCTATTTTTGTGTTCGCTTCACCAATTTGATTTTCACTCAGCTGCAAATGGGGTTGTGGCTTTCTAAGTGTTTCACTACATCTGGCTAAAAGTAAAACTATGCAAATACAGTTGGCTGCAGCAAGGTTTTCGAAAAATCTTTCTTGTGCTAAATGCAGTTAGGTAGCTTCATGTTTTACTGTAATACAAAAGTCTAAAGTTTATTGATTCAATGAAACAAAAGTCTCGATTAGCCTTTGTTACTCAATTAATATTGTAACGACATGCAATAGGATGTGTTTTGTGACGATGAATTTTACGAATTTACCGAAAACTTATTCCGCGAAATAAAATAGCTGGGTGATTGTTCTACCTGCACAGAGTAAAGACGGGCTGTTTCCTTTTGCTATGACGGCGTAACAACAGCTTGATAGCCTGTGTTTTAATATATGCTGAAATTGCGGGAAAGTTATTTTTTGAAAAATACATTACATCCGAAGCGCTATAATGCTATGTGCGCTCCACAGAATTTGCGACATACCGAATACCTGCAGCTCTCCACCTGGATGTGCGGCACGGTTTACTTGCATTTAAGGCTTTTTTGCTGTGAACGCTCCGCTGTATTAGTGAAATACAGTATACCTGTACTAGCCGGGAGACCCGGCGTCGAAACGCCGGGGTAAGCAACAAGTAAAGGTGTGACCTGGCGTTGATCACTCTGTTGAGCGCTTAATAAGAGCCGTAAACTGTGCCACATGATCAAGTGGAGCGCTTTAGTACAGGTATACAGTATGTCGTAATTCAAGTGAAGCGCATACACCATTATAGTGTTGCGACTACAATATTTTTCAAAAAATAACTTTTTCCGCAAAGATAGCTTAAATAAAAACAGAGTTTACAAAACGTTGTTACTCCATTATAGCAAAAACAATCGGTCAATATTATTTTATTTTGCGGAATAAGTTTTTGTAAAAGTTAAAAAATTAATCGTTACGCCGGCCTGAGCGCTTACAGTTAAATGGTGTTGCACAGGCGTATAGGGATAATACCCTTTAGAAAAAAACTTTATCGCAGCCTCTGTTTAAATAAAAATACAGGAAACAGTCGGGTTTAGCCACAAGTCACTGTGACCCGGCGTTAATAAAGCAGTAAACTGTGCCATACATCCGGGTTGAGCGCTTTAATACAGGTATATAGTATGTAGTAAAGCGAGTGAAGCACACACAATCTCATGGTGTTCCCGGTGTATCTAATATATTTTTAAAAAAATAACTTTAACTGCAATAAAAACACAGTTTACAACTCCTTGCTACCCCATCATAGCAAAAACAGTCGGTCAACCTTTTTTATTTTTAGGAGAATGTTCCCGATGAAGGTTAAAAAAAATGTTACTTCAAGCTGAGCGCTTAGTACAGATAAACAATGTAACACATCCATATAGGTGTAATACCCTTTTCCAAAAAATCGGTATCACAACTTAGGTTAAACAGAAACATAGGAAACAGTCCGTTGTTAACACTGGACTGGCGGTTAGTACAGGTAAACCGTGTCGCAAATGAGTATAGGCGTAACACCATTTTTAAAAAAACTTTATCGCGACTTCGGTTAAAAAAAATTCAGGAAACCGCTCGTCGTTATCCTGTTCAGTTAAAAAAAATACTCAGCAATTTTATTTTGCAGCATAAAATTTCATAACAGTCATAAAAGTGGTAGCTGCCTAACTGCAATTAGCATAAGAATTGTGTTGCAGCCAAACTGCATTTGGCTACTTTCACTTTTTATTCAGAGGTAGCTAAGGAGCTAGCTATATAGACACAACTTAAACATAGATAATATTGGCTAGGATAAAAAGCTGTTTTACCAAACTGAATAGTAATAACTAAGACTAGCTAGCTGTAGAATGCTCCTTAAATATCTTCGTTCCTAGTCAAAAATCCTAAAATTGGTGAGTTTAAGATTTGTACATGGCTAAAAAACGTGACAATATATTTATCTTAACATGTAAAAACATATAAAAACAAAAATAAAAACCTTTTAGAAAACAAAAACAGACTTATCAACGTCAACGTCACAGCTTTCAAAATGACCGTAGCTCAGATTGCTTTATATTCCTTCGTTCGTAAAAATCGGGTTCTACGGGGTTTTGCCGAGATTTTCCGAAAAAAGCTGCGCGCAACAATTTTGAACACACAGAATACGACTATTATTAATACCTGTTCTAAAAGCCCCCAAACCGGCTATGCAATATGGTCTACCGGCATTTGTGATTTTAATTTTGTAGAAAATGCAGGCTTGTGGCTAATTTATTTCAAAGGATTTACATTGTTTAGAACACAAAATGGTGGTAAATGGTATCCAGATTTGATATAATCCTTCTAATATTCTTTCTGCAGCCCTGCATATAATATTTGTGGAAACGCCCATGTTTTCGCTATTTTTGTCGAAATGTCCAGCATTACCTGGATAATGGTCTGCAGCCGGTAGACTGCTACAAAGGTCTTACTTTGGCAAGGAGTTGGTCAAGTAAACAACATGAGAGATGCGCTAGCTGAACTTTCCACAATGTCTGCATTGTGTGACAACCCGATCTGCAGCCTGGAAAGGTCCGAAGGATCGGAGTTTGGAGTTGCTAACGTCAGCAAAAAATAGAAGTGTTTGAAATTTAGGATCTAACCAAATAAGCTTGATTTCTAAGTATTCTGCTGGGACCATTAACAGGTTTGGAATGCATTTTGCTTAGATAGAAACGCCGTTCTCAACTGCTTAACGATCTTTGAAATATTCGCCCTCTTCTCACTAATTTATGCCAGGATTTGTAGCTCTCTAACACCTGAAATCTGCTACATTTTATCGTTTTCAGTACTCTCTACAAATAACAAATATTATTAATAAAGATGTATTAGTTTTTACAACTATGTCTTTGTTTGAAAATTCCAACAGAAAGCCATTTAAATACCACGGCTAGTCTTATTTACTTCAAACCAATTGCAGTTCCAAGAAGTAATTCAATGGCACTCTGCGTCCGGGGTATCGTCGTCGGGCATTAGCTCTCCTTTCCAGAGACATACCTTATTGTTCATATACTAACGTGACTTGAAGAAAAACGCGAAGTACCCGCGCGTATTAATATCAGATGTTCTTGAATCTGACTAGTCTGTTGTTGAATATAAACCCTGTGATTTGGTTAGTGACCATCTGGGAATGAATAACATCTAAGTAAAAATACTTTCCCAGATAGTCGTTTAAATGCTTTACGCCTGAATTAACTTTGTTGATATATAGGCCCAGACAGGATATAGACATTTTAACCAAACTTCTATATCCTTTGTAGTCAGTTTAGTAAACAGCTGACTTGATGTGAAAGTGTATCCTTCATCGTCGATACCTATTTCACAATACACTTCATCACCTTCATCACCTTCTTTTATTGGCAACCATTTCCAATTCAGGACATCATGGACATTTGCTTAACGCCTAAAAACAAAGCCAACACAAGAAGTTTGAGCTACAGAAACCTTTTTTAAAATTCTTGCACAACTGGACAACATCCTTATGTGGGTATCAAACCCACAATCACTTGGACATGAGTCAAACGCTCTACCGACTGTGCTACTATTCCCCATTTATAAAATTTATTTGTCAATTTATGTCTGTGTTTGTTTAAATTTTAAGAAAAGCAGAATTTATGACATGGTATTTGTATTGCTCGTTACTTTAGCTATATTTTTAATAGATTATGTTTAGAGAATTCATGATTTATTCTCCTCCATACATTTTTTGTTCTCTTTAGTCCTCTCCTATAGACACTGCATTTGTCCACAGTTTGGCCAGGCCTGTCTTCAAATGTTTTAAAATTCGAAACAGTGTGTTGCCCATGTTACAAGGTTTAGCTTTAGTCTTGGAGTCTTCAGACTGACCCATGTTGTGGCTGTCTCTAAAAAGTGTCAATAGTTGGGTCTGTCCCTTTTTTTGGTACGATTTTTGAAAGCACAAATGTCCTTTGTCAATAGTTGGTCCTGTTCCATCTTATGACAGTCTTATAAAAGCATGGGATTTGTTTGTCAATAGTTAGGCCTGTCCCATCTTATGACACATTTGTCCAAAGTTGGGCCGGGCGCGTCAATAGATGGGCTATCCCAACTGCAAGCGCACTGACTCGTTTTTTGACAGGCCGTCCTGGTATTATATTATTATTATTATTATTTAGTACGTACAGTTATTTACCCAGGATAGCCTCAGTTCCTATTGGCATTGTTATTAAAAATGGAAATTAAAATGCCTGCATAGGGGGTCTTAGTATATTTAAAACTCCCAATTGAGCTACAAACGTCGTGCAAGCACAGCAATCGCTTAACTAGACAACCGCTTAAGATATCAATCCTATTCTCGCACTAAACGCTAAGCAGAAAGGAGAGATTCATACTTTGATAGTCTCTAGCATGACTCGGCCGGAGTTTGAACCCAAGACCTCCCACACTGGAAGCGAACGCTCTACCACAAGGCTAGGCAACCAGTCGGTACATTTGTGGTTATCTTAGTTTCTGGTACGTCACCTCTTTCTTGGCAGCCTTGGTACTGGCAATTTGTCATCGTTGCTTTTTGATAGCGTGATATAATTCGCCAGAAATTAACTCTTAATTCGCACATCGTGTAAATGCGTTTGACTTTTGTTTCTAGCATCTGTAAAGAAGGCAGCATCTCAAAATTTAAGAAAAATAAGTTTATAGTTTGAACATTATTTAATCAAAAGTAAGACATTAGAGAAAAAATATCGTATCGCGCAAAGCTATCTGAACAAGCAAGAGATTGTAGCACTTTCATTGCATGCAAATGTCTTGAATTAATTCCAAGATGAGAGACAGTTAGCTCCCAGTAACTCGAACATTCGTTAACTCGACCAATTTTTCACCTTTTTTGTATTATCACAAAAACATTTCCTTGCCGTTGCTTTTGGAATTAAAGCCTCACACGAAAATCAAGCTAGCGGTAATAGAAAGTTAAAAGCTGCCAAGCGACAATAGTTCTGGCATGAGGCAAAAACTCTGAGAAGGAGGACTAAAGTACGAGATGGTCTTGCATTTCTTCGGTACAGCAATTGGATATGGTCAAAAATGTAGTTTCGCCTGCTCTAACTTATCTAACTAGAAAATGTATTTCCTGCGCTGCAACAGATAATTTCCCATGTTACCAAATTTAGGCAGAAGGCACCAAAAACACGTCAGTCGCAGCGCAGAGAAAATTTATTTCACACAGCCTAAAAAACTGACCTTGAAAATCCGTAAAATATTTTCTTTGAGTAAGATTTAGCTACAACAAAATAATAAAAAAAAAATTTCCCTTTTCTAAACGTATATATACAATTGCAAGATAATATAACAGAAAACTATGTGCACAAAAATAAACAACACAAGAATTTGTCAATCTCTACACATGCTTCTGCTAAAATGATTTGTTAATTGTATGGCGACCATTATTATACAAAATTTTCATATGAGTTTTAAAAACAAATCGTGAAGCAGCCTATATAAATATACACAACAAAACACGAAAAATAAATAACGGTAAGAACTGAAAAAAAACACACATAAAAATTCGTAGCCGGCTAGAATCTATCTTACAACGACAAAACAACAAAAACAAAGAAAAAACTATTCCATAATATGTGAAATTAACGATCACGGAGTTCTTTAAAACGGTTACAATACTAACAGCCCTCCAGTCTGCTTAACCTCAATAGGTGAGTGAACCGTAGCAGGACGATACTAAAGTGTTTTGCGTCAATAAAACAAGGAAAACATATGCGTGTGTGTGAGCTTTTTATTGCGATTGCTACAAATATATATTTTTAAAATTAAATTGCACGTTTTAAAACTATAACTAGAAACAAGGGCCATTTAATTAACGCGAATGCGCGTTAATCTCGTGTGCCTCATTAATTTCCTAAAATAAGGTATCTCTAATCGACTTAAAACTACTTTAACGAGATCTCCAAAATGTTGGCATTATTGAGCACTATAAAGAACGTAAAAGAAAATGCGAAAATTATAACAAACTAGTCGTTATCCCGTGGATAAATACACGCGTTCGCTCGCCCTTTATATATCGCTTCCGTAAGAAGACTTTTTTCTCGCGCACAAACAGACAGACGGAATACGGCTATTAGTAAAGAAACTGAACTCATATCTTCGACATAACGACAGTGGATTGTGTTCGCGAAAGTGTTCATTTAAACAGTTTCAAATCTTTTTCAACTGATGGTAAAAGGACAAAAAGAAACAAAAGAAAGATGCTGTTTATAAAATACCTAAATGCGTACGGTTTTACAAAACTATATAATACATATATTCTTTACATAAAATAAAATTTTCTAGATTCTTCTTTCACACCCTAAAGACGTGAACAACACGTACTACAAACGCCTTACATATAGGACACTGTGACAATTGTTTGCCGCACTTAGTACAGGCGACTAAGTGACCACAGTCCAGAAGAACGCAGTCGATTACATGGTCCATGCATATTTTACACAAGTCTATCTCGTATTGACCACTCGTCGTGGAATTTTCACCTGCGGAGAAGAGGCTTGTTTAGTAGCGTCATATGTTGGTAGAGTTAAGCATGCAAATAAAAACCCTGTTTTACCAAAAAAGAATTAGAGTTGCAATTGATGGCTAATGAAAAGAGTTTGTTTCCGCTGAGTATCCCAGTTCATCCTCTTTAAAAGATACGAATCCCTTTACTATAAAACCTAGTCCTCAACAGTTGTGGCTGTGGGACAGTTTTCCCCGTGATCCGCCGTCAGGATTAAAAAAAAATAGATAATGTAAAGTCCAAAATTAAACATACCTAGGACAACTTTTTTGGTGGATGCGTATAACATTTTGACTTTATCAACCAACTCTTCCTTTTCGAGGCAGCCACGATAATTCATAAAATTGGCAGTTAAGATTTGTTTCAGTTGCAGAATAGACAAGGACTTGATTTCTTTCTCGTTCGTCACGTCCTCAATTGATTTCCATAAACCATTGCTTTGACTTAAACGTTGATCAGAATCGCTAGAATTATTTTGGTTAGATGTAGATGGTATTTGGTTTCTAGAAGTTGAATGCTGGCTTGGTTGCGAGTCTGCGTGTGAAGATTGCTGATGTAAGGGAGGTTCGTTATTAAATTCCAAATCTTGTTGTGAAGAAGCCGGCTACAAAGAAGAATTGGAGAGAAAATCATACAATTTTCAGTCACTGTACGAACTGCTATCAAACAGCATTCTTTGTGGGGAAGAGTTCAAAAAAACAATACAGGCCCGCATTAATGAAAATCGTTTCGGGCAGAATGGTGGTGGGTGAAGGGGGGAGGGATCCGAGGGAATACTACTGTTAGCCTTGATGTACAGAAAAAGAACTACTATATAACACCAAGGCAATTTATTATTAAATATTATTGTTGATATCAATTTAAGAAAAGACCTAATTTCTTTCTTCCAAAGTATTTGAGAATATTACCTCCTTGAGATGTCTAAAAAAAATTGATCTAGGTCAATAGCATCTGTGATACTTAAAGTCATCGACTAGCTTTATGAAAATGACAGTCATTGGAAGTATAAAAGGAAAAAATAAGTTGCAAAAAAATATTGCAAAAAAAGACTAGGAAGTGTATTCCTCCGAATTAACGTTGTCAAATATTTTTTACTGCTTTAGATATTTTTAACACCAGATAATATATTTTATGAATTACGTAAGCAATATCTTTACCTGTGGTGCTAAACACCACACTTTCTCGCTCGAAAACAATTTTAAATTTAGGTTTATTTTTGTCGGACAAAATTTTTTTTAGCTTTCATTATTTATCAGGCCTAACTTTCGTCACTAACTCAAAGTTTCTTCTCTTTTTGTTTTGTTGAAATTTTTATATCTGCTGCATTTTCGAGATCACCTTCCTGACCATTAACCTTAATGGTCAGGAAGCTTTTTTGGTATCTCTCAATTAATAATATCAATTGAAAATGGCACTATTTTGTTCGGCCCTGATTTTCAACAAGGTCATATTTACAAAACCAGCAAAATTTATCTTGCAGAAATTCCTACTTAAAGAAACAATAACTACATATATACCTCTTCATATGAATTATTCAGATCAATCGGTCGATCATTATTTTCCTGTCTATCAGTATTTACGTTTTCTGAAGTTGCCCCTTGAGCATCAACGTTATTTGATTGAGATTCAGAGGTAAAACTGGAATTAAAGAATTGTTCATTTTGATTCATACGGCTCTCTAAATTCAAGTTATTGTCTTCCTGCACAGAAGAAACATTAGCTGTTGGTGAATCAACAGTGTCATCACTTAATTGCAGATCATTGTCTAAGGTCTGTGCGCTTTCGCGTTGACGTTGCTGGTCTTCAAGTTGTCTTGCAAACTCTGCTTGTCGCAGCTCCTCAATATGTTGTTTACGCATTATTTCGTTTTCAATATCATGTCCACTTTTATATCCATTCGTTTCAGCAAATTCCATAATCAAATCAACTAAATGATATTTCTCGGTGCAGTTGTTGACTGAAATGTTCTTCATGTTAAGGAATTCTGTCAGATGTTTACTTGCAAGTAGGAAGAGCTCTTCTCGCTTTATGACATCGTGTCCAAGCACTATACACTGTAAGCAGGCTGGGTTACTGAGATTTTTTAACTTGTACAGTAAATCAGCTTCATTTGCTTTGACTTTTGAAAAACATTGGTCACAAAAATGGTACATGCATAATCGACATTGAACCTGTAAAATAAAATTTCGATTATAATCCATTGTCAGAGCTTGTGGTCACATAAACATATTGTCATTTACACTTTTAAAAATATTGGCTTGGTATGAGCATGATACCAAAAAAAAGTCAAAACTTGAATCAGCTACAGCAGGTTACAACATTAGTTTATTATTGCAGATATCATAGTTGATTTAAAAAAATGGAAAATACTTATTGTGTTGGTCTAATCCAGTTCTTTTTGTATATGAAATCTCTATTTGGAATGGTTCACCTTAATTGCATGTCAAAACTTAGCCGGCGTGTTGAATTGGTGTATAATTAAATCGAAGTAGACCTATACTTTGCGTATCGCTAATATACTGCAGGATTCAATCCGCAATACCTAAAGAGCTGGGAACCACAGATAAACTATACATGTGGCAGTGCCGTAACCACAATTTTATTATTGGGGGGGGGGGCAATATACAAGAATTACATATATGAATTTCGCTTTATATAGTGGCTCCTTTTTGTGGAAATTTTTTAAATTTTACATCTCTAGATTGGTGGAAAATGCCCTTCCAGACGTCAACGAACTTATTGTTCAATGTTAAAAATCACGATAAATGTTTTGATATTTTTGTAATTTAGAAAAGCTGCATTGTTTAATTGGCATTAAAATTTAGATAAAAATTTCCATCAAAAACCAAAAGAGATACATATTTACATTACACAGCTATACAATAATATAAAAAAAACCTAGGAATTTTAAGGGTGCTGGCACTTTTCAGAAAATTCTTATGATTGATGGGAAGGATCCGAATATTTCTGAATGAATTTCTCTCTTCCTTTCTTTCTCTCTTTCTTTCTTTCTTTCTCTCTTTCCTTTTCTCTTTCTTTTTCTCTTTCTTTCCTTCTTTCTTTTTTGATTAGGAAAATTATTGGGGGGGGGCCTGTGCCCCCCCCCCGGCGGTTACAGCACTGTGTGGTAAAATGTTACTTTTTTAACTAATAGCTATTTTCAACCAGAGTATACGGGAAATCCGCTGCGCTGATTGGCTAAGAAGCCTTCACTATGGGCTTTACACAGTATGGTGTAACTGTATAAATGTAAACAAACAACTTTGCCAGAGAATTGGTAACATAGCTAGCTATTTTATTGGCTTATATCGATCATGTTAACGGTCACTATGTTACTGTATCAACCAGCTACAATGTAAAACAAAAGTAAACAAACTTTTGTGAAATTTGAACGCTGTAAAATACCATAGAGTATACAATGAAAGAGGTTAATTTTATCTGAAAACATAGTACACTAATTTCTATGAAACCTGATGCTAAAGCATCAAGATAAATAAGAGACTATCAGTGCTGATTTCTGGTGGTAATTTAAACAATTCCTCGTTTAATTTTACAACAAACACAACCGGAGTGGTTGTCAAACACAACCGGAGTGGTTGTGTGTCTTGTAAAATTGCAACCAAAACAGTAAGAACTTTTAAAACTTTCACAACAGTGTTTGAAAAAACTGTATAAAATTATTATCCTTCAGTTGATAGTGTCAGAACACATATAGTTTCTACATAAACATGTTGTATTTTATTTTTTATCTAATGCCAATGTTTTTGTTACTTGAATGCCTTAAATTTACCATAATGCTTTTATCAGGCTACCAAGTACTAAAAGACTTATACACTGTTTATCCGGGCACTACATTGGAAAATAGCAACCTCGGTCATTTGCATGGACCTCACTGCGTCCGGTCTATGACGTCACAATCTCAGTCACAACCTTTTATATGACATACAAATACATCATTGTGTTAAAATCCCTTTATGGGAATCAGAAAGGGTACTCACTCGTGTCAGGTTTTATTGCAAATTTTATTTAAGTGGTAAAGAGTGTTCATCAGAAAAACAAAAGGTCTGGAACTAGCATCATTTTAAATTTTTGATTTATTGTTGTTGTTCTTTTTTCCATTTTGTTCATGTAACCCTTAGATTTTGGTGAAGTTTCAAAACCCATATTATTTTGCAGGTCAAAAATTATACAACAGAAAATATCAACAATTTTTCTGAGACCAAAATGAACTTATGCAGAACAGTTTTCAAACTCCAAAATATTTAAATGTTAATATCTTCAGAACGAAAAAAGACTTGTGAATTAACTTTCAAAGCTTTACAACATATTATAAAGTTTAAAATCTTTGATCGCCTTGGTTTCTGGTTTATAAAGCTGGCATTTAAGCCAGTCGTATAAGGTTCTGCATGTCATATAAGGTTCATTTTACTGTGTGCGATACGGCACAAATCATACCCGAGGATCAACGTCTCTGTTATCTTCCAAGCTATTACACATTATTCGATCACTCGTGTTGACCTTAAAGGATTTAATATTTGCGTATTTCTAATTTATAGTGTTTTACTTACTTTCTTTTTAAAAAATCCAAGTTTCAGGCAACAATCTTTACAAAACTTTGTTGGCATATTTCACATTACAAATCTAAAACAATAAGTATATGTATTAATAACATACAACATCAAAGAATACAGAACTGCTTAGCACAAAGACTCAATACACACTGTTATAAAACACCACATCACAATACCTTTAAAGAAAAGGTATTCACAACCTCAGAAAGACAACAATAACAAACAATATTGGTAATTCTAATAAACAAAATATTACAACAATGTGACATATACAGTATCTTGACATTACAAGGTCTTGTCTACTGTATATACCCATTATTACTTAAACAATAAAGGATAGGTTAAGTTGACCAAACTCTTGGAAAAATATCACCCTTAAAACATATTTTACTCATGACATGAAAAATATTTAGTCATGACAATCAATAAAGGCATGTTACCACAGCCCCCGAACAACAGAGACGCATATAATCATGTGCACAATATGACCAAAACTTTTCTGCGCACCCGTTATGGGATACTATATTTTAGGAAAACATATCTGCTGAAACCTGCATTTAGCGGTTGAAACTAAGGGTAATATTCTTTTTACAGAATGTAAAAATCTAGCTATAGGTATAGCTATTATAGCTGTATTTTGTGTCTGTGACAGGCATAGTGGTGTCTGGAATGTTATTTGACAGATTATTTGTGTTATTTAATGTCAATAGCCTATAATTTACATGAATGAAGCCATTACAATGTGCTTTGAGGCTAAACGCCTTGGAAACAGAGTGATGTCAGTTTTTTTTTACATTTAAATTTCTTTAACTGTCCGTTGAAAGCACAAGGTTCCATACATTTTCTTGATTAACATTTTAAGCTCTATACAATATAGCGACAGGTAAGAAATTTCTAAAAAATAATTCTTGTAGCACCCACGTGTCATTGCTGACAATATCAAAATTCATATATAACAGATCATTTCCATTTGTTCGTGCATTTTTACATTGACTTTATCGTATAACTTTTTGTAATTTTTTTTTCTGCAAAACAGCGTAGTAGGGATGAGCACTTTCAAATTTGCAATTTTAAAGGACTTTCGTTTGAGGCAAAACACAAACTTTTTTAGGTCAAACTGTAACAGAAGTAACTTTGATTAAACAAGAACTAGAAGTATCTGCATAAAAGTAAAGCTAAATTTAGAAAAACTTACCTAAAATTACACCATATGCCAGTTTTAAAGTTAGAAAACAAAGATTTTAAGAAATTCGCCTCGTTTTACATCAGGTGAATGACGTGTTTTCTGTCTAATCATAATTGCTAGCCTAAAAAAAGGACTTGTAAATGGTTTCAACTATCGCGTAAAATTTGCCAACCAGAGAAAATAAACTTATCCAAGTCAGTAAGTGTTTTGCGAAATTCAATTTTAAGTTTATCCGGTTTCATACTTGGACAATCTGGTACGATTATTTATAATAACATATTTCAATGTTTTATTTTGTCCAACGTTTGTTAAATTTCAAAGCTAAATTTTTTATTACCATACCAGTCACACGTTTAATTTGTATTCCAAGCAACCCAACCTAAAACCAGGATAAACCCCACCGTAAGTTAGAAAAATAGAAAACGGTCATCTGATGTATCAACAAAGCTCTTGGCAACATTTGGCAACATTCCTTATATGGTATATATAGCTCTCATTTGTTTTTGTTTCGTTTTTACCAATAGATAGATAGATGTGCATATTTTACATGGCTAGCCTCACAAATATCGAGGGATATACCCTGTCTATTATTTCCAGGAGGGGCCATGGCTTTGATGGGGAGTCCTTTATTATTATTATTATTATTATTATTATTATTATTATTGAAATTATTTACCCAGGATAGCCTCTTCAGTTCCTATTGGTACTGCTATCAACGAGGGTCCTGCGAAGGGGTTCCTAGCGCATTTAAAGCTCCCATTTGAGCTACGAAAGTCGTGCAAGCACAGCAATCGCTCAATTAGACAACCGCCTAAGATATCAATCCTATTCTCATGCTGAACGATAAGCAGAAAGGATAGATTCACACTTTTATAGTCTCTGGCATGACTCGGCCGGGGTATTTAATGCTCTCTTTGAGCTACGCAAACTCAATTAGGGTCAGCGCTTTGCTAGACAACTCCCTGCAACATCCAACGGCCCACACAGTGCGCCATCTCCCCAATTTCCCTCACATGGCTTGGGTTAACCCTGGGCTATGGTAATATTCAATTGCCCATATTGAATCGCCGTCAAGGGGAATCGAACTCCGGTCTCCCGCACAAAGTACGAGAGTGATAACCACTAAACTACGGCGCCAATCAGTTTCATTTTCATCAATCAGTTTCATTTTCACCCATCAGTTGCACCCAGGCTTATTCACACTAAGAAAGGGGATTTGGAGATCATAATTAGCCTCATCCTAATAAGAGATGACTGGAAACTCCTGCTAGCTGGATGTTGAAGGGAGTTGTCTGGCAGAGCGCTGACCCTTAGTGAGTTTGCGTAGCTCAAAGAGAGCATTAGTTACTCCAGGACTCCCCATCAAAGCCATGGCCCCTCCAGGTAATAATAGAAAGGGTATATCCCTAGATATTTGTGAGGCTAGCCATGTAAAATATGCACATCTAATCTATCTCTAGCTTTCAGGTAGAAGTACCACAGACTACCATGGTACCACAGAATACCAGTGTTTTTTGATGCGCAGAAGTTTCAATAATGCCACAGCATGTTATTTTTATACATTTTTAACCATGTATTATATACATATGATATGAGCATAATATTCTAACAAAACGAGAATAGGTATAAATTTCGACTTGTGGGGTTGGGTACTGAGGTAATTGCTGAGGGGAGAGTGTAAGAGTTGCTAAATTTTATGGTAACAAGGTTGAAAGTCGTTACAGTATTTACTCTCGTTCTTAGAGCTTATTATTTTTTTATAGGATATATACGTGAAATTGTGTTGGGCATACTACAACACTAAATCATACTAAATAAAATTCTGCCTGAGCACTTTACATGATGCTGAAAAGAATTAATTTCTGCTTTTTTTTTAATTTATTCAAAAAAATTAGAAAACAATCTGATTTGACTCGCTGTTTTAACTGTTTCTAACTGCCACAAAGTTTTGTTTATATATATATAATATTGAAATAAAAATGTGAGTCTGGAAAAAGACGTTTGGCTTGCCGAAGTATGACACATTTGACGTACAGATTATCAAGAAAATTGAACCCAACCCTAGCTGAACAAAAATAAAACTACTTTCACTTTGTTGTGCCATGATTGACTGAAGAGATAAACAGCACTTTCCAAGTTCAAAGTTGAAAATGTAGACAGAACTTAAAATAAATAAAAGAAAAGAAGAAAATAAAAAAATTGCATAATACAAGACAACTAGTTAGCAATTATATTGAATATGTAGCTATTTATGTATGTTTTTAAATAATGTACAAGTCTACAGATGGTGAGCAGGATCTCCAATTGGTCACTAGCAATAGTAGTAACTCACTATAAACTCACTGGCTACCAACTTTCCAACTACCTAACTAAAAACTATTAAACTACTATTCAAAAACTATTAAACTACTATTCCGAGTCTGGTCGCCGTAGTGAACGGACGTGTTCTTGTCATCTGTAAATCTGGCGCGAAAATAAAGGAGTGCCCCTAGAAAGAAGCCAAGGGCACTAGATACTGCAATTTTACAAAAATTTATCTTCATTTCTCATGGAAATATTTTTTTCAAAACTATGTTATTTTTGTTACGATCCTCTCTATTTTCTAGTCTGCAATGTTGGATAAGAGACATACATATTTATTGAAAGAAGAATTCCCAGCCACTGTTATTTTGTGGTATAATATACCCAAATCTAATTTTTTTTTTGACATACACACTAGATATTGATTGAAAAGTTTTGGTGAAAACTAATAAAATAGTGTCTTAGTCTCTTACTGTAACAATGGTTTTTGTGAATCAAGTTTTCTCAAGCCATGTATATACAGTTCACATAAAAAAAACACACACATCTATATTTTGCCCTGAATTTTGTAATTTTTTCTTGTTGTGGATGAATTTGAACCTTTGTCAAAATTAATGCTTGAGAAATACATTAAAATAGCTAGCTACTGCATAAAAAATAATACTGGCAAAAATAGATTGTTTTTGCACTGTCAAAAAATTCATATGCATATGCATAAAAATATTTTTGAAGCCAAGAAATTATCCCAAATTGAAACCCCAGACGAATTTCATAAATCAGATTTTCTACACTGCTTTTGCAGTACATGGAGATTTTTCTGTAAAATTTAAAGTGGCCTAAAAATATTGTAACGCAATAAAAAAAATTCAAGCATGCTACGCAAGATTTATAACCATGTAAAGCTACAATAAAAAGATAAAATAGTATTATTTACATATCAAGACCACAAAATACTGCGGTACTGGTTTCATTTGAACAATTCCTTGTTTATATTTTCAGGCTCGTTCTTTACTTAAGCGTTCATCAAATTATTTTTTTAAAAACGGCTTTTTATGGCCCTCTTCTATCCTCTCGTTACCAGGGTCTTTGGCCTTAGGATTTCTTCAACGTTGTACACTGTAAATTCTACGCCCGTTACGCTTATTTATTTTTTTACCTTTAAATGGAGGGAGAGAGTTTATTTAAAATAATTAGTTTTGTATTTTGTCAGAGAGAGAGACTCTTGTGTCATATTAATAAAATCTTCTGCATCTTAATCCAACAAACGCTTGAACCATAGTTGATAGACAAAAACCCTGGTTTAGAAAATTGGTAAACTTCAAAGGGCCAAAGATCAATTTTTCGCTGATGTTGAAAGTGCGCAATTTTAAGCTAACCGTGCACGCTGATTCAAAAATGGCAGAGCGACAAGAGAAAACATTGCATAAGGAAGAAACTTTATACTATTTAGACGACGATTTTGATGAAATTTTAGAGTTTTTAGAAGAAAATGAAATACCAGAAGATGAAATATAATTTATCGCAGAAAATGTAAGTACTTTTTGTAATTTTTAAGAAAATGCATTATCATAAATTCACGCTTAGCAAGCTAGCTAGCTAACTTTATCTGACTTCTGTTAATAAAACTGTAGTTTTTAAAAAGATCCAGCTAATTTCTTATTCATTTATAGATTGAACCAGGTTCGTTTATGTGCGGAATTTGTGAAAAACGTTGCAAGAGTAAAGGTGGGTTGAAACTCCATAAAATAAAGCATACATCAACTAGCAGTAGCCTAGTTAACTAAGCTTTCTTCTTCGAGTTGATAAAATGAGTTTCTCACAAACAAAAGCTTAGACGTGAACGAATGACTCAGCGGAAACCCCGAGTTTAAATTGGACAATGTGACTAACCGCTTCGGAGGCCATTTTAATGTATCTGTGAGTTGTTTACCAAACTTGGCCACATCTTACTCTGGTAAAAACTTTATAGTTTACTAATGTTTGTTAGGGTGAGTGAAACCACTCGCTGGAATATTCGGATGAAAAAGGCTTTCCCCAACATGGACCGCGTGAGCAAAGAACAATAGAATTAGCCAATCAAAAAGCGCGGCCAGATTTTGGCCGCAGAAAAATCGTTTGAGACCCAGCGTAATTTTTCCCACCTTACTCCGATTTCCCGGTGGTAAGAAAAATTACGCTGGGTCTCCTGGCTACTACAGCAGTAAATAATGAAGAAGTCGATTTGTCAATCATAACTGTTCAGAGATTTTCTTGTATTGTAGCTGATTCCTGCAAAAAGATTTTAGACAGCCTCTATCCTGAGGCTATTGAGTCTGAGTAAATAAGCTTAGAATTTGTATGATTCTGAGTCTACAAATATCGTTGTCGTGAAGCAAAAGTGATACTTTAAAAGACTAGTCGTAAACCAGTGATTTCCCCATCGATTCTTGCACCTACCATCTTTGCATCTCTTGCACCTACCATCTTCGGTACTGAATATCCCTCCTTAAATTATTGTAGAATTAATATACACCAGTTTAAAACAGCAAAATTACAAAGAAAAAAGTGACTAATTCACTGTGTGTGATTTTGGCAATGGTTTTGGGTCAACACTGAACTAATCCCGTCTAATGGCGCTCTTTTGACACCTACCTCTTCTTCCCTTGCCGCTTAATACAGCAAATGAGTCATTTTCCGACAAATTGTTGACACCAGTACACAGTTACCTTAACGGACAAAACAAAGTCGGACAAAAGTGATTATGTCCAACTAATAATTTTGTCCGACTAATAATTTTTCCTGACTAAAATTTTGCCTGACTAATAATTTAGTCTAAATTTTCAAAACCGGTCTTCTGAGAGCTGTTGAGCTGTAAAATTCTATATTTACTTCTAAAACCAATGAAAAAAAGAGATAGTGGAAGCACAGAAAATAAAGAAAAACAAATCGTAACAGCGATAAAAACTATTCTTCGAAATAAACTTTCATCTATTACAGTAATATCCATATCTATTACAGTAATACATATACAATATACCTTATCGGTTAAAATTCCGTCGGTCAAAATTTTTCGTCGGTTATAAAATTTCGTCGGTCAAAATTTTTCGTCGGTTATAAAAAGTGACGAAATTTTTCTGAAATTTCGTCACTTTTAACCGACGAAAAGTTTTAACCCCCTTTCAAAAGAAAACAGTTTTTCAGTTTTTTTAATTATATTTGACAAAACAAATGTTAGTTTTCTTATCTTTCCTCCTAATATCCCCTTTTTATGGCTTCAAATATGACTTTAAAAGGGTCTGTCGACTTCAAACACGTAAAATAGAAAATTCTATTTTGGTGAAAAATTTCGTCGGTCAAAATTTTTAGTCGGTTATAAAATTTCGTCGGTCAAAACATTTCGTCGGTTATAAAATTTCGCCGGTGAAACGTGACGAAATTTTTTTCAAATTTCGTCACTTTTCTCTTGTCACTGAGGTTTTAATCTCAAAGAGCTCCGGGGACGAGAATGGTTATGCCGGAGACACGGAACAAAGATATTTTAACGGCCTCGCGAAAAAGGTCGGTATCCTTGTAGTATAAACAGCACATCACCTAAAATGAAATATGAAGATTCTTATACTGAACTGTCGGACGAAAAAGAAAATTCAAAAAAATGAAATATTGGTTTTGACGACTGACTGGAACACAAAACATGACTTTTAATCCTGTTAACAACTCTTGTAAGATAAAACGGAATTTAAACAATTTTTCGGATTGTTTCTATGCAGAAGTTAAATTGGTGCTGTAAAACAGGTAAGGTAACAGGAGGTAAACAGGTAACAGGTAACAAACAGGTAAACAGGTGACAGATAAAACTCCCGCGAGTCGATTACTGCAATTTCTGACACAGCATGGCGAGTTCTTCAAAACCAGGTCCTAAAAACTTTAAATCCTCTTTTAAAATTTGATGATGTTAACCCACCCTCGTGCCCAGTGTTTTTTGCCTTTTTGATAAGAGGCATAACAGCGAAAAATATTTTTAATCAGAGACGTCATCTCTTATCCAGAATGCAAAAAACCCTGGGAACGAGGGTGGTCGAATGCCTTTTACAGATTAAAGGTGGCATACGTGGATGTCTGTCGTTGTTACAGACTGTCGATCCCGGTAAAAGCATACAGGTTTTTGACTTGTTGGATTGTAATGGCGACCAAAGCTGTTGTATGTTTTCAGTAAGTGGTGATTTATGATTAGCGTTATTAATTCGGAGGTATATTCCCCGTCACGTCTTTTTGGACCAAATTACGAAGCTGTTTTTACTGACTTGAAAACTCCCTAGCGTCAATACCAATCGGGAATAGCTAGCTATTCGGCGATTCGGTTTGACGTCATAACAATTCTTTTGGAGGTGAAAAGTTTCCGTATTTTAGGTGAAGAGAGTGCAGAGCTAGACACATTTTGGAGTTTTAAGAACAATGTTAAGATGTTTGAGCAAAGATAATTTGTTGGAGCAAAATCTAGATAGCTAAGCATCATTTCCAGACAGATTTTTATTGTGGTTACCTTTCGTTTTAGCTAATTATTCTTCCATTTCCACATTTTTTAGCATTCTCCCCCCTACGAACTAGGTTTGTTTTCACCCTGCGAAATTTTAAAAATGGCGGATGTAGCACAAATGTGATTCGTCGATTAAGCAAAATGTCAATCATCACTACGGCAACAAAGCTGAACCAAATCGCCGAATAGTTAGTTTTAGCTAGTTAGGCCGCAATCGCAAATATGTTTTGTTCGGGTCGCATGAACCTTCAAATCTAGGGGCGGGCGGGCGGTACAATGACCTATCGGGTTTTTCTCCAAAATTATTGCAGAAACAATCTTTTGCAGGTACCATGCGGGAGCGGGGAACAAAACAAATAAAAATATATTGTTTCATTTGAATTTATTTATTATTATCAGTCAATCAAAAGATTTATTATACAAGTGGTCTAGTAACAAAGTTGTCCATGCGCGCTTGTATTCTAGAAGTTAGAAACTCTGCTAACAACGCTTCCAAATTGTTTGTAGGTTGTGGTGGTGCGATCGGGCTTGAGTTGGTCATTCTAAAAACAGTAAAGAAGTTGAAATGGGAATAGTTATCAGAGAATATTCAATTTGATGTTACTCACAAAGGGACCAAGCAAATTTTATTTTAATATTTCCACCCCTTCGCCCCTAAAATTATCGTTTTTTTTAGTTTCGAAGTTGGGGCGGGCGGGTGACCCGAACCAGGCATATTTGCGATTGTGGCCTTAGCTAGCTAGCCAGCTAAAAAAGCTACCTTATTTCATGAAATTAACGAGTCATGAAATTAACGCAGTTTTTCAAAATTCGCGTTAATTTAATGACCGTTAATTGAATGCAGTGTTAATTTAAAGACTGTTAATTTTATGACTCGTTAATTAAAATACTGTTAATTTGGTAACTTTTTTATAATATATAAAAGCCTAAACAACATAAAAATACTTTTCACTAATTTTTTTTTACAATTTTCTACTATTTCCTCCTCACCGGAGGATAGCTCAACGATGTTCTTCTTTTCAATGATCTTTTTTAAAATAGATTTTGTATATATAATCTTCATACTCTTATCCAAGTGGAAAATTAACTGAAAGCACTTTTTCTTTAAATTTTTAAAATTTTAACATTGTCTTTCCAAACAACGAAAACGAAGACGAAGAGGAGACCGCTTCACTACCGTGGATTCGACTGTTGCCGTTATTTTTGCTTCGTGTGATATCGCATATTCTCAAATTCGCGTTAATTAAATGCATTTTTGAAAACAACCTTGCTCAACCGCGTTAATTAAATGCCTTTTTCAAAATAATAATAATTCAACCGCGTTAATTTCATGACCGTTAATTTAATTCGCGTTAATTTCTTGACTTGTTAATTTCATGGAATAAGGTATAAGCTATAAAAGCTATTTAGCTAGTCAATTTTTGACGTCATACGGTAGTGTTTATGTTGCTAGACCGCTTTTACAAATTGATAGGCAGAAAAATAAAGCCAGGTTGCCAGGACAATCCATTTTAGAGTGGGTTCGCCCATTATAATACAGCCATCACCCAATTACCACCAGAGATTATAAATTAATTATATATATATATATAACTTTATTTATTTATTACAAAGCTATGTTAATTCCTTGTTTGAAACACTTAAGAACCTTTTAGCATTAGAAAAAAAATAAAGTCTATCAATTCAACCACTTTATTTGTCAAGAAATGTTGGTTTGAAAATGGGTGACAAAATATTTTTTCGAAAATTCTTGGAACTCTCATGAAAAGTTGTGAATAGATAAAATTCAATCAACTCTGTGTGAATTACATACTTGGTGCTGTCCTTTAACCACCTCGTTAACAGTTCCTTATCCACACTGGAGGATTGGAAATAATAGACCCAATAAATTTCCACATTAAAAAAAAATATGGCGCCCTAATACGGTCACTACATTTTAAGTTTTAATTTGATTATAAATATTGTAATAAACAGCCGTTCATTTTCCTATCTTTAATCGTGATAAAACAACCACATGGTTGGTCGCGTGATAAAAATGAACCCAGGGTGGGTCACACACTGAGCTAACAGGGTTTAGGGGACTGGAAATGAATGTGAAGCATTTCTATTGCAGATTATACTATGATGACCAGATTAGAGTGTCTATTAAGAAAAATAATTGGTGGCCGGTTTTGACTAAGTTGTTATTTTCTCTGTTTACCCAGAGTCTATTTGTGCCGTGTTTAACATAGTTGTTTATCATAGCCGTTAACAAGTTTCGAAGGTACATGTAAACACTGGCCGTATGTGGGCGAACCCACTCTAGCTACCTTCCATACTCATGACGGGTGGGAGTATCATCCTTTGCCAGTTAGTCTCAACCTACAAACCAGGAATTTTTGTTCCGCCATATTTGTTTATCACCATTCTTTTAGACAGACGTATTGTCACATGGTCATATTGTTCTGTGTTCTACCGTACAAACGGCATGCTCCCCCTAAGTTCATGTACTTGCTGTTCTAGCAATTTCTATGCAGGCCATCAATTGGCCTTAGGAGTTATATATCAAGTCCAAACGCTAAATTAGGAAGGCTGTTCGCTATGACGTATATGAAGTTTTAACATAGGTGCAGAGCTCAACGAATTGGCAAAAAATCACCCTGTTTGGTGATTTAAAGAGGAAATCCTGTATTAAATTTGAAAAAAATCTCCATGAGAATAAACCTTTTTTTTCTTTTTTTTTACATAATTTTTGACTGATAATCTTGCCTGTTTTTTCGAGTTTTAAGTTATTTAAGTTAGAATAGGGTGGGAAAGACTATTTTTTGTGAGCTAAAGCCATAGCTATAGTTATTTTTTGTATACACAACAATATAACAAATAAAATACATGGATTTTTGGCTAATTTTATAATAAAAATTTATGTGGTTTTGTAACTCTTGTGGCATAATATTGCCATTTTAGTTTTTGAAATAAAGAAAATATGTCGGTAAACTCACTACTTTCGTCAATGATTTATGCTTCTACACATATTATCGCAACATATTAGGCATTTTCACTTCATATATACCTTGTTATACACCTTTGTCTTAATGTTGTCGTCTTTTTTTTTTCTTTTTTTTTCTATCACCCTAAATTACAATATTTTTTTACTAGAGAAAAGTATTATATTTGTAACAAATAAAACTATAAAAACATTAGTTTAAGTGCGTAATATATAAATATCAAAGTTTAATGCAGAAAAAACATTATTTAATTTAAAAAAAATTCCACTATGATTTAATTTAACCACAAGTGTTTTAAGAATTACCCTTAAAAGCAACTGAACTGTGCTCTACAAAAAACAATCTCTTATTTTCTTTGTTATATTTTTCGATTTTTGTTCACGCATGTGATCGCAGATTTCCTATGGTTTTACTGCTGCCAATAATTGCTGACACAAGTTATATTTTTAAAAATACGTTGGCAAGTCAGCAAATGCCGAATGCCGTCCTGAATTACAAAAGCTGGTAATGCTGAGAAAGTGTAAGAACAAACACTTTTTTCTAGCTACCTATTAGTTAGCTTTAGTTTTTTATGCACTAAACAAAAGTTCATATCGCTCACAACATCATGACATGTTTGTGGCTAGACATGCTGATTTGTCCTGATGTGTTTTCTTGTCTTCTTTATGGCTAATCAATGCAGCTTGGAACAAGTTAAGCAAAACATGATTATATATATAAATGAAAACTTATTCAATCTGCAGACACATACATGCACTTGACATTTACAAGTTCAACACCAAAAATAACGGATTCTCTCGTGTTTGGAAATGGTTATTTTACTCAATATAAATTTTGTTTTTTAATGGATATGTTGCAGTTCATATTTTCAGATAACTTTCAGAATTGCAGATATTGATAATATGTGTTTAACTACATTTTTCATTAGTATTTTAAAATCATTTTAATCTTGAATATTATGCTAATTTAAGCAATTTATGTTGCCATTCTTGATATTTTTTGGACCTGAACCGCATTTGGTCTGGGGTGGGTAGATTCCTTGCCGTTTTTTTTAATATATAAACTATTTTTTGCGGCCTTCATGGTTATGATATACGTAGGGAGTTTTTCTATTTATCTATTAGACACCTGCATCTGGAACTTTTAGGTCACATACACGTCAGAGCCTTTGAAACTAACCCTTAAAAATTTTTAATGAAATCCTCATAATCAGGAAAATAATAATAACTTTCGTTAGGATTATCTTTAGAAAACTTGAAACTATGATTTTGGGGCGATTTTTGCATTTTTTTCATTTAAATTATGTAAAAAATGGAAGATATGTTATAAATAACTTTTATTTATATAGCTAATCAGAAACTTTAAACAGAATGTTAAATTCATTCTAGAACTACTAAAGTAATTGGATGTTAAGCATAATATAGTGGTATTTTGAACAAATTTTAAGCTTCTGATGATGTCACAAAAAAATGTGCCGACATGTTTTTTAAAATACTAAGTTTACCAAGCTTGATTCTCTTTAGAAGAGCCTACTAAGAGTTTTGGAGGGGTGTATCATAATGGTCTTTTACTAAAGCTTCAACATTTTTGGCTTAATTTTGCGGTTTAGTTCTATTTTGGACTGCAAATTCGAAATTCTATGGTCCTACAATGTTTAACCTGAAAGTTTCATAAAATCTCATCAATTAATTAAAATCCTTAAAGTTATTCCCAAATGCATGTGCAATTTTACATTAAGGAGTTACTTTACTTAACGAATTATTTCCAAAAAGGCCACTGCAATATCTCAGTAGCCACTTGGTGTTTGGGGATGAGTAACCCCTCACTGAAATCGTCTTTTAGAGCACTTCAGAATAAATTATAATAAATTAACCTGGTTCTATATTTAATTGGCTTAGCAAATTTGCCACCAAATTGATTGATTTTGCCTTTGTAAATGAAGTCAGGGTCTGTATTACGCAATGTGAAAAAAGGGCAAAAACTTTTTGAATTTGGCACCATAAGTTTCCTAAACACCTATTTCAGAATTTTTTTCACCAAGGTCACCATTAAAAAATGTTACTTTCGCAATCTGAAGTCCTTGCAAAAATAATGGATTGTTTTTTATTTAAAATACCCTGCAACACATGATAGGGTATTATATATGCATCGTTAAAAATTATTCACAGCGCTGTTTCTGGGCATATGCGTCGCTAATATGGCCTTAAAATAACAAAATATTAATAAGATGGTAAATTTAGTCACTTTATACCATTTTTAGATTGGATTACATGGATTAAGGATTCCCAAGGATTTAATTTAACAATGTTGCAATATGTTGCATGATTTTTTTCATGTAGTTATAATTTGGCAACCAGCACTTATACCCACTGCAATTTCCTATTAGTAACTTAGATAGTCTATACTTAATTTGTATGTTTCTTCTTTTAGGTAAATCATGACTAATGCATATTCATTTGACGGTGTGATTATCTTTGGGTTGTTATTAATTTGCACGTGTGCTTATGTTAGGCGAGTGCCAAAATTAAAGCAGTTTTTCCTTACAGAGAAGAAAGGAATTTGGGGGGTGTTTTATAAAGCTTCGATTGTTGGTATTCGATTGCATTGGATGGTTGCTGTTGCATGTCTTACGATGGGGTTTTATGTTCTGTTTTTAAAATAAAGAGATGCTATTTAATGTCTAATATTACAACTCAACAAAAAGGAAAAGGGATGGTAGATATGCGTCAACAGTTGAAGCGGAAAGCAGAAGCAGATCGTACTTTAACATCCAATATAAATTCTACTAATACTTTATGGAAAACACAAAGTTTTATATTTGATTCTGTTACCGGTAAGAAAGCCTTGTTGGGACAGTATGGCAATCCCAGCAATCCAACAAATGGTATTAAGCCTGAACATGAATATAAATGTACAAGTGAAAAGCTTGATATGAGTGGTGTTCTGTTAAAATCATATGCGTCAAGACGAGAACTACAAAACAAAATCGCTACAACTCCTTTGCTAAATTTAACTTCAAATCTTTGTGAAAATGTACAATCTCGAAGTTGGACTGTTTCTGCAAAAGACAAAACGCCTGGCATGAAGTCTCTTTCACTCTTAAATAAAGTGGATTTACCGAAACAGAATCTCACAATAACACCTGGAAAGATTGTTGAGTATGCTACTGATCAAAAACCTTTAGTACCTCTTGATAAAACATGGACAAATCCAATTATAGGATCTGATAAGGTTCTTGGATTGCCTTCAGTTGTTTCTAAAAGGGCATTGTCCCGGAGCAAAACATTTGATAAAGTTTTTTGTACCGTAACATTCACCAAGCAAATGTTGCATACTATCGATGTGATTGGTCAAGTCGATGATAAGTTCATTGCGTGCGTGTTGAAGAATGAAAACATGCTCGTTCTAGTTGACCAGCATGCAGCTCACGAGCGAATAAGATTGGAGAAACTATTGAAGCAAATAGGGTTTTATAATGATGAATTGACTGAAAAGTCAATTAAAAATCAAGTGACTCGATTAAACCCTCCGGCCCAGATTTTGTTTGAACAAAAGGATATGGAGCTAATAATGCATTACAGGAAAGAATTAGGAGATATTGGATTAAACTTTTCCGTTGTGAAAAAAAAGCATGACAATTCAATAATGCAGAAAATGCTACTTTCAAATCTTCCTGCAATGTTTGTAAATGTTTGTGAGTCGCAGCTGGAGGCGAAAGGAAGTGTAGTAAACAGCGATTTAGTCAAAGAGTTCATTTTAGAGCAATTGAATTATTTAAGAACAGCAAATGGCAGATGTAACATGTCTTCGACTACGATATTCAAGGTGCTTGCATCACACGCTTGTCACGGTGCAATAAAATTTGGGGACAAGCTATCATTGAGCACATGTAATAATATCATGAAGGAATTGTCAAAATGCGATTTACCATTTCAGTGTGCTCACGGTAGACCATCAATAGCACCATTGTTGAAGTTAGATATGATCAGGAAATTGTCACATTGCACCACACCGAAATTGAATCTATCTAAATTACGTCATAATATTGTTTAATATCAGGTTTACTGTTTGTTATCTGAATTGAATGGGTGATGTGGCTTTAGCAGTAAAGTAGGATTTTAGCTTCACTTGGGATTGAAATTGAAACGTATATTTTAAAGGGATTAATTTTTGCAAGAATTTTTTTTAAATAAAACTGGTCTTGATGACAATATATAATACAGTTTTTCAAGGCTTTGAGACATAAAGTAAAGGCTGTTGTAGTTGAAATTCACATCATATATTATGTGTATAAGTCTAAGTTGATCTAACGAAAAAAAATTAGTGCTAAAAGTTTTTCGAAAAAAAAAAATTAATGGGAATTAATTTTCGCAAAAATTGACAAACACCCGCGAAATTCACGAAAATTAATTCCCGTGAATATTAATTCTCTTAAGGTATTTTTAAGTATATAGCCTATAGAGAGAAGACATTTTGCGGAACTTAATATTTTTGCGAAATTAATTATTGTGTTATCCTATTCATAAAAAACTGAACCTTTTAAATCAAATCGCAAAAAAAATTATTAAGCCGCAAAATTGTTTTAATTTCTTGTAGAGAACGATTAAAACACACATACTTCCGATCTAGTGCGAGAATGTTGTAATCGGGTTTTGTTCACAAGCTCTAGTTCCGCCTTTTCGCAATAGAGCTTTCATTTGCAAACAAAGTGTCCGTTTTTGCATAAATATCCTGTGGCAAAGTCTCACTGCTTATACCCTTGGTTTTTAAATAGTTTTCGAATGTCTGTACATTTTACCTTAGTTCGACTTGGCTTGTTATACCACCCAGTATTAGTCTTTTTCTTCTTTTCGTCCGCCAAATGAAGAAAAAAAATGAAGAAAAATTACTTACCCTAATGTGTGTAACATAAGTTATTAAATAGATGAATTTCTCTTTAAAAAAAATAAATTGGGACACGCCGCAGAAACGTTTTGTCTAGTAGAGTATTTTAATTATTTATTCATTGTATATTCCAATGACGATATTCATATTTCCTATATCCTCGCGTTGTGGCTACTTTCGAGGGGAGGGTTAGGGTTAAATTTTTTGAGTATTTTCGGTGATGTCTGTTTCGAAACAAAAAAAATGCTTTTATCATGCACCTGAGAGAATCTAAACAGTTGTACTTTTGTGTGTTATAGGTGTGTACCATTTCTTTCTTTTTTTACAAAACGCCTACTCTAAAACATTACCAAACCTCTGAATCCGCACGTTATGATTTTTCTGCATTTTTGTCTCATTGTATACAGCAAAAAATTTCATGTTTTATTGGACTGTTTAGTAGCTGTAATTATGAAAGAAATTTGTGTTACAATAGTCTGAGAATGTATTTATTACTAAAATGAATTCTTGTTATTCTGTTCCTTCCCGTTTATATGTTTATTATCCGTCACAAAAAATCAGGGGAAAGCAGGACCCTTAGGAAAACTTCAGGAAATGTTAACTTTTTAAAAAAAAGTTTTTTCAAAGAATTACAAACAAAATATATTATATACAAAAATTTCTATTGTAGAACACTTTTTTTTTAAATAAAGTGTTTTCTAAGAATTACAGACAAAACGTATATATACAAAACTCTTTTTTTTTTATTTAAAATCCGTAATAATATTTCTCATTATTTATATATGGCTTATGGCAAAAAAAAATCGATTTGACCATCTTCACACCTTAGTTTTGATGTGGTTAATGGAATATGCTAATTTTAGTTAGAACTACAAAAAACAATGCCTTAAGTTGATTAATTTTTGTGGATTTTATGCAGATTCTAGGTAAAAAATTTGATTAAAAATAATGGCCAGCCTCTCTGATATGAGCAAATTCATTTAAAGACAATCGATAAATAGACCTGAAATAAATTAAAATTGCGAAAAAATACTAGATTCGTGAAAAAATTCTTCGCGAAATGTATTTTTTTTAGACCTAGCGAAAATATACAGTTTTCGTAAAATCGTTGTATTCCGCGAAGAAAGATGCCAATGACATTTTTCTCTTAATTTATAGCGTTTTTTCTCGATTTCGCGACAAATGTTCGGAAACTAGCTCTGTTTTCCCTAACAAATGTGATTTAAATTCAGTTACCTTTTGTCTCTCACATAAAAGCCCTTAAAAAAAACAGTGTAAATTGAGAGAACAAAAATTCTGGCCGAATATTAGGACTTACTGACTTTGCTAAAATTAATTCCCTTAAGGTAAAAAAAATGGGCGTTAAAGTTGACAAAAAAGAACTTGCGTAAGCTTTCATATTTTAATCAACTATATCAGGACAGACCTTTTGTCATCCACTGCATAGAAAATGCAACTGTTTCAGTAGAATTTTAGCAGTTTTAAATGTAAAAATGCAGGAAAAGTCCTTTTTGTTATATTACTTTACATAAATGACCAAAAAATCGCGAAAACTATTTCACTTAAATATCTGCTCTGTGTATAAACTTTTAGTTAAAATTAATAAAGGACAGTCTAGTTTTGGTCCTATTTATGTATAACATACTTTTAATGCCTCTTTATGAACTATAACTTAATCGACAACGGCCAGGTTCTGTAGTTATTTTCGCTTTATATTTCTTTTACTTCTGTTCCGAGCACTCGTTTCCATAAATTTATCTAGTACCTGTTTCGCTTTTTTGTTGCCTATTGCTTCCAAACTTGATGAAATCTGGCTCAATCGTAAGTCTGGTTGTTGTTGTCGCAACAGACGGAATAGTACTTCAGTGGGGCTATATTGAGCATTTTGTCTGATTGTGACCGCTATTGAATCAATAGTTGCAACGTCGTAGTCAAACGAATCCGCCAAGTTTCTCCAAGAACTAAATTGAGTTTTTCCTTGTTCTTGTTGTAAAAGTTTTGTAGAAAGCTTTGACATGACAGAGCGGGGAAGTTCGTTGAATGTTTTTTTTTCTAGTTCTGATAGCATATCAATTAGACCTTCCGCGTAATTCCCATCTTCTTCTATCGCTTCAATAAGTTCGGAGATTCCCTTTGAAGCATGTCTAATTCGTAAGTCTTCCAGAAAGTTCAAGGCTGGATTACCGCCGCCGGAGTGCTGCAGTTTAAGCATAATAATATTGTCTTCTGAAACTCCCAACTGTTCAGCCAGTGCAATGTAATTTGCAGAATTAGGCAAAATATCGTCATCTAGAATACGTGATATTTTCTCTTCCACGCTGAATCTTAAATCTAAAGAGCATTAAACAACTTATCGATACCGTTTATTTATTGTTATTGTTACAATTTGATTGGTTTGCTGGTTGGTTGTTTACATTTAGAACTAAAATAGGAACTAACCATTGTCACAAGCAAAAGACAGCATGTGTTTACCCGATTGATTGCCCGGGCCCCTTTTGAAATTTTTGACCATAAAATTCCTCTTGCGAGAGAGGTGCTAATCAAACATATTTAAAAACAAAAGACAATGAAATAATTTTAGCATTTCCACACGAATTAAAGAAAAAAAAAGAGAAAAACATATCAACTCTTAAATTGAGAAATTTTTATTTTAGCTTTCTTAAACGATTTTGCCTCCAACTGATACTTTTTTCCGCTTTTTGAAAATAAAGGGGGCGCTCATTCGAGAGGGGTTTGCTAAATAGCTTCAATCAAGGGAGTACTCATTAGAAGGGTGCGTTCTAACAGCAGGGGCGTTCAGTTGGGGTAATTCCCCAGTGTTAACAGCCTCTTTTTACAGGACCGGTCCCATTGACCGAAGAAGCAAAAGGTCGAGAAAACGAAGAGGTTTACATAGGAACCTAGTGATGAAATGTTATTTTTAAAGTAACAGGCATTGACTGCATTTAAAAATTAGTTTACCTTCCACTTTAAACCCAAACTCCAGCCTCTCCATTTCCATGACAATTTCAGGATCCTCTTTCGGTACAGGGGGCAGCTTTCCATCGATACTTAGAGTTCGAATCTTTAGAGCATTTTGAATGGAGTCTAATCGGAAAGAGTTATGAAATACAGTTAACTCCCGGTAACTCGAACCTCCATGGGACCAGAGAAAACAGTTCAACTTAACGAATGTTCGACTTAAGCGAAGCTCCCGTTAATTTGAACTTAGACAAAAATGAGATATTAGTTCGAGTTAAGGCGATTTTTTCTTCAGACTCATGTATGTATTTTGTAACCTTTTTTGCCACTTCCATCTGACGCTCTAAAATTTGTAAGATCAAAACTTTCGAAGAGCGTTCTATTTTATCATATTGCCATCAAAAGGAACATTTTGGCTCCTTTGTAAAGAGAATCATTTAAGAACAGCTTTTCGAAATTTCTTGCTACATTACATACCACTATTCATTTTTCGAACATTTAGTTTCTACTTAGACAATAAAAAGTTCGAGTTATCCAAAGAAATTAACTTAAGGGGGGACCAAAAAATGGTTCGAGAAAACGAATGTTCGAGTTATCCGAGGTTCGAGTTAACGAATAGTTTATAAGGAAGTATTAAAAAATGTCCAAGGGACCGTAGAAAATAGTTCGAGCTAATATAAGTTCGAGTTAATCGGTATTCGAGTTACCGGGAGTCTACTGTAAGGGTTTCCCAAATTTGATTTTTATGTAAAATACAAACTATAGGATTTCAATTCTATGTGAGAACTTTTAGATACAAAAATGACTGTGTTCATAAAATAGGCTGGAACAGACACCGACGAAGCACAGCATCAGCCGCCAGCCTGTATACGCATATCCTTGGACTGCATGTAATTAGTAAAATAAGTGGGGTCAAAGTTCAGCCCTGCAAAATTAAAATACAAAAATAAATCAAATAATTTTAGTCTTACCTTCTTTGACCTTTTCTTCCGCGATTTCAACGCATGCATAGGTCGTATTAACACGCGTTAAATCTTCGTTGCTCTGCTGGAAAGAATCGCAGTAAACGCCCGTGTCGCATAGATCGGTATGTTCGTCTTCGTCAATTGTCTCCTGTGATGTCACACTACATTCAGCGACATCTTCTGTGCTTCCGTGTGATTCTACAAATTAATTAATGAATGTGACGGAAATGCAGAATCTCCATCACACCGTATCCAACGGCCTAAAATGTTTAGGCAAATATAACCAGCCTTGGGCTGGACACTATTCTTGTTATGTAATGTCAAAAAGTTTTCACAACCAGAAATTTGCGTGAATTTCGCGACTTCACTATTTTAATGCGAAAAATTATTTTATTAAATTCGCGAAAGTAAGTGTCGTCCAAGACATAAGGGAGTGAAAAAGATAGTTGGCAAATGTGTAACTTTGACTTCGGGAATCATAAGTATAGAAAAACATTAAAGAAGACGCTCCTGTAGGGAATTTTCTTCATTTTTCATCGTCCCAAAATACCCCTGCGAAGTATAAGTATAAATAAGGTTTATTTTCTCGTCCGTGTTAAAAGTATTGATTAAATTAGCCCTGCCTAAATGTAAACCTAACGTTCGGTTTTTAGGACCTGGAACCAAAGTTGTATAATTACCTTCACTGGAAGACTCATCTTGTTGTACTGGAAATTTTGTCAGAGACATTCTCCATTCCTCTTTATTTATTTTCTCTTTTTGCGTATCTTTTTGTTTATAAACTTTTACTTTCGCTTTCATAATATTGTCATACTTCTCTGCCAGCTGCTCTAGTTCGTATGACGGTAATTTCTTCTTTTTTCGCTCCTCAAGTTGAACCAGTGCTGCGTTGCGTAGTGCTTCGTATACATACACTTCATCAGTATCACATTTAAGCTGAGTAAACGAGTTTAGTTGGTACTTATTAATCGAGCCATAAAAACCCAATCCTTTAAAAATTGTGTCAAGCTTGTTAAAAAGCGCGTTAGCTTTAGCTTTATTGATGTCTCGATTATCCGGAATGAATAATTCTTTTTGTAACTCAACCAATCGCCAGAGATGAGCTGCTGAATCAATTGCACTCTCCTTCGGTGGTTTTTTGCTAGTATAGACTTTTCCCATCAAGTTATAAGCTATAATCAATTCTCTACACAGCGTGAGAGAGAATAATCTCGAATGCAAACTTTGGGCGTTAAATATATATTTATTTTCCTCGCTGATATATTTTAAAATTTGCTTTTTGTCTTTCAGGAATTTTTCGCTTAGTTTTTCACTGTCTGCGAGAAGAGCTTTGTGTATAACTTCAAGAACAATTGTCTTGCCCACATCCAGTAAACATAATTGCACAGAAAGCCATGTTTCCATGTCTTGTAGTAACTGTTCTTCAATACTCATCTTCATGACTCTAAACAAAACAACGGTTAAAGTGAATAAGCAATACAACTCGTATTTTCAAAAGCGCTTAAGGGTGGAGAGCCAATTTTTATTTCCATTCTTGGCTCAACTTTTCCCTAATTGAAATAAAAATTTCCTAACTGTCCTTTTTATTTCAGTTTTTATTATTATTAACACTTGTATCCAAATTTTATACTATAAAATTCCCCCAACTCCTTTCTGACGTTTTGACCAATTTTCAAATTCCCTTTATTTTTCAGGTTTACCGTTCGCTGGTCACCCATCCCTAAAAGCTCGATTTAGAACACCTACTCTTAATCATGAACGGTGTAAAACGCTCACTTTTCTGATTATGAGAAACGAAAAAAAATTATAAAAGAGAAATGAGAAAAATTTGTTTAAATACACCTTCCCGAATTTCATAAATTATAATTATGACGTCATCCAAAATTTTATAATGGTTCAGTGCTTTTCAAATAAGGATAATATTAAATTATCATGACAAAAATGAAGTTTTTAGAGCAATATAATATTATGGTTGGATTTTATTTAGATTTTAAGAAAATAATTATGTTGAAAACGAGGCTATTCTTGGAAAGCTCAGCTATATAAAGGGTTTGACCGTAACTTTCAGCTCGGAATTGATGCACTTAACGAACAGAAATATTTACGAAATTAGGTAATTTGTTAGGGATAAGAATCATTTTAAGTATCGACCGCTTTAATTGAGTTTGGCATAATTAGGAAATTCGGGAAAGGTCTATTGTCCTATATATTTAGCCTGCTGGGACAAAGACCTTTTCTAGTATCCCCTTCAGCATTACAGTGCTTTTAAAAAACCATGGTATAGATTGCCCCCTCTCTGTGTGTTGTAATCACAATTAGCCTATGATCAAACCAACCGCCTTGGGCATTTACTCATGAAACCAAGCAATTGTAACTAACTGGAATTTTGGAGAGAAAAATTACAGGAAGGTGTGATAGATTATTGTTTTCTAATAAATTAATGTTTTAGTAAAAACATTGTGGTGACAATCGGTATGAACAGAAATTAAAAACCAAAAATGAGTACTTTCATTTTTATTTTTGACAATATATTCCGACCCTATGTTATCATATTCAGGTCTTTAATAAACGTAAAACAAGATTAAAAATCGATGATATATTCATTCAGTTAAATTATAATCAACATTTTTCTTAAATGTTATTCTACTTTCAATTTCATTTTCTTTTTTCGTATTAAAACCGCGTGACTCAACCAAGCGAAGTCTCAGAACCGCCTTCACTGATTCCATCGACAATTAAGTTACACTGAAGCTCAGAAGGTTGCTCAAAAAAATTTATATAGTACAAAATGAGACAAGTTTATTATTTCACGATAAAAATAACACTATTCCATATGAAATTTATCTAGTTCTCTCTTCAGTATTAGTGCTTTTAGAAAAATCTTTTTGTCGTAATCATAATTAGCCTTTGACCCAACCAACCGACTTTGGCATGTGTTTATGAAACCAAGCAATTGTATGGTTTACATTAGAAAATTTATTCGGATTCAAACGAAACAACTTATTTGAAAACTTTTATTTTTATTTTTGCGTTCTCAGGCTAAATTCGTAAAAGTTGCAAAATCTAGTGTAAACCCAATCCGTATAAACTTCTATTTTTAGTGAAACGCAGTATAAGAAACATTTTTTCTGAACAGTTTTTTTTTTTTTTTTTTTACATACGTGGTATTTCTTACAATATAATAACTTTAACTTTTTATTTAAAAAAAAATAACTTTTATTTTTTATAAGAACATTTGAAGATCTAAAAGTTACTAGAACTGGAAATAATGGTATGTAGCTGTTTATTTCCATTAGCCATATTTAACGATTTCCTACCATTGATTGTTATAATTAATGTTTATCACACGCTCTTCCAGTTATTAAAATGTTATAACCAGGCTGGTGCATAATTTTGAAAAACCTCAAACGGGGGAGAGTGCCCAAAGTGAGACTTAGAGATAATTAAAAAACTATGGAGATAAATAATTTTAATGCATAAAAAGGGAAATTCCTAAAACAAAATGTACAGTCAATACTTCCTTCATACGAAAGCAACTAAACCTTTTGAACAAAGGACCAAGGCAAAAGCGACATGTATCCAGCAAGCACGTGGTCGATTTTGCCGTGTAAATCGTGGAATGAATTGCAATGGCGGCTTTTTAGGTGAAGAAAAATTTTGGGCAAGTTTGCTATTTCAGTAAAACATTTGAACATGTTCTGATCCATTCTCGTCCCCAGAGCTCTTTGAGATTAAAACCTCGAAAGTGTTTATCTCAAAGAGCTCTGGGGTCGAGAATGGTTCTGATCTTCAGTTTTCAATACAATTTTCTGGACAATATTTTTTCATCTATATATTTTATTTTTTACAATAAAATAGGGATCTTAAAAAGATTTGCTAACAAGGTGATTAATCGCCCTCATTCAAAAAAAACTATGAGCTTTATAAGTGCTCATGAACAATCCAGCCAATAGACCTTTTTGAATGTTTACATTTTCCGCGGTAAGCCCTTTGGCTTTAACAGTTGTGTGGCAGGCAAAAAGATGGGGGCGCTAGGTGAAGTGAGGTCCTTTTTAGTCTGTTTCTTCGCACAACAAAGGTATCATTATGACTTTATATGAATATATGTCAGTCAGAAGTTACCCATCTACACTCGATAATAGTTTAAAGCCTCAAAAATATTTCCGTAGAAAGAAATGGGCTGAAAAATACCTTTCTTCAGCAAGCTTCCGCATCTTTCTGCCTGCCACGCAGTTGTTAGAGCCAGAAGGGCTTACCGCGGAAAATGTAAACATTCAAAAAGGTCTATGAACAATCTGGATTGTTCTAATTTAATAGCAAAATTCAGACTCAGGTTGTTCTTAAAAAAAACAAATGGGCCTGAAACTGTTCTTATTTTGTCCTTAAAAAAGTTTAAAGGAAACAAAAACAGCAAAAAACCGCATAGCTTTAGATACCTTTTTTTCTCTTCCTCTACATATGCGTCTTTTCTCCTAAGCGTGTATACGACATATATACGACGACAAACCGAATATCTCGTGTGTGTTTAACATGGTTTTGTTCTATCAGCGGTTTTGTAAACAATCAAAATAATTTGCACTCAGTCGCAGATACTTTTAAAAGTTATTAGTGATACTTCTCTGTTAAAAGCCCTTACGTGGGTGGGAGACAAAATGTAAATATTGCATCATTAGAAACTTCAAAAATTATCAAGTTATGTAGAAAAGTGTTTACGCTTTCGTAGAAAATGTAAACTAGAACCCATTTTATCGTTATCCGCGTACATTGAAAAAACACTTGGGGCCTGGGGAGTAATTGTAAAACGATTAACGAATAATTTGTTCAGAGAAGCAAAATATTGCATCATTACATTCTCATACGTCATAATCTACGTTTTAAAAAAGAAATCAATAAAAATAAAATTCTCTGAAATCCAATAAGACACACGAAAAGAAACTGTTTTTAAAAACATTTTATCATCGAAACTAAAAGTTGAGGGGTCAGATTATCATTTATGGTCATTTAATATAGTAATAACATGGTTTTAAGGACTATTTGGGATTAATGAGCCCGAGTTTTATTTGTAATGTTCAAAATGATACGAGGGCTTATTAACCCAAAATAGCCCTATGATTAAAACTATTTTTTGTGGGCTCGTTTTGAGGAAAATTACAAATTTAATTATTAAATTTCTTATCGTCAAACATAAAATGTTCCAAAGGGGGCGGAGAAATAAAGGAAGAATTTACTCTTTATTATTACAGAACTCAACTTCGGTTAAAACTTGGAGGAAAGAATACGCAAGGAGAAACAACTTCATTTCTGTACGCTTTAAATGTATTGAATTTTCTATTGTTTTTAATTTCAAAAGACCGAGTCTTTTTCGCAAAAAAATGATCAAATTCCATATTCTCCTTTAATAGGGGCTAACTTTTTTCTATTGAAATCTGACTATAACACGCTGCAGGCACGTGATATTTGTATGGAAAGTGTGCCTAATATAAGTCGGTAAACATTGCTGTTAAAAACTTCAACAATACGTTTGAAAAAAAGCGTTTAACCGTGATATTAAGGATACGGTAACCCCCTGAGACACATACTCAGTATATTTAAAATATCCCCTCTGCTCGCTATATTAACCCTAACAAATATACATATTCTGAAAGCCGAATAAATTATCTCTAGAAGGATGATAAAATATTTCCATAAAAAAAATCCAAAAAGTAGAAAAAATATTATATACAAAAATATACCCTTCCAGTTCATTTTGTCGAACACTCCCCTCAGTAAAATTTTTGTTCGTTGAAAAAAATATGATTACGAAGCTCTTATTCAGCTCTAAAAAACTTTGCTTTTTTTACTCAAAACAACACGTGGTTCCGAAAATATAGCATATTTTGTGTTACAATAGCTGTTTTATGACTGATTTATCTATTTTTAAGCTTGATAGATCAATAACTCGATATTTCCTCACTTTCTGCGTTAGAAAAAGCAAAGTTCTGTAGCCAAAGATATAATTATCGCAATAAACTTGTTTTCGTACAATTTCGACAAGATGGAAGGGAGTGTTCGACAAAAATATATACCGTTACGACTGAAAATTTTATTTCGAGAAAAAGCAAATCAAAGACCTTTGCTTTTACCTGCAAGAATCATGGTTACACCCACTTAAACGTTATGAATAATTATTAAGTCATGAATATTTTATTTAAAATTAAAGGTAAAGTGTTTTCGTAGAACTATGGGTCTAGTTATTGTTAACAGACAACAGGATAACATAACATACCAGGATAAAAACGAAAAAAATAAAGAAATAAATTAAAAAGGTATAGATGGTAAATAATAATATATTTGTGTAGATTATTAAAGTGTGAATGTTTCCTATGTTATATGTAGAGATGCAATTTTTTATTCGTTCTGCATAACTCTCTTTAATTATCATACAGATTAAATATATTTGAGGAATTTTAAACTTTGAGCACACTATTGTAAACACTAAAAGATAAAAAAAGATTTTTCCTCATTTTATCCCTCTTAACAATTAATATTTTTGATTCTTTTTTTCAAAATATTAGGAAAATATGCCAAAGAATCAAAATTGAAAGAAATATTTTTTAAAAAAAAAATGACCCTGAAGGCAAGGGGGTTACCGTATCCTTAACCTATTTTTACAGGCTTGAGTATACCACTTTGATCATGAAAAACAATATAGATAGATATGCGCCGGACGAGTGCCGACAAAATGTGGGCTGAATTAATGTTTATTCTAACTAAGGAAATAACTTCTTATAACAGAACGTCGTTTTAAAACGAGATATAAACTTTTTCTTTTTGTTTACAAAAGTGTCGAGCATGTGCTTCTTCGCTAATTATGTTAACATAAGAACAAAAGAAATTTTACCGATTTCAATATGGCTTCTTGTTTTGATAATATTATCAAATTCATCATCAAATTATCTAATTGTTTTTATAACCAATCATAGTTGCGAATTGTTATTCACGAATAATTTAGTCACACAACCGCCAAAATTTCAAATTAAGTTTCTATACAGACACCTGCTAGAACCTCACGCAGTGTTTCAATAGAATTAAAAGAGTTGTTTCTCCTTCCGTATTCTTTCCTCCAAGGTTAAAACAAAAACACAAATTATAAACAACGCAATATATTTCTCTTCTAATGTTTAAAAATGTAAGCCAATCAAAATAAATCATAAGGTTGTACAACCTCGTTCCCAGGGCAATTTTCCGCTTTTTTGATATCCGAGACGGCGCGAAGAAGTCGTCGTCCGAGATTGTCAGAAAGAGAAAAATGGGTCTGGGGACGAGGTTGAAGGTTGTAAACAATAAAATGAAATCGACATTTAGTTTGTTGTAAAAAATAGCCAATCGTATGGCTAACATTCGAAAATCGCGGTCTTTTTTGTGATAAAAACAAAACAAATTATGAAGGAAAATAAAATCGGTCAATTACAACTCGGTCTATTCCTAACTTGAAATAGACTGGTTTAAGATTTGAAATTGACCAGTTCCGAATGAATAACACGTTGATCACTGAAGCGGCCTTACTGTAATAGTTTTTAATAATATAGTTATACAGGGTAATAACCAACTCTTTCTCGAGTTATCTATATTTACACAAATTGGGTCCTGCCTTGATATTTTTTACAAAAACATGCCCCTGGGGACAGGGTTGTAGTTTAACTATTCTTACTCGTCCCTAACTTTTTACTCAGGGGTTGTTAACTTTTTATATATTTAGACGAATCAGATGCCGCCACCCAGATTAAAAAAAATCTTACAAACGTTGGGTACGGGATTAGAGCTCATACCCCCTATTGATTTTCATTTACGTTTCCGAATTTCTCTGAGAATAAATATCTCTGTTGCGGCGAATAATTGCGAAAAAAAAATCTCAACTTATTTTCATTCTAATCCGAAATGCTTTACAGCAATCAAATAAATTACCCTATTAATACAGCTTGTAAAGTTCTAGAATACTCCCAGACAATGCTTAGCTAATCAAAACATGTCATTTTTTATATTATTAAAAAGAACTAAAGAATTTAATAATTAAGGAGTTCAATTATATTTAGTCTTCGACAATCGAATGGTTCTCCTTCGTAATATCTATATTCTGTTGCGCTGCATACATTTAATTTCCTCAGTATAAAATTCATTTCAAAATCTGGTTAAATGTTAAAATAATTTACGCTGCTTTGTTTAGAAATGATGAGGTGACTTTCTTACGATGGATCCAAAACTGCAAGCAATACGAACAATAAATACGCACACATTCGACAAAAAATTTAAGGATATTTTAATAATAAAAAAATCATCCTCATTAAAAGTACAAACATTGTAAACAAAAGTACGAACATTTTTATTAAAAATACGAAAAGTTTGAACAAAAGTACGAACATATTTATTTACAAAAAGTTTGAACAAAATTACAAAAACTTTATGAAAAATACGAAATGTTTGAACAAAAGTACGAACAACTTCATGAAAAATACGAAATGTATTAGGCTGAGACCAAACCTGCTTATGTTAAGCGGTACTTTAGTAGACAGGATTCATAGCTAGCCCAAAATACTTTACTACTTCCAGAAGACGCAGTTTCTTGAGATTTCTTGCGGAAGGTATAAAAAGAATCAGGAAAATGCATGTTTCTATAAAATGATGTGTGGACAAACGCGTTAGTTCACTAGCCTGTCCAACACGCAACCTTTAGGATATGGGTCCTTAATGTAGTCAAGGTTCGTAATCTGATTTTTAATCATTTATTTTCATAAAACTAAAGGCAAGGTTACTACATCAATTAAAGCGTCTTCATCATCTCTGCGGAAAAAACGATACATGCACTAATTTTAGAGCAGGGATAACTGTGCTATGTCTGGGGCAAGCATACGCTTCCAAAAAATGCTATGCTTTCTTTTACAAATGTTTACATATTTTTTACGGTGTTCTCACTTTTGTCGAAAATGTTCTTACTTTTGTTAAAAATGTTCGCATTTTCGTCAAAAATGTTTGTACTCTTGCCTAAATGTTCACATTGCTTGCAGTTGTGGGCCGCTGTGTTTTTCCCATTAAAAATGCAACTTTCATCATAGCTTATCCGACAATTGATTTTAGAGTGAAACCAAATATACCTTCATGATACTATCTCGTTCTTTTTCGCTCACTAAGCGCGAAAGAAATACTTCTTTCGCATAACAGCATGTATGTCAGAAAGCGAAAAAGAAGCACTTGGGACGAGATTATTTTATCACATCAAATATTCCCTGGAAATATTTAATGTGATAAAATTTTCACCAAAAGGTCTAAATTAGTGTATACTTGAAAATAAACATACAGAGGCCTTGTCACTTTTGTGAGCTTTATTTTGTTCTTTCCCTTTACATTTAAGCAATTCCACGAGACAATTTGGCTAAAAACATATATAATTCATATAAAAACTCAATAACGCAACGGTCGTTATAGCTACAAACTTTACAATATTAGCAGCCATTTGGCTTTTCTTTTTAAGTTTTCTGTGTCTCATTTTAAACTTGTCGTGTTGCAAGGACCTTGGAAATGCAACATTTGGTATTTCAACACCTAGAAAGTCACACAAAGGCTTCCATCCATCTTGAATTTGATAGTTCAAGTACACCATATCTTTACTGTCCAATTCATTTCTCAAACTGTCATAGAACCTTTCATAGCATCGTATTACTACTTCCTTATCATCATTCAGGTGTACACCAAACATTTTATGGTAGCAATGCCTAACATACGCGAATAGAGTGTGCGTACCTTTTGGTAGGAACAGCAGAGAAATTCCATACGCTAATGTTCCATAGTAATTTAGAAGTGTGATGATGGCATCATACATACTTTTGTACCATTCTTCTGATTCTCGTTGCATTACAATCAGCTTGGCATTTGGATAGACTTCTATTAACTCTCTCCAATGAGCTGCCACGGGTGAGCCAACAGCAGCACAAAATTGATCATAAAAGCATTTCCATTCTTCTTTGCTTAAACCTCCCTTAAGTTGTCTCTCTAGAAACGGCCAATGTTGTTCTGGAGGTATGGATGAAACATGATAACACCGTTCTTTGTAAAGTTCTTCTAAGGCAACTTTCATTGAAAGTGATCCAGTTCTCCCAACACATATAACAATCACATGCATGTTTATCTACCTTCCGATAATAGTATCAATTTCTAAAATAACAGTGCAAAGTCATTATCTATCATCATTTTGGTCAGTTGATGAACACTCTTACACTTTGGCTGATTATGACTGACTTTAGGACAGTTTAACAAGCCTAGCATGCAAATGTTGCAACATCAGACACAAAAGGGCATAATAATGGCAGTAAACGTGAAACAATATTTCTTATATGGATATCTTATATGGTTATTCCATAATAGCATTACCCTAGAATGTTTAAATTAATAATTGCCCCTATTTTCGCATCTTTTTTTCCTCCTTGTAAAGTTATTTTTCCTTTTGCGGTTTACAAATGTTGTACGACCACACTTTGCAATAAATGTCAAATTTCCTAGGTTTTTTAACAAATGAAAAAGTTATTTCCAAAAGAAGGCACATGATAAAAAGTAATAAATCATGAGTAGGTGAATAACAAAACAAGTTGTGTTGTTTTAACCAATCAAATTTAACAAAACGGCCATCCTCAGCAGAAATTTTATAATCATTGTCAGGAGGTGTAACCTTCATTTAATTATTTCTGAATATTCCATGTTTTAAATTTTATCCATACAAGAAGTTACATCCTGGCAAAAGATTATTTCTATTGTAGGGAAGTTAAGAGAACTTATTACAACTCACGCATCCAGACAATTTGTACGGACTTGTAGACAACAGTAAAGTAGGCATCATTAAGCCACAACGAACGCTTCGTGTTGTTTGTAAAAAAGCCGTGTATTTAGTAAAATTACATTGGCACCTTACTGTGTCAATTAAATTACATAAAAATGATAACAATGTGTGCCATTGCCATTCTCACAAATGCTTGAAAATAAATTCAGGCTGATTGCCCTGCTAAATTCACTTTAGGCTTGCACGAAATAGCAAATGCGACATCTTTTTACTAACTTTGTTTTGACGGCCTGCACGGTTAACCCGCACGAAGCGCTCAATGGCTGTCGCAAGCAATTGCTCACTTTTTGCAATTTATCAAACTTGGGAGAATCAAACAGCCCTTTTGTGCTACTCCCTCCCCTCCTCCTTTTCCCAGGTTGCCACGGGCTTGGAGTGAAAACAGAAACGAAACTGCAACGGCTGCTGCTTTTTAGATTACGCATTGCCTATACTTTTACCAAATTATTATCACAATTTATATCTCCCAAAGACGTTCTAAAATACTTTTAACAGTTAAAAAAATACATTTCTTTGATGTTTTAACAGGCAAAATAATAATGAGATGTCTTACAGTCTTACAGACAATATTTAAATACAATTACAACGATGTTAAAGTTCCTTCACACAAAATAAAAAGATAGAAAGCTGTGTAAACAGTTACCTGAAGTTTGTAAATAAAGAATGAGGAGAAATAAAAGAAATCCAACTATGATACCTGCAGTTTCCTAGCTCCACACTAAGCTTAAAACTAATATACCAATAAAACAATTTTACACAACCAACAGTTATCTTACGTATTAGTATTGTGCTTTTACAAACATATCATTCATATGATCGTGGTCAATTAAAATCTTTTATGTGAAGATAAAAAGTTTTAATCAGACTTAATTACTATCAATTATTTATTAAAAACAGATTTAATCAAACTTAATTACTATAAAATATTTTTAATTTAATGATATTTTTGAAAATTTATGGTCCGTGGTCCTAGAATTTTTATTGTAAAATTAGTAAGCAAATATTTGACCTAGTATAATTATTTGTACAGTATATTTAGATTTCGTTTATTAATTAAAGATGACTGAAGAGGAGGCTTTTGATAGAATTTGTTTCAACGTATTTTTTACCAACGTAACAACACAAATATTTTCTCAATACAGATAGGAAACTACTAATGCAACAGTTATTATTATCAAAATTTTAACAAGGTTGGCTACGACTTTACATTATTTTCTCGCTTTCCATTAACTGGAAAATTTCTTTTGATTTTTTTACAAATTGGGATATTTAATATAAGAATGATAGATAGTAACCACCATCGTGAGCAGATGAATAACAAAACCAGTAGAACTGCATAAATCAATCAAATTTAAAGGAACGATCGTCTTTAACAGGGAATTTACAGTCATTGTCAGGGGTGAAAACTTTACTGAATTATTTTTGAAAATTTCATGTTTCCAAATTTAGCCATAACAGAAGTTACATCCTTACCCAAGATTATCTCAGTTTTAGCGAACATATGACAACTTATTACACCTGACACCTCCAGATGATTGGTGGGAAGGAACATGTCGACGACAGTAATACAGAAACTTATGCATTGTTGATCCTCTTTTACGTTGCTTCTAAAAAAAGTGTATTTTACAAATGGCCAATTACAATGACGCCTCAATTTATTAATTAAGCTTTAAGATATTGATCACAATAATGTACCACTGCCATTTTTACAAATACTTTCGAAAATAACAAAAAATCTAAATAAAAAAGAAAATTAATCAGTTTGACAAATATTATAATATAAAGTTTGCCACTTTTAAGCGCTATCATTAAATTGCTAGTTACCGATTTTGGATTAAAGTTAATTAAATTTACTTTATAGAAGAAACTTTTACTGAAATGTTACAACAGACTTAAAGAAAGTTATTCTGTTGTTTCCTTTACATTTATGCAATATGACTTGACAATTTGACTGAGAGAACTTCATATAAAAACAGATATGACTAGAAATTTTATAATATTAGCAGCCATTTTGCTTTCCTTTTTAACGTTCAAGCACCTAAAAAGTCACACAAAAGCTTCCATCTTCCGCGAACTTGATACTTCAAGCAACATCTACTGTCTAATTTACTTCTTAAATTAAGTTTAATAGCATCGTAACATGACATCCTTATCTTCGTTTAGGAATACAACAAATAGTTAATGGTAGCAATGCCTAACATGCACATGTGAAGTGCGGGTTCCCATGTGCTAATGTACCATAGCAGTTCAGAAGTTGCTATTTTACTTAGTATGCTCTTGTAACGTTCTTCAGATTATCGTTACAATACAATTAGTTTGGAATTTGAACAACACGCTATTATCTCTCTCCCAATATATACCACGGATGAGCTAATTTTCTGTTCCATAAGTGAGAGGCTCAAGAAACAGAAAATGTTGTTTGGTTGTTATAAGTTAGTGATTAAAACAATATAACTTCTCTCTGAGTGCATAAAAATTGCAATAAATGTCAGATAATTATTATGAAAATGAATCGAGCCAAAAATTTGGAACAATGAATGTGCATTGAATTATCGTCGTTCATAGCCTGATCGAGATGCTTATTAGCGAATATAGTAAGATTCTGAAATAAATTCAGTTTATTTAGACATTACTGCGACCAGAAAAGTACTTTTAGGACTGATTAGATCCTAATAACCCTGTAATATTGTCGATCACGATAGGCGATTTTTTTTATTTAATTTCCAAAAAATTACAGCTATTGCTTTCAAATATGTGAAATAAAGCACCTATCGATGCTTTTAAACATAAAAAAATTATGCCTCGCTTTGTTCCGATATCTGCATACCGATATTGTCATTTCTTGAGATAAACAGAAAATCTCAATAAAATGATTTCTGGTTGTTGATTGAACAAAGAATTATTTGATTTCTTTAAAATCTCAGAACGATCGTCTACGTCTCTTACTTATAGTTCTGTAACAGTTGTTATCGTTTTTGAGTTGACATTGTAAAGAACACTACGTGAGTTTTGCAAAATAAATGTACGTTGTTTTTTCAAAACTAAAGTTTTCTATAAAACAATTTTACATGTCATATGGCCGTTTTATTAGAAATAGTAGACAAAAGGATAGAGATAGGGAAATGTTCCTTCTAGCGGAACGCACATCTCGCGCACGCGCACGCCCACGGTCAAACACAACAAATTCCCCCACCATCCAACACAAGTCCCTATCATACTGCAAATGAGTCAAAAAAATTCGAGCGCACCTAGTAGGGGAATTCCCCCGCACATTGATGACGTCATCAATAATCAACGCATGCGCAGTAAAGACGCGTTAGTTGAGCAAAAAATGAAATACTCCGTAAATCGAAAATCTATACAATAAAGAAATGAACGCGCACACTGTAAAAGAATTACGTGATATCGCGAGAAGCCGTGGACTTACGGGGTATTACAAGCTACGCAAGGCCGCATTGATTTCTTTATTGAAAAAACCACATTATGCTTGGAGGCCACCTAAACAACCGGCTAAACCTATAACATCGGAATAACCACATTATGCCTGGAGGCCATCTAAACAACCAGTTAAACCTATAACGTCCGAGGCCATGGACATTTTTGAGGGACAGGAAATGGTGAAGACCCGTTCAACTATCGGGGGTAAAATCCGGGAATGGCACAACTCGCTATTACCCCCATCCGAGATGGACCTCTTTGAACAACAAGAATTATCGAAAAATCGCTCGGTTGTGGGGGATAAGATGAAAGAGTGGTTTAGCTGGCTTGTAGACACTGTTCCAAAGCCTATAAAAGAGGGGGTCAGGACAACCTATGCAACCTTCAAGCGTAGGGTGATGAATCTCTATGATGGTGTGAATAACATCATCCACATCGCTACGCTTCATGACGAAGTCGAACATGAGGCCAAGGAAGACCATATAGAAGATATCCAAAATCCATATGATCAGCCGGAGCAAGATTTCACACCTCATACACATAAGCATGCTCTCCACAGGACCTTTCGAAGTTTCCGCATTCCGGGTATGGGAGGAGCCGACGTAGACGGGTATATAGGGATGGTAAGACCCAACGTGAAAACATTGGTTGAGGACCAGGTAGAAGATATGGGCTCGGCAAAGATACAGCCGTCCCTCTGGATCATGTGGAAAAAGAAAACAAACCCAGAGGAGGCTAACGATGAGTATATCGAGGTTAAGAAGGCCTTTAATTCAAATATGGCCTCAGTCTTCCAAGGTAGCAACGTAGACGACGTGCTGGATAGGATGTTTGCCCAAATCAAAACACATGTGGAACATCCAGCATTACCTCAAAGCGGCTTTACGATTAGTCGAATCCTACACCTTGATATTGATATCCATAAACTAAGGCTAACGAGAGGGTCCTCATACATAGAACCCCCAAAATGGATAGCGTCAAAGAAGGCTATCATCAATCCAAAAAATGAAGATGAAGAGTGCTTTAAATGGGGCATTATAGCATCCCTACACCATACCAAGATTGAAAGGGATCCACAAAGAATCACTAAGCTGAGACCCTACGTAGACCTCTACAACTGGCAGGATATAGAGTTCCCGACAACCATCAAGGATATATCCAAGTTTGAAAAGAATAACACGGACATTGCGGTGAACGTCCTGTACATACAAGATAAGAAGATAAATATCCTGAAGCGATCGGAGCACAACGGACGTAGCAAGCAGGTGAACCTGCTGCTCATCACCGATGACAAAAAGACACACTACACAGCCGTCAAAAGTCTATCGCGGCTCCTAGACAAGGAGACCTCGAAGTATAGGAATGCAATGCACTTTTGCCTGAATTGCCTACAGGCTTTTCCTACAGTTGAATCGAGAGACAAGCACTATCGCTATTGCAAGGACCACGAGGCAGTCAAGGTCACGATTCCAAACGAGTCCGAAAAATGGCTATTCTATAGAGATGGCCAGATGCAATTCAAGGTACCCTTTGCTATCTATGCAGACTTCGAGAGCCTGCTCATCCCGGTGGAGGATGACAGGGGGATGAAGACAAAAAAGCTGAACAAGCATGTACCATCTGGCTGGTGCACATATAGTACCTTTGCCTATGGGGATGTACCGGATCCACTAACGGTGTACCGTGGCAAGGACTGTGTAATCCGTTTCGTGAATCATCTGGAAGATGAGGTAAAGAGGTTATATAATACCTACCCACAGCAACCCATGCTGGAACTGACAGAGGTCCTAAGGAGGGAACATGACGAGGCCACGCGCTGCCACATCTGCCTAAAGCCATTTGACGACTGCAAAAATAACCGTAAAGTTAGGTATCATTGTCACTACACAGGGCTGTATCGAGGCGCGGCGCATAACAGCTGTAATTTGAAGTACAAGATACCTAGTCATATACCTGTCATATTTCACAATCTTTTGGGGTACGATGCGCATTTATTCATCAGGGAACTAGGTGAAAAATATGACACCCAGGACATTGGTTGTATTGCTGAGAATACCGAGAAATATATCAGTTTTAACGATAAAATTAAGGTACCGCTTGCAGGTATGGGATATGGTGATGGTGAGGTGTACAAGAAGATCGAGATTAGATTTATCGATAGCTGTCAATTCATGCAATCCAGTCTGGACAAATTGGCAAGCAACCTCGCCGACGAACAGTGCAAAAATCTCCGCTGGTTTTTCAACAAGGATGATACATTTCAACTCATGCGCAGGAAGGGTGTATACCCGTATGAATACATGGATGATTGTCAACGATTTGAAGAGTCGGAACTACCCCCCAGGGAGGTGTTTTACAGCAAGCTTAGTATGTCGGGGATCAGTGATGAGGATTATGCCTATGCGAAAAAGGTATGGAATTGTATCACCACAGAGGGTGATGTAGTCACCATAGGCGACTATCATGATGTGTACCTCACAACGGATGTACTGCTATTAGCCGACGTTTTTGAGACGTTTCGGGACGTATGCTTGACGAACTACAAGTTTGATCCCGCACACTTTTACAGTGCACCCGGGCTGGCATGGAAGGCAGCACTCAAGGTTACCGGATTAAGTTAGAGCTCCTTACGGACCCAATATGCTTATTATGTTTGAGAAGGGGATTCGGGGAGGTATAACCCAGGCGGTACACCGGTATGCCAGGGCTAACAACAAGTATATGGGAGACCAGTACGATCCAGAGGTTGAATCCTCATACCTGCAGTATTTGGATGCCAACAACTTATACGGCTGGGCGATGCGTCAAGACCTTCCAACAGATGACTTCAAATGGGTCCACGACGTCGAGGCTTTTACCGAAAAGCAAATCGAGAAGCTCGTTGAAAAGAACAAGCATGGATATATTTTAGAGGTTTATATCAACTATCCCGAGAGGCTGCATGGCACACATAATGAGCTACCATTTCTACCCGAACGTATGAAGATCAACAAGGTCGAGAAATTGGTACCGAATTTGAAAAACAAGCGTGGATATGTGGTGCATATTAGAGCCCTTCACAAGGCCTTAAAACATGGGCTTGAATAGAAGAGGGTGCGCAGGGTCATCCGGTTTAACCAAAAGGCATGGTTGAAGGGGTACATCGATCACAACACGAGGCTGAGAACAGCTGCCGGCAACGACTTTGAGAAGGACTTCTACAAGCTCATGAATTTAAGCGTATTTGGTAAGACGATGGAAAATATACGGAACCACCGCAACATCCAGCTGGTCACCAATGAGGACAAGTACACGAAGCTTGTCATGAAGCCAAATTTCAAGGGTGGAAGCCGGTTCAGTAAACACCTCCTGGGTGTAGAGATGGGTAAGACGGAGGTGAAGATAAACAAGCCTGTGTACATTGGCCAGGCAATCCTGGACCTGTCAAAAATGGTCATGTACGAGTTTCAGTACGATTTCATGATACCAAAGTATGGTAGCAAATTGCAACTCTGTTATATGGACACGGACAGCTTCGTTTACAATATTCGAACGGAGGACTTTTACAGGGATATTGTGCAAGATGTTGAGAACCGTTTCGATACGAGTGCTTATAATCCAGATGATAACAGGCCTCTCCCCATAGGAAAAAACAAGGAAGTGGTTGGCCCGATCAAAGATGAGCTTGCAGGGAAGGTCATGACCGAGTTCATCACCCTGAGGGCCAAGCTATATGCTTATAAGAGCCTCACAAAAGAGGGCGGTGATCGCAAAGCCAAGAGCGTGAAGAGATGCGTTACGAAGAAATCTATCACTTTTGACGACTATCGACGATGTCTGGAAGAGGGCGTTGATATATACAAAAGCCAGGTATTGATTCAAAATAAGAACCATCGGGTCTATACCCAGGAGGTATCGAAGTTAGCACTCAACAGGGCGGACGACAAACGGATCGTTCAACCTGACCAGATTACAACGCTTGCCCGTGGCCATTACCGCCTGGTGCCTACCCGGGAGTAAAATGGAGGTGTGTTTACTAATCGCTATACTTCTACCGTATGCTCTGATTGCTTATGTATATTTTCGTTACAAAAGACTACTAATAAATATGTCAGAGCTTGCACAAGTATTCGACACGGCCTCCGCAGAATATGAACAGATAGAGAAACCCATCGATAAACGCCAGGCTTTGAAGGAGGCCCTGAGGAAAGGTAAAGGGTACCTGCTACCAAAAAATGTACGGAAGGGTTGTTGACAAGGCCCCTGATGAGGCCATTGACAAGGTACATACTGAGTACCTTCAGCGAGAACTCCACGAAAATGGTGAAAAGACCGCTAGGGCACTGTCTACCCACGTGATCAGCCTCTATGCTAGCATGACTGGAAATATCGTGGACATTGACTCTGTCGACGAATTACGTCGGGACATTGAAGAGGATCCTATTATCCGAGACTCTATGACGGATCTCGGGATCCTTGTGTACTGCACGATTGGCAGATGTCTGGCACCTATCTTGGTAGCAGGACACACGGCCCGGCATATGGGTAAAAAGAAACAGGAGGAGGAGGAGACTAAGGAAGAGCCTTGATGATACAGAAAGGCTTATAACAAATGAGTGAAGAGTCCGCTAACCAAGTCATAGCTAAGAAGAACGATGGTCGTGTTGCTGCTGGCAAGAGACTTGCCGAATGGAACCTGAAGAACAAGGCCAACCTACAGAAGAACGTGGGCAAAGGTTCTTCGCCAGATGATAAAGAACCTGTCGCAGGTCCTAATAAGTCAATAGACAATGTCTACATTTACGGTGTGGGTAGGCTTGCCATATTGGCGATAGGAGTAGGCGTCTGGTATAAGTTTGGTAGAGGTGAAAATGAATCTAGCAAGCCATCAACTAATCCGGAGCCTCAAAAAGGCAAAGCCCAGCCTCATATTGAAATGTTCAAAATGTTATAATATAAATGAGCACAAGCAACGTAACCCCTAAAGAGAAGGAGATCCTGGATATGCTCTACGAGACCGTTGTGGATCTTAGCTTCACCTTTTGCCTATGCCATGGCAGGTAAAAAATTCTTGGGCATAACAAGACCCTCCACAAAAATGGATACCAACGATGTCCTCAAGATGGTGGCGTACTTTTCTGCAGGTCGGGCGAGTCGCGAGATGGCCATCAAGAAAGGATGGCTCCCCGCGAGTATCGTGCCGAAATCTAAATGAGCGTATAGACAAATAGAAATGGAGGAGGGTAAAAAATGTACAATATGTAAACACTATCTTGGGCTGGACAAGTTCAAGGTTAAGCGTAATGGTCAACCGACAAAACAGTGTATCAAATGCCTCGCTTCTAACAAGGCTTCAAGGAAACGTACAAGGTGCCGTACCAGACACCAACCCCTACATGAAAACAAGGAGGTCATAGCTATCTGCATGGCTCATATTGAAGCCCAGTTTTCTGAAGGTATGACCTGGGAAGACTATGAGTTTTTGCATATTCATCACAAGATACCCTATAAGTATATAGAAACCGGGAGGTATCCGACGCTTGCTGATGTTGCCAGGGTATTGCACGAACACTCAAGGTAAATACATAAATGGAGGTGAAATGTTGTTACAAGTGCAAAAAAGTGTTCCCCCCAGACATGTTCAAAATTAGGGGTAATGGTAGGACCAAAAGTTGTATAGGTTGCCCGCCTAAGGCGAAGGAGAGGCGGCGTATCAAATGCAAGGACCCTGTTATCGAACACGAGGTAGATCCTCTTGATATTGACAGGGAGATTCAAGGTTTTAAACAGGATGAATATTACCTACTTCTTTACACTCTACTCACATACGACATTATATTCCAGTACACCGAACTCATCGGAGCACCCCCTGAGAGCCAGGAAAAGGCACTGCTCGTCGAGAGGTACCGCAAGGTATTGCGGTGTCTACAAAGTAAATTAACCTATTCTCCACTACCCCTCGAATATAAGACTCTGAATACCAAGTTCTGCCCTGCCTGCCGGGGGTCTTTGGTAAACAATCACGGTGGCGTGCTGATCTGTTGTATATGTGCCGCCCTGTACCCCAAAATCCATAATATGAAATGGTCCTATTATTAATAAATGTTGGATGCTGTAAGAGACCCCCATACGGCAATCTTCAAAGGCCCAACAAGCTGTGGCAAGACACAACGTGTCCTGGACCTACTTGAAAATGAATATAAAAAGCACTATCACAATATTGTGATATTATGCCCTACTATACGGTGGAATACCACCTATTTAGAAAGGGCCTCGCTCTGGAGGGACGAATACGTGTTCCTGATAGACCCTAAAGATGAACTCTTTGACTGGATTCAAAAATTGTCGTCGCTAGTGGCAGGTGAAGATACGTTGTTTCTGGTTGACGATATGATAGCCGACGAGAGTCTCGACAAGCGGCGACAACCCCTACTTGAATTGGCTATCAGTGATAGGCATCGAAAGCACAGTTTCTGGCTCTTAACGCAATCGTATACTGCCTTACCCAAGATTCTTTGGAGGCAGAAAAAAGCCCTGTTTTTGTGATACCCTCATGAACGCTCGGACATGAGGATGATTGACGAAGAGATTAATTTGATCCCCGACTGGGGCGAGATCAAGGCCGAGTTGAAGAGGTCCAAACACGCGTGCCTGTATGTGAGGTTGGAACACCCCAGGGCCTGGAGGATTCTCGAATGACCATACAAAAAATCCAATTCTATCCTATAAGGGAAAGATGTCTTTGGAAAAACTTGTTATGGTGCTTGCCCCGCACGTAGACATCCTATATGATGAACAAAATCAAACTATGTTCAAGCGTGCCGGGTTGGGGAGGTTTTTTAGGATTACCAATATAAGGAGCACATATAAAAATATTAAAAGACAAAGCAGAAATGAACTTTCGCGTTCATCCTCGTCCCGATCAGGTATGCTAGGACGTGGGAAAAATCCGCATGATTTATTTATTTCCGCCGAGGGTGTTATGGAAATCTTGATGCGATGCAAAAGCTTGGATGCTATTAAAATTGTGGAGCGTTGTGGCATAGAAATTCAAAACATAAAGCTTTTATCGAAGGAGGAAGGCACCCTTAACAACATCCGCACCGCTTTTGATGGTGAATATATGGTGATGCAGCATTATGTTGATGTATATAGGATAGACATGTACTTCCCGGGGTACGGATTGGCTATTGAATGTGATGAATTTGGACATGCCGATAGGGATATAGGTTATGAGACAAAAGAGACAAAAATATATCGAGCAAGCCTTGGGATGCACCTTTATACGATATAACCCTGATGCCCCCGATTTCTCCATTTTTCACGTCATTAACAAAATTTATCGCTATATTAGACAGTGAACACCCTACCATGGTTTTATGGATCGATGTGGTCCATAAAACTACGGCCTTGGGAAAGCGTCGAGGTGAAAACCTCTGGCCGGGCCTTAGTATATAAGAAATGTCCCAAGTTATGTTCAACGCAGGAGCAATCGAGACACTGTCCAATAGCCAGGATCAACCTATGTTTAAACGCGCCGATTTGGGACGTTTCTTGGGTATTGAAAAGGTTAAAAATATGACGATACCTTAAACATTCGTATCTACCAGGTCTGAAATAGTAGGGCCTAATGAGGCATCTCGGAGATGCCCCCTTGGTAAGGCGAAAAATGGGGATGATGTATTCGTCACGCTTGAAGGTGCATTGGAGATTGTTCGCCGTTCCAAGAAACCAAAGGCTGTGGGGGCAATCAAATGGCTTGCTCGAGCAGGTGTCCAAAAATTACAGGATGAGCTTAAGGAGCATCGTCAAGCCCTCGAGGACAAGAATATTGACGTCGCCATTCTCGAGGATGATTTAGACCACAGGGATAGCCAGCTCATGGTGCTGGGGGATGAAATTGAGGAGCTCCAGGAACAAGTAGAAGCATTACAGCAACATGCCGTGCCTTACCTCGAAGACCCTCAAAAGGATAACGGCATGGTCATTATCCGGAAAAACAACAACGACCCTTTTCCATACCTCGCCATCTGTGGCCAGCAGGGGTATGTGGCGCAAAAGATTCGAAACAAGCTTGTTGACCATCCCAAGGGTGAGATTGTAGTATTAGCAGAGGCCCCGAATGCCATTGTACATTACAACTGGCTTCGAGAACGTGGATGTATCGAGGTAAACCCCGAGCGTGTGAGACATTTTAGGCTTGGTGAACACTATACACATGAATGTCTCCTGGAGCTCGGGGAATAGGCGATGGTTTTTTTCTAAAGTGTGGGGACGCTTTAGAAAACATACCTTTTTGACCCTTTTGGGTATATGTTAAAAGGCAGTGAAATATCAAAAAGATGGAAGCATACATAAAACAAAATCAATTTACAATCAACTACGATATCCAGGTACCCGTGCTACACTGTTGTATCAAGGCAGGGTCAGTGGCTGGATATTGTCCTACCTGCCTAGAAAATTTTAGGTATCGAGGTGGAGTATACTACGAGAGGTTTGAATACCCTACTTATGACGACCTTTTACACAGGATAGCGTCAGGCGAAAAAGCATGGGCAACATTCGCGAGAAGCGAGATCGACGAGAATTTAGAGGATAATATTGAACGCCTGGGGCTCTGTATTGTTGCGGTTAAGGAGAACAAGTATGGTATGATCTGTTACGAGGTAGTCAAAGACAAGGACTTGAAGATATCGGATTTGGCTGACTTGGGAAGAATAGGCGATATCCTTAACTTTCCCATACCAGATACACGATTGATTGATATTGATTTGGAAAATGAACCCAATGTCATCAAAGGCATCGTCTATGGATGCCCGTTCTACACCCAACATCCTTTGGATTATCTGCGGGATCCGAATGAAGATGATGACGAGGATGACAAAATAGATCTGGATGCCCTAGGGGAATTCATGAAGAACTTTTACCACTCCTTGATATGCTCCGGTGGTACCTGAACATCCTCTGGAATAAGCATGAGTTCTTCTGACACGAAGCTTCTTTCGGGGCCGTCTTTCAAGTAATACAAAAGACGACTACCTGCTACAATGCGATCCAACCTGTAAGTATGTTTGCTCCAAAAGGCGTCAGTTACGCGTCTTTTAGAGTCACCGTGCTCCTCTCCTGGTTGTAGCAGATATAGGTAGAGACCATCCTCGGGTAGGGGTCTCTCCTCGGGATATTGCTGACTTTTTGCAAGTGGGACATCTTCGAGCTTAATCGCCTTGTTAGGTTTAATCTCAATCATGGCAGTCTTGGTATTGTTGAGATTTTTCACGATGGTATACAAATGCTTGACCCAAATGGTACTGGGCTCCCCAGAAACCAGCTCTTGTGCATCTTGAGGCTTGAAGAGTCTTTCCGCGAGTACCTTGTTATAAGACTCTACAAAGGCCGTGAACGTATGATGATATTTGGTGGTAGCCCGTTTAATCTCCATGCCCTTGTCCTCCAGTAGCTTGGTTACATTTGACTTGAATTCTGAACCATTATCACACTGAAAAATCTTGGGGTATCGCAAAGGCCCTGCCTTGTAGATGTCCTTGATCATGTCCGCGACTTCGCTGGCTTTTTTGGTACGCAATGGCCTCGCGACCTTGTACCTCGAGGCCACGTCAATGCCCGTCAGAATATACTTGTATGTATTGCCATATACCCTATCGTGAGGCATGTACAGTAAATCAAACTGATGCATCTCATTAGGTGTTGTAATGGTGAAATGAGGGTAATCAATACGTTTTGGGCCCCGAATATGCCGTAGCCACAAGAGTTGACGAGACAACCAGTGGGTTACTAGCTTTTTGGATAGACCAGCCTCCGCAGCGAGTAATTTGATAGCCCTCCGTCCAGCCCAGAGGTGTTCTGGGGTATAGTAAATTTGGCTTAATGTTTCCTCCTCCTTCTCGGTAACAATATGTAATGTTGCTTTTGACATGTTTATTATACGTCTTACAAATACTTGTAGGCTATGAACCCTAGTAGGGACAGTGATCCAAAATGAAGGTGAGTTCGCCATCTTGTTGGGGTTTTGATGGTATATAATAGTCAGCCAATGTTGGGGCCTTCTCGTTCGAGGCGATATAGAATTTGTACATGTCGTCATCCAATTGTCTCAAGCTCTTCCCTACCTTTATTTGCAGTTCCCGTTGTTCAGCAAACCAGTCCAATTTGGCTTGTCGATCTTGTACCCATTAAGCCTGGGCCGCTTGTAGTTGTTCCATGGCCTTATCGTGTCTTTTCCGCTCGGCCTCACCGTGTCCTGAAAGTTTACTGAATAGGAAGTTTGTACCGCTGAATGCCAGGGCGTTAATTAGCGCGCCCCCTGCCATGATTGCCAATGTAGCCATTTTATTTTGAGACGAAACGATTGCCCAAAGAGTGTTTACATTTTGAGCAGCTCTTGGTTCCTTCCATATTGATTTGTATTTGCCCCTAGGGACAAATACAAATTGTGGTCTACTCCACGGAATGAAACTGTATTTATTCCGACTGTTTACCCTTCCTGCAGTCTTTGCAGCAAGCGCTCTGTTTTTCATGCTCGCAAATCTGACTGCCCTTGCAGTCCTTACAATAGGCCCTCTGTTTTTCATGCTCGCAAATCTGACTGCCCCTGCAGTCCTTACAATAGGCCCTCCTTTTTTCATGCTCGCAAATATCTCTACCGCCGCACTCTTTACATTGAGACTTCATCCTACCATGGGGGCATTTGTTTTTGGCACGCCGCTGTTTCTTTTTATCCAGGCATTTGATACAACTTTTTGTCGTTTGACCATTTTTCAACACCCTAATGCATCTAGGTTTAACACTTTTTTACATTTTTGGCAGCTCTTGGTTCCTTCCGACTGTTTGATCTTCTTGCATTCCTTGTAGCGATACCTCAATTTCTCATGGGGGCAAATCTGACTACCCTTGCATTCTTTACATCAAGCTCTCCTCTTTTCATGCTGGCAAATCTGACTGCCCCTGCACTCTTTACAGTAGGCCCTCATCCTTTCATGCTGACAAAACTGACTGCCCTTGCATTCTTTGCAGCAAGCCCTCACCCTTTCATGGGGACAAATCTGACTGCCCTTACATTCTTTACAGTAGGCCCTCACTTTTTCATGGTGACAAATCTGACTGCCCTTACACTCTTTACATTGAGACCTCATCTTACCATGGGGGCATTTGTTTTTGGCACGCCGCTGTTTCTTTTTATCCAGGCATTTGATACAACTTTTTGTCGTTTGACCATTTTTCAACACCCTAAATGCATCTAGGTTTAACACTTTTTTACAATTTGGGCAGCTCTTGTTTTCTTCCATATTGATTTGTATTTGCCTCTGGGGACAAATACAAATTATGGTCACTAATACACCACAGAATGATAACGGCCATCTAGGATGTTTAGCTGGGCATCTTGAAGCAGGTACACATAGCATCGAATATCACCGGTTTCGTCGGCTTTCTTAGTCATGTGCAACGTAATGCTGTCACTTAGGCGTTGTAGGGGCTTTCCGAAACCATGTAGGTATGATCAGGAGAGGTTCGGAAATCGATAAACAGGGCGTATCGTTCCGTTAGGAATTGGCCAATCGTTACTTCCGAGTCGTGACTACCAAACAGATTGACAGCCCCCTCAAAATGAGTGCCGAGCATCGCGTGCGAGAAAAGTTCATTGGGCTCACCCTCCACAGTGATGGATATTTTTTCAATCTTGGGGTTGTAAAACATCTCGTTCTTTCCAGCATAGGCCTTAACTGTTGCGGTGTCTACAAACAGTAGCAGAACACCTTTCAGACTCTTGGCAAGGGTATCGATCTGGAGGTTATAGCTGGTATCCGATTTTTTCATAGTTACCACCTTACTTCGAAGTATCCGTTCATAGGGTAACGCGAGACTACTATACCGCGACATCATGGCACTTGCGAGACCCTCATGGTTGATTTTGTCAAATTCCACTGAAATATTGGTGATTTTATATGCTGCATCGGCTGCCTTGGCCGCGGTAGATCCCACGGATGCCGTACCCACATCCTTAATCACGTCGCTGTACGAGGCAAAATGTAGGACAAACTGCAATCTGTCATGGAGCCCTGCCTGGTAAAAAGGGAGATCATTTGTAAGTTCAAACATCTTGCCCAATGGGATGCAAAAAGTGTTGCCATACGCCGCGGCGAGGGCTTTTTCCTCATCAGTCCCGACGTACTCAGTAGCCTTTACCTGCAAGGCCCTGATGGTACCGTCATTAGGGTTAATACCCTCTAGAATTAGGCTATTGTCACGATCAAACTTGGGCGGCCACAAGTCTCTGTAGACCGCGAGGGGGCCATAGTCGCTAATATTTTGAATTTCATTGCCGTTTAGAGTGATGCGTAGATTTCGCACCAGGCTTTTGCCTATGTTGCTGACTAGGGAACGCTTCGTGTTGGTCCCCGTTAGCACCAGGTTAAACAGTAGCTTGATGCTACCCGGAAATATGACATCATTCTGTCCTAGGTTGGGTATATCAACATAGAGGTCCTCATTCTGGTTGATTGTACTGGGTACGTGACTCACCTTGACGCGCTGCCGCCTTCCCTTAATACCAAAAAGCTGCCTCGCCTCTGCGTAGGGGTCCAAAGTAGTTCCAAATGCACTCATTTATTATGGAGGGATTTTTCTACAATAAATGCCAACTAATCCAGTATTTGATCACGATCTTCCGGATGAGGAGGGCGGGAGGGATGATAGGCCTGATACTACGTCAAAACTTCCATCAACGCAGCAACTTCCATCAACGCCGGGGCCCTCAACCCAAGGAGAACAACAGGGTGCCCCAGGGTCTGGACTTGAGGAGCAGAGGAAAAAAATAGTAAATCAAAAGTTGATAGCCTCTACGCTCATCTTAGTAAGGATACGAGGCTGATGGGGAAGCTTATTATGATACCTTATGATGATTTTAGGGTGGAGGGGGGACGTCTTTATTTCAAGGGTATAGATATTACAGAGCTTATTTACAAGGAAAAAGGTGCTGTACTTAGATCGTCCGGAGCCATAACCTCAAATTTGAAGGTAGACCTCGTGCGGGCTATGGGTTTCCCAGACTATGTCACTACACCCAACAGAGGTAGGGCAGCGGCCCAGGCACCTGGGCAAAAGTTTGATGACATTGTGGGGAAGGACAGGGGTGATGCCATTTCGATGCAATCTATAGAATCGGAATCGGGGCGTTGGCCTCGGGTCTTGGTGTTCCGCTCTGTATTGCCATGGGGGGCATTACAATCGCCGTAGGAGTTGGACAGGCAGGTCTGAGAAACGCCGGCAAGAGGCTTGGTGTGAAGGCCAAGAAACATGAGGCAATTAGGTTACTTGCCGAAACAAAATTGAACTCCGTCGTCGATCTTATCTCAAGGGCTGTAGAAAATGGCGTGATTGAGGACCACGAGTTTAGTCTCATTGCGCGGGAGAAGCAAAAGTATATGTTATTGAAGGAACAGATGCGACAGCGTGTTAAAAGGTTTTTTGACTCCATCAATGAACGGGAGCGTGCTCAGCTCATTGCGAGGGGGAGACAAGAGGGTAGGGATGAGTTTTTAAAAAACGTTCAATCTGCACAGTATGCAAGCGGTATTTAGAGCCTCCACCTGAGTATAAGCCTTAGTTTTGTATATTTTATAACCCTGTGGGGTTATGGCTTTTTAGTCATCGCCCAGCAGCCATTTATTCAGTTTGGTGGACTTAAATTCTACAACATGGACCTGGGGGTAGTGGTTTTTGCCCTGCATATACACAGATGAAATAGCCATGATTGCACTGGCTTGGCAGGGCTCATCATAGGGTACTGGCATACCGTGGAATTTGGTCGTGATCGCGTCCTTGTAGTATTTTAGTTTAGCGTTCACATAACGGTCCTTTTTCACAGGCTCTGTCGTCAATTGCTCAGAGATCAACTCTTCGATCTTGGATCAGATTTGATGATACTTGGCAACCCAATCAGGGTACTCTTCAAAATCAAGACTCATTGCAGGTACAGCATTGGCGTTGTACCGGCTGACCCCATGCGGGGACCAGATTTTTGGTGTCTTTACTCTCAGGGCTACTACGAGGTCTCGTGTATGGTACCCCACGATATATCGTTGATCCTTACCCCCATTGGCAGGAATGGGATCCGACACTGTCAGGTGGTCCACGTTAATATCGTTGATGTCTGTAAAGGTAGCAGCAAATGAGTAGAATAACTTAGGGTTGACAATTTCATCTTCAAATAGCATCTTGATTATTGTATTTCAAACGACTTCAGAGAATTGCATGTCATTGTACATACGCAGCCACCCCCGTTATACGTGATATATTCTTGGTAACAGTACCAGCACAACAATTTACCATTTACCATAAACCTACGCCCACAGGTACACCTGTCATACTCATCGAGTACGCGTTCACAGTCCTTGCATTGCTCCATTTATGTTATAGCCCTTGGAGGGCTCCACAACTTTTCATCCTCTGAAAAGCATCCTATGACCCTACCCCGATGCCAGGAATTCCTTTTGCGTAGGGCGCCCCCAAATCTGACGAGGCGTCTCCAGTTCGGGGCGGGCAAGCCTTTATAGCGCCTTTTCAATAACCACACCGACATTTCGTACGCGCTGTCATACAACTTTTGCTCCTCCACGTAGGCCAAGCAGCACGCATTACTACAAAAGTAGCCCTCGTACACATACCCGTCGTCGTCGTCGTCGTCATGTTCGCCCATATGAGCAGCCATGTTTTCCATCACATGAAAAAATCCAGATTCTGTCTTATGTTTTGTACTAACCTGCGGCGGATTGTATCTCATGGGGCACCTGACACCTATTTTGTCGCACAGTTCCACAGAGCACCAGTAACAGAGTATCATTTTAGTATACACCAACAACGTCCGGTGTATGCTGAGCATGTTGTTGAAGGTTTTGCGCATGCGTTGATTTTTGATGATATTTAGCGGATGTAGGGGGAATTTACCTTGGATGTGTGCCAGAAATTTTTTTACTCATTTGCAGTATGATAGGGCCTTGTGTTGGATGGTGGGGGAATTTGTTGTGTTTGACCGTGGGCGTGCGCGTGCGCGAGATGTGCGTTGCGCTAGAAGGAACATTTCCCTATCTCTAGGATCGCTTTCTAATGTCACAAAAAGACGGATGGAATTAGTAAATAAGACTAGTGGCATGACCCATGGTAAAATTTACCAGATTAGAAAAGCAAACAACGACAGACATGTATTCTAATAACCTTGACTTCATACAAATTTTTTTTTTTTAAAGTTAACCCCATTCGGTCCGTGGTTTTTCGAACATATTATGACCGGGGAAGGCGGATTCCTGTGAGAGGTATGGTACCAAAGAATTTGTCACGCAGAATAGTTAAATATTGAAACTCAGTAAGTATCATAGCCATACAACATAGCATAAAGGAGTATTTTCCTGTGTGCAATTGAACCAATCAAAATTCTGCGATATATATTTTTTAAAAAAACGGGTGTAATCGCTTTGGGGTGGGGGGGGGGGGGGTTGTTGGTGTTACCTGAGCGACACAGTCACGGGCGATTTTTTACTATAGTAATTGCGCGATTTTTAGAACATGGAGTTTTCATTCTTATCGAAAGATGAGTCCCCAAAGTAAAACCATGGCACTGAAATCTCGCTGAAACTGTCGTAATTTACTTTCGTGCAGTTTAAACTGAATTAGTGTTAGAAATTCAAAAAGAGTATTGACCTATCTGTGGCTACAACGGCAATTTCAGTGATCCGGTTTGTTGTCATAACTAGTAATTTCAGTTGTGAGCCAGCCTTTCATAGCATCTCCTGGCACTTACAAAAGTCTTTCTGTCCGAAAAAGTCAGCAGACAGGAACGAATAAATTTCTGCATAAATAATTTTGCTTCGCTAAGTCGTAAGATTTATGGAAGTCAATATTTTGCCATCACTTAGATTGTATATATACACAGGATAACTTTACACATTTTAAACTTGAAAGTTTAAATAAATAGATATCTTTATATCTAATCCATTTCTTAAATTTCCGTAGAACTTTCATATCATATCTTCGGTGAGATATACTCCAAACATTTGAGTGTAACAATACCTTAAGTAAAAGGTGTTGCTTATAAAGAAACAGTGTATTTAGCAAATCGTCAATTACATTGGCACCGCATTTTGTCAATTGAGCTATATAAAAAATGATCACAATATCGATCAAAAAAATAATATCTAAATCAAAGAAAAGAACATTTAGTTTCAAAAATATTACAACGCAACGTCTTCCGCCTTTAATTTCGAACATTTATTTTGTAGTAACAAATTTTAACATTGTTAATTCTTTTCCACGGCATTATTTATGCGACGTTATATGCTTTAGCTGTAGAAAAACTTTTACTGACACAGATATAACAATCTTGAAGAGCGGTACTTGTTTTTTCTCATTACATTTAAGCAGTATCACAAGACAATTTACCTAAGAAAACTTCAAATAAAAAGCTAAAATCGCAACGGTTGGTATTACTAGGAATTTCGCAATTTTAACGGCCATTTCGCTTTTATTTTTAACGTTCTTGTATCGCATTATAACCTTCCCGTGTTGCAAGGACCTTGGAAATGCAACATTTGGTATTTCAACACCTAGAAAGTCACACAAAGGCTTCCATCCATCTTGAATTTGATAGTTCAAGTACACCATATCTTTACTGTCCAATTCATTTCTCAAATTGTCATAGAACCTTTCATAGCATCGTATCACTACTTCCTTATCATCATTCAGGTGTACACCAAACATTTTATGGTAGCAAAACCTAACATACGCGAATAGAGTGTGTGTACCTTTTGGTATGAACAGCAAAGAAATTCCATACGCTAGTGTTCAATAGTAATTTAGAAGTATGATGTTGGCATCATAAATACTCTTGTACCATCCTTCTGATTCTCGTTGCATTACAATCAGCTTGGCATTTGGATAGACTTCTATTAATTCTCTCCAATGAGCTGTCACGGGTGAGCCAACAGCTGCACAAAATTGATCATAAAAGCATTTCCATTCTTCCTTGCTTAAACCTCCCTTTATTTGTCTCTCCAGAAACAGACAATGTTGTTCTGGAGGTACGGATGAAAAGTTAAAATGATAACACCGTTCTTTGTAAAGTTCTTCTAAGTCAACTTTCAATGAAAGTGATCCTGTTCTTCAAGCACATATAACAATCACATGCATCTTTATGTAACTCCTGATGATAGAATCAATTTCTAAACTGGAAAGTCATCTAAAAGTGTAAGTATAATATCTATGACTGTGTCAGATAATTAATACTCTTTACAACTGTCTTATTATGACCGACTGCGGAAGAGGTTACAAATCAAACATGCACATTCTTGCAACAGAGACAAAAAAGCATAATAATATCAGTAAGTAAGTAACAGAAGACAACTAGAGAATATCTTGAAAGGTAAAAACGTAATGATTTATTCGGGAAATTATAATGACCACCAACAACGCAATTTCATTTCCCAAACTAGAGAATATGTTCTTTCTAGTTAAGACCCTTCACACGGAAGTTCTTTTTCCTTTTACGGTTTATAAACAATGTTGTATGACCACACTTTGCATTAACTGTCAAATTTCTTAGGTTTTTTTTCAACAAATTAAGAAGAAAATTGTTGTCAAAGAAGAACACATGATAAATAGTAATCATGGTGATTACTATTTATCATGAGTAGGTGAATAACAAAACAAATTGTATTGCTTTAACCAATCAAATTTAACAAAACGGCCATCCTCAACAGGGATTTTATAATCATCGCCAGGACGTGAAACCTTCAATTAATTATTTCTGAATATGCCATGTTTTAAAATTTATCCATACAAGAAGTTACATCCTAATCAAAGATTATCTTTGTTGTATCGAAATTAAGAGAACTTATTACCCCTCGCACATCCAGATGATTTATAAACAACAGTAAAACATAGGTGAATATTTATCATAGCACATCCGTATTTCATTCTCAACAGAGAATGCTTCACCCCGATCAGACCTCTGATCATGACGGGCGAGTATGAAATACGACGGTTTGAGAATGAAATACGGATGTGCTATGATAAATATTCACCTATGTATACACACCATCCGGACAAACTATCTGAGTTCATCACTAACATATTGCCGCACGTAGTGTAGTGGGTTCGTCTGCGGCTCCCAGTCTGGGGACCGCGGATCGAATCCCGCTCACTGCCAGGCAGTATGTTAGTGATGAACAAAGTAGTTCTCCTTCAATATAACAGTAAAACAGTAACTTAGACATCGTTGAGTCACAGCCAACGTTTTGTTTTGCTTGTAAATAAGCCGTTAGGGCATAGCATAACACTATGCATCGAGCACTTTGATAACATAAGCAAACATCTTTCTCCTATTTTTGTACTATATACGTTTTTATTGTAAAACCTCAATGGCTGTCAGAAGTAACTGCTCACTTTTTGCAATTTATCAAACTATTTGGGGAAGCAACAGCCGTTTTGTGCCATTCCCTCCCCTCATCTTATCCACACGTCGCCATGGGCTTGAAGTTAGAACAGAAATAAAATTTTAACATCTACTGCTTCTTAGATTAGGCATTGGCTTTACTTTTATCAAATTATCATTAAAATGTTTATCTCCCAAAGACGTCCTTAAATACCTTTCACATTTCAAAAAATTTTGTCTTACAGACAATATTTTAATACAATTACAACGATGTTAAAGTTCCTTTACACACAAAAAGAACCGAGGCTATGTAAACAGTTACCTGAAGTTTGTAACACAAAGAAATGAGGAGAAATGAAAGAAATCCAACTATGATACCTGCAGTTGCCTAGCTCCACACTAAGCTTAAAAATAATATACCAATAAAACAATTTTACACAGCCAACAGTTATCTTACCTTTACGTATTACCATTGTGCCTTTACAAACATATCATTCATATGATCGTAATCAAGTTAAAATCTTTGAGAAAATATTTGTGTTGTTACGTTGGTAAAACAAACGTTAAAACAAATTCTATCAAAAGCCTCCTCTTCAGTCATCTTTAATTAATAAACGAAATCTAAATATACTGTACAAATAATTATACTAGGTCAAATATTTGCTTACTAATTTTACAATAAAAATTCTAGGACCATAAATTTTAAAAAACATCATTTAATTAAAAATATTTGATAGTAATTAAGTTTTATTAAATCTTTTTTTAAAAAAATATTTGATAGTAATTAAGTCTGATTAAGTCTTTTATTATTCATACAGATAGGAAACTACTAACGCAGCAGTTATTATAATCAAAATTTTAACAAGATTGGTCGACTTTACATATTCTTCTCGCTTTGCATTAACTGGGAAGTTTCTTTTGTTTTTTTTACAAATTAGGATATTTATTTTTAGAATGATAGATAGTAACAACCTTCGTAGGCAGATTAATAACAAAACCAATGGTACTACATAAACCAATCAAATTTAAGGTACCGATCGTTTTTAACAGGGAATTTACAGTCATTGTCAGGGCTGAAAACTTTATAGAATTATTTTTGAAAATTTCATGTTTCCAAATTTAGCCATAACAGAAGTTACATCCTTGCCCAAGATCATCTAAGTTGCACCAAAAATAAGACAACCTATTACACCTGACAGCTCTAGATGATTGGTGGGGAAGAACTTGTAGATCAGTAAAACAGAGACTTAAGCAAAAATTTTGTCTTCGTTCAAGAATACGCTAAGCTTTTTATTGTAGCAATGTCTAACATACGCATGTAGAGCTCCCATGTGCTAATTTACCATAACAGTTCAGAAGTTACTATTTTTGTACTTAGCATGCTCCTTTACCATACTTCATATTATCGTTACACTACAATTCGTTTGAAATTTAAATAAAACGTTGTTATCTCTCTCCAATGGTGCTACCACGGGTGATACAATCTTCTGTTCCATGAGTGATAGGCTCAAAGAACAGAAAAGAGATATTGACAAAGATATTGACCTTTAAATGTTATTCAAGTTCTCATTAACCCGTCGCTTCCGATATTTGAATTAGCTTTGGAAATGTCGCAATTTTTTTCACGCTACCTGAAGTTAACAATGCGGAGATGAAAGAACAACTGTTACTGCCTGTTTCTAAAATATTTTTCCTCAAATCCTTTATACACAGATCAAAGTTTTAATGTGATATTTTAGACGATTTAAGAAAAAACTGTAGAAAATAACGCGCGTGGGAAATGTTGAAACTACAGTGGAATCTCTCTATCTCGACTACTCTCTATCTCGAACTACTATCTCGAACTAAAGTCTCGGTCCCTTTGTTGTCCGCCTAAGGTATTTTCCTTGCTTTATCTCGAACTTTCTCTATCTCGAAGAAATTTTTTGGTCCGTTGCGAGTTCGAGATAGAGAGATGTATACTGTATACTTAAAATAGGAAAATTATTAATTCTGAATATTTTGATAAAGGCAGTAGTAACCTGTTATTAAACAAAAACATCTTTATTAAGACTTGTTTAGCTATTGCGTCTAGTGTGTAGAGCATTGAAACGCTGGTCAATGAAATGTATATCGTAGTGCACTTTTGACTTACAGTTAAAAAGATATTTAGCTCTAATGACGTAACTATTGGTGAAAATTAATTAAATTTGCCAAGCTTGAGTAATTTAACTAATTTTGGTCTTCTGCGATTGTAACTTGCAAAGAGATGAAGTAGCAATAGTAGTAAGTAAAAACTCCAATACCGCGTTTCCAACTTTGTTGGGTTTAATGGAATAAGTGAAATGCAATGGCTCCACTAATTTTACTTGATGCATCGATGTCAGTTCCCATTATTAATGTGATTACATAATGCAAAACTGTTGCTTAGTAAATGGCAAATAAGTCCCCCCGTATAAATAATTTTGGGAAAGTCACAGACATACACACGGAATGATAGGTTTAGTATATTCGACTAGCTGGAACACCCGTGAAGAAATCCGCCTGATTAAGGAAATATATAGTAACAGAGACATGACGTTGAGAGTAAAATAAAATATTCGTTTGTTTTTCAATTAACGGAACAACCTTTAGCACAGCAAAAAAATATAGGCAACATTAAGCCCTTGAGTTGCTTATAAAAAGTCTGTGTATTTAGCAAGTTTCAAATTACAAGTATATCTCGTTTTATCAACTAAGCTACGTAAAAAATGATGACAATTGTGCCACTGTCATTTTTTCGAACACCTTCAGAAAACAAAATCTAAATCAAGAAAAAAAATATTTAGTTAGGCAAATGCTATGATGTAAAATCTTCCGCCTTCTAAGCGCGATGCTTAAATTTGCTAATAACGGATTTCGGATAGAAATTGCTAATTAAATTTTGCACAACATATTCAGGACGATGTATATTTTAAAGGAGATTCGCCAAAGTGGTTATTACAGCCTTTTGTTAACCGTCTGGATTTTGAAAGCGGGCAATACGGGTTTTGAGGCATTATGATTGGCTTAGCGCTCTTGACGACGATAAGGAGAGGTATTCGTCGTCAAGAAAAATGGTAGCTTAAAATGTAAATAAGCATATCTAACTCCCACAATACATTTATCGATAAAAACATTTTCATAGGATAGAAACAACAACAATGTCAAGTTTAATAGTTAAAATAACCAGATTCAGCAACATTCTGCCTGGATGCTTCTTCAACATGTCTAGTACATTGTCCATAAAAAACGATAATCTGATATCCAGTTTTATCAAAAATAGCTACTCAATACAGGACGACGAAATTATAAGAAATACGTCTCCTCTCATTTTCAGACTCGTTCCTTTAGCTTTTTGGTTACTCAGTCAATATAACACTCGTTGAAGCCATGTTATTCTTGGCTAGCTTGCTAGCTAGTTAAAAAATTTACTTCAATATTCGCTGTAACTAAATTTTAGTTGCACATTCAACTTTTCACATTATTCTGTACGTGTCGAACATCGTAATGATTTGTTTACAAAGATTTATTCTATAGGGACTTTCGAATTCTGCATAGAATGTTTGTTCTTAGACATGACTGTTTCGAATTTTGACCTCGAGTGTTAACGAAAGTAGTGCTAGTGGATTATATTATTATAAAAACACTAAACAGAAATTCTTATTTTTTATTTTTATCTAACTTAGAAGGTTAACAAATACAATAATAACCGACTTCCCCGGGCTGTACCGCAAAATATAGCCCTCAGTCATTGCACCGACGTCGGTCGGCACTTAGACCTCGGGCGATATTTTGGGGTACAGCCCGGGGAAATCGGTTATTATTGTATTATGAGAACTATATTTTATTACATATGCAATAGAACATAATAATTAGATTAAGAAAACGTAATATAAAACGCCAATAGTGCAACGATTGGGATGACTAAAAATTTCACAACATTAGAAGCCATTGCGCCTTTTCGTTTAATATTCTTGAGTTTTATTAAATAATCTTTGTGTTGCAAGCATTTTGGAAAGGATTCATTTGGTATTTCAACATCTAAAAAGTCACACAGAGGTTTCCATCCATCTTGAACTTGAAAGTTTAAATACTTGATATTTTTACTGTCTAATCCATTTCTCAAATTTTCGTAGAAATTTTCATAGCATTCTATCATTGCTTCCTTATCTTCGGTAAGATATACACCAAACATTCGATTGTAACAATACCTGACATAACTGCTTAAAGTATGGGCGCCGCTTGGATAAAATAATAGAGAAATTCCATACGCTAATGTACCATAGTTATTTAGAAGTGTGATGTTTGTATCAAGCATGCTCTTGTACCATCCGTCAGATTCCCGTTGCATTACAATTACTTTTGCATTTGGATAGACTTCTATTAACTCTCTCCAATAAGCTGCCACGGGCGAGCCAACAGCAGCACAAAATTGATCATAAAAGCTTTTCCATTCTTCTTTGGTTACACTTTCCTTCATTTGTCTCTCAAGAAACAAAAAATGTTCTTCGGGAGGTATGGATGAAATATTAAAATGATAGCAGCTCCCTTTGTAAAGTTCTTCTAAGGCAACTTTCATCGAGAGTGATCCAGTCCTCCCAGCACATATAACAATCACATGCATATTTATCTATCTTCCGATGATAGTATCAATTTCTGAAATAACAGCGGGAAAATCATTAAAAAATGTAAGTATACTTTAGACTATTGTATCATTTTGGGAAGTTAATGATCACTCCTTATAATTAGCTGATTATGATCGACTGTAGGACAGTTTAACAAGCCTAGCATACACTCTGTTGCATCATACAGATAGAAAAAGGTAATGACAGTAATAATGATAATAAAGACAGAAAGCGTAAAAGAAGTATGTCTAATATGGTTATTCTTTAATGAAATTACCCCAGAATTTTCGTTTACACACCGTTTGCCCCTGCTCGTAAAGGTTTAAGGAAATAAAATAAAATTGATATGTATCGTCGATGTGGAACATAACAGAAGACAACCAGAGAATATGTTCTTCCTGGTGAAGACCTTTGAAGACAGTTTTTTTCCTTTTACGGTTTATAAACAATGTTGTACGACCACACTTTGCATTTACTGTCAAATTTCATAGGTTTTTTAAGAAATTAAAAATTTATTGTCAAAGAAGGATACATGCTAAATAGTAATCACCATAAGTAGGTGAATAACAAAACAAATTGTATTGCTTTAACCAATCAAATTTGACAAAACGGCCATCCTCAACAGGGATTTTATAATCATTGTCAGGAGGTGAAACCTTCATTTAATTATTTCTGAATATTCTATGTTTTAAAATTTATCCATACCAGAAGTTACATCCTGACCAAAGATTATCTTGGTTGTAGCGAAATTAAGAGAACTTATTACACCTCACACATCCAGACCATTTATACGAACTTATAAACAAGAAGTCCTGCGGCTTAAAGATTTCCGCCATTAGCAATAATCTGAAAACGGACTGAACTTTGAAGAGGACTGAGTAATATGGAGGAACAAAATCATTGAATATTCTAAAATTTTAAAATTAAATTTTTGATTATTATTGTAACTGTAAATCATAGCTAACTTAACTTACATAAACTTCATTTCTCTATAAGAACAATTTTAAAAGAAAAATAATAAACCTGAAAATTGATGAACAATAGAAACAAAATAAGAACGGCAAGGCTGAACATTTATCTATTTTCTCTTTTTCTCTGAAAAACAACTTGGAAAATATCTTTAAAGGTGGCAGCAAATGTTTTTTACATAATCAGTTACGAAAGGTTATTTTCAGACTACTACATATTCTCATTTTTTCTTTTATAACACACTTGTCGCGATTTTATAGCTGAAATACATTATCTTTCACCAAAAACATTCAGCCTCAACAATTCCTCTTTAAATTAAAATTCATGAATAATTAAGTAGTTCTGCTGAATATAGCTTTAGTCTACGTGCTTGCAAAATTGTACAAAAGGAAATGACGTAATTATTAAAGGGAAACGTTATTAACATCTAGCACGAGCTTTAAAACTTTAAAACTTTAAAATAAAGTATTGTTCATTGGATAATAAAACAATTTGTTGCACTGTTAGGATTCCTATTGGCTTAAAACTCATTTTAACCTCGTTCTCAGAAAAAAAACTGTCAAAACGAGGATTTAGGCTTTAGCCTGGATAAGTTTCGGGCGTCCAGCCTAGCTGCGCTGTCTCTATCTATCTCTCTATCTATCTCCTCAGGCGATTTTAAAGATTCCGCCTTCGCTGGCGGAAATCAACAACAGTAAAACAGTATTTTAGACATCGCTGAGCCACATCTAACGCTTCGTGTCGTTTGTAAAAAAAGCCATGTATTTAGCAAATCGTCATTTACATTGGTACCCAACTGTGTCAAATATAAAAATGATGACAATGTGTACTATTGCCATTCCCACAAATGCTTTAAAATATATCTAGGTTTGAAGATGTCCTACCCTAGGGTTTTCAGTCTGTAACTTCTGATTCCCTTAAAATTGCGTCATCAGCAAGTGTTATTGCTTGTTCCATTTTGATGTAAAACGACTCTAATAAACTTAAAAGATTTTTTTTTTCATTTTGGAGAAACAGTAGTTTCACAAGAAGCTTGGAAAGAAGTTAAAAGTTCTTATTGTTATAAAAGCTTTAAAGAGTGTTTTTTTTACACTTAAGTACTATGACAAGACAATTTGACTAAAAAACTGTTTACTGTTCCTGCGTCGAAACTCTATATTTAATCGCCAATGAGGATCATGGTAATTTAATTTAATCAAAAAAACTAATGAAATAAGAACTTTATGACAATCAATCTGAACAGATAAGTGGTAATATTTTTAAAATTAAGAACTTTATGTTGCCACGAGAATAAATACTTTCTAAACAACTATAGGAACAGATAAATGATTAATTACCTGGGAGTTATTTCGTGTTAAAGTTTTTCAGATGATCGTGTAAACAAGAAACTGATTGTTGCACTCATCGTTATTTCTTTCACATATTAGTATAATGCAACACCTTTTTAGCGAAATTTACAATGAAAAGACAGTTCTTTGCAGCGCGGAACGATACAGACTCAAAATTCTTTTCTTTTTTTTGGTCCCATTAAATTTTAGAAACTGTATTTTTAAACATGCATATAATAAAAACAACAACAGTATTCAGAATTCTAATGAAAAAAGCTCATATCACCATGCGGAAACGCGAAATAATGCGGCAAGTTTTTATTCGATCCAAAGTTGCCGCAGCCTCATGCGACACACCGTTATTTTTTGGCTGCCATATGTGGTCAAAACGCGCCGCAACGCAGCAATTTTTATGTTAATTTAGCATAATACAATGTATCGAGCACCTTGATAAGATACAGCAAACATCTTTCACCTATATGTGTACTACATATGTTTGTGTTGTAAAACCTCAATGGCTGTCGCAAGTACCTGCTCACTTGTTACAACTTATCAAACTATTGTGGGAATCGACAGTCCTTTTGTGCCACTTTGCCACCCTCCTTTCCTTCTTTCCCCATGTTGCCACGAGCTTGGAGTGAAAACAGAAACAAATCTACAACAGTCACTTTTTTTTTTAGATAACACATTGCCTTTACTTTTCTCAAATCCTCAACACAATTTTATCTCCCAAAGACGTTCTAAAATATCTTTAACAGTTAAAAAAATACATTCCTTCGTTTTTTCAACAGTCAAAATAATAGTGAGATGTCTTACAGACAATATGTAAATACAATTACAACGATGTTAAAGTTCCTTTACACAAAAAAGATAGAAAGCTGTGTAAACAGTTACCTGAAGTTTGTAGCATAAAGAAATAAGTAAAAATAAAAGAAATTCAACTATGATACATGCAGTTAACCAGCTTAAAACTAATTTACCAATAAAACAATTTTACACAGCCAACAGTTATCTTACCTTTACGTATTACCATTGTGCTTTTACAAACATATCATTCATATGATCGTGGTCAAGTTAAAATCTTTTATATAAATAAAAAAAAACTTAATTAGACGTATTTACTATCAATTATTTTTAACATTAACACATAAAGTGGACCAATAATGTATTTATTTTGTAGACAATACATTTCGAAAATTAAATTTTCATCATCAGGTCTAAAAACAAGATAAAAACAGTTAAAACCGTTGAAAAAAACTATCATTATATCACAAAAATCCTACACATAAACGTATCATAACTACACTAAAAGAATCTGTAAAAAATTGAGAAATCGTAAAAAGTTAAAAAGTAAAAACTCCCAAAGGGGCACGAAAAGGAACATATTAAATTTTTATTGTTAGTGTACGGCTTCTATACTCGTCCTTTGTGTTCAGATTCGGCTTAATAGCCTCAATTAACAACGCTTCTAAGGTCATTAGATTATACACAGACTTGTTTGAACAACCAATTATTTTGACGTCTTCCATTGTTACTTCACAACCACACTCACGAAAATGACTCGCTACGGGCATTCCCGCACGTTTATGCTCTTTGAAGCGGAATAGTAGATGTCGGCTCGTCTGGCCGACATAGCACGATGCGCATCGTGAACACGAAATTTGATATACTACATTGCTTTTCAGAACTTTTTCTACGGGTTGTTTCAAGGGAGGTAGTAAACACGCTTTTGTCTTCTTGATGGTTGCCACAAATTTGCACGGAACTTCTACACGTTTCAACGCACTTTCAAATTTGCCTGTCACTCTACCTCTATACTGGATGAAAATCATTTTCTTCTCCGGTTCTTCATTTTCTGTTGGTTTATCATTTCTATCGAGAATTTTACTCAATGTCTTTTCTATGATTGGCTCAAAGAAAGATGGCGGATATTTGTTATTCTCGAGTAACTTCCTGGCTTTTTACAAGCCAGTATCAAAGTTTTTCCAAGTACTACAGGCATAGAAGATTCTATATACCAATCCAGAAACAGCTGACCTTTTATAACGTACTGGGGCCAACGCATGGTAGTTCATCGTCAAACCCGTGCCTGTGGATTTGGTATACCACGATGAAGATAAACAGCCATTGTTTCTCGTGATTTTCATGTCTAGAAATGGTAAAGTGGCGTCCATTTCTTGTTCGATGGTGAATTTGAGATTGGGATGAAATCCGTTAATTTCGTTCAGCTTGTCATCAATCTTCCTTTGTTTCATATCACGTAAAATGTCATCCATGTACCTGGCATATAGTTTAGCAGAACCCTTGATGTTGTTGTCGAACTTACTTAGCCAACCGTTGGCTAGGCAAGGAGCCGGTGGACTTCCCATGGTAAGACCGTCTTTTTGTTTGTAGTAGCCGTCGTGTGTTGACATGAGAACATTACAACTGCTTATCGTTGCTAGTTGTACAAACACTTCTTTGGAAACTGGTGGTTTCTCGTATCTACCATTGAATAACAGATCAGCACATTCGTTTATCGCTTCCCCCACTGGAACATTCGTGTATAATGAACTCACGTCAAAGCTTATCATGACTTCATCGTCTTCAAGGTGTACATCTTTCAGTGTATCTGAGATCAATTTGGTTGATGTATTGATACGACATTCTTCTACGACCGTCAGCCATTCAGCTATCTGCTTCCCGATCTTGTAGTACACCGAGCTAAAACCATCAGGCAGTCAGGCTCCTAGGTTATATGATTTAGCTAAAGTGCACAAAGAAAACATTCCACTACGTCCAGTATTATCCATGCCAGGCTCGGCGTACTACAAGATCGGGAAGCAGATAGCTGAATGGCTGACGGTCGTAGAAGAATGTCGTATCAATACATCAAGTATATACAAGTAAATGATAAAAAATCTAGCATATCTCAAGTAGTCTTCGGAGTGTCCCAAGGCTCCATACTGGGTCCCATGATTTTCAATCTATATGTTAATGACCTGAGTGACTGTGTCAATACTTCCACAGTTCTTCAGTATGCAGACGACACCACACTCTACGCGCATTCGAAAGTGGTCCATATAAATGAATGTATTGATAACGTTAGGAGAGATCTTCAGAACTTACAGAGTTGGTCTCTAGATAACAACTTATCCTTCAACCGATCGAAGACGAAAACTATGTTATTTTCAGGAACCAGATTGTGTAAAATTCACAACTTAGACAACATTGACCTGGATTCTTTAACAACTGAGGAATCAAACATTGAACGTGTTACATCATGGAAAACTCTTGGTGTAACCTTAAATCAACACATGGACTTTAAGGAACATATTGGATTGACAATAAGATCCTGTAATGGAATACTTGCTAATCTCAGAAGGTTGAAGAGATTTACATCATACATTCTACGTAAGCAACTTGCAGAATCTTTAGTACTAAGCAAATTAGACTATGGTAATGTTCTGTTGACAAATGTAGCAAATTACCAAGTAAAGAGGCTTCAAAAAGTTCAAAACTGTGCTGCATCTTTCGTCTTGAATAAATGGTGCAACACAGCTGACGTCATAGACTTGGGTTGGCTACCAGCGCAGCAACGAATCGAGCTATCATTATTGAAACTTACGCATAAGGGAATCTACGACAAATCCCTGCCTAGCTATCTCAATGTGGAACGAAAATCATCTCGATCGAGAAGAATAAACAATGGAGTTATCTTGGAAGGAGATGTCTGCAAAAATTCGTTCATACAAGTTTCATCTTCGACATTCAACAGCCTGCCGAAGAATATACGAGAGGAAGCAATTTTTTGTAATTAAATTTTGTAATTAAAGTGAACGAATATTTATTGGGACATGCTTTAGCCCGTTTGTCGTAGATTTATCCTGCTTTTATCCTCCCAGCCTTTTTTTGTTCCTTCTTATCATGTTTACCTGTTAATGCTTGAATTATTCTATTTTTAACCTGTTTTTAACTTATATACTTTATATTTTATACTTTTAATTTTCTGACGAATAGCGATGTAATGTCGATGTGCAGAAATGTATTCATTAAAAAATCAAAAAAAAAAAAAACATCAACCAAATTGATCTCAGATACACTAAAAGATGTACACCTTGAAGACGATGAAGTCATGATAAGCTTTGACGTGAGTGCATTATACACGAATGTTCCAGTGGGGGGGGAGCGACAAACGAATGTGCTGATCTGCTATTCAATGGTAGATACGAGAAACCACCAGTTTCCAAAGAAGTGTTTGTACAACTAGCAACGATAAGCAGTTGTAATGTTCTCATGTCAACACACGACGGCTACTACAAACAAAAAGACGGTCTTACCATGGGAAGTCCACCGGCTCCTTGCCTAGCCAATGGTTGGCTAAGTAAGTTCGACAACAACATCAAGGGTTCTGCTAAACTATGCCAGGTACATGGATGACATTTTACGTGATATGAAACAAAGGAAGATTGATGACAAGCTGAACGAAATTAACGGATTTCATCCCAATCTCAAATTCACCATCGAACAAGAAATGGACGCCACTTTACCATTTCTAGACATGAAAATCACGAGAAACAATGGCTGTTTATCTTCATCGTGGTATACCAAATCCACAGACACGGGTTTGACGATGAACTACCATGCGTTGGCCCCAGTACGTTATAAAAGGTCAGCTGTTTCTGGATTGGTATATAGAATCTTCTATGCCTGTAGTACTTGGAAAAACTTTGATACTGGCTTGTAAAAAGCCAGGAAGTTACTCGAGAATAACAAATATCCGCCATCTTTCTTTGAGCCAATCATAGAAAAGACATTGAGTAAAATTCTCGATAGAAATGATAAACCAACAGAAAATGAAGAACCGGAGAAGAAAATGATTTTCATCCAGTATAGAGGTAGAGTGACAGGCAAATTTGAAAGAGCGTTGAAACGTTTAGAAGTTCCGTGCAAATTTGTGGCAACCATCAAGAAGACAAAAGCGTGTTTACCTTCCTTGAAACAACCCGTAGAAAAAGTTCTGAAAAGCAATGTAGTATATCAAATTTCGTGTTCACGATGCGCATCGTGCTATGTCGGCCAGACGAGCCGACATCTACTATTCCGCTTCAAAGAACATAAACGTGCGGGAATGCCCGTAGCGAGTCATTTTCGTGAGTGTGGTTGTGAAGTAACAATGGATGACGTCAAAATAATTGGTTGTTCAAACAAGTCTGTGTATAATCTAATGACCTTAGAAGCGTTGTTAATTGAGGCTATTAAGCCGAATCTGAACACAAAGGACGAGTATAGAAGCCGTACACTAACAATAAAAATTTAACATGTTCCTTTTCGTGCCCCTTTGGGAGTTTTTACTTTTTAACTTTTTACGATTTCTCAATTTTTTACAGATTCTTTTAGTGTAGTTATGATACGTTTATGTGTAGGATGTTTGTGATATAGTGATAGTTTTTTACCACGGTTTTAACTGTTTTTATCTTGTTTTTAGACCTGATGATGAAAATTTAATTTTCGAAATATATTGTCTACAAAATAAATACATTATTGTTCCACTTTATGTGTTTATGTTGAAATTGCCATAATGTTTTTACCGAAAATTATTTTTAATATGAAATTTATGATTACAATTTAATACTTCACGGAATAAAGAACTTAAAGTAACTACAAACCTGCTTCTTCCATAATTTGAGGTAAGTGATGAAAGCATCTTGGACTTGTTGCTTTCAAGTGTTTGTGAATGGCATAAACCAATTAAATTACTACAACTCACATGAGTGTGTAAAGTTGGAACATGTTGGAAAATAAATCCGCATAAAGACACACAACAACAACACAATATAACCTTATCAACAACCCGCCTTAAACTTTGATCATTTTTACGATCACGGATGTCAATGATTGTGAAAAGGATGTTCTTTCTATCACTACAAGTGGATGTGATGTTTCAATCCTTTGACAAATCACAACTGCTGACTATAAGTTGAGCAAGATCAACATCAACTGTTGCACTGAGGGCAACTGGCAAATTTCGACGACAAATTGATCTGATCTCACCAATTCTGCCAAAAGCTTTACCGAACGGTTTATCATTAATCAAAATAATTTGATACTTTTAACTTTAGTTTAAAACTGGCAAACTCAAAAATATAGCTAGCTAGGTAGCAATTACTTGCAAATATAAAATAACACATACCAAGTTACTTTGTGAACTTCGTCCACCACAAGACAAACAAAATTATCCACCACATACTTACTTGATCAAACATATTTACTTGATTAGCAGTGCATAAACAAAAAAATTATTTGATGAAATTTGTTCAGCTGATTTAAAACGCTGATAAAGAAAATGTATAAGATCATGCACTTTTGATGAACAGTTACAGAGATATTTACTTGATCAAACATATTTACTTGATCAGCAGTGCATAAACAAAAAAATTATTTGATGAGATTTGTTCAGCTGATTTAAAACGCTGATAAAGAAAATGTATAAGATCATGCACTTTTGATGAACAGTTACAGAGATATTGTGGTGTAAAGGTATTTTAATGGCGTCATCAATCCGCCTGTACCGAAACGGATAGGTTGACCCACCGGGGGGGGGGGGTAGGGCTTTTTGGGGCCTCTGAGAAGCCGGGAAGGGGGGGGGGCTAAAAAAAGCCGCCCCCCACTCCAAAACGATGAAGGAAACATGGTATTGTATGGAAACTTGGTACACATGTTGACTAAGTCATTGGAACATCATTGGGATAAAAAAATATTGAATGACGTCATTCCGTCAGGGATGACGTCATCACAAAAAATAGAAAGATTGAATATATGACAAAGATTATAACCCATAAACAAATAAATATGTTTAAAAAACCTATAAGTAATGCATAAAATGAATGTAAAACAACTTCTGCAAAAAATTAAGTTTTTTTTTTTGATACCACCTGTTGACAGATGTGTCACCATGACAACAGGTGTGACGTTATATCAAAAATGTTTATATATTCGTGGAGCTTATTAAATTTGATGCAAAGTCAGAAAATTTTAGCCCATAATATGGCGTACTTCAAAAGTTATCACAAAAAAAGTGAGGGGGGGGGGCAGTTATCATATTAACCATTATTTCTGCTTGTGGAGCAAACATTTTAGTTGATTGAAGGAAATTTCGCGTGAAAAAAGAATTTATATGCGTAGGAAATTTCTCACAAACAATAATGCGATCAAGTGTTTAAATAAAATGTGGTGCACTGTACAAGTAAATCATGCTGAACCCGATGCTGGCATAATATGAACAAGAACAATTGTTAAAGCATGATTTATTTCTCAACGAAGTTTTTTTTATATTAATTTCTTGTCAACACATACCTGCAGTAAAAAAATAAAATAAAAATTGCTCACCTGCCTGTGCGCAAATACATGGGTTGAGACAACTCAGTTCGTCACTACGTCTCTTGATGTTATTCTTACAGGAACACTCAAATTGTCAACAAATTTGTTCCCACTGCGTTTTACTCCACTTGAAGTTTCTTGTACACTCACACAATTAGTGCTCGAAGCCAATCGTGCACGTTATTTTTTTGTGACATGCTCTTTGGTGAAGGAATATGAATGAATATGGACTTACATTTTTCGCAATAATTCTTTTTCAAAAAAAAATATTTCTTCGTACTTTGTGTGACAATCAGTCTCTCTTCGAACTCGGGGCAAGCAGGGTTTTAATTATTTTCCCATATGCTTGTTGCAAAAATAAATAGGTTTAAAACCCTTGGCTAGCTCGTATGCTATTACAGTAAAGCAAATTGGTTTTGCAAGCTAGTTTACGTATATTATACGTCTTGTTTTTTTTCTTCAGCAAAATTAATTACAAATACAGTAGATCTTTGTTCTCTTGTTAAATAAAAAATACAGCAAAATTAATACAAAACTAGGTAGTTACAATAGCATTTCAGAAATTGATATATAATGATAGTAGTTGCTCTTCTTCCCCTTTAGCTATTAATACTCAGTAGTCAATCTCTGCGTCATTTTATAGCTGTGCTAAGAACACACGAAATGTGACATATAAAGGACGGGCGAACTTGCGAATTCATTCACGGGCTCCCGACTAGTAGAATTTTAATGCCCACACCAGACCAAATAAGTTGAAAAGCTAACTTGGCATTACAACGTATTTTCAACGATAGTATCAAAATATTCTTTCCATATTTATTAAGCAAAAACAAATGCTACACCAAAAATAACATACACCAGATCATAATAAAAAAATCAAATTACAATGGAACTAACAAATATAATTATATTAAAAAGTTTTAGACAGCAATTCATATTTACTGCTATCGCCAGATTGTGCCCACTTTTATAAGAACTGTCAAGTGTTACAGTTATAAGGTATTTCCTATGAGGTAAAAGTGACCACTTTAACATTTAAAACTGAAAAAAAAAAAAAAATCTTAGTTCTAAGCTTTGTTTCTTTCTTCTTTGTGCAGTCGTTGGAATGCTTTATTGTGGCATAACCAAACGAACCCTTTAGCACAGTTAACAAAATCAGGGCGCATCGGTACTTCTCCACTGGCTTTAAATTTGTTAGGATGCTACTACCGTGATGGTTTTTCAGAATATCACCAACTTAATCTTCTACAATACCTTTTCTAGCTCTCACAGCCAAAACCAGATTATAAGACATCAGTCACACTACTATAAAAACCTACAGAGAGAACACAATAAACTTTGTGTATAACACCTAACACTTCACAAATATAAAAAAATATGGAGTGTTGTTAAGAATTTCTTATTTTTCATTCTTTAAAAAAAATTAACTAAATTAAGTTAGCACCAAACAAACAAAAAAGTTTAAAAATAGACACCTTTCTTTTCTCTTTTTGAACCTCCTTGATACAAATAACTACCTTTAAATAATTCACTAAAATATAATATTTCAATTGTAAACTTCGACCAATTTAGATCCAGTAAAAAATATGGCATATTTTTTATACAAAAATATGCAGATAAAAAATCCAACAATTTCGATGAGTAAAGTATCTTCGGAGAAATCATTATCACCATCAAAACGTCTGGAATCTGTGTCTTCGGTTCAACACAATTCGTTGAGTGTTTATTGCCTTGATATTTTCTGATAAAAAATTAGCAATATCGTTTCGTTGTATACGTCGAGCAGCATTCGTCAACACACTAACTTTTAAATCAGGACTAATGTGTAACAACCGTCTCAGTAGGCTTCCAGTGGGACTGTAAGTATATCCTGACTGTATAGAAACACTCCTTAACAAGTCAATGTCACTTGTAGTGTATCCTAATTTGGCTGCCAAGATATCCCAACCTGGACCATTGCTTGTGTTAAGTAAGGCAGACAAGTGTTCGATCTGCTCAAGTGATAAATTACTAAATAATTCCGGCAATACCGTTTCGTTCAAATACCGCATTACATCTTCTCGTTGACATTCTTTAATCAAAGCAGTAAATTCAGCTATAGTAAGGCAGGGTAATTTAGATTTAATGCTATTAAATAACTCCTCTGCAGGATTTCCACCGCCAGATCGCTCTCGATTTCGTATCCTCGTTAAATAACTTTCTGATATGTTGACTACTTTTGAGAGTTCCTTTCCCAGATTAAACCAGTTACAATCACAATCTGGCTTATTTAGGAATCCCTCTAATGTTTTGAAAATAATAAAATTCTCCAATAAAGACTTAACGGTGACGGAGTCTAAAGTTAAGGTATCACATACAACAAACAGGCAATGCATATCAAGATCTTTGAGAGATAATAGTAAGAGTGGCGGAGAGGTATTGCGGGCCGTGGAGATGGATCTCAATATATAATTAAAACGAACAACGTCCACGCCACGCCACGCCACGCCAGCCCCTTCCCGCAGAAGTTAATTAGTCGGTTAATTGCTCAACACCGATATTTCATTGTCACACCAAGTTCTATCGGAAATAACATAATATAGTGTACTTTCAAAAATTTAGCCATAGTGAGGATTGTTTGTACTATATACAATGGACTTGATGTTTTAGGGCAATCGAAAGAAAAAATTATTTAGTAGATTGCTTTCGGGATAATTGTATGAGCTTACAGAGTCAATATCTGATATCCTTTAAAAGCTAATATAAACAACAGGCCAAGTTATGATTGTGTAATACGACGGGTATTAAGCCTATTTGTACCACGTAATGGAACGTAACAATTGGTCAGAATCAGTTTAACGTGTGAGTTAAAAAATATAAGTACTGCTTTATTGGCCCTTTTTCGTATAATCAACATACTCCTCGAGATAATCGAAAAAATACTCAAAGTAATAACGCACCACCTGATATCATTTAAGCATGCTAGTAGTTTGGTGATGGAAATATTTTTGCTTGTACAATGGGGAGTGTTATGAAGTCGGTTTTTGCGTATCTTGGCGAAACACCACTTGCCACCTAGTCCGTATGAGAACCAATGATGTCTCTCAATTTGCACAGACCAATGTGGATATTTTTACAAAGGGATTTATTTAAGCAAACAAAAACACATACCTTCAGTGTACTGATTATTTCCACCAGGACTGAGTGGAGGAAATGTTAACCATGCACTTTGTTTTTGAGGAATCTATAAGCAAAATAACATAGGTGTAACAGTAATTTTCAGTCATCTATGTTTCTATCACTCTGCAAATCTTCTCGCAGACTGCACCTGGTTTAAGCATGATACCTTGCTACAATGATGGGAACATCCCTTCCGGAGTTTTATACCCTTGTTCAAATACTTGTCACGCTAAATTTCAAAATGTGACGTACCAAAGGTTGTGCAAATTTTTAGACGCACAAATCTAAACAATGCATTATTATTGCAATATATTAGGCAGTACCGATGCAGTTACCTCGTGTGACCCAATGATATTAACACCTTTCTTGGTCATCTGTTCAATTCTAATTTCAATCTCTCTTGGATGTATGCCACGGCACGCATTCTTCACGATATACGTGTCAAAACCAAATTCTGCTGCATGAATAGAAGTGGCACCGACACAATAATCTGTAGCCAGTCCTGCAATAACCACTGTGGTGATGGTATGGCTTTCCAAGATGGATTTCAATTTACTCTGAGATTTCCTTGCATTATCCCAGAACGCTGAATAACTATCTATGGCAGGATTTGTTCCTTTTTGCAAAATAACACTGCCCTGTAAGACCTAAATAAACAAAATAAATGTGTATGAAAAATGAAGAATTTCACAACCTAATACCGCAGTGTTTCGTATCCAATAAACTTATCATTTTAATGGAAATTTAAAAAAAAATTAATTACAGGTTTACCCACTTTGCCCACCACTTTGCATCAGATAACAAAACTTCTCTCAAACCTACTTCTCCTTAAGCTGTACATCTAAAACAGGATGGTTAAAAAAATTTTAAACTAAATTGAATGACGTTTCCATGATCCTTGTAAAAATATCTCGTGACCACTGAACGTCTCTCTGTCTGTCTGTGGCAGGCAAATTCGATCATACTTTCTACAACCTTCTTAAAAAACGCCTATAAAACATCTCCTAAAAGCTATACTCTTGACTGGAACAAATCATGTGATAAAATAAAATAATTTCATTAGCTAAGAATTTTAAATATAATATTATAATTTTCCTTGATAAATTTAAAAACCACAGGGTTGTTATATATATTTATGTACGGACAAAGTCACGGGTAATTAAACATTGTAATTGTTGTTGTCATTTCGTTTAAAACGTTTTATTCTTCATCTAATTAATAAAATCAACAACGAATTGTTTTCTGATAATAAGCAAAAAAAATTATAAAAATATTTTTAGGTGAATTCTTCCACGGTTTTAAACAACTAGTCCTTCTGTATGCCGGTGATAGGCAAAGTAGATTTGTTATTTTACAACTAGTGTTATATACTAATACCCTCCTTCTGTCTACCGGTGATAAGCAAAGTAGATTTGTTATTTTACAACTAGTCTATATACTAATACACTCCTTCCGTATGCTGGTGATAGGCAAAGTAGATTTGTTATTTACAACTAGTCTTATATACTAACACCCTCCTTCCGTATGCTGGTGATAGGCAAAGTAGATTTGTTATATTTCCTTAAAAAATAACCACATTTAAAATGTCACATTTGGCATTATCTAATGTTCATTCTGTCTTTTGTATGTGTTTGGAAAACCCTTTGCTTAATTTAAAAATTTAATTATGCAAAAGCATATAAAGTATAATCTATGAATTTTCATGACTTTCTTCCGGAAAAGGAGTTTTTTCTAACTTTTCCCACACCAAAGAAAATTTTATAACTTTTCTATGACTTTCTTCCTCCATTAAAGTGCAACTCTAATTTTCACATTGTCTGGGCCAATAAAACATTAGAAAATACAAAATGAATGCAAGACGTCTATAATATATACCTAGATTCCTGACCTTCTTGGCCGAGTAGAGGTATTATGCCCATAATATAAGAAAAAATATAGTTTTGGATTTTGAAAAAAAGTTTATGTTGCAGCAAACAAACATTACATTTAAGTTTTGATGTAACTTGGCACCATAGGAACCTTGTATACAGTGCGGTGGCCACATGTCTTGGACCAAAATAGGATCACCATCGTAAACCACTTGATCGAAAACTTTTACATTCTCTGCAGTTTTCTTTGAGCAACTATGGATTTTATATTTATCTACATTTGTGATAAACGAACAATGATTGGTAGGATGCCAGTCTTGCGTATATACAACCAAATCAAATTCGTGGTTCTCTAAATCATAACAGATTTTGTTCTACAGCCGTTCTCACAAATGAATGGAACTGGAAGAAATTTAAATTTAAAAACTTACAAGAACAAAGTTTTAAGAATAAAATAAATTATAAAACTGTAGTTTAGTGCTTCGGAGTGTAACACACTGAACCAAATGTTTTCTCAATAACAATGAATATATGTTGGTTACAACAAGGAAATAAACTGCATGAAAAAGCAAATAATTTCACTTTCTGAACAGTAAGATCACAAAAAAATGCTTTTTATCTTTACGCTGCCTGACTCAAACTTTGTGGGTTTGATTGGCAATACTACGTTTCTTTACTGGATAACAATACAATCAACTTGCACAAAACACACAAATGAATGGAACTGGAAGAAATTTAAATTTAAAAACTTACAAGAACAAAGTTTTAAGAATAAAATAAATTATAAAACTGTAGTTTAGTGCTTCGGAGTGTAACACACTGAACCAAATGTTTTCTCAATAACAATGAATATATGTTGGTTACAACAAAGAAATAAACTGCATGAAAAAGCAAATAATTTAACTTTCTGAACAGTAAGATCACAAAAAAACGCTTTTTATCCTTACGCTGCCTGACTCAAACTTTGTGGGTTTGATTGGCAATACTACGTTTCTTTACTGGATAACAATACAATCAACTTGCACAAAACACTGAGTTTCCTTTTGAAAACAAATGGTCAATGCTCGACGATGAAATTAAGTTTTGCAGGTTACTTGTTAGGATAACTTGAAAATGTAGGTTCTACGAAACAAATGGATGTACTCAGTCCTTTTATTAGTAACATTGACGGATCCTCTTGCAGGATATTAACCGCACAGCTTTTAGAACACCTGTTTGAAAAATCTAAGATGCATGAAAAGTTGAGGAAAGTGTAGGCCTATTAGTTAACTTTACACTTAAGGGTTATGTCTAAAAAGTATGAAAATTCTTGTCAACTTTACTTGAACATGTTTACTATTATATTATTGCAGAGAAGGCCCTAAATACCACGAATACAATAATTCTCACCAACAATTCTTGAATAAATGTGCAATACATTTGTATATTACTATTAATATTGCAGCACTGGCTAACAAATCTTGAGGTAGCCCTTACAATGCAACCATTAGTTTTTAATTTCGAAAAGGCTTTTCAAATATTGTGGGTTACAAGGTTTGTGACATGTTTTCATCAGGAAGATCTTTCCCCGTACATCTTCAAATTTGTTTGAAGAAAAAAATCAAGACAAGTAGGAATGACAATAAAGTTTTTTCACATTTTTTGACCTTTTACAACATGGCTTGTTTTTTTCTTAGTTTTTTTAACAATGATACCTGACCATTGAAAAGGAATTGAGATACAAATATGCTCACTTTTTTGTTATTTCACAGAACTCCCCAAGAATTTGCAAGGCCTCAGTGTGAAAAAAAAAGGCATATTAAGAAGCTTCCTAACTACTAAGTTTTCTTGTAGAAAGCTACACTAGAACTATACCTACCTAAAATTTGATTAACGACTGAAACAACTTCCTCTCCGTCTTCTTTCGCAGGAGCATTTCGTAAGGCCAGACTGCCAGAAATAAAGTCATTCTGAATATCCACCAAAATCAAAGCAACACATCGTTCAATTTTCTAAAAAATAAAGCAAGCCATAAAACAAAACAAAAATTTCCGAACTTTTACAAAGTATGTCAGAGGCGAATTGCAAATAGAAAAGTGAACCGTATTTGTACAAAAATATACTGCGAAATATGTTTTTTTTGGAGAATAGAGAGTACTTTTAACTGAATGCTGTTCATATAATAGAGTGCTTGTTCTCCCTAGGGACTGAGTTTGCTCTCTTTTTAGGGATTTTTTTTCTTTTTGAACTTTAGGACTAGCAGGACTGGAGGGGGTAAAATCTAAATAGCGGTTCGTCTTAATCATACACCTTTTGATTTTTGTCACCCAATATAAAAAAGGGCATTACCTTTCCAAATATGAACAGGTGATCTTCTGCTGATGTCTCCAATTTTTGCTAAAACAATAATCATTCTACAGTCAAGGAATAATGACAAAGTTACTACCATAGGGTTTAATATGAAGGAAATAACAAATTTCTATAAATCAAACAAAATGCTTACCAAAGGGTGAACTGGGTGTGAGTCTGAAAGAGAAAAAGGCCAGTAATAACCTTTAAAATAAAATAAGTTTATATAAAGGGTCATTCTTATATCGTGTGCATTCAAAAGCAGTTTTAAGGACTTCAGGGAATATCCATCCAACAATTGCGTAAAAATTTGCATAAAAATTTTTTAAACAACTGTGAAATTTAAAAATAAAGAAAAGTTTAAAGGTAATAATTACATAATTACCACATCTATTCACTGTAATAAGCGGAGTTGGACCATTTGACAATGAACTGTCCCCTGAAATAAAAAAAATTCTTTAAGTCAAAGTTTTCAATGAGCTTTTGAGGCCTTCAAATAGTCCTTTCCCGGATTTTTGATGCCCACCCCCTCCATCAAATGTTCGTTACATTTTTGTCATCGACTTTTCTATTCATACATGCAACTCTCCTCTCCCTCTCTGCAAAAACAAAATACATAATGCTTTGCATTAAGTAATTGTATTCCAAATATCTTAACAAAAAACGAAAACTCACAACACTAATAACACAATGCTAAGATCACATGGTCAGTAATTATATACATTTATCAACTATTACCAACTACTTGCCAAAATCGACCAATAAAGTATAACACAGCTTTAAGCAATCAATTAATAAAAAAGCATGTAAAATAAAATAGAATAATTTTCTTAGAAAACAATCTGAAGCAAAAGAAATATCCCTCTTTTTGTTCATTATTGTGTGACCCCTTTCCCTTCCCCTAAAGACGAACATACCTTTTGAAAGCTCCCTTTAAAATAATTGGTATAAAAATGTTCATAAACACGTCAGAAAAAACAAAAAAAAACACAGGATTAAATATGTAACCTGTTTTGACTTCTTTATCACATTCATTTCGCATATCTCTGTAAACAACTGAAAATGCTTCAAGACTTGCTTGAACTCCTTTCAGTTGGTCATCTAAACCTAATAACTTGTGAGATTCATCCACGACAATATTTGTTGTTATTAACACTTTCCTGTATGGTTTTGAACATGGAAAGTCAATCTTCACCATACCAAATTCTATCCCAATCTCACTTAGTCGCATTTTAAATTCAGACAATCTACATGATTTTGATTCCTCATTTAATACCTTTACAACTTGATGTTCTTCAAAACTACTAAAAACAGTGATATTTGACTTCTGTAACAGAAACTTGAAGGACATGCTCGGACTATCGAATTTATAACACGAAGTTGTAATTTCTATATTAGCATGATCTCTTACTACTGTCTCTATTGCATGCTTTAAAACTTCAAGAAGTTCTTTCCCTGATGGCGAAGAAAAATCCTCATATTTATAAAAATCCACTTTTTTCGTCAAAAGGTTACCCTCAATGTGAAGATTCATCGCTATTGATGTCTTTGCACGGACATGTTCCGGGTTAATACGGAATCCACTGAATTTTATATCATAACTTTCATTATTCGGTGGAAGTCTTAACTGTTTGTTTATGAGCTTCTTGGCATGCTCTCGATACGAGTCCAATGCCAGTTTAAACTCTTCTGAATAAATTTCATGCATGTTAGCATTTTCACCACCTTGCAACAACACCGATCGATTGCAAATTACACTTTCTTGAGTCAACACCAACGTAAGTGTCTTAGCCGTACAACATTTACCTTTCATGGTGAAACCATTAAGACTGTCAGGTCATATACATTTCCTTGAATAGTCATAATGCTATATGTGTCATAAAATGACTCGAAAACGCAGTACATATATGTGCCATTAATAGACTACCCTATAAAAAGAACTGTGACAAACAGTAAAATAGGAAAAGAGCTAACAGGAAATTGGAGAAATCATGTCAAACAAGTTTAATGTTAAAACTTGGAAGAGTAAGGATAATAAAAAATAAACATTCTTACGGCATTTTTTTACAAATTAACTTTTCATTTACAATGCAAGGTTGTTGTAATTCAATTTTAAAGGGTGCCAAATGATATTGAAGCTACATTTTATAATGTAATAATCTTTGCAACATAATAGCATTTGAATCTGAAAACGTTAAGACTTTCAGCTCTACAAAATATTACTTCAACCTCATTTGCCCCGGTCGTAGGGTTCCCTTATTATCAGATAGAACAATATACAGTACTTGGTAAAAGCTATTCCAAATAGATACAACTTGAACATAATAAACTTAGAATTACAGGCACATAAACAAGATTTACACAAAAATTTATGCTAATAATTGGTGCAATAAAAATTTTTAATATTTTGGTATAATCAATTTCCACACACTGACATAATTAACTTTTATGTGTGTTTAAAACCGCTCTAAGAACAACATTCTTAACATAATACAACCAAGTGGCAGCAAAAGAGAAACGTTTATCCAGCAAGAAAGACAAGTAATTTATTTTTTGCAGACAGGCAATGCAACCAGCCGTCGTCTAAACATATTCAGAATTTAGATTCCTGTGAAAAATCCGCTGGAATTCACCCATTAGAAAAACCATGGGAATTCACCTGTGAAAAAATTCACTGGAATTTTCTTGTCAATTTTTGGCTCACAGACAGAAAGTCAGGTATTACAATATAAATAAAAACGTAATGAAATAATGACTCAGAAAACAACTTTCTTAATTCATGCTGTTGATGCTCACTAAACACCAGACAATGCTGGACTAACTTGCTAACACAACAGATAGCAGTATTTACTGTTCATGAACTTTGTGCTTCAAAAAGGCAGTGTAAAAAAATAAATTTCAATTATCTATAAATACAATTGTCGAAAAAAATTGATCATAACATCAAAAGGTTTGAAATGTGTCTTTTATTCGACATACGCTGGTTATTCATTTCTGTAATATTTTCTAATAAAAAATTGGCAATATCGTTTCGTTGTATTCGACGAGCAGCATTCATCAACACACTAACTTTTAAATCAGGACTAATGTGTAACAACCGTCTCAGTAGGCTTCCCGTGGGACTGTAAGTATATCCAGACTGCATAGAAACACTTCTTATCAAGTCAATTTCACTTGTAGTGTATCCCAATATGGCTGCCAAGATATCCCAACCTGGACCATTGCTTGTGTTAAGTAAACCAGACAAATCTTCGACTTCTTCAAGTGATAAATCAGTAAATAATTCAGGTAATACCTTACTATTTAAGTATCTAAAAACATCTTCTCTTTGACACTCTTTAATCGAAGCAGTAAAATCAGCTATGGTAAGGGTTGGTAATTTAGATTTCATGCTATTAAATAACTCTTCTGCTGGATTTCCACCACCACATCGCGCTCGATTCTGTATTCTAATCAAATAGGTTTCTGTTATATTGACTACCTTTGAGAGCTCCTTCCCAAGTTTAAGCCAGTTGCAATCATTATCTGGCCTGTTTAGAGATTTCTCCAATATTTGGAAATTGATATAATTTTCCAATACAGTCTTAACAGTGACAGAATCTAAAAATATGATGCATCAGCATTTAAGACTGTCATAAACTACAAAATAATTAAGAAATTAATTAAGAAAGAAAGAAAGAAAGAAAGAAAGAAAGACACATCAGTATACTGATTGTTTCCACCAGGACTGATTGGGGGAAAACTCAACCACGGACTATGTTTCTGAGGAATCTAAAATTAATTGAACGCTTGATAATTAAAGTATTTCCAAATTTACCTAAGATAAGTATGTCGAAATATCAACATATCTACAGGGCGTAATACAGCATTTTTTTGTTGCTCTTAACGTGTTATTTCCCAAGCAAAATTTATTTCGAATCTCTCAATTCATTAGTCAAAAAAAAACTAGCATAAGGTATAACATATTTTTAGAACACAGTTTCACTCTAACACCTTAAAGCACCATCTCACCATCCAGCAATCTTTTTCAAAAACAATGTGCACAGGTGTTGTGTGATCAAAATTAAAAGCATAAAATATATATGCTAGTATTGAGCTCATAATCACCATAGGCAATAAGGAGAGACTATAACGTTCATGACCTTAAAGGAAAATAAAATAAATTATTAAACCGCCGTATAATGCAGGAGTTTGAAATGCAAACAAAGAAAATGTTTCTTTTCTGCAATTTTACTTTCCGCAGCGTTTTTGAATGGTAACATTGGGTAGCTTTTTCACAAATTAAACATTTTCCTAGCCATATTTATATGATCCTTTGACATACAATTTTTAATAAAAGCTATAAATAATTATATCTAGGAGTTGCGACAAACAAAAAATTAAGAAGTTTGTTTACATTTTTTTCAATGTAATGTTTTAAGCACATTTTCGAAAATGGTTTTAATCTGCAACAAGTGAGTGTACGCTCTTCACTATTGTTATCCATCAAATACAGTTACATATTTTGCAGCTTATTTAGCAATTTTAGTTTTTAATCAATGTTACATGATATTTGTTCTTAGGAAAAGCTTTTTTAGGGAGTCTGATAACTTAAGAAACAAATTTTCTCTTTTGGATGCGACCATAGAATGTGTACAAACAAAACCTTTCAAAAATTCCCAAATTTGAAATTCTGGATTACGCCCTGATCTATATCTCTAGGTAAGACAACACAAAAATGTGGAAACCCTAACGTGGAACCAATACCTCATGAGATCCAATAATATTAACACCCTTCTTGATCATCTGCTCAATTCTAATTTCAATCTCTGTGGGATGTATACCACAGCACGCATTCTTCACGATATATGTGTCAAAACCAAATTCGGCTGCATGAATAGAAGTGGCACCAACACAATAATCTGTAGCCAGTCCTGCAATAACCACTGTGGTGATGTTATGGCTTTCCAAGATGGATTTCAATTTACTCTGAGATTTCCTTGCATTATCCCAGAATGCTGAATAACTATCTATGGCAGGATTTGTTCCTATTTGTAAAATTACACTGTCTTTCACGACCTAATAAATAATCAAACATCATTTTAGAACTTCACAAACTGATAAAAAAAAGATTGCATAAAAAATTAAACCAGAAATAATTTTTAATAAGATTTATTAAATTAAAAGTGAGTGATAAATACGAATTTGAATTAGGTACAAATTTTTCAAAATAAGACAATCAGATGATCTCTTAAGTAATCTGCAAGCTGTATTTATAAATTAACCAGCCAGCAAGCATGTCTTTCTGATTTTTTACTCTCTGTTAACGGTAGAGTTATATGACAATTAGTAATTTTGGAATTGTCTGGATAAGGTTTAGAGATAAAGTCTTTTATCAAAGCATATTAGAGCATAACTATTTAACTGTTTAACCCTATTCAGGCCAGGTTTTTCGAACATGAACATATTATGACCGAGGCGGATTCTTCCCCCTTGCATAACTCTTAATAGGCTTGCTCAAATTTAAACAAACTTGGTACACTTATATTACGTCATAAAAGGTCCAAAATGCTTGAAGTTTGCCCAAAATACCAACATCTGCTTAAAATTCAACCACTTTAGTTGTAGAGAGAATTTTATCATTGCTTAAAATTTCTAACAGCCGAATAAAAGTTCTTTAACATGTTTTCTCGTTTTTACATAATCGGCATGAAAAACACCAAAAATTGCCCAAAAATTGAATTTTTCCCAATTTTTGGGTAAAATTCAAAACATCCGGAAATCGGATTAATCATGTGTCCAAAATTTACAAATTGATTATCCTTGATGAAATAATAGACATTTTTCTTCATTTCATTTTTAATAATGACAGGAAAGTTTCGATACCAAGGCAAAACTGTCACATTAAAATCACCTGAAAAATTGTCTTCAGAATGTATAGTGTGAGTCCTCGCACAGGTGAGCTTTTTTATTTACATATGCTATTATTGCATACACATGGTGCGTCTTTCAAAGATTTACGAACTGTGGTTGGCAATGTTGCTGAAACATTTCGTGAAACCTGTTTATTGCGTGGACTCCTGCAAGATGATACTGAACGGAACATAACTTTGCAGTAATACTTATTCACTGTGAACCTTCTGATCCTTATACCTTGTGGACAAAATACAAGGGTTCTACATGTGAGGATTATATATTCACAAAATTAATAAAAAACAAACCAAAGGGTCTTTCAAGATATTTATTCTGTCCTTCGACAATTTGGTAAATCTCTTACTGATTTTAATCTTCCTAATTTAGAAATACCACCAAATGAAAACATTGGTGTAGCTGTGGAGGCCGAAAGATCTTCTTAACTGAGGGCTCAACTTACTGAAGAACAGACAGCACTGGCTTATGCAGTTATGGAAGCTGTTGTAAATGTTGCAAGAAAGAAGGGTTTTTCGATGACATCGTTAACTCATCTGTTTCGAAACGGGTGGGTTGACCCAGCTTTGGGAAATTGGCTTAATTTTAGTCTCAGAATATGACTTTAGCAAGAATATTTAAAAGTACTTAAAAGAACTTTTAAATATTCTTGCATTTTTTAAATATTTTAGTTGCATACAATACTTGTAACTATACCATAATTTTAAAGTCAGTATCTACATATATTTGCCAGAACAGAAATTTTATCCATGCACAAAAAACTTACATTTAAGTCCTTATGAAACTTTGCACCATGAGAACCCTGTATACAATGTGGTGGCCATATTTCCTGAACTAACACAGGATCACCATCATAAACCACTTGTTCAAATACTTCCACATTCTCTGCAGTTTTCTTTGAACAAATGTGGATTTCATATTTATCCACATTTGTGATAAACGAACAATGGTCAGAAGGATGCCAGTCTTGTGTATAAACAACCAAATCAAATTTGTATTTTTCTAAACCATAACAATGGACGTATAAATTTGACAGTTCAGTAAAAGTTTTGTAAAGGAACCCAGACACTCTTGCAAAGAAAGGAAATGTGGACAAATGCAAACTTAGTTTCAGTAAAAATTTTGTGAAAATAATTTCTTTAGGACAGAATTCATGTTCATGAGTGCAAATTGTTATCATAACATGACCACAATCAAATTAAAAACAATGGTGGCAGTCTGCTAAAGGTATGGTATTGAACCTCTTTGCTAGTAAAGTAAACTTTTATACAAAAAATTAAGGTGAGAAAGAAACAGTTGGTATATCTTCTTAACCATTAGATAATGGATCACGGTCAAAAATCAGCCAAAAATAACAGGCCCACAGTTTTCAATTAAGACCAATTTATTTTTGGTAAAATGTTAAGTAGAATATCGTTAGGGTTACAGAGCTAGCATTTTATTTATGTTTCAAGATGCAGGAATGTTGTTTAAAATTTTTGCCAACAATCATTTGCTTGAAACTACAATTATTCGAATGTTGGAGAGAGGAAGTAAGAGCAGAGTCTATAATCAGGAACTGGAAGTTCCTTCTCTCCTCCCCCCTAAGTACCACTGCCTCATCAGTTTCTGAGAAAGTTTTGTTTCCTGAACAGTAACCACTTTTATCAGAACATGAATCGTCACTTAGTACATACATTTTAGAATCAGTATTGAAAATTTACTGCTCTATAATTTGTCCCTAGAAAATGCTTGTCATATTGTGGTATTGAAGAGTGTTAAAGAAAGCAAGGCAAAAAACAGACCTTGTCGGAAAGTCTGGAAGCTGAAGAAGAGATAGTAGCAGCAATACAATTTACTTCAGAAATTCAGCAGTTGTTGCACAATGGTCAATGTGATAGTGTAAATGTTGAAGGTACTTGGACCACTTGAAGAATTGTCTTGAATTCTAGTGTACCTAATGGGTGGAGGAAACGACCAGCTAGATATAAACAAACCTTGTGGTGGAATAATGATGTTGAGCAGAGCAAAAGTCAGGTGGTAGTAAAAATATCTACTTTGAAGCTAGTTCAGTGCTCGTAAAGCGGTGTATAAGGCAAATTCAAGAGAAGATAGAAATGTGTTGACAAATGTGCTGATGTGTTGACAAATGAAGAAGACCAATCACGATGCTGTAGGTGAAAAATGTCTTGTCTAGTACAGAGAAGTAAAAAGCTAGCTTGGAAGAGTTATTATCAGAGGTTACTTAACACTGAGTTTAATTAGAATGCGAATAATTTGTGAATAAAGGCTATGAAAAAATTAGGACGGTGTGTAACACCAGTTTGAGAGAGAGAAAGAGTAAAGGTGAGCTAAGAAACAGGCTAGGTATTTGCAGGATTAGAAATGCTATCTAAATAAGAAGATTGAATTGGTTGGGACACTTGGAAAGAATGGAGGAGGATAATTAGGCAACAAAGTGTAGAGAATTGATAGCTTCTGGGGCAACAACCGCAGGTAAAACAAGAAAGACTTGGCAGACCGTGATAGAGACTGGATGCAGAGAAATTCAGGTTTAGAACTCCCACTAGATTTAATAGGCAGAATGTCATTACTCTGTCCAGCCATATGTACAGGCATAGGAAAGGGATGTTAAGTCGAGAATGATGGTTTTGCAGAATTTGTTTTCAAAAATAGAAGTCCAACAAAAATTAATTCAGCAAGAGTTATTCCTGCATTAATATATCTTAAAGTGAAGTTAAATACACTGGCTATTAATAATCCTCTAGTACTCAGGGTTCACTCATCAAAATTACCATAGGCAATAGAGCGGTCATTAGTCTTTCATAATGTGGCAATAAACATGTCATCGCACTACACAAAATCTCTTAGCAAACAAAAGTTGCATATTAATACATAAAATTATAGTAGTGCTGTTCAAAGCAGCATTTGTTATCCTGGTAAGGTCTTAACACTTTTTTCTGGGAACTTTAGGACAAAAAAGGCTTTCTCTCAGTTTAAAAAGGCAGTGGGGAAAAGTGCAATCTGGTCATACTGTATTTGCACTTTGTCCCTTGGGCTTCTTGAGGTTTCCATTGAAATTATGTGCATAGTCATTTATGAAGAAAATATCTACCTAAAATTTCATTAATGACAGAAACTACTTTTTCTCCATCTTCTCTCGCAGGAGCATTTCGTAATGCCAAACTGCCAGAAATAAAGTCATTCTGAATATCCACCAGAATCAAGGCAACACACCGTTCAATTTTCTAAAAAGCAGTTAAAAAATTTCTATAGGAAGCATGACACAAAATTTAAAGTGCCTGGAATGACTGTTCAACCATAATTTTGTATGCTTATCACGTAATCAAATCATTTAAGTTCAGTGGTCAGTTTGACAGCCTGATATTTCTAAAGGCCTTAAAGTTAAATTTGTTACTGCTTTGGAAGAGCTTAAGAAGAAAAATGTTTGTCCAAAAATTAAAAAAAAAAGTGAAACAATGTTTGCATATGAAAAATAAGGTTAGAAGAAGTTTTTTCTACACTCCATTTGAAGTTTTAAACATTCCACCCCATTTTACAAGATTTTTAAGATTTCTAAAATTTATGGCAGCCTAGTTTTACTAGTTCAAAGACTGTCAATTTTTCAAAACAAAAACAAAATAAAAAGAACAATACCTTTCCAAATATAAATGTATGATCTTCTGCTGATGTCTCTAATTTTCGCTGAAACATAATATTTGAATATTGTTCTGAATATTCAGTGGTTTGGTGGTCCAATAAATCTCAAATAAACCAAATACTCACTAAAGGGTGAACTGGAGTTTTTGATTCTAAAAATAGAACATGTATCGAAATATAAAGCTATAAAGCTAAACAAGTAAATAAAAGGACATAGAAAATAGTTTTCAGTTATTTTGAAAAATAGTTCCAAGTAAATAGTTCCAACAAATGTTGGATATAACAAAAAAATTTAACTTTAATAAATTCTTTAACAAAAGGAATGAGAAGTCAGCCCTGACAATACGCACATAATGTGAACATCAGGTGGTTATTACTTTTACTCAACTAGCAAACATTGTAACCAACTACTAGCTAAAATTAATTAACATGGTATTATACAGTCATAAACAACCAATCAAAAGCATGTAAAAGAAAAAAGACAAAAAGGGCATGTACACAAAACAAATATTCTTCTACCCTTGTTCGTTTTAGTTCGATATTATGTGATCCCCTCCCTTCCCTTAGGGATGAACGTACTTTTGAATGCCCCTATTGTAAGCTTGAGCCTTAGAAAAATAATTAACCAAATACATTACCTGTGTTCAGTTCATTTTCCTTTTTCTTTTGCATGTCCATATAAACAACTGAAAAAACTTCAAGACTTGCTTGAAACCCTTCAAGCCGATCAGCTAAATCTAATAACTTGTCATCCACAACAATATTTGTTGTTACAAACACATCTCTGAACGGCTTTAAACATGGAAATTCAATTTTAACTGTATCACTTTCTATTCCAATGTCACTTAAACACATTTTAAATTCTGACAATGTACATGATTTTGATTCCTCGTTTAACACCTGTACAATTTGATTTTCTTCAAAGCTGCTAAAAACACTGTTGTTTGCTTTTTGCAAAAGAAACTTTAAGGACATGGTTGCACCTTCGAATCCATAACACGAAGTTGTAATTTCTATATCAGCATGATTTCTTACTACTGTCTCTGTTACACATTTTAAAGCTTCAATAAGTTCTTTCACTGCAGCAGAAGAGACATCCTCATATTTATAAAAATCCACTTTTTTCGTCAAAACGTTACTCACAATGTGTAGATCCATCGCTATTGATGTCTTTGCATGGACAAGTTCAGGTTTAATACAGAAGCCACTGAATGTTATATCATAAGTTTTAATATTTGGTGGAAGTTTTAACTGTTTGTTTATGATCTTCTTGGCATACTCCCGATACGAGTCTAACGCCAGCCTAAACTCTTCTGAAAAAATTTCATGTATGTTGGCATTTTTGCTACCTTGTAGCAACACTGATCGACTGGAAACTGCACTTTCTTGTGTCAAAGTCAACGTAAATGTCTTTGCAATACAACAGTTCCTTTTCATGGTGAAACCTTTTACACCATCATTATAAAATGACTTGGCAAAGATGTGTGTATATTATTTATATCCTAGTAATTAGGAGGTACTTTGATATACCACCCTATGAAGACAAAAGAACATGGTAGACAGTATAATTATTGTGTTCTGTAGTTGCTATGACAAAAACAAAGTAGTCATTGCCTATTGTTGTGCAAATATAAAAGTTTACATCATTCAGCTCTTAGTTCAAAACCTTTTCAGCTCCTCAGCAACGTTAGCTTCATTTGTCATGGTAGTAGGATCCCCAAATCCAGAGCACATCAATTTTCCAAATAAAACTGAGGCATCTTTCAAAACATTGCAAATTTGTGATATGATAGACTATTTGTACAGAAATGTATGCAATAATTCAACTGATAATTGATAATAAAAAACATTAGTTTGGTGTATCAAGGCATGAAATATATATATATATATATATACAAATTCAATTTTCAATTCTGCATAACTATTAACAAAGATTACCTTAAATGCTCAAATGTATAGTAAACTGAAACTCAGCAAGACTGTTAGGTCTACCATTTTTAATAAATAGGTAGTAAACCAAATTTGCATAATGAAGTAAAGAAGTTAAATTTAACGAGAAGCTCAAGCTGCCATATATGTTTTCTTAAAAACATGTATCCAACATAAACATAAGAAAAGATACTGATTATTTCTCAATCAACCAACTACTGTTGCTATCTTTTAAAGAAAATTTGTTTTTTCCTTAAACATGCAGTATTATTTTTTAAAAAATACTTTGAAACACATTTATTTTTTGATGAAACAAAACAACAAATTTGTTAAAAGATATAAGACGCTACCCAAACAATAATTATATTTTTTTACTCAATGACGTGGTTACTGAAACTCTCTCTGGAAATTATATAATACTCAAAAATTAATTCAAACATTTTGCAAAAACATTCAAAATGATTACAAAAATATTTTAAATAAAAAATAATTGTGAATTTTAATGTTAGGGAATTCACCCAGTGGACTTATTGATGATTAATGCAAAAATGATTTTTTTTATGTAACCACAGAAAGTCATTACACACACAAATTTGCAAAAACAAAAAAATTAAAAAAGCCACTCATAGCAACAAATTAAAAAAATGTTTTGCCAAAACATGAATGTCTGATGTGTAAACAAGAACAAGCTAAATAAAATTCTTAAGAAAAAATGCTGAAAATTACAAAAAAAGCATTAAGTTGTTACAAGAAGAACCACAAAATTATTTAAAGAGAATGCTATAATTAAAAGGCACTTTTTTACCAATTATTTGTTTAAATTAAATTATTACAACACATGCTGTGTATACCAGGTTGCTAACCAACCCAATGAAATAGAAGACATACAACATGTTTCTGTAATCAGTAGTTCATGAAACTCCATCAGGATTATTATTGCATCTGTATTCAGTATCTTCTCCTTGTCATAAGTAAACAACTGAAATACTCAAACTCTGATAACAGTTAAAAAATACCAGACTGGCTTTCCCTTCTACAATTCTCAACCAGCACCATCTGACACCAGTAGCAAATAGGGGGAAATTTCCAATATTTAATTTCCACCACCTGTCTGCGAGAGATGACGAACAACATCCACCCAGTTCCAGCCTCTTTCATGTTCACCTTTATAGTTTGTCTGCTCCGTTATTCGCCGTTTTTGGGCCTTTGTTAATTGTTCTCTCTTTTCCTTCTTAACTTTGACTAAGTTATTTTCTTCTGCTTCAACAGTACGTCCTGATGTTTCCCTCTAAATACAAGTACACAATACCTATGAAATTTATTTTTTAAATTTAATGTCAATTATTGTTATTAGTCCTTTATTAGTCCTTATAATTTTTCTTGGGTTTACCTTGGTTTTATTCTAGTCTTTTAAAGTCAGAAAAAAGTAAAATATGGTAGATAAAGCATATTGAAAGGTAGGAAAATAAAGATAGTACTGTAAATATATTATAGTCTTTATGTACTTTACTAATACTGAGAATTTTAAGTTGAAACTTTTTAATTGCCAAAAAATTACAATGACTCTTATTTCCTTGTGATTAATGTCACGTCACGACAGTTGCAGTATTTAAAAAAGTGTTACCCTTGCCACAATTTCAGGTATTCTGTTAAGATACTCTTCAGCATTTTCTTTCATCCAATCAAAGAGGGAGAACGTCATAGCACAGTCAAGTAATTCATTCGCCTGCTCCAAAAGTTTTTCTTTGATTTCGACTTTAAAATCTGTTGGTAAATAACCATTATGGAACAAATCTAGAAAAAACGTATCAATATTCATGAAGATAATGAAAACAGTTAAACTTGGCTCACACAAGTGTAGGCTGAAGTGTGAACTAATTGACAGGTTTTTTTTAAAAATTTAGAATTTAAAGAAATCTGAGGGACTTGTTCTTGTAAATAAAAAACAGTGAAATTGGTTACACTTAAGGTGGCAGAAACCCTTTCTTAGCTATTCACACAGCTGCATTATTTACTTACAAGAATTATTCTGGACTTATAGCTGCCATCATTTTTAGTGTAAGATTGAGTTTACAAGTAGGAACGGCTTGGCACTGAAGGGAGAATTTAAGGAATTTCTGTTTTAGAATGGATGAAACAGCTTTTCCAAACACTTCATTTCAGAGACCATCAGCAGCCACACACACACTTCGCAGACAGCATGTTGATATAAATAAGTTTTGATATTTTACGGTAACGACTGACCCAGAGCGCGCGTTTTATATTTCATTTATGATAGTACAAACCATGTTTCAAGTTGCAAGTCACATTGCAACCTTTTCATACATGCATGATTTACCAGACGTCTCAAAATTTTCAAGAAAAACGGAAATGCTATCGAGGTCAAAGGTTGTGCAGTACTATAAAAAGATCGTCATAAATTTCCATGTTAAGCGGCATCTTTGTTGTTATTAACGTTTCTCTTAGATTACTGTAGTAATTGCAATGTTATTACAAATTTTTTTGCAATTATATCAACGATTTTCTTCTAAATCAATTGCAAATATTTTAACCAGGCTCAAATATTAGTATCATTAAAATTTTGAACTCCTTCTTGCTCTACATAACTACCAAGACTAGCTAGACAACATTTTAAAAACCTTTTTTGCACAGTTTGAAGAGTGTCCACATAATTTATTACTAGGTGATGAACCCATGGAAAGATCCACTTACGCAAAAGAATGACAAAAAATATCCCTCATTTGAATTTTGATAAAGTAAAAGTTCAATGCAATGGCTGCTTTTCAGAAATATTAATTAATATTTATATTAAAACTAAGAAGTTGTTGGCTGATTCTGAAAAGCAAACATATTTTTTTTAATTTTAATTTAAACTCTACTCTACCACAGGGCTAGGTTGATTATCACCTGTATTACAGTACAGGACAAGGCTAGGTTGATTATCACCTGTATTACAGTACAGGCCATGATCAACCTAACTCTCCAAACACTGGTCGAGTCATGCCAGAGATATAAAGTGCGAATCTCCTTTCTGCTTAGCGTTAAGCACGAGAATGATATGATGTCTTAGGTGTTGTCTAATTGAACGATTAGGCAACCATATAAAAACTATATACAAAATATATGGAATCTTTTTGGAAAACCATAGAAACCAGAAAATTCATTGATTGTCCTAGGTACGTAATAGAAAAACGGATATATATATTATAGATTTAAAGCCAATACATAAATTCCAATAAAATTGCAGACATTTTTTTGCACACAGGATTTTTGTAACAAAAGTTATGCAATATTTATCAGTACTAAAATAGAAAAACAATGTGCAACTTTGACTTCTGGAATCTGACCTTAGTTGCTTATAAAAACATAGTATCATACACAATGTTGCATTAAATATAATCTATTAAAACATACCTAAATTCACATTTGGTGTAGTTGCTGGGTAAGTCTCAGTCCATGAAATTTCTACTAGCACAGATTTATTATCTTCTTCACCATATTTGTACTGAAAGCAAGTTGCTGAGATTTCTTTGAAATGTTCATCACCTTCATAGATTGATTGCAAAACTTCCCGTTCCTCAGCCTGCTGCTCTGCATAGTCTTCCATGCTAAAATTCCTTACCTTGATTTAAGAGCATCCATCAGAGTTTTTTTCTGGCCTTTTTATATATATGACTGTGGAGTGAAATTTAATAAAATATTGATACAGGGTTTGATTTACAACTGGAAAGTGTAATTTAGATCAACAATCAACATTTTGGAAATTGCAAATTACTTTTTGAATCAAAAAATTCACAATGCTATTGTTTTTAAAATAGGAGAAAATGGACTAAGGTTTATAAACAGGCATTATAACACATATTATATACTATGGTAAAAACCCATGTACGCATTTAAATCCAGTAAAAAAATGTTATGTTATTGACAGGAAAGGAGGAGGATCATGACCATTTAGAGAGGGGAATAAATAGGTGAATGCGCAACACCAGTCTGAGATACAGAAGGAGTTTAAATTAGTCGAAAGGCAGGCAAGGCATTTGTAGCATTAGAGATTTTACTAGTCCTTTAATTCACGTAGAAATCCACTTAGGCAGGAAAACAATGGAAAAGAGAACTTTCACTTGAATTTAAAAAAAATAAGTTTCAGATAAGAAAATTGAGCTGGTTTGGACACTTGAAAAGAAATGGGGGAAGATAATTGGATAAAGTGTAGAGACTTGATATATATAGATCCTGGGGCAAATTCCAGACAAGAAATACTTTCCCCACACCGAAACATGGTTACTGTTTCAGCGTGGGGAACTAGTGTAGTACAAGTTCCAGCAATGCTCAGCCAATATTTTTGTAAAACTGAACAGTTAATGCATCAGTTAATATCCCATCTCTTAGAATTGAGCATGTCTGTGTGTGCGTGAGAGCGGTCGCTCGGCCCTTATTAATAGGCCTGCAGGACACATGTCTCGCTTATCTCAGGAGAAAGCAAAAAAACCCTGCAGAATCTTGCATAATCACAAACTTATGACATGATACACGTTTAGGCACATGGACTAGCATTTATGTAGGTTCAAAACTCACATACACAAAATATCTTATTGAGGGGTTGCTATGTATATATACACACTTTTTTTGTCTGACTTGTTTACCCTTTTGTATTTACACTGAAGTGTAAAATAAAAAGATGCGTAAATACATTACCAGACTAACTAAAAATATGAGACATATTGGCTTGCCAAACGCCTGAGGGCCTTTGTGGTTCATGCTATGAACTCTCTTACTCTTGTTTAAACTTTCTTGCGATAGTTTCTTTTCTCACTGAAATGATGGTCAAATAGTATATATAATATATAGTGCCGCAATTGTTTACGAGCACAAGTATGGAGCACCATTAGCAGCAAAAACACCCAAACACTTAATTTGCCAAATAAGAACAAAATGAGGTTATATATTGTTTCAAAAAATTAAAACTTTAGGGGTAGAAACTATCGCTACAAAGATTTCAAGTTAAAAACGTCCGTGAATATTAACAATCCCTTTACAAGCCTATCAATAAGAAAATGTTATTACAAAATCTTTTTTATATATATAATTTATCATCTTTTTTTATATATTTTGGTTATTTTTTACTGCAAATAATAAGAAATATAACATTGATTTCCATGTGAGATGAATTGATATTGCTCATCCAGACAAACTTTTTGTGGAATTGGGGGAGCAATTAATGGCTCAGCTAGTTTCTCATTTCTCAGAATTGGGTGAGTCTTTGTGTGAGCAAGGGCTATTGCTCTCCCCTTATTGATAGGCCTGCCTTTATTTGCAAAGAAAAATCTTTCGCTAAAGTCAACAATTCTCTTTTTTTGTTATTTTTTATTATTTGTAATAAAAAGTCTGCATCAATTACTGTTTCACGAATGCAGGATATCCACGAAATATTTGTAGCACCAAAGAAGAATAAAAAACACCAAATGTTATTGTATTATATACATACTAGTCGATAAGGCCCGTGGAAAAATCCACTTAGGCAAAAGGCCAATGAAAAAATAGGTTGCTTTAGATGTTTTGCTGACGTCAGCAGTGCATATACAAAAAAAAAATGTTCTTAAAATCTTACACCAAATGTCAAATGTCAAATCGCATTAAATCCTCCACACAAATCTTACACAAAATAAAAAAAACAGCTTGCAAGGTGAAAAATCTAGTTGATAAAAAGTTACAACAACGACACTCACAACACCCACAAAAGACAACATGACGAAACAGGAACGCATCACACTGTCTAAATTAAGAAAGGATAAAGATATTATGATCTTGCCAGCTGATAAAGGTCGAACGACGGTCATTTTAGACAAAAAGGATTACCTTGATAAATGTTATGACCACATTAACAACGGGCCATATGCACGTCTCAAACGAGATCCAACAGAAACTATCAAGCGTGACACAAGGAATATCTTGATACGTTTAAATAAAGACGACAGCATTGATGATAGGTTGTATTACAAACTTAGACCTTCAGACACTCCACCACCTCGATTCTATAGTCTTCCTAAAATACATAAACCTGGAATCGTGTCGTGTACAGGATCGCCTTTGTATAATTTATCGAAATACCTAGCTTCCATTCTTAACAATTACACAAAGAGTGATCACTGTAAAAACTCAAAAGAGTTTTCAGAATTTATCAGAAACATACGGATCGAGGACGACGAGTGTATGGTATCATTTCACGTTACTTCACTGTACACAAATGTACCGATAAAGGATACATTATATATCATCAGGGAATTGCTGCTAAATTATGATGAGTATGAGAACAAAACACGCATCCCTATTGACAAAGTAATGTCCTTGGTCCAAGTTGTGCTTACAAAAACATGGTATTTATTTGACGGTAACTTCTTTACGCAAACTGGGTGGCCCAACATCCTCTGTGGTAGCTAAAATATATATGCAGGCTCATGAGACTACAGCTTTAACAACTGCAGATCACGCTCCAAGAGTTTGGAAAAGATTTGTGGATGACGTCTTTTTAATAATAAAAAGATCTAGACGCATTTCATGAACATATCAATAATTTGCACCTGAAGATTCAATTTACAATTGAACACGAGAAGAACGGTACGCTTCCTTTCTTAGACACTCTAGTGTCTCGCAACGGTTGTAACTTATCAGTGTCAGTATACCGCAAACCAACTCATACTGATCAATATCTCAACTACACATCTAATCACCAAATGTCCTGCAAAGAAAGTGTAGTGTCCTCATTACTGGACAGAGCAGTCAATGTAGTCAGTGGAGAGAATGACCGAAAGAAAGAGTTATCTCATATAAACAACGCCTTACTTGCAAATGGGTACTCGAGACAGACCATTAAAAAGGTTGAGAGGAAAATCAGGAACAGGACTGATAAGAGCAGTGCCGGGGAAGATGCGGAAAATGAACCAGTAGCTACAGTGTGTGTGCCATATATACCAGGGACAAGTAACATACTTCGTCTGGTATTAAAAGATCATAAAATAAAGCCAGTGTTTCAATTTAAAAACACGCTACGTAGTATACTGTAGCATCCGAAAGACAAAATATGTCTAGAGAGTCGATGTAATATTGTCTACGAAATCCTGTGTAAGGATTGTGATGCTGTTTATGTCGGTGAAACAAAACGAAATGTTTAAACAACGTGTGCAAGAGCACAAAAGAGCCGTACGCAACGCAGATACAGACAAAAATGAGATTGCGGACCATAGCTGGAAAAATGATCATGTTATTGACTGGGACAATAAAAAGATCATAGACAGAGAGTCTGGCGGGACAGCAAGAAAAGTAAAAGAAACCATAAATAGCATAGACAGAAATACTCATATCAATAGTATTTCCTATCAACTTCCAGAAATATGGTTACCCGCACTTCGGAAAGCGAACATTTAGGAAAAAGTGCAAAAATGGTTCGGGACAAACGTAACAAAAAGCGAACTTTTAGAAAAAAGAAACGTAACATAAAGCGAACTTTTAGAAAAAAGGAAAGATTTTAATCAATCTATCTTCCATCTGGGTCCATAAAAAAGTTAAGAAAAATCTAGGCTACAATCATGTTTCTTATAAAAAAGTAGTGTCAAATTAATCAATATTTATCTAAAATAATGACATCCGTCTTAGTACGATGTAAAATAGATAGATAGATGTGCATATTTTACATGGCTGGCCTCACAAATATCGAGGGATATACCCTGTCTATTATTTCCAGGAGGGGCCATGGCTTAGATGGAGAGTCCTAGAGTATTTAATGCTCATTTTGAGCTACGCAGACCCAATTAGGGCCCGCGCTCTACTAGACAACTCCCGGCAACATCCAACGGCCCACACAGTGTGCCATCTCCCCAATTTCCCTCACATGGCTTGGGTTAACCCGGGGCTATGGTAACATTCATTCGCCCATGTTGAATCGCCGTCAAGAGGAATCGAACCCCGGTCTCCCGCACAGAGTACGAGAGCTATAACCACTAATCTACGGCGCCATGATTCAGTTAGTTACAGTACTGGAAAAAGGTTGTTTAACATCGCGCTTCGCGTATCGCGACGGTATTCTCGATCCGCGATAGACGTTTTTTTACTTTCAAATTGTATTGAGAGGGCTTCGCGATGCATCCGTCTCGATATCATTCTCGAAGCTATCGAGGCCATTAACACTTTTTCATAATAGAACTATTTTAAAAATAAGAGTGTATTCAACAATGATCGCGGATGTTTAAATATAATTATACTTCCTTTGTGTTATATTTTTTTAACTTATGCATAACAATCTAGGGTATACAGCTAGCGTTAATCTTTCTTTTTTAGATCACATTTTAAAAATTTAAGAACTAAGAACGGCGATAGAAAAGCTTCGTTAGATCGCATTTTAAAAATTTAAGAACGAAGAACGGCGATAGAAATGTTTTTTTAGATCGAATTTTAAAAGTTTTTATAAACGAAAAGCGACGATAGAAATGTTTTTTTAGATCGAATTTTAAAAGTTTATAAACGAAAAGCGGCGATAGAAATGCTTTTTTAGATCGAATTTTAAAAGTTTATAAACGAAAAACGGCGATAGAAATGCTTTTTTAGATCGAAGTTAAAAAGGTTAAAAACGAAAAGCGGCGATAGAAATGTTTTTTAGGATCGCATTTTAAAAGTTTATAAACGAAAAGCGGCGGTAGAAATGTTTTTTTAGATCGAATTTTAAAAGTTTATAAACGAAAAGCGGCGATAGAAATGTTTTTTTAGATTGAATTTTAAAAGTTTAAAAACGAAATGCGGCGATAGAAATGCTTTTTTAGATCGCATTTTAAGAACTTAAGAACGAAAAGCGGCGATAGAAATGTTTTTTAAGATGGAATTTTAAAAGTTTATAAACGAAAAGCGGCGATAGAAATGCTTTCTTAGATCACGTTTTAAAAGTTTAAGAACAAAAAGCGGCGATAGAAATGCTGTTTTGGATCGCGTTTTAAAAGTTTAAGAACGAAGAACGGCGATAAAAAAGCTTCGTTAGATCTCATTTTAAAAATTTAAGAACGAAGAACGGCAATAGAAAACGTAATGCGCTAGAATTACTTTAATAAATACGAAAGTTAAAAATTTTCTTATAATATAAACCTATTTAAAATAAAAAAAAAGATAAAGCAGAGATGTGTTTGAAATAAAAAAAACTTTCTCTCTATTCTCATTAAAAAAAACTTTCTCTTTATTCTCATTTCACCTACCATCGCGACACATCGAGACAGATTTTGTCATGATACTAGATTCTCGATAGATCGCGACAATTTATTTTAATTGTTTCTTATTATTATAAACGCGGTACATCGCGTATCGAGGGAGTCCGCGCACGTTGCGCGCTCGATATGTTAAACAACCTTTTTCCAGTACTGTACATAAAAAAATCACCTTCTTTCTGTCTTGTCGCATTCAAAATGTTTGAAATGAAACAAAAGAAGAAGAAATATGTTTAGCTTTAAAAATATTCTAAGGCTAGTGTTTGTGCTGTCTCACACAGAGTTCTGAGTCCATTCACTGCCAAGTCTCAGGTTGTTCTTTTTGTTTGTTTATATACCTGTTTTAGTCCTTATGTGAAAAGTTAATACCAACAAAAATATTGACTTACGAAAAATTGGGCTTGTGTATAATAATGTTATGAGTGTTTTACGATTAACTTGCTTTGAAGTGGGAGGTATGCTTTAAACTTTCATAATGAGCTATGTTGGAGTTATATATATATTAATTTTTTAAATAGAAAAACTTAGGGGTCATCTACAAATTTCGTATGACATTTTATACGAATATATACGAATTTAATTGCTTACAATTCGTATAAAAATCGTATACAATTCGTATAGTGTTAATTAGTTATATATCCAATTTTAAAAATATCCTATACAAATTTTATACGATTTTCATACGAATTGTCATACGGAATTATATTATTTTATTTATACGATTTGTCATACGAATTATATTCTTTTATTTATACGAATTTTCATACGAATTGTCATACAAATTATATTTTTAAAACACGATATAAACGAGGAAACAAAGAAAAAGGTGTGAAACTTGAGCGTACCCGTACGCTTACATCTGGACTGTACTGTATTTATATAAGATTTTTTTCTTACCCATGTGAATTTAATAAAATAACTTGTACAATTTTTTTTTAAAAAACCCACACGCATCTAAATATAAAAACCCAAACGAATTTTTTTTTGGAAACTCATATATATATATATATATATATACGAATTTAATAAAATCTTGAATGAATTTTTTTTAAAAAAAATCCCATACGCATCTAATTAAAAACTCATACAAATTTTTGTTAAACTCACACGAATTTAACTCATACAAATTTAATTTAAAAAGAATACAAATTTTATATATACGAATTTGGAAAACTTTCATACGAATTTAATTACTGTATGGCAAAAGAAAATTTGTATAGCATATACAATTTTTTTTAATACGAATTTTGTAGATGACCCCTTACCTGCCTGGCACACCTACACCAACCTGACACTACAGGACTTCCTTCAGCCTAAAAAAATGTGCTGTGTACCATGGTACAATTTTTGTGTAGCCCTGTTTGGCTTATTTTAGAAATTAAACACTGCTGGACAGTGACACTTAAAAATAAAGTTAAATCCTAACCAGTGCGCATCACAAATGGCTTAAAAAAATGGGACCCAGAGTGGAATAATTTCTCCCAGTGGAGGTACAATTTTACCAGGTAGGTTTTTGACTGTAAAAAAAGAGGCAAGATATTCTGAGTAATTAATGAAACCTAGTCTGATACTATTTTTAAGCCCCTAGTTAGTGACTAGCCAAGGTAAAAAAATAGATTTATACAAAGTGGATCTCCTGGCGAAATTGTATTAGATAGCTATACCATTGTTTGCAGGAAAAATAAAAATAGTCTAAAAAAAGATATAAAGAAAGATGTCCACAGAAGTTTGCTTTGTTTATCCAAACATTTTATTTGTTAAAGAAGGATGGTTTACACCAGTGCAGTGGCTTGAATAAAATTTTTTTATTACAGTGGCAATAATTTGTCCCCACATCTGAATACGAAATTTATCCTCATGTGGAACAATTCCTAGATCAGGGGATTGTATCCTCTATGGAGAACAATGCGGTGTACTTACTGAGAGCGACTGACTGAGCAAACAAACACGTGTATTTGATCTTTCCAAAAGTATATAATATAGAAACTGGGGAATTAAACTTAAGCAACCAGCCTCAGCCAAAATTTTGTGTTGCTTATAAAAAAGCGTGTATTATTGCTAAACATAAAAGCATTAGTTTCGCAAATACCTATCGTAAAAACAAGAAATTAAACCTCCAAAGTTGGGTTTTTCTCACATTGGTCACTTCTTCTCTGCCATGTTGTTGGTTAAACTTATCCCCGATAACCCGATTCAGTGCGCATATATCATCAACATCATCAGCATAAACAACGTCAAAATTTCACAGGCGCGGAAGAGCCCTGGGGACAAGGTTAACGTTAGAATTTTGTTTCGAATAAATGCCCGTCCAAAAAAGGAAGGCGTTAATTAGAAGGCGCGTTAATTTCAGCACGGCTTCTTACAGGGTTGTAAAAAAACATTAAAAGTGGAGTCGTTTAATCAAGGGGGCACCAACGTACGCTCATCCTAAAATCAAAAAACGTCAATGTAACACGTTCTTATTCACCAATAATGCGATATGACTGAAATTTTTTTAATTTATCAACCAACAATCAGTTCTGCTAGTGGCCCGTAAAACCCGTTAGTTATCTGACTAATGGATGAGAAGGACAAGATGATGAAAATGCTTAGCTCTTCTTTTTTTTGAATTTTCTCTTTGTATACGTCTGTTCCTTGCTATATATTTGAAGGGGTCTTGAAACAGTTGGTTCCTGTAGCTTGGAACAAAGGAATAAAAATCGTCGTCGATGAATGCACGTTGCATACATTGTCAAAAGCTTTTGCACTCAAATCAGTTTTACATTCATTCTCGACCCCAGAGCTCTTTGATATAACCTCGAGGTTTTACTTTCGAGGTTTTAATCTCAAAGAGCTCTGGGGACGAGAATGCTTTATCAGCTCTACGCGTTCTCATTGTTGTTTCTGCTGTGCACAGGCGGCTTTCTGCGTGCTCTTTGCAGTTATTGATAGTATCGTGAAACTCATTGCACCTTAACGAGATGAAACCAACATGGTGTTGCGTGTTTTCAACCTCGTCCCCAGGGTCTTGTGACCCCTGGGCCGTTATTACGGAATCAATAAGGCAAAATGCAAAGTTTTGCGTGTTTTCTATTAAATCTTCCACCAAAAAGGCAATTAGTTGAGTATATACCTTGGAATCCATCCATATCAGATATACATATACACATGTTTAGTAGGCAAGTGTCCCTAAGATCTCTTGGAAATGTTCCTGGAGTTCTGAGACAATATTTCAAACAGATTTTTACAAAATAATCGTTTCCAGCAAACAACGTTAGAAGTCCTAAACATTGCAGCTGGGTCAACCTGAGTAGTAACTTCTTCGGTCGTTATTTCAATCCCACTTCCTGCTACGAAACGATGGGGGTAAATAATTATTGTGGTTGGAATAGAAAACATGGACATCTTGTTCTTGATTCTTTTCTTCAGTCTTCTTACATTCTGATATACTGTCTCAGCAGGATAGCAGTAAAAGTAAATTGGCAGTTACGAAACTCAGGTACTCTATAGCATATCCAAGATTTAAAATGGGGTTTGGAATCTGGCAAGGGGATAGGGCAGTCTACCCTTCTCCCCCTCCAATAACTTTGATTTAAAAAAAAAATACTTTTCTTTATTTACTGCAGCCAGCAATGCAATTTGATGCCTTAGCTGAGAAAATTTCGGGTAGATTTATTTGCACGGTTGAGACCTTTCTGAAACATTCGCCTGAGTTTAATTTCGCGGAAAAGTTCATCAATTCATCAATTTAAAAAAAAATGTATGATGTACTATTTTTTCTTCTCTAAACAACTATTCTTCGTATAATTTCTCCAATCAAAAGCATTTTGGTCTTCTTTCTCGTTTGTTTCATTCTCGGACTCTTTATCATCCTTGTTGCAATAATTGTTGCAACAATTGTTGAACACCATCCACGTGATATCTCAAGAATCATTCAGGGCAGGGGCGCTGCTGTAAGCACAGCGCTAATCTCCAGTCATTATAAACGATCTATGCAAGGAGGCTTAGAAATTTCATCATAGGTGATAGTGAATTTTTTTGAATGTTACAAAACCAAAGTAAAGGAACTTTATGTCAAGCTAAAATACGAAAAAATACAAGGCTTTTTTTCTTTTTGAAGAAAAGTTGATAACGAAAAAGATTACAGAAAATGATGGAGGTACAGAGCAAAATTGAGAAAAAAGTCAGCAATCTGCTAAAAATGCGTCAAATTCAGGTGAGCCACGCTGTCAAGATATTAAGGATTTTATTACTCAGTCTGTAAATGTGAAAAGCACTTGATTGAAGTTTGATTGATGATGAAATTTTTTATTTAACGGATATTTCGTCTTGTTACTACAAGACATTATCAACGTAAATTGTTACAATTATCTTATATTATCTTATAGCACAAATGCACTACACTCCTCCCCTCCCTCCCCTCCCAAGGGGAGGAGTGCATTTGTGCTCCGCGCGGTGGACGTTACCCTTACCAACGGTATATAGTTTATATACCCTTGGGTTTACCGTTGTGTGTTATATGTTTTGTTAAGTATTGTTTTATACGTCCTCTGTGTACTGTGTAGTTGTTGAAAATTATATTAAAAAACTTGTGAGATAACTGTAACAATTTACGTTGATAATGTCTTATAGTAACAAGACGAAATATCCGTTAAAATAAAATAAAAAATGTCATCATCAATCAAACTTCTCGTATTTATTTTGATTGGGAAGTTATATGCCCGAATTAATATATTGAAAAGCACTTGTAAACACAGAAAAATGTCATTGTAATTGATTAATACTGTCTTTCCTACTCAACCCCTAAAAAAACCCTGAAAAAATGGTTTTTAAGAATTCAATTTTGCCTGGATTTAATTTCGCGATTAGTCCACTTACTGCGTTTTTCGCGTGCATTTAATGGTTTTTGAAAAAACCTCGAAATCCGTGAAATTTTATCCGCACGAAATTTTCTCCTTTCAAGGTAATATACTAGTGCAGTGTAAAACACGTGGGTAGGCGACCGCCAGCGGGCTGAACACGAAATTCTGAATGTATGCATTTATTATATGCGAGATTTTTCGAGTGCGAAATATTCAAACCCCCGAAATTCGCAAAAGTCTTTCCGCGAAACTGCGTAAGAAGTGTCTACCTGAAAAGTTTCAACTTTCGCGGTTACAAATTTTCGCGAATAAAGCTTTATTTTACATTTCGCGGGTTCGGCAAAAATGTTTTTTTTCTTTAATAGCGTTCCATCGGACCAAGCGTACGCGTGAGTTAACGGAGATAATGCTTCTTTTTATGGAGTTAATTATCTCCGTCTTTCTTCGCCACTCATTTCAAAAATGGTAGACGTTTGCAGCGAGTCGAGATTTCAGTCCCTTCACCGCTGGTGGGTCGATAAATTAAATCATTTTAAGATGATCTAAACAGTCTACTTTAAAACCATGGTAGTTAGACCCTCGGGTGGACACTATATGATATCATTACTCGAACATATTTCTTTTTCTATGGTCTTGAAATCACAATCAAATCTCCTTGACTATTTTTTCGCTGGAAAAGGTATAAAAGAGCTCTATAAATTTAGTAACAGCAAATTTGGAATAATCATTGTTACTAGTTTCACAATAACGAAAAGTTTCTACAACGCCCTTCTATTAGCCGTCTCATTCTGCTTCCATTTGACTCCTCGATTAAACGCCCACGCCCCGTGTGAATATTTCCCTCCAATTAATGCCTCCTTTATCTAATAGACGCCTTCAGCTAATAGATACTCCTCTGTAGATGGGCATATATTCGAACAATAATGCAAATGGTAAATTTCACTGATAAAGGTTTTAAAAGACCCATTCTAAATAACCGAAGAGAATATGATCGATGCTGCTTTTAATATAATTGGTGATGACGGTACTGATGATAATGTAGACATTATGAAATTGAAAAAACATATATTCCATCGACGACAGAAGAAAAAATTATAAGTTTTTTAAATACGCATTCTCTTTAAAGCCCTCTGGAATAGATGAATAACTTAATATTGAATCAAATATTTTATATAACGCCTCGGGCGTTTTTCTAAAGCCTTACTATAAAATAGAAAAAAATCAAAAATACATCATCTACAAAGGTTACCTTTGACCGAAGGTTTTTTGTGTTTAGTTCTGAAAGCGCCCACTATTAGTAGTAGCGGTGTGCCTTGTTACAATTTTTAACTTACAGTCAAAGGAAACTATGCAGTGAAAGAAAAAGGAATTTAAATATAAATTTAAATAGGCAGACTATAAATAAGTATTACTAATAGTTCTGAAATTCATTTTTTTAACACAAAAGTGATAGTCCCCTGAGGAACGGGTATTAACCACACTTTCAAGATTCCCCATTATCTAAAATTCGAATCCGAATATTTCCAGTTTCATATAGTCGTAATTAACAACATAATTGGATATTATTTTTATATATCATCTCATCCAGCACCCCTTTCACGTCTACTGCCTGTCTTTTGACAGTTTGGCCTGGCCTTGAAATGTTATAGATACGTTTTAAAAACGCGGTAATGTGTTTTTACAGAAATAAGTAAAAATAATAATATGGCCGCAACCAAAGGGGAGGAAGAACCCGGCGTCAAGGTAAAAATTGTTATCTTAACTTGTTAGTATTTCCTGTGTTATCACTAACGATGTGATTGGAGGATCCACTTATGTTATTCGAGACTGCCGTTTTTGATTGGGTTAAGAATCCTTGCTGAAACCCGGCCCGTTTGTTGCTGTGAGTGTTTCTAAAACAAAGAAATTGCGCACAACACAAATATGTCTGACTGAGTCTTGTTTTTATGAAATTGAAACCGTTGTAATCATAATGTAAATATGCATTATATGACAAAGTGTAATAAATGTCAACAAATGTTTATACAATGACGAACAACAAAAATATTTCTTTCTCATGGTGTAAATGTTATAATTGTCGTTATGAAAGTTTGTTATACTGTCGCCATCATGTTAAGGCTGTTTGTAATATTATTATGTTCCTTTCTTATTCACGGATATCCTGCAAACGGTAAGTCATAAACACGGAAAATATGTTCTAAAATGTTGTCTTTAAAGTAGTTTGTTTGTGAACGTGTTGGAATTCATAATGTAACCTTTTCTCTTGTTTTAACGAGTAAAAAGACACTGTGAATCGAAAGCTTTTAAATAACAGTAATCTTTGAACCATCAAAAAAGATCATTTTTCTGGCTCCAAGATAAAGTATAGGGCTCTCATTTACCAACAAAGGATTAACTAGTTAACACATTCAGAAGTACTTTGCGGTAAGGTGTTCTTTTTTAATGTGCGGTTAACAGAGCTACGAAATAAATGTTAACACTCACATTGAAGTGGTAAGACTTATTATAGAATTCCTTTGTAATGGAAAACGATGCCATAAAATCGTTTTATTGCGGGCATGTGGCGAATATTTTGTTATAGCAAATACATTTTGCAGAACTATTCGGAATTTGTGTCCAAATACTTAAAATTTGGCGAAAACTTCAAGTAGAAATTTTTTTGGATGGAAGCTTGTTTTATCGGATTCCATTTCTATGCGTCGAAAATTTTACTTTTAAGCCTAAATTTATTCGCAGGTTATTTTTAAGCAACGATAGGCTAATTGTTAAGGATTTAAAGAGGAAATCCCAAACCATTTCAACTTTAGGCAATTTCATTAAAATTGGCAGTGACGAAAGCGAATGTTAGACTTTAAAATCGTATCGAGTCTGGTAGAGAAATATCCAAAAGAGACTCATAAAAGACAAAATGCTTTTAGTATGTGTGAAAAATCGTTTCCTGTATTTCTTATTGCACTTCTGTATCATATTCATTTTTAATGCATGTACGTGCACTGAATTCTTTTTTACTATTCATATGACGAAAAATAAAACTAATTTCTGGTGTCCTAAATGTATCCAGAACACGTGAAAAAACCAGTACAGTGAGAAAATGTTTTTATAAGGTTCACTTTCATCAATCATATTTACTATTCAGAAAGTAACTACGACTAGCTGGATCAAACTAACTGTAACTAACCCAAAAAAAGAGTAACTAGCTTAAACTAAGAGTACTAAATGCATCAAGAACACGTAAAAAAAACAGTACAGTGAGAAAAATGTTTTATAAGGTTCACTTTCATCAATCATATTTACTATTCAGAAAGTAACTACGACTAGTTGGATCAAACTAACTGTAACTAACCCCAAAAAAGAGTAACTAGCTTAAACTAAGAGTACCTGGCTTAAACCCTATATAGAGAAATGAAAAAAAAGAAATAACTATTTTCTAAATAGACATGCACCATAACAAAGACCGAAACAATTATTTTTTTACTTTGGCCAATTGAGAGCATAAAGGTCGAATTCAAAGTGACGTCAGGAAGCAACTATTCTTTCTAACATGCCGTTTAAATACGACACCATGCGAAATAAAGTTAATGCGAAATTACGTGTTTATTAAAATATCTCAAGTGGTTTTGTGACCATTGTTTATTTTTGTTTCAAAGTACAGCATAAATGTAGTATATATAAGGTAGAAAATTAGGAAATATTTTGTGTCTTGTTTGCGTTTTGAAATCTAATTTTACAGCGCAGTAGAGGGTGTGTGAATCTAGTTTTAGTAGAGGAGGTAAATCCAAGGTAGTGAAATTGGAATCATAAGTCTTAGGGTTTAAACGTCCACTCCGGTACACTATTGAACGAGATGGATATTTGACGTTTTGTTTCAGAGTTGTTTATAATTTTTCATCACCTAAACAGAAAAGGAGAAAACTCAAAGCAAGGTCTATTTTGCGGTATCGAAAACCATAAAAACATGCGCATTAATCTGGAATATTCAAAACGTTAACTCTATGCATAACTGCGAATGCCCTTACTAAACTAGTTCATCTTTTTAAAAGCAAAAAATTTATTGCCTGCAACAAAATGTAGCGCAAAAAATGTAACTAGCGAACGTTGTGTGGAAGGAAAATGACTAAGTTAAAATGGGGTTTATTTGACGCTCAGTCCTTTTCTTTTTATATCGAATCATGAGCAGGCACATCAGTGAAGTCATAAAAAACTTTTACAAAATCACTAAAGAAAATAATAACTCTTGTGAAAAACATTATCCTTTTTTCAGATCGACAACGTCGCATTCGAGGAATAACAGATTGGTGCGTTCTCAACGATGATAAATCAGAAGTTGATTGCACAAGTATAAAGTTTATTGGACAGACTGTTGACATACGTATAAAAGTAAACCAATGTCAAGAGCCTGTAACATTAACATTTAACATTGTGGCCAATGCTCTAGGTGAGTTAGTTAGCTTTTTAAAAGTGGAAGTCGTTAATAACTTTCGCAACGCAAGGTGAACTTTTAGTAAAAAGAAACGTAACATAAAGCGAACTTTTAGAAAAAGGAAAGATTTTATTCAATCTATTGCTTCCATCTGGGTCCGTGAAAATAAAGTTAATTACTTTAATTGCTGTGATCTGATTGGTTGATTTCGATCCTCTAATTATCTCCTCAACTAATAAATAGCCAAAGATGATTACGTCCTAGAATAAACTCGCTTGTTCATGACATGATAATATCTATATTATTCAACAGAATTCGTTAATGTTTAGCAAAAAACGTTTATACACCACATAGTTGTACAGGGTAACCCTTTAATTATACGCCATTTTTTCAAACGCCCTGTCAAGTAAACATCCCTCCTAGACTTGAAATTTGAAATGAAAACGTTTGATAAATTTTTTGTAGGAATAGATTTATCACATGTGGTGGAAAGCAGTCAAGAGTTTGCTGTGCCAGGATTTGAATACAACGTCGGGGGAGTTGCAAAAGCGGGTGTATACGTAAAGACAGATCTATACAAAACGAATACTGATAAACTCAAACTAAAGGTAAGGCTCGCCATAAAAGTGAAGATCTAATCGGCACAAACATTTGCGCTTTTGTCATTTTTGTTTCCATAAAACACGCAAAATGGTATCGCAAGTAGCGAGACGCACACAATGCGGTATAAAAAGGACAGGCGAGCTCGTGATTTTTTTCACGGGCCACCGACTAGTCTTATAAATTCTTTCTTTCTCTAGTTGATGCTAAAGGTAGAGGTTACAGTTGGAAACGTCCCGATAAAATTACCTTATCTCACAGTCTTTGATGGGAAAATCCCGATACATACCACTTCTTGCAGCGCAGGTAAGTCGTAAACGTCTTCCCAAACTACTCCTCGTCATTTTGTTTATTCATGTCATGGACTTGGCTATTGTTGGTATATTGCGCATGCGCATGACTATTATTAGTATACTGTGCATGTGTAAGGGAATTAATTGTACATTGCGCATGTGCTTAGCTATCAATCAATGGTATACTACTCATGCGCACGGCTGTCATTGGTGTACTGCGCATGCGTGTGACTCTCATTGACACAATTTGCGCGGATGTGTATGGAGATCGTTGGTGCATTGCGCATGTCCATAGCTATTAATTGTATACTACTTATTCGCACTGTCACTAAGATCCCGCACCTATATCCTTCTGTTATTTCCAACTTTTGCTATCTGGGAATGACTTCTATATTATCCTTCAGGTTTTGTTTGGAGAAGACTACAAATAGGCGAGAAAACTGGCTTAATCGTCGGCGTCATCGTTGCTGTCGTTATAGTCGTCGTCATAGTCGTGTCAATTATACGACACTTCAAACGTAAACGTGGACTAAGAATTTCGAACAACGACAGAAGCTCGTCTTTCAGCAGAACAAATAATAATATACGGAACGGATTGGTCCTTAACAATATAAAAAGTTACGAAAATAAACAATACGTTTCGGAACAAACAAACATCAAATTAGTTGGTAAAAAAGGTCCACAGAAATTTAAACCATTTGCAAAGATATAGTTATGAAAACACTGTAATGAGAATAGTACTTGTTGCTGCGGTGAATGCTGCTAAAAAACCATACTTCATACATGGCTGATGCAAAGAAATCAGATTTAGAAAAAGACGGCACAAGATTAGTTTCTAACGCTTGTTCCTTGCACGAGAATATTACTCTAAAGAAACTTTCACGACTTAGTAGATTTGCAAAAGTTCTCAAAGTTTAATCGTTCAACCGTTGATTAAGAATACTTCGCTCCAGAAATTTCCTGTGTTTCTTTACGTAAAAAATGAACAACGAACAATGCATTCTTCGTACGAACAATGTATTCTTCGTAGAGACAATAATTTACGATTAATAAAGTTTAGTAGCGCTGGCGCTCCGCTTTGGTGGCAATTCAGAAAGTCAAAAGATACTGTATGATGATCTCTAGAATAATCGATATAAAATAATCATTTCCACCTTGATAAATTTCCCATCTCTTTTTCCTCTCTATTTTTTGTCGCCTTTTTTTATTGATATAATTTCTTGTTACGATGGCACTTATTTACTGGCTTTCCGGCAAACTGATGATTTAATACATTTTGCGCAACATCCAAAATCACAGGATGAATGGTCTGTTTGTTTCAATTCTCTGTATACAATTCGATTCTCTCGTTAGATGTGCGTTGTGCTAGGCTGTACATGAGAAATAGATTTAGCTCATAAGATATTCTATTGTTCCTTCCTAAACTTTCCATGTGTTTTCAATTTTCTTGTATGTGTGTTTATGAAAACCACTACTGCGGTCCCATATTTAGCTCTTATTCTTACTACATCCAGTGAATTACGTTTTGTTTTATAAAAATCGAGAGAAAACACCTAAACCTATTGTGTCTAACTGGACATATAAGAATCTATCTTTTTTTCTAAAATTGAATCAATCGTTTTCTTATCAGACTATTTTTTAAGTTCCATAGCAACCTCGTCCCCAGGGCATCTTGTATCTTTTCTGACCCCGGGACGGCGATACGAACATGGCCCTGGAGGAGGCTGGTCCGATACGAAACCTGATTGGCGCGGAATGTCACATAATTATTGCGTCATACAAAATATTTTGGCGAGGCGGCGAGTCTGTGACGAACAGGAGGAAGCTGTTCGTATTAAAATGGCGGAGAAGCTGTATCAGTATAAAGTGAAAAATTTAATAAAAAGCATTACTAAGCAATGAGAGTATAAAATAAGACATCATAAAGTAATACTGCTTACATGGAAATATTTCAATAGCTGGGAAAGTTTAATAAAACTAGAAAAGTGCTAGCTAGCACACTATACCTAGCAAACTATCAAGATAAGAACAAAAGAAAGAAACTCAACTTGTTTCCAAGTGGCCAGGTTTAATTTGCAGCTTTATGCAAAGAATGAAGTTACATAAAATTACTAGCTGAGAGATCTAGTGCCGCCCATGTCCTTTATAGACAAAATAATTTTGCACAAAATATCGAAAATGTTTTTTTTTTTAAATATGTATCATTACGTTTTAAATTATATCAGGTTGTTATTAGTGGGCATGTTTTATTACTTTATATGCTTTGGTTACCATAAAAAATATAAAAAGCCAGTAGGTTAACCGTCGGAGCCATTTTATCATTGACTGCACATTTTCCCGGCCTAATTCAAGAAAATTCAAAGTGCAATAAATTCGGCAAAAAAATAAAGTTATTGACTTGAAACTTGTTATGGAGTACTTTTAGACCATCCGATAAAAGATAATTTTACACGAGGCATAAAAAAATTACACAGCCATTTTGAGGAAGAGAAAAGGTAGGAAGATTTTCTTAAACTGATTCTTGCCGGCCTTTTTTAATACGCTATGAAGAAATTTCAGAAAATCGAACTCAATCAAATTTTAAGTCACACTTTGATTGAGCGCTCAATCTGGCATATGGTTAAATCCAGGATGTACTGAAGATAGTGGTAGATATTGAACAGCTCACCACTGTGATATATTATCTCAAGAGTTTTAATACTAATTACAAAGCAGTGAACATAAAAAAATAACAAAAAAAGTCTAAACCGAGTATATAGTTTATATAGCATCCCATAACTGCAGTAAGAATTAAAATATTGACTTGAGATTTGGTATGATATGGTTTTAGATTGGTTTGCTGAAATTGAGCCAAAACATAGTTCTATTATCATCATACTTTCTGAGTTTCAGAATTTAGCCCTTTTCTGAGACGCCGATACGCCGTTTTTGACAGCATATCAATTTTGACTAAGATACAGGTTCAGAAAATTTTAAAAGTTATTCTAACCAAAGAAATAGGTCAGATAAGATTTTGCTGATATATTTTTGTGATTGGATGCTCTGATGAGAGTACTGAATTAATCTTCACGAAATATTTTCCAAGCAGAATGATAACAATAAATAGATGTATATATCAATTAAAAATCGTTTTTTGAACAGCAGCAGAATTTTGATGAGCTCTAAAAAGTGCGACTTTATGGAACTAATTTTGGTCCAACATTATTCCCCAAAGATTTTTTTCTTTTAAGGTAGCAATACTTTGCTGTTGGTAAAGTCGTATACCAATTCTTTCTAAACTATTAAGGCAATGATACATTGAATCGACAAAACAGATCACATGTGGACTTGTCGATTTCAATTTTCAAACCAGCATAATGCTTTTGATAAAATGTTTGGATTATTTATGTTTTAAACAAAAAAAACCTTGTTTTTGTATATCTGTGTGTGCAATAAAATGTGAGCTTGTCGAGTAAAAAATAAAAAAGCAGTAAGGCGTTAAAAACATGTCATTAGGAAAAGAAAAAGCAGAATTTATCAGTAATGGGTGGCTTTTTGGAAATGTTAAGGCCACAAAATGTAAAAGCAAAAAAGACTTCTAAAGTAAATACTTTTTTGAAGCCTATTTCACCCAGTATAACTGCAAGCAGTGAGTCCACCATATACGAATTCAGTTTCAGTTAACTATTGTTTAAATAAATTTTGTGCAAAAAAATAATAAAAAAGCAACTTTGGGATTCGTACAGCAAAATCTTGGTCATCATATAAAAGCAGTAATGCAGACACAGATATGAACTTACAGTAAATGAGAATTCTAAAGTTCAGCCAAAATGAATAAAAAATGTAAATGTTATTATGAAGTTAAATTTCTGCCTAGCTACTTTCAGTCAGGCACCTAGAATGACACGACCATTTGAAAATTATGCAGCCATATTTGCACCTTAGAGAACCAACGAAGTGCTATATGGTCAGGTGGGCAAATCATTTACCAATTTCCAAGTTTCCCCTAGCTACAAGTTTTGCAACCCAGTGCTTGCTAGCCAACCAATTTTGTAAAATACACATAACTAAATTGTTTGAATTTCTTCATTAAACATCAGCCTAAATAACATGATTGTATATTTATACATTCAGAAAACAATCAATGGCAATATGCGGGCAGTTTGTGTGTTGCGTATGAGAGGAATCAAAACAAACTCGCCGCACGTATCTGTGACGTAAAACGCCGAGCTCGCTTAGCTCTGCAAGGTTTATATAAAACTTTGGTTAATTGAGACAAATCTCATTAAATATTACACACAGAAAAACTGTGTATTGGAGGGTCACGTGACGAGGCCATTTTTTTTTCAGTTACCATTTTGTGAACAAAATGAAAAAGATGTTAAGAAATTTATTAACAAACTTAATGAGTTTACTGATAACCGTTTTATTATTTTTATTGTATTATGGTCAACAAAGAAAGTAAAATCTTTGTTTCCTTTAAAAGACAGAAACAGATATCCATCCTGTGTTATATACGAAGGAGTGTGCTCGTGCGGCGAGAATTACATTGGCGAAACAATCCGTAATGCAGAAATCCGTTGGAGAGAGCATGAATCGATGAAAGGAAAGTCAGTGCCAGCCATGCATCTTGTCGCATATAGTGGTCACTCGTTTACGTGGAAAATAATTTCAAGAGCGCCTCAGGGTTTTCGTAAAAGAAAAATTCTTGAAGCATATTTTATACGGATACAGAACCCAACTTTAAATGAACAATTAGACTAACTGTCTGTCTGTCTGTCTGTCTGTCTGTCTGTCTGTCTGTCTGTCTGTCTGTCTGTCTGTCTGTCTGTCTGTCTGTCTGTCTGTCTGTCTGTCTGTTTTCTCTAAGTTGCAAAGCTTTAAACTTTTAGGAAAAATATAAAAATCTCGTCCGTAAAGTCTCTTGTTCCTTTTTTTGCGGGTCGCCATTTTATGCTCCGCATAGGATATTCTCATTTTGCGTTACAAAGAGGCAGAATAAGGTTATTAATATAGAAGACACGTTACTTTTATTACCTCGAAAGCGTGGAAAAACCACAACATTGTCAAATTTTATCTCGTTGTTACAGCAATTTTTAAAACACTTACGACACATTATGCAGTTATACAGGTCTTTCAAATAATATACCATTCGCCTAATTTGGTGGCAAAATTACACGAAAAATGTCCAAAAATCCTTGAGGTATACCACGCGGAAAGATTAAGCCGAACGATTGTTTCATTTGGTGTGCACTCACGGGGGGACTGGTATTCAATCACTATCATCATCATTCGAACTTTGTTCACCTGAGAACTCTGCTTCTTCTTCTTCTTCATGGGCAGAACCTTCGTCTAATGCCACCAACGCTTCGTCATCGCCTTTTCCACGCTTGGATCTGGTTGACTTTGACGTTTTAACCTCAGCCGGAGATGATTTCTAGAATTTACAGAAACAGAAGATTTATTTATATACAAAAAAACTATTTTAAAATGTTTCAAATGTTTTTCTATAAAAATACGAAAAAAAATTCTAACCAGGCTGGTAATCATACTCTTATTTCTTTATTGTTCTGAATTGTGCTTGAAGAACAAGGTTTCGGAAAAATTGGATATTAGGTCGTGTGACTAGCGCAACTTCTGCCAATATAATGAGGTAGCGACAGACTCGAGCAAAATATTGATACACCCTTTTTGGCCATTTTTACAAAGCAAAAAGCATTAGGCTGTAGAAGTACAACTCGGATTCACAGTTTAGGTAAGCAGCTTTTAAAAAGAGCTAGTTGCACTTTCCAACATGTCTACATCACGAAATAATTTACGTTTTTTTGTCGTTCACATGACGTAATGTTTTTATAGTGTCAGCTGGGCAGTTGTCGCGTGCACAAAGAACAACCAATCAAGTGGTAAGAAATAAATCTGTTGTTTTAAAAGAGGCCAAGTGGCCCAAAAACGAGGACTGGACACACCAATACATAAACGACAAATAAAAAAGGGAAGCAAACACTACAGCTTACTTTCTCAGTTGCGTCATCGTCATCCGAGGAGGAGGAATCATCGTCTGTTTCGATATACTCTTTGCTTTTAAACTTGGTATTATCACCCTCCTTCTTGGGCGTTTCTTTCTTCTTCATCATGTCTTTAATAGACTTGCTTTTTTTAGCGGGCGAAGGAGCGCCACCGCTTTCTTTCAGCTTCTCTTTATATTCTTTCATCTCTTTCTCGTATCTCACTTTGGCTTCTTTAGCCAGGTTCTCCCATTTCTAAATGATACGTTTAGCAATATGAGTTTCAATCGCTTGACAAGGCCTAGAGGTGATAATATCATGATACATTAATATCACAACCCCCATAAATGATTAGGTTCGCATCTGATCATTTATGGAATCAATTTTGTATCATACCACAACTAAGAAATGAATTAATGAATTACGACTGATAATTAACAATAACATTAAGGACTTTAACCTTAATTTGCTCAAAATAGTATATTTGGTTCAAAATAGTAACCGAATCGCTACTTGGCGATAGGGATGCCTGAATTTGAGATGCCCAGTATATGTAGCTACGGAAGGCGAGAATTTCATAATCAGAACATGTACGACGAGCGAACTCATGGATTTTTCCACGGATAACGACAAGTGCAGTGTGTTATGAAGAAAAACAACAACAAGGAAACATTTAACCCATACCAAGTTGGAACAGGGTGTCCCTTGTTGTTTAAATAAAGCTAAAACACGCCTAATCACTGGGGTCTCTTTAAAATATTTTTATCATAACATGGCCGCCACAAAACAGGCAGGATCGTTTTTAGCCTCAATTTTAATCATGCACACAAAACATTTGTTTGTAACGAGTGTTTTTTAAAAATGATGTTGACGACAAAATTTTGATTTTTTGTCAAATTAAATACCGTATTAGGTCAAAATTGGTACAGAAATTAAAAATGCTTCGTTTTATACAAGTTAGCACACTGAACAAAACAGCATACTGAAAAAGATAACAACAACAAAATATATCTTTTTGTCACCTGTATGTAATTTCAAGTCAAAATTAGTCCAAAATTGGTCCAAAATTTAAAACTGCTTTGTCATCGACAACATTTGGCACAGTAAACAAAGGCATGCTAAACATGGTGGTGGCATCACAACTTTGCTTTTGTGTCACTTACCATTTTAGGCTACATTAATACATATTTTGTATTTTCACACCCAAAGCCGTTTGTGCTCCAAACTAGCAAAAGCTTCTGATCTTGGGCTTTTAACCTTGGGAACTAAATTCGAAGTTGGTAATCCTTTATACGGCTGTGGACAGGATCGCATTTGAGATGATTCAGCAATCAAAAAAATACGCTAACGGCTCTATTAGTATTACTCATTATTATTCTGAATATTTATACAGGATAGCAACTTCAATGTTGGAAACACTGTTAACAATGTGTGTCTGTGTTGAGAATGTATACGTTCAATAAACACGGGCATTGCATATCCAATTTCCCTTACATGGCATGGGTTTACCCGTAGCAAAGGCACTTGGTAAACATGCCCGCGATGTGGACCGAACCACGGACCTTGTGATTACGAAGCAAACTCTATAACCACTAGACCACGCGCCACTACGAAGGGAAGGGGTTAAATCCCTTGTTAAAATATTTCATACCGTGTTTTAGAGAATATAACGTATTTTAAACTGATTAGTTGTTATAGGCGCTTCACAGGAACGCGGGGATTAACGAGGATTACATTTTTAAATTTTGACCTATGGGGGAGGGACGACAGAAGGAGGGTTAAAATTCAATCGTTGGATTGATGTTTGACGTTCCGTTCTTAATTTGAGCGGCATCCCTTAATACACCTTTACGATAATTCGGGAAAACTAACACTCCATCGCAGCTTATTTTGCGATCGGAGGAGGTAAACATCACACTTTTATAAGAGTTTATTAAGGAGAAAACACGTTTTTTCGTGATAACTTTTCTTGCCGCGTTTTGTTTTTAATGAAAAGTACACATAAATTGTATCTTATTATTATTAACGTTTCCTGAAAATTTGAAAGAAATTGATACGACGGAAGTTAAAAAACTGGAGAAAACACGCTTTCGTCTCTAACAAACTCTCATAAAAACACGATTTTTACCTCCTTTTTTCCGATATTGTAAAACGACGGAGAGCCGTGAGCTAGTTTGGTTCTTTTTTAGGCAAATAAGTAACTTATATTATTATGGATTTTTTATCAGTGAAAAAAAATCAGAGCTATACAATTGAATTATCGTAAAGGTGTATTGGCTTTAAATTTAATCTTTATTTACTTCTTGATTGAGATTGAATCGAAAAAGCTAACCTCTTTTGCATCGCCCACATTCTTCCACAGTTCAGCACCCTTCTTTGCAATATCAGTGAATGCAATGCCAGGATTGTCAGCTTTGATTTTCTCTCTGTTGCTGTTGAGAAACAACATGTAGGCCGACATCGGGCGTTTAGGGGCGTTCTTGTCCTTCTTCTTTTTTTTGGAAGAACTTGATTCCTAAAATAGAAATAATAATGTCGCAGGTTTGAGAAAACAGTAAGTCGCTGGGTTCTAGTTATTCATTTTCTTCTTTATGCTTACTACACTTTACGAGGCTATCGCAACATAACGATTCTCTCTTCAGCTAAACTAAGAAAGAATCAAAAACTAGTCTAATACCCCATTCACACCTAACAAAACTGGTTTAAATTAAACTGGTTTTACTTAAACTGATTTTCATTAAAACTCAGTTTTTACATATATACCATTCACACCTAAAGTTCAAAACACATTTGCCACGATCAAGAATTAAATTTAGTATACTCAATATTCTGACTTAAAGCCTCTTTGAAAGGAGTAAAAAATATTCTCTGGTCAGAACCATGAATAGAGTTTATAAAGAATCTATCTGATAGCTAGGTTAGCTACACCATAATAATGTTTCTTGAAAATTTATTAAACTGAAAGTTAGCAAGCAGACCACAACAACAATCGTCTTTTTACTTTTAAAACTTCGCCTTCAGCTTAATAACAAAGTGTCTTCAGATATACAGTCTCATGTTTACTTTGCATATTGGAATCCTTTTTCAATATGAATGTGTAGCTACAATCCGGGTCAAATTAAATGGAATTTTATACAATTTCCCCTTTCCTCCCCATTTCCCTCCCCCTGGAACAATGTTGAAGTCTCAAAACCTTAGCACATATTCAACATTGTTCCGGGGGCAAGGGGGGCATCAAATAAAAGTATTTTTCATAGAAAAACCTGAAAGTTCCATTTCATTTAGGCCCGGATTGTCTGAGATTTAAAATGAAAAGAAAATGTGGAGAAAATGGCTATTTCCATGAAAAAAACTGCAAGTCCTGCTTCCAAGCAGCACTAGGTATTTCTTCTAATATGCTACAAGTCTGGCATGTCTGAGTAGCCTCGTTTTCGTTCAGCACGCGTGACTAGCCTCGTTTTCGATTTAGGCGGCAAAATCCTATTTCCAAGTCAAAAATGAAAGTGAAAGTGACGTTCAAAGTTTAAAATGGAGTCAACAAGCTTTAGTAATGTATTTTAACAGAAAAAACGTTAAGAATTAGGTCATAAAATATGATCCTAGCTAAAATCCTAGTTTGGTATAAAATTTACCGCCTTATTTACATATGCTCAAAGTTAAAAAAACTAGAAGTTTGAAATAATGCCGACATTTAAGAAAATAAAAGAGAAATGACTTCCCACTGTCTTTATTACCCGAAGAACCCAGCCCACCCACAGAATGTCGGCATTGTTTCATATTTCTTATGAAACAAAAGGTTTATTAACATTTTTTACTAGCTGTAAAAGTGAAATTAAAAAAACAAAAGAATGAGTTTGACTAACCGTGAATCTCAACCGAAGTCAACCTACTTAGTCACTTATTCCCAGGCAGACCCGGAAAAAGTTGGCACACGAGAAGAGTTTGCTCAAATGGTTGTGGACGCTTTCAACAAAGGGTGTCAATTTGAACGTGTACTGCATTGGGCATGTTGTAAAGAGAAACACAAAGACGGTGGCCATCACTATCATTTGGCTTTGAAATTACGCGGTGTTTACAGGTGGAAAAAAATTAAATTTGCGATTCAATTTCGTTACAAGATCTCTGTAAACTTCACCAGTTTTACCACGGGTTATTATGACGCTTACAAATATGTCTTAAAGGAAGACAAAAATTGTATCGTGAGTGCAGATCATCCAGATTTTAGCTCGTCTCCAATTACAAAGCGCGCGCTGGAAAGCGAGGCACAATAACCTGGGGGAACCAAGCGAAGCACCGACTTCATCAAAACGGCCCAGACGACGTCTCACTTTGTCTGACTTACATGACGTAGTCATTGGCAACAACATTAAGTCAGACAAAGAACTCTGCAAGTTAGCAAATCAACAAAAAAAAGACGGCAATGACGCTCTGTCAAATTTTGTATTGGCTAAAGAGGAAAAAAAACGTAACTCTTTCATTGCTACCGCGTGGAAGATGGTAAACGCAGAACAAGAGCTGGAGCGCGATAACAAATCCAGATTGGATTTGTTAGCCGAAGCGAAATCGAGCGTTGATGAGTGTGGGGGCAGATGGCTTGAACTAGCCAGAGAGACACTGGCCAAAAACAATATTAATGAGACAGACTTTGCTTCGAGTGTGTTTAAGCTGCTAGAAAAGGGCCGTGGCAAGCACCGTAATATCATGCTGGTGGGAAAGAGCAATTGCGCTAAGACCTTTATGTTGTTACCACTGAAAAAAATCTACCGTTGTTTCACCACCCCAACAAAAGGCACCTTCAATTGGGTAGGTGCTGAGAAATCTGAATGCGTGCTGCTAAATGATTTCAGATGGTGCGAAAAAGTCATCCCGTGGAGCGACTTCCTGAATTTGTTAGAGGGCGAAGAAATCCACATCCAGGTACCCAAAACCCATTTTTCAGAGGATCCCGTTTGGTCTGCTGATACCCCAATATTTGCCACGTCCAAAAGTAAGATTAGAAAGTACGAAGGGGGAGAAATAGATGAAGTGGAGACCGAGATGATGGAAACTCGTTGGAAAGTTTTCCTGTTCAAACACCAATACAGTAAAGAGGATGTAGTTGAAGTCATGCCGTGCAAAAAGTGTTTCGCTGAATTAATTTCCCCGTCAACATAGATTATGTTCAAACTTCAAATTGCTTAGGAAAGTTTAAATAAAGTTATAACTGATTTTTTTAACAACACTTTGCGCCCGCAAAGTGTTGAAAAAAGAAACAGTCATAACTTTTTTTTTATATAACACTTTGCGGGCGCAAACTGTGAAAGCAAAACCAGAAAGACGCTTTATCCTTACTTAAATTGTCAGTGCTAAGTCTAAATGATTTTTTTTATAAAAGGTCGCACGCGAATAAAGACATGCAACCACAAAAAAGCACAAACTCTCCTACCCAAAAAATGCTAATCAATACTTTGTCCGTAATCCCTTGTTTTTGATAACCAAATCAACCCTCTTGGGCATGCTTTCAATTGTGCGGTCGATGACTTCAGCGCTGTAATTAAGAATCGTTCTTCGAACTCTTTGACAAAATTTCTGATAACTCTCGTTGGTTAGTCCGCCATCAATTGCTTGTTTTGAAAGGGTGCGTCTGATATTGTGAAATGCATTTTCAATTGGATTGAGGTCCGGTGAGCGGGCTGGTATTTTGAATAGACGACAGCCAGTAGAATTCATAGCATCAATCGCAAGTCGACTGTTTTGGGAGGGATCTCCGTCTTGCAAAAACAGTTTACCCCTTGTGTTGGCTGAATTTTCAAACATCTCTGGAAATCTGGACTCAATAAACTCCTTGCACTTTTCTCCATCAATGTGCCCTGAATATTGGTAGCATTCAATGAACCCACGACCATAGGCTATGGCGCACAAGAAATGAACGGTTCTTCCATTGGTGCCCTCTTTTCGCCCTTTGGCGGTGCAATGTCTTTTAAGCGTGTCACCTTTTCTCATCCAGGTTCTTGTTCGGGATGTGCGGGCTGTTCTGTTTGGGTTTGTTTTATAAACAAACGAAACACCGTCTAAATAGAAGGAAATTCCAGTCTTCCAAAAGTCTCGGGGTAATGTTTGACACTTTCTTGCAAAAGCCAAACGCTTTACAGTGTCTTCTTCACTTAAGATTCCCTTCTTTCGGCACTGGCGGAATTTGTAGCCCATCCGATTTAATACTCGGCGAAAAGTTCTTGGGGCTATGTGAAACATTTCACATTCGTTTCTTATGTCGGTGCCAGAAAAATTGCCCTTTACTTCGCGAAGCTTTCTGATAGCAGTGTCAATGCGCCGTTCCTCTCGCGCAGTTACTTTCCTCGGTCTGCCGGGAGATTTCTTGTGTTGAATTTCCATTTGATTGATCGGCTTTTTCATATGTCGGTATATCGTTGTTCTTTTAAACTGCGGGTATAGTTCTGTCAATCTCATTAGCGATTCCCCTCGTTCTTGATGCAAATAACGCAAAACCAGTGATACTTCCAGCGGTATTCTCATTGTCAGGAATTTTCTTTTGTTTATGTTAGTATTTATAGCTACAAAAACAAGTTATATAATATATGCGGTCAGATATATATATATATATATTATTTATTTCGACGTTTGAGAAAAGCCCACACAGCTTATGTTTTTATTTCACGTAAACAAGTATGTTTATAATGTAAACAAAGCACAATTTGCATGCTAAACAAGGTCTCTTGACACCTGTTAATTGTTTATTTCATTTTCTAAAGCAAAAATTTAGTTGTTAAGAACCAAGGACTCTTTCAAAAAAGAATTTAAGAAGTTTTAAGAAAATTTTCAAAATTTGATGAACTTTTTCTAAGTCCTTGTGAAATTACCAACTGCGACTCAAATTTCACGGTCAAACCTAACTAAATTGCTCACCGCAACCCTAATCCAAACAGCTAATAATAGCATTTTTAGAATAAAATCTAAAATCTTTCATAGTTTATATAAATATATAATCTTAAAGAATGCTAGGATACTATTACCAAAGTTAAAGACTCCGCTTGTGGAATTTTTCTAAGTCTCGACATTCTGTATCTCAGAGATGTCTGAGATTTAAAATGAAAAGAAAATGTGGAGAAAATGGCTATTTCCATGAAAAAAACTGCAAGTCCTGCTTCCAAGCAGCACTAGGTATTTCTTCTAATATGCTACAAGTCTGGCATGTCTGAGTAGCCTCGTTTTCGTTCAGCACGCGTGACTAGCCTCGTTTTCGATTTAGGCGGCAAAATCCTATTTCCAAGTCAAAAATGAAAGTGAAAGTGACGTTCAAAGTTTAAAATGGAGTCAACAAGCTTTAGTAATGTATTTTAACAGAAAAAACGTTAAGAATTAGGTCATAAAATATGATCCTAGCTAAAATCCTAGTTTGGTATAAAATTTACCGCCTTATTTACATATGCTCAAAGTTAAAAAAACTAGAAGTTTGAAATAATGCCGACATTTAAGAAAATAAAAGAGAAATGACTTCCCACTGTCTTTATTACCCGAAGAACCCAGCCCACCCACAGAATGTCGGCATTGTTTCATATTTCTTATGAAACAAAAGGTTTATTAACATTTTTTACTAGCTGTAAAAGTGAAATTAAAAAAACAAAAGAATGAGTTTGACTAACCGTGAATCTCAACCGAAGTCAACCTACTTAGTCACTTATTCCCAGGCAGACCCGGAAAAAGTTGGCACACGAGAAGAGTTTGCTCAAATGGTTGTGGACGCTTTCAACAAAGGGTGTCAATTTGAACGTGTACTGCATTGGGCATGTTGTAAAGAGAAACACAAAGACGGTGGCCATCACTATCATTTGGCTTTGAAATTACGCGGTGTTTACAGGTGGAAAAAAATTAAATTTGCGATTCAATTTCGTTACAAGATCTCTGTAAACTTCACCAGTTTTACCACGGGTTATTATGACGCTTACAAATATGTCTTAAAGGAAGACAAAAATTGTATCGTGAGTGCAGATCATCCAGATTTTAGCTCGTCTCCAATTACAAAGCGCGCGCTGGAAGCGAGGCACAATAACCTGGGGGAACCAAGCGAAGCACCGACTTCATCAAAACGGCCCAGACGACGTCTCACTTTGTCTGACTTACATGACGTAGTCATTGGCAACAACATTAAGTCAGACAAAGAACTCTGCAAGTTAGCAAATCAACAAAAAAAAGACGGCAATGACGCTCTGTCAAATTTTGTATTGGCTAAAGAGGAAAAAAAACGTAACTCTTTCATTGCTACCGCGTGGAAGATGGTAAACGCAGAACAAGAGCTGGAGCGCGATAACAAATCCAGATTGGATTTGTTAGCCGAAGCGAAATCGAGCGTTGATGAGTGTGGGGGCAGATGGCTTGAACTAGCCAGAGAGACACTGGCCAAAAACAATATTAATGAGACAGACTTTGCTTCGAGTGTGTTTAAGCTGCTAGAAAAGGGCCGTGGCAAGCACCGTAATATCATGCTGGTGGGAAAGAGCAATTGCGCTAAGACCTTTATGTTGTTACCACTGAAAAAAATCTACCGTTGTTTCACCACCCCAACAAAAGGCACCTTCAATTGGGTAGGTGCTGAGAAATCTGAATGCGTGCTGCTAAATGATTTCAGATGGTGCGAAAAAGTCATCCCGTGGAGCGACTTCCTGAATTTGTTAGAGGGCGAAGAAATCCACATCCAGGTACCCAAAACCCATTTTTCAGAGGATCCCGTTTGGTCTGCTGATACCCCAATATTTGCCACGTCCAAAAGTAAGATTAGAAAGTACGAAGGGGGAGAAATAGATGAAGTGGAGACCGAGATGATGGAAACTCGTTGGAAAGTTTTCCTGTTCAAACACCAATACAGTAAAGAGGATGTAGTTGAAGTCATGCCGTGCAAAAAGTGTTTCGCTGAATTAATTTCCCCGTCAACATAGATTATGTTCAAACTTCAAATTGCTTAGGAAAGTTTAAATAAAGTTATAACTGATTTTTTTAACAACACTTTGCGCCCGCAAAGTGTTGAAAAAAGAAACAGTCATAACTTTTTTTTTATATAACACTTTGCGGGCGCAAACTGTGAAAGCAAAACCAGAAAGACGCTTTATCCTTACTTAAATTGTCAGTGCTAAGTCTAAATGATTTTTTTTATAAAAGGTCGCACGCGAATAAAGACATGCAACCACAAAAAAGCACAAACTCTCCTACCCAAAAAATGCTAATCAATACTTTGTCCGTAATCCCTTGTTTTTGATAACCAAATCAACCCTCTTGGGCATGCTTTCAATTGTGCGGTCGATGACTTCAGCGCTGTAATTAAGAATCGTTCTTCGAACTCTTTGACAAAATTTCTGATAACTCTCGTTGGTTAGTCCGCCATCAATTGCTTGTTTTGAAAGGGTGCGTCTGATATTGTGAAATGCATTTTCAATTGGATTGAGGTCCGGTGAGCGGGCTGGTATTTTGAATAGACGACAGCCAGTAGAATTCATAGCATCAATCGCAAGTCGACTGTTTTGGGAGGGATCTCCGTCTTGCAAAAACAGTTTACCCCTTGTGTTGGCTGAATTTTCAAACATCTCTGGAAATCTGGACTCAATAAACTCCTTGCACTTTTCTCCATCAATGTGCCCTGAATATTGGTAGCATTCAATGAACCCACGACCATAGGCTATGGCGCACAAGAAATGAACGGTTCTTCCATTGGTGCCCTCTTTTCGCCCTTTGGCGGTGCAATGTCTTTTAAGCGTGTCACCTTTTCTCATCCAGGTTCTTGTTCGGGATGTGCGGGCTGTTCTGTTTGGGTTTGTTTTATAAACAAACGAAACACCGTCTAAATAGAAGGAAATTCCAGTCTTCCAAAAGTCTCGGGGTAATGTTTGACACTTTCTTGCAAAAGCCAAACGCTTTACAGTGTCTTCTTCACTTAAGATTCCCTTCTTTCGGCACTGGCGGAATTTGTAGCCCATCCGATTTAATACTCGGCGAAAAGTTCTTGGGGCTATGTGAAACATTTCACATTCGTTTCTTATGTCGGTGCCAGAAAAATTGCCCTTTACTTCGCGAAGCTTTCTGATAGCAGTGTCAATGCGCCGTTCCTCTCGCGCAGTTACTTTCCTCGGTCTGCCGGGAGATTTCTTGTGTTGAATTTCCATTTGATTGATCGCTTTTTCATATGTCGGTATATCGTTGTTCTTTTAAACTGCGGGTATAGTTCTGTCAATCTCATTAGCGATTCCCCTCGTTCTTGATGCAAATAACGCAAAACCAGTGATACTTCCAGCGGTATTCTCATTGTCAGGAATTTTCTTTTGTTTATGTTAGTATTTATAGCTACAAAAACAAGTTATATAATATATGCGGTCAGATATATATATATATATATTATTTATTTCGACGTTTGAGAAAAGCCCACACAGCTTATGTTTTTATTTCACGTAAACAAGTATGTTTATAATGTAAACAAAGCACAATTTGCATGCTAAACAAGGTCTCTTGACACCTGTTAATTGTTTATTTCATTTTCTAAAGCAAAAAATTTAGTTGTTAAGAACCAAGGACTCTTTCAAAAAAGAATTTAAGAAGTTTTAAGAAAATTTTCAAAATTTGATGAACTTTTTCTAAGTCCTTGTGAAATTACCAACTGCGACTCAAATTTCACGGTCAAACCTAACTAAATTGCTCACCGCAACCCTAATCCAAACAGCTAATAATAGCATTTTTAGAATAAAATCTAAAATCTTTCATAGTTTATATAAATATATAATCTTAAAGAATGCTAGGATACTATTACCAAAGTTAAAGACTCCGCTTGTGGAATTTTTCTAAGTCTCGACATTCTGTATCTCAGAGACAATCCGGGTCAAATTAAATGGAATTTTATACAATTTCCCCTTTCCTCCCCATTTCCCTCCCCCTGGAACAATGTTGAAGTCTCAAAACCTTAGCACATATTCAACATTGTTCCGGGGGCAAGGGGGGCATCAAATAAAAGTATTTTTCATAGAAAAACCTGAAAGTTCCATTTCATTTAGGCCCGGATTGTAGCTACTGCTCCTGATGTGCATAACCACTATAATAGTTCGGCCAACGTAAAATACACCAAAAGGTTTTCTTCTGAATAAAAACTTAATTCGAATATGAGTTTAACTACATTTAATTCTTTATATTTTACTTCATTTATCTTCTAATGTTGTGAATAACTTTCTCGTGCTGCACGAGCACGCCAGCGATCGGCCATTTTTGTTTATGTTTAAACATGGTTTTCAATAAAACACGAATAAAACAACCTCGACAGGTTGTTTTATTAAAACTAGGTTTATTATAACTGGCTTCATTAAAACAGTTTTACTGTGGTATGAACGGGTATATATAAAACATGGTTTAATAAAACCACATTAAAACATGTTTTAACTTCAGGTGTGAATGGGGTATAATTCCCTAAAACTACCAAAAGTTTCAAATTTGACAAGCTCCTACCTCTCTTTTCGCTTTTTTCGGTTTTGATTCCTTGTGCTTCGATTCTGATTTTCGTTTCTTCTTCTTTTTTTTCTTCTCTTCGCCATCTTCGTCTTCATCCTCGTCATCACCACTCGAATCCGATACATCAGAATCAAACCTGGGGAGAAGTACCTTATGGTTATACAACAATGACAAATGCTGGCGATATGCGTTAAAAGAAACCGCAGTCCTCAATCTGGTTGGGTATAAAATAAAACGCATTAAGATACACATTACATATTGCAGGGTTGCCACTTTTGTCAGAGTTTGAATAGATTGGGAATTGAGAGGATGATTGTTGAGATTTAACGAAATTTTAACACCATCCAAGGGTGACTGCTAACTAAGGAGAGTGCAAAATACACAAAATTTTAGAGAATTGAGGAGTTTTAAGGAGGTGTGCCAAACCCTGAATTAAACAGTGATAACATATTAGTTTAAGGGGAGAGAGTTTAAATATGTGCAAAAATTATCCAACTTACTCTTCTTTAACATCGTCTTCTTTCTCATTAGCAGGGTTAAAGTCTTCATCTAAAACACAATACAAAAGTGTAGGAAATGTCTTGTAGAACAAGAGAAATACAGCAACAACAACAAAACCACAACAAAAACAACAACAACAACAACGAAATAAAAACAACAGAAAACCAGAGTAGCAGCGAAACAAAAACAAAATAGAAATAACAAAAACACAAAACAATACCAACAGCAACGACAACAACAACAACAACAACAAAAACAGTTAAAGCGACAAAAATAACAACAACAAAAACAACAACAACAAAAACAACAACAGCAATAGAAAAACAATAGCTAACATCAAAAATAAAACAAATAACAACAACACCAACACCAACAAAACAACAAAACAACAACAACAACAACAACAACAACAACAACAACAACAACAACAACAACAACAACAACAACAACAACAACAACAACAACAAAACAACAACACCAACAAAACAACAACAACAACAACAACAACAACAACAACAAAACAACAACAACAACAAGAATAAAAACGTAATGTAAGTACAAACCTTCCTCTTCACTGTCATCATCATCGGCTGCTTCATCGTCACGCTCCCTCCCTTCTGCTTTCACTTGTTTCAAGTAAGCATCGTGTTCCTCCTCATCTGACTCAAACATGTCGTTAAGATTACCACTAACTGATTTATTTCCTTTGTTTTTGATGTGCAGTTTCTTCGTGTTGACAAAGTCGAATAATTTGTCATACTCCTCTCTATGTTAAAACATTAAGATTTTATTTCATTCACATTTTAGTAGCGCAAAATACCATTGAATTTTTTATAAAGAGAAGAGGAAGAAAACATGAACCAAAACAGAAAACAAAACTTAGTATCAATCAATCTAAGTTTAAAGTTTCTAAACACCAAAAAAATAAAAAACATTTGAAACAAACAAAAGCTAAAAGACGAAGTTACTACTGGTAGTTTCTTGCAAAGCAATAAAAACAGCAAAAAAAGAAAGGTTATGGCATTAATAATGAACTACAGTAGTGGTACTTGATTAAAGATACCTTAAATTATTTGCGGAATTAATTTTGCGATTTGGCCTAAAATTGCAAAAATTAGCTCCACAAAGATCTTTAAAATCTGTCATCAGCAAATACTTCTCTCCGAAAATTATTTTTCGTTTATTCGTAATTTGATTTCCTGAAAGCCATAAGCGTTTGTTCATCATCCGCAAAAAATAACTCACACAGATAATTTATTCTCGTAAGGTATTGAAATGAAAAATAATAAATACATCTTAAATGTTTTTAAATGTACCCGCTATTTTTGAGTTTGAGGTCTATAAATTTCTACCAAATTATAAAAAAAAAGCAATTTAATTTTGCGAATAGTTGAAGGTATAATTTAATAGGCATAAGTTAAAAACTCGCAGAATGGTATTGTCGCAAATTTGCAAAATTAACGCCTTTAATATAAATCACTATCATACAAAAAATGATCAGTAAAATCGTACCTCGGTAAACTACTGAACGTGACAGAGGTGCCATTCTTTAGATCAACGTCAAAATCGAATGTCCTTCCAGTAGTACTGCCACGTGCGAAATTCACCGCTGAAATTTCTTCAAAACGGATATGAACAGGTGGCTTATGCACGAATATAAACCCTCTTTCCAATGGGTAGAGTAGACCGTTGCTTGCTTTGTACGAGCAGGTGATAGCACTGGTACCGCTATTACTAAAACAACAAGATTTAAAAAACATAACATGAAGCTAACAAAAATAGACCAGCTGTTTCGGCATGAAGACATTCAGACGCCGGCAAACAAATGACCTGTGTTTGCATTATACTTAAGTAATAATCGCTTTCAACAACAGTGGCAGGAAGCATCAAAAACAAAAAATAATTTATGGTGGTAAAAAAACAAAATCTCAAGTTTGTGCACACAAATCGAATATAAAACCCAATACAAACAACTGCTTTATTTTAAGTTCTCTTTTTTGAAGTCAAATTTTGCCCTGTTGAAACAAACAACAATCTAGCTAATTCAGTTTACACGGACCAATAAGCCAATTTTTGATGTCAGCCTCGGTTGCTAGAGTCAAATTTTTGATGTCAGCCTCGGTTGCTAGAGTCAAATGGTTGATTTCGGCCACTGTTGCTAGAGGCAAAGATTTGATTTCGGCCACTGTTGCTAGAGGCAAAATTTTGATCACAGCCTCTAAGAACTTGCTAAGCGTAATAAATTTTTATATAAACTTCACGGTAGAAGAATTACAAATGTGTACAAGGAAATAAACAACACACTTATTAATGCAACCAAATGATCCTTATATGTTTTTTGACGTAAAGCCATGTTTTAATATACCACTCCAAAATTTATTCGTCCTACAAAATTAAAAAGTTGCAGCATCTAGCCAGCCAGTCAAATTTAAGCGAGACATATATACATAACCTAGCCCAATCACGTTTTTCACTTGACAGTAGTGACCAGAACCTTGTTACACAAATGTGGACAAATTTTACGGTACAAGTGTAATTAAGAAAAAAAAACATAAAAAATTGCAGTAAGAACGCCATGTGGAACAAAAAACAATTCCTACTGAAAACAAACCTTTTAAAACTTCCTGGGACTGTAATCTTGCGTTGACATACTTCCTTCAAAACACGGCTAACAACTTCGAACACAGAGCCAGACATTTCAGAACTCAATTTATTATTATATTTTTTTTCCAGTTCCTCCCTATAACACAAACAGTATTGACATATTTAATAACATGGAAACAACGAATAAAGTGGTTAGAATATTTAAGGCTAGTTTGCGTTAAATCATTTCGCTCCCATAATGTTTTTGTCTGGTTGTGGCACCTGTATTTGGCAGGTTTGGAAGTTGATTTCTAAAGCTGCCATTTTTATTAAAAATTTTTCCAACAACCAATAAAAATTCTGAAAAATTGCGATCTTCCTAGTATCATGTTCATTAGGTATCACCTAAGAATAGCCAGGAAACTTTCATGTAATCAGAGACATGTAAACAGGATGGTTTGCAGGTTTCCTTGATAATTCACTCTACAAAAGCTACTTGGTTTTCCTTCATTGGTCTTATAAATTTTAAAATAATCAGACATAATGAACACATTGAAAGCAGCTTGTACAATAAGCACACGCATGCATTTTATGAAGTTACTAAGAAAATATTTTTCCTATATTCTTCCAATGATAGACAAGTCAGCCAAAATTCTGGCAATTCTATAAAGGATAATTTGAACAAAGTCAAGATAACTTACTCTGTAAGGTTCAGCTTACACGTCATTTCTTCATCTCTTTCAAATTGTAATATTAAAAACGGGTAACGTGTTTGACCTTGACGTAATGGAGGATCCATGCTGACCTAGAAATGTTTTCATAGAATTTTATTAAGATTGAGGAGTGTGGGTGAAGGAGCAGGTGTTTTGTTTGTAGCAATTACTGAATTCAAAAAAAGGTTGTACAGCAGACCAAACTTAAAAAACTACTTCTGCAATATTTTGCAAAAATTGGAATGGCAGATATGAAAAGGTTTCCAGCAGTTTGGTATGCTTTTTGTGATTAAATTGCAAATTTAATTTTTACAATTTTCATATATAGCTAAAAACAAAACCAGCAATAATCAATCTTTATACCTTGACAATAAAAAACTCCACCAAAACAGAATTTCCCGATAATGAATTTTAATATAGCAAGCAATAACTCAATTTAGGCCTAAAACTTATTTTTCTCTAAATAAAGAAAACTTATAAATAACAGCAACCACAAAGCTAATAAAGTAAGTAAATAGGTTGGGGTAGTTTGAGTCCATCCCTTTTTCATAAGCACTAGGCCTGGGGGGATTGCATTGCTGAGATGGAATGCCACACCTACCATCAGCTCTTAGTTTCTCAACGCACAGTAACAGTTTAACCAACCTGTGCTACTGATGGGGTGAGTTGGCAGAGACCAGTCTCGAACATTGCGATTTTCAGGATAGTGCTTTAACAACTAAGCTATCCATACTATGCAATATCAAACATAAGTAAAATCTATCATGAATTTGTGCCTAAGTTTAATACAGAAAACGAACATGGTACTTACAACAAAAAACATGAAGCGGTTGTCTTGATGCGGTAGTAAGAATAGCCTAAGGACGGTTGTGTGAGGTATTTTATAATCGTAGGTTTTACCATGAAGTTGTAGAAAAGTGGGATATACTCTGATACTGTATCGACCTCTAAAATTAACAACAATATGATAAATTAAAATTCAATTTTTCACAACTTATTATGTTCAGATAGGGTTTACCTCAGGTATAACTTTTCACTCAGTATGGACAACTTTCTATGACATAATGTTTTGACTTTGCGCTGAGAACAGTGGACATATACCCTCATTCTTGTTGGTAGAAAATGCCTCTTATCTCATATGATCCTGCTTTTACAGCTACAAGAATGTTTGCACATGTACAATCATCTACAGCATTTTATCCCATTCCCATAGCCTATCCCATTATTAAATTAAAGATCATTTAAACAGATATTAATAATGTAAAACCTAACGCTTTTGTTACAGGGTAAAAAATGCCAAGGGCTAACTTAAATTTTAATGGCTCCAGGAATACTTTTGTAATTATAGGAATCTCAGTGCATATGTGACAGTATAAGCAAATATGCAGCACATTAGCTTCCCAAATGTTACGGATGATAAATTGAGTGAGACTTAAACTCAAAACCTCTTCGCTTTGTGTGTTAATGTTCTGTCAACTGCACTACTGACTGTGTTAGTGAGATAGCTTTGGATTTATAACACAATTGGTAGAGCAATCATAAAAAGTAAACGTAACATAAATACACATATAGATAAAATAGTGTACCTTGGGGTCAGGCATGCAACTTCAGCAAAGGTGACAATTGCATCTCCAGTAGCTTGAATAATGTCTGCCTTGGATATAATTTGTTCGTGGAATTCCTAAAGAGATAAGGTAATGAAAACATAGCCAACGCAGTTATTGGTAAAAAAAGAAGTTTAAACTTGACGTAAAACACAGTTTAGATTCGAGGTAAAACTAAACGCAATAAATAATCATTATAAAAACTTTAAATTGCAGTGTATACATTGTCATTTGAAAAGCATATGGAAAAAGAACTTGACACAAGGTGGCCTCTGTTGACTGACAAATTTCTCAATTGCATAATGGCATTACTTATAGTGCTTCTGAAAAAGTACTGTATACACAAGGTAGAAGTAACAGGGATTATTTCAAAATCTTATGTATAGGAAACAAAAAACATATTCCACCTCACCTTTACTGGATCCTCAGCATTTTCATCTTGATATGCAGGTACAAAAAATCTCATTTCCATCAAAGCCACTTTTGCATCATCATTACGATGAAATTCTATTGTGACTTCATTTTTGCCTAAAAAAACAATCTTGTGTGTATAAGGACCAGGCTCTTCACATGCATTACTGAAGAGTCTCATTTAAGAAAACTGTCTTATGTCGACATACAAAAAAAATTACTTTGACAGAGTTTAACAGATGTAAATCAAAGGTAATTTCTGGATGAATAAAGTAGCCTGTATAAGTTTACCATGGTTAAGATTAATAGATGCTGTACTGGGAAATTTTGCCATGCAATTAATATAATATTCAGAGGTTTAAAACTCAATGTCATAGTGATTATAACGAGTTTAATAGTAAAATGGCAAAGCACCACATTTCTTTCCGAGGGAAAGACTGATTTTCGCGTCTGTTCGTACTCATAACCGCAGCAGGTCTCCAAGGTGAGCAGCCTCTGGTCAATAGAACAATGTAGGAAAGGGAAGTCGGCAAAATAGATCCGTAACATAAGACTTCATGGATATTCTCACCTGTTGTGGCTTGTGAAACATCTCGTAGTGGAATTTCAAATGCTGCTTTATTGTCAACTTCAAATGACATAATTGCACCTATGATATGGTTAAAAGGTAAAATGGGATTCTCTTTACCAAAAAAAAGTAATTATGATGGAACACCTCCCCTCCACCCAGCCTTCTTCGAGATCACGACTCTCAAAAAAGCCCATGGATGAAATGTTTACAAAAATGATTTAAAATTCCATCAAATCTCAAACACATCAAAAATCAAAAAAAGAGAATAGTTTCGAAAATAATTTTATATTTATTACACAATGTTCTTCTAGAATAAGTTCTGTTGTAGTAACATAATCAATACGCAGTAATTAATTATCTGCTATGAAAAATATAAATTTATATAAAAAATATATGCAGTTTATCATATAGAAAAAAATACGGTACCTATAAAAGGTGAAGTGAGGGCAACTTGGTCGTTCCACAAAAAGAAAGAAATGAGGAGAACATTCAATGAGCTTTGGAGGCTCTGTAAAAATGAAACCAATTAACCAAGATAACTAATCTACCTTTAAATTTTGCTGAGCCCCAATTCCAGCCTTTGACACACAAATCCTGTTCTCGCAAAGGCACATTGTAATTTTTGCTGTAATAATCCTTTAGCCTTTCATATTCCTAAAAAAGAAACTTGCTATATCAAACTTAAACTGTTTAAGAAAACAAAGCAAATTATTGCACAATTCTTTATTTTATTTTATTTTTCTTAATATTTTTTGATATCCATAAATCATGATGTATTTAGTTCCTGAATGTTGAGTATTCTTTGCAAACTAGCTGCTGTTTCATCCTGAAGGATTGTCTTTCTTTAAGGAATGTGTTTTGTACCAATAATCTGGGGTCGAAGAACAATAATGGCATAACTGTATTCACAAAGGAAAATTTTAAAGGGGCTACGAAACGGCTGTTGGTTTTTAACTTTAGTGACTTACACGAGAGTTGAGCTGGCAGTGGAAAATTTTATGATCACTGAGGACAAAAACAAACAAACTTGAATCATCTTAAATATGATACTGGGCATCTAAATATAACTGAAAATGACAGAAAAGTTCCCTACATATATTTGATATCCATGGTTTATTTGATATAAATACTTTTAACTCAGATTTTCTAACAATATACACTTCACATCTTTTGAACTATAGCTATGTCCTTCGAAATTTTGCATAAAAAGATAAAAGTTTATTGTACATAAAGCCAGTCTAAGCAACAACAATGACTTTAAATCTTTTTAGAGGTATTAATCACCTTTTTAAAGCTAGTAACACAGCGTTTTTAAACAAATACAGCTCCTTGTGTTGTCTCTGTTCCCTTGTCAAAACAAACTTTTGATTTACTAATATTTAATTTATTTTACAGACCGCAGCCTATTTTACCACCAAAAAGAACACTGAAGGAAAAATTTTCTTTTTTTTTTAGAAAATAAAAATAAAAAAGTAGCAAATTCATCATAAAAAATAATTATTCATAAACAGGTTGTCTAGAGGTCTGTGTGGTTCTAAAGTGTGTATAATTTCTTGCACCTTGACCTTTTGAGAGGTCTATTGATTACATGCCATTCTTCGGAAATTGCGGGGATTCAACTTATTTTGAATGGTTTTGTAGCCCCTTTAAAGCTCACGTAAAAGGCTAAAGGCAAAAATTCCTTTTTGAAAATGTATGCATACACATCCTTCTCTTCTAATGTTTGTTTACAAATATTTTTTTAAAACTTTTTGAAACATGCTTGCATTATACCACAAGAAAACTTATTGTTCATTTTGTTTGATTGCTCTATCACACTCATTGAAGGTTGATTGGAGAAAAAAATTAGAATTTGTGTTTATATAGACTAAACATTGCAGTTTTCACTATACAGGAACAAATTTCGGAACACATTAACGTCTTAAACTGTGCTCGATTTAGTTTTCTTTTACTTTCATAGGGGTGAGATTTTTCTGTTACAAGAATAAAATGAAACTTAAAATTTTATAAGTTGTTTACTTTTGTTTTATGAAATATGAAAAAATAATTTTTGGGTTAACTTCACCTTCAATCATGATGCAAAACATGTTTTTTCGAATTTGTCATAAAAACGCAGTTTGTTATGCAGCACATAAAATTAAAGACAATCTACCAGCACTTTTAAGAAAAACTTAAGTTGCATAGCAAAGCATAGCTGAAGTATTTTAGCTGCTAAAAAACTATTGTTGTAACACCTGTTGCATATGTTATCAATATCTGAAACACCCTGGCGATTAAACTTTATTTTGTTCACATTAATCACCAAGTTACAAGTAAAAACATATATTATCTACATTTTACTTTCTATTAAGTCACTTATAGAAAATCATTAATAACATTTTAGGCAAGTCACCACAAGTTACACAAGTCAGATTTTAGAAATGTTATAACTATTACGTATATTTTCATTGGCAAACGCATTAATAAAAAACTTACAATTTCTTTGAATCCATGATATTTGTAGTTTTGTCCATCTTTCAATATGATTTTAAGTCCAAACCCACGAGCAACGCGCATCCAGTAACATGAATCTATATCTGTAAGTGGGACTGATTCAATTTTACCAGTCTTTTGTGACTTGAAAACAATTCCAGTCTTGTTCAGCTGAAGACGTCCAGCATTCTTAATTTAAAGAAGAAAATTCACAAGTGAATTAGGATTATACACCAGGAGGGTACTGTGTGACATAAATCTTATGCCCTTTTAACAACACATCAAAGTACAAAACTCATTAGAGCTGCAGACGAACCTACTACACTACGTGAGGACCAGGATGTAATCAAGAAATATGAAATACTTGTTTTTTTCTAACGCTTATAAACATATTCAGGAATATAGAGGACTTTTTTTAATGTTAAGCATATTGTCCAGCCTTTGTGACTATTTCTGATGTTGTTTTGTGTGTGTTTTGGGTATTTTAATTAGACACAGACTTTTTTTAATTCCTTATACACAATAAGATTTAATTAAAATCTTATCCCATAAGATAACATTTTCACGTTTTTAATTTGTATCTGTAATAAACATAATTTAAGCATGTTCTAAGCCTTATTTCCTTTTTGTAAAGCATATCTCAGCCTGATTTTAAATTTTCACTTGCTTATAAAAAACAAAACATGTAGTGACCCTTAGACTTAAATAAAAATTTCACAAAGAATCCCTAAATAGATGTAATATGAAGAACAAATTGTTAACTTCATCTTCTCAGATCCGTTAACACTTATTTCACAGAATAACTTCAACTATGTAACATTAAGTTGCAAGTCATTATTGTACTTCAAGTCTCAATAAATTTTTACGAAGGTTTATTCAATATTTTAAATGTTTTAAGCAGGGTTTATTTAAATGATATTATTTAAATTATATGCATTTTACAAATATTTAGGCAACCCTAATAAATACTAATTTATACTGAATGTTTTCTGAATGCTAGGTTATCTCCTTGAAAGACCATATTCAGTTAGGCTCTTTTGGCACTAAAATAAACAATGGTCTGCAAAATATACAACACACAAGTTGGTAAAATCAATCCTGTTTACAAGAAATTAATTTATGTTAATCAAACCCTGGCAAATAGATATATAGATAGGGGATATTTTGTCACAATTATTTTTTTAGATTATGTAGGATTTGGCTACACTGCTCATGAAAACTTTCAGCCTAATTAGCTTAAATTTAGGGAAAGTTTAAAGTAAACACATGAAATATTATGAACTTACCAAGGCTCCTCTAACGAGAGAAAATACTTCTGAAAATTCCAGTGAATCTGTCATGGTTAATGTTTTAGTATTCTAAACAACATTAACACTATACTGTAATGTTATGAAATCTAACATTAAATTCAGCAACATGCATTCCAAAGCCTCAGAAACATATTTAGATTGTATTGTAATCAAGGAATTATGATCAATTACAAGCTATATTTCTACACAAGATATAACACAACAGCTTGCTGCACATAACCAACTATAGGTGTGACGTTGAGTCTAAACATTTAAACATTCTTAACAGATACAAAAAATGATAAAATTGCACAGGATTATCAAGCTTTTACAGGAGAGATGTGGGATAGCACACATCATCACCCACTAATGTGCAAATATATAATACATGTTTGCAGAATGTCAAACTGAGGAAAATAACCAAAGCAGCCAACCCAAAACACTAGTGTTGGGCTTTTTGACTACACCAGAGTGTTAGCTAGAAATTCATAATTAGGGCCTTTTTGAGACCCTTCTTCTAGAGGAAGAAATCAATGACAGCATCTGGCATAAAATTTTAAATTTTTATGATCCCAGATGCTAGAACAGCTATCCTGATTCCTTGTAACATTGATCTAAGATCTCAAATTAATAAATTCAAATTGTTTTTTTGTTGCATGCTTTGATGATTTAACAATGAGAATGTAATAATGCAATGAATGAATCTTTGGCCGACTTTGCAAAGTAGGTTTTAAGAAAAGAATACATTGGTTAGATAGGGAAAGTCAACTGGTATTGTCAATTGGGAATTAGCCCTCGAATTGAAAAAATAAAGGCTAGCTAACACCCTGTACACTTATATACAAAAAACGTTTAGGAAAAACCTGTTTGTTTGTCACTGTATGACAATCTTGTGCTTCAATATCTAACGTCAAAAATAAAAATCACTTCTTCTACATTAAAACTAAAAGTAACATAAATTAGATCTACTGAAAAAGAGAAAAATGTAGTTAGTTAAAAAAATATTTTACGCTGATACATAAGACTTCCCTACCATGGAAAGTAACGAAAAACTTTTACATTGAAATCTGATAAAAAATGTAAACAAACCACTTTTATTCTTTTAATTAAATCTGAAATTCTTTAAATGTGAATATCTTGAGAACGTAAAGACTTTTTTAGAAAATTTAAAAAGACTTGTTAACTAACTTTTTAAGCTCTATAATATAATTTCAACATCATTTTATACCTTGGGTTCCCTTTAAATGTATTTACGTTTGATGTTAATTATTCCTCTGGAACAAGGAATTTGTTCAAAATACCAAATAAAAAACTTGTTAATTTAAGAACATGATCTTAGTGAGGGCTGCTGTGTTCTGATAAGAAGCTTCGTGTGCACATGTGTGTTAAAAGTGATTTTTTGATTTAAAGTTGTTCCTTAGGTCCCAAATTACCAAAAAAAAATGGGTGGCAAAAATCTTGTCCCGTGGGACCAAATTAGATGACGTCATCACTTTCACAGTCAGCAAAAAAATAATTTCACATTTATATGTCATGTTATATATGGTTGGAAAGAGGAGATTAAGTGGATCAAAAAAAATGTAAGAACCATGTCTTCAAAACGTAACGTTCGAAAGATATTACTATTCAAACTTTGTACAAATTACAGACTGGTAATTTACTGACCCAGCACAAAAATGACTATAACCTGCTCAATAGCGAAGTTTTTTGTTGAATTTTGGTATGGTATTGGGTCACCCTAATATCTTTCTGTTTGATCAAAATTTATTGTTCAAATCACTTCTAGGGATAATCTACAGACCAGTAATTACATAGTGGCCCTCACTATCTGTTTTTTTATCAAAACCTTCCCATTTTATGTCAGTCTCCTGAATACTAACCCTATAATAATTGTTTGAGGGCAATACCGGAGAATATTGACCGACGTCAAAGTATTGTCCGAGCTTGCGAGGGCAATATGTGACAGAGGTCAATATTCGAAGGTATTGCACGAAATAAACAGTTATTATATGGATTATTATCCGGCTACTGCATTTTGCGACAAAAATATAACATTATAAGCAGGATGTAGAAACCATGTCTTTATAGAAACTATTCTTATATGGAACGTACATTTGAACTAAAAATTTTTTTTTTTTGAAATCGAATATCGTGTAAACATTACAGGTTTTATTGTGTAGCTACAACATAGAATTCTTTAAAAGATAAAAGTAAGTTTCACTTCTGTTTCGCGTTTTGTTTACTTTTTTCCGTGTTTATTTACATTTAATGCTACCATATTTAAACTTTAAACATGGTTGCTATGGTAGCGGGCAATACAGTGGAATATTGCCCGCTATGACGTAAGTTCTAACCAATCACATTGCGCGATTTTCGAAAATATTGATGCCGCCCTTTTACCCGGGTAATAAAAGCCAACACAACACAGGACAATGCTATTGGCAGTTAATGTTAGTGAGTGTTGAGCAATGTGCTGATCATAATTTTTCTAGGTGTAAATCTAATCTATTGTTAATAGGAAAAATCTTTTATTGATACTTTTTCTATCAATAGTGTGCTTCTACGTATTGTGTGCGTCATTCCTTCTGTTATGCAAACATCAATTTACATAATGAAATGAATAAAAAATCATATACCTTGTTATTTTTCTTTTCTAACTTTTCTGTTCCTTTTAAATTTTTAGCACACTTTTTAAGAACTTGGTCTTCTTCTCTTCTCTCGTGGTCGTTGCTTTCTTTTCTCTTAGGATCTTTCTTCTTCTTTTCTCTTAGGCTCTTCTTCTTCCTTCCTTTTAGGCTCTTCTTCTTCCTTCCTTTTAGGCGCCTCATCCACTTTTATTTCATGCTCTCCACCATATTGTCTTGAATAATGACTTGGACATAGATATTAATTTATATAAGTATCAGTATAAGTTACCCACACTCTGTCCCTGTCTTCAACTCTTCTTATGGTATAACAACCACATGGTTTCACACCAATCGCATCCTCTGGTATTGATGTCTCAGCTTTTAAAGTCTGTTTATGTTCAGTGTCATTACTGGGGACCAAATGTTTTGCGATACCCATATTTGTCTCTTAAAACAAATTTTCAAATATCAAGATACTTTGAAGACAAAGCATGACATGACATTAACATTTGACATTGTGAAAATATGAAACCATGTAAAAACCAGAAAGACATTCTTTTTCTTAAGAAGTGATGTAAATCCAGTTTGTAATGATGACATCATCAAACTACCAAATTAAACTATTCTTTGTGATACATCACATTGCGACATAAGGAAATGCAGTGAGATTGCAGGATGGTTACTAGGTGACATTCGGTTTTTATGTTAAGCATTGCATAGGCAAGATTATTGACAACTCTAGTTATGTTAAGCAGTGATTCTTTAGAGGTAGTTGACAGATTCTGCTAAGGGTTTTTTAAGATGAAACATCAAAAAGCACATGCACAAACCTACACACATTCGAAATATCAAATGTTAATTGAAATTACAAATTCACACCAGAAAGATGTGCTTTTTAATTTATGTGTGTCACAATCTCTTCCCGAAAAGTGTTTTAGTTAAGTAAGATGTTGGGTAGTGAAAAGGAGGCATTTAGTTTTATAAGGGGGTGTTTAAAGGGGCGTTATTTGTAACATATGTTCTGCTTAAAAAAAGGTCAAGTTGCTTACTCTGTTGCCTAGTAGTTATGTCTATTAAGGTAAAAGGAAAGATTTATGAAGCCTGTGTAAGGTGCTATACATTGTAATGAAAATGTGGCATGAGCTAGAAAATGCAGGTCTGACCCATTTAGAAAGAAATAAGAATAGTTAGATGAATGTGCAACAAATTTGAGACAGAAGAAGAGTGGAGATGAGCTAAAAAGCAGGCTATTTTTGCTTGCTTGGGAAATTGAGTTCCACAGTTTACACAGCTCTTCTCTGGAAGTAAAATTTACACCAGATAACATTTTAAAATACAAGGTCTCCTTATCTCTACCAATCCAATGAAATTGATGTGCTTTAGCCAAGAACAAAAATAGTTGACCCTGTGCTTTATAGAACACTTGCAAGAACTTGACACAATACTTTGCATTTTTTTTTTATCTTTTAAGCTCTTCTGAAGTGAAAATTTTAGAAAGTAGTCTTAATATAAGTAGTACATGTATGTCTGTGCCCTATAACATGCACATCACAAATAGACCCTTGGTAACACAGAAAACAACAATGTGATATAAATCCAACATCATTTTATACCTTGGGTTCCCTTTAAGCTACAAATTATTACATTAATTCTAAAGCTATTTATAACCTTAAACTGAGTGGCAAGCCTGTGATGTTCTGTTCAGCCATGCCATGCTTTTTGTTGAAAAAGAATGGAATGTCTTCAAGTTCAACTGAATGATCCTTGCCCTCTGGCATAAACAACGAATGTTCAAAATAACAACATCAAAGTTCTACTATACGACATGCATGAACACCATGAATTATTGTCTTAATTAAAAACAACCTCTACATTTTTCTTAATGCTGAATCCGGGTTAACATCCTAAAAAATTTTCTGATAGTATTACTTTGCTGTTAATAACATCCAGTCTGGTCAAAAATGAGGATTTAAACTAAATGCTGCATCTATTTTTTTGAGCAATAGCAAAAGTACAAGGCAATGGTTGAAGCAGCCACTAGCTTCATCTGAGACAAGTCACCAAGTAGTGCAACCATTTAACCAGGTTTTGGAAAAAATTCCAGTGGATATGTAAATCACGAAACTAGAGGACGTTTTAGCCAATTCTTTTTTGCTCAACCCTGCACAGATGCCTGCATTTTTGCAAAGTTGTTTTAAGAGATGGCTTACAGTCAAAATTATGAAGTTATATATGTGTCGATCAGAGTTGCAAGATTGTCGCTAAAACCGTTTGTTTCAATAATTACGTAATAAGAATTGTGTATATATATACGCTTGTTAATTGCCTGGGTTCCTCAGTAATAACACATAATAATAGTATAGAACACAACATTGTATTATGAAATAAATTTGTACAACATCCCTCGCCTTGGAACGCAATTGTATATTTGGGGAATTGATTGAGATGTCAGGCAATAAGATTAAAAAAGGACAAGCACGACAAATACATGTATTGCCAAATAATCATAATCAGGTAATCACATCAAATGCTTGCCCAAGGCAAAAACAGTAATAACCCCAGCATATGCACCTGAATGGTATGAGACACTCACTATAACATGTACATCTTGGCTGCACTCCATTGGGGGTGTCTTCCATGGCATTACATCCTAATTCATGAACATCATTAAACTCCTTTTTTTGAGAACGTTCACTTCCTTATTCCTAGAATCTTTATTCCATGCATTGAGGGATCTCATACCTCATTATTCTCTTCATCATAATGAACTTGAATGATATGACACACTCACAATGGCATTTTACATCTTGGCTGCACTCCATTGTGAGTGTCTCCCAGGCCATTACATCCTCATTCATGAAATCATTAAACTTCTTTTTTTGTGAACGTTCACTGTCTTATTCCTAGAATCTTTATTCCATGCATTGAGGGATCTTATACCTCAGTATTCTCTTCATCATAATGCACTTGAATGGTATGCAGTCCTGGTCATATGAATTTTATCAGCAGAGTGATTACTTCACTTGCCTCGATTGTCGTAGGTGTGTGATGAATTTCATGCGTCTTGCCTTAATTAAGGAGAGTGATTATTCAGTTTTCATAATTTGAGGTGCGTGATAACACATATGAAAAGTGTGGTCGTCTGGTAGGCCTACTGAGTAATTGAATGTATTTGCCTCTTTATTAAAGGACCATCTCAAAATTACAGAGAATACTGCAAGAAGAGTGCGCACCCATGCAAGTTAAATATAACCAGAACATGGGAGAGGTTAGGTGTCCTGTACCTTAATACAGCTTTCGGACGAATGTTCTCGTGATGTAATACCAAAGAAAAAATATGTTGAATAAAGTTTAAAAAATCTTTTTAAAAGGGGAAAGAGAAATCAAATATGTTTAGTAATAATAATCGAAAAAATTGTATATCGTATTAAGAAGAAGTCCAGAAGTTCTGTCTCCCACATGACACAGCAGGCAATAAGTCAGCCCTGCCCTCGGTTTTGTGACAATTGAGTCTCCTGTACAGTTTTGCTTCATGTTAAGCTGTGCCATTGACAAGCATTTTCGAAGCATGCCACCGGCGACTTCTGCGATATACAACCTAATGATGCCCTAACCTAATGAATTAATCTCAAAACATAAAAAGCCAGTAACATTCGAAAAGAACAACAGGTGTTATTACGCAATGCAACGTATTCAATTTCTAAAAATAATTCATTTTTAAACGCGCATGTTTTTAATTCAAATTCCGAACTTTAAGTCACTTTTTTCTTTGTTTATTAGTATAGTAAATAATTACTTTATACAAAAGACATTTCAGGTGCGCATTATTGAAGTGACTAAAGTGTTTTTGGTGCGTGATTGAAAACGCTGCTCCATTGTTGTAGGAGCGTGCGGAGGTGCGGGAGCGCGATCGCGTACCTCAAAAGACCAGGACTGGTATGACACACTCATAATGACATTTACATCTTTGCTGCACTCCATTGTGAGTGTCTACAAGGGTAAGATGGGCCATGTACATTGGCTCAGCATGTAATTACAATTATTACTACTAATATGGCAAATGTTACAGGTAGTGATACCCTTATGTGCTGAAATAAAAATATCATAAATCAAGGCCACTTGCAGTTGATTCTTTGTTCATTGTAATATGTTACAATAAGACTAAAAGGTACTATACACTCATTATTTATTATTTTCAAAAATTTTTCATATATTTTACTAAGATTTCTAAATGAGTTATAGGATACAGGTATTTATTAAAAAAAAAAAAAAATCAAAACAACAATCTACAACATTTCGGGTTTCATACACACATTTAAAAGTATTACAATTTTTTTTACAATGTTCAGTTTATATATACAATCGCTTCTACACACATCTGTCCAAAATTTTCCACTAACTTAGGAACCCTGACATTCCAAAATTGTCCAATATTGGCATATTTCCATAGAATCAACAAAGATATATACATGAGGTACAGTACAGTCTGAATGTAATCTACCGCGTACGCGAAACTCGCATGAGTAGTTACACAGAACAATAACATCGCGATAGCTTTTGTTTTTTTAAGAAAATAATTGCCTCGCTGATAAACAATGACCCCACGCGATCGATTGTTTAAATCACAATAAGTTGCAAGATCAATTTTAGCAATCTATTTTGCGCGAACTCTTTTGAAATTTTTAATTGCAGTAATTAAATATAAAAGTTATCTCCACAAAGGATGTTTTTTTAGATCGCATTTTAAAAGTTTATAAACGAAAAGCGGCGATAGAAATGTTTTTTTAAATCGCATTTTAAAAGTTTATAAACGAAAAGCGGCGATAGAAATGTTTTTTTAGATCGCATTTTAAAAGTTTATAAACGAAAAGCGGCGATAGAAATGTTTTTTTAGATCGCATTTTAAAAGTTTAAAAACGTAAAGCGGCGATAGAAATGTTTTTTTAGATCGCATTTTAAAAGTTTATAAACGAAAAGCGGCGATAGAAATGTTTTTTTAAATCGCATTTTAAAAGTTTAAAAACGAAAAGCGGCGATAGAAATGTTTTTTAAGATCACATTTTAAAAGTTTAAAAACGAATAGCGGCGATAGAAATGCTCTTTTAGATCGCATTTTAAAAGTTTATAAACGAAAAGCGGCGATAGAAATGTTTTTTTAAATCGCATTTTAAAAGTTTAAAAACGAAAAGCGGCGATAGAAATGTTTTTTAAGATCACATTTTAAAAGTTTAAAAACGAAAAGCGGCGATAGAAATGTTTTTTAAGATCACATTTTAAAAGTTTATAAACGTAAAGCGGCGATAGAAATGTTTTTTTAGATCGCATTTTAAAAGTTTAAAAACGAAAAGCGGCGATAGAAATGTTTTTTAAGATCACATTTTAAAAGTTTATAAACGTAAAGCGGCGATAGAAATGTTTTTTTAGATGGTATTTTAAAAGTTTAAAATCGAATAGCGGCGATAGAAATGCTCTTTTAGATCACATTTTAAAAGTTTATAAACGAAAAGCGGCGATAGAAATGTTTTTTTAGATCGCATTTTAAAAGTTTATAAACGAAAAGCGGCGATAGAAATGTTTTTTTAGATTGCATTTTAAAAGTTGATAAACGAAAAGCGGCGATAGAAATGTTTTTTTAGATCGCATTTTAAAAGTTTATAAACGAAAAGCGGCATTTAATAGTTGTGAACAATGCTTCTCATATGTTTCTTAAATTAAACGCGCTGGAATCTTTTTAAGTAATTAAATCAACGATACATTCTCGCGCAATGTATTATAAAACTTCGCGAAAGATTTTTATTATTTAATTAATTCACGCTAATACTTAAGGGAATAGCTTATCAATACATTTTACACAATGCATCTCGCTATTACAAGAAATATAATTGCTCCGATATTTCTTCGCGAGCGCATTGTTTTTTAACACGCAAATATAAACTCGCAAAACCCTTAAGGGATTTAATTATAACAAAAGACAAACGACTGCCGTCCTCCACGCAAAGGTGTGATATTAGCGTGTACGCGGTAGATTACATTCAGACTGTACTGTATGTATAAGTTGAGTTAAGTGGCCTTAACTTGCATTAATCGCTGGTGTAATACCGTAATCAACGCAATAAAAAACAGAATTGTTGGTGGAATGTTGGGAATCGAGGGATGCGTGCGTGTATTGAATGATGAGATAAAGTCTGCTTAGACGATAGCTCAAGTTAACTGTCAACAAGGACAGCTGAAACCTATGGCTTACAACAAACTGTCAACCAAGACAGCTTAAAACAAACTGTCAACAAAGACAGCTTAGAACACAAACTGTCAACAAAGACAGCTTAGAACACAAACTGTCAACAAAGACAGCTTAAAAACACAAACTGTCAACAAGGACAGCTTTAAAAACACAAACTGTCAACAAGGACAGCTTAAAAACACAAACTGTCAACAAGGACAGCTTCAAAATTGTATGAGGAAAACTAAGGACTAAATATAAACCTTATGTTGCTACACGCAGCACACCCCCAAATTGCCCCAAACCGCATACAGTGAAAATTATAAACCTGAAATGACGACGAGGTGGATTTATCCCAGCCTCGAGTTAGAGCCTGAGTCATACAAGCCTTCGGGAGAGTAGTGTGACAGTCGTCCTATCCAAATGAAGGTAACAGCGATAGGCGTCGCTTGACCACCTACCTAGAATCTGTATAGTGCTGTCCGGAAGCGCCACCCAGCCACCCAGCGAAACAAGTGGGTATTGATGTTCGGCAATCTAGGTAAGCAAGACCAAAGCAGCTGAACTATGTCCATCCGAGTTAAAAGTGTTAAATTTTGAAATGTGAACAAGGACCAACCAGGACCTGGATGAACGGTTAAGAATTGCAGCATTGCCCGCAACGGACAAGCGTAGGTGTTAGTGGCACCAATCCGAACCTGACATCCTGTACGAAACGGATCTGTCTTAGATGAACGCAGAGTGACTGTCATAATGGTACGATTGAAAGAGATGTGATGTTGTGCACCATCAAGTCAGTGGTCGCATCAGACTGGTAACGAGATGAACATGTATGCTCAGAGCAGCGTAGTAAACCCAAATAAGCCAAAGCAGTTGCTGCCCTGAGCAAAAGGCGATCGTTGGGTGAAAACTGCAAAAATTCGATTCTGAAATGGATTAAACACGGTGATTATAATTGAGAGGCAAGCGGCGTGGTCGGGAGAATGAAGCACCTTGCACTCGTTTAATACCCTGTAACATGTAAAACAGTTGACTCATGACCCTAATGTGTTCACTGAAACCATACATAAGTGAATGGAACTGTAGGCCAGATAAATACGCTCGAATAGTGGTGTGAGATACCGTCTGGGCTAACTCTGAAACGTACCGGATGAGAACATCTTCTGACAGAGGCCACAAAGCATGCGACCAACACCATATGACGACCTAGTAGCTGGAGCCAAGGCTTGTGATTGAAAATACGTAGCCACTAGGGAAAGATTGTCCAAACCCCTTGACTGATTTGAGTGGGTGAAGGATCTCCAACGGGAACAGTTGTTTGAAGCGTTGAACCTGTAATCGAGAAAGGAGATCGGCGGCTACATTAATGAGACCAGGAATGTGTTGCAGCAAGATATTAACATTTTGTTGAGCAGTGAAAAAGAACATAATCTAATCAGGGTCATTATGTCCCTGTCCCTACAAGTACCAGTTTTCCACACCTGGACTATAGAGGCATTGTCGGTATAGAATATTACTTGTTGGTTACGCCATTCAGAACCCCAGGTCGTGATAGCTGCTACAATGGCAAAAAGTTCCTGAACGTTTATGTGAAAATGACAAAGTGACTTCAGCCAGGGTGAAGAAAACCAGCGGTGCTTAAACACTGCCCCAAAACCTAAACCTGAGGCATCTGTATACAGGCATAAAGAGGCTGCTGTACCCGGCTCTTTTTGAATGAGGCATACCCCATTCCATTCAGGAAGAAATTCCAACCATCACCTAATGTCCGCCCGAGCTTCGGCATTTAAATAAATGTGGTGGTTCAAGCAAGAGACTGAAGTGGACAAATCAATCAACCGACGCAAAAACATTCTGCCCGGATTAACAACCTTCAATTCGAAGGATAAAGACTCAATTAAAGAGAGAAGCTCGCGTTTAGTGCACTTTTCTTGTTGTGCCAGCTTAGCAGATTGTCCTGTAACTCTGTATACTTCTCTGGGGGTAACCGAATGATTTGTTGAGCTATATCAATCTCAATTCCCAGATATGTAAGTGACTGTGCAGGCCCTACTGTTTTGTCTTCGGCCAAAGGCACTCCTAGTTCAGAACAAAGGGACTGGATAGCATAGAGATGTGTCTCAACCTCCTCTCTTGACTTCCCACAGACTAAAAATCATCAAGATAGTGAAGGACAAAGGGAATCCCTAAGACCATGATAAAAATCCAACGTAACAAGTCTGCGACTGTGGTGAACAAGAAGGGGGATGAACGGCTACCAAAAGGAAGACGTGTATCAATAAAATAATATCCCTGCCAACAGTAACCTAATAAACCCCATTGATCCTGTCTAACAGGACAAAGCCTAAACACATGCTTGATGTCCACTTTAGCCAGAAAGGCGTCAGTGCCCAAGGAGGACACAAGCTTGACTGCATCATCAAAACTGGAATACCTTACCGAAAATTTGTCGTTGCAGATTCCTTCGTTTACTGCCACACCTCTAGGGGACGACAGGTCAAGAATGATTCTAAAGCTGCCATCTTTTTGGGAACAGCACCAAGTGGAGAAAAATGAAATGGGTGAATTGGTGGTACGAGAAATGGGCCAGACGTATGACCACATGTAAGTTCTTTGCTGATTGCCTGCCATACTTGAAGCGGGTTAGACCGAGCCGATAACAAATTCCTGGGCCTAGCGGATATGGGTGGCCCTTGGTACCCAAGCGGGCAGGGTCGCCGCGCTGCTGGAGTTGCCTGTGAAAGACTTTGTCGAAACGCGCAGGAAATAGAAAGTTCTATCTACATTATCTATAGAAATATGTTTGTTATAAAAATTAGGTGTGGTGTTAAAGTTAGTAGTAAAATAACCTGAGTTCAAAGCTGCAGGGCGAGTCGCACTAATTTCTTGAGGCACAGGAACAGCCCCGGCTGTGTTTTCAAAATAACGTGCCCCTTCTGATCGTATTATCGCACTAACATCAATTGTGGTTGGTTGTCGTTGTTGTCACAAGTCCAGATACGTTATTCTCCAGGCGACTTGGTTCAGGAGTTGTTACGGTTGCTGCTGCCGTTGCCACCGTTGGTGGAACAGTTGTGTGGCACACCGCCTCCATGTTAGCAGCAGTAAAGGATATTACTGGCGGTTGTCGGTGGAGTGGAGAAGCATGTGACGAGGTCACTACTACCGTAGCATTAGTGGAGGCCACATGGTCGAAAGCTGGAGAATGGTAGAAGGCATGGAGTCGTCTGGCTGCTGCTCGAGAACCTCGACGGCGAACGCCATCCACCCAACAAAATAAAACCAAAAACGGTAACAGTAAACTAAACCCGTGCATGCTGGAGTGTTTAACACAACTTTTCTTCGATCCAACGTAAGATATTTGAAGATAAAAACTCTCTACAATAAAATTTCCAGCACCACTAGCATCAAAACAAACAAGACGGCATGTTGCGATTTAGGTGAATGACTAAAAGTGCTAATAAGCAAAACCCACGAAATCAAAATGGCAACCCCAGCTGCGTAACGCTCGCGGAAGGGACGCTAAACGGTATGCTTGCGATTAACTTGAGTTAAGTGGCCTTAACTTGCAATATTTAAGTAATAGCAAATTTTAACATTTTCTGTCATCAGTAATTTTAGACCTGTTGAGGGATGTGCATTCCAACTTTATTAATGCATAATATATTATAAAATTGAATTAACAGGTGTATCGTTAACAATGTAGTTTTTTTGTCTTATCGATTTACTATTGCGACGATTCCTTATCATCGTATTAGCTAAATGCTCATCTAGCTTCATTTATAAAAAAAAAACTTAGTGAAAAAGTCCCATTAATTGCAATTCAGAATGTTACGTGGAACTACTTTTGGTTGAGGGCAAACACAGATTTTTCACGGTCTTCCCACAGAAGAAGCTTTGATTCAACAAGAACTACAAGTATCTGAAGGAAAGGAAAGCTAAATTAGCAAAAACAAACCTAAAACTACAAAGTATGTCTGGTTTGAAGTTAGAAAACTAGGATTATATGAGAAATTCAACCCCGATTTATGAAAAGCTTACCGCATGAACAGGGTGTTTTCCCAAAATCAAAAAATGGCTAGCTAGCTAGCTACCCGAAAAATGCAGAGCAGACCTGTAATTGGTTTTTGCTGTACCGGGAGAATAAAAAAACATGGACCTATTATTAGTTTAAAAGTATTATTAGTTTTAAAAGTATCATGTGATACTTTCAGACAAGAAGAGTGGGCTTAAGCTAGAAATTTCAATCTAGTGTAAAGCATTGCAATAATTTATTAGCTAGCTATATTATATAGCTAGCTGCTACATGACATTTATAAGCAGCAGCTATGGCTAAAATATAAAGGAACTAGCCGATGAATGACAATGGCTTCTTAAATGGGTATAAAAAAAGCCTTAACAAGTATTTCAAAGTGGTAAAAACAATTTGGTAATACAGTTTTAACAACCTTCCAATTATACTATCCAGCAAGCATCCAACTGAAAGAACCAGGACGCGACAGTCCGTCCCCATATTCCCGCGGAAATCTCCCGCAAAAACGGGACACAGCACGCTTATCTCACAGACTACGACCCTGTGCTTAAAAATATTTTTTTGTTTGATTTGCTCAAAGCAAAACGACAGCCTTTATTTAGTCAAAACGCTCAAATAACCAAGTTAAATTATTTTTAACAGTAAATTTCATTATGGGCAATAAAGAAACTCTTAACATTTCTTTAGCCCTTGGGGAGGCCTAGATTAGGACCTACGGCGGAGTGTAAAACACTTTCACTTTCAAATCACTTTTAGCTCTACGGTGGAAGAAAACAAGCAATCGAAACAGCTGCTTCGTGTGCCATTCACAATCTCAGCGATATCTTTTGGTTGGATCTAGAGGAATTGTTGGTAGAAAGAAGAACCTACAGCTAGCCTCCCCTCTTAACCCTGGTTGTAACAGATCAGATTTCAAAGCAAGTTGGCTAAACAATTTTTATTTCTTTTCTTGTTACCTAGCAGAAAAAGCGGGTCTACATGAAGTGAAAACTTGTATAGTTGCTTAGCTATATTTATCTTATAAGTAGATTTCTCGAGAATACGAAATCCAAAGGGCATTGATCAAAATTGACTTTTCTTAGCTATTATCTTCTTCTTTTTTAGAACAAGCTTTTCTAAAGTATATACCTATAGTGTAGCTAAGGAGAAGGTTTGAAACAAAGCTAAAAGAGCTTTTAATCTGACAACACAACAGCAACACAGGTTCACACTTCCCTTTGATCAACACAGGATGGCAAAAAGGCTTCCCATCTAAAGCTGATAAAGTGTAAAAGAATATTCCAGACAAGGTGACATGTAATGGAAGTCTGTACTTTCTTCAAGACATCTCTAATATATATATTCGGTAAATTCCTATGAAGTGCACTTTTTTAGTTTATAGATATATACTGTTCCTGTTTGTCTTTTCAGTATTTTTATGTTTATCATTTCTTGAACATGATATTTTAATAGGCAAAGTTTTTCTTCACCAATCATTGGGCAAAGAATGACAATATTAGACTTATATAATTTTCAACAATGTCTTTTTTTTGTTTCCCCCCTTTTTAATCTTTGCTTTGTATACAATCTTGTTTTGATGATTTTTAAAAAAATAGTAAAATTTGTTTCAATTACATTATATATGCAGTGCCGATCGCGAGTAACTATACACGAGTATACGAATAACCAGTACATTAAATGCAGAGTACAGTACAAGACGAGTACAAGTAATCGGCGAGTATACTACTCCAGTATAGACTTTTGCGCATGCCAGTACAATAAATGAATGATTTCTGATTATGAGTGCGAGTATAAGATAAAAAAATTCGTAGTAACATAATTTTTATTGATAGCTCACATTTTTCTGCTACCTTAGACATTGTGAAAACTTTTACTTCATATTTGCTTAGTAAGAAGGAACATTTTGTTTTACATTAATTTTTTTGCAACAAATTCTCTTTAGTTTACATAAAAATGTATACTTTTATGTAATGGTGTCAACGATCAAATTAAGGGATCGCGATTCGCGCTCGGTTTTTATGGACTAGCGATCTCAAAATGTTTATTAAATATAAAATAGTGATCTTAAAATTATAAGTTTTTCATATTTTTACCTGAGTCTAGCTATATCATGGATGTAAAAGAAAATTCAAAAATCGCAATGCACACGGTCAGTCCACCATATTGTTTTGATTCTCACGGATATCTTACATGGTTTTTCTTCAGAGCGAGTATGTTTTCGCAATTGGCTAACGGCGATACAGTTCAAAACAAATTTAAATATGGTAGCAATTTGGCGATGACAGGATGAAGCGTGTTTGTTCAGCTACGTGAATGAAAAGCGAGCGTAGCATCAATTTTCAGGAAGCGATTAGACCATTAAACTTATGGCGAAAGCATTAAAAATAGATCGCATTTTACCAAAATCAGATCGCGAAATCGAAAAACTTTTCGCCTGCACCATGCTGTAATTTTTTTTGCTTCGCAAATCGCTATCAATTTATTTACATTTAATTCGGTCCCTGGGTGTTTTATCGCTTTACATTTAAATACTTATTTTCTCACAGACGAGGAAACCCTTTGCTATACATCTGTTATCTAAATGCTTTTTTCTCCTAGCTAATTAATTTGTTGCTACTTTCAAACATTATTCCTTTTTCTTCGCAAGCACGAATTAAACAATGAACTCTGGAGACTAAATTAAGCCAATCGCTTTTAATGTTATTGTTTTGTAAGTAACCAAAAGTAAAAACGTGCGTGCCTGACAGGGAAGTCTTGGATCCAGTGAGAATGATGTGCATCCAAATTTTGAGTGAGTACCCTAATTACTTCAAATCAGGTTGTCATAAATTATAAGTAGCTTTTTAAGTTCAGAGGAGCATTTCAGCACTTTTTTTTAATCGCACATGCAAATTTTGTTTTCTTTATGTCTGTGATAGCTTTTTAAAATTATCGAAATTGTTAGCAAAATATTAACGAAATATTAGCGAAATATAAAGTCAGAATGATTTAAGAAGGTTTTACAACCCTTATCATTAACTTAAATCTTTTTCATGTACCTAGAAAACTGCATAGTTAAAATGCATAAAGAAACAAAATAATGAATTATCACAGATCGTCTGTAACAATGATGTACGGAAGATTCTTTCTCATGTTTTTATAATTTTATATCTATTTTCATCTTACCAATCATAGTGTGCATAATAAAATGAGTGGCAGTAATGGGTAGGACAAAGTTTCATGTGTCTTATTAATTGTATTTTTAATTTTTTCACAATTTTTGTGGCCACCTGTTGTTTGAAAGTAGAGAATATAAAAAGAAAAGAAAGAATGAATATCATTCAAACTAAATTGTTACATTTTTTACTGTTTTTTTAACAACATTTATCAATTTAGTCCTGAGTACTAGCTTGTAAAATACATGTCAATAACGCCTAAAAATGATACCTGCCAGACTGCTCTATTTCCAGAAGCATTTTAATATGCTCAATGTGATTGCAAAGATATAAATAGATTAGAATAACATTTAACACAAAAGAAAAATTGATCTCCAGAATCGTGTTTTAGAGAGAGTGAGGGTTCTTTTAAAAAACTTCAAATTTGTTTTATTTGTTTTTGTTCAAATCCCACAATTCTGAAGACAGCAACCATACATCACCAACGTTATCAGAATAAAATCAACAAACTCTTCACATATACAAATAAGTAAGTTTTTTTGAAAAATATTTCTTGTAAATATTTCCAAAATAACTTTTCTCTATCAAAACATGCGCATACACTCTTCATATTTACACAATTTTCACTTTATAATCATGCGGGTTACAAGTTTGAAAAACGCACACCACCGTAGCTTAAATATTTATATTTAATATCTTATTAATTAATTTAAAAAAAGGAGGAGAGCACACATGCTCCTATTTATATTCTATTCTATTCAGTTCTATTCTATTCAGTCCCCATTTACACTGTTAACATGAATTCTGATTTTAGAGAAATGAGATACATAAGTTACAGACAATACACAGTGTGGGTTTATATTTACGAAAGACTTCGCAAAAGTTGTTGTGTTGTCATTCCGGCTTGTGTGGTTCAAAAAATTTGTAAAACATTTCCAGATCTTAAAGGTCAATCAATATACTGGCTTCAAATACTTTGTATAGATAATATGAAACGAATATAAAAAAATGACGTATATTTTATATATAATTTCGCTGCTGTAAATGTTTTGTCCCATTCATGTTTATTTCATTATATGTTTTGTGCAAAAATTTTCGGCAACAACTCTTTCTTTTTTCTTTTCTGGAACTCTTCAGGCAAACCTATTTCTTTCTTTATGCAATTAATGATTTTCGTAAAAATTTTATTTCGTCATATGTTTTGTGCAAAAATTTTGTCAGTACTGCTCCTGGCAACAACTTTTTCTTTTTTCTTTTCTGGAACTCTCCAGGCGAATCTATTTCTTTCTTTATGCAATTAATGATTTTTGCACACAGTGTCATTACAAAATTGTAAAGTATTAATAATTACATCAGCACGACTGATGTTGTTAATCCACTTCACACAATTTAACTTTTCTTTACTACTGTTGGGTCGTAGAATTAAAAAAACACTTTTTCTCACTTTCTTTCCCTCTACTATTTTTGCAACCATCTTTTACAAGTCGGTATAGTTTACAAAAATTGTTTTGCAAATATATCATCATCATCATCATCATTCTCGGCTTAACGTCCGTTTTCCATGCTAGCATGGGTTGGACGGGGTATATTAATGACCCTCTTCCAATCTGATCTAGACTGTGTTAGATCCAAACTCAACTTCCTCTGTATCAAGTCTGTCCTTATAACCTCCTGCCAAGTCTTTCTCGGTCTGCCTCTGGGCTTTGCCCCAGGAACTATCAAGTCTCTACACTTTCTTACCCAATTATCCTCCTCCATTCTTTCCAAGTGCCCCAGCCAATTCAATCTTCTTATCTGGATAACATCTTTAATTCTACGGAGACTTAGCCTGCTTCTTAGCTCATCTGAACTCTTTCTGTCTCTCAGACTGGCGTTACACATCCACCTATATAAATAATAACAAAGCATCACACACACGTTATATTCTGTATAACAAAGTATCACGCACACGTTGTGCTACGATAGTTTATATATATATTCTGTATAAGATGAGGACTGCGAAGAAATAACATGAGCGTAAGTTGCATCCATTGCAGACCTGCTATTCTCCATTATTTTCCGTCCTATCATTAAAAAAGTTATTTCAATTGTGTTATGGCAACTGCAGTAAACAAGACAAAAATTGAATTTTTTTTTAAATTTTGTAGTATTTCAATGGAAACATTACAACTTTCAAAATATATTTTGCAATAAAAATATATTGGGCTTAATTCCCCTTTAAAATGTTTTTTTTTCTAGATACTTTAGATCCTGTTGAATTGAATGTTATATATATTGTTTTTTTTGTAGTTATATATATAAAAAAAATAAAAAAAGACCCAGTTAAAAAAAAACAAATAATACAATGGTGAATGTTTCATTTCTCTATTTGCTTTCTCCCTTTTAATTTTATATTTAACATGAGCAACTGTAGCAAAATTATAGACTAATACACAACATTTAAACTTTAAAGAAAGACAGTACAAATAATAGAAAATTAACAGCAAAGCAATATTACTATAAAACACTATATGAAAGCAATACACAATATTACTTTCACTACTTGAATTCACATAATTTAAGGTCTAAGATGAGTCAGGAAAACAATTGTGAAAGTACTTTTGTCGATAAACTGAACTTAAAGACGGTGTTGATTTATTCTTTTAATCAACACTTTAATCGGAGCACAGTAGTGCGGTTTTTTATGTTTATCAAAAATTTAATCTATTTTTAATTTTTTTTTTAACCCTTTAATGTTTTGCTTAATATTCTTTTTTTTTCTTTTATGTGTCTTCCAGATGTTTGTAATATATGAAATTTTAGCTTTTCTTTATGTTCTTGTTTTGATATTTTTTTGTTGCTGTTGTTGAAAGAAATCTTTAAAAGAGTGTGAGAGAGGAGGGAGTGAAAATCTCTGCTCACTTTCCAATGAAAGACTCTGAAGTCTAAGAGTAAACTAAAAAAAAAAATCTGTGTAGCTGGGAATATATAAAACAAAAGAGATATTCTTATATAATCTTTTCCTTGGATCATGTCTCATTTATTATTCATTAGATTAATCTAATCTATATAAAAGTCATAAAAGTGCTTAGACACCAGTGAAAAGTTTGTTTTCAACTTTGTTAAGATGAAGAGCAGAAGAGAAGGACATATGTTCATTTTAAAGTTTTTGTTTTGTTTTGTTTTCAGTAGTTGAGTCATTGAATATATGTTGAATATGTTATAAAAGCACATATGACATTTATTATGAAAATCATAACATTAATATATTTTAATATATATAGTGTGGAAAATTTGTTTTTTATGGGTATATGCAAGTAATTTTTTTATTATATTATTATATTTTTATAATTTTTTTTTATACGTAAGAACAATAACAGATTATTTATCAAAGGATTTCTGACCTTTTTTTCTGTAACTACCAATGCACTGAGTTTCCAAAGTTTATTTTGTAATGCATAAAATAGCAAATGTGACGTATAAAGGAATGGTGAAACTGTCTGGATTTTTTCCACAGGCAAATTAGTTTCATATTATTATATCTGAGTTTTGTGCAGGTATATCTTTTTAGAAAATTTCTGTGTTTTTTATTACAAATCGTGTACTTCAATCTTGGCTAACTTCCTCTGCGTTTTTTGGCATCAGTTTGTCATTTTGTTTACCCTGCACAGTGTTTTTTACTATTCCATATTAAATTTGACCTGGTGCTGAAGGTTTGGAATTGGCATGCAACTGAGGGTTCTTAAACTTAATACCTAGGGTTAAAGAATAAATGGGACCAGGGAAGGGAAGAAAAGGTTTCACATTTAAAATTTTATTTTCACTGTGGTTGATAACTGTTAAACTCTAGTATTGTTGCAAGCATATTTATATATTTTTTATTTTCCACAATATCTAAGCACTAATGCCTGCTTCATTCAAGGTGAAGGATTTGTAAATAAATTGAGGCTATGTGTCATTGTTCTCTATTGAGTGTGTTTAGTCATGCTGACCATTGTGAAGTGTATGACTTCTAACAGTGGAAAAAACGCATTTTGTAAATACTTTTTGGTTATGAATAAGATGTTGTTTTACATTGTTAAATAAAACTATTTTTGCTAAAATCTGTATTACTGTTTCTCCTATTCTAGATAAGGACTCTCATAAAATGTTTGTAGGTAATTCGCATAATTTGTATCAATTTATTAAATCTTTCTTATGATTTTATTTTTAATACGATCCTTTTCGTATCGTCAAAAATATAAAGTTTGTATAGAGTCCGTATGTGATTTGTGTGAAGAATAATTACTATTATTTACCCAGTATAGCATCTACAGTTTCTAATGTTGGCAATAAGGGTCCTGCTAAGGGGTTTCTAGTCCATCTAAAGCTCCAATTTGAGCTACAGAAAGCATGCAAGGACAGCAGCTGCCTAACTGGACAACTGCCTAACATATCAAACCTATTCTCATGCTGAACGTTAAAGCAGAAATGATCGATTCAATCCTTTCTAGGGGTTTAAACACTAGACCTTCTGCACTGGAATTGAACGCTCTATCACAAAGCCACCAGTCAGTAATAATAATATATAATAATAAATGTATTAAAATAATAATGAAGTTTGTGGCATTATGCAAAGTTTGTTTATATTGCACTTTTATCACTTATTCTTACTCAAAAATAGTAACAAAGTTTGTTTTGCGACATCAAAACAAGATCGTGTAAAGCTTAAACAACACCAAATTTTGTTCCAAAATCATCAAAATGCAATCATATGAACTTTCAGAAATGCCATATCTTGTTTTAAAATCATCAAAACGCAATTATATGAAGTTTAAACAATGGCATTATTTGTTCTAAAACCATCAAAAAGCGATTGTATGGAGCTTAAACAACACTGGATTTTGTTCTAAAATTATTAAAACAAATTTGTTAAAACTTCTATATTATAATACCTGCCTACGTCTGTCTGTCACGCAAAATGGTATGGCCAGTAGGGAGGCGGACACAATGCAGTACAAAAAAACAAACAGCAGGCCTGGTCGTGAGTAAAATGATTGGCGTGTAGTAGGTCACACTCCTAAAGTTGTGATGGCGTGCAACAAACATTGCACGCCTTAGTTCTATTTACGGGTGCGATGAAGAATGGTAGGTGTGATTCCTAAAAAACTTCCTAAGAGGAGTATAAATTAAAACAAGCTCATACATTCAATGAACCACCAGAGATAATTAGAAAGAAAATATAAACAACAAGCCTGGTGCGAGTTTTACAGCTTTAAAACCTGTCGCAGGGGATTTCTGTCCCCAGGGCTCGGTAACGGGGATTTCACTGTTCAGGTAAATCATTTATTCTGTAAATTATAAATGTTAAAAATTTATATGACAAAATGGGGAGTTCACTTCGATGAGCCAACATTCCTTCATTCGTGTGACATGCATAACCTGAAAATAGTAAAAATTCAAAGTCTTATCAACTGCAATTAATTTTCATTTTAACATCGAAAATCAAACTGTTGATTTTATATTTTGTACATCGCTCTCCACACAGTTCCTGAGGCGTGCAAAACATCGCATTCCAAAGTTTTTTTTAAGGGTGTGACTAGGCGTTTGCGTGTGATCGCACGCCATTCGTGACCAAGCCTGGACAGACCCATGGATTTTTCCACGGGTCTGTCCAGGTCTGTCCAGGTCATCGGCTGGGTTAAACTAAATGATACATACTATATACTTTGTTTAAATCTTTTGTCTTACGGCTTTGTATTGAAATAATTATGTGTAATTATGCCCTTTGTTTCATCTTTAGAAACCATTTTTTCTATGATGAAACTTTGTTTAAGTTTATCATTTTTTAAAAAAATTTGTATGAACTTAGCATTCGTAAAATGATACGAAAAAAACGTGCAAACTTTTTGAAACAGTTCCTAAAGTACATTATGTTGTCTTGGCTATTTTTGCATAGGCTTAAATTTGTTTAGGACCGTTACTTAGGAGACAAAAAAATAGTGGCTGTCCTGTACATGTGGCTATCTTATAAAGAATCTTTGTGTAAAACCCACTGTCCAAATCTTGTATCATTGGCTACCTTGAACAGTGTATTACCATTCCACTACATCAAAAAAATTGTTGTACAGTAACTGAAAGCCATCAGCAAGTAGATCAACTGCTGTTTATATAATAGATTTGTATCAACATTGGGAATCCAACTTTAGTCAGACTGTAAGCGTTTAAAGCTGTTTTTTTAAAATTTACTTGAAGTTTAAATCTTTTACACAAACATTTTTGTTAAAAACTTGGCCATCATGTACATGCAATGTTTTATTTTTGTCTCAAAAAATTGGCCATTGATGTTGAGGAAGTGACTGTGTATAGCATGTGTACTAAAAAATTGCATGAGGGGAATTGACTGTAAAATCAGGTTTGACTGTAATTGTAGTTTTTTCAAAAAAAAAAATTGTTTATTTTATAAAAATATTTTATTTGAACAAAAATATAGAAAGATTTACAATGTTAAGTTATGTTATATCAAGCAATAAAATTGTACGTTTTTCACACTTTTAAATGTTTTACAATTTAGGAAAGAATTAAAACCACTAAAAATAAATAATATAATAAAACCGAAGAAAATTGGGTTGCTACTTATGATCAGCTCCAATGACCACACCTATAGTAAGTATTATATCGAGTGCTATGTTTTTAAATCATTCAACAAAATAAAAGAACTTGAAGAGTAATAAGTTTTCTGTGATGAAAAAAAGAAATTCAACAAATGACACAGATTAACATAATATTTATTAAGTCTCTTAAATTCATACAAAGTTTGACTTGTTGCATCAAAACAGTTTCTCTACTTTTATTTTTCTGCAAATGCTGTGAACGGAGAACTATCAGTATAGTATATCTGTAAATATATCAAACTAAAGTCATATGCATTGTCTGGATTGTTTTCATTTCGTCCTTGGCTTAAATGAATTCTTGCTTATGATGTTCTATAGTAAACTCCCTCATTTGGGGAAATATTGTTACTTTGAATTTCTGTTGTTTCATAGATTGGCGAAGGTGAAAAATTAATAACAACTGTTCTTCTAAATGGAGAACGCCTTCATGTGCGAGTACACGTAAGTAGAACTTTGAATACATTGTTTCTGCTTTTTTAGTGTGGCTTTGTTGCAATGTAAACAAATTTCCTTCCTTATATTGTTATGTATAATGGACAACATATACTTTCCAGTAATTTCCCAAAACTTGTGATTACTTGTGACCATTTTCTTAAAAAACTTAATTTGTATTTCCTATCAATCTACACTGAACAATTTATAAGCCATGAATTTCTGTATAAACTTCCCCTTTTTGGACCAAGGAAATTTTTTATCTGTTTTGTGTTACCACGCACTCTCAGCTTTCTTCAGCATGCTTGTTGATTTTTTACTTCCTGCTATTCTCCACCATTTCCATTCCATCATTAAAAAATAGTCACTGTTTGTCAATCTCCCTATAATCTTTAAGTTATTTTTCGAAGGACTATATTTCTCCCATTTTAATAAAAAAACAATTTAAAACTGTGGCCTTTGATTTTTCTAGTTCATAAAATGCGAACGCACTACGCATTATGTTTATACGCAAAACATACACTTAACTTTCTTTAGTCTTATTTTTCCTTATTGTATATATGTAAAATACACGGATATGAAGCTAATGTGCACTCTTGTAAATATATGACTTCTGACAACTTAATTTACTCGATACACTGATATTAACTTTATTTTAGCCACATGCTAATGGACAAAATGTTTTTGACGCCATAGTTGAACATATTGGCTTAAACGAAATTACTTATTTTGGATTGATGATAATAAAAGGTGAGATAAATTTTTTTAATTACTTAACCAGAAGGTTCATTATTATATTTTTATTTTGTTTTTGATATTAAAAAATTTATTTGAAGTCTTAAGCCGCCATCCTCAAAATCTTTTCTAACAAATAACCCCTTTTGGTCTTAATACGTTTTCACGCTGAACATTTTAAAATATTCTAAAAAAGATTATTTTATATTTTAATTTGTGTGTCTAACAATGTTGTAGATGTATAGTCCTGATGCTGATGGACCTTGTTTACAAACATTAAATATCTTTGCACAGACTTTATCTGTAAATGATGAAGCAGTCAAATATATGGTGCAAAAAAACTTTTAATTCCTGATAAGGCCTAATAAACCCACCCCAAAGCAACCTCAATTACACAAGCCGGGTTACTAAAGAAATTATAGCAGGTCAGTCAAAGTTAAGGGGTTGATCGAAACGTGAAAAATTTGTTAAAAAAAACTCAATTAAGCACACAGAAACTTCAAACAGCATTAAAAAATGTGACTTTTATATTCCATTTTAAAATACAGTTGTTGTCGTATTTTTGATGCTTTTGGTGGGATTCCTAAAAAGAAGTTTTTATTTAATTCCGTAATGTAATTTACAGTTTTCATTGTTAGACATTTTCATGACCTTCTCAATATAACGAAATAAGTACTAGAAATATGCATCTATCTAAGAATTTTAGAGCTGGTAAGAGAAGAGCTGTCTATGTCTTATTTTTTGTTGGTGTAATTTTTTAGATGGCGAACAACAATTTCTCAACTTGGACGACAAACTGAACAAACTGTCAAAATATGCTCCCCATTTGTGGCGTGATGATGTATGTTGTTTTTTGTGTAAAAAAGTTTTATATAACTGTCACAGCAGCTTCACAAACCTTTTTGAGACAAAGAAAATCTTTGTTTCAGTTTTCTCAATAGCCTTTGTTTTATTTTAGGGTAACTGCAACTCTTCACTTGTCTTCACTGTGTTTTTTCGTGTAAAGTATTATGTGGAAAATATTTGTTTACTGCAGTAAGTACGACATATCTGTGTCACAAATTTTTGTTTTGTCAGTTTTTGTAATATAACTTGTGTGAAAATGAGTGTTTTGTTGCTAAAAAAAAGGTTTAAATAGCCTAAAAACATTTGACTCTTAGTATTTAACAAATTTATACATCACTTTCTTTTATTTTTGCATACTTTATATTTCAGCCATTATAATATGTTTTATATCAACTTTATTGTCACCCCTGTTTTTCTAATTTTTTAACTACAAAGTTATAACAAGGCCAATTTCTGAGTGATATACATCATGGAAAAAGTTTTACTAGGAAAGAATTTTTGGTCAGCAAAAAAGTATTTGACTACATATGCAGGAACAGGCCTTAACCTGTGAATGGGTTGTTTATGATGCACTCTAAAATCATGACGAAAGCAACAGCCTTTCTAATTCAATTTTTTTTATGTCTGAAAACATTTGATACTCATAATCAATTTTAGAAAGAAAAAGAAAATTGTTAGGGTCAGTACATTCCTTCTATTCTTCTAGGGAACAGCAAACTAGACATCAATATTATTTGCAGCTACGGAAAGATGTATTGGAGAGCAGTGTTCGAGTTCATGATGATACATCAATGGTGCTGGCCTCCTACGCATTACAAGCAGAGTTAGGCGATTATGACAGAAACATTCATGGCTTAGATTATTTTGTACCACAACATTACTTACCTGCAAAGGTAAAAGACTTTTCTTAGACCATTTTAATAAAGGCACGTAATCACCCTTTTAGATCTTTTTATAATGAACACGTATGCATGGAAATAACTTATATCTTTTATATTCTGAATCTGAAAAAGTAAATTACACTCGAAATACTACAACAGGGTTAAGTATGACAGATCCAAGTGTTCGAATTAACGACATGCAAATGGCGATTCGCAAGTCATTTATCATTTTTTGCAGATCAAATTTACCTATGAACATATAATCCGCAGATCGAAATATCAAAGTACATATTGCATATATTTTGTTAATTATGTTATTAAAAAAAAAAACTTTGTGGGCAAAAAAAATGAGAAAAATCATCTTAATTTTTGTAGATCACTTTTAATAATTAATTAAAACCTGAAACTATCATGCAAGTTTTCACAAGCATCATTTTTAAAATGGGCTAAGGATATTTTTTTCCTATGATAATGTTCTTTACTACCAAATATAAAGTAGACGAACACCATACCAAAAAAATTAAATTTTTCCCTTTTTACTGAATAAAATTATTATATTTTCTTTTACTGCTAAAAACCATACTTAATCTTGTTGTTTCAATGATCTTAATTTTGCCTGTTTGCAGAATACTATTTTATAATAAATCCCTAGACAAAAAGTAATTTCGTAAAGAATTATAAAATTCAAACCTTGATTCCTACGGTTTACTTTAGAATAGTATTTTCTACAAGTTCATGCACACCTATGTCCTCTCTCATGGCTTTTATGCACTCTCTCGTGTGCTTTTATCATTCAGCCCTGAGAGCATGACCACGCAACCCTAACACAGAAAACACAAGAGTGAGCCTCCTTTTTTAGCCACTCAAAGAATAATATTTTCACCAATCAAGAAGATTTAGAACATATGTTGCTTACACATTAGAGACTGTGAATTTTGTACTTGCATGGCAAGTGTAAATTGCCACTACTGTTCAATGGAATGCCAGTGCAAGTTTAAACCCTATGATTTTGTAAATACATTTATGTGAAATTCATCACTTATTTGGTTTGGTTTTAGACGATAGCAAAGCTTACGATTCCTTATATCAAGAATGCTTTGCCAGCCATGCATCAATCGCATAGAGGTTTAACAGAAGGTCAAGCAGAAATTGAATTCCTTAAGGTGAGATAGTCTTTTAGCATTTTTATACGGTTCTGCTAAATCGGAATAAGAAGATTGTAACATTTAGACAATTATGTTTTTAAAGCAATTTAGTTTTGATTTTTTTTCCATTTCCACTTGTTGATAATCTTCTGTTTTGTTTTATTTTCTCCAATCACATTTTATTATCTTTGTAGGAAGCACAAAAGTTGAGTGAATATGGAGTTTTATTTCATCGTGTTTATAAGGTATGTATTTTTGTGTGCTAGTTGTAAGAGAGACTAACACTTTTCCATCTCTTTTCATATGTCGTACATTAACATTTTTAGAAAGAATATAACAAAAAGGTCCCCTACAATCTTGGTATTTGTGTTCGTGGTTTGGTTGTTTATGATGTAAGTGTTTGTTTACTTTCAGCCGAACTGCATTATTTACTTATTTAAGTTACCCATTATGCTCTTAATATTTGGTTTAATTTATCCTCTACTAATTTTTTTTTAAAAACTGTTAACCCTTGCAGTCCCAGCTATTTGACACCTAGTTTACCAAAGCACTAAAGGTATTTTTTCCAAATATGTTCAATTTCAAATATTTTAATATAAGTATTGGATCGATGGTAATAAAACTTTGAACCAAGGAATATTTTGACATCAAAAACCTTTCTCTGACGTTAATCATATGGTCAACTAATTGAAACACTATGAAAGATGTGCAATTTTTGAATTTAAAATACAAAAAAAATAACAAAATAACATATGTTTCTCTACGTTTCTTGACATAGAAGTAATTATAACATTTTATTTACCTATCATATTTTGCACCATAAATAATGATATTAATGATCTCATTTAAGTTTGCGAAAACGTTTTGGATAATTTTGAAATCTAATGTATTCCACACACAAGGAAAAAATGACAGGGTTGTGGTGCCATGATCAAGGACTGGAAGGGTTAAACAGAAAGTATTAGGACAGGCATTTCTTTTGTGTGCTAATTTAAGTATTTTACTTCAAGGCTTTGTGCTGCTGTTTTTGTTTTTAGTCCACATTTCTGCTTGTGTTCCCTTGGCTTGTTTGAATTTGACTGACAAATTTGAATTTTGCTTTTACTCTATTTCATTGGGCGTAACAATGTCGTATTTTGTGACATACTTATCAAATAAATTTTAGGAAACCGGACCAATACGAAATCCTGTCTGCAAACATGCTTGGTCAAAAGTGAAGAAAATGTCATTTAAAAGAAGTAAATTTATTGTTGAATGTGACAGCCCTAACCCACACCATGCAAAGATGATGTTTTATACAGCAAATTACAAAAGGTTTGTTGTTTAGTGGTGTTCTAGTTGAATTTGATAAATGAAGTACAACTTGATTGAGAAAATTTTGTTGTTGTTTTTATCAAATCATGGTATATTTGTTGTCGAACTAGTTTGTCCTAGATTTCACAGAGTTCGAAAGCAATTCACAAAGTGAAATCTTTAAAGATGATTGTTTAGACCGTGTAATGTTCAACATCATTGAAAATTGTAAAGAATTCTATAAATCTATGTTTTGTTACAAATTGCTTAACTGTTTTTATTGTCCATGTAATCTCTATTGATTAGCATTAAGCATTTGGAAGTATAGCGTTGACACAATTTAAAGTCCTGTGCCATTGACACTGTTTTTAAATTAACTGATTCGTTATCTTTAGATCTCGATACTTGTTAAAAATTAGTTCATCGTTTTTCAATTTCCAAATGATGATGGCGTCAAGGCTAGCCATGTTGCCAGAATACTTACCACAGGGTAATAAAAATTAATTCTTGTTATTGTTAATGATAAAAATAATAAGACACAAGATGTGTAACTATTGTTGTTTTTATTAAGTTTTATGTACAATAATCTAGATTTTTTACAAAAAAATTCCTTATTTTCTGTTAAAGATTTTTATTGAAGATTAAGCTGAAGAGCTTGTAGTTTAATTGCAATTTTTGTTGTTTTTGTTGTCATTTATATTAATCATTTCTTAATTAATGTTGTGATATTTACCAAACTAGCTCCAACATTGTTCTTGTAGTACCAGAGCGTATCTAAGTCAAGAACGTGTACTAACATTTCTAATTTTTAAAGCCTTGGACAATGTGAACTAAATTTCAGATTACCATGGACCTTAAATTAATTAGTGTGCATATAAATATTTAACCTAATTCTTGTATGTAGAGATTTTTTTACCATGGGCTAAATGATGTAACTGTGTTGTTCTGCTTTATGTCAAACATTTTTGTGATAAGCATTATTACTACAAACTCATAGAGGATCCTTTACCACCACCAGCCGTACCCAGTCTTCCATCTGTACGGATCGAATCTGCTAGTAATCAAGACCTGATTGATGGCGGAGACATGCAAACAAGATCATCCATACCAAATTCCAGAGAACATGCTTCAACAACAGCTCCATCAGTTCGAGAAACTCCAAAATCAAAACCAAAGCCAAAAGCAGAAGTATGTATAACTTTTGTGGGTTTAATAGCTCTAAATTTAATGGTTGTTGAAATAGAGATTTTGAAGTACGTAGTTAATGACAATCATATTATTATTTTGAGTATTTACACAGGATAACTACCGGAAACACTGTTATGAATGTGGGTCCTGTGTTCTGAACGTATACTGTAGGTATACCGGCATTGCCTACCCAATTTTCCTTGTATGGCATGGGTTGACCTGTAGCTGTGGTTAAGAAACTTGTTTAACATGTCTGCGCTGCAGACTGAACCACGAACCTTGTGATTTCAAAGAGGAACTCCAGAAATACTAGGCCAAGTGCCACATTAGTTATTTTCTTAGTGTAATAGTTCTGAAAAACCTTGCATGATAAAAAATTACATAAATAAACCCATAAATCCAGCCAAAAATAGAAAAAACCTTAAAACACCTTAAAATGTAGCAAACACTCCAAGCTAGTGAACCCAAACACTTCTGGCTTTGCGCCCCTCACCTTAGATTAAATCAGTTTTATTTGGGCTTGTTTCCTTTCTAATACATAACAAGAAAACCGTCCGGTTTGATCACACATTCGTATTGTACACATACTTTATACTTAAATATTGTATTGATTATGTTTATATATCTTGTATCTATGGCAACGTTCTTGTTTATATAGACCTGTTGTATAATTTTTATTTTACTTGAAAATGGGTGTATGACACCCGAAATGTCGTTTTAATATGTACACATACACATGGATGTCCAAGTTTTAACATAAAATATTGTCAAACGAATTTCTAATGTCTCATGTAAAAACAACAAGAACTGAAGCGGTTTGAACACTCACACAACATTATGATGATAAATAATTAAAATGTATTTATTAAAATATAAAATATACAATGATAAAATTTGGTATAAAAATATTAAGGCCCAAACTTGATGATGATAAATTGAATCATATTAAAAGTTGTGACTATTTTTCGATAACTGAGATATGGCTGGAGAGCACACAACTCGAGTCAATTTCGAACATTATAACATTGTCAACATACCGTAAATCAAAACAATCATTTCAAGACAATGAACACCCTCATTTGATGCGAGATTTCTCGAAATTCGAATAGAATATATATCTACTGGTTTCATTATTTTGTGTATACTATATAAAGCTACACGATAATAAGAAAACAACAAAAAATCGCTGCTATACGCAAAAAAACAATACATAAACAAAATTTTGGTCAATATAGCGCGCTATTTGTGGTGGCTTTGATTTTGATACTATTCGCGCCCCTTTCAACTTTTCGTTACCACCATGACAGAACGCAGCCCATACCAAATCACACATTTCTACGAATGTGTGAAATGACATTTGGCAATTACTGTTACAAATACAAAGCAGGCAGGCAAATAACATCATACCAATAGCATTTTTTTGTTTTTTTTGTAAAGTGACTGGTGGTCGAAGACTAAAAGAACATTTCATTTCCCCCCAATTTGTGTAATTTTTGTATATTTCTTACGGTCATATTTTGTTCTGTTTTGCAATAGGTGAAGCAATACACACTTGACCTGTTGAAAAGAGATGGTAGTTTTGGATTTAGCATTGTTGTAAGTATTTTCATTCACCTCATACTTCTTTCCTTCAGAATTCTTTGACAGCCTGTTGATTTTAAATTGGACATCCAACAAAGACATGAATAACTTTTATGTTGCTTGACAAGCTCCCAGTGGCTACTTGTTTAATACCTTATATATTTAAACATCTTATATATTATGTATCGATTTATACATGTGAACACAGCAATAAAAAGGCTGTGGTGATGATTGCAGATGCTATCAGTACGAATGTTAAGTCCCAGGATTGTCCTTATCCTGTTTTTTTTCATTTGTTTTTTTGTTTCAATGATCCAAAAAATGTAATATTTAAGGAATAATGTGGATAACTGCTAGAAAATTTAGATAATAGGCATATAGAAATTAGTGCAATGCATTAATTTTATTAGGGATTTTCGATAATATGTTTTAAGAATTTTTTTAGTGTAAACCTGGCTTCATGGCAATAATTGATGATAAACAAGAATTTTTTTAAGTGGAACCATGAGCTTTCAATATTTTCATTAAAACTGAGTAGTACTATTATTGTTCTTCTTTATTGTGAATTCACTTTTCTGTCCTAAATTAAACCATTATTTCTCTTTAACAGGGAAAGTTTACAATATTTGTTGACATTTAGTTGATGCAAAATGCTTGTTATTATTCAGGGTGGTATTGAATTAGGTGGAATCTTTGTAAACAACGTGACGCCAGGTGGACCGGCAGCACATTCTCAACAAATAAACGCAGGTATTGCATTGAATTAAAAGAAGTTAAAAGTCTGATTATCTAATGTTTTGTGTTGCCTGAATTCTTTTTCCAATGACTGCTATAAATAATGGTAACATTTTGTTGTTTTATTTTTAGGTGATCGAATAGTTCAAATCAATAAAGATAGTTTTGAAAATGTGACAAGAAGAGAGGTTTGTGCTGAATTATGTTTAATTTTAATACACTACCATACTATGACAAAATTGCTTCCTGTATTTACCGAATCTGCTCTAAATGTAGTAGGTTTCGAAACTCATTTTGTAAAGAGAAGCCACGCCCAATGCTTTTAATCATTTGTCGGTTGAAATTGTTTTCTTACCTACTTGATTGCGTTGCCTTGCTAAAACATGGTTGTTTTCGTTCATATTATCTAAATTATGAAGGTTTAAAATTTTACCCAGATATTTTGCACAAGGATGAGTTAACCTATATTTTTACATAGGCCATCATGACATTGCGAAATGCACCTGATAAGTCAAGATTTATTATGGAGTCATTTGGTCAAAATTTGGTCATCGAAGCAGATGCATGCATGATGACACCACTGGGTGTATCGAAACAATCTCTTGTAATCAATCAACCGCAAGTTCCTATTCCACACACAGACAAAGCTGGTGTAAGAATAACATTCAACGTTAATATAGTCTTATTCTTGCATGTTATGATATTGTGCAATTTATAAGTTATTTGCTCTCAATTGTATAAATCCATAAAACTTTTTCGCCAACCAAAAATATTACTGAGTAAAACGCAGGTAGTCAGTATACTTCCGAAGCCTGATTTTCTGTTAAATATTGAAACTATTGTTAGTGCAAACAGGTGACAATTTAAAGTCTTTTGTATTAGTGTCTTACCCATTATGTTTTTATTTTAAGTCAACTTTTAATCAGGTGTGTGCATTTGTTAATCCAGAGCACCCAAGTTTCTTTTAAAGGGGTGTACTAAATTTTCCTTCGTTTTTTTTTAGGAAATTGTTAAAGTGGAATTGGGAAAAAGAGACAATAGCTTTGGTATTGGATTCACAGTAAGCATTCATTATTTTACCACATAATGAATACATACAGATATTTCTTTTTAAAAGAACTAACCTTCCTTCTTATAAATAAATACAACAACACTGTGCTCTTTAGGGAGGTCCAGAACTAGGTGGTGTCTATGTTAAATCATTAGTTCCTCATGGAGCAGCCGAAGCTGATGGAAGAATAGCCATTGGTAAGGTTGTTAAACTGTCAATTAAAGTAATGTCAAAAGTTAATTTTGGCCTGTATAGGATAGAGAAAAATGCTATCTTTCTCTCTCTCTCTCTGTGTTTGTTTATATTTTGATTTGTAGTGTTTTAATATTCTTTTTGTGTAGGCGATAGAATTCTGGAAATTGATCAGATTAATGTGGAAAATTTTAGTCGCAAAAAGGTTTGTGTGTAAATAATACTTGTGATAATAGTTATATTCCTACGCTAATGTTCTTCAGTTCTTCCCTAAGTTATTAAAATCTTTAATAAAATGCTCAATGGACATTCTTCTGTCAAAATGGTAGCTGCTAGTGACGACTAGTAATGAAGAAGTAATTAAGTATTATGGACAGAGCAACCAATGTCAAAAATTGTCGCCATGAGTTGTTATGAACACATTTTTGATATAGTACTGGGTATTGTTACAGTAAAAATTGTTCAAAAACCTACTTTGACGTTAATATTGTAGAAAATGACAGACGCTTTAACAACAACAATATGACTGACTTGACACATGCTTATCTGGTAAGACAACTGTACGGATTTTTTACAAATACCAAACTACTTCATGGCTTGATTTCCAACAATATCACATCAGGAGTAGTGGGACTCCTCAATCTGCTCACAACAATACCACATAATATGGACAGTAATATTGATATTCACCAATATATGTATGTATATAACTGTGACATATAAAAGTATTCCCACAAGCGACCTAGAAAATAAACTTACATCAACAGTATAAAATTTTCAATTGTATAGTTTTGTCTTTGGTTTGGTTTATGTTTAAATTACTTTAAGTAATATATAGCCGTTGTCATACAAAAAGATTTTTCAATAATTTAAATTTGAAATAAAAATCTCTTGAATTTTTTTCAATTAACGTTACTTATTTCCTATCTTTGGTAGCAATTCTTTTGTAAGGAAGATATTGTTTCGGTTTGTCTGTTCAGTATTCATATTAGTATTGTACGTTTATCATTTCTTTAACATGAGAGTTTAGTAGGCGACAAGAAGGATCCTGAAACACTCACTTACTAAACTGTCACGTTCAAGAAATGATAAAACTACAATACTGATTCATTTTTCATAGATACTAGAAACCCTGAAGCAATCATCAGGAACAGCCATTATTCTTTTGGAGCGGTACAAACCATTACCTGGCACCAGCGCCTTAATGAATATTGATCATGAGAAAGTGCTACGTTCTAATCAGGTAAAAGATATACCAACATTTGTAGTATTAACTAACATCCTCCTAAGAGTTTTATCAAATCCAAGTCTGGATTCGCTAGAACTTCCTTTTGCAGATTTTGACAACACTCTAGAAATCAGAAAGTTTTGAAGTAGATTTTTTGAAATGATCCGGGAAAGCATGAATAAATACTATGTGTCTTGATGATGCAAATCTTTCTGTTTTGGAGACTAACAAAATATTAAATACTTACAAACTACACTCAAGTTTTATTCCGGTCACTTTTGAATCAGTTTTGTTATTTAATATAAATGATATTTTCACACAAATTTTCTTACAAAACGTTTAACCCATTGTCGCTTAAAAACTTTCTTGTGCTTCTACATGGCAAGATTAGTGCAAAAAAAGGAATGTGCTCTACAGGATATGTCATAAAAATATTTTCGTTGAATTAATTACTCTTGCATAGCTCAACAATCCTAGTTGTATGTCAAAATAATAAACAATGTGAAACCCAGAAGTTCTTATCAAACAGATTCATTTTATGGTTTAAAGAGTCATAATTATTTAGTTATGTTATAATTTTGTCTTTCAGAATTTCATCTCTATCAAATTAAACAAGAAGAATGACAGTCTTGGCTTCAGTATTACTGTATGTACTAGTATTGAGGTTATAGTGTGAGGTGGATAGTGTAAATGTGCTTAAATTTTTTTAACCCAATCCCTAACTATTTCTTTAAATTTGAATATCTTTGGACGAATGCATTTGTTGTGTTCAAAAGTGTTTTTTTATATTTCTTTTTCTGGATATTAATTGATATTGAATTGGAAGGTGTTTAAATACATAAAAATATATATTGTTTAAATCTGGAATTATCTGTTATTTCCCATGTGAAAGTATCAAAATAATTTCAAAAGAATTCACAAAGGTATTGAAATTTAGGTTTAGCATTATGTATTTTGAAACAAGGAAAGAACAATACGGTATTACTTTAGGGTGGTTTGGAACTTGGTGGAATCTTTGTAAAATATATTAATCCTAATGGTTCTGCTGCTATGGATGGAAGACTGGAAGTTGGTGAGTTTCTTTTTAGTTGGTTTTCATATTCAAATTTTTAATAATATACAAAAGATAAGGATTAAAATAGACTTAAAACTACAATATTTACAAATAGGTGTGGGAAAAAGCACACTTTGAGTGATTTAGGCCTTTTGCTTCGGTTGACTTCTCATATAGTTAGCAGCCTGCATATACCATTAATAGCAGACCTAAATAAATAATTTTATGGACATATGCGTCTGCTATTGCATGTTTCTCCAGACAAAGCGTTGCACAAGCATTTGTTTGATGTCATTTATGCCGGATCTAAAATATTTCCTTGTGTGTGCATATCCGCATGCTGTCACATGCTTTTCCTGACAAAGCCTTGTACAAGAATGCATTTAATGCCATTTACTCTTCGCATTAACCTTTGTTTTCCGTTTTAGGTGATAGAGTTGTCGCTGTCCATGATCTAAGTTTAGAAACAGCAACAAGACAGAAGGTAATTTTTATTGTCCATTTGATGTAATTATAAATGGACTACATTGTCACGGCGAAACTTTTATGTAGAAAGAGATCTCTCCTATTAAGCCTTGTAAACATCCTTTTTTATAGATAAGCCAGTTATGCATTGGATTACATTTTTTTGTCTCTTTCAGGCGTTAGAGATAATACGCAATGCTACATCCCCAGTCAACCTAATTATTGAAAAGTGTGTTGCTCCAGGAAATGGAACCGGTGATGCTTCAAAACAAACAACTCAAATTATGCGCTCAGATTCAATAAAGTCATTACCGATAAAACGGGAACCCAGGTCAGTATATTAGAGTCCGGAAGCCAAGCTTTAATACCCGAAGCTATAAGACAAGATGGCTTAATGTGACATTATGCTGATGAGAAAAACAAGACTAGCTTGCAGTTCAAGTCTTTTTTCTGCCTATAAACATTTTTACTTGCCTTTATCTATAGTATGGAATTTGAAAAAGTTCAAATAAAAAAAACCTAGTATGACATAATAACCAAAAAAAATGGAAATTTAAGTCTCAACGCAACAAAATGTGCATTTTGGTCAAGTCGACATAAAGTTTACCTTTATGCTTATTAAAGGGGCTACAAAACGATTCAATAAGCTCATTCCCCGCAATTTCCAAAGAATGACGTGTAATAAACGGACCACTCAAAAAGTCAAAGGGGAAGAAATTATATACACTTTAGAACCACATAGACCTAGACAACCTGTTTATGAATAATTATTTTTTCATGATGAATTTGCTACTTTTTTATTTTTATTTTCTAAAAAAAAATTTGTTGTCTTTGCTTTACCTAAACCTTAAAAAACTGATTTCAGATCCAATATTTTGCATTCTCGTGGTGTAACTTATTCGATGCAGCACCTACCGAATTCAGAAGCAGCACATGACATGAATGGTAACTATAGAGACAAGTCTACTGGTGGTCAGAAAACATCAGCAAGAGTAAGCACATCTTATGATTCATGGGTATATTCTGGGGTATAAATATTATTAAATTCAATGTTGGCCTAATTCTTTTCTGCATAGAACTTGAGTGAAGATTAATGTATAAGATTATCCTCCTTTGCTGAACATTTTGGGAAATATCTCAAGTCCAACACCGTTAGGTGGGCCTTGCTTTAGGGAATTTTACAGTTTTGGTCTGTGGAGGGCTCTAGTTACCTGTACCTAAAGATTTTTCAGTGTTTTTACTTGACAACTCGGAAGACTGTCATTTAAATGTATATCCAATATCACAATGTATAACTCATTAAAAAGTTTAATATAATGGAAAACAAAATTGGATCCGAAGAGAAATCTCGTTTCTTTAAACATATTTTAAATAGATATATTGTTGTGAAACAGTAGCTAGGATAGTTACTTGCAAAAAATATGAAGCGTTATTATAGGATGTATTTTTTCCTCCAAAATAAGTACCTTAATCTGAAAAATCCGCATGGGGGCTTTTTCGAAGGTGGGTGCTTATTGGAAGGAGAGAATTGAATAAGTATTTACGGTACTGAGGTAATTGAGTATTGTTGCCTTGAGAATTGCGTTTTGCCAATGAGCGCAGTAAAAAATTCCAAGTTAACTAACAACAAGGCTGCTAAAGTAAAACGTTTTATATGGATGAGTTTATTGTCACCAAGAATATTTTCTGTATTGTATAGGATGATCTATGTGAATCGGTAAACACTATGCTAGATTCAAACTCTTATCCCTGAGCAATCATACCTTTTATATTGGCGGGTCTTTGCTGACTTCAGCAGTTTTATGACCTAACAAGCTCAGTAACATGTTGATCAGGAGCACCTGTTACAAAGTGTAACCTTTCTTTCTTTTAGAGGTTTTGTGTAAATTTAGCAAAGCAAAATGGTAGTTTTGGCGTTAGTCTTACTGTAAGTAATTCCCCTCGATTTTTCTGTCTCTCTTGGATCGTTTTTCCGACCTAACAGTGTTACGTTATTTTTTAGGGCGGTATTCAAGTTGGTGGAATATATATCAAAGCGGTGCAGTCAGGCGGTGCGGCTGACCAGGATGGCCACATATCCAAAGGTAATATCAATAATTGTGGCTTTTTTGTTGTTTATTCATATAGGTGAATCTTTATCGTGGCACATCCATTTTTTTTTCAACAAAGAATGTTTCACCCCGATCAGGCGTGCCGTGATAAAGATTCACCTATGTATACACACTATCCCGATAAACTATCTCAGTTCATCACCAACATATTGCCGCACGTAGTGTAGTGGTTTCGTCTGCGGCTCCCAGTTCTGGGACCGCGGATCGAATCCCGCTCGCTGCCAGGCAGTATGTTACTGATGAGCAAAGTAGTTCTTCTTCATTGTTTTGTTTATATTTATTAATATTTTCAATAATATATATTTTTATTGATGTTTTTTGTTAATAGGTGATCGCGTGATTGAAATAAACTCTCGTAAAATGGACGGTCTTGCATGTTCTGATGCAGTGGAATGGTTGAAATCGTGCGAAGTTGCAACACTTGTGTTAGAAAGATTCTCACATTCACCACAAAAAATACAGCCACAACAATCGTCGCAATACTCAAGCTTTGATGGGGTTTGCGTCTTCTGCTTTTTCTATTCCCTTCTATTGGTTTGTCTAATCAAGCAAATTTTGATTGCAACTCCACAGAAATTTTTATACCATAAATTTTTGGTGATAGCACAAACTTAATAACTCAATAGGGTGTTTGCCAGACCTTCAAAAACTTTGAAATTAGGCTAGTTGACCTAAAAAACCTTGAAACCATACTAGGCGAACTTAAAAACCTTGAATATTCATCATTTTCTAGAGAAAAACTTTGAATAACTTGAAGTTACATTTCTGTTTATAACACTTTCCATAATATGTTGTTTTTGCACTTTTTAGATATAACTTCCATAATTGTTTACCCCTCCCCTTTGGGGTATTTTTTTACATTGTAGTTGTTAGATAGTCTTTTTGTGTCTTTGTGCTTCGGAACACGTAAAAAATATTGCAACTTTTATAATAAAAAATCTTGCAAAAAGGCAAAAATTTTGAAAGTCTTTAAATTTTTAAAAAAATATTTGGTAGAAACTCTGCTTAAGGACTGTCAATGTTCTTTCGGTACTTACAGCCTTGCTTTAATGAAATCATCGTTTACATAAGAGAATCTCATTGGCTTATGCGCTACCATTTTAACCACGTTTTTCTACTTATGATTTAAGCACTAGTCTTGAATACTTTCTCGCATCTTGTTTAGGACATCGTAGAAATTCAGTTATATCGTAAGAACAATACGTTTGGTTTATGTTTATTGGTGAGTTTATCTTGAGGAAATACATTTGCACAATATCTATTTTACAACGATGTTGTTTTTGTCTGTTAACCAAAATGGTATTCAAATAGCGTAAATTTTCTACTTTACTTAAAAACACGTTTAACTTCATTCTAATGTTATTTATACTATTTAATTCTCACACTTTGTAGGGAGGTCCTGAGTTGAAAGGAATATTTATCAAAAACTTAATGGCAGGAGGACCAGCAGCAACTGATGGCAGACTTGCTAAAGGTGATCGCCTTATAGAAATTAATGGTGTCAACTTGGATGGATTGAGTCACCATCAGGCAAGTGTTAATTTATATACTTTCTTGTAGAATGTGAGTTTTCCTTCACAAGGTATAAGTGGTTTTATTCTGTTGGAACTCAATTTGTTATGACGAGTCGATTTTGTAAACAAGGAGTTCACTGGAATCTATCTACCTTTATACATTTTCGCTTTTGTATGCAAAAGTTAGTTCCCACAAACATTATTGGGAAGCTCACTATTCGCGAAAATGACTCCTTTTTTTTCTTAAAAAAACTTTTACAGTATTTTTTTTCTTCTGATATACGTAAAACTTATATGACAGATATGTGAATTTCAATTCTGCGGTCTTCATCTTGTGTCACCCACATAAAAGAACTTTAAAACAGTATAGTTGAGGAAAAATTTCTTTCCGTGAGATTGACGAAAGTTAATTGATAACTTTCGAAAATGAGTCCTCGCAGAAATTAATTTCATTGAGTTAATTTTAAACTCATAAACCAAAGTTAAAGTGTTTTTTTCGTAGTCCAAAGTGTTTTTTTTATTAACAAAAATGTTCTTTTCAATGACAATATTCATCTAACATTTTATATGCAGGCAAACGATCTATTGAAGCAAGCGCCATCTTCAGTAAATTTAGTCATTGAAAAGATATACAATGTAGAAAATATACCATTACTGGATATTGTAAGTTGAACAAATTGTTTTGTCTCTTCTTTTGTTCTGCCTGTCTGTTTGCCTGCTTGCCTACCTGTCTGCCACTCTATCCCTCTGTTTTTCTGTCTGTCTCCCTACCTCTATATATCTGTTTTTCTGTCTGTCCGTCCGTCCGTCCGTCCGTCTGTCTGTCTGTCTGTCTGTCTGTCTACCTCTCTATCTCTCTTTATGTCTGTCTACCTCTCTTTTTCTCTGTTTCTCTGTATGTCTGTCTACCACTTTTTTCTCTGCTTCTCTGTCTACCTCTCTTTTTCTCTGCTTCTCTGTCTGTGTGTCTGTCTACCTCTATTTCTCTCTGTATGTTTGTCTACCTCTCTATCTTTCTATGTCTCTGTATGTATGTCAGTTTGTTAGTATTTTGGAGACAAACTGGTGCATAACTTGTGTTTAAGCATGTATTTTGTTGTTTCATCTTAGGATGAATTCAGCGTCGAAATACGTAAAGGTGATGCTGGCATTGGTGTTAGCTTAACTGTAAGGAATTTATTTATAATTCTTTTTGTCTTGGCCACTTTTGAAATTTCCAGGAGAATTCCTGGAGTGTCATGCAATTTTTGTTTGAGTTCTTTTTATTTCAAGAGGTGACCGTTTGTTATAAATGTGATATGAACTTAGTTTAAGCTGAAGTTTAAACTCGCGGAATTGATTAAGCGAATGTCCTAAAGTGAAAAATAATGTCCTGTGTATTTATAGTTCTAATTGTGGAGACCATGATTTGTTTTCATTGAATATATTAGAAAACTCGCGGAATTGAATAAGCGAATGTCCTAAATTAAAAGCAATGTGCTGTGTATTTATAGTTCTAATTGTGGAAACCATGATTTGTTTTCATTGAATATGTTAGAAAACTCGCGGAATTGATTAAGCGAATGTCCTGAAGTTAAAAAAAATGTGCTGTGTATTTATAGTTCTAATTGTGGAAACAATGATTTGTTTTCATTGAATATGTTAGAAAACTCGCGGAATTAATTTAAGAAATGTCCTGAAGTTAAAAAAAATGTGCTGTGTATTTATAGTTCTAATTGTGGAGACCATGATTTGTTTTCATTGAATATATTAGAAAACTCGCGGAATTAATTAAGGAAATGTCCTAAAGTGAAAAAAATGTCCTGTGTATTTATAGTTCTAATTGTGGAAACCATGATTTGTTTTCGTTCTTGTTTTTTGTGTGCGTGTTATTTGTGTGTTCTTAATCCTGCCGAAAGTTAAACAGATAATTTTGTTCACTATTTCATTCTCGAAACTGGAGTTCTTAACGCTGTGTTTGGCTGTTGTGTTTAAATTTCTGATCGTAACCAAGCGTGCCACATGACAATTAAAAATATTGCCTTAATAATGAATGTTAACGATAATTTTTCCTGACATCAGCATTTTAAAATGTTAAAGTTATAGTTATATTGTCATTACGATCTATTGTCTATTATTTATTGTTTCTCATATATTTTTGGCGGTTTTTGCCCAAAAATATCCAATTGAAGTATTATTTTGATGCTTTGAAGTTTTAACTATTTCGTCATAATTTATTACGTTTTGAGGCACCAGTTACACAAAAAGAGCGAAAAGAATTGATAAACATTTTTATACATTTCAAAATCAGGAAACAATCTTAATATTGTTAGTTGACGTTGTTTCGAATAATATCAAAGATGTTTTAAGAATTTTCAACTTAAACTGTCCTAATTTGTGGAAGAGCTTCAAAGAAATTTTTCACTAAGATTTAGTGAAAAATTTCCAGAATGTTAGTATTGTATCTTCAACATATTATAGCCAAACACAAATCATGCTATTTACATTGGCTCTTACCAATGAAACATATTTTGTTTTTATTTTGTTTTATTATAATTTTTAGTATTAGATTTTTTTCTGTGGGGCCTCTACTCTGTAGCATCCTGAGTTTAGCTTTTCTGTGCAAGATATTATCATTCAATGGAGCTATTTTTTCAGTTTTGAAAAGAATTCCATGAGTCTAGCAGGTGCGTTTTGTTTGGTATTTTGAGAGGAACTTATATTTCTATTGTGAAACTTAAATTCAAAATATTGATGGAACTAAAGTGGATATTTTTGAAGAAAAAAGCTAAAACAAAACATGTTACAACAAAAATGATATTACTTCTATAATGTGGTGTCTCTAAAAAATATCTGATTGCATCGCTCATTTTGCTGTATGCTCGTTAAAAATGGCCTCCTCGGAAACAGAACTTCCATATTTGTTACGAACCATGATTATGGATCTTCTACAGCAGAATGTTTATCAGATATCTTGGAAAAAGTGTAACACGCAACATGGAATAAGAATCACCATAGATTTCACTGAAACAAGCGTTGCAGATACCTTACCGTATTTGTTCTTTGATGGTGATAATAAAGAAAATCAATACACCACAACAACGTCTCACTCTGCCGAACCTTTTGACGCAGGTGAAGATCATACTGAAAGTGTTCAAGGAAGAGAAGCTGTTCTGGTGCCAAACAAACAGAAAAGCATAAGCAATATTCACGGACTTATTATCGACCAATCGAGTCTCTCCCACAAAGCTGAACACTCAATGAAAACGGCGTTGCCATGCGGTATTTCGATTGTTGATGCTAGCAAGCAAAAATATTCGAGCAATTACGATTTGGAATGGCAACTATCGAACAATTCACATACAACTAAGTCCAAAGAGAAGGATAAGAATGGTAATGAGAAACCTATCGCAGAATCAACAGCTCCAATTGGGAATCTTCAGCATACTTCCAACAACTACAGTGGCTATGTAAGTGATTCCGTAAAGAACGACGGCTATGCCGACCAAGTGCTGGTAAACAATACCATCAAACCCGACGTTTTAAAAGAAGAAAATAATACTAGTACGACCTCAACTAAAGATAATACTACAAGTTCCTCTTCTTGGTTTGCGTCAAACAGTGACACATCAAGTTTAAACCAAAAAAGTCCAAGCAGTAAAAGTGAAACAGAAAAAGAGCTCAACTTCGTGCCAATGGGGAGGAAAAAGAAGTTGAAGAATGTTCAGTTCAAAAAGTTAGTTCATACGCACATAAGTACCAATAAAAACGAAATAGGATTAATCAGAAAATATTTTGTTGACACTTCTGAGGTAGAGTATACAGAAGAGAAATCATTTGAGAGAAGCGGAAAAAACCATAAATTGAATACTGCAAATTTAGATGGAGGTACAGCTGCCCTGCCAAATGGATACAAAAAGAGAAACGGCAAGAATGGATTTAGGCACTATTATCATTCGGATGATTTCAGATTGATATCGAAGAAATTTATTGCGTATGATTCGAAGGCTAATTGCTTAGTTTTGAATTATAACTATCACGGCTGCGCGGATTGTATTAGGAATAGCGGTGGTTGCACTTTAAACCCAGCACACCAAAAGTTTTACAAGAAACTGTTGAACTATGACGCTGAAAAGTTAAATTCTCTCTTAGAGTTCAAAGAGACAGTGAACATAAGGTGCCTATGTGTGATATGTGAAGGGGAGGAGAGAAGTTATACCTGTTTCAATAAATTGAGTCATAATGCACTCAAACTTTGTTCGTGTGCGTTCTGTTTGCAAAAACAAGCCAGAGAAGTTTGTTTACGAAGTGAACAATTGCGTATGATTATGGATGATGGATTTTTCCCTGTTATTCCTTTGAAACCTTGAAAATGAACTTTTACGGAGAATGTATATTTGGAATAATGAAAACATAGGACTTTAGATATCAATATATGTTTACCTGACTTCACATTTTACATTAAAGTGTGGTCACATTAAAATCTTTTTTTTTTTTTATAAAACTCCTCCAGACACCATTTTAGTCGATGTACAGTGGAATCTCTCTATCTCGACTACTCTCTATCTCGAACTTTCTCTATCTCGAACAAATTTTTTGGTCCCTTGCATGTTCGAGATAGAGAGATTCCACTGTATTGTAATTAGTCAAGGTTATGCCTCTACAATTTTCTTTTAAAAATAACTTCTTCTTGTTGACGTCGTTGTAGTTGTCGTTGTCGTTGTTGTTGTCGTTGTTGTTGTCGTCGTTGTCGTTTCTGTCGTCGTTGTTGTTGTTGTTGTCGTTGTTGTTGTCGTCGTTGTTGTTGTTGCTGTTGTCGTTGTCGTCGTTGTCGTTGTTGTTGACGTCGCTCTTGTTGTTGTTGTCGTTTCTGTCGTAGCTGTCGTTGTTGTCGTTGTTGTCGTTGTTGTTGTTGTCGTTGTTGTTGTTATCGTTGTCTTAGTCGTTGTCGTTGCTTTTAATGATGTTGTTGTTGTTTTAAATATTATCAAAGTTGTCAATTTTAAAAGAACTTGGAAGATTGGAAAAATGGAAGATTTACTGAGAAATTTTCACTCGAAATTTCACATCAAATTGCTATGACTAAATGTTAGTATTGTATCTTCAACATAGCTAAATTATGTTGTTGTTGTTGTTGTTTTTGTTCTCTTTGTTGCCGTGGCCGTCATTGTTGTTGTTGTTATTATTATTATTATTGTCGCTGTTGCCCTTGTCGTTGTTTTCGTTATCTCTGTTATTTTTATCCTGCCACAAATATCTTCCCCTACCGATATTTTGGTCGCTGTATTGCAACAATGAGCGCAATTTAGCAGGGAAAAACTACTGAATTTTTTTTGGAAAGTTAGTTAAAAGCATCTTCTATATGACTTTGAAGGACTAGGGAGATGGAAATCCAAAATAAAATATGGCGAACAATAAACGTCGAGTTGGGGAAATATCAGCTTCCTGAGTAAGCCAGGTTGTGAATCTCCAGGTGTCGAATATCACGGAAGTTTAGAAAATAATATCAAAAATTCCAATTCTATATCTATATATCACTTTAAATTCGGGAAATCTTTGAAAGTCAACAAAATTCACCCGTCGTATGTGTTACAGATAGAATATCCTGGAAAAGCGGACGATTTTAAATGCCAAGATGTTCTCACTTTAGTTGACTATTTACGTCTTTTTGAATGATGCCTGTAAATTTTCTATTCAATTTTATTGTATCATGAATAATTTAGACGGATATTTTTACATTACAAAAAGAAATTGAACATTTTTTTATAAGTTTCATTACAAAGCATGTGGCAAGACATTTGTTCACAGAACTAGTAAGAACCAGCTGCGATAGGGTTGGTTTTTATCTACTGCAATGTTTCTGTCATGCGAAGTAAAAAAATCATGCAAGGGAGACTAAAAAATAATGGCTACTGGAATATAAAATAGTCACTTAAACGTGTTGTTTGCAGATCCTTAGTAAAAAGTTTATAATTATCAGTAGAGATACGCGAGAGAAATATTATTTTGAGAATTATTTTATGATCATATGGAAACCAGGTGGTTGTTGGTTTCACGTCTACCATTTAGGATAAATTCCAAAGGAAATTAACATCATCTTAAAAATGGGAAGACATCGCAGTCTCTTGCAGAGCTTATTATGATGTGATTTTGAAATACTGATCATTTTAACCAATTTACTCAATTTTATGGAAACAATATCTACTATGCTCTTCTTTGATTAGTCACCTTTGTTTTTTTTTATTTGTTTGCTTCTATTTTGAGGAATCAGTCAATTAGAAATATAGAAAATAGAAAAGCGTAGATTATTTCTTTTGTTTTTTACATTGTGTTAATAAAAGAGATATTTTGAATAAAACAGAAACCAGTTAAAGAAGATTTTAGAAAAAACAACCCGTGTGTAGTTTCTGCTTCAAAATTAAAGTGTACTATGGTTTAAATGAAGAAGCATGCGTAGTCAAATTTATCGCGATGAAACTCATTTTTTTTGAAATTCAAGTCTGCATACTTTTTTAAATACCTTATCCAAAGAGAGATGCTTTTAAACTGAAAAATGGGATATGGTAAAAAGGCATTTGATACCATCGTTCAGTATTTTGCGTCTGAACAGTCGTCGTCGACGAAGGATGAAAGGGTTCGTTTGCTTTCCAAACAGGTGCTTATTCTTGTTCCATTTAACATAAAGTCAGAGAAGAAGTCACGTGTAGTTATTGTCTTATTTATTTATTTATTTATTTAAAAATATTTATACAGGATGAGGACTTCAGTAATTTGCAAATATATGCAATAAATACAAAAAAAACTGCTATCAATGTCCGTCCTGTCTGAGAATAAAAATGGAAAAAAGTCAGTCAGAATGATTCCGTTAAGGGAAAAAAATGTCTGTTAAAGGAACTTTTGCGGCTTTTGGAAAATTCGCAAAAGTTTATTCCTCTAAGTCGCGAATCGCCAAAGTTTTTTTCCGCGAAATTTTAAAAATGGTTTCAGAGAACTTCGCTTTTATAATACAAAATCCATAAAAAAAATTTATAGAACTGTAAAAGTTTTGTTCCACATAAAAGTATTATCTATATTATATTTAGCTATAATTATTCTCGCTTAGCTAACTTTACTTTAATTATTCCATGTTATAGACTATTTCTTTTTTTAATTTTAGGGTGGCCCTGAGCTGGGTGGCATCTACATCAAAGGTATACTTCCTGGAGGAGCAGCCGATATGAATCGCACAATTATGAAAGGTAGGTGCGACGACAGATGGACTTTTTAATACAACCTAAGAGGTGTAACATTCTTTTATCGCATTTTCATTTTCGGTTTCTTCTTTATAAATATCGGATTACCACAGAGCAGTATGCGTGAATGTATATTTAAAAGTCTTTTTAATTGCAGCAACTTGCCTATATAAGACTCGATTTTAAACTTGCCAATACGAGCCTCGATTCCAAACTTGCCAATAGAAGGCTCGATTTTATATTTGCCGATGCAAGCATCGATTTCAAACTTGCCGATGCAAGCATCGATTTCAAACTTGCCGATACAAGCCTCGATTTCAAACTTGCCTATACAAGCCTCGATTTTAAACTTGCCGATACAAACCTCGATTTTAAACTTGCCAATACAAGCCTCGATTTCAAAGTTGCTGATATAAGCCTCGGTTTTAAACGGTGTCGATATAAGTAGGAATTGCAAAACAGAATTGTTTTTTGGGGGAGCTTTAGTATTTTTCTTTATTTTTATTACCTTTTAGTAACGGATTTGTAAATTCTTTTTCTTTCTCTAAAATTTAAGAAAAAGATGACAAATTAGGCGTACAACTGATTTTAAATTTGGACTTAAATTTTCACCGATAGTATAAAATACCGTCCCAAACGATTAGCTGATGAGCAGAAATCACTAAAAATGCATGACCTTTCCAAAATTATGGTAGAATGAAACACTCGTAAAAAACATGAGGAACAGTGGCCAGTTTAACTAAAATATAAATTACTGCGTTAGAATTTCTTCAAAGAATTTGCGCATTACATAACATACCTGTCCTAATTTCTAATAGGCGATCGTATCCTGGAAGTGAATGGCATCAGCATGGACGGACTTACCAAGCAACAGGTAAGTTCGATTGATTTTCCATTTCGAAATGGTTCGGCTTCTCAGTGAGGTCTACTCAAGCATTAGGTTTTTATCGTAACACGTAACATCGACATTTTACGTTTTATTTAGGCTTCGGATTTACTTCGTAAAGCTCCACCTATCACAAATCTATTAATGGAACGAAACGCTGCTTTCGACAATCTTGTTTTACCTGAATCGGTATGCTCAGCTATAATAATACGTGTGTTTCAAATCCGAAATTTCCGGATTTTACCGTTTCCACATTTATGGGTGCATTCTTGATTCAAACGAGTCAAAAAAAATCGCATCTGTGGATCCAGTTTATCTGTAGTGTAGATACCGTGGGAACAATAGCGTGCTTTTTTATTCATAAGAATATCCTCTATAAGAATATCAGGCTGAGATTTCAGGTTAAAAGCAATAGGTCTATGGTTTAAGTCAATATAGAAATAAGAATAATGACCAGCTTGGTTGGAATTTTAATGAACTTATAAAAAAAACGTGTACGACTTTTAACAGAAACACTTCTCTTGCTTAACATTTATTAGCTAACAATTCTTTTATAGGATTTCTTCACAGTCGAGTTGCATAAAAAACAGTCCGGATACGGTCTAAACCTGACGGTAAGATGTTTTTCGTTCATGGGTCAAATTGACGTCCGGTCATTATTATCACCAGTTAGAATTTACTCATCGTCCAGACGTGTGGTGTAATAATTTAATAAAAATCTTTTGGAAGTAATGTTCCACCATCAACTCAATGTTTATAATTATATTATAATTTCTAATATACTGTTCCAATGAGCTGGTGACTTCATATTTTGTTATTTTTGGCAACTTTAATTCTTGCTTGTTTTTTTTCACTCAGGGAGGACCGGAAATCGATGGGGTTTATGTGAAACAAGTTCAAAGAGATAGCGCTGCAGATAATGATGGCAGAATCAAAAAAGGTGGAATGTTTTTTATTGTTTTTGTTTGTTTGTTTGTTTTTTGTTTTTTCCCTCGAATTTTTTTCGCTTAACCTTTTCTTTATATGATTGCCTTGCCCTGTGACGACAATTCGCAAATTCGGTCAAATTCACGAAAACAAACCACGCGAAAATCGGTACTCTTATTAAGTTTTACCACTTGTCACTTTAGGCGATCGTTTGATCACTATCAATGGAAGAAACGTAGAAAATGCAACTAGACAAAAGGTACTGTACTTTTGTTTGGTTTGGTTTGGTTTGGTTTGGGTTCGGGTTCGAGTTCGGGTTCGGGTTCGGGTTCGGGTTCGGGTTCGGGTTCGAGTTCGGGTTCGGTTTGGTTTGGTTTGGTTTTATTTTGTTTTGTTTTGTTTTGTTTAGTTTGTTTTGTTTGTTATTGACACTTTAAAGATGTTTTAATACATTAAAAAAGGATAATTTGTGTTAGCCACATTTCATCACCTTTCTTCAACAAGTTGTAGGATCAACATAGCCTTTTTTCTTTTTTTTAGTGTACGGAGATGTTGAAATTATCACAAAACATTGCAGTGCTTCATCTTGAGCGATGTGTTGTTGGTGACGATCTTCCTCCCCTCGACACTGTATGTACCTTTTAAACACTTCTTACCTAACCTATGCATCTGAAGAGTTGGCACTTCCGCAGCTTGTAAGCTGCGGAGAATTCGAGGATTGATGCTTTCTGTAATTTCCGCCAAATGGCTGAAACAGTGCCATTGTCTTAATATTTTATTGAGAGATTATATATCTGATATTTTAGTTTTCCTTATAAAATAGATAGAGTTATTTCCTCCCCACCCCAGCGTATACTTACTCAGTACAAAATGATGTGTACACTGTGTGCATTGAAATAAGGTTTTAGGAGCCCGTTTTCAGTTATCAGATAATCAACTTCTCAAAACTTTTGCCGCGGTTGGTGGCTAAAGATAAAAATTAAACGGTTTATGTTTGGAATCGTTGGGTAAGCCTATTCACCCTCCTTCTAAAATATGCAAAACACTTTTCATGGCAAACCAGTTCTCAGGAGGTTTGGCGGTCCAACTGCAGGGTTGTTTTTGCCCGGATATTTGCATGCCCCATCCGTTGATGGTTATTACTGTCATATCTACGAATTCTATGAATATCAAATTGATAAACTTTGAATTTACTCGATTGAACGCCTTAATTTTTTGCAACTCGTTTCCAAACGAGAAAGAAATCGTTTAAGTAAACACCTTGTAGTTCATATTTTTCCTCTTTTTAAAACATGCTCATTTTCTGCTTATATCCACTTGAGTAGAGCGGAAGCTGTCAAATTCTATGTGACCATGCTTTATTTTATTTTTAGGTGCGACCAGTGGTTAAATTAACCAAGGGTGAATCTGGATTTGGAATGAGTTTAACGGTGAGTTTTTCTATACTTGTTTATTGTGGTCACACGCACTACACTTATTTTATCTATGGTCAGTCGAATCTTAATATCTTATAATCTTAAAATGTCGAATACAACGAAAACCAGTAAAGACTGACATTTTTTTTAGGGTGGAACGGAGATAGGTGGTATATTTGTAAAGGCGTTAATGGCGGGTGGCGCAGCTGAAAAAGACGGGCGTATATTAATTGGTAAGTAGTGAATTGTAAACGAAAATACGTTTCGCTTTTGTAACATTTTTAGTTCGAACATCTTGGCGTTGATGTTGTTGTCATCGGAGTTGTTTTATGGTTTTCGTCGTCGTCATTCAAAATTCAGACAGACGAAAAAACCAACATGCGAAAAAGCTGTTGACTTTCTATTTCGGGGTTTAAGTCGGGGAAAAACTTTTTTTTTAATTAATGAGTTTTTTTCGGAAAATTCCTGTCAATATACGTGAGTGTTTTTCCTGCTGTTTGCGTTCTCACTGTAAACCTCTTAGATTTACACCCAGGGGTGAAATATAATTCTGAACAAGATCTGTTGGTCTACGGAAAATGGCCAATTCATCATTTTTTGTGCCGCCGTTGTTTTCGTTGTTTATGTCGTCATTTCTATTTGTCGTGTTCGTCGTCGTTATCGTCGCCTTTGTCTAGTTCATGTCGTCATTTTTTATTTGTCGTAGTCGTCGTTGTTGTCGCCGTTGTTGTTAAAATTATGTGAACATTATAGATGTTTCTACCTTTTTTTACATAGGCGATAGAGTTGTTGAGATGGACGGCGTATCGCTAGACGGTTTCACACGTCAACAAGCGACGGAACTATTAAAGAACAGTGCGCCGACTGCTACATTTGTGTCGGAGCGATACAAACAGCCAGTCAGCAAAAGCGTGGTAAGTTAAGCACGGTTGTCTCTAAATACCTCGAAAGTAAGCCTAAAACGAAGTATTTAACCTCTCCCTTTTACTTCGACTATTAACGAACACGCAATGCCAGGTGTTTTCAGATCTTTGAAAATAAACGCCGCCTCTTGTGATGGGCGTAAAAATAGTTGACAAAATCCACAGAATCAAGCTGGAAGTGATAACCAGTTTTATTCTCACAAGATACGGAAAGTGATCAAAATGTTTTCGCGTATAACTTATCATTATTCCTTTCGTAGTGAATAAACATAATTAACTTGCTCTAAAGTCTAATTTTTAAAATATTTTTAGACATATTCCGAAGTCGTTTTACTTATATAAAAGACCTGAAAGTCAAATGTAATCGCATAGTGTGAAAGAAGCCATTTCAACGGCGGAGTATGGGTGTATGTACTCAGAGAAATGACGAGAGAGATTATTTAAACTATAAACTTGTTAAAATATTTTTTTTTATAACTTTTAAATATATTTAAGTTAATATAACTTTATATTTTTATTGATGGAACGATAATAAAATAAAAACAGTTAATGATAAAGAATAATAAATAAATGAAATAATAATAATTAAAGATGTTAATTATGTAAAATGTTAAATTTTAAATGTTTCTAAAACCGTACTATATATATACTAGACCTTACTGAACAATTTCTAAAAACGTGGTCAAACAAACTGAAATCTAATTATCTGCGATATTTTTGCGATAAATAGTAAACTCATAACCTCACTCCATTTTATTTTTTTAACTTAGAAAGGCAAGACAAAAATTGGCTATATCTTATCTCTATATTAATATACCGTCGTATTAAAACTGTGCTACTGAAGCAAGAAATATTAACCGGAACATTTGCTTACTAAAAGTAGAGCCATTTAAAGGAGGTTCCATTTTATTGTCTGTCTCTGTATCGTTAAGCAGCTTCTAATTTACTAGTGTGGCCAGGCATTTCGACGCTGGATGTCATCACTAGTGTATATCGGAAATAGTTAAGGTAGGGAAAATTACGCTGGGTCTCAAACAATTTTTCTGCTGTCAGAATACTAACCGCGCTTTACGATTGGTTAGCGCGAATGGCCTCACTCACCGGGATAAATATAATTAATTCTTATATTATTTAAGAGAGTAAGATGTGACCATGCCGACTCTGTTCGGGATTTGCTGTGAGGTGGATTTTAGGGATTTGCTTTGACATTTGTTTGCGTCAAGGCCTTTCTTTGAGAAAAACTTGGATTTCATATCCTCAAAGAAAGCTTAGATTGACTAGGCTAGGTTAATATGCATAATTTCCCAATCGTATTTCCCATAACATATATAATTATAAATTTTTGTATGAACATAGATCTCTAATCTGATTGGTTGCGGTTGACCGATTGTTTTACCTCGATCTGTTTAATGAAATGGAGATGGAGTTTCTGTTTACATTGGAAGTTTCATAGCTACCAATCTTTTTTTTATATATATAATTATTTATAGTTAATAGAAAAAGTAATAGATAAATAATTAAAATAGATAAATAAATACTCTATAAAATTTCTATAAGATATAATATTGTTAATTTATAACTGAATAGAGACCTAATAACGACAGTAAATATTGTTTTTCATATATTGGATATCCATGATTTATTCGATATAAATACTTACCTTGCTTTTAACCCATTTCTAATAAAATAAACTTCAAACCTTTTGAACTAGCTAGCTAGCTATATCCTTCGAAATTTTGCATAGAAACATATAAGTTTATTGTGCATAAAGCCAGTCTAAGCAACAACAATGACTTTAAAATCTTTTTAGAGGTATTAATTACCTTTTTAAAGCTAGTAACATAGCATTTTTTAACAAATACAGATCCTCGTGTTCTCTCTGTTCCCTTGTCAAAACAAACTTTCTTTTTAATAATATTTAATTTATTTTACAGACCGTAGCTTATTTTACCACCAAAAAGAACACTGAAGGAAAAATTTTCTTTTTTTTTTAGAAAATAAAAATAAAAAAGTAGCAAATTCATCATAAAAAATGAATTATTCATAAACAGGTTGCCTAGAGGTCTATGTGGTTCTAAAGTGTATATAATTTCTTCCCCTTTGACTTTTTGAGTGGTCCGTTTATTACACGCCATTCGTTGGAAATTGCGGGGATTAAGCTTAGTGATTTTGAACTTTTGATTTTGATTTTGAACTGATAGTATGGTCTTCTTTTTCTTCTTTTCCTGAGGTTTTGAGACTTTGAACTTTTTGCCCAGTTTTAATTTTTCTTACTCCTTCTTCTATCTTGGTAACCACTTCACTTTATTTTTATATTTAACAGGAACTTATTGAAAACAGTGTATTTTATACTACTGAAAATACTATCCTGTATAAATATTCGAAATAATAATAATAATAGAATCGTTTCGTAGCCCCTTTAAGGCTTGTTATATTAAAAGCTGGTATACATACTAATAAATCTGGTGAGATAAACTGCTATTTTTGTGATGTTGTCTCTCTAATTGTTCTGTGTTTATCACGCTGTTTAGTTATATATTTACTCATTTAGTCATTTGCTTGTATGTTTTTCTTTTTAAAGCGCAAAGCTCGCCCAACGCATTCCTCACCAGCTCAACACCAAACTTCATCCCCAACCATGACTCAACAGTTTATGTTTCCTCTCTTTCATGGCGTTGCGCCCTCTGTGCCGCCCCGACACCACACTAATGGTATACCATCTAGAGAAAGTGCTTTTAAACGTCTTGAACAACAACAATTGAAATTAGCCAACCAGTCGCCCCTGCATCAAATCGCGCGAAGTGATGGAATGATCACGATCCAGCATGGTGCACCAGTGTCCGTTCAACATAATGTACAGGGAAGCCCGGTCTCGAGTCGTATACCGTCCATGATTCAAAGACAATTCTCGTTAGAGAAAACAGCCTCTCAGAACAGTTCCTCGCATGAGCCACCATACCATGTTGGAAACGGGAGTCTACACCAACCAGTTAGTGAAACTGGTCCCCTCTCGCTGATTGAAGGTCCCATGAGAGCTATCATAAATAATGAAGTTCACGAGGATTCGCAACAAAAGTTTCTGCAACATTTTTCCAAGTCCGTTGCTTCCAGCCAAGCTAAACCTGTACAGTCTAGAATACCCATGGGACCTGTTTCGTCGGTAATATTCGGGAAAAATCGAGACAACCGCAATGTTCACGAAATACACGATCTTCGCGATAACGTACGTGATTCTAATCGACAGTTCCGGGAAAATGCTGGATTAATTTCCACATATCAAGAGTCTGTCCAACAAGAGGGAAGTTCGTTTGTTTCCAACGGCAACGTAACTTCAAACAACGTTGTTTGTTTACAAAATGGTAGACCAGACGTGCAGCAAATTAAGCAGATGTCGATAACAACTAATCCAATGTTAGCAAACGAAACCAATGAAAGTAATTACACGTCAACTGATAACTTCCATCACACAACAATCGATGACCCTTATTCGGATGATAGCGTGAGCGATAATCAGGAATCCTTTTTTAACGCTAAGACTTCTTCAGAAGCAAACCGTAAGCCGTCAACCGAATACGGTGGAATGGTGAAGGTTCAAACACGTGAAATGTCGAGCGGCCATCGAGGAGAAGCGATGACTATCGTGTCACCGACAACGAATGAAACTTTTACCGTTCCGCCTATAAGTGAGCAACATCTTAGCACGGTAGATCATAGTAGTCATGAATCGAAAAAGAAACCTGCTGGACTGCAGTGGATAAGTCTGAATGACAATGGGACTACTGATAATGATTCTGGTAATATGACATCCGTGTCACATTCTCATAGTAACAAGCGTAAACAAAGTGACTATCCAGGGATGGTTCAGCCTGTTCACAGCGATGATCGTTATAGCGAGAGTCCAACGCATATGAGTAAAGATGTAAACAATTTGTCCGCACATGCGCGGCACGAGAGTCTTACTCATGTGAGAAGAGACACAAACTCTGCCCCAACACGCGCGGAACACGACAGTCCAACTTCTTCCCGAAGAGATGCCAACTCTGTATCAGCACCCGCGCAACACGTTAACAACCTTCACGATCAAATTTCTAGCGTGCCATCGAGTAACACCATTCCTGTTTCGTTAGCTTCCCGTTTTAACGCATCGCCGATTACATCAAGCAACGCCATACCAGTTCCTCTCGCCTCAAGATTCAATATAGCTCCAAACTCTTCAACAAAAGGTAAGTCAGTCAACTGCTATTGTTGTTAGTTTTATCGTCGCCGTCGACTTGTCGTTTTTTTTTGTTTTCTCGTTTTCGTCATCGTGTTCTTGTTACTGATGTTCTTGTTAATGTTGTTCTTTTGTCTTTTTTGTTGTTATTTTTTATTTTGGCGTTATCTTGATCGTCACCGTTTGTTTTTGCTGTTGTTCTTTTGTTGTTCTATTGAATTTTTTTCATTTGTATTTTTTTAGCTGGGGAATATATATACGAAGTGACTCTATTTAAAGATTCCAGAGGACTAGGCATGAACCTTGCTGGAGGAGGCAGCCCTGAAAGTAAGTACATAATCTATTTTCAATTGACTTAATAGGGTGCAGAACAAGCTGAGAGTACGTTCAATACGGAATTCCCCTCTATGTCTCTATGATTTGACTGTAAAAACTTTCTTTCCATTAACCTATTCTTGATTGCACCACAGTTTTACAAAAAAAACGAGAAGAGATGCACATGTTGTTGAGATAGATTTTTTTTTCTATCTCTGCAACAACTGTTGCACAACAATTACAGAAACCAAGCTTAAGGTTGACATTGCGCAATCATGTTTTGTATCCATCGTAGATCCTGTTACCATCAAGAAAATCGCACCCGGTACAGCTGCTGACGAATCCGGTCAACTCCGCGTTGGAGATGTTATACTAGAAGTAAGTTAATTCAATAAAGATTGCATTGGTGAAACGAACTTTTTAAATCAGTTTCTTGTGTAAGCATAAGCAATGTGCCTTGTAACTTGGAAAACTTGTATTTTTTTTATCTATGTAAAATTACAAAGTGATGTAGCTAACTAATTATGCGCAGTTTTCTTATCCGTTAATAAGCATGCGCATATAAATTTTGTTCAGGTCACCTCATTTGTAGCCAAAAAGTTTTTTCAAAGTTATAAAATCTACTTATTTTGTTTGAAGGCTGAGACGAAAACGAATTTTTCAAAGCAAAACCTTAATTCTAATTGGTCAATCATTACAAAGCCATTAAAAACAACAATCGTGGCCAAGTGTTACCGTAACACGGTCTAGATGTTAACTATATTTGTTTCGGTGAGTGAAGCCATTCTGTCGAAACATTGGAGAACAAAGGATCTTCACAATATTGATCACGTGAGCAAACAACAATAGCCAGTAACCAATCAGTAAGCGCGACTGGTATTTTAATCGCAAAAAATTCGTTTTCGATCCAGCGTTATTCTTCAGTTAAGAACCTTCTTAACCTGACTTATCCGATTTTCCTAGTGGTAAGAAGAATCACACTCAGGCTCCTATCAACCTTATTTGATGAACACATATACTCTGCTTCAAACATTTCTACACCTGACCATAATGGTAGGGCAGGCGTACACAAATTCGATCTCTATTGTTCATCTTTACTTTTTTACGTCTTTGTTAGATCAACGGAAAACCAGTGTCTCACTTATCTTCTAAAGACGTGATAACCATTTTACGCGCATGCCCGTCAGAAGTGCAATTGCTAGCTAAGAGATCGACGTTTGATCAAACGTATCCTGGTCAGTCAGCCTCCTTTCATATCGGGCTATAGCTACGAGGTTAATCCGAAATGTCGACCCGAAGTTCCGAGAACTGAAATATTAATAACTGAGTGAAGCTGAATAATCGAGACTAGAGATATGTATATAAACAATCTTTTTAAATTTGTTGAAACATACGGATTCGAGTGTAGTTATAAACTGCTTGTAATTCTGAATTCCTCTTTTTTTATATAATCCGTTTTCCCAGTTTGTTCGTCATAGCAGTTTTTATGCTTTTATCAACAAATCAGTCATATAATGGATCCTTGCTCTAACAATTTCGAAACCTTATAAGATGCAAAAATTCTTAATTTACGCCAATGTAGGTTTGAATCTTTATCGTTCTTTTTGAATGAATTTTTATTTTACAGAAAAAAAATTATATTATATTATTTATATTTAACGGCCTATTATAATAGCCTCGTTTTCATTTATTATATTCACGGCTGAAATTTTTAGAGAACTATTTTTGTTTTTTGTTGTTGTTTTTTATTTTTTCATTACGTTTTTTTATTTATTTTTTATTTTATTCATGTTAAAGAAATGGTCAAACATAAAGGCAGTTTTCATTTTCCTTTTTTTGAATTTGTCACTCAAAATTTGTGACAATTGTTGATGTCAATTTTGCACAAAAAGTATAATACGAGAAAGAAAAAAAAAACACCAGAGGCCTAAAAATTTGTAAAAAATGGTATCGTATTTTGTATTTTGTCACCCGCACTATACTTTGCTGCTTGTAAGCCTTACCGTCGTCAACTCAGTAACTTTCGGTTGCTTGGATATAAGTATTTTTTAACCTCGTTTCCAAGATGTTTTTACATTTTTGTTTGAAGGGAAACTAATAGCATACACAGGGCATAACATTTACTAAACGGTGGAAAAACTAATCCGCGTGTAAAGATTAAAATAGTTTCTACTTTTATTTTCTGAAGAATACAATTTTCTTATATTTATTGTGGCACGAGCTCATTTACTGAGAAACGCGAACAAATCTATCATCAACTGAATGATTGAATTGACTTTTTCAATTCTACTAATTTTAATTCCTTTGATGATTTGCGAAGATTTATGATCACGGTTAAGGTTCTCGAGTAACCTTTGACCTAAAGAATGTGTTTCAACAGTAGACAGTGCCAATTGAGTTTTTTGGCATACAGACAACTCTTATGAATGTTTAATTATTGTTGAACAAGGTAACTCTTACTTTAACTGCAACAACTTTCATAAGCAAAAACTTTCGCGAATTTGGCTAAGAATTCGATTCGTAAAAGTTTAAACACGAATTAAATTATTAAATTACACATACGGAGAAGTGTGATATGTTGGTTTACCCTTTCGTCGCGGCGACGACGGCGGCGACGGCGGCGGTCTTCAGGAAAGTTTTATCACACTGGATTCGAGTCTTTGTTATTGCTCATTTCACTGGATAAAAAAATTCTCTACTATTTTCTCGCGTATAAACGGAAAGCTGATGTTGTGCTTTCCTGATATAAAGTTAAGGAATAAGACCTTTATCTTTAGCTGTTTTTATTGAAGCATGGCCCTTAAGTCAAGATGAAGAAAGAAGCTGTTGTTGCTGATATTTTTCAAGCAAAAAAGTGAAGTGAAAAAATAATTTTAAAACCAGCAATTTTAGGATGACTTGAAAGAACGCTATGTTTTAAAGTGTTTTTATGTTACAATACGTAAAATTTCTTTTTGTTTGTAGAGTTCCTTATAGCTAGCCAGAATTTAAAGACTTTATGCAGGCAAATTTTTCTCCTTTTTTTCAGCGAAACAAACGAACAAACAAAACAAACAAACCAATTTTCATTATGTGTATTTCGCCATGTATTAAAAAATCGTAGCTAAGAATTTGTGTGTCGTATAATTTATTATGTTTTATCTGGACAATGTTGTATTAACATATAAAGTTTTAAAGTTTTTAAAAAATATAAAATTTATGGTTTTTATTTTATTTTTCACACGCGCTCTCACAAAAGCAAAACTCATTCGGTTTGCTTTCTTTGAGCATATTCTTTTGAAATAAGCTCTCGCGCGCAGAGGAAATAGCTTTATACAAAAAACGTTTTTGAAAAGAAGCTTTTTTCCGGAGTGATCAGAATGTTTGATAAAATTGTAAAGCATGCAGAAAGTTTGACGACCTCCTACAAAGGGCATTTTTAAAAATCTTAATCAACACGTCAAAGGCTGGGTTTATTCTTGGCTAGTTTTTCTTCCTCTTTTGACACACCATGTTCTAATTAGTTTTTTGAACAATTTGGTTTGAATTTTATCCCATCCTCCTCAAATACCAAATTTACGAACATGCAAGTGATGCAACTGGATGGAAACGCAGCTTACTATTTTTTAATAATATCTGGATCGGAATTATATCGACATATTCCTTGCAGGAACGCGTAGACTGAAATGTTTTTTCGTTATGTGTGGTTTCAAACCGACCGCGGTTTCTTGTTTTATTTATCTCGCAAAAGTTAAAGTTCGCAAAAAAAAATTCTGAATTTTTTTATCTCGTTTTTTTCACAGCGTTCATGCAATTCTTTAAGCCGGCCAAGAGAATGGTTTATTTCAGTTTCGATTTTAACTTGATTTGCGAAAGTTTATACTCAGATTTTTCCAAGATCATCTATTTAGGCAAGTTTTTGTTCGCCAAATCTTTTAATATTCTCAAAAGTTGCAAAAGTTTTCACGCATACTCCTATTCACGAAAGTTGAAGCACTTAGGTGTTTTGCAAAAAGTTTTTATCATATCTGTTGACTTTGTACACCCACGCCAAGTTTACGAGCTTGCAGTTTTTCTCCCAATGTTCTTTTTTCTCCCTCTGATGTTGAAAGTGACATTGCGAATAAGAAATTAAAGCAAAAAACCTTTTTAAATTCTCCCTACCTAGAAATCTACACCATTGTGCTTTTTAACAGCCAATTAAAATGCGTTATACGTTAAGCGGGAAAACAAAGAATCACGAAGATTTATTCGCATGTTTTAATGTTGAAAAGAAATGATTGACACTGAAAACATTGTATTGAACATCACACCATAAGGTAAGACATCGTTTTATCTAACAGGTACAGATTTTTTTTTTAAGAACTTAGTTTATAAGAACGTTGAGGCAGAAATTGTAAAAAATTAAGGACATATTAAGAAGATGGTCAGCTTGAATCCATCGTAAATTAGAAGCACTAAGAAAAAATTATTTTCTTTTTTTTTTCTTTTTACTAGTATACATGTATGTTTCTATAATAAGGGAACCTTGCTTTTTTATCATCTCCGTCATCGTTCGTAAATTTAACCATATTATTTTCCTATCTTCTTGTCTAAATATCTATTGTCTCGATCATTTTGGAAAAACACATGTAAAGCGTTAAAAAGCACATCGAACCTGAGCTAATACTTAGATGTTCTTACAGTATAAAAAACAGTTAACTTGGATTCGAGGTTGAAGTTTTCAACGTAATGTAGCTAGCACTGCAGATACAGCAACCTTGAATGTTCTTCTGTTTACGTTCGAACGTACGCCTTCGAAATCATCTTCTTTTAACTGCCTTTCCAAGTTGTAAATTTCGTTCGCAATTTCATCGTACTCTTTCGTCGCTGTTTTGATTTTCTCATTTTCTGCATTATAGGAATAATTCTTCAATTTTTGTTTTACTACTGTTATGTTATCGTTATATTTCTTTATTTTCACTTTTTCCATGGCAATCAATTTGTGTGATGTTTCCAATTTCTTTTGTTCCGCCTCTAAAGCTTTTTGCCAAATTGATTTTATTTCTTTCTTTTCTTCCAGCTTGGATTCTGCTTCTATTTTGGTTGTTTCTGCTCTCTGCAAGCATAGCCTCTTTCTCTCTAAGGTCAGCTTGAGCTTTTTGCGTTGCAGTTGCTTTTCCTGCTCCACACATTTTGCCTCTTTTTCCTTCAAAGCCTTTTTAGCATCTACTGTTTCATACCCAGCTATTAACATTTTGTTCTCCTCTGCGATGTTTTTTCTATTCATTTTTATCACATCTGCAACATCATCGAATCCGTTTCTTTTCGCATATCCAAATGCAGTTTCAAAATTATCCATAGATTTAACCAACTTATTAATCCCCATTAGAACCAAAAGTTTGGCAGCTTCTGACTTATTCTCATAAGCAGCCCAATGGAGAGCAGTCTCTCCGTTTAAGTTACGAGCATTTATATCAGCTCCTTGTTGAAGTAATTCTGTGATCGTATTGACGCTGTTATAAAAGGCAGCGTGGTGGAGTGGTGTATTTCCTTCTGATTGGCTTTGATTAACGTTCGAGCCAAGCTTACAAAGCATAAGTGTATTTTGATATTTATCATTTACGCATGCGTAATGCAAAGGTATACGCTTAGTTTTATCCAAAACATCAACATCGATTCCTTCCTGAACAAGAAAAATAACAATTTCAACATTACTTTCTGCTGAAGCCAAATGCAACCAAGATCTCTCATCTTCGCTTTTATAGTGCAATATGTTAGGGTTGTCCTCCAATATGGACTTTAGTTTCTGCAAGTCGTTATCTTTGATTGCAGCCTCGATTCTAAGCACAATATTTGGCTGGTTTGCTTGTGTGACCAGATTTGTTTTGCGTGTTTGACTCATCTTACTGGAGATTTCAACAATAAATATAATTCACCAATGTTTGTCCACCGTGCAATGAAATACCCTTCTTAAACAACTGTCTTTTTGTAAGGGTACATTTTTTCTTCACTTTCTAGATAGTCAATACATAATACTAATTACCAAAGTCTTACGTCATACTGAATGAAAGGAATATTCACGCAAAAAATTAAGTTGTAATTTTTAAGATTTTATGTTAAATGATTTAAAGATCGTAGAACATAGTTTAACACGAATGTTTCCAGGAGGTCACGAGAGACCAGCACATTCTCGTTGATATGTCTATTTCATTCTTGCAACTGTCTTTTCTCTCTCTTCTGCGCAATAAATGTTTGGCGGGAATAAGGTTTCATTCCTTAAGTCAACCTTGTCCCCAGAGCTCTTCTAGGCCTATTATATTCTGACGGACCAATCGGGTAAGAAAATTATAGGCGTAGAAGAGCCCTGGAGACGAGGTTGCCCTTAAGTTTATTTTTTTTCTTTTTGTGTTGAAATTTGTACGATTTTTGCGAATTTAATGAAATACCTTAAATAAATAATTTATTTGATAAGTTTAGAAATCTTAAGGAAATTAATTTTCGCGGGAGATTATTTTCGTAGGTTATTTTCCAATTAAGATGCTTTTTGTCAACCGAAGAATTTGTAATTTCAAAATTAGTTACACGTTACATTTGCAAAAGTTCATAAGCGCAAAAATGCGAATTTTCGATCTTGCCAAAATTTCTCTGAAAGAACTATGGATACAAATGCCGTGAAAGTTTAACGTTTGTTTCTTTAGCATACACGCTATTTACGCATTCGCGGTAGAAATCACAAAACTTGCTATTTATAGACACAATGTTATGGAAAGATGTTTCGAACCGACTAGTAGCAATGACGTGATAAATTAATTATTTAGAAAATATTCAAAATATTTGTAGCTACATTGTGACCAAGATAAATGAATATGATTTATATTATGTTATAATTTGTATTTATTAAATATGTTTCTACTTAATGTAATGTTGTCGCCTTGTGCACTGACTTCGATATAAAAAAGGCACTAGGAACGAAATTGAACATTGTGCAAAATACATAATATAAAATTGCAAATGCACAAATTGTTATTGAAATTGCAAAATTAAAGATTAAGTCCTGACTAAAGGGAATTTTATTCTCAATTTACAGGAAATTTGCGAATTTAGCCAGAAAAATAGAGTGAAATGCGAAATAAAAATTTGCGAATGCTCGTCCTTATTTAAAAAATGCGAAATTTTTGAATGGCAAATTCGCAACCATTAATCCCGCATTCTTTTCTTACATTTTTCTTCGTTTCTTGACTTGATGATCTAAGTCAGTTGTGAGACACCATAAAATTAATTTGCAACAACCGAAGGGGCTTCTTCTTGTTTATAACGCGCATGCGCATGCTACGCGTTTAAAAAGAAACAGCAATAAGCATCCAAAACCCTTTAAAGAAACTCTTACTACTTCCCCAGGGATTCCTTGACAAATAAATATTTTATTTTGCACATGTGTTGTTCAATTATTCTTGGTATGTTTCCTATATTCTCTTGCGTACTTAGGAGCACGTTAAAATTCCGGTGTAAAAAAAACTTATCACAATAAATTATAACGGACTTGTCCAATCTTTTCCCCTTTCTGGAAAAAGAAGACCTAGAAACCAGATTGTGACTTGTTAACCCCGAATATATAGGCAAAATTCGCTACATGGTAAATGCTAGTCAACTTGTTTCAAATAGCTTTTCAGCTCTGACGAGACCAACACATTCTCGACCCCAAGAGCTCTTTGTGATAAACCTCTAATCTTAAAGAGCTCTGGGGACGAGAATGGATACCAACATAGACTCCAACAAATTAAAATCAACACTAATAACTTTTTCAACATAATGTTTTTCTTTAAAAAATAATTTTGTTACATTGCTATATACACATTACGCGAATTTGCACAAAAGAAAACGTTAAAACATATCTATCTATGAGTGGTTATAGTTATTGCACACTAATGTTACGACTTTCTAATGTACCAGTCTACTCTTGCCTTTGGAGGTGAGTCTAAAGTCAGCAAGAGTCTAACGCGGTAAAACCGGTAGCTGCTTATAAAACTATAATGTCTAGTACACCTGATACATAATTTGCCAATTTATTATTTTTCTATGACAACAACAAATTTTAAGTTATAGTAATGTTCCATTAAAAAATTTAAAAGTCGAATAAAGTAGTGATGTATATGAACGCGTATTCTTTTTACATCGGTTAATGCAATAGCACCAACAGCTGACTGACATTATATATCTTTCTTCTTATATAATCATGTTGGAACGTCTAAAAAGTCGGCTTACGTCCATATTTTAACTCGGTATATTCTCCATGTGTGTATCGTAGGTCTCTGTCTCGTTTTTCCTTTTAAACTCGATCACCCCATACAAGGCGACGCCAAGGATCAGGAAACAGATTAGGATTTGGATTTTCGTTGATATGCAAATGTAGTTACCGTATGCAAATGCTATGACGAAACCTACAGATTCCCATAACCTATAGTTTGAAAATGCTGCTTCTTGATTGGTCGGAAATAATACTCCATAGAACGCTAAAAATAGAGAGGTTATACGTAAAAGGATGCGTAAGTACTTTTTTGATCTTGTTATTTAGTTGCTTCATAGACACCCTTTCTTACACGAATACCTACAAGTCCAAATTTGGAGGTCCAACGTAGATTCCATTTTTTCCTTGTGATGCAAAAATATTGTGGAAAATGTGAGGACGCTTGAGCTCAAAAATTACCGAAAATTGAAAAATAGAGAAACCTCAAAGTCGAATTAACTTTCCATAAATAAAATCTGGAGTAACATATAAAATACTAGGAAAAATCTCTCAGATAAACAAGGCCCACAGTCCTGCAACTAATGTCTTACTCCTATAGAACATGGGCTGCGGAAGCGTAAAGGACATACTTTATTTCTTCTTACGTCTGGTTCTACATTTACACTCACCATTGACTTGCGTTTGCCAGACAGCATCACAGAATCCCCAAAGTGCTGCCCCGATGTAAAACACATAAACGGTGCTTTCTCTAGGATGCCAAACGTAAAATAATATGAGAAGTCCGAGATTAACCAATGCTCCGGATATCATCATGATCGGTCGTCCGGTCCACCATTCAACGATTTTTCCCAAGAACAACGAAAAGAAGGCATCAACGACGCCGAAACATATCATTATTAAACCGACTTTTTCAATACCAAGTGTGCAAGTGACAAATGCCTGAAGTAAGACATAAGTTATTTATTTTCAGTCAAAAAAATTTGAACTAGGATAAGTTTTTGGAAATAAGATGGCAACTTTTGCCGACCCGTAGTTTTCTTTTTTGTCTAACTTTCCTCAGTTCCTTAAAATTCCGTCACCTAGAGCCGACGAAGTTCTGGCCCATAAGATGCTTTATTCGTACTAAATTTCGCGCGTATTAATTTTCATGAGGCGAAAAAATTATTTCGCGCGAGTTTAACTGTCGCGCAGTAGCAATATAAATGTATTAAATACATTCATATTGCTTCGTATTTTCCCCAATAAACTTTGTTTCATTTCACTTTTCACTTTTATCTTTTTGATTTTAGTTTTAATATTTTTACTACCGAAATATGTTAATTGCATATCCATTAGCTCAAATTTAATGTTCGCAAATGACAAAAACTTTGTCCTCGCAAGAAAGTCACACCATAAATATAATCTAACTTACTCTAGTGAAATCTCCAAAAACAAAACCTTGCTCCAACCCACTGAACATAGTTATTGGAATAAGCAGCAACATCTTCATATTCTTTAGATGTTTAATCGTTGCTATAAACAGATCACACACGCCTTTCTTCTTTGTTTCGCCTAATATTTTTTCCTGATCCAAAAAGAAGAAGATAACAGCGATTGCTAAGCATCCAAAGCCTAGATAAATCAACATCAGTGTCGTGACAGTGGAGTCACTTGTCTGCTGGTTGATTGACGAGATGTTTGTCGAGGGGCAGAAGTTCGCACCGCATATTAATCCTGTGTCTCGTGTATCGTTACTGCTACTATCTATTGATAAAAAAATAGAAACTTACAACAAAACCCAAAACTGACGGCAGAAAAACTTAACGTGGAAATGCTTTCAGTGAGATGTTTAAAGTTTTTAAAAGAATAAGATGTCTGTTTGTCGCAATTTTGTAGAATTGTAAAAAGTCGTGAACGCTACGTTCTTGCGAAGATAATTCTCTTAAAGCAAAATTCCTTACAAATAAACTGAAAATAACATTATTACCTGAAGGTTTAAGGATTTGTGAAGAAATAAGATTTCCCCAGATTTGTCCACTTTGAAAGATGAGAAAAAACAAACCAAAAAAGTTGGTAATAACATTGTCTTCGTTCTTCCCAGTAGCTTTACCGTACTTTATTCCTTTTGTTGTTACGTATGAACATTTTGCAGCCCAAAGAGGCGCACCACAAAATCCTAAAACAAAAGCACGTTACTCTTGCAGAAGAACTTGACTGTGACCACCAGGCATGTGAAGAAAAACGCTATGTGAAACGGCGTTTATATTCACTGTCAGAAATTTTCGCCATAGAAAAATTTCGCGAATTTTGCAAATTGACATTTCCTGCAAATAAAAGTTTTTTTCTTTCGCGAACAGAATTTCACGAAAAAATAAGAAACTTTCTGACAGTAAAGTAATTATTTGTTAGGTAGAAATAAAATGCTATTCTCAAGCTTTCTAATTAACCTTGATACATTGTGTTTTTGATCTTTAAAGTTTAATTTCGTTACAATGGTGCTAATTTCAGTGTAAAGTTTAATTTCGTTACAATGGTGCTTTCAGTGTAAAGATAAATTCGTTACAATGGTGCTAATTTCAGTGTATTATCCCCTATTTTTTATAAGTAACCCCTTACCCCTAATCCTAGAAATAAGCGCAAAAAACCCCAAAGACAGATCTAAGGACATTACACTCAAGAGAAATTAATATCTATCCCACTACGTACCTAATATAATAGAAGCGGGGAACAATGTCCATCTTCTCGGATAAAAGTTAGCCACTGTGAACAAAACATAGCCCACCATGGACAGCATAACCGTGTATTTGGCGCCCAACTTTGAAATCACCAACGGTGGTACAAACATGCATGAAATCAAAAGAGATAAATAAATCAAACAAAGCGACCACCATCCCATTTGCTTGTCCTCATGGATACTGCTCTGCAAATTTTGCAATGCTTGAAAAGCGGTAAATAAGAAAAGAAATCCCAGACTCATGACAGTCAGATTTTTATAAGTTGATCGACGAAATGCTCGCAGCTCTTGTTCATCCAGTTCGTGGAAGCTCTCTTCTTCAGAACCCATTTTTGTTTTTCTGTTTGTTGTTGTTGTTGTGGTTGTTGTTGTTGTTGTTTTTAATTTTTACTCTTTTTGTATTTGCGCTACACTGCATGAAGATATTAAATTAACATACATACACATTTTAACTCCAATACATACACATATTTATTAACTCTACATTGAAACTAAAAGGTCCTGGGAAGAGGTATATAACAGTTATAATTCCATTCAAGAAAACCAATACTCCCGACATTTGAAACTTTTGTAAGTTTGAAAGTTGTCGTTGTTTAAACTTACTCTCCGGCTCACTTAGAATCTATGAATACAAATCTTTAAATTTCCTTTGAAAATAAAAACAGACTCTGGGAACAAGGTTTTCCATTGTTTATGTTGAAATGCTTACGGCAATTTCAAAATTAACGGCTGTCTGGAATTTTAAGTTTGTTTACATATTTACTTTTTCATTTATTATTGTTGCATCATATATTAGTTAAATAAGTAGAAAGATATATTTATTATCACGAAGGTAAACAAACAGATAGTAAAGATGAAGTGGCATTGAAGAGAAAACAGGTTTTTTATTTGGACAAACTCTTCTTAACCTGCAATGCCATGGGAACTGCAGGAGACATTGCTCAATACCATTCAACAAATGGTGCTGCTTGTGTTAGAGTTTCCATAAAAACGGAGATCTTTCATCTTTCTTGAAAAGCATAGTACTCTTTTGAGCAAAGATCACTAATACTAGCTCCACCATTTAATACACCCCTCCCCTCCCTTCCCCTTCTCTCACCCCTAAAAACAATTACCTTATTTCGTCACAGACGTGTTGAAAACTGTAGCTACATAACATATACACAACTTTATGAAACAATTTTTCAAGCAGAGACTGTAATTGTAATCTAAATTATTGGATATACTATTAAAAGCGTTAATATATTTATTAATCTGTCATTAACTGTAATTGATATCAAGTAATTTTTGAGATGTTATAGCTTTTATGATATAGATATTATAGGTAGTATATACGTCTACATACAAAGTTCTTGGTCCCCCTTTAAAATTTTTTTAGTCACAATTGCATTTTTTATTGGTGGTTGGAAATTACTGCAGGTATTAATTAGACTATCAGCTTTATAATTTTGGACGTATTTTGTCAGTTCACGAAACCTGAACAATATGTTTAAGCTAAAAAATCACAAGTGTGATATGTTTGCCTGCCTTGTTGCGACCCTCAGAAGGTGACTCGCTAATTTATGCTAACATTTGTTCTAATGGCTAAAAGGGTCTCTGAAACAGATGCGTTCCAGATAGAGCTAAGATGTGTAAGATTCACTATTATAAAGCCCAAATCTCCACGAAAAATGTAAAAGAGCTGCAACATTATAGGAGGCAATTATCGCGATAAGAAATTTTCGCGGAAGAAGTGTTTGCGAATTTTGTCCTAATTTGCGAGAAAAAAATTTCGGAAAATTTATCAATAGTTCAAATTGGCGAAAATTTCTTCCGCGATATAAATCCGCCAAAATTTCCTCCGACAAATATGCCTTACAGTTTTAACTCGCAAAAATTCTTCCGCAAAATTCACAATTTCCGGACCCTTGGTTCACGAAAATTTTTTCCGCTAAAATTTCTTCTCTTAAGGTAACGGGATAATGGACTTCTTTACAATGACTGCTTCAAAACATTGTAGACTTACGTATAGATAGCCGACAAAAACACAAGAAGAAAACGAAACTTAAATTAGGCTTTGCGTTAGCTCTCCCAAATACAGCTCGTTTCATTTTATTCTACATTATAAATGTGTTTGCAAAGAAGCCTACCTCAACCTCTCTCGTAAAAACCTAAAATGCTTTGACTTGAAGCGAGCTGAATTATGGAAGCGTAGTGTCCTCTTTTACGATCACTAAACGATGTACTTACCTCGTGGTAAAGCAGATATTTATTTATATGTATTCATAACTATATCTATTGCTCTCACTCGTCTGTTTATCACAACAAACAACTACTTCGTTGTTAAAGTTTCAGCAGCAGCGCTGACACGTTTTTGCTTCTAACAATTTTATGTAAGATGATACAACGTGCAAAAAGTTTTTTATTATAATAATAAAAACTAACATTGTTTTTAGATCAGCAAGGTTAGGTAAACACTCTCCATCGCACAGGACAATATCGGGCAATAATCCGAGTGACTATCGTAAATGACCGATTAAGTGCCCTGGGTTCTTATATAAACTTGCGACTCTAGGGGTGGGCGCTTAATCGGACTGGGCGCTTAATCAAACACTGGCCACTTATTGAGAATATATTTAAATGTATGTGCATGTTTGCTTATTTTATTTTAACTATAGCAATTTATTTCACAAACGCTAAGGGTTCGTTTCCATTTGATTGCATTTTCGATTATACCGCGAGAAGCTAACACGCTTTGTTCCTAGCACATGCGCACTTGGACAAAATCTTTCATTTTTACAAAATGCCCACGCGCTAAGGAAAAATAGTGATCTTTTTGCGCTATAGCGGGAAATACAATCAAATGAAAACAAGCCTCAATTCATAACCTTAGACTCATCGTCGTCCTCGTTCCGGCGTTGCCTTTAATACGACATATTTTACGAACATTGATTAGTTGTACTAGGACGTTACTTAGCACTAACATCAGATAAAAGAAGTGCTGATATTTAAGTTAAGAGCTGACGAATAAAAATTTATATTTTCATTTTGGGGCAACCCTTGTTACCGAAAAATGTATTTAAGGCCCGTTGTTTGCTTTGAAAATATGTGAGAACTTACCTTACCTGTTGTATTATCTTGTATAGATTACTCTAACTAGTTCGAATAAGCGATAAGTTTAATAGCATGGACACTTTACCAGACTGCGCTGTTACTTGGGCACTGGACGCTTATTGAAAACATTAGCTAAAGTGTGGGCGCGAAGCGATTAATGTTACGATCATTTATCTTGAGATTTTACGTGAAATGGTGTACACACCAGGGAGGTCAACACAAACTATGCTCTTGTTAAACCAATTCATTTTTAAAGAACATAAACGACGGTACTGTAACCTCGATTTCGTGTCTCAGTTGTGACTGAGCCTCTTCCTCGGCAAAAAAGGGCTACTTTCTTTGCAGTTAAGGACATTAGCACTCTCCCAAGACGAGAATAAATATCTTTTAATTTCTTGTTTGGAGATTGGGAAATAGTAAAGGGGCGTATCCCATTCCCAATAATGTTTTTAATTAGAATATTGTAAGAATATACAATGAAAGAATGCATTTCCGGCGATTTTGAGATCCTTATATTCAAATCTCACCCCCTGAAAAAACCATGGTTTGTCCTCGCAGCTTCTCCTTAAACAAATTTGCTACCTACGGCACTGTATTTATTGTAAGTCGGCGAGAACAAACATTAGAAATTATAAATCTGTCCTTTTAGCTACTCGATGCAATACAACTGAAATAGATACAATTCTGGTTGTAACCTTGCGGCGCGGCGCATTTTTGAAAAAACCCTTTTTTCAGTGGACAACTAATTAGATTTACGAAATTTGAGCCGCAGTTGGTGGCTAACGACAAGAGCTAGACGGTTCGTATTTGGTACCGTTACGCTTCCCAATTTATTCTCTTTCTAAAACATGGGCAGCACTTTGCATGACAACCTGGTCCTCAGGCGTTATGCCGCTCCAACGGTGGGGCTGTTTTTGCCTAACTGTAGCTCGGATATTTCCGGGACCCGTGCTTTAAGTTTTAATTCTTTATACCATCTATATAAATAAAAATGTTAGGGTTAGGGTTAGGGTTATGCGATTTTAAATCAGATACCTTACGTGAATTATTTTCGCGTATTTTGCGAGTTTTTGTCAATTTCGAGAAAGTTAGTTTCCACTTAACTGCGACTATTGGCGAAGTTTGCGAAAATTAGTTCTCGCAAAATTTGGATGTTTTCCTTTTTTTAAAAAAACGATTATACCGATATTCTGTTTGATTTACCGATAACTATATATAATAGATTTATGAACTTCTCTACTTCACCGGTTTCCGTCTTGTATCTCCACCATAAAAGTCCTTAAAACACTGGAGCTAAAACTTAAGATAAAGAATTTCAATAAACTCCTTTTCTGCTAAATTCGCAAAAAATATTTCTCATGAAATATTCGGGCTTGCTAACTCCGCCGAAATTAATTTCCTTATATTGGGGCAGTGAATAAAAAGACAAAAAGTACGAGGAACGAAGTTGGTATTTTATGCCTTTTTGTTTCTTGCGCACACTACTTAACTTGCGGAGGTAGAAAAGTATAAACAATTTTAAACATTTTACTGAATGCTTGGTAAACATCACCTTAGTTACCAGGGATTTAACCTTTTTTATATGAGTGATATCTTCTCTCACATTAAAAAGACAAAAATCTCTGGGAACGAGAATGGGCAAGCACATGTTTCAAATCTCTTGACAATCTGTCAAGAAAAGCTTATGCTTTCAAGGTTCTAAAGTACACATAGAAGTAGTTTTTCAGTTATCTGCCAGAAAGTGCTAAGGACTGCCAACTTGACACATAGATAGACAGATAGTTAAAAAAGCTCACGTCCCAGTCCTGCTAAAGATAACGCCTGCCGTTTGCTTGTTTTGACATAGATGCTTCAAAATGGGTACACCTTTTTTAGTAGAACAAGTTAAGAACAATTTATAAGAACAATGAGGCTGGAAATTATTGAAAAATATGAACAAAAACAATAGAATGGCTGAAATATTTTTGATATTCTCTCTTTTAATGAAGCTACTGTATGATAAATAAAGATATAAAAACAATTTCTGGCTGAATATGTGAAAAAAAGAACATCCCTGGCACAAAGCCAAATTTATTTTCTCTCATAAAAAGTGTGAAGGAATAAAGTTATGATTTTTGCTCCAAATCTCTCTTCCGGAAATTATATTTCAATTTCTTTTAAAGAGAGAAGAATCCTGGGAACAAAGTTGATTCCCCCCACACTTCTTTATTTTAACTGTTTTATTTTGTTATGTAAAAAGTAAACAAGAGACTCCATTAAAAAGAGCCTAGGTGCCAGGTTGTCAACTCGTTTGCATGTCAATGCGCCAACAATGGATATGTTAATATCACATGATGTAAACATTGCGGTCATGTGTTCACGTGATTGTTGTGATGTCGTATAAAGAAGTTTCGTACTAGAATAAAATGAGATATAAGTTAATTGAGTTTTAATGTAAAATTAACTACTTTGGTTTTATCATAAACGCTTTTGGGAAGAAAGTAAGTTTATGTTTTTTTAAAGGAGAATATCTATAAGTTAAGTGTTGAATCAGTAAAACTCTCGCTTCAGTAAAACTCTCGCTTTCATTTGCGTGGTAGGGCATTTTTAGCATAGACAACAACATTTAGCATAGTCAACAACATTCAAGTCGATGGAAAGGTTTCACCTGGATAACTTCTAAATAATGGAATCGCAAGAGAAAATACTGCGGTGTGGATATATCAGAGTGGTGTAAACATTTCATGAACTGGGGCGATTTACAGACTTAGATCCTCGAATAACTTAAACCCGTCTTTCGCACAAAATTTTTAACGGCGTGAAAAAATTACGCATAAACCGAACTGATGCAATATAAAACAACATTGATGTGCACAGAACTTGTAAGATTGTGTTGACAACAAAATTATCTTGTAACCAATGCTCCAAAGGACTCAGTACAATGGCCAATCACTGTTTCAACGTTTTAATTCAAATGAAATAGTTTCAATATATGGACGTATAGTACTTTTAGTACGAGCTTAGCTGAATTTTTAATGTTCCTTCATTTTGCTGTCCAAACTTTCTAAAAGTTATGGCGCAGATTTTATGCACAGAAACTTTTGCGGTGGGGAAATTCGCAAAATTTCAGAGATTGAATTTCCAAACGTGTTCTTTTATCAACAAAGCATAAATTGAAACTAAAGTACATTTTTTGCGAGTCAAAGGGAAATAACTTTCGCGAATGTTCCTGTTAAAAGCTCTCGAAAACTAACTTTCGAGTTACGGCGTAGGTTTTTATTTAAAGTTGCGACAATATGTCAGAAACGGCAAAAAAAGATTTTAAATCGATTCGAAGAGTCGGCTAATAATTATTACACAAAACTTTAAGGAATAAGAATGAAAGTAATATATAAAGGAAACTAAAAAAATTCTAGAATAAACAAAATTCGTGTGTATAAATCTTTTAGAGTTGGGCCTGAAACTGCGAAATTTCGACAGCCATTTTCAAATACTGTTGTTTTTTTTTAGGCCGGACTTTTTTTTATAATTATTTTTCTATTTTTTCATAATTTTTTTTTTTGCGAACATTAACTTTCGCAAAGCAAAGGATAACCTTCTTTTGCGTTGTACTTTCGCAAATCGATGTCCTTGAAAAATTTCGCGACATAAATTTTAGTTATCATGTTTTTTTCAGCTGAGTAGACGCTAAAAAACCGGTTTTGTGCGCATCGAATATATTCTACGTCCTGCTTTCATAGGTCACTATGAAGCTCCCAACACTTATCGTCGCAATATTTTGTGTGCTGCTCTATCCTGATCCCATCATATCTAGTTTGTTTGAGCTGTGCGAACAAATAGACTTTTATTCATCCAGTAGACTTCTTCATTGTTTGGACTATGATGACTACGGTTGCTGGTGTGGACCGGGTGGTAGCGGGACGCCGGTAGATGGCTCGGATGCGTGCTGTCGGGGCCATGATCATTGTTACGACAAAATTTTAAGAAATCACAAGTGTAACCCGTACTTAGCACATTATCAGTTCCGCGAGGGAGAGTGCTGTAAGTATGATTTTATTCATGGTTGGGTTTCCTCAACGATAGGTTTTACTAAAACTGTTTTGTACTTAGGGATTGTATCTCATGTTCCTCTTGCTACACAAGTGTGGGTTGGTTTATGTAATTACACATGAAAAAAAATTACCAATGAGAATTTGCACGGACCAAGCTTGGAAACTTACCCCAATCAATACTTGGTTCTAAGATCAATTATCGAAACCTAGTTTAGGGATTGTTCACAAACGACGGGGAGGGGGAGTGCTAAAGTTGACGCTGGTTGACGGGAGGGGGGGGGGAGAGGACTGACACTACCGTTGACGTCAACCGTCACAATTTTCAAACCCTTGATTTTTCTAATTAAGAAAAAGTTCTTATGAAAATATTTACACTGAATGTGATCAGTAGCGTGTGAAAGTAATTCCGTGTTGCTATTTTTAGCTTTTTAGCTTTTTTTGGCCAATAGATGACGTCAACTCGGGGACGAGGGTAAAGCAAGGTTGACGCAGGTTGACGTAGGTTGAGGAGGAGGCACAAAATCTTGAAAAATGGTCATTTGCGAACAACCCCGTATTTAAATGTAGGCATGCCAGCCGTTTAGTCACTTTATAAAAGAAGCTAACTCAGTGGACGAGATCGCTTTTTCCTTGTTGAGAAATTTAAGCTGTAGAACGTGCCGACAATATTGTTCTTATTACTGGTATCGAAGTTATTTTTTTAAAAATACGTATCCCAATATAACCTTCCTTATTGAACGCACAGGGTTTTAATTTAAGCATACAGCTTTTGCAATATATGGAGTAATGTGTATGGTAAATCAAGGTCACATATTATTTTTATTCTTCTAGTAAACGAGCCCGGCAGCTGCTTATATAACCTATGCAAATGTGACCAAGCCATTTCGATATGTTTGAGTAAAAATAAATATCACTTCAAATACTACGGCTGGCGAGTGTTTTACAAATGTAGATGAAGAAACGAGTTACGTAATTTCATTATCTCACCTTTATCAGAAAAAAAAACAGTAGAAGAAACCTGGGGATGAGTTTAAAAACTATGTAAATAATTTTTTCTTGTGTTTCAAACAAATACATGTAAAGATGCGAATTTAGTCTTGTAACTAAGAAAACCTGCGTCACTGATTGGTCGACATGACGGTAAACTATCGGGTTTTATTCATGTAAAAACTTGTTTTATACTTCTTATACAAAGGTGCGACACAGTGTGGTCTAAGTCTTGATTGAGCGTTCTTTTAGTTTAGAAAGTCGCGCGTTCAGTTTCCATGTGTGTTACGAATTGACTTTTTCGCCTTATTGTTTGAAAGTTATTTTATTTGGTTGTACCTTTTTTACGTGTTATTAAAACCTAAGTGATAGACCTTTTTACTGATAGTGCTACCATTTTTAAATTTATGACTGCGCAATGCAGTATGGGAAAATCAGGGTATCTTATGTAGTTTCGGCGAAGGTTACTTACTGTAAACATTGGTAAGAAACTGTCTAACAATGGTGTATTCACAAGAAGAATTAAACTAGTGGAGTGTTGAAAACTTAAGGAGTTATTTGTTAGCTAGTGGGGTTCCTTTAAGGGGGGTACTTAAAGCTGATTTAATTAAGAAAGTGCTTGCAGCAGAATTGCTTAATCTCCTTGTATCTTCATCGTTGGAAAGAAAACAAGAAGACATTCAAAACCGACGTGTGTCTAAATTAACTGTCGCATGTATCAAAATACCCTTTCCAAAACAGATAACCACTGGATGGATGACTGAATACGTGTACTATCCTGATATCACAACCAAATGCCTTCTGGAGTATGCACAGAAAAGTCTGGCTGTCAAAGCTTTAAATGAGGGAGAGAATTTAATGAATGCTGGGCATGTTAAAAATGTTGAGTTCAATAACATTTCTCAATGTCTGCGTTATTGTTTTGTTCGTGGAGATGTTATACCACAAACACGGGTTAAAGAAACTCCTTATAAAACCTGGGTGTGTATGAACATTGATAACGATGAAGTTTTAACTGGTGAATGTGGTTGCATTGCTGGATACAGTGAAAGCTGCAAACATGTTTATGCACTGCTCCATTTTGTTGTACATCAGGTTGCATTGGGTTTAAATGAAACATGTACGTCCAAAACTCAAGTTTGGAACAAAACAGTGGCTAAAGGTCGACAAAAAAGTCATCTTCCTGCAAAAATGTCGCCAATATCTTTTGAAAGACCACATACCGAGCATCTACCGGACCATGTTAAAGTACCACGAACTTCGTTTGATCCTCGTGCTGTGCATCAACGTACAGCTAATAATATTAATTGGGATCAATTAGCATCGGCTACTGATGGACAGGCTTCTGTTTTATGTTTTCGAAAGAATGTTCACCTTGAAAATGACCATAGCTACAACTCTGTACCAGAAAATCTATTAAATGTGGAACCACTGACCATGGAAGACATCTGCAAAAAGTCATCATCGTCATCTGAATTTTTTGCTAGACTTGCAAAAAACAGGACAGAGAATCATATTAACATTATTGAAGATGTGACTAAAGGTCAAGCAAGTAATAAGCACTGGTTCAGTTACCGCCATGGTATGATCACAGCATCAGTTTCACACAGTGTTATTTCCCTGTCAAAAAATAAAAACCCATCACAATCATCTGTTGATAATTTGATTGCAAAAATTTTGGGTTATAACAAACCGATTCGTGCGCCGGCTTTGTTTTGGGGAACTGAGCATGAGCCATATGCTCGTAAAAAATACATAGCCTCAAACCGCAAACTTCACAAAAAATTAAATGTGCAGAATCTGGACTTAAGATCCACCAGGAGAAACATATACTTGGTGCTAGTGTAGATGGACTGGTGCAATGCTCCCGCTGTGAACCTGGCAATCTGGAAATTAAGTGTACGTTTACTCATCGGGACAAAACTATTGAAGAGTATGTGAAACAGAAAGATGCATGTTTAGAATTAAAATCTGGTGTATACAGTTTAAAGCTTACACATCAATATTACATTCAAGTACAGCATCAAATGTTTGTTACTGGTTCTCCATACACAGATTTTGTTGTTTATCTACCCAAAGAGTCATGCACGGTGAGAGTTCTTAAAGATTCAGAATTCATTAATGTTATTCCACTTTTGGAGGGTTTTTCAATATGCATATCTTGCCAGAAATGTTTTAAAAAAAAATACATGATATTGTTACATGCAAGGATATTTTAAAAGAAATAGTAAATGCTGTTGCAAGAACTTCGCCAAGCAATGAAGTATCAGAGGATTTGAACCAATTGTTTCCCCTATGAGCCCCTTAGCTAACAATACTCCTAATTAAACGGCTTTCTTTAAAGCCACACATTTGTAAAAAACATTGCTTAGGTATATGTAAATGCTTATGTATATACGACGAAAACTATCACACGTTATATAAGAAGAGAATAATCAAATTTGAAATTAATTTGGAATATTGTGAAAACAACAAAGTATTGTCCACGATTTTCTCCAACGACAACTATCACACCCATATAAAATGGTTCTAAACTAAATTTTCAAAAGAAAAACATAAAATCGCGAAATTAAAATGACTGCAAAAGTTTCATGCAATAAGTAATAGTCTCGCTACTTGCGGTTTGCGTGACAGACAGACGCATACGTGTATTATAATATAGATGTATGCTTGTAAAAAACATGATCAAAATTAACATTTTTTATAAATTTGTGGCTTTAAAAAAAGCCTTTTTGTTGATAATATGTCAAGAAGCCTTATGCCACTGTAATCAATTGGGGCCAGAACTACTTTACTAATGGAGGTTGCATATTAACAATAGCTGCAGCAATTGTCCAAATGTGATCACACATATCGATCATTGATATTGGTAAATATGTTTTCCAATAATCGGAATTCTTTCAACCGTCCATTAATCCTTCCAATGTGTATTCTTGCGCGTGCTACTCTTTTACCATGATAAACTTCTGATCTTGTAAATTTTCTTTTTTGGCGAACAAAAGGAGGTAGAACACATGTTACTTGGTGGGGCAAAAACAGATCTTGGACATTAAAACCTTTATCAAACAGAACCATAAAACCAGGATGAAATTTTGAAGCAACATTTGTATCTTCAGTAATAAAACGATCTTTCCATATTCAAAATGATTTGAACAGATCACATGATGTTGTTTAAACACAAAATACTTTCTGTTACAAGCGGACCCCCACTTGGTATACAACTTAGGGTTTCTACAAGTGTAAAAACGTAGCTCTAAACTCCAATTAAATTCAGTGATGTGCGGCCTAATGACATATTTTTTTGGATATTTACGAGCATTGTTACATGCTCCCACAGCACAACGATCATTAATTCCCATAGCGATAATTATTCTTCAATAAAAGCCACAGAACAACAGTACACATGAAAATTGAGATACCCTGATTTTCCCATACTGCTTTGCGAAGTCATAAATTTAAAAATGGTAGCACTATCAGTAAAAAGGTCTATTGTAATATTAATGGCATGAAGATCTAAGCGACTTATACAATCCAGTTTACTTTGTTACAAAATGAAAAGTGGGAGGGGTACAGTACTGAGAAATCGTGAAGTAACAGAAGGGGATGTTACAAGGAGTTATAAAAGACAGTGGGGTGGAATTTGGAATTCCTTATTCGTACTATTTCGCGCGTATTGATTTCCGCGCCGAACTTTTTTGCGCGAATGCGCGAAAATTAACACGCGCGATAGTACAAAAAGGTGCAGTAATTTCGCGTTGAGAAGTTAATTATAAATGCTCCCTACCATATCTTTCATAACGAATTTTAAACCCTAAAGATGGACTGATTGGACGTTTGATCATAGAATAACAACAGCAATATTACCCATGACATATTTTATTCTAAATGTTATGCTAAGTATCATTCGGAAAAAAGTGATTCGTAGGAAGTTTGATTTCGGTTGACACACTAGCCTTACGGAGCAAGTAAACTCGGGAATTTGGTCTTCTCAGATTGTCAAAAGGCAACAATAAAGCCCTTAAAGTACAGCAAATTAAACAGCATTCAAAATCTGTTTTGCAGGCAATAACAAAATGCATATTGTAACACGTAAGTGAGTTAAAGGAATGATCCAAGTGGGTTGGACTGAACGTCCAGGAAATGCGACGAAGGGTATACCTTGATGGTGTTAAGTCTCCCTTTATATGCTTTTGAAAATAAAGCCTAGCTAATACCTTGGAGGATTAGATTATTCTATCCTCCTATCTATAATACATGAGCTAGTAACAATCAGAGATCTAAAATTCGAGAATAAAAGTTCAGATGTTTATTAGTTTTCATCAGAGACTAAATGTTTAAAAGAAACAGCTAAATGTTTTCCACCAAGCAGTACATTTTTTTGTATATCTTCAATTTGCGAGTACGTAGGCAAACCCAAATCATATTATATGTTCTGTGGGAAGCCGAGTTTTTTTGTTTGTGTTAAAATTGTACATAAATGGCAAATAATTTTTAAAACAGTCAAAATTTCAAGGAAAAGTGGGAATATTAAATTTAAATTGGCAGTCAAAACTATTTTAATTTTTTACAATTACCTATGTTTCAGATCTCTTCTTTAAAAATGAGCATACCAACTTATTGACTTTAAGAAAAACAAAAAAAACAAAGCATTAACATCTACAATTTGTTCCAACATCTGCTGATATCAAATTTGCATAACAATTTGAACAAGCACAAAATAACTGTAAATATAAAGGAAATGTCAGTAATTTTAGTCTAAAATTTGCAAGGAGAATAAGGAGTCAGTATTAAAAAAAAAACATCCTGAAAACACAACGGCCTAATAATTCAGGCGGAAATCCCCAATTAAAAAATGTGTAGTTTATGAATTTCTTGAAAGATAATCACGACTTAAACCTTGGATGAACTTGAAATGTTGTTTTTGACATATCCATTGCTACCAGCAGAAAAAAAGTTAATTTTAACATATTTTTAGTAAAACATTTCAGCTTGTTTTGCTGTAGGAACGAAAGAATTCAAGACAATAACAAAAAAACAGTAAGCGAAATATCCCATCAAATTGCAGAACACTGTAGTACTTCTTTCTCACTTGAGTGGAAACGAGGCTAGAAATTTCCTGCTTATTTTCCTCCCCGAAATAACTACAAAGTAACGAGCAACAACTTCCAATTGTTTTAAAAGATGTAGGTACATCTAAGAATTGATAAAATTATCTTTCAACATCAATAAATAGACGCGGAAATTCTGAACATATATACAATCAATGTACACTTTGGTAAATAGTAAATAAAATGGTAGCAAGCTACGGTAAACAAACACAGGCGTAAATCGAGTTTTGTTTTCCTGTAAAAGCTGTATTTCAAAAAAGCATACTTATTTTTTCTTTTTTATAACATTCCGTGTAAAAACTTTTAATCAATAAAGTTAGAGTTGCGAAACACAAAGTAAAAAGTAAAAAACGACATTTATTCCTTTTTTCTTTTAAAATGTGAATATTCTATCTCATTCATTGTTGTAAACAATTTGCAATTTCTTATAAAATGTATTTATACTACAGTGTTCACCAACCAAAAATATACATGAATTACTGGGTAATATTACAATAATATTAAACCAAAAATAATATATAAAAACTTAAAAAAAGAAATACCATATCTAAAAGTGTCGTATACAACAAAACTAAATACTGCTATAAATTAAAGCGTTCACTGTCGCAGTTCTCAGCGTTTAAACGTTGGTGCTCAATATGTTCAATTTCTATTACATGGCAGCGTTTTCTAAATTTTTATTGGTTGTTAAAAAGTTGACATATGCTTAGAAGTTGACTGGTCTCAACTTCCTAAGCTGCTAAAATACAGGCACATGTCTAGATTTAAAAAATACTGAGAGCTGCCGCCAATAAACCTTGGAAACTCGCCTTTTCCAGGATTCAAACTTGCGCTAGCATGTGGTAAATGCATTGAAAATAAAAATTGGAAGCTAAAACATATAATTCCATTGCTTTGCAATACAAGAGAAACAAATCTACAATTTAAAGCAGGAGTACAAAGAAATTTCAGGGAATGAAAAATAACGTTCATTAGTTTTTATTAGAGCCTATATGTTTAAAAGAAGGAGCTGAATGTTATCCACGAAGCAGCACAGTTTTTTGTACATCTTCTAATTTGAAAGCCCCTTAGCAAAACCAGTAAATATTAAATGTTCTGTAGAAAGCAGATATTTTTTTTGTGATAAAATTTTAACATAAATGGTGAGTGAAGAGAAGGTTAGTATAATAAATTATAAAATCTTATATATTTTTAAATCTAAAAAAGTGTTAGACATAAAAAATGCGACAAAAAAATTCAAACGTAGCTTTATCTGTGGTTGGGCTAACGTGCCAAACATCAAATGCAACTGCCCAAGTGCGATTGTCATCGACTGGAAATTTTTATATTGTGAACTCACCTTCCTGAATCTACACTCGAATAATGTGAATATCCTATAGAAGGCATGCAAACTTGGCATGACGTAAGACCATGTCTACACGTTGAGTTTCTATGACCCATCATTTGAGTGAATACATTATGAATATTAGGATACGCAGGGTTAAAGCCATAATTCGGCCATGTGTGCGGCAGTTCGTGATTGGATGGTTGTTCCTTCTTCACCTCCATATACGGATGTTGTGGATATATACACGATGTTGAGCCAGGCATGTAGTCAGGAGGTCCGTTATGAGCACTTGGTGGTGAGTTCTTTGATGTGTTATAATTTAGAGGCAAGCGATCCTGTGGCATCATTTTTTTTTCGTTACTATCGCATGAAGTTTTTAGTTTTTTGGGGGTAGAATTTAACGATGATATACCAGACTCTGGAGATACTAAAACAGAGAGAACGAGAATAAACAATTTCAGTACGTATAGAACAGCTGGTGTATTTGTAGCAGGGTGAAAATAGTTTTCATTCTCTCAGTCGGAAAATCTCACGTGGTACTTTTAAACCATCACTAGTCCGTATTTTTCGGGTAGCCATTATGATTTGGAAGAAAACACGCTGTTTATGTTATAAATAGAGGGTGAATTTCTCAAAATCTTTGTTTTCTAACTTCAAACCTGACATAGTGTAGTTTTAGGTGCGTTTTTTAGGTGAGAGAGAAAGTGGTACAGTGCGGCACACCGACTGGGAGAATAGAATAAGCAGCAAGAAAACTATATATTTGTGCCTTGCCTGAAAAGAAAAACACAACCGGTTGTTTCTAGCTGAAGTTAGGCATTTTTCACACTTCAAGATCTACTGGCTATTTTTTCTTTGCAATAGTCTAACCAATGAATGATCGAGTCAAACTGAGGCAAATGATGGGGTAGAGTAATAAATAAATCATTAAATAAATAACGGAATCGTTTCAAATTTCGATTTGGCGCGGATTTAGTATGGTAAATGAACACACATTTGCCTTGATGGGGAGAATTTTAACCGCATTTTGGCAAATTATCTTTAAATAAAATTTTGTCGGGGAAACTATACTAAAAACAAAAGAAAACATGCCCGCATAAAAATTGGTAAGAGCGCCACATTTGCCGTTTCTATTTACATAGAAAGCATGATTGCCGAAAACCGTGTTTTTCACACTTAAAAAATGTGTTAAGAATAACAATAATACCCGGTTAACACCATGTTGTCAACAAGACGAAAATGCAAGAGAAAGCATTTTAATTTGGATTAGTAGGTGTGAAAAAATTCGGCGCGAAACAAAAGAAGAAACGAGATCAAGAAGAATACAAAATCAATCAACACATACGTCACTTTCATTAAGTTCCCAGACTCATAACAGCGTTTGAAAGATGGAGACCGGGTAACAAGTTGGACTTACCATTTGTAGAATTCTGAGTGCTTTGTGTCTCCTCTTCAGCTTTTGGAGTTCCCGGTGGGTTTGCAAGTGTAAGTGGATTCGAGTCATGACTATCTTCATCTGATTGCCTGTCGAAAAACAATTACAAGATTAATTTTTTACCTACAAATTATTTATTAAATTTTTCGAAGTTTCACTTTGTACTTTCGTGACAAGTTTACCTGAAGCCACGCTTCCCGGCTGCTCCATCTTCACGGAATCCTTTTGCGAAGGGGTTATGGTCAATTTTTAACTTTGTCACCTATAAAAAAATACCAACGATTATCATTTTGATTCACGCGAAATCAAATCTAACGTAAAACTTGAAAACGAGGCTGGCAAAGTATGGTTGATTTTTACTTACTTTTTCATTTTGATAGGCCGTAACCCCAATAAATTCGTTTTCTTTAAACACATATGTCTTGAAATTGGCCCATGGTAATTTATAAACATCACTGACTTTAGCAACATGGAAACGAGGCTGATATTTATGCATGGAATTTAGAATTGTCTAAACAAAAGGAATAAATCAATCAATCAGAAAATAAAATATGCCGATTTTGAGTTAAGAGTTACACGGCGCGCAGGGGCAGCTGGCGGTTTTAGAGATGATTTTTAACACGTCTGTTCCAAGCACTGTGCATTCCAGGTGTGTAAAATACAGAACAGGAGGAGAGTGATTACTCATTGAAGGAAGTGTGAGAAAGCATATACATGACTAAACATGATATTTAATTGGAACGGAGGAGAGCATCGCAGGAAGGGAAAGAAATTGGGAAGGAGAACAACCTCGTTCCGCGAGCGTTTACATCACGGATAAAATTTGACTCTTACAAAGAGCATTACGAAGGAGAGAATGTTGTCCAAAAAAAATAAATTATGTTCGAATACTCACATATCCGTTTTTATCCGATAAATTATTCGTCAGTTTTAGTTTGTGAAACGATATAACTTTTTGCATCCACTGACTGCCGGTGTTGGGCGATTCGGGGTGTATATACATTCTTTTCGGCATTTCGGGATCAGCTTTGCCGGCTATTAACCAATTCCCACGGTTAAATTTATAACGGCAATCGTCTGCCGGCACAATGTCCATTAGTAAGACGTATTTTGATTTTGGTTCCAGATTGTTTACCCGCAATCGAATCGGCGGAAACATGCGTCTATTGAGAAAAACATATTGAAAATATAGCATTTGCGCTCGATTATTTAATATACTTAAGCAGCTAGGTGTACTGCGGAGCACGCGGGTATCGATTTGACTTATCGAGTCTCCTTAAAAGTGAAATTAATTGCTCGATTGAGCCGTTTTCAAAAATTTTATTTTAGTGAGTTCTGAAAAAAAATTTTGTTTAAAAAAAAATGAAGTTTATTTATAAAAAATTAAGAGTAAATTTTTTAGTTTTATTTCTATGAAAGCACGTGATAGGCAAGGAAATTTTTTTTTCTTTCTTTCAATTTTTAAACGAGTATTTAATTACGCCACGCTTTTTACACTAGCCTGTTGTTATTGAAGTTTTAACAAGCTATAATTATATTCAAACGTGTTGGCTTATAGAAATGCTGCCCATTTGAGATTTGCCAATGTGTAAAGAATAAAAAATAAGTTGAACCATTTTCTTTAGAAAAATAAACAAAGAAAAAAAGGGCAAAATAATATTAGATAAAATGATAAAAATGAAAACTTTTGAAAAAAGTCTTTACTCAAAAAAATATTTTTTGTTTTTTATCATTTTTTCTTTATTTTCACTGGAAAACACAACTTAATTTTTTTTTGCATTCGTACACTATTTTTCGTGGTATCCTTGAGATATTGAACTTCCAAAATTACTTATAAAAATGCTGTAAAAAAGTTGAGAAAAAAGCTATACAAAAAATAAACAATTCTAGCTATATTTTATATATTACTACAATTCGAACCTTGATATTTGAAGAGCTCAATATAAAACTAAAAATAAATATGGCTTTCAATATAATAAACGTTTTTTAAAGAATATATGAAAAGCATAATGTAAACACATGCTTAGAGTGACAAAACGCTAGTGTAAACATACCTTCCCGTTTTTGTTATGATCATTTCGGTGCCAACATCATGAAAATCTTTCCACAGTTGTTTGTTTTCCAATGTTACCATAATTTTATTTTCATCGCTATCATCTTGGTCTTCGTTTTCATAAGATATGCCACCATAGCCTTGCGGCGGCGGTGGGGCGGAGTGGTAGTAAGAACCGCTCCCTCCGCTGCAGCCAGGCTGATTATACGGCAAAGGAACGTCCGGTGGCGATGAAATGCCGTGATAATATCCAGGATATCCATGAGGGTAATACTGATGATGACTTGGATAACTTATCTGTGATGGATTCCACGGATCTGTATTGGCTGGTGAGACGCAATGAGGAGCGGGTTGTGGCGGTAACTGCGGTGGGTTGTAACAGCTTGAAGGGTATCCAGGTGCAGCAGAATTTCCACAAGCTTCCTTTTGTGCTGGATTAATATGATGCGAATAATAATATCCCTCCATATTATATAAGATTACTTTACACTTCGATTTTCTTGTTTGTATAACAGATAAGAGAAAAGTCGACGAATTTATCACTTAACCCTGTGAAATTTTTCTGAAACCTTCTGAAAGGTGATTTCACGTTTAAAATATTGCTTTCTTGCTTTTCACGCCGATGATAGTGTATATACATATATATATTGGCTGAGCTTGTCACACGAAAAACAACTTTATCAATCCATAGGCTTGTATATATTGAAGGCGTTAATGTGCAAAGGCAATTTTTGAAACAGTTTCTTTAAGTTTTTTTTTTACTTATTCCCTATTGGCTCATTAAGAGCCAATGAGATTTGAGTACTTTAATGTTACTGTTGCTATTGTGTATGGAAATTATTTTTTTTAGAAGCGCTCTTGTTATTTTCACACCTTTCTGATTATCTACACGTTTTACCCGTGGAAAGGTGAAATTAAGTCGTAAATATATTTATATTCAATGTTTTTGTTTTAAATTCATCAAATAAAAAATATAAAAAATTTTGTTACTTTGTTTTTACCGCGCTTGAAATAAGAACTTTTTTTTTACTTGTTCAGTTTCCATTTTTTATGATAAATTGTTTTGTTTTTCACTCCGGTTCGTCGGCTGTAAATAAATTTAAAAAATGGAAAGATGAAAAGACTCAATTTTAATAGGTAGAATCAGCCGCAGTGAAAAATATAAATAAATAAGTGAATTTATCAAAGCATTAAAAAAGAACTAATTTCAGAGCAAATTTTCTAATTCTCTGTTCCCTTAATGTATTTCCCGAAAGATGAAACTTTTCCCTAATATGAAAAATTAGCGGCCTTTTTAGCCCGTCAAAAAGTTTAGTTTTAATAAGTCATTATACATATTTCGCATTTTATTTGAGTAATCGAGGCAAATAAGGCTTGATAAGTCAATCTTAACCGTGGTCTTTCAACCGGCGTCAATCATCAGCGTGTCCTTTCATGTAACCGTTTAAAGAAGTAAAAACACAGACCAAAACTTTCTTCCTTTTTTCCATACATTTTCAATAAAACCTGTGAAACACCGACAACATATGTGCGAACAGACAAATTATCAGCAAATTTTGTGAGTCTGTTAAAGTGCTAAAGTCTAACACTTATAATGACGCCTATTATTTCCACCAACTTAACTCAAAATACGAAAACTCGATAATTCACCCGCAGACGCGCTTAAAAAATCAAAAATTGGGTTTTATTAGTTGAAAAAAGTTAACCCTAGAACTAAAAAGCTTATATTTTCTCGATTTTTTCTCTAGTAGAAGGATGTGAGACATATTTTTCAGTGTTTTCTGTATTATTTCTTCAACAGACATGTACACTAGATCATAGAGGTGTCGTTCCGTTGAGTGAGTTCTATGCTGAAGCCCTGCGCGGCTACTCGCACTGTGTGTGTGTTGCTAGAAAACGGCTGAAAGCACGTGTGATACCACATTGAATTCCTTTATTTACTCATTCATTTATTTATTATTTTTTTGGGAGGGAGGGAGTACATCAGAGTAATTAGATGACATTAAAATATCTATTGTATCATTCAGTTTTTTATTTACTTTTATTTTTTTTTTTCTTTTGTGTTAAACAAAATAATGAGATGACATCCAGATAACTTTTTAAAAAAATCAATTTATTATATTAGCGAAGAGGTTATAATATAACAAACAAACAAACTATAATAAATAAGTAAATATGATAAAAAGTAAAAATGTCAAAAACAAACTTTCTTTTTTACAAATGATGATCATTCTTGGTAAAAGAGAAGCTATCTCGAAGGACGGTTCTATTAAGCATTTATATCACAAAAAGGAGATTTTTTTCGTGTAGAGTAGTTTCCCAATATTATTACACAGTTATACTTATGGGAACAGAAAAGTTAGGATACCTTGGTTGATTTTTTTAAAAGAAAAAACCGTTTAATTAATTAAAAGTGATAAAAAATTAAATGAGATAAATTAAAACTATAGATGGAAAAAAATAAAATAAACCTCTTGATAATGAAATAAAATTAAAATTAATGATACTATCACATGCTTCAAATACAGACGCGAGAGATTCATCACCTTATTTCATATACCTCAACATTTTTCACAACTTTGTAAATCAGTACACATTAAAAATTTAATTAAAGTTTGAAATTCCGGTACTTTTCGGTTCTATTTCGACTTGCTTCCTATGCTCGTAGAATAGAGGCAAGAAAAAACTCTTCCCCAGGGGTTTTAAGGTTTCTTTACATCGCATTTTGTCCCATAAATATAAAAAACTTTAGAGGACCTTGGGACGAGGTTGGTACTGAGCGCCTGAGCTTGTCAAGGATGTTGGAAAAGATGAAAGATGCTCTGTGGACAAGGTTGCTTGAGCTTATAACCACCCCTATCTTTACCCCTTCCCCCATAAAATTGTTTCACATCGCTTATATAGAAGGAAAGGATACATTTATTGAAGAGCAGCAAAACACGTGAAACAAAGTTAAATATGCCAACCTCGGCCCCAGGGATTATTAGATCTTTTTATATTTGCACGGTCCGTCTAAATATAAGAAACATAATAAACCCTGCGAGAGAGGTTGCAAGTATCCTTCACAACTTCTAACAAACAAAAGGAAATATCCTGTGCGAGCATAGAAGTAAAATAAGCAATAAATTCAGCTCCTTTTCAGATCTTGCATTTACCGCATGCGTAGACCAGCAGCTTTTGTCGCAGGTGCAGAATTCTAATATCTCCGATACATACTGGACCACCTAAAATGAAAGGAACTTTTAGAACGAAAATCTTTGGTGATTTTGTTGAACGAAAATTCGCGAAAAATTAAATAACTGTAAATTGTGGTCTTTTTCAAAGTTGCATGTCAAACATATAACATCTGTATACAAAAAATGGCAACGTCATTTTCATGTTTGATCACTTGGCTAAAAAGCTGATGTCGGCAAAAATTTGAAAATTGCAAAATATTGATTGTTGAACGTTTTCCAGATAATAGACAAAATTTAAGACATTTTTAACTCGTTTTCATGTTTTTAACATATTTTTAAAGTTTTGAGTTGAGAGCCTGTATACTCTCAAACATAAAAATAATTTAAACCTTGGAGCTGTATATAACATTGCAAATCCGAAAAAATTGCCAACGAAACACAAAACACTATATGGGCGTTTTTACGCCCTAATGGCGTTATATTGCGTGCTTAGGCGTTATAAGATCGAACGGAGGGCGTAAATTTATAGGAATAATATACAAAGATTAACTAATGGTGAAATGAAATCCCCTGTTATCCAAAAAAAGAAAATGATAGGTTTTCCACTTTTGCCATCCTACAACAAAGGGCGTAATTTTCCACCTGCAAGTGGTGGCGTAACTTTAATTTGTTCTCATTAGTGAACTCCATATTGATTAAATCGCAGCTATTGCAAGTTTAAAGGCAATCCTGTAAGGTTATTAGAAATTACAGACAACCCCCCCCCCCCCCCCCGGGGTAGGCCATTAAAATCACGGAGAAGTAGGTTAATAAAAAGGCAAGAGAAATTTCTACATTTTTCAAAAAATGAAATAAGAAGGGTGGGAAAACTAATGTTCAATGCGAGACCACTCGCTCCATGCAATCACTTTTCGAGAAACTGGAATCAACCAGCCTTTTCTAAACAGCCTTTTTCTTCTATAAGCTCCGCTCAAAATCGTCATAGTGAGTCCTGGAGACAAAGCTGACGCACCTCCTTACCAGTCCACATTAAACAAAAAAAAAACAGAATGACTTTGAGATCAAGTTGAGGTTGTGATAAAATTAAATTGAAATTGAGTTAAAGTAGTAACGCATGATTTCTTTATTCTGGCATACCATACCTCCATGGGTATACTAAAAACAAAACAAGTCCAACTTATCTAGTAGAAACTGACTAGGAATTTTAGAAGCCCTTTGCATCGAAGTAGTGTTAAACTATTCAAAACAAATACGCCCATAGTGTGTTTCTTAGGACTGTTAACATGAGTATCAATTTAAGAAGAAGTGAAACTTACTTCAAGTGGCATTACACTTCCAATGGCGGGTCTACAAAAAGCGCTGCTTCAATTCTGGTTTTAAGGTCCGGTTATTCAAAACGTTTTGAATTTTCCAGTGTCTGTGTGTTTTTTATTTATTTATTTATTTAATTATTTATTTATTTTTTATTTATTTTAGATATAAGAAGGAAATGCAAAAAAACAATAACGGATGCCAGTATAGCTGTTGAGAGAGTTATTCCGAAAAAATCGTTAAAAGGATTATTAACGTGTTTTGTCAATCTGGGCAGAGTTTTAGCCAATTTAGTTTGGAAATATAATGTATACCTGCTATATATCTGACGATAAATTTAATAAAACAAGTTGTGGAATTTTGTTGATATACAAACTGCTAGTTCGTCCCCATGGCTCTTCTACGACTATGATTAGATTTCAAATCCAGTTTATGGAAAAAGTTTCTATTTTTGTGGCGTTCTGAATCCCATGGAAGAAAAACAAGGGAGTGAAGAGAAGGGCAGAATAATTTCTGGATATATGTAGACAGCTTTAGATTATAACAGCCTGCTTTAGATATATATATTTGGGATGGAAACGAAGTATATACTTCTCTGTTATCAAGATAAATCTTTAGTGGAGTTATAGGTCATAAATTAATAAGAAATGCAGTTTATAATATAGACCAAAAGCTTTTATGATTGGTATAATTGTAGTCTTGCTTCATGTATATTCAGTAATCTTGAAATTTGTGATGAGCTAGAATTTTTAGAAATTTTTTTTTGTTTACAAAAGGTTTCAGATAGTTTACAAAAGTTTCCGAACATTCTGCTATGTAAAAGAGCAGAACTATTAAGGGATACTTTAGGGCAATTAATTTTTGTGAGAACTAATTTTTGAAACACTTTTAAATTTTTACGAGAACTATTTTTTTGCAAAATTAGCAAGTTTAAAATATCTTGTTTTAAATACCTTTTTAATTAGGACACATTAACAAGTATGAGTCTGTGTATTGAAAGGGGTAAAGCTAAAGTAAAAGCTATAAAAAATATTTCTTTTCGAAACCATACTTTTTGCTTAAAATAAAATTGAAATAAAGACTTGAAACTTGGTATGACATGTTTCTAGGCTGGATTGAAAAAAAATTGAGACACAAAATATTTTCATAGTATCATATAGTTCCTGAGTTCCTGTTTTAATCATTTTCAGGGACACTGATAAACGATTTTTGACAGTTATATCAATTTTGACAAAGATACATGTGCAAAAAACGTTAACATCTTTTCCAACCTTTAAAGACGTTTATTGCAGTTACCAAGATAATTTTTCCTGTAATTTTCAATCGTGATTGTCAGAACGTTTTCTGTTGCTGGAACATAAATTTTCTAACCGCTAAAGTTCCGCCATTTTTGATCGCATAAATTAACGTATTCCTTATGACGCGTTCGCATAATCTGAACATGTATTGGCCAAAAATCACTCAACAATAGCAGGGTATTTTTCGTCGTCTTCTCTCATATCAAAAAGACAAAAAACCCTGGGGACGAGGGTGAGAATGTATAAACAGCAAATTGCCTGCAATTTACCACTTGGGATCTCTGTTCTGACTATGACAGACGCCTCTACAACCTTTTCCCCAGGGCATCTTGTATCTTTTTTGGACATTTGGACGGTGACGTCGCCGACCCGGTTATAGAAGAGAGACAACAAGCGCTGGGAACGAGGTTGACGCCCCTACTACATAATGTCAGAGCCAGGAATATATGTTTCTGGTCTGTAAAATACACACATAAATGTTTAAAAAATGACAAAGTAGACATAAAGGAAGCTCTTGAATGTTAATTGAAGGTTCCGGCCTCTTTTCCTCCTAGCTATCAAATACTCCATCATGTTCCCACTCAGGTTTTCCTGCACTAATAATCTCGTTGAGGATGGGATAAAAAGTCATTCCGATTCCGTACAATTTTTCGTATATGAATCAGCGAAGTCAACAGGCAGTCGATGGTCAGAAAAAATGAATTACTCTGCTGAAGTTAAACGAATATTTTTTTTTATTATTGTTATATCAAAAAGTGAAAGTGATTGACTGTTTATTTACAAAGAATTTGTTTTTCGCGGGTACTTTTTCACGATTCGGGGATATCGGAATATTTCCCGGGTATTTATTTTTGCGAATTGCAGATTTTATAATTATTCGAGGTATTTAACTTCGCGAAATCTGCGAAAAATATTTACGTGTTAAAATTTCTAGCCTGAATGTTGACCTTACACATGCCTTACAGCGGCACAACGCGTCGCTGATATCTGACCCACTCAGAAGTCAGTAAATGCTATTGTATTACAAATTTAGCCAAAGCTAGTGATTGTAGCAGCATCTAGGTAACTTCCATTTTGATCCGATCGTTTGGTAGAAATAAAGACAGATTTGGATTTTTGTTTTGATAAATTAACACCGCTTGACATTAAAGGGTTACCATGCCTGGGATTGATAGTTGTCTCGTAGCTTCTTTTAACTTTCTGCATTACTCAAATTAGCAAAATTAGGGGGCAAAATTAAATCAAGATTTCGTGCTAAAATTCTTTAACGTAATTATTTCAAAATTAGTCGTCAACCCGTGGAAAAATCCACGGGGTTGCCCGTCCTTTATATATCGCATTTCGTGTTTCCGTAACAGACAGACAAACAGACAGACGACGGCTATTATTACAGAGACCAATCACAACAATCAAATTTCATAGCAAACGGATTTTACGTCAAGAGAGAAAAAAAATACCAGCAGAGAAGAACTAAACACATCTCTTGAAATTATCGAACAAATTGAAAACAAAATACATATTTGCATAAAGGATTTAAAATTGTAAAATTTTATTTATATTAATCTAATTTTTAAAATAAACTAAACAAAAATATCCTAACTGCCCCAGCTACGCTCGCCTTGTTGAAAGCCGCTTGCGCATACTTAAACTTCCAAATAAAATGCCGAACACCGAACTTTCGTACAACACCCTGCAAAAATTAACGCCTTCAAGGCGGGCGCAAAAAGGGCGAATAAGATATACTGAAATATATTTTCACAACAAATAAAACCAAATAATTTGAAAAAAAATATTAGAGATTATTGAACACCGGGACTAAATATCGCACCCAAAATAAAGCTTGGTGCTACAAAAAATGTCACCTGATAACGGATGATCCTGTTTTGATAAACTGGACTTTCTTGAAAAATAAAAATTACAGTTTCTTGAAAAAAAACTTTTTAAAAATATAATCACATTGGTGCGAGCTGATCAAATTTTCACTCAATTAAGAAATAAATATCTAATGAATTCTTTATTTTACAGCCATGATGAACATTTTACTATAAAATTTATTTTACCTCATAATTATTATACTCCTCTACTATTTTGTTACGTACTGGCGCCCTTAGTAAAGGGCCTCGTTCTCGTATGGAAGCGAAGTGTATGAGTTACCAAAAAAATTTAAGCAAAGAATGTTAAGTAGGGCTGTTTTATATTTCTATTGATTGAAGTTTCGTTATGACACAAAACTCGTTTCTCTCTGGATTTCGTAGTAATGTCATGCACAGAAATAACATTCATTTCTATAAGTTCATAGGTGTAACATGGTAATGGTGCTAATGATAAGTTAGAAGAACATTGGGAACAAAATCTCTAATCTTGTCAAAGTACACAGGCGCGAACAAAAAAGCTCGTAAGCTTTTTACAGCTAAACACTGACAAAGTTGAATCTCGACTCCGCTTCCACACCACTAAATGCAGACTATGTCTCCCTACATATTAATTTAGTCTTTGGTCCAGCCAAGATTAAGTCATATCACAAAAATGCACATTTAACAGATCTGCTAATGATTTTTAAAATCGCGTTTTAATTAAAAATGGGTACTTCTATATAAAAATACATTGCATCTACAACAAATTCTTGCTTGCTTTGTCAGGAATTCTGTGTTTCTTTTTGGATATCAGATATGATTTTACGAGCACGTTCCCAAGCTAATTGCTCCGTCTCCTAATAATAAAGTTTTGCACACAGCATGTTTTATTGATTGTGACATTATCACACAGAAAAATAGGGTTGCTATAACAACAAAAATCTTACCTGTTGTGTTTCACCACGTAAAAGATTCTTCATGGCTTTTCCCAGTTTTGAGACTAAAAAAAAATATCACTTACAACTTTACAAGACTTTATTAAAAATCATAAAAAACATACGCAAAAGCCTATTGGTTCTTGATTCAACTTAACGTGAAGCACCCATTTTGCCAATAATTTTAGGACGTTCACCTTTGATGGCATCAAGCACTAGCTATTTAGGATTTAAAATTCATGTCTTTACCTGAAGAATCTGTTTCTTTACCACTGAAGGGTTCAGGTTCCATTTCAGAACTGAAAACTCCAAACTCGTTCATGTGACCAAGTGTAAGGCGGCTAGAATAGAGATAATTCTTGGTTGCAATCACTATGCTACCTTTCATTTTTACGCCTGGCCAAAAAGGCGTTTCATTCTTGCGCCCTAACTTAACCCAAATTAAAATAAGGGCGTCTAATATTTTTAGAGGGGGTTTCATTTTTGCGCCCTAACTCAACCCAAATTAAAATTAGGGCGTTCAATTATGCTCAAATCAACAACATCATCAATACGATTGAAAATCTTTTTCGAAGACGAAACCATTTCTCACCAAGTTCAATTATTTTTATTTGAATCCTAAGAAAGGCTTGATTGCGCAAAATTTAATTGAGCTGTGAGAAGCCTAACAATTCTTTCCAGCATTATGAAAGTTTGGGATTTCTTTGCATTACTTTTATTAATAAAGCTGGAGGCGAAAAATATGTTGGACAATTTGCATCCCAACAAAAACGATGTAAATTATCTGCGAAAAGTTGTACAAAGTTATACAACAAAACGTTTTTAACTTTACACCATCTTAACATCAAATCCTTTAGAAGATATACACAGCATAAAACTTGAATAATAAAATAAAATGAAGAATAAAATTTGTGGTCATTCAAGAAAATCAGGTTTCTGAGTTACAGTACAACGGGGAAATGAAGGGAAAAATATGCAGCAAATCATAGAAGTAGGAATTATATCGCTGCAAAGTAGTCAAAATTTTACAATGGGAAAATGAAGGAAAAAACATGCAGCAAATCATAGAAGTAGGAATTATATTGCTGCAAAGTAATCAAAATTTTACAACGGGGAAATGAACGGAAAAAAACATGCAGCAAATCATAGAAGTAGGAATTATATTGCTGCAAAGTAATCAAAATTTTACAACGGGGAAATGAACGGAAAAAAACATGCAGCAAATCATAGAAGTAGGAATTATATTGCTGCAAAGTATTCAAAATTTTACAATGGGAAAATGAAGGGCAAATTATATGCAGCAAATCATAGAAGTAGGAATTATATTGCTGCAAAGTAATCAAAATTTTACAATGGGAAAATGAAGGGCAAATTATATCCATCAAATCATAGAAGTAGGAATTATATTGCTGCAAAGTATTCAAAATTTTACAATGGGAAAATGAAGGAAAAAAACATGCAGCAAATCATAGAAGTAGGAATTATATTGCTGCAAACTATTCAAAATTTTACAACGGGGAAATGAAGGGAAAAATATGCAGCAAATCATAGAAGTAGGAATTATATCGCTGCAAAGTAATCAAAACATCACAATGGGAAAATGAAGGGCAAATTATATGCATCAAATCATAGAAGTAGAAATTATATCGCTGCAAAGTATTCAAAATTTTACAATGGGAAAATGAAGGAAAAAAACATGCAGCAAATCATAGAAGTAGGAATTATATTGCTGCAAAGTAATCAAAACATCACAATGGGGAAATGAAGGGAAAAATATGCAGCAAATCATAGAAGTAGGAATTATATTGCTGCAAAGTATTCAAAATTTTACAACGGGGAAATGAAGGGAAAAATATGCAGCAAATCATAGAAGTAGGAATTATATTGCTGCAAAGTATTCAAAATTTTACAACGGGGAAATGAAGGGAAAAATATGCAGCAAATCATAGAAGTAGGAATTATATTGCTGCAAACTATTCAAAATTTTACAACGGGGAAATGAAGGGCAAATTATATGCAGCAAATCATAGAAGTAGGAATTATATTGCTGCAAAGTATTCAAAATTTTACAATGGGAAAATGAAGGGCAAATTATATGCATCAAATCATAGAAGTAGGAATTATATCGCTGCAAAGTATTCAAAATTTTACAATGGGAAAATGAAGGAAAAAAACATGCAGCAAATCATAGAAGTAGGAATTATATTGCTGCAAACTATTCAAAATTTTACAACGGGGAAATGAAGGGAAAAATATGCAGCAAATCATAGAAGTAGGAATTATATCGCTGCAAAGTAATCAAAACATCACAATGGGAAAATGAAGGGCAAATTATATGCATCAAATCATAGAAGTAGAAATTATATCGCTGCAAAGTATTCAAAATTTTACAATGGGAAAATGAAGGAAGAAAACATGCAGCAAATCATAGAAGTAGGAATTATATTGCTGCAAAGTAATCAAAACATCACAATGGGGAAATGAAGGAAAAAAACATGCAGCAAATCATAGAAGTAGGAATTATATCGCTGCAAAGTATTCAAAATTTTACAACGGGGAAATGAAGGGAAAAATATGCAGCAAATCATAGAAGTAAAGGAATTATATCGCTGCAAAGTATTCAAAATTTTATAACCGGGAAATGAAGGGAAAAATATGCAGCAAATCATAGAAGTAGGAATTATATTGCTGCAAAGTATTCAAAATTTTACAACGGGAAAATGAAGGGAAAAATATGCAGCAAATCATAGAAGTAGGAATTATATTGCTGCAAAGTAATCAAAATTTTACAACGGGAAAATGAAGGGAAAAATATGCAGCAAATCATAGAAGTAGGAATTATATTGCTGCAAAGTATTCAAAATTTTACAACGGGGAAATGAACGGAAAAATATGCAGCAAATCATAGAAGTAGGAATTATATTGCTGCAAAGTATTCAAAATTTTACAACGGGAAAATGAAGGGAAAAATATGCAGCAAATCATAGAAGTGGGAATTATATTGCTGCAAACTATTCAAAATTTTACAACGGGGAAATGAAGGGAAAAATATGCAGCAAATCATAGAAGTAGGAATTATATTGCTGCAAAGTATTCGAAATTTTACAACGGGGAAATGAAGGGAAAAATATGCAGCAAATCATAGAAGTAGGAATTATATTGCTGCAAAGTATTCAAAATTTTACAATGGGAAAATGAAGGGCAAATTATATGCATCAAATCATAGAAGTAGGAATTATATTGCTGCAAAGTAATCAAAATTTTACAACGGGGAAATGAACGGAAAAAAACATGCAGCAAATCATAGAAGTAGGAATTATAAGGGGAAGGTTTTTGTATTTCTAACCATTTCACTGCGCCAGAGGAGAATCAAACAATAAATAACTACTTGCGAGGCTTAACATCAGAGTTTTAGGAAATAGCATTTTAAGAACTCGAAAAGTCAAAACACCAGTTGAAATATAATAACCGAAAACTTCAATTCAAGACCTAACTTTTTTAATGCAACCTAATATTTCAAGGCACAATCTGAAGACCAATAACTGAAAGTAAAAAAAAGTACCTGGAATTTTGTTGTTGAGGTTTGAACCAGAATTCATCAATCCCTTTATCGTCAAAAAGATTCAGCTTGGAATCAGAATGAACCAGCAACGGCAGATTATCATCAACAGATAAAGAACTGCGACTTGAGCAGCTCTTTAAGTCTTCCTTGTTTTGTACTGTCTTTCTGAGATGCTCAAGATAGCTTTGGTACACTTCACTCGATAAAAACATCGGTAGATAAACCTACAAAATGAAAATGTTTTTTACAAAAGGTTTAGCACTGCCAATGGTGGTGGTGAAAAATATTTTTTTTCGGTCAAACTTGCAAAATAAAGTCCACAAAATCTTTTTAAAAAATCCACAAGAACCACCTAACCTCACTAATCTCGATAAGAAAGCAAATCTTAACACAACTCAATCCCACAAATTTTGAGAATACGTGCAAATATTCCGGCCAAAAAACAAAACACATTTTTGCTGCTAAAACGTGACCACACATAGAAATCTCTTCTGAATGAACGCGTTATGTGCTATAATGTTTTCACCGAGAAAGACAAAAAAATGAAACATTATTCCTGATTACAATACACTGGGCTCGCCATGAATCTTCTGCAGAGTTTAAGCATCCTTCAATGGCGTAGAATATCAAGTTAAAGAACATTGGCAACAAAAACACCGAATCTATATTTTTTCTCATATAAGGCAGGTTTTTTTCAATTTTTTCCTTCTTAAATGTAACGAAGTAGATTTACACAAACGCGGAATAAAAACGAAGCCAAAATTTTTTATCTTCTTTCTTGAAGGGAAATAGATCTAATATGTAATTCCAATTTTAACCGACTGGTAGCCTAGTGGTAGAGCGTTCGCTTTTAATATGGGAGGTCTTTGGTTTAAACCCCGGCCGAGTCAAGCCAGAGACTATAAAAGTGTGAATCTATGCTTTCTGCTTAGCGTTCAGCATGAGCGTTGAGCGATTGCTGTGTTCGCAGGACTCTCGTTGATAGCAGTACCAATACGAACTGCAAAGGCTATCCTGGGTAAACAATTTCAATAATAATAATAATGTATTGAGGGTAGCATCAGAGCAAATGTGACCCCTGGTTAAATTGGGGTAAGAATGCACGAGTTATACTATTGATGTGCACAGCCTACCTCAGCTAGCACGGTCCATGCGTATGCCATAGGTATACAGAAACAGTTCGGCTGAGGCCCATCTTCTCTGCAGATATTATTCTCGAGCACTATTCGTAGTTTATCATCTTGTATTAATTGTTTCTCACAGCGCATTGAGAAGTACCTAAAATATATTTGTATAATATGTTGGGATGTGTATTTTGCAGACAAAAAATTAAAACACTTTCCGCTATGTATTTTGCAGAAAGAAAATTTAATGCTTTCCGCTGTGTATTTTGCAGAAAAAAAATTAAAGTATGTTTAGCTGCGTATTTTGCAGAAAGAAAATTAAAATATGTTCGACCATGTATTTAGCAGAAGGAAATTAACGTATGTTTAGCTGTGTATTTTGCAGAAAGAAAATTAAAGTATGTTTAGCTGTGTATTTTGCAGAAAAAAATTAACGTATGTTCAGCTATGTATTTAGCAGAAATAAAATTAAAACACTTTCCGCTATGTATTTTGCAGAAAGAAAATTAAAGTATGTTTGGCCGTGTATTTAGCAGAAATAAAATTAACGTATGTTCGGCTGTGTATTTTGCAGAAAGAAATTAAAGTATGTTTGGCTGTGTATTTTGCAGAAAGAAAATAAAAATATGTTCAGCTGTGTATTTTGAAGAAATTAAATTAAAATATGTTCGGCTTTTTATTTTAAGGAAATTAAAGAAAAATATGTCTGACTGTGTGTTTTGCAGAAAGAACATTAAAATATGTTTGGCTGTGTATATTGCAGAAAGCAAGTTAAATTATGTTCGGCTGTTTAATCTGCAGAAAGAAAATTAGAATATGGCAGAATGAAAATCAATAATGTAAATAGGTTGTTATTCAAGAGGGGTAAAACAGAAAGGCATGACATCAAAGAAAAAACAAAATAACTAGAAAACAACATTTAATCCAAATATTTAAAAACAGAAAGTTCTGCATTCTCTATCAAATTTAAAATATCTCAATCTATCTAATTAAGTCATTAATTCAGAAGGATAAGAAGCTTCTATTCATCTAAGGGTCCTTATAAAAGAAGGACGATAAGTCACATGGTAGTTAAAAATGTGTTTTTATAATATTCTTAATAAATCTATGAGAAGAACACAGAGAAAAACAACGTTTGTAGCAACCTTTCATATAGATACATTGCATCATTGACTGCAGTTTCAAGTTCATATTCATCATTCAAGTGTTGTATTTCAATGTCTTCTTCAAAACTTTCAGCAGCCATGTAAAATTCCAAAACGGCTTTACATCCACTTTGATCTAAGAACTGAAAAGTTATTTATTACTGTGTTACAAAGCAAGAACTTAGAAATTAAATATAAATCTTTTTGGTCATTGCCTATATGTGGTTTTCAATCAGTCCTAAAGTTTGATGGTGATGTTCTGACCTAACTAAGAACACCGGGTAAATTTTAAATGCAGAATCAAACCGTCTTTAGGCTGGATGGCCTGTGAAAAGATGATCCAGTGCGTTAGCAGTTGGTATGGCCCAACTATTGGTGGGCCAGGTCCAACCTTGGACAAATGTGACGGAGAAACAGATAAGTATTCCCACCTGATGCATGATCATATTAGTTGTGTGAAGAAATTCTCTATTTTTTTTAAATTGTAGTCTCAAAACTTTCTAGACCCGAGACAAATGTAACAGTTGACAATGTACCCTGTTTAAACTCCACAATAAGCTATTATACCTATAGTTATAAATATAGCTAAACCAATCTCCTGTCTTATAAATTGAACATAAAACAGACAAATAATTGACAAATAAAATAAGGTGAAAATATTTCAGTCACCCAAAACCAGCCAAAGCGATTCAGCCACTCAAATAGTACATAATAGGTCAAGTTTACATAATTTCTCAAAGATTACCTTTAAACGTAAATAGTAAATAAAACTATTAGTATATGTATATAACTTAAGAATCTGGATTTTATATTTCCATATTCTCAGCACTGTAAAGATCATGCACAACAATCCAGTTTTTAAGAAAATCACTTCAATTATGCAACAAGTTTAGTCTTTGAATTGCAAAAATGCATGTCATACAATGTTGAAAGCTGCCTTATGAATGAAAATCTAAATATCTTGCCTAGGAATTTGCTAAATACACCATATCAAATTTTAGAAGTTTGGCTTTTACACCTTGTTAGTTTACGTTAAATCCGAGGTCTTGATGCAGGTATTATACTGCCTCTGCCACGTTAGAAGTTGGTACTGGCTTGTCAATTGAAAAGACAGAATGTAAAAAGCTGAGACAATGCGCTTAAAGATGGCCCGTCCCGTCTATAAATGAGTTACATTCTAAGATGGGTCAGTATAGTGATACTATTAATCCTAAAGATCTGGTTAGAAATAACATACAGAAATCGAATATGATTTTAAACTAACATTTTGAATAAAAGAGTCCTCAAAAGTCAGTTTTTTACATGTTAGAATGGCATACAGTCTTTTATACATTTTTTTTAATAACCAATTAAATTCTTGGTTCATGTTATAAGTTTTTATTTTTCGTTTTACAACAGCATATTGCAGTTTGTTTTTCAGGTCCATTTCGCATAACTCTGCAATTGAAAGTGGTTAACAAAATCATAACAATACAGCTGCATGAAGAAAAATTGTAAATTAGTTAAGTCATAGCATAGCCCTTTATAAGTCTGAGGTTAAACAACTTGGAAAAAGGTGATAATAACTGATGTCATCTACCACGTGGGTCCACCCATTCATCCCAAAATAGATGGGTTGAAGACATTTGGGTTCAAATATCCATAATATCTCCCTAAACCATTCGTTGAAAGGCAATCTGTCCAAGCTTCTACTAAGGAGAGTTTTAAAAAAAAACACATTTCAATCATCTGGCAGTCATTATCAAATGAATGCAAATAGAGAATGCACATACCTCCATAAAATAGAAGAAGATTGTTCCATTATACAAAACATCCTGTAAACGGATTTGATTTTCGTCAAGTATTTTCAACTGATACATGATCATATTTATTGTGTGAAGAAATTCTCTATGAAGGCTAGAAAAACAACAGTGTAATAAATTAAACAGTCTAGCCTTTTTAATTCACACCCGCAATTGTCAACGTGAATTCTGACATGTTAACAAAGTAGGCAGGAAAATATCACATTAGCAATTTGTTGTGTAAATATCTGAATTCAAAAGACTGCAGTCTGCATTAAAATTTTAATACCTACATACAGATAGTGTTATTTTTCAAGTTCAGGTAAAAATCATAACCTTGGTCACTATTTTCCGGTAGAAACTGGATAAATTTATAAGCCACTAGCATGAATTGAGTATATTGCAGCCTTTATACATTAAATAAATGTAGGTCTTACTATACACTGTTTTCAACATTTTAACACTTCTTCACAACTCTCTTTTTGAATACGAATAAAGGAGTATGTATAAAAAATGAAAAACGCAATGTATTCCGGTTTTTATTGTCATTGACCAGTTAAAATCAGCAGCCAAAATTGTCTTTTTCACATCTATAACAAACTTAAGCTTATGGAGACTATTCTCCATAAAAACAGGCTGGTTACAACTTGCATTAGGCAGGATCGGATCAGATTTTGATCCAAAACTAAAAACCTATCTCTAAAAAGTTGAAGATATTCAACTGTTTCCTGTTCCTAATTGGATCAAAGCTGGATCCATTTTACAAACCAAGATTTTATGGATTTTTCAAGCTAAGAATTTTCATATAGTAGAAACATCACAAAAGGGAGATTGAATAATGCTTATTAAAGAATAAACGCTTTAACTTATTCAAAAGAAATGAGAAATTATATTTTGCTAATCTGTTTCTGGTAAAAAAAAAAAATATATAGATGGTTAAAGAACATGCACATAATCTTTTAAAGTAATTTGACAGTTAACCTGCTACTCGAGTTGGTGAAAGGAGTGGAAATCATTTATGAATCTTGATCACATTGGTAATCAGCCTTAAGCATTCATAATTACATTTACAAAATCATCTCCAGTTTTCAAATAGCTAAACTTGTCAACATTCCCAAAATTTAAACTAACGAACTGATGAACTGATGATAACCCAGAAAAATGAAATTTGCACTAACCTAGAGAGCTTTTCAAAACAGTATTCTTGTGCTACCACAAAACAATCTGCATCGATTGCATTCTTATCTTTGCATATGATAGCTAAAATCACAATTATTTTTTTATAACAAAATCTGGAAACAGGACCATTTTTAATAGAACTTTTCGTGCATGGCCTTGACAAGCATGATAAAATAATAGTGTTAATAAAAAGAGCAGAGCTATGCATGTGGTAAGTCCAATTTCACCATGATAGTTGAAATATTTGTTTCCAGAAGCCATGACTGGATCAGGAACCAGGTCTCTTATTTGGTTTGATAGGTAAAGATGTATATTCCCTACCTTCAATTTCTTGTCGTTTAGGTGTTGGTAAAAAAATAGGACTTTCGGCATTAAGTGAAATATATTTGGAGTATATTGTAACAGCATCAACAATGGCACCTGTGAATAAAAAATAAAAATTAAGCAAATACATTCAACATGCAATGAGACTTAATATAATAAATACAGATAATTGAAATGTTGCATTAAAACTAAGCCAGTACTCTTCTTCTAATTTGCACTTTAAACTTATGTGTCCCTATTTTTATTATCCCTATTCAGGAAGAAAAAGCACCAGAAATATTTCTAATGTTAATGTTCAAATAAAAAAAAATACTGACTTCTCGTTCTTGCCCTCTGACGAAATCCATCCAATGATGTGCTTGACTTTGTAACTTTAGGGAGGGTACTTGCTTTTATTGAAGTTTTAAAATTTGGGGCAGAATTTGTTCTACTGCAAGAGTTGAGTTTAGCGAAATCAGAATCGTCAGTTTGCTCACTCCACTCGTGATTGGAGGGATGCATGGAGTTTACACTAATAGTCCGTACAGTGTTCTCTGATAAACAAGGTTGGTAGGTATTTTTAGATGGCACAACGGTGAAGTCAGGTAAACTGTCACCATCCTCTGAACAACTGCAATTCCAAGTATCATCATTTGAAGTCAATGTATCATTTAACTCATCGTTCCTACATGTTTCATTTTTATTACTATCTTCGTTGGAAACAGCACAATAACTAGGCATTCTTGACAATACTGGACTGCCACTTACAGACGATTTACGAGAAATCGAACTTCCTGACCGAGGTTTCCTTCGACGGTATTTACTCTCCGAAATCATCCGGAACGTCTCAGCTTCTAACCAAAAATCTAGCAAATTTCTTTCATCTCGTTCCTTTAGAAAGTCAAGAAAATACCCCAGTGCAACAGACTTCTTTAAAATGTCCAACAATGATGGAGACAACTTAGAAGATTTTGAAACATTGACACGTGGCTGAAAGAAAAAAATGATAACAATATAATGTTAAAAAAAAGATACAAGCAAGACATCCTATAGCAGATACCAATTTTAGCACTGGGCATTATTACATCTATATAATATAAACAGCAACAGGAAAAAGTATAGAAGAGACTTTACTTTTAAATTTATCTCCCTCAATTCAAGAAGCTCTTTCAGGTCAGATATCTCCAACTCAACATCATCTATAATGAATTTAAACAAGTGAAATAAATAAAGGAATAACAAAGTTCCTATTAAAATATATTTTTTAAAAAAGCCAAAAAGGCATTCCATATGATAAAGTTAGACACCTAAAACTAAAAAACCTAAATGATATTTACATTAATCCCAAAAAGTTTCAACGTGAAAAATTTTCATTAAAGAAATTGACAAGTTTGTCACAGCAAATCTTAAAATAGTTAATTTTGTTAAAATTGCATTGTTAGTCATTAAAAATTCCAGAGTTAATTTTTAAATAATTGATTTTTTTTTAATTTTTTTTAAAATTTTGCTGTATTTTATATAATGAAAATTAAGAAAAATCAAGAACTCAAATATTATACTATAACTGCTGTTTATTTTTGAAGATAAAAGAAATCCAGCACAACCTTTTCTAATTCTAGTTTTCTTCTATAGTTTTTAGCCAAATAATATTATTATATCCATTATGATCTCTTTCAGATTTTCTTTTTAAATAGTCCAAAACTTTAGTCTTAAAATTAACCACATGTGCAACCAGTTTCCACGCTGTTCAAACTATTTTTTGATTTTTTTATCAAGTTTTTTTACAGTAATGTCAACGCACCTTTACTTCCAATTTTTGTTGTAGATATTGACTCTATTTTCGTTGAATATAAAACAAAACGTTTTCAATATCAGAACTAAGTTTATAAGTTTTTACTCACATTTTACTTTAATTTTATTTACTTTTGTTTATGTATTCTTTTCTATTTTGTTTCCTGATTTATCCCTATTTTACATTCATTGCACTACTCTAAATATAAATTACCCTTAAAGTACCCTATACATGGCCACAGAACATTTATAGACAGAAAAAAGTCATGTTCAAGTATAAAGAGATCCCGAAGAGAAAAACGATGTCGGGCAAAAGAATCTTTGAAAAAGCTTTTTCTTTCTTGTAATATTTGCATTTAAAGGTTTTCCAAGCCTATCGATAAGAAAGTAACACCCAAGCAATAAATCGCTTGCCGAAGGCTAATTTAGACTGGACGAGCAATCTGAATAAATAGAATAAGTTTATAAACACAATTTTATTACAACATCTTTTTTATCTATTTTATCTTGTCATTTTTAGTTATTTTTTACTGCAAATAATAAGAAAGATAGCATTGATTTCCATGTGAGATGAATTGATATTGCTCAGCCAGACAATTTTTTTGTAGAATTGGGGGAACAATTAATGGCTCAGCCAGTTTCTCATTTCTCAGAATTGGGTGAGTCTTTGCGTGAGCAAGAGCGATCGCTCTCCCCTTATTGATGGGTCTGGTTTTCAAATTTAATTATGCGGCATGTCCAATTTTAGTTATGCATGTCCAATTTCAGGAATAGCAATTTTAGCATTTTATATCTGTAATTTTAGACCTATTATGAAGAAACGCTCATTTAAACCTGATCGATGTAAAGATAATATAGAGGTAAATAAATTAATTAGCATGAATGAAATCATGCCAAGTGCTCCTTTACTTGTCCCAGCCCTCTTAAATATTTGCTTATAACGCCATCACTTATGATTCACACATCATATTACATCACTTGTTAAACAACTTTTTAAGCTTTATAATATCAACATCATTTTTAACCTCAGGATCCCTTTAAAATCCTATTTGAAGTTGTATTGGAAATATCACTGCAAGCATGTAAAAAAGATAATTACCTGAAGGATCTTTTGGCTTCTTTTTCTTCAGACGCCATCTTCCCTTTAAACTACTGCTTTTTTCTTTTTTACTCATTTGTTTTTTTATTCCTAAACAGTCAATAACAAATAAGTAAATTAAAAACAGAGCCCATTGTATCTTCCACAGATTCCTGTTTTGCATGAAAGGCAATAATCTGGGGCTGACAAATCGCATACTTCAACGCAATACATTGTTTATCATGGTTTATTACAAACACAGTAATAGCTTATTTCAAAATGCTACTACTACTACTATACACGTCACACCTGCTGTTTTCTAACTTTTTTTTTTTCCCATTGCATGAACACAATTTTTTTACTACTTCTTTTTGTCCAGGAACCTCTTCTCCACAACAGTCATAATAATATAAACAATGTTAATAACACTAATTTGACGTCAATATTTAAATTTAAATTAATGAAGCTAAGTATTACAATGCAGTTATAACTATGAGGCCAAATAATTGAAAAACAAGGTGGTGATGTCAGTCATTTTTCATTGCATAGGTAAATAGGGACCACCTGGGACCAAGTTGGATAAGTTTCCAAAACCTGTGTCCCTGAATCTGTTTCAGAATGAACAGGCTGATGACGTCTTCAAACCTAATATCTTTGAAACCGTTTGTCAAAAGTACATGATCATATACGCTTTCTTGATCAACGTTTCAAAATCTATAAACGGATTATTACAAAAGTATATGCGCCTTTTTCTAGAACCTCCAGCGTTTGATGGAGGTTCTTGCTTAATGGTCCACAAATCGCGACTCGCAAGTCATTTATTGTTTTTTGCAGATCAAATTTGCCTGACAAACAAGAAATTTGCAGATCAAAACTGTATTTTTGGTGTTTTAAAGTTTCTTTATTATAGCGAAATATCCAACAGGTGAAAAAACTCACATAAGGACATATTGTTTAAATGTGTAAACAAGAATTCAAAATCAATTAAATCACGGTAAAAAGAAAGAAAAGTTTCATTCATTTTACAAGCTTTTTTTTTTCTTTTCAAAATAAGTTTCATTTTTGCACAAAACATGTGGCTTTGAAAATAACTTTTGCGTCACAATTTTAACGAAGAAAAACAAGAAAGAATGGCTTCATCGAGTAAAAGTAAATTAAGTAAAGATAACAAAGCCAGTCACAAAACAGTTCTAAAATGGGAAAAAGAATTTGAGACAAGATTTGATTGCGATTTTAATGGTAAAGATGCAACCTCGATCCCAGGGCCTGTAGCATATTTTTGATATGAGGATGAAACATGTACGAGGCCCTGGTATAACAGACTTACTGAACTAATGAGATGGTGTGTACGTTTTTTTTTAAATATGTTAAAAAGATAATTAATGCAGAAGTTTTATTTTGCAAGTACTGCATTTTTTTTATCAACAACAAATATGGCGATGAGCATTACAGAGATTTTTATGGCTCAAAAAAATATTTATTAATTCACGTTATTTTTGACTTTCCTCGCATCGTTTACAAATTTATCAAAGCTGTTCAAAATTTTTAAACATTACTTTTGTTTTCTCACTGATGGTGAAAAAGGCAGCTGACAACTCAAATGGAATGGTGCGACGAACATCCTGTCTTGCGAACCAAAGTAACAGGTAGTAACAGGTTGGGACACAATACAAAAAACTGCAAATTTTATTTTTGTTTTCATATGCTAAAAAATAAAGAAAAACTTGGTATATGCATATGAAACTATAGTGTGTATGCTGACTAGCTGGATAAATGCTGTTAGCTTGAAGATGCACACACAAATACAACAATAACAAGTAATTTTTCTTAAAATGCCACACGTGTCAAGAGATATATCTTTTAACAAACTTTTGGGATTGTTATTGCCAGTAACCCTACTTAAAACATATGTGAAGGAATTGTGACTTTTCTTTTCAAAATATTTCACAAAAAGATTATTTCACTTTTCTTCATGGTCAGAGCCTTCTATTCATAATAACAGTTTATTTTGTTATAAATCCTATAGAAAACCATATCGTTATATTGTTATAAATCCTACAGAAAACCATATCGCAAAACATTAAATATATATCATTAACATCCGCCATTCAACTTTCCGTAATTTAATATAAGTGAAAATATTGTTTGTCCCAAAATTAAATAGAACGTTTAATTAATGACTTTACTTGCAACTTTTTCTACACAGGTTGAAATTCCTAGCTCTGACTCGGAACTTGCACTACGTGTGTTCCCCATGCCAAAACAGTAGCCCCTGTGCTGTCTACTGGGGTAAAGGAATATTAAAAACACTTCCTAAAAGTGTATTGTGATCGCACGCCTTCTGCAAGCGAAAAAAACCCGAACAGAAATGCTGAAAAAATTATTGTAATTTTTGTGGATCACTTTCAATACTTAATTCGAACACTGATCTCATTTGCAATTTTATTCTTCATCTCAGATCTTTTATGAGCTTAACCTTCAAACCCTGACCCTTAAAATCGTTATTAAAACTGACATTGAATCAGTTTATTTCCCAAAAATAGAGTGTCTATTTTTCTTTTCTTTTTTCCTACGCCACCAACCAATGTCTCTGGGAGATATATACTATATACAAGACCAATCTTATGTATTAGCTCTTAGAAAGTTGGCATCTCTGATAATGGCCGTAACATTTGAAAATATAAACAACAGATCACAGTCTTGTATACACTAAAAATGTTTGAAAACAAATTATATTTTGTATGAGCACAAACCACCAGAAAGGAAAGGAAACGTGCAAAAATGACAAGCAGAGACCCATAGTTAAAATGACAATTATAAAAAACTTAAGAGGGCCCTGTTGTTTAAAGCAATGAGGATGACGATAACCGGTGCATTAACCAAGTGGCGTAGAGGAAAAATTCCCTTTTTCTTCTGCTACTTCGGATGATAAAATATAATTGTGAGAAGGTGCTTTGGTGTCAAACTCTTATTTTTCATTTGCATCTTTGTTCTACTATTACTATATATATATTCATACTAATTTTCCTCATAATGATTTTCACACAGAATGTTTGGAACTTAATTTCTGTCTGGAATTATGCATATTAGTGCCTGAGAATATAATCAGCAAAATGTCAAAAGTATGTGTAGAATTTGTGAAGTTCAGTTATACATCCTTTTTATAAGAAACTACACTCTTTTTGTTTAACAAAAATAATTTTATAGGAACACAAACCTCATATTTTGATAAAAAAAATAAGAAAATAAAAACAACTTCGGTTCAAATTTTATTGTTTTCACATGATGCGTATTTGAAGCTTTTTACAAACGTAACTCTTTCATCGTATTTTATGAAGGGATGTTTAACTCCATTTGACTTTATATATTTTTATTCCAAAAAACCAATTCAAATTAACATTTTTCAATGCATTTTTACAATTTTTAATAATAAATTTGAAAAAAGTCCTGGTATATAACTATTTATTTTTTATAAAAAGTTAGTAAAGGCAAGATTCACCACCATGAGTGTCTTTAGACTATATATCATTTTTTAAAAATTATTTTCAATAATGGTCCCCTCTCTCTAAATAATAGCACCACCTTCTTTCATACGTAGCTAATGGAAAAATCCTTAGTCATCTTACGCAAGCTAACTATAGCTAACCAAAGGCATAAAGTTTAAATTATAACAGATTGTTTAGGACAGAAGGATCTATTAGGGATTCTGTGGCAAATAATGCTTGCTCTGTCTCTCTGTGAGGTGTCGATAGACCTTTTTGAATGTTTACATTTTCCGCGGTAAGCCCTTTCGGCTTTAACAATTGTGTGGCAGGCAAAAAGATGGGGGCGCTAGGTGAAGTGAGGTCCTTTTTACTCTGTTTCTTCGCACAAAGGTATCATTACGACTTTATATGAATATATGTCAGTCAGAAGTTACCCATCTACACTCGATAATAGTTTAAAGCCTCAAAAATATTTCCGTAGAAAGAAATGGGCTGAAAAATACCTTTCTTCAGCAAGCTTCCGCATCTTTCTGCCTGCCACGCAGTTGTTAGAGCCAGAAGGGCTTACCGCGGAAAATGTAAACATTCAAAAAGGTCTATACAGCTACTTTAGAGACTAGAATTGTATGAAAGATTTTGCAAGGAAGGGAAGTGTTTTTTAAACAAGAAGAAGTTGAATTCGAAAATAGAAATAAATGTCAAAAAAGGACTGAAAGATATATATAGCATACACTGCTCACTGCACTGACTTTTACTAACAACTCGGTATCTGGTTTCAATTTAAATTCATATGTAACATGGACACGAAATTATTTCCGTGCAAGTAAATTGGTGCATCCGGCACATAGGTTTAGAATCGGCTGATGTTTTCCAAAACCAAAACAACACAAGCGACGAGGACAGAGACAGGCAAAGAGAAGTTGGATGCGTATCTCTGTACCTATTGGGTTTTAGGTTAGTAAAGGAGCACAAATAACAGAGGTTAATTTCTTTAAATTTACTAGCTTTACGGCTTTAAGCTCTTAACAAAATCCTATATTCTGAGAGTGGGGTGGGCCAACACGGGGATCCCAAACCCAGCCCACACTGTCAAACAAATTGATTAGCGAGTTAGCTATATAGCTAGCTACCTATTATATGTACTTTTTTCTTTATTACAATGCTGTTTTTAGGAATTAAAAAAAGAAGAAAACTCTTATGAAATCTAGGATGGATCCAGCAGGTTGACATCATAACATTTTAAAGGAAAATAGACATTCGTAAAACAAGAGGTTGACCAAAATATTCAACTGTAGTTAATATTTTCTCTTCAGTAGATTTACATTATCTCGATTGGGAAAAACAATGACTTCACTTATGTATAGTCTTTCTGAATGAGTTACATACATTAAAACAGTGATGGAAATAAGGAAATATACGAGGGTATATATACCGATTGCTGAAAACGCCCGTATAGATCAGGGCAAACTTGAGCGATTTTTTGATTAAAATTCATGCTTTTACAGATAACTCCCAACCTCACCCAAATTATTCCCAAACTGGCTTGAATTATTCCCGAAAAGCAAAACAGCACTTTCAATTTCGTTGACTAGGACCACACAAAGGAGGCAACCTTGGTAGTATTACAGAATTGTATTAACTATATATTTATCGATCAAATTGTACAAAATGAAGCCTTTTTGAAAACTCTGTCACAATATATCTGCCATTATGTTTTCTGCCAAAGTTATGTGCAGGGCTTCTGTGATACAAGGTTCAATGTTTTGCTGTTAATAAACCATTAATCAACACTCCTGTCGCTATGAAAGACATGTTTAGCCAGTGCAATTCTTCTTTTGTTAGACAAAGTAATGTTGTCATAAATTCTGTTTTTCTGTCAAATTTCTGTGGGTTTCTCAAATCATTACTACAACCAAAAAGTATGTGTTGTTTTTAATTTTTAAAATGGATGCAAACTTTTTTCAGGGGAAATTTGGAGTTTTTTTAAACGCTGAACTCACGCGAAAGGCCTCCAAGTGTTTTGCCGTTTTACGGCTAGTCAACAGCCTTGTAAAACTATAGCCTGGCCAGACAAATTGAGTCTCCTCAAGGCTCCACTATAGTTGAGGCCAAGAGAAAAATTTTCATTGATCCAGTGATTCTGTGATTAACAACAAAAAACTCTGTGAACCAGAAATAAACGCATCAGAATATTTTTTTTGATGACTTGATGCACTTATTCTATTCGCAACATAAGGTACATCTCATTTCCGTTGGCATGAATTTTAACCATGGATGATTCTTTCATTCACTTATTTTGCTTGTTGATTTTTTGATTTTTTTTTGTCCATGGAAAAAATATTTGAAATTGTTGTTACTTTAAAAGCAAATGAAAATTGTAATACGGGTGATGAACAGAATTTCTTCTTCTTTTTTAAATGTTATGCAATATTGCAATGGGCAACTATGAAGCTGTGAGTGAGTTTGTAAACAATAGTTTGAATGGAAAAGATATAATATCTTTCTCCATTGAAATGTTTTTTTTTTCTCTCTCTTAATAATTGCAATCAAACTTTTAAACAACACTTTGAATACAAAAAGATGAGAGAATTCTTTTGAAAAAACCTGTTCTGACATTTTTTAAGTTTGGTAAATTTTTTTGACTGATGCTCTCAAAACTGGTCAGCCATGTCTGATGTACGGACGTTATTTCCATCACTGTAACAACCAATTACTATCTCTTTTTTGCTATATATATAGGCACATCATCATCATCATCATTCTCGGACGTTAAGCCGAGAATGATGATGATGATGATGATAGTTACTTGCTGCATCTATTTTTTGTCAAATTAAAATCTTATCAAAGAATAATTTATATGTGTTCTGGTTAAAAAAGGAACTCACTTTTAAATACTTCGATGTTCTTTCGTGTTATTGTAATAATTTATACACAAAAATAAAGGGTTGCTAGTGTTTGTAATGTGTTAATACTTTTATTATGTTCATCATATATTTTAAGCATAGGAATTTGTTTAGGAATGTTATTAGTAGTCTGTCAAAAATTCATGTTTCTTCATTTCAGTGACACCAACACAGCTTGCACTATTGTATGACAAATGCATTTTCCAAAGTATATAGCTAGAGACTTGCTTGTTGGCTTATTGGAGATATATATGTTTTTTAACTGCATTGTTCAGTCTTGCCAATGATGAAAAGGCTTCTACATGCTTCTTAAATGTGTGTATTTTATGAAAAACTGTTTATTTCAGATTAAAATTCTCTAAATTGGCCTTCTACGTCAGACCACTGGTTTTGGTCCTTGCATTTTGGTGATTATGATACATTTGAAATAAGAAGACAAACGATGCCAAAACCCCAACAAGTAAACATTCATGTTGTTACCCAGCCAGGAGAAGAACTAGAGTTTCATGTTAAGGTAAGGTTTTGTTAGTAAATGTTGGGTGTGCCAGATGTTTTTAATAAATATTAATAGGTCTAGATTGAGAATATTTTTTAATAGGTGGAGGACAGTGATAGGACCAGCCGGTGACAAAGTTGAATGATATATTTTGTGTATATTTAAGAATTTCAGCCCTTTCAAGGCTGTTTCTATCAACCTATAGTGTGTTAATTTGGAATTCCTGCCTTGATTCCAACCAGAATGATGCATCATCACAGATAATATTATATCATTTTAAAATCCAACGATACTGTCAAATAGGAAAATCTTTGTTTGAAGAATTTGGCTGTTTATTCCTTAGATTCTTCTAATCATTGATTGGATTACCTCTTATTTTATGCACTGCATTGTCAAACTCAATTTGAAAGTAAAAATACTAGTAGCTAGGAATCCAGAATCCTGATTCTTTATTACTTTTTTAAGAAACGTAAGCTAGAAAATAAGATCTTTGTGACTCAAATAAGTTTTGAAATTAGGAAGACAAATGATATGTATATAGGTAAGAGAAAAAAGAACCATGCATCCTTCTTCGTGTCTAAACGTAAAGTACATCTATGTTGTATATATTTGGGTTATAACCCAATTTTGTCCTGGTAAGAATAACAGCCATGGTATATATATTGGCAAAGAATGAAACATGTTTAAAATGTTAAAATCTATTTGTAAACATGAAGTATGTTTTATTTTTTCACAGTGTAGAGTGCAAATCAGAGTGTACAAATTTTTAACCTTGTGCTTTTCTAAAATTGTTTATCTGAAAAAAATATTGTTGTTATTTAGAAAGTAACCTAAATTGACTTGGTGAAAGCAATTTAATTACTTGTTCTACCAGCCTGTCTGACCACATTTTCCCTAAAAACTACAATATACAAGTTGTATTCTCGCTTGAACCTTAAACTTGCATTTTGTATGTTCGCCATGCCAAAACAGCATTCCCTTTGCGGTGTACAAGGATAAAGGAATTTTGTTACTGCATATCATTCAACTCCATTAATCTTAATTTTTTAGAGGATCGTGCACACAGGTTTTGTAAAGGTTCTTATAAAGTGGCTTTTAATTAAGTGAATTCTTGCCACTTAAAGAATCTAATCAGTTATTAGTCTAGTCTTTGTTTAATTAAAGCTTGTAATTTGCGCACATCGCCGTTTGGCCATTTAGCTGAAGTACTATGTAACTACTTGAATAATCTGCAAGACATTCATTTAATTATATTTTCTTGAATAGGACAATATACGCGGCAAAGAGCTATTTGATCTAGTGTGCAGAGCAATTGGTGTGCGTGAAAGTAACTATTTTGGTTTGTATTATCAACGTGCTGGTAAACCTGCATCCTGGCTACGCTTGGATAAGAAGGTAATGGAATTCTTTCTTTTTAATTAAATATATAGATAAAATTTAGAATTTTTCTTGGACAATTTTACCTTCAATGCCAAACATCATCAAATATATTCAGAAAGACAGACCAGTATTATTATATTCACAAAGATCTATAAGCTGCAAGCCTCATGTGTCCAGACACCCAAGTTTAGGGAAATTGCAAAATCTTGCCAAGCCTTATTGTCAGGCCAACCATGTTAGAAATGTCTTTATATGCAAATTACTTACCAATGGTGACAGCCTGGAATAGGTCCTTACAACACAATGGCAATTTTAAAATTTATGTAAAATAAATAATAATAAAGTTTGGAGAGTAAATTTTGTGAATCATAAAAACGAGCTATAGCAACGCATCGCACATTGGGTGTCCAGCAGGTCAATTATTGTGTTCCCTGTTGGTGAATCATTACCATTTTACTACATTGACCACATTTGGTGTTTATGACTTTAAATATTTTACTAAGTTGTTTAACATAATGATCGGCTCAAAATACGATTAGATTTAGCTGAGTGGGAGTTTTAGATGTGCATCCCACCAGATTATGTAAAAATCAAAATTGGATTAAAAGTTTAAATAAATTTATAAGCTTAATAATTGTTTTCACACTAATTATTTTAACTTGAATAATGTTATATATTTGCCGTAACGTAAAATGTTGAATAAATAAATATTTCAAACCTCCTCCTCTTCTTTTAAACGCCCTTCTAACAAAACATGGAAACTCTCTATAAATCTTTTTTTACTTTATGATAAACTTCCAATGTTTTATACTTGACACAGAAACAAATCCTTTCGTTGAGGTTCCAACAGAATCATGTTGAAGGCAAACACTCTGTTCAACCTTTTGGATAAAGAATTAGAAAAAGACGATTATTGTTATTATTTAGAGAACCTGGATTTTTAATTAAACTCTTCCCTCTTTTAAAGCCCCCCCCCCTTCAATTAACGCTGAAAAATTAAGTAAACGCTCCAGACATTTATTAGTTATGAGTTACAGTATGAGTTACTCTGAAGATTTTTATAAAAAATGTATAGACCTTTGGTCAAGCATTGAAGCAGAGAAGAATGACTTCTTGTGACAAAAAGAGAAAAATGTCTTTATAGTTTTAACTTAATACACACAGGATTAAAGTAACATAAGACGTTTATGAGAGGTTTATATAATTTAATTTTTCAGATACGAAGTGAACTGGGAGCTGAGATTCAGACAATCAAGCTGCACCTTAAGGTTGAATTTTATCCTGAAGATGCGGAACAAGGCTTAATTTTACAAATAACTCAACACTTGTTTTTCTTGCACGTAAAAAATGATATATTGAATGAAAACATCTACTGTCCTGCTGAAGAAGCTGTACTGATGGCATCGTTTTCTGTACAAGCTAAGGTATTATCACGTCTTAGATTTTCTTAGTGGGTTTCGTTCGAGAGGGTATTTATTAAAGGACAGGGTTTGGCGGGGGTGGTTGTTTAAATAACTAATTAGGGGGCCTATCTCTATTGAATTTTTTTTTAATCCTAATTTTTTCTGTATTTATTCTAAAATTCAACTGAAATGCTTGGCTGGTTGTAAAAAATGTTGTTAAGAAAATATTAGTGTATTTAGTCTGTGTTTGTGGTGCTAGATTTTTACTGTAACCTCTGAATTGTGTTGTTTTGTTAAAGATGTTTCAGTTGCAGGTGAAGTGACATGAAACAGCCATATGAGACTGTTAACAGCTTTATAAAACAACCATCTGCAATTTTAATGCATGAATCTGATTTTTCTATAAGCTTCCATTTTTCTCTGTATTGTTAGTATGGAGATTATGATGCTGAAATACACAAAAATAAATTCCTTGCAAAAGAACAGCTCCTTCCAAAGCGAGTAAGTTTTATTTTACTACATTTTTCAACAGAAGCAGTACCTATTTGATGTGGTAGTGTTGAGTGATAATGAAGCTGGTTTTAAGGGAAGAAACTCTTTAAAGAAAAATTTAAGAAAAATGATGTTTGCAAAAATTGAATTACCTTGAAAGTAACAAAAATATGAATGTTTTTTTTTTGAAAATGCTTCATTGGGAAAAACTTGTTTTCATCAAACAAAGAGCCTATTAAGGTTTTTTACATAAATTTCTCAAAAGCATTTTTTTTCTGCATAAGACTTTTCTTTAAAGTACAAAGCTCTGGTGATAAATAGTTCAGAATAACATTTGGTCATTAAATAGGGTTATTCATGTTTCCATAAAGACTAGTATAAAAAATAATATAAACTGCTCCCAAAAATTCAGTGATTTATGTCGCAGTGTCACTGATGCAGAGAATTTAGCCTAATTTGTGTTTGCATTATTCCAGCTTCGGTTTTAGGTCTAATTGATGATAACTTCATTTTTTTTATTTCTTTTGAAAGAGTAGTGTAAATCTGTCACATTTGGTAAAAACTCTTGTATTTATTGTAGGTGACAAATTTATATCATTTGACAGACGAACAATGGGACGAACGTATAGTGGCATGGTATGCTGAACATTGTTATGGTTTATCGAGGTACGAAATGTTATACTTTTTATACAAACAGTGTGACCACTACTCCTAGAGTGGTCACTACTGCTTGAAACTTCTTGAAGTAGAATATATTCCTGGAAAAAACGTCTGAAAAGTTGCAAAAACTGGAAAAACTCCTAAGAATCTTCTGGAAGATAATTTTCTATCTTTATTCTATCTATTTTTGGTTATCAGGTTATGGGAACCGTTATGTTTTCTTATTCTTGTTGTTGTCTATTTCAGTTTTTATTGAGCGAAATTACTTCTGGAAAGAGGTCAGAAAACTCCTGGAATCTACTTGCAATTTACTTTCTGACAATGAGTTGGCACGAGTTTTATTATTTTGTTTCAAAAAGGGTTTATTTTACAGAAAATCTTTTTGTCAAGGCCAAAAAAAATAATATTTTTTAGCTGTTGTTAATTTCACGCTTATTATTCAATATTTTAGAAATTTATGTGGGTTTTCAAATTTGCAATCATCTCCACCATCTAAAAAAATGAAACAATATAGTTCAAATCATCACGATATAACTAAATTTTCTTGCTATAGAAACGAGTAATTTTAAAAGTTCCACGATTCGTTCAAATGGTTTAAGTTTTTAATAGTGCGTTGTGATAACACGTAGTGTATATTCAAATATCTCTCATTCTAAGGACCAAATTTTCCTTTTTAATTAAATTATTGGAAAATTTTGCAGGTTGTTAATTAGGCGGTTTTACATAATTAAGGAGCGAGAAAGGTTGGTTCTATATTGGAACCTAGACTGTTCTTTGAATAGCTTCTTGATAAGTAAAACAATCCAGTCAATATTACTACAGTCCATTTTGAGCTGACAGTCTTTCTAAGTTACGCCACCATTTAGCAATTACTGACACGAATGCCAAAATACTAACAAACCAGACTGGCATATGGCATTTGCATTGACAATATTTTGCCAACGTTAGATTTAGACTCTCTATTAGTGCTTATAGTCCCTTTCTTCTACTTTTCCATGTACCCATGTGGTCCTCCTATCATTCACTAAGCACATAGTTTTTTTAACTTTTCTATTTCTGTTTTTTTTCGTATACTGATATGACTATCCTGTATAAATATTCGATAATAATAATAATAAGAAGAAAAAGAATGTTGAATTAGAAATACCAACTGTATAGCCTGTATCAACTCACATCATCAAATGAGATTTTAGTTCTATAATCTAGATCTGAAGCAGAAATGGAATATCTAAAAATAGCCCAAGACCTTGACATGTATGGAATTGGTTACTATGGTATACAAGTATGTCCACATTTTGATTTACTAAATTTGTTTGATTTTGACATATGCGTCATTATTCCACCATGTTGTAACTTTTCTATTTCAATACCACTTTAGAACATCGTAAAGTTTCAGAGGAGTACAATTATTTACTGCAAACAACTTCTCATTGCTGTTTTACCTATGACTCCTGGGTTTACCATTTAATTAGTGTGTTTTCTCAAAAGAATACTTTTAGAGTAGAAACTTTATTGGGATAAGATAATCTTAAGTTTTTTCTGCAAAACGCGCCTAAGTTTCTTGACCGCGGAAGTTTTGCGCAATCTCAACAGTTAAGAGAAATACAACATATCGACATTATAGTCTATTAATCGATATTTATTCGTAAAATCACAAACCATGAAAATTGACTCGCACGAAGTATGCAAAACGCGCAAATGTACTCCCGCGAAAATTTCTCCAAAGACTTAGCCACGAAAGGTAATACCTAACATATGGCGGTAATTTTGATCCCGCGAAAGTATTCATTAGAATGAGCATTCATACAGAATGTTGTTCAAAAACTTTCTTGTTTCTTCCCCATTGTGTTTCACGTTAATTCGTCAAGGTTATTAATGCATGTCACCATTTCTTGCGATGTTCTACTCCAGGTGGACCAAATAATTAATTCAAGATACTTTTAACTCTTGTGCTTCACTTTGAGTATGATTTTGGAATACGTAACTTCAAGTAAAGTAGTTTTAAATTTCCATGTTAGAACGACAACGGAACCAACTTGTGGCTTGGAATAAGTGCAGTAGGTATTAACGTTTACGAAGAAGAAAATAAACTGGTCCCAAAAGTTTCGTTCATGTGGAGTGAGATTAGGAACATCAGTTTTAAAAACAAACAGGTATGTGTGGTTTATTTGCTACTTTAATGGTACTGATATTTGCAGATATTCATCTATCTACTTGCGGAAATCATACCCTCGCATGTCTACATTTCCAGCATTTTTAGAACTTTATCCTGAATGTTCTTTGTGAATTTCAACAAGGTTTTTCAGGATTGTGATAAAAGCATTTAAAAATTGTTCTGTTTTTTCCTCAAAAAATGTCACTTTATCTTTTGTCTTGAATAATGTTCCTGAGAAACACAAACTAAATAAGCCCTGGGACTCCTACTTCATCACGTTTTCTACTTTAGCTAAACATCTACTTTCAATTGATAAAAGTTTTGAAAACTTCAGTACTTCTTAAAGACGGAGCTCTCGTGATGTGCTTTAAAAAATCCCTGTAAAATATAAATAAGCTATGGTCTGTTCACTTGCTGTACGTTTGAGTTTGATAAATCAGAAATATTGCTCCAACACCAGAGGAAATGCAAAATTACATACTTTTATAATAATGCTGGCCACCTCTGCGAATACCTAAAGATAGCTAGATTTAAACTCGAATTTTAAACTCCTGTAAGAATCAATTTTGTAAGATTCTTAGCATGGAAATCTCAATCATTACGAGAACTTGAGGCATGAATTTATTTGTCAACTCTCCTTGATGTCTGCGCACTGCATTTTTTATAATGGCGTTTTGTTGTCACCCAACCATTGATACTCTTTTTTTTTAGATATGGATCGAGCCCATGGAGAAAGAGGCAAACAATTTCAATTTTATTTCTACTGATGTTGTGATCAACAGAGAGGTATTTAAATTGTTTGATTGGATGTGTTATGAGATCTTTTTTTAAAAAAGTACCTCGTTGCAGGGATGGAAAACAATTCCATTTATGAAATAAAACATGAAAGCAGCATTTGTACATTTTTCGCAGAAATTAACCCTATACGGACGGATTTACCTTGGAAAACCTTAAAAAGAAATATTAAAAATATTAAAAAGAATAGTGAAATCCTTGAAAAACAACGAGATTGTGGTGAAAAAGCCCCAAAGGCCTTAAATTTGTAAATAAATTGACAGACTGTATGAAACGTTTTCGGCACCAATTGATTGAATTTGTCAATTTTATGTTCTGCAGATTCTACTGTTATGTAGTGGTAATCATGATCTGTACATGAAGCGCAGAAGGCCAGACAGTTTACAAGTACAAGTCATGAAATCACAAGCGAAAGAACTGCAAGAAGAAAGACAGGTAAATTTGAAGTGTTATCAATTGAAATGATGGCAAATGGAATCATGTAAAACCAATATTAACCTTTACTGTACACTGCCCTTTTTTGTTGTGACATTTGGTGGCCTTCACGTTGTTATTAGCTCCGTTATTGGTCGGTTTCCAGCCATCGAATTATAACTGTAACTTGTTATATTATATATACCCACTTTTTCTATGGAAAATAAATTGAATTGAATTGAATATTCGTTTGTGATGCGATAATTTTTTTTATAACATTTAAATTTTCTTCTGTAACGTTACCACCGTGTTAGCAAAGTAGACTTATTGCTTCTCTAAAATATTTAAAGGACACTTTGTTACCCAGTTTCTTTTGCAATTTGTTCTTTTAAATACGTGTATGTTGATGTAAATAACGTTTTTTTAAATTTGCAATAATTGACACATCTTATCGATTGAATAAACATCTTCCTCTGAAAAACGCAGCCCTTTTATAGTCAATTATACGTACTGCCATGTAGAAAGAGGTACTCTTTTGATATCAACGCTATGTTCTGTTTAGAGAGAACGAAATCGATTTCTAAAAGAAAACTCCCTACGTATACAAGCTACACAAGCTAAGTTGGAAGCAGAGAGGAGGTTACAGGAATACGAATCCACGTTAGAAACCTATCGTCTGCAACTGGTAATGTAGAAATAGGTTGTGTTTGAACAATTACGTGTCATATATACCAAATTTTCATGCAGCAAATTTCTTTCCCACTCTTGACTAGCTGTAAGGATTTGCTTCACTTAAGGTTGTGTCTGGATACTCATTAAAACTGATATTTTAATTTCTATACAAGAAATTTCTTTCCATTCTTAACTTGCTGTAGAGATGCGCTGTATTTTCGTAGTATTAAGCAAGACTCGCTTCAATATACGTATTGTTTAAGATCTCTCCTAGCTTCAAACGTTTAAATGGGTTGACAATTAAAGTAGTAGCTTATACGCATTGTGTTCAGGAACCATGGGTCCCGGGTTCAAATCTCGCTCATGGCGGTTGTTTTAGTCACATCAACAGGAGGTACTGTTGCCAGTTCGGTTCGCCTGATAATTAATTCGGCTTTTTAAAAGAGATTTCGCAATGAGTAAGGAGGGGGAAAATAGCCCCATTCTTTGTAGTGACCCTTTACTATATCGTATTTCGTAAAGCAGTGAGGGGCGGGCGAGTTTTAAGAGGGGCGGATGATTAAATAGAAACTAGGTTGCCAATAGAGCGAAGAATGTCTTATTAAAGAGAGATAAAGTGCAATTTTCAAACCATCTTGCTTTTTTGTTTTTTTTGTTCGACATACTGCGATGCCTCACACAACATCATAACTTGTAACTTTTCATCTGATTGGTGCAACAGAAGCATGTTAGGTGTTAAGAGAAAATCTCTGATGTTGTTTAGAAAAAAGCAGAAGAAACGACTGATTTACTTGCCGAGAAAGCTCTAGTGGCGGAAGAAGAAGCTATGTTACTGGTGCAAAAAGCTCAAGAATTTGAAACAGAAATACGAAGGCTACGTATAGCGTGCAGTCAGGTAGTTACTTTGCTTTGTTTATGAAGGTGAGCCATATACCAACACGCATGCGTGAAATTCGTAAACAGTTTTTTTAAATTAAGTAACTGCATGTATGGTATTATAAGGAACTTTTGACTTGCTAATAAAATTACTTAACGTTTATTTATAAGTGGAAAAGGATTAATCACCTACTGAAGAACTCATTTTTCTGATTTCTCATGTCAATCGAGGTATATAAACCGCGATTGACATGAGATACCGCAATCGTATATATACCGCATCGTATATATATCGCGATTGCAGGATCATTTCTCTTTAATTTTGAAAAGTCTACTCTCAAAGGTCCTCAAATCTCCTTCAAAAATAGATTTTTTAACAACTTTTTCAACGAATCTTCTCTAAAAATAGAGTTTTGACAACTTTTTCAACGAATCTTCTCTAAAAATAGAGTTTTTACAACTTTTTCAACGAATCTTCTCTAAAAGTAGAGTTTTTGACAACTTTTTCAACGAATCTTCTCTAAAAGTAGAGTTTTTGACAACTTTTTCAACGAATCTTCTCTAAAAGTAGAGTTTTTGACAACTTTCACCTCAAGTATACCTAATTTTTCTCTTCAAAAATATATGGTTTGTTTGTCAAATATTTTTATTTCCAAAATGCGTAGGAATGCTACGTGGATACAGAAAATAATTAACATCACTCAAATATTTTCCTTTTTTAATGAAAATACTATCACCTTCTAAGAAAAGATTGAAAATTCTCATCGAAATTCCCTAAATTTGACTCTATGCAAAGAGTGGAAACTCTGTAATAGTTGCTTACTTTTAACCCCATTTAGGCTGGAGTTTTGGGGCCCTAAAATTTGGAGGGAGACCACAAAATTTAGTTCATTGGGAAACAATTAAGATTAAAAACATACATGACGTCATCCGGTCTGCGACGACGTCGTCATGTATGTAAACAATTATTTGAGAAGGCCGACAGAGAAGAAAAGCCGGGCTGTTAATTTTAATTGTTGCAAAAGGTGTGAAAAGTACTAATTTTTGCGGATTTTGACTTAAGTCTCGAAATTAAGTTGCAAAACATTCTTAAAATATACCCTTCGTGAAAATTAACACCTGCAAAAATAAGTACGTGAAAGTGTATGGAAGTTTATGTAGTGGTATTACTAAATCAAAGGGGCGTTTCTTTAAGCCAGAGCTAAGTTGGATAATTATATTTTCTCTTTGTACGTATTTAACCTTTTGTTTTTATTTCAGAAAGATGAAGAGAAGTTTAACTTAGAAAGTCACATACAGAATGCTGATTACAGATTGCAACAAATAATGCAAGAATCGCAAAGAAGGTGTGTAGATGTTGATACTGTTTGTCAGATTACATAAAATAAGACCTTTTTAAAGGGAGGAATTTTCTCGAACTAAGAAATTTGGGGGCTCATTTACGGAAGTAAAAATTTTTCATCTGTGCAATAGACTCTAATTAATAAAAAACTAATAGAAAACACTAATTTGCATTTGGTGAAAGTGATTTTATTCCAGCTTATTAAAAAGTCAATAAAACTTGTTTTTTTTTATGCGGTAAAACATCGCGGTAATTAGATTAATCAATAAATATAACCAACAATGTAAAATTTTTGACGATATATTTCGAAATTAAATTTCATCTTCAGGTCTAAAATGAATCAATAAAAACAGTCAAAACATATCAACACACCTCATGCAGCATTTACACTACCTTCGTATAAGGTTACTTGGACATAAAAAGTTAAGCTATAGTCATAAAATATATCTATCTATACCAAACTATAAAATAATCAATCAGACTTTGATGGTTAATGTGTGGCTTTTGTTTTTTTTATCAAAAATAAAGGTAACAATTATTTTTGAACTATAAAAAAATCATGCCATTCTATTAAGTTAAAATTATTTTTTTTGCGAAAATTTCTTTCTTGATAGTGTAAAAGTTGCAATGAGACGGAATGAATAGCTTTTTTGAGAATGAACCATCGTAAATCTAAACGTGAGGTAATATACTTGATCAAAACAAAAAATATTGTAATAAATAAAACTTTATTTCTAATCCTATTGATCAAATGTTCAAAGCTACAAAGTCGTGCTACAAAGATACAACTTCAGGACCTCTGTAACCGCTTAATCTATTTGTAACGGCCCATTGTTTTCTTTTTATAACAGAGCAAGGGAGACGATGATGTTGAAGCAGGAGTTAGACCAGAGTCGACAAACGGAGAAACTTGTAACTGAAAAGTTATTACGAATAAACAATATTCCTTTCGTAAGTGAATAATACATATTTGTATAATGCAGATGTTGATTCTTCAGAATGAACCCTCTTTATTGCAGATATGTTTTATATATATAGGTGCAATATGTAGAAGGAATGCCGCAACAACATGTCAACGGTGTGGTGGAGAGTGAAAATAGTGGAGGGTTTAAACTTTTACAAAAGGAGCGGTGAGCAAATTGAAACGTTTTTTTCTGCAACTCACCAAGCAGCCTAATTCTGCATTAAACACATTTTCACAGTCACGGAAGATGTTAGCATAACTATGCCAGCATATGTTATAAGCAACATTAGGCTAATAGCCCTCAAAAAACAAAGCGACTGGTAAGTAACGGCCAAGCGGGTTAAGTGGGGAAAAGGATTATAAATGAAGAATAGTTTACCAAACTTATCTTGTTCTAAAAGTTATGCAAGTTTCGTATACCAAACGTGATAGAACTAAATTTTATTACAACTGGCGCGCTAGTCGAACTGAGCAAGAAAATTCGTGACTTTGTCTTCTCAAGTACATAAGTCAACAAGTAACAAGTAAACGACTGGTAGCCTAATGGTAGAGTGTTCGCTTCCAGTGCGGGAGGTCTTGGGTTCAAACCCTTGCCGAGTAATGCCAGAGACTTGAAAAGTGTGAATCTATCCTTTCTACTTAGCGTTCAGCATGAGAATAGGATTGATATCTTAGGCTGTTGTCTAGTTGAGCGATTGCTGTGTTCGCACGACTTTCGTAGCTCAAATGGGAGCTTTAAATGCGCTAGGACCCCCTTCGCAGGACCCTCGTTGATAACAGTACCAATAGGAACTGAAGAGGCAATTTCCATAATAATAATAATAATAATAAGCAACAATCGAACCTGTGAAATACATAAGCAAAGCCAACATTCAACGCTAGCTAAATTATTTTCTGTTTCTTATAAGTATTATCGTATAATTAGGTTCGATTAACAAACTTTTCTATCTTTTAATTTTTAAGGGTCGAATACTTGGAAAAAAGTCATCACCTACAAAGACAGTTAACCGAATTAAAGACGGAAATAGAGGTAGAGTTGCTGTTGTATATACTTATCACTTGCCGGTATGTTAACGAAAATGCATTGTATAAAACAACCAAACCCATATTTACTTTGTTTCTAAAATTTCAACAAGTTTTGAATTCTATATGTTAAGCTGTGTAAGCGTTGTGTGGCTATTGCTGTCCTCTTTTTTTAAAAAACAATTACTCCCAACACATCAGATTTAACACAACTACCAGCTTCGTTCCTCATCAGAATTTTTTTATTTCTTACCCACACATACATCATTTTAATATGAAAGAAAAGTTTCAATGTATTGGCAAGAAAATTCTATCGAAGCATTACATTTCTTGGAAATCTTGAAATATTAAGGAAAATGACTTCTTGAGTATTGTTTTTCTATACTTCGAGGTCGAGAATATGCCTGACTCTCTCGGTAAGGCTCTTTTAGACTTGGAGGTCGAAAATAGACCTGACTCTCTCGGTAAGACCATTTTAGACCTCAAGGTAGAAAATAGACCTGACTCTCTCGGTAAGACCATTTTAGACTTCAAGGTCGAAAATAGACCTGACTGAAATTATTTGGCGTATTACATCACTTTGAAATCAAAATCACACTATGATTTTAACATTCTAAAATGTAATCTTGAAATTTCATATGCATCAAATTAGAAATACCTGGGTGCACTATCACGATTGATAGACTGATCGCATAATTGCATGCGAAGTGATATTTTAGATAAATTAAATCATCACCCTTATTTTGTTCAAAAATTTTTGCTGCATTTTAGGGTCTTAAAATTAACGGCAGCAATGACATACTTGATCGCATTCATTTGGAGAATGTGGACAAAGGTGAAAACAAATATTCGACGATGCAAAAGGTGTGTAATTCTTTATTGTTATAGCCGTCTTATGCTCTAGCTGTTCTATCGAATTGCATTTATGATGGATTTGCCACTTGATAACGACCACTTTGGCTAGATGGTCACTGTTCGGTAATTTATAAAAATTTTGCAGCTTGTGCACTCCTTGAAAAAGCGAATGTTCGAATTATAAAAAAATGCTGAACTAAAAAGGTGAACGTTCGAATTATAAAAAAATACTGCACTAAAAATATGAACGTTCGAATTTAAAAAAATGCTGTACAAAAAGGTGAACATTCAAGTTATAAAAAAATGCTGAACGTTTGAATTAGAGAAAAATGCTGAACTAAAAATGTGAACGTTCGAATTAAAGAAATAGTCGAACTAGAAAGGTGAACTTTCGAATTAAAAAAATGCTGTACCTGAAAAGGCGAACGCTCAAAAAAAATGCTGAACTAAAAATGTGAACGTTCGAATTAAAGAAATTGTCGAACTAGAAAGGTGAACTTTCGAATTTCAAAAAAATGCTGTACCTGAAAAGGCGAACGCTCAAAAAAAAAAAATGCTGAACTAAAAAGGTGAACGTTCGAATTAAAAAAATTGCTGAACTATAACGGTGAACGTTCGAATTAAAAAAATTGCTGAACTATAACGGTGAACTTATAAAAAAATGCTGTACTTGAAAAGGTGAACGTTCGAATTAGAAAAAAATGCGGAAATAAAAAGGCAAACGTTCGCATTAAAAAAATGCTGTTATGATGGTAAATATTTGATTCTAAAATAAGCAACTAGGATAGCTTGGTCAGCAAAGAAACATGTTACGTTAAACGAAATTCAGAATTTGTAAGCATTTAAACTAGTTAAATTCCCTGCGCGAATAATGAATTTTCTATTCGCTTATACTAAATCATTTCTATAGCTGCGTTTATTTTCTAACCGTCTCTCGTTTTTTCTTTCAGTTACAAGCAGCATCTACGAACGCACGTATTGAAGTATATCAAAAACTGTAGTGCCACTTTCCTACTGGTGCTGCTTTGCTGTTCGCGAGACTCGTTTTGACGACGCCGTACCGTCGTCAAAGAAAGAATACATTACATACGTTCAAGTTATGTTTAAAAACAAAGAAATCACCTTCATAATCTGTTGAACAAAAACTCACATTAAAAAACTTAGCGGCCCTTATTGTTCAGTGTTTCAGGCCGATTTCTGTGCAGGTTTTCTTGGCTACAGCTCCCAACGTTTAGTAATTGTGCATATCTTTCCAATATTTTTTTTTCTGGTATTGGTGTCTATTTTGGCAGCTGTGAAACTTGACACTAATCAACATCAAAAGCATTTGCGGCGACCATCTATGTTAACTACCAATGAACGTTCCGAAAACTATGCCTTCTTTAGTTTTATGGTGATTGAACATTTTAAGCACTGACGTCCAAACGTTCAGAGGTGTGGCCAGGGAAGCTCACTGTAAACTGGTCTTTACAAATGATTATCACCGCTGCATCGTTACTGTCATCTTTTACGTTTCACGTTACGCGCTCATAAAAACATTTGAACTGGTTTTTTTTACACAGAATCTATTTTTATTTAGTTATTTTTTAAACATATATATATTTTATCTTTTTATATAAATTTAAAATGATAATTTTTGCAATAATTTTGTGATGGCTAAAGTAACATTTAACGAAATTTGTGGTAATTTTCGCGAAATTTTTTTCTGAATTTTTTTTCTTTATTTTCGCAAATGTGTTTGCAAATTTTTCGCGGAAATCAATTTTTGTAAATGACAGGGAAAAAAAAACAATCCAATTAATACAAGTTGATTAATTTTCGCGAAGTTCATCCATATTTGCTAAAATTTATCTGCACGAAAATTCCTAGAAAAGTCAATTCGCGAAAGCAAATCTTGTAGTTCATGAAAAAATAATAGTTAGCCTTTGTGATAGAAGCAAGTTCAATTAAAGGCTACCTTATCTCTACTAAAATGCCCGATGCCAAAAGAAATACTAGCTTGGTGAAAATAATTCTTCCAAAAAGCATTAAAATGTCTTCGCAAAAAATCTACGCGAAATCTATTTTTTGGGCACAATAGGTCTCGCGAAAATTAATCAACTTAGATAGTATCAGCAAAACGAAAAGTGAAACAGTGTAAATAATGCGACTACAAAAGATGATGATTAAAGAGAAAACTTTCTTGCATTCTTCTGAGTTTCCTATGATATCTGATTATCCCTATCCTATTTATGCTAGGAGGTCCAACTTTATTTTTATAAGAGATGTCTGTCATGCCACGTCATCTTATTGTATACTTCTTTGAACCATTTCTGTTTTTTGTTTTTCAAGGCGAATGGTAAAATCAAATTTAAGGCAGAACAATCTTGGGTTGTGTTCGGTTTTTTAATTTTAACCGGGAGTAACAAATGTTTTATCATAATTTATCTCCCCTTACGTCATACAGTCCCGCACCATTAGCTTGACTACATGTTTTTTTTATAAGCAATTGAAATTGCAAAATGAGGCTTAAGGATGCTTATGAAAAGAACTTTTTCAGGCTTAAAATATGCTTAGGTTGTGTTTATTAGCAAAAAGATTTATTGAAATATGCTTATGAAAAACACATGATCAGGCTCAAAATATGCTTATTTGAAAAAAAGAAATATTGTATTTGAATTTTGAACATCAGTAATTACAACTTAAATCTCACTACATACTGGTTAATTCAGACATAAAGAATAAAAAGAAAAACTGCTCACGAAACAAAAGACAAAAACCTTGCAACATTTTCTTAGGTTTCACATAATGCTTAGCATATGCTTAAAAAATTAACAAATTTAAGCATACGTATGCTTATAAATGTCATGCCTTTAAAAGAAAACATGTATACCGTCAAACTCTCCTCGTCGTAGCAAATAATGTCTTTCATGTAACTATATTGCTTACCTTACAAAGAAGTGAGGAAACAACGCCCTAGTCTTCTTCCATTGGTGCGGGCCTTGTGGTTTGAATATCTGAGAAATAATAACTTAAAGTAACTCTTGTTACTTTATGTAAATTTATTAAACTTATAGCATCTCGTGTTTTTCGTGGGAGGTAAGCTTTACGGAAGGAATGCTTATTAAGATTCGTTTTTCGCAACTTTTATCAAGAAGCTTTATATGCCAAGAGATTGTATCCATTTATAAAACTTTCAAGATATATATTTATTCCACTTTTCATTTATATACATAACATATTTTCGATACAGAATAGTACAAGGTCTTTTTCTATTTTCGGAAAATCTTTTCTTTGAACTATAGCACAGGCATATTGGCGGCTACGTCAATTTGAAGAGGAGTAAGATTTCTCTTTTGTTTTTTCAGCTCCTACGTTCCCCTATACCTTATAAAAACGAGTATACTTAAGAACAAAACTTGTTGCGATTTAAAGGTAAAAAAAATTGATTTCACGACATAAATTTCTGCGATTTGAAGGTCATAAATTTGATTTCATTAATCTTTCACACATCTTTTCGGCCTTTGGCCAGCCCCTTACGAATATTTTGCTTTTTGCAGACAGTTTTTACTTTTAATCAACAGCGATATGCGCCAGATTTCCACGGAACAAAAAAAGTCCATATTAAAGGAGATTTTAGAACTTGATCATTTTGTCCCCAAAAAGACCTCGCAACTCGCGCTTTGATTCTTTTGAAATTAAAAACAATAAAAAATTCAATACATTTTAAGTATACAGAAAATAGTTGTTTCTCCTTCTGTTTTTCTTCCTCCAAAATCATTGTTGGTAGCAAAAATATGCATTTTGCGTTGAACGTTATTTTCACAAAATAAGGGGGTAAAAAACCCTTTTTTTTTTACATTTTGTTACAATTAATATTTCGATTCACGAAGGTAAATTGCGTTTGCGACACAAACTATTGCGATATTAAGCCAAAAACCGCAATAATTTATGCAACAATAAAATAACACATATAAGAAATCCAGCTTCTTGCGTTGAATTTGCTTCCTTCCGTTCTCCACTGGCATTTGTATATTCGCAGACATTTTCTTAATTTTTCTTTTTCTTTCAAGCCTCGCTTTTAATTTACAAATATCTATTATAACATTAAATAAATCGTTGTATAGCAGGTTATTAATATGTACATCAATTATCAAACTTTTGGGATTTCAAGGATTTCAAATTTGTGATCAATTTCCTGACAAATAATTTAAAATCTGTGGTACATCAAAAATGGAAATAAATTCTGGAAATGTCTATTATATACATTTTTAAAAAGTTGGGGGAAGAATTTTATATGTAAATTTGATAGTGTTCTGTTTTGATAGCCACCTACTAGAAAGTAAGTTATGACACAAAGAATAATATAGAATAGTGATGAAATGCATAAAATGTATCAACTACAAGAATGTTTTATGTATAGTACCGAATAAGAAGTTTGGAGTATAAAAGCTCATGCTTTCTATCATATTATGGATTCTTTATATATTGTACATTATTATCACGACGAGTAATTCATCACCTGTTACTTCCTCCAGCGTTTCTTTAATAAGTCATGATGCCACTCCCCAATACAAAGATGAGGAGATTCAAACAACACTATCTTTTAATAAGTAAGGATTGACTTTTGCTAGAACTCTTTTCCATAAATATGCTCGTGCAAATTATCTATTTTTCTTCAAAAACGTTAATGGATCTTCATCAGGATAGCTTTCGAATGAGCCGTCAATATTATCATTAGCAGCATAGGGTGGTATCTTGCCTAGTTCCATTTCCATAATTGCTGGACCATATGCATTCCATTCAATTTTTACAAGCAGAAACAAGAAGATTAAAACTAAAAAAAGTATTAAACTCCCTTGTAACTGCCAGTCTTTTTTTATGTCGTTCATATATAACTTTATAGCTTCTTCTTTGATATAATCTGCTATTACAAGTGAGTTTTGTAGCATTTGAGTTATATTGCTTAACATTTCTGCTAAAAATATGAAAATAAAGGTAATGCTATGAAAACGCACAAGTCTATAAACAGCTTCCTTCCTTTCTTCTCATAAAGATAACATGTGCCTTTACAGTAATAAGAAATAATTTAGTAGAAGGGTCTTGCGATAAGATAATATATACGACGTAAAATGCCTGAGGTTGATCATCTCATGTCTGCCATCTTTGTTTACGAAGTTGTGAAAACAGGCCATGCTTTTAAGTTGCTGTGTCAGCAAATAATCTCGTGGACCTTTCCAGAAGACAACAGCTTGTTGTGGGCGAAATCGGTGAAATTTAGTAGGAAAAGAACTCTAAACCAGCCTAGTCAAAATGTCTGCAGTCAAATTGATTAATCCCAAAGCTGAAGTAGCAAGAGCTGCTCAAGCACTTCAGCTGAATATCAATGCCGCTAGGGGTCTACAGGAGGTTCTCAAAACAAATCTTGGTCCAAAAGGAACAATGAAAATGTAAGAATATTTTTATAAATTCCCTTATTTAAGACGCATTCAGATAAATGCTTGATGTTGAATTGCTATCATTTGATAGTGGTGCATTGTTTGTAGTTCCCTGCTCGTGTTGCTTGAACCTTCCTTTAGCTGGTTTTCCAATAGGCGGCTCAGGAACGTCAAGTCGAGGAGCAAACATTGTTCTGTTCTCTGCCCAATCTTACGACACAACAATGTTAAGACTGATCTGGCCAATCTTCACACAGAGACAAATGAGGGCTGGTCTCTTGCTTACTAAAACAGGAAAAGAGCAAAAATGACCAGTAAGAGCATGAACCACTCCGAGCAGAAAGGACTGGGAATTGAACAGAATCGACAAGAAACAAGCAGTTAAATTTAAAATTAACAGAACGTGGACTCTTTCTCTGACTGTGTACGACCCCGAAGATTGAGATTATATCTTTGGTTAAGTTTGGCAGTGAAAGCTTTGTTTCATGTAGCTATGTAGCGTACAATGATACAATTTTGCACTTTTTATAAATAACTAGTATTTACCTTGTGGTTGGTGTTTCGCTGCCCTGTTATTTCTGAGATTAAACATTGCTTGACACTAATAATAAATAACTTTAAATCCTAAGCTTCCACGTATTACAGATGCCCTGGACCAATTGTACCTAAAGTGGTACAATTTTGACAGCAGTGGTTTGTATATACAATTTCACTGCCTAGGTTTTTAAATGTAAAAGAAGAAGCAAGATATTCTGGGTAATCAATGTCAATTAGCCTAATACTATTTTGTAAGCCCCTTGTGGTCAAAAGGTAGGTAAAAAAAGAGTTGACAAAGTGAATCTCCTCAGATCCATCAAAATAAAGTTTGCCGACATTGTACCACTGTTACAAGGAAAATTAAAATTGGCGAAACCATGGTTCTGAAAAAGATACAAAGTAGCAGCCCATGGAAGTTTGCTTCGTTTATCAAAACATTGTATTTTATTAAAGATGAATCCTTAGATGAGACGTACGTTGTTGAATGCGAGTTTAAACACTTTAGTAGCCTTGCTACATTTACAACTTATAAAAAGAATAAATAAATTAAAACCTCTGATGCGATAAAAATTTATATTGTCAACATAAACATTAAAAAACCTGCAAGCAAAGCTGTGAATAAAATTAAATATTGCTTCATGATCTGGAATATTTTTTGAGTATAATCGCAACGCTCCCACAAAGTCCTTTTTTAGAGTGACTAGTGACGCTAATACCATTTACCTTTAAAAGCACACTTAAAAACTTTAAAAGTGAAACATACAAACTTTTTTTATAAAAGATAAAGACGTGAACGACCAAGTGTTAAAAAGAAAATGACTTGTATAGAGAGCTAGATTCTTTTAAAATTGTTTTTAAAATTTAATGCAATAAAAATACCTTGTTGACAGAAAAATACCAAGTTTAAAAAACAATTATTTGTTGAAAAATAAAAGTTTGTTAAGTCTTGTAATTTATTGAGAGTTGCAAGATGCTGGATGGATATGATTTGGAAAGCAAACAATTTCCTCTCGCAGAGAGCACAGAAATTGAATAAGTAAATACGTGACGTTGTGGAACATGTAAGGTTGTTTTAACTTGTAAACCCCAAACCATAGAGATTGGTGTGCAAGAGATATAGACAGTGGATTTCTTTTCGTTGTAGCATAGGTAATCTTGAAATTATTTTGTCTAGGCTGGTATCTGGTGCTGGAGATATTAAATTGACAAAAGATGGAAATGTATTACTCCATGAAATGGTATATTTTTTTAGTATGTCTTCTAAAAAAATAGTTTGTGGAATTAAGAAAATTAACCATTATACATTCTTCCCTTATTATACTACTATATAATATACACAGGTGACAACTGCTTCTAAATTCTCCGAAATAATTATAATTGTCACATAGTCCCTGTGTAACATTGTAATGCTTTTTTCATATTTTGAAATAATTTGATTTGATTCTCACAAATCCCATCCGGAATGTTTGATAATATATATTTTTTTTTATGTAGCAAATTCAACATCCGACTGCATCAATGATAGCCAAAGTAGCCACGGCACAGGTTAAAAGTTGCATTCATTTCTATGGGAAAGCATATATAATGAATATAATTCAAAAAACAAAAAATTTCCAAGTCTAACAGATTTTGGGTGGATTTAATTGTAAATGAGTTTTACAAGATTTGTTGATTAAGCAAGGTGTATGAATGATTGCTGTTTAAGGTTTTTGTTTATCTACAACAGGATGACATTACTGGTGATGGAACAACATCAAATGTACTTATCATTGGTGAACTATTAAAACAGGCAGATCGATATGTGTCGGAAGGATTGCATCCCAGACTTGCTACTGAAGGTTTTGAAATGGCAAAGAAGAAAGCTTTAGAGGTATTTATTTGTCTATTTCTGTCTATTTGATCTTAGTAAATCATTTTACAAAGAAATCAAAATTTACAACCATGTCAATCTTGCTTGTTTTCATTCTTAATTTTCAAAGTTTCTGTTGGTTCATTTTGAAACGTTGAACGAATAATACTATATCGAACCCACCACAGGATACAAATATACTTAATAACTATAAAATAAAACAAAACAAGATAAACAAAAGATGTTAACACGTTTTTCGTTCTGGGGTGCATATGTATTTTAGTCCTGATTCAAACACTCATTGATAAAAGTACTTCTGTATTTTTGACCTAATTTCTCCAGGCTGGCCACTATTCTGGAAACTCTTGACAATTGGATATACTCTTGAAAATAACAGGGTGTCTACCAGACTATAAAAACCTTTAGTATGTTGACTGGGAACCTTAAAAATAGACCAGGTGACCTTAAAAACCTTAAATATATCATTTTCTGGAGGAAAACCTCAAAAACCTTGAAAATTAATACTTTTATAATCATTTGCTAGTTATTTTTCTTGTGCTTGTGTGCTTTTGAACCCTAAAATATTGCAAGAATTATAGTAACAAACCTTAAAAAACATGCAGAAAAAGAGTGCAAAAAATTAAAAACATCGAGTTCGGTAAAAAAAAAGGTTGGCAAACTTGGTAATTTTGCAAAAAATAGGAGGACCAGATTACTCGTGAAAGTAACTTTTTTAAAGAAATGATTACCCTTGATTTACTTCCTGCCCTATCTTGTAGAACTAGATAAATAAGAGCTCCGTTTTAGTAGTAGATGTAATTCAGGTTGATAGCATAAAAAGTGAAATTGTTTTTGTGACTAGTATGGGTTAAGTAAATAATCAATGTTGCGAGGCATGTTTATTTTGAATTGTAGGTACTGGAAGAGGTTAAAGTGGATAATAAAATGGACAGAGACACCCTGGTTAATGTCGCTCGTACATCACTCCGCACTAAAACACCAAAAGAATTAGCTGATCATTTAACTGAGGTAAGGATGTGCAAAGTTCAAATCTTATGCATAATCTTTTTAAATAAACCCCTTTGAAAATAGAGTTTGTACTAAGACCTTTAAAATATAATACCTCTATAAAATACGTCTAAAAAATACCTACACAAAAAAATTGTGGGCGTTAGCTAGAACACCCAAATTATTGCTGTCACTGTATGTGCATGCATATTTTGTGCTTCAGATTGTTGTTGATGCTGTTCTTGGAGTAAAACGTGATGGTGAACCCATTGACCTTCATATGGTTGAAGTGATGGAAATGACGCATAAGACAGACTCAGAAACCAAGTATATACATTTTCTTACATTTTTGGAGACTTTTGGAGAATCTTCAGCATTCAGTTGAGCATCTAAATTTTTTAAGTGCTTTCAAATAAATATGAAGAAATACCTTTCAGGTTAGTTTGTGGTATCGTAATGGATCATGGTGCAAGGCATCCGGACATGAAAAAGAAAGTTGATGATGCCTACATACTCACCTGTAATCTTTCCTTAGAATACGAAAAGAGGTATAGAATACTGATTCATGTTTTATTTTTATTTGTTTGTTTGCTTATTTATTTATTTTATTTAATATTATAACATAACTGTCTTCCAGTATTCTCTTTTGTTGTGGCCCTATTGACTTTTCAATTTTTTTTCTGTTAGCGAAGTTAATGCAGGATTCTTCTACAAATCAGCAAATGAGCGTGAAAAGTTGGTCCAGGCTGAAAGACAATTTACAGATGACCGTGTTCGTCAGGTTATCGCCTTTAAAAAGAAACTCTGTGAGGGAACTGACAAGGGATTCGTTATTATAAACCAAAAGGTCGGTTTTTTACCATTTAGTTTCCTTGCTTGTTCCTAACCCAGAAGTAAAAGAAGACACACTCCATGTAATACATAACATACCATTTTTGCAAGGAAAACGAATTAAAGTTTTGATGTCAAAAATCCAGAGTAATTTTTTGGCTAATAAAATCCTAATAATAAATTTTGCTAACATAAAGAATTTAATTTTAAGTTCATTTTTATCGGATCTGTTCTTCTTTCAAATTATTAACTTGCACCTCTTCACATTTCTGTGCAAAAATGATTTGTTATAGATTATGAAAGTATGTAGTGTTTATATTTGCTACTGGCAAACAAAATCACCATTTGTTGTGAGAGTGGTTCTTCTTTGAAGCGGAGGTTGTTTTACATAGCAATCACTCTGTTTGTAGAAGAATATAAAGCAAGTCTATATTCTATATTATTATAATGCTATCCATATGTTTGTATGCAAGTCAAAATTGTAGCTCCATGTAGGGATGGATGAATTCCTGAATTTTTCCATGGCTAATGACAAGTTGCCAAAAACTGTTGCAGTTTGTTTATCTTGCCAATAATTAATGTAAAAATACATCTTTAGACCACGTAGGTTTAGACCTCGTCTTAAAATAGAGCTTCTATGCTCCCCTTTTTCAGAGAAAAAAATGGAAGGGAATTGTACTGTCTTGAAAATTTTTAATCGGCACTTGGGTTTAAATAACTGTAAAATTTTAACAGTGTTTTAAAATCAAATACTGTACTTGATATAATATTGCCCACTCGCAATATACAAAATAAATTAGCGATTTAAATTTGTTGTTTGTATATAATGATTTTAAAAACAAATATTAATGGGAGTGATTTTAGTTGGAGAAAGTAACCCACAGACTTCGGAAATCTTCAAGAAATACTGTAATGTGTTGTGTCATTTCCTGATGTAATATTTTTTTTCTTACATTCTAATATTAACTTGAGATGCCAATAAACAGCCATGGTATAAAAGTAAATTTGTTCACAAAAAAATGTGTATTGTATTTGTACAGGGTATCGATCCCATCTCATTGGACATGTTAGCAAAGGCTGGAATAGTTGCTTTAAGACGAGCGAAAAGACGAAACATGGAGAGGTAAGCTATTTTTTTAAAGGTTGAAAGTAACACCTTCATCAAATATTAGCTGTTGTTGCCAAGCCAGAGAAATTTCTATTGATTTTAATTTAAGGTTTGTTAAGGTCATTCAAGGAAACCAACTGTGTATATTCCAGATATCTGTGTCTAAACAACCCGGAGAAGATAAAATAGTCTTGATATTTTGTTGGTCATTATCTACTTTATTGTCGGAAATGTTCGCGCCAAGAAATCCTTAATTTATTTTATCAAATATATTACGCTGGAAAAGAAAACTGTAACTTGTGTTTTGCCAGAGAATTTCTCATCTTAAATAATGAAATAACTTTAGGATATATTTTAGTGTTACAGAGACTATAATTAACGGAGGTTTCGAAGTATCGCAAGATATTTTGAAATTTTGGGAATTATCTTTCACGGCTTTTCAACTCTTATTAAAGATTTTCGTGGCGGATTTTATTGAATTACCTATGGCTAAGACTTCTCTTAACCAGGCGAATATTCCATGCGGTGCAGAATAATATTCTGATTGACTAACAGAAACTTTCGCTCTTAAAAACTAGAAATCAATTCTACCTTCAAGTAATGGAGATTGCAGCCAGTTAACGGAAATGCACAAAATCATCAGAATACTCTGCCAAGTGGAGATGAGACTTCTAAGAGCTAGCGATAACTATAAAATAGGGGCGTATCTAAAAACCATCCAGAATGTTTTTTTACATTGACTGTGAAAAACCTAACAATTGTTTACGTTGCCCTGAAAAATGCATTCAACCTACATACGTTGGTTGATGTTCCCTTTTTGTGATAAATTCCATTTCTTATCTGATGTGTATTATTCGTTTTTAGATTACCACTTGCATTTGGCGGTTATGCAGTAAACTCTTTTGACGAACTCACTGAAGATTGTCTTGGCAAAGCCGGCACAGTATACGAGCACGTGTTAGGAGACAACAAATACACCTTTGTTGAGGATACTGAAAATCCTAAATCAGTTACCATTTTAGTGAAAGGTCCCAATAAACATACCATAACTATGATTAAGGATGCAGTAAGGGATGGGTTGAGAGCAGTGAAAAATGCCATTGAAGACGGTAAGACAATTTGCTATGATGGGGTGATTTGAATTCATTAGGAAAAATATTGTGAGTCCGCGTGGTACAGAGATTCGCGAAATTTAATACGCGCGGAAATTTACTTTTTTTTATTCAAGATTCAACTTTTTATTTAACTTTTTGTATTCAAAACTGATTGCGGAAATGCGTTTTAAACTCATCTAAGTTTTGTCTAAAACCCTGAATTTTATTGTTTCTTCAACCTGGTGTTTTTATTTTTGGTTTTTTGTCGTGAACTTGCACAAAAATACATCCATTGCGCGAAAATTAATGCGCACAAAAATACATCCATTCTACCAAAATTAATGCGAACAAACCTACATCCATTCCGCAAAAATTAATGCGCACAAAAATTACATTCATTGCGCGAAAATTTATACAAGGTCTTTATTTTACTCTAAAATTTTGCACTGAACGGTATGTCAATGTTGAAATTCTCCAGCTCGCCAACGCGGCAATAAATGTCTTGTATTTATTTTTGTGACATGCTGGAATCTTCTCCTTTTTTTAACGGATTAAGTTGAATTTTTGTTGTATGTGTTTAGGGTGTGTTGTGCCAGGCGCTGGCGCATTTGAAGTAGCGGCGCATTATAGTTTATCAGCTTTCAAAGAAACTGTGTCAACGAGAGCAAGGCTAGGTGTACAGGTACAGCTTAAACTTTTGTACTGTTCTAGTGCTGATATGTTCTTGTTTAAGTTAACCCTTTTCCTCTCTGCGACTTCCCACCGCTAACCCTCACGGTTAGCATTTGGCAACACCGCAAACTAAACGTGAATGAATATATGAATGAATAGATTTTTTTGAACTTTCATTTTCTCTTCATAATGCGTATTTAATTTTTAACATATAATTACTTGATGGCGACAATGTTATATCACCCAACAGTTTTTTAAGAATGATGAATGATGATGATGAGTTTTTTAACGGTAAAATTTTTTACGCAAATCGAGATATTCTTTGCAAAATTGTTAGGAATCCTAACAATTTTTTTGAATTGTTCAGGGTTTTCTCTAAACTTAATGACAAGTTTGCGTAGTTTATGTATGTCGTCATTTTTTGTTCATAGGCCTTTGCTGATGCTCTCCTCGTCATTCCAAAAGCGTTAGCCTCAAATTCAGGTTATGATCCGCAGGAGGCTACAGTCAAACTACAAGCTGAGTATGGCAAATCGAAATTACCTGTAGGAATCGACCTTAACACGGGAGAACCCATGAATCCGGCAACCGCTGGTGTGTGGGACAACTATCGCGTGAAAAGACAGCTTATAAATTCGTGGTACGTGTCCACCGTTGATTGTGGCGCCGAGTTCGCGCAGACATGGTCTATATTTGTGTCCAATCAGCTTCAATATGTTTGTTATCTAACCGACATAACTTAGAATTCTTTTTAGCGTATATATTTCTTTTTCCAACTTGTGATGTAAATGCGTCAGTAAAAATGTTTTTTTTAACCTTGTAAAAAATGTTTTGTTACAAAAAATGTTGTCACTTATTTAACGCACTCTTTCCATATAGCACGGTCATCGCTGGAAACTTGCTGCTTGTCGATGAAGTTATGAAAGCTGGAATGTCTTCACTGAAAGGTTGAGTTTAAAATTGGAAAAATCTGGCACAGTGGCATTCAGATAGGTATTTTAAGTTGCTTATACTGTTGATAAATGTTCGAATTCAATGGATTTAGATTTTTTATGTTGTTGTTGTTGTTGATTGATTGACTTGATTTACACGATATCAAATAACGCTTTTGTATATTAAATGACACTTTTGTGTACCAAATGATTTTAGGCCCAATGCTTTTGTAGACTCGTATTGTGTGAAGGTTGATCTAAGATAAAAGATAAAAGGCGGCTTTTGCAGTTCAGTGCATTTCACAGTTACTTTATATTTTTAGCTTCTGATTTGGTCAAAGCGAAGTTTGTAACGTCAGAACAAAACAAAGACTGAGAGTGCAAAAGATACTGTATTTTATGTTTTTTGATGTTCTTGTTTCGTATTTGAAATAATACGGCTTATTGAATTGTTTTTTAGTTGTCTTCCGTTCTTCCCTTTTGATATGTACCAATCAAATAACGACATATTCTCTTCAATGTTGTATTGAATTTCTAATTTATGAGCTATTGCTAGTAGTCAAGTCATATATAGCGCGTTTCGCCACCTTGGAAGTTAATTCTTTTATGGTTCTTTTGATGTCTTGAGGACCTATGAACATGAATCTAGATGTATGGTGACTAGGATATATAAAAATTAGCTCTATGTGTTTCCCCCGGACAAGTGAAATTTTGAAAGTCATTTTCTGAAAACTACTTGTGCCACGGCGAAATCAAAATAAACCTTGCAAACGATCTTATTATCTTTTCACGGAAAAAAATGTACAATTTATTTGAAGACTTCTGATATTTTCACTGTTATTTCTTATATTTTGCCGTAAAAAAAGAACTTAGTTTGTCATCATATTCATCGTTAGCTTTGAAATTTTGAAGGTGCCTCCCTCCTATAGGCCCCCACCCCCAATAAAAGGTGAAACATTTAAAAAACGCATATCAGGAGATGTACCGTACCGTATCACGATTTGCTGTTAAAGTCAGATTTTCATTTAAAAATGATACGCCTATCGTACCGAAATCTGTTGATCTCATTGGACAAGAAGTGGCGGCGGAAACGCATTTTTTGCTAAGTCAGGACAAGTTTTGGGCAATCGCCTGGCAAGCAAGAGGTCGTGCGTTCCGTAGATTTATATTTATACTTGTTTATATTACGCAGTATTTGTGGAAACAAAATATATTTGTTTATACTTCGGTTTAAATTTCCGGCTTTGCCTTTTAAGACTGCTTTGTGAAAATGGCGAGAATGTGTTTTTGTGTATTGTTTTCATATAAAATGGTAACCGCTTATATCGAAATCACAAATGTGCGAAAATGCATGTTTTTCTTAGCGAAAAACATGCATTGTTTCCACGCTTGGTCAATTCTCATTTAATTTTAAAAAATCTCCCCAAATCTTTTTCAAATGTAGATTTTTTAGCAACTTTCTTTACAAAATCCAAAAATACCGTCTCTCAAAGCTCAAAAAAGCCTGAAAATTCTCATCAAAAGTAATCTGTCAATAGACTATCCCGAATTTCCTAATTATATCAAACTCAATTAAAGAGGTCGATCCTAAAAATGATTCTTATCCCTAAGTTCCTTAGCAAAAGGTACCACAAATTACCTAATTTCGTAAATATTTCTATTCGTTAGTGCCTCAATATCGGGCTGAAAGTTACGGTCAAACCCTTCATATAGCCGAGCTTCCTAAGAATAGCCTCGTTTTCAAAGTAATTATTTTTTTCAAATTAAATAAAACCCAACCAGAATATTATATTGCTTTAAAAACTTCATTTTTGTCATGATAATTTAATATTCTATCTCAATATCCTTATTTGAAGAGCACAGAACCATTATAAAATTTTGGAAGACGTCATAATTATTATAATTTATGAAATTCGGGAAAGGTGTATTTGACTCATAAAAAGTGTAGGTATTGGAAATGGTAAAAGTAACACAATTTGTGATATTTAAACAATGTTCGTGCCCTGTATTCACGTTGAGAATAAATATTGCATCGAGATAATTATTCTCACTAATCCTTTGGTATTTTGCGGACCTTCAGAAAAAAAAACAAATCTAAAAAATATATCCAAGATCTATTTAAAAGAGTTTTCATCACTCGGGCGAAGTGAAATGTACTTCGGGTGACTTTACACCTCGGTCCAATGGACTGGAGCAAAATTTCAAATCGGTGCGAGATCTGGACGTAGACAAATCACCTCCGAGAAAATTCGGTTTTCCTTAAAACGACAAATACAAAAAAGTCATTATCTCTGTAATAACAGCCGTCGTCTGTCTGTTTGCCTGTCTGTTAGTGTTACGGAAACACGGAATGCGGTATATAAAGGACGGGCGATCCTGTGGATTTTTCCACGTGTTGACCACAAGTAATGTGCTACAAAACGCACGGATCACCGACTAGTTATTCTTAATATGTTCATACAAATTGAGCCTCAACGATTCTTATTTAAAGAATTCTCATGAAACAGTTTTTCTAAAAACCTAAAAATCCCTGGAGACGAGTATGACTAAATTTGTTATTTCTCACATTCAGTGTTTACCGGTAGTCACACTTGTCTATGTCACAATGTATGTTATATATGTTTTCCTACATTTACCATTTCCTCTTCAATAATATTTATTTCAAACATTTAATGATTGTTTCAAAAGCAACATTTTCTGAAGCTCGACAATGATATTCTTACTAATTTGCGTTTTAGTGTGAAGTAATTCGACATATGTGCATTCAAAAAATCTTTCATAATGGCAGGTCTGAACTTGTTCTCATATGGTGTCAATTTTATCGTATTCCGGGGAGACAGAACGTGTAAAGGTTTTGTTTGTATAAGCTATTAACACTGTTGTCTATAATTATTACATACGTTTTTCGTTTGTCATACTTCATTTGTGCCAGGGCCTGTTTATGATAAGGTGGTGAGTATCTTTGAACGTTTTATTTTCTGTTTCATATCTATATAAATCTGGTTGACTCGTAATGTCAAAACTTGAAATTAAATGTGGTTGACTCGTCAAGGCTTGAAATCCAAACGCGCTATATGTAGTCCAACTGGGGGGAAACACCCATGTAAGTAGTTAAGTTGGGATAACGCGATTTTGTGAAGCCTTGCGTGAGAAATTAATTACAAAATAAGATACATTCGTACCGCAATAAAGTTTTAGCCGCGAAAATTTCGCCAAAAAAGGCCACCGAAAATTTTTCGCCAACATTTTTGGATTTTATCTTTTTTCTTAATATACTTAATTTTAATTTTAATTTTAAATATTTTTATTTTCGCAAAAATTTTGTCCGCTAAAAAACCATAAAACGTGCCGAACATTATGCTGCCGCATTGGTGTTTATGCTGTGGATCTCATCAAACTTGTATGAAGTTAAAAGTGTGACTCTCTGTAGGCTTGTCGGAAGTCAAAACTGAACCACTTCACGTTTTCTTTTATATATAGCGATGAAGTCTTGAGATGTTTTCCGAAAACTTAAAACAATTTTCTTTAGGCAAACATTATTTGTTTTAAAAAGACTATTTAGATTTCGCAACATGATAAACACATGACTAACCAATCCTCTTGATAATAATAGCCGTATTTTGTGTGTTCAAAATGGTGGCTGGAGTTCTGCGTTTTACTAAGGATGCACAAACAGTGACGCCCGGGAATAATCGGCGGGTAATAATCTGTTGACCAGAATATATACGAAAAAACGAGTCCGTGTATTTTTTTACTGGTCAACGACTTATTATAATTTACGTGAGGCGTAAACAATTTTCAAAGATCAAATACCTGTTCAGTCATTTTTTTGTTTTTACAAAACCTTTAGAACGTTGTTGGGCCTTAGTCGCGGAAGATCCAGTACATTTGAAGACATCCTTACATAAAACAAGGTGTGTCGTGTTTCCGCCAATCAACACACCATTCATGACTTTGGGTGGGTAGGCTGTTTATCAAGAGAAAGTGTTTATTGAAATGCGATGCTTATTTCTATAAAGAAGGCTTTAAATATTCCTTTTAGTTCCTTCTTATTATTTTATTTATTTATTAAGATAACTCGCGAAATATTAAATACGCCTTCAAGAGCTATGTCTATGTTTACTCACTGCGGTTTTCCTTTGAAAAACTCATGTTGCCTCTGAAATCAACTTTCTTCCTGCCGTAGTTCTTTACGATACAAAATCTCAAGTTATTCACAATGCATAACAATTTTAGTGCAGTGTAGTATAGCATGATATCATATCCCATCAATGTTTCCTTGTGTCTTCGTTTTGAAAACTGAGATCCTGATAATATCAACCGAGATATCTGCAAATCGAGCTGGCCTGCTTTTCATATACGTCAGCCAGCCAGTTCGCCACGATTGAGTATAAACATCACGCTAATCAAATATTTTTTTCGTGTGTGTTTTTATTCAGACGGAAGCTCATGTTGATATTTCAATAAATAATTCATCGAAGAAAAGCACGAATTCAAATTAGACGAAGCACAGACCCCCTCCCCCTTGACAGTAATGTGGCTCTTCGTTGTGGTTACCATTGGTGGTCAAACGCAGAATGCTCAACGTTAACATTAAAATATGTATTAGTTAAGGTAAGTGAGTGCCTTACATCAATAATATTTAAATATTCTCGATATTTGTCACGTGAAAAAGAACAGTAGAAATTAGACAATGAGAATACTGGCCTCAACTGGAGACGCTGATACATCACTCTCTCCTTCGTCGCGTCTGCCAGTTTTGTGAATAACAACAGAAACATTGGATCTTCTAGCTAAGCTATCGACAAATATCAGTCCAAAACATAAAAATTTGAAATTATTTGTGCAACGATTGACATTTTTTGTCCACATCTATGTAAACACAGCGACTGTGAAAAAAATATTTAATTGAAGTATCTCTCTTGTTAAAGGGAAGGCAGGAAAGGACATGCTCATACCACACATAATTTCCTTTCTACTCCACATGACTACGATAACAAAATTCGTGATGTTTATTTTTTGCAGTTGACAGTTAAATAAACATCGTCATGGCTAGCATATGTCATGGAACGTACCGATGAATAGGAAAAAAAATTCACAGCAAACAAGCCTTTTCGTTTTCATTGACCTTTTTTGTGAACTTTTTGAAAACTGGTTTAAGATTTGTGAAGTTTAAGAATATCATCGAGGCAAAACATGTTTTTATAAGATTTCCACTGCTTGATAATTGAATGTTATTTGAAACAAGTCGCAGCGCAATTCATGCTGTTGATTTTGATTGGTTCCTTAAAATATGTTTAAAATGTTAAGCCAATTGATTGAGAAACATTTTTCCTGAAAATTTATTGTTGTTGTTTTGTCTATAATGTGTATATAATAATTTGTTATTAATTGCCAGTATAAATTTAGATTCATATAATAAATTGAGATACATATAAACAAACCGTCACATATTTTCCAGTCGAATTCAGCATTAGATTTTTTACCAAGACGAATAAAACATCCCGTCCTTGCTGAAAATGCCGTTCTACGATGTCTACAGTTCTGCCTACCTGGTCACGTTTTTCGTTTTTGCTCTGGTGGAGACCTTATTATGCAGTGGTATCACATATGGTTGGGCAAGTATCGTCGTGGTCTTCAAACAAGAATATTTCTACATGGATCTGTGTGTGGATTTCTTTAAGCACATTAATAAGTCACTCCCAACTCCACCGCCACAAAAGCTGATGGCTGTTTATAGAAACACAACCATAGTTGGTGGTGGTGCGGGGTTTTATAACGATGGAATGTTACCAGGTTGTCCAGCGCAAGACGCTCGCCTAAATTTGATTTTTACAGTCTCGTTATTTTGCCTGTGTGGCATAAAGTTTCCTGCAGGGGTATTTATCGATAAATATGGACCTAGAATTGGAAGGATTGTAGGAGGGTAAGAAACTTTATGTATTCTAATTGCCAGGTCATCCTTATTTTGTTTTAGAGAAGTGCTATATAAGTTTAACTCTAAGAAATTTACCCTGTTGAGGGGGGTGGATGTTTACGCCATAATAATTTTTGTCCTTCCATAAAACATAAATAAACTCTGTTTTACAGTTTGTCTTGTCTCTGCCGTACTTTTATGTGTAGGCTATTGGACAAAGTGCTTGTTAAAAAATTAATATTTATTTGACCATCTGGTTGTCATTGTTGGTTGAAATTTAGTCCAAAGTTACTCGTTTTATGCATCTTTCAAATTCTGGTCCAATCCTCCTTAACCCTTAGATCTAATCAGAATAAACATCCCTTACAGGTGGATCGCTAGCATTTCTGATGACTAGGTTTTATTTTTTGGCTAAGTAAAAGGGTCCTTTAAAGAAACGTATACTAAAGGTTAATTCTTAAAATCAGTTTGTCTTGCTGTCAAATGATATTATTAGGGATCAGATCAGAATTAGCTGTTTTAGTGGTTTCTGGTATGGAAAAAAGAAGTCTTTCCCCCACCGAAATTATACTTCTACATACAACTTTACTTGCACCAAAAAAACCATTTTCCACTTTTACTGTGTTTTTGGAACAATTTACTGTCATTTTTTTAGGATGTTGTACCTTATTGCTACAGTGGGTTTAGGCTTTGTCGCTATTGGTAGGTAGATTTTAAATCTTCTGTTATAGAAATTTTTACTTCGCTTTGTAAGAATGATTAACACCCAATTCTATAGTTTTTAATTCAATGTTTAACTGTTAAAATTTGGTGTTTTCCCAAATGTCCATATAAATATTTTCACTGAATGTATCAAAATGTCTCCATGGTTGCCATACAATGGATAATTTTAGGGTCATATTGTACCAAAATTTTGTCACGTAATTGTTTCTAATGTAAATAATTTTATTTCTATCCTCGAACCACCTACATGTAGATATTTGAAAATTATCAAATTATCAAATTGATGACGCTATGAACTAGAGCTATGTGCGTGCGAAATTTAATGTCCATAGCTCTTTACGTTTCGGAGGTATAGAGGCGCCTCCGTGACGGCTTTAGGGAGCCCCTAAAAGGTCCAGCCGCAATTGGATTAAGTTTATCGGTTCCTTCGTCGTTGGTTTAAATGTATTTTTCACTAAAATTAATGAAAACAAGAAACAAAAAGACGATTTTCCTCAGTATATTTCCACATTTAATATCCTAAAAAATTTAACGGTACCTTTTTCGCGATAGAACGTTTCGCCATTAATGTGTACCGTTCACGAGATTAGTGCATGACGTCATAACACAAGTTAACTTAAATCATGCTGTTATTTCTTCGTTTCAGGATACGAAAACTTGCTGTTTCCAATTTTTGCATTTATTGCTATGGGTGGTAGTCTGTTGGTTGTGTCTGTCTATCAGGTTGGATAGCTACATTTTTTTCATTCTCGTGTGTCTGTCTGTAAAGTACGATGGCCCTGAAGGCTCACATTGTACGCGGTGTTCTTGGTTCTGTGCGAGCTCTTCTTAGCACATTGCGCGGTGTTCAACGACCTAATGCGCTCTTCTTCTCGCGTACTTCGAGCGCGATGTTCGATATATAATGCGAGCTCTTCTTGGCTTACTTCGCGCTGTTCTCCGTGCAAATTACGAGAGTTGTTCTTCTGAACCTGACTTTTCATAAGTAGACTAGGGCAGAGTTATGAAGTAAGTAAGTAAGTAAGTAGTCATTTATTCATTTGTAAGGATAACAGCAAAAACAAAAATACAATATAAATATAAAAATAATGATATCCACACAACTATAAAAATTATCCAGGAGACCACACTATAGCATAGCTAGAAAAATGTGAGGCCACCTTTGATTAAAGAACTATGATCAGTGACAATTTAGGGATATATGAAATGGGGTATATATATATATATATCAATTAAATAACCAGGAAAAAATAAATAAATAAAAAAACAACAATAAACAAAACAAAAACTGAAAACAATTGGACACACATTTACACACACAGAACAGAACATTGGCACACACGCACACCATGAAGCCAGCTGGCCAGTAGTTTATACTAACTTTTTATCTTATAAAGGAATACTTTTATTTCTGGCGCTCCTTTTACCTCAGACATAATGGAGGAACTAGTCGAGTCGTACTTGTTAGATGGATATACAAATGCTGAAATTTTGGGTTTCTTTTAGCCATTCCACACAATATTTACAAAAGTTTATCAACACTTAAAAGAAGATTGAAGGAAAAAATTTACGCAGGCGTATCTCAAAACGGAACGAAGACATTGGTAAAAAATTTTTCACCAAAACTATCACATATTGTAGCTACTACATCAGATTCTTTTTCATTGTAGCTATTTCGTCCAAGTCCGTTGAAGAATATTTTCAAGGCCTTCTCTTTCAACTTATCAAATGTTTGCTCTTCATCGGCCTCAAAAAATACAAAACGATGGTCACCATCACACTGCTTCACAAGTACCTGCCCGCTAACACAAAGAAATCTACTATATCTGATTTGGACCTTTAACTTCTGTGTTTTCAAACCTTTCTTTTTATTTTTAACATCCACTTCTTTCTCTGTCGTTTTATGTGCTACGTCCCACGATCCGGTCTTTTTGGCACAGCGCGCAGAAAATGTAGCAGTAGCAGTGTGCAATGCAAACAAAGGAAGAGCGCGCACAACCAAAGAAGAGCGCGCACTGACTAAAGAAGAGCGCTCACTATTCAAAGAAGAGCGCACACTGACTAAAGAAGAGCGCGCACTAAGCAATGAACGGAGTAAATGATTAAGAACACCGCGCACAATGTGAGCCTTCAGGGCCATCGTAGTAAAGAGTGACTCTTGTACATAAAACATGATGTATGAAACACCCAAGAAACTTCGAATAGCTTATGTACATTTTTTTTACTTGTCTTTAATGATTTAATTTATCCTTTGATATCTCTAAAAGTTTGAACATTAAGATTTGAGAAATATGCCGACGCATAAGAACATACCTATTGGTCGAAATTTCGCGGGCCCTAACTTAGAAAATTTTAAAAAGGCGACGAAAACTAGGGTCGACGATTTACTTTAGCCAAAGAATAATTTAAAGTCGATTTCTTGAAAGTTTTTCATGCTTTATTTAAAAATGGCTTCAATTATTCGTCGACCTCAATTTTCGATGATTATTTTGGCCGACAAAGTCGAATCAATGAAGCATGTTTATTTCTGTTTAGGTCAGCAACATAGTCTTTCGCAAATCTCGATCTCGTATTATTTGTATTCTCCATGGTGCATTCGATTCTTCAGCAGTGTTTCTCCTGGTGTTCAAGGTATGTAGGAAGGCACGAATTTACTTTTTCTGTTTGTATATACGTTTGCATTTTGTTTCTTTTATATACTTTCTTTGTCTATTTTCTTTGTCAATTTTTTATGCCTTTTGTGTACCTTTAACGCAGAAATTTTGGCGCCGGAAAGGTTGATGACATTGCCGTATATATTTAAAAAAAAATACTCTTTAACCAAGTTATATTCGCAACAAATTCTAAATATATTTACCAACCGAAAATCGAAAATTTCTTGGATCAAGTAGATTTCGCCATTATTTAAGGACACTGTTTTCGACAAAATGATCGATAATAAACGAATACTATAGATATTGCATTTTGCAACTCTTTTAATGTGGCTTGACCTTACAGTTTTCAAAAAGTTTAAAGAGCCCGACGCCAACTTGTTGACTCCCCAACCCAAAATCTCATTTCAATCGAATACGAAAATACTCGCGCCAAATTTCATCCGGCTAAGGTATTAGCTTCTTTTAAACTTGAAAACATGATTTTGCCTTTTCAGGCGTTACCATTTTCTAACTCCTCCTACGTTTCAGTTAACATATGAAAATGGAGTTGAATTTAAATACATCATGTATGGCTACTCAGCTATCTGTTTCGTTTTCATTGCTGTGGGAACCTTCGTCCTGATACCGCCAGTTAAAGTATTGTTTCATTGGTGTGATGAAGAAAACGAAATAGTTGGCAACAATGCGAAGCGAGCTATAGCTGGCCCTGATTTTGTTGTAAACTCTTACAGTCGCTCTTTGGCTAATGTTTCAGTCAGGTAGGCACTCTGTCTTTTATATAATGCTTTGTTTCGCTATTTTACAGCGCATATTTGACTAGAGTTCAAAATAGGAACCGTTTCGTTACTACTAGACTTCAACGTTGAAATTTTTGCTTGTTTTTTTTAAGTACAACCAAATTAAAACTTGGGAAATATTATGTAAATACAGAGATAGAGAAATGTTACTTCTAGCACAATCCCTAAAACGCATACGCGCACGCCCACGAACAAGTCCCTAAATCACAGCACCATCCAATACCATCCCATATTAATCTACATAGGACCTAGTATTCACCACAGATGACGTCACAACAATGTAGAGGTCCAATATTTTCTAACACAATTCCCTAATAATCAACGCGCACATCTCAGGGGAATTTCCCTTACTCATTTGCCGTATGATAAGGAAATTCCCTAAATCAACGCATGCGCAATAAAGATGCGTTAGTTTTGAGTAATATTACAGGTCCCTGCCCTTTAGCAGATTGTAGAAGATGAATGAAGAAATAAAGCGAATGAAATTAAATAAAATGAGACATGCCGCGAAGAAGAGAGGCCTTCAAAATTATAAATCTTTAAATAGGACCGGCTTATTAGATATGATACTTATGGATATGGAATACTATAATATACTATAATAATACTAATAATAATCAGTTCAATAAATCAGTTCTTAAAAACCCCCACCTACTTGTACGTACACCGGACCGTTTTTTAACCCAATACATGTGCAATGAATCCGTCGAGGGAAACCCTTGCATGCTCAGATATGTACTGGATCAATTCAAGACACATGCCATGTGCAATAGGGCCGTTTGGAAGAAACCCTATCTGTTCAGGTACGTGCCGGATAAGTTAAAGACGCAGGGCATGTGCTGCAATGCCGTTGGGGGGGATCCCCGCATGCTCAAGTATATCCCGGATCAATTCATGATGTCATATATATACAATAATGTAGTATATAATGATCCTCACATGCTCGGTGATGTGCCCGACAAGTTCAGGACAGAGTACATATGCAATAGGGCTGTTGAAATGGATCCCCGCGCGCTCAAATATGTACCGGATCGGCTCAAAACGCAGCACATGTGCAACAAAGCCGTTGAAAGGTATCCCGGGGTGCTCGAATATGTCCCGGACTGGTTTGTCACCCAAGACATGTGGTCTGAACTACCCCCTGGCTATCACCAGAGGAAAGCCGAAAAGGCCAGAATTAAGGAGGAGCTGGCTCCATTAGCCTGGCATCCAGATAGGGTTATCGATTGGTGTTTTTCAGAGGATGAGAAGGCAGACCTAGAAAAATTATGGGCTTAATGTCAGGATTATCTTACAGCAAAAGCTGTAAGATAATAAATGTGCGTTAACTGTCAATCAAAATTTAATATATTTGGAAGTGCGGTAGCCATAATACTGGCTGGCGTTGGTATCTCCCTGCCACTGGTAGCGTTGGCACTGGCATTAGAAAAATCAGAGTGTAGGGTGAATGAATAGATGAGACATTCTAGACTTTTGAGGGAACGTCTTGATGACCTGTAATAATAAGATAAATGGAACAATGTAAGGACTGTGAACGTATACTGGATGAATATGATAGGTGTAGATGTGGGCGCAAATTTGAAATAAATAGTAAACTTTTATGCTGGTACTGCTACCAGGAATACATCACATATAACGGGGGCGGCTGCGTATGTACGATGATATGCAATTCTCTGACATCGTTTAAATTATAATAAAACAAGATGCTACAATTTGAGAAAGAGCTCGTCAGCCCTAAGCTATTCTACTCATTTGCGACTACCTTTGCAGACATCAACGATATCAACGTGGACTGCCTGACAGTGTCAGATCCAGTACCGGCCAATAGTGGTAAGGATCAGAGGTTCATCATAGGCTACCATACACAAGACCTTGTGGTAGCCTTCAGAGTGAAAACACCTAAAATCTGGTCCGCGAAAGGGGTGACCTGGTACAACGCCACCGCAGTACCAGCAATGGGTCTTGATTTCGAAGAGTATCCCGACTGGGTTGCGAAATATCGTCAAATATGGAGCAAAATCGAGGAGTTGATCTCCGAGCAATTGACGACAGAGCCGGTCAAAAAGGACCGGTATGTTAACGCCAAGCTCAAATACTACAAGGATGCAATCACTACTAAATTCCATGGTATGCCGGTACCATATGATGAGCCATGCCAAGCCAGTGCCATCCTGTCCATTTCATCAATATATGTGCAAGGCAAAAACTACTACCCACAGGTACATATTACGGAATGTAGATATAAAGACCTTAAAAAAGAATCCCTGCTGAATGAGGATTAGAAAAAACCCTATATTTCATAAGCCATATAGTGCCTATAAAATATATAAAAACTAAGGCTTATACTCAGGTGGAGTGTCTACATAGCGCTTGCATACTGCGCCGATTGTACGTTTTTTAAAAACTCTTCCCTACCCTCTTGCCTCCCCCTGGCAACTAGCTTGGCACGCTCCTGTTCATTGATGGAGTCAACAATGCGGTTGAACCTCTGCCTCATCTGTTCTTTCAAGACCATGTACTTCTGTTTCTCTTGTTATTTATGGCTAAACTCGTATTTATCAATCTCCCCATTTTCGACGCCCTTGATATCAGGTCAACGATCGAGTTCAATTTAGCCTCGGCGATCAGCCTTATATTTCATGCTTTTTTTGATTTTACCCCCAACCTTTTTCCGGCAGTCTTAAGGCCTGCCTGTCCCATCCCCACGGCTAATGAAAGACCCCCCATTGCCACTGCTAATGGTACACCCATTCCGGATAACAGGGTACCAATACCGATCCCCGAAGTGATAACCGAAACCCCTAATAATCTATGGTCACAGTAGCGCACCCAGGTTCCATGCATCTTAAACTTTTTTGCGAGTTTGTCCCGCTCCTTAATCTCATTTCTCAGAAATTTCACCAATCTCATCAAGTCTATACTTCTGGCTTTCATCGGGTAAATCGGCATTTTGTGCAGGTGCACTCGGCAAACCAGGGTATAGTTTGCTGATATCGCTCATCTTTATTCTACCAGCAAATGCATCGTTATCCCGGTGAACGAAACGTTTTTCTCGTGGTGATGTTCACCCATAAGCATAAACTCGAGGCGATCTGTAGAGCCTTTTAAGGGTAGGTAGATAGGAGTATCAAAACTCCAAGTCAGCATATCACCCCAAGCATTTAGTTCCTTGGTGGGAAGTAAGGCCAGAATTTTAGACTTTTTCCCCTCCAGCAGGCAGTCGTCTTCATCCAACTGACGACAAACGAGTCGTAGTCGAATATAGATATCAGTCTTATAGAAGGCATCATAGTCCCCTTTTTGATAGTATTTTTTACTAGGGTCGTAGGATAGACCCAAGAGCTCTTGAAGCTGTCGATGAATAACCACCGTGTACCCGTCACTGACACGAAGCCTACACAGTCCATTTTTCAAGACAAACAGTTTGATCCTGTCCTGTGCTTGACTGTTCACGATAGCTGCCAGATCCTCTATCCTATACAGACCGTTCATGATCTCACTTCTAATTTCCCTCTGGTCGGGCCCTATTTTACGTATGACAAATTCATTATCGCTGTATAGGTTAAGCCATACAGGCCTAATACTGATGGATTTCAAAGCTATTCTAGTATCCTGTCCCAGGTAGTCTTCAAATATCGTGGGTTTGTATATATCAGTGATGTAGAGTTGTTTCATCTTTATTTTAAAACGATGAATATCTACTCATATAATCCCAAGGCAAAGTACCAATCCAACAGGGGTGAATGGCCACTTGGTGTAACCAACTTGGAGCATCAGGACCTGTACGTGTCTACAGAATCACACATTTCTGTATCATTTCCCGAGTTCACCAAGTACCCCATCAAAATTACGACAACCTACCTGAATGACCCTGTCATCCAGGGCTGGACAAGAGGACAAGCCCTCGACTACTGGAATATTCAGGTGAACTTCGCCACCCATTGCGCAAGCACGGCCTTGGGTATATCTGCCAAGCACATGACGGGCGCCGTGCCACTTGTCAACTCGATCTTTAAATTCCATGTCTATTACCATGCGTCGCATCCTAGCAAGGAGGAAGGTACCCATGTCTTTTAATGACGGTTTTTCTCGGTACAAAAATCCCTACTCAACATCCGGGTATGCGCAGGTATGTCGCGAGTACGGTGCGGACCCCAACGGTTTATACAAGACCAAATCAGTATCTGCATCACTGACTAACGGAAGATGGTGGCCACAAGTTGAGGGTGATTGGGCCAAATTCATTATACCAGCAAGTCAGGGCTTGACATCGGAGGGTCTGACCAAGCTAAGTGAGAGTATAAGAGTTAACGTGGTCTTGTTACTAGGATCGCAGGCGGGTGCGAAAGCCTCCTTAATCGGCTCAGGTGCCGACAACTACACGGCAAGGCAAATCCTGATGCAAAAGTTTGACGCTATTGTCCAGCGTCAGGAAAATGTAGGACATGATATAACTGAGTTCCAAAAAGTGCTTCAATATGCCAGAACTCCGGTGAATTTCGCTGTCATGCCCAGCGTCTACATGTTGCCCTCTGATATGAACCTCCGCATAGGCAAGATTGTAGGGTATAACAACAACATTTTGATCGCACCTGCCAATGTCAATGTTGGTGCCCAGGTTGATGTAAATAACAAACCTATTGCTAGGGGTGCGGCAGCCGCACCCCTCAAGCATAGTATCAAAGTACCTATACATACCACACCTAGTCATACTATACCTCATATACCTCCTAAGCATGCCACACCACTTGGGCATACTGAGCATACCATCAGACATGTGGTGGCAGATATCAAACTTCCTAGGAAAGAAATTGAGGGGTTGAAGGGAGGGGGGGTGGCACCCTAGGCTCTGGAAGAGGTAAAAACCAACATGAGGATACCAAGGCCGCATTAATCATGACAGGGGTAGGTCTTATTATTGCCTATATATGGCTTAAAAAATAACTAATATTAGACCCCTCTAACATAGAACACGGCAAACCCAACGGCGGCCGCGATTGCCATGTACAGATGCTTGGCTGCGTATTCGACAACAGTTGCCGCTATCCTCAAAAAGAATGAGACTATGGTACCCATAATCCCTGGCAATGCAACACCTGCCTTACCTGCTAGGTATTTCAGGAACTTTCCGAGCCTTTCAAGCTGCTTCTCTACAAACCCCTTCCCTGCAGCACTTCCTCCTGCAGCACCCGCCGCGGCACCCCCTCCCGTAGCCGCAAGCACAATGGTGCTTATTAATAGACCAATGGCGGAGACTATACTCGATATGGTTATACCCTGCTCCCTGAAGAGTATTTTTAGCTTTTCCAACAGAGACGTGTCATCTCCAGCAATTTTCATCAACGTTTCCTTGATAGTCCTCAACTGGCTGTAAATTTCTGAGGAAAGTAGGCTACGTGCACCCTGCGTGGCCTCTTTTTTATCATTCAATTCTTTGATCTTATCCTTAAGATTTCCTATTTCTATATCAATTTTACCCTTTTGCTCCTCGGTTACCCCGGCCTTCTGCTTCCTAAGTTTTTTATTATCTCACCCTTTGCCTTGTCAATCTCGCTATCAAACGAAATGATCTTACTTACCAGGCTTTTCAGGTTACCTCTTATAGTTTGAAGTTCGAGGTTAAGCCCCCTTCTTTCACGTTCAGTGATACCTTCTTCATCAGTGCCGCCAAGTGAAGTTCCTTCTAAAAAGCTGTCCGCAGCATCTACAAATTCCTCGATTGATTCTATCGATTCCATCGAAATGCTATCGGCAGCCCTGCCCTTCACCTCAATGTAATCAATCCGTTGCCCAATTGCCTGGGCCGCTGCCCTACCTCTGTTGGGTGTGGTGACAAAGTCCGGGAAACCCATAGCCCGCACAAGGTCTACCTTCAATTTTGAAACTATAGCTCCAGGAGATCGGAGCCCAGCACCTTTTTCCTTGTAAATAAGCTCCGTAATATCTATACCCTTGAAATAAAGATGTCCCCCCTCCACCCTAAAATCATCGTAGGGTATCATAATAAGCTTCCCCATCAGCCTCGTATCCTTACTTAAATGAGCGTAGAGGCTATTAACTTTTGATTTTACTATTTCTTTCCTCTGCTCCTCAAGTATAGACCCCGGAGCACCTTGTTGTTCTCCGTGGGTTGAAGGCCCTGGCGTTGATGGAAGTTTTGGCGTTGATGGAAGTTTTGACTTAGTATCGGGCCTATCATCTTTCCCGACCCCCTCATCCGGAAGATCGTGATCAAATACTGGATTAGTTGGCATTTATTGTAGCAAAATCCCTCCATAATAAATGAGTGCATTTGGAACTACATTGGACCCCTACGCAGAAACGAAGCAGCTTTTTGCCATTAAGGGAAAACGGCAGCGCGTCAAGGTAAGCCATATACCTTCCACAATCAACCAGAATGAAGATCTTTACGTGGACATCCCGAATCTAGGACAGAATGATGTCATTTTTCCGGGTAGCATCAAGCTACTGTTTGACCTGGTGCTGACGGGGACCAACACGAAGCGTACCCTAGTCAGCAACATAGGGAAGAGTATAGTGCGAAATCTACGCATCACCCTGAATGGCAACGAGGTACAGAATATATCTGATTATAATATCCTGACAGTGTACAGAGACTTGTGGCTGCCCAAATTCGATCGGGAAAACAACCTGATTTTAGAGGGTATTAACCCTAATGACGGTACCATCAGGGCCCTGCAGGTAAAGGCTACCGAGTATGTTGGGACTGATGAAGAAAAAGCCATCGCCGCGGCGTATGGTAATACATTTTGCGTCCCCCTTGGTAAGATGTTTGAATTGACGAGAGACCTGCCGTTTTACCAGGCAGGGCCCCATGACAGATTGCAGTTTGTCCTACATTTCGCATCATACAGCGACGTGATCAAAGATGCAGGTACGGCTGCCGTGGGAAGTACGGCAGCCAAGGCAGCGGATGCTACCTATAGGATAACCAATATTGCCCTAGAGTTTGACAAAGTCACCATGAGGGTCTCGCGAGTGCCATGATGTCGCGGTATAGTAGCCTCGCGCTACCCTATGAACGGATACTTCGAAGTAAGGTGGTGACCATGAAAAAAATCGGATACTAGCTACAACCTCCAAATCGATACCCCTGCCAAGAGTCTCAAGGGTGTCCTTTTACTCTTTATAGACCCTGGGAAAGTGAAGGCCTATTCCGGTGTAAATGAAGTCTTTTACAATCCCAAGATTGAGAAGATCTCGATCACCGCGGAGGGTGAACTTAACGAACTCTATAGTCATGCCATGCTTCCAAAGGATCACCTGGAGCAGATTACCAACCTTTTCGGTAGCCATGACTCGAATGTGACAATTGGCCAATTTTTCAATGAACGGTATGCGTTGTTTATCGATTTCAGAGCATCTCCCGACCATACCCTACATGGTTCCGGAAGACCTCTACAGCGGCTTAGTGACGGCATCACGTTGCATATCACCAAAAAAGCCGACGGAACCGGGGATATACGCTGTTATGTGTACTTGCTGATGGATGCCCAGTTAAACATTATAGGCGGCCGTTATCATTCTGCGGAATATTAGTGACCACAACTCGTATTTGTTCCCCTGAGGACAAATACGAGTTAATATGGAGGATAGCAGGGAATGTTCAAATTGTAAAAAAGTGTTAGCCTTGGATGCATTTAGGGTGTTGAAAAATGGTCAATCCACAAAGTCATGCATTAAATGCCTCGATAAAAAGAAGGCGTCAGTGGCGCGTACCATCAAAGGCAGAGATCCAAGTGTAAAGAATGTGGCGGAAGTCAAATTTGTCCCCATCAAAGGCAGAGATCCAAGTGTAAGGAGTGTAAGGGAAGTGAAATCTGCCCCCATCAAAGGGTAAGATCCACCTGCAAAGAATGTGGCGGAAGTCAAATATGCCGGCATCAAAGGGAGAGGGCATATTGTAAGGATTGTGGGGGAAGTCAAATTTGCCAACATGAAAAAACAGAGGGGCTATTGTAAGGAATGCAAGGGCAGTCAGATTTGTCCCCATCAAAGGGTGAGATCCAAGTGTAAGGAGTGTAAGGGAAGTCAAATTTGTCCCCATCAAAGGGTGAGATCCCAATGTAAAGAATGTAAGGGTGGAAGCATATGTCAACATGAAAGGAGGAGATCCATCTGTAAAGAGTGCGGGGGGAAGTCAAATATGTCCTCATGAAAGGGTAAGGTATCGATGCAAAGACTGCAGGAAGGCCAAACAATAAATGGCAACGATTGCTGTACTGGTAGCAGGCGCTGCAATCAACGCATTAGCGTTCAGTGGATCAAACTATCTATTTAGTAAACTTTCAGGGCATGGTGAAGCTGAACGGAAGAGGCACGATAAAGCCGTTGAAGAATTGAACGAGGCCCAAGCTCAATGGATCAGGGATAGACAGGCCAAACTAGACTGGTTCTCCAGGCAAAGGGAGATGCAAATAAAAGCAGGCAAAAGCCTTCGTGAACTCGATGACGATATGTATCAATATTTTATTGCTTCAAGCAAGACAGCCCCTCAGTTGAAGGATTTCTACACCCCTTCAAAAACCCAACAGGATGGAGAATTGACGTTTATAATAGGCTCATTATCACTACTAGGCTTCGTGGTCTACAAGTATTTGTAAGAACGTTTTTAACATGTATAATAAAGACATGTCAAAAGCATCACATAGTATTACCGAGGAGGAGGCTGAGAAACTAAGCCAAATATACTATACCCCAGAATATTTATGGACCGGACGCAAAACTATCGGACTGCTTGCGAAGGAGAGCGGTCTATCAAAAAAGGTTACCCACTGGCTATCCAGGCAGCTGCTCTGGCTCCGACACATCAAGGGCCCTAAACGTATTGACTACCCTCATTTCACCATTACAACACCCAATGAGATGCATCAGTTCGACCTGCTCTATATGCCACATGACAAACTATATGGAAGCACCTACAAGTACATCCTGACAGGCATTGACGTTGCTTCAAGGTACAAGGTCGCTAGGCCCCTACGTACCAAAAAGGATAGTGAGGTCGCGGATATGTTGAAGGACATTTATAAGGCAGGACCCCTTCAATACCCCAAAACCTTTCAGTGTGACAATGGCTCCGAGTTCAAATCGGATGTAACCAAGTTGCTGGAAGGTAAAGGTGTTGAAATTAAGAGGGCCACCACCAAATACCACCATACATTTACGGCCTTTGTAGAGAGCTATAACAAGGTACTTGCCGAAAGGCTCTTTAAGCCCCAGGATGCACAGGAGCTGGTCTCCGGGGAGCCTAGTAGCATATGGGTGAAACACTTGTACACTATCGTCAAAAATCTCAATAATACTAAAACCACCATGATCGGCCTAAAACCCAACAAGGCGATCAAGCTCGAGGAGATATCGCTCGCGAAGGGCGAGGAATATCCCGAGGAAAAGCCTCTACCCGAGGATGGGTTATATCTCTACCTCCTCCAACCAGGAGAGGGGCACGGTGATCAAAAGAGACGCGCAACTGACGCCTTTTACAGCAAACATACTTACAGGTTGGATCGTATTGTAGCGGGTAGTCGCCTTTTGTACTATTTGAAGGACGGCCCTGATCGTAGCTTCGTGTCAGAAGAATTGATGCTTATTCCAGAGGATGTTCAGGTACCCCCGGAACATATCAAGGATGGGTAAAGAGTAATTTCAGGAGTACCTCCAAAGGTTCATCCTCCAACTCTTTACTCGGATCCCTTATATACATAAGGGGGGGGCAGGGTATAGAATGGGTACCCATAAACTATACCTTTAATGACATCAGGCTCAATATCCAAATCAATATCAATCAAGCGTCTATCTGGTATAGGAAAATTGAGGATATTACCTATTGTTTCTATGTCGGCCAAATCCGACAACCTCAATGCCTTATCTTTGATAACCTCGTAACAGAGTGCCCCATACTTGTTCTCTTGAACTGAAACGATATAAAGTCCCAGGGCTTGAATATCATCCTCGAGTTCCTCATCGATCTCGCTTCTTGCAAATGTACCCCACGCTTTCCTGCCCGACGCTAGCCTGTTTAAAAGGTCTAGGTCGTTTGGGTATTCAAAACCTTCATAATATTCACCATTACGGTACCTAAAATTTTCAAGACAGGCAGGGCAATAACCTGTCACCGATCCTGCCTTTATGCAGCATCGTAGTACAGGTATGCTGGTATCATAATTCTTTTGCATGCTTTGTACATAGGCTTCCATCTTTTTATATTTCAGTATCTTATAACATACAGCTGAAAGGGTCAAAAATTATAATTTTAATTGGGAGGGGTTGGTAACCCACCACTAAATGATGCTTCTTTCCCTCTTCCAAGGGGGAGGGTGGCACCCATCACACTTTTGCATATAATTTTCACTACCCACAAGAGTAGTGAAAATTGTGCCTGCTTACGACATATCAATATCAAACATGCCTTCGAATAGCTCACGCGTATCATCGTCAGGTAGGGTGAAATGGTTCTTGTAAAAATTGTCCTTGGTAAGAACATCCTCCTTGAACCTACACCAAGCATGCACGGCATTAGGCTCGTCACACTCGGGCTCTCTTAGCGCCATGTCCGGATACCTCACTCTCAGGGTGTTGATTCTCGCGGTGAGCTGCTTCCTTTGGCAGCGGATCATGTAATGTGAGTGCCTTCCAGATCTTCCACGCTCCTGTGGGTCATTTTTGCTCAAGACACACAAGACGGTATCGATAGGAGGCCGATGCGGTACATGTCTTTCCTTAAGCCTCGCATTTTCCCGGGCCTGTACCTCAAGTTCGTCCCCGAGTACCATGAGCTGACTATCTCTATTGTCAAGATCATCCCCGAGTATAGCGACGGCAATATCTCTGTCCTCGATGGCCTGACGCTGCTTCTCAAGTTCGTCTTGTAGTTTTTTCACACCCGCCCGCGCTAGCCATTTGATTAGTCCCGCAGCCTTTGGTTTTCGGGAACGACGCACAATCTCCAATGCTTGATCCAATGTGACAAACGTATCATGCGGATTTTTCCCTCTTCCAGAGCCTAGGGTGGCACCCTGGGCTCTCAGACCCTCAATTTCTTGCCTTGTTATGGTTTCCCCGGCCAAATATTGAAAACTGCGCGCTATGTTGGTAATACCCAAAAAACGGCCAATATCTGCCCTTTTAAAAAGCGGTTAATTTTGATTGCTGGACAGGGTTTCGATGGTCTCTGCGTTGAACTTAACCTTTATTGACATCTTTCTAATATATCGATGCAAGCCGGAGGATTTTCACCGTGGTCATAAATGGTAATTTTACTACCCAAAAAAGAGTAGTAAAATTAGTGCTTGGCCGGGTGTGCACTTCCTATTCCGAGACATATCGGTTACCCTTGGATATATTTTCGCCTGCCCACATGGGCTGAGTGTTGGTGTAGTGCAATCTACTAACAACTACTTCAAGCGTGGGGGCATCCCCATTTTCCTTATATTTAATTGGCACCATGTGATCAATGTGCCACTCTCCATAATTATCCCATGTCATGCCCTCGGAAAACTGGGCTTCGATATGTGCCCGCAGCGTCGCGATATCGCACCCGAGATACTCCCGAGAACTAAGCTCCTTGTTTCCCCGTAAGGCCCGGTATGTTCGGTGTCCTAGATTATGAGCTAGATGACCAGCAGGGTCGCAAATGACCTTTGTTTTTCATGGTGGCAGATCCGACTCCCCTTGCACTCCTTACAGATGGATCTCTGCCTTTGATGCCGGCAAATCTGGCTGCCTTTACACTCTTTGCAGGTGGATCTCTGCCTTTGATGGTGGCAAATTTCACTTCCCCCGCATTCCTTACACCTGGATCTTCGCCTACCATGTTCCCCGCAGATCTGACTCCCCCCGCATTCTTTACAGGTGGATCTCACCCTTTGATGGTGGCAAATTTCACTTCCCCCGCATTCTTTACATATTGATCTCCGCCTACCATGGGGGCACCTATTGCGTTTCTTTGACGCCTTACCAACATCCAGGCATTTGATGCATGTCTTTGTCAATTGACCTTTCCCCTTAATCCTGAAATTTTCTAAAGATAAAGAGAGTTTACAGTTTGAACACTTACATTTTCCTTCCATATTAACCCGTATTTGTTCCCTGAGGACAAATACGAGTTGTGTTGTGCTCACTCCAAAATATTCCAGGCCCTGGGGTGTTCCAATCTGACATATTAGCAAGTATATTTTGATTTTTTCAATTCGGCCTTGATATTATCCCAGTCTGAAATAAGGTTTGTTTCCTCATCAATAGTTCTCATGTCACTTCGTTCCGAGGGATACCAGGCAAACAAGACCTTCTTCTGTCTCCTCAAATTCTTGGGCAAAGCGGTATATGACTGCGTTAAGAGCCATAAACTGTGCTTCCTGTGCCTACCACTGATGGCAAGCTCAAGCAAAGGTAGACGTTTTTTATCAAGGCTCTCGTCAGATATCATATCGTCTATTATGAAAAGGGTGTGCTCGCCCGCCATTAATGAGGATAATTTCTGAATCCATTCAAACAGCTGATCCTTAGGATCAATCAGAAATACATATGGGTCCGTCCAGAGTGAGGCTCTTTCAAGGTAGGTGGTATTCCACCGCAATGTGGGGCAAAGTATCACTATATTGTGATACCTTGCCCTATACTCATGCTCAAGCAGGTCCAAAACGCGTTGTGTCTTGCCGCAAAATGTCGGACCTGTAAAAATAGCCGTATGGAGACTTGTAATAATATCTATCGTCATTTAGTAATACAGCCATTTTTGATTGTGTACCTTCGAATATACCCCGGCACAATTTAAACATATAAATACACCACCTTGATTGTTCGCCAAAGACCCCCGGCAGGCAGTGCAGAGATTGGTATTTTGGGTCTTATATTCAAGGGGTAGTGGAGTATATCTTAATTTGCCTACAAGGCACCGCAGTACCTTACGATATCTCTCAATTAGCAGTTCCTTTTCCTGGCTCTCGGGGGGTGCTTCGATGAGCTCGATATACCGGGGTATGATGTTGTATGTCAGGAAGGTATACAACATTAGATAATTTTCATTCTGTTCAGCAACCCCTCTAATTTCCGCATCAGTGGCAAGAATGTCTACCTTTTGCTCGATAACAGGGTCCTTACATTTTATACGCCGCCTAGCCTTGGCTTTATCAAGGCAACCTATGCAGCTTTTTGTTCGACTATTCCCCCTAATCTTGAACATGTCCAGGGGTAATATTTTTTTACATTTGATGCATGTCCTATTCATTTTTACTTAAAGGCACTTGCCCTGTGTAATGCCCTGGAAACATCAGCAAGCGTTGGGAACTTACCGGTTTCAACATACCTAAAAGGTATCTTATGGTCAATGTGCAAATATTCGTAGAGCTCCCAGGTGTAGCCCTCGGAAAACTGGGCCTCAATATGGGCCCTACAGATATTCATTAACTCATATAGAGGCTGAGTCCCTATATGTTCACATTTTGTGCGATGTTTGTCGCGTGATGTTTTGCTAATACTTAGGCAATCTATGCACTGTTGATTTAGCTGACAATTCCCCTTGATCCTGAAATTATCAAGGGTTAAGCCTTACCCTTTAGTTGAGGTTCGGGGGTAGGTTTGGTTTCTCCACCATTTTTGCCGCCCCTGTCAAACTTATACCATACGCCAACCCCTATCGCAAGCACGGCCAAGGTCCCTGCGCTATACATGTAGACATCCGTTGACCTGCTAGAACCTATCACAGGTTCTTGATCATTTTGCGAAGGTTCTTTGCCCACGTTCTTCTGCAGGTCGGCCTTGTTCCTTCGGTTCCATTCGGCAAGTCTCTTCCCAGCAGCAACACGACCCTCATTTTTCTTGATTATGACCCTCTCCTGTTCTTGTTTCTGCTGAATCTCTTCACCCATTTTATTATAATACCGTCGTCTTAGGCTCTTCCTTATCCTCCACCACCTCATCCTTCTTTTTACCCATATGCCGAGCCGTATGGCCCGCTACAAGCAGCGGGGCTAAGCACCTCCCAATAGTGCAGTATACAAGGATACCAAGGTCTGTCATGGAATCCTTGATGATGGGGTCCTCTTCAAAATCCCTGCGCAATTCATCAACACTGTCTATATCCACCATATTTCCAATCAAATTTGCATATAGGCAGTAACATGAGTTGACAGTGCTTTTGCTGTCTTTTCCCCCTTCTCCTGGACTTCCCGCTGTATATACGCTGTATGTACCTTATCGATGGCCTCTTCCGGGGCCTTGTCAACAAACCCTTCTGTGCATTTTTTGGGTAATAGATGTCCCTTGCCTTTCCTAAGGGCATTCTTTAAAATTTGGCGTTTATCAATAGGCTTCTCAACGTGTTCATATTCTGCAGAGGCCGTGTCGAATACTTGTGCGATATCAGAAATTCTCTTTATTAGTAGTCGATGTCGACATAGAACATAGGCAATCAGGGCATACGGTAGGATTATAGCGATATACAAACACACCTCCATTTTATTCCCCTGTAAACGCCAGGCGGTAATGGCCTCTGGCAAGTGTTGTCATCTGGTCCGGTTGTACGATACGTTTATCGTCTGCCCTGTTAAATGATAGCTTGTTCACCTCCTGGGTATATACTTTATGGCCTTTATTTTGGATCAAGATCTGTTTTTTATATATGTCAACGCCCTCCTCCAGACATCGTTGATAGTCATCGAAGGTTATCGACTTCTTGGTGACACACCTCTTGACGCCTTTCGCTTTTCGATCCCCGCCTTCCGGCGTAAGGCTCTTATAGGCGTATGCTTTGGCTCTTAGGGCGATGAACTCGGTCATAATTTTACCACCCAGCTCATCCTTCATGAGGCCCACGACCTTCTTGTTTTTCCCTATGGGGAGAGGCCTTCCATCATCAGGATTATAGGCACTTGTGTCGAAACGGGTCTCGACGTCGTCCTTTATATCCTTGTAAAAATCATGTTTCTTGATATGGTACACAAAGGAGTCTGTATCCATATAGCATAGCTGTAATTTAGAACCATATATAGGCTGTATGTAGTCGTAGTGAAACTCATACATCACCATTTTTGACATATCTAATATTGCCTGCCCTATATATATATGGGCTTGTTCATTTTGACCTCTGTCTTGCCCATCTCAACCCCTAGGAGGTGCTTGCTAACCCGATTTACACCTTTGAAATTCGGCTTCATTACGAGCTTCGTGTACTTGTCTTCATTAGTGACTAGCTGGATGTTACGGTGGTTTCTAATATTCTCCATGGTCTTGCCAAGCACACTCAAATTCATCAATTTGTAAAAGTCGTTCTCAAAATCATTTTTGGCAGCCGTTCTAAGCCTTGTGTTGTGATCGATGTACCCTCTAAGCCACGCCTTTTGATTGAATCGAATTACCCTATGGACCTTCTTCAGTTTAAGGCCATGTTTTATAGCCTCGTGAAGGGCCCTAATATGTACCACATACTTTCGCTTATCTTCCAAATTTGGTACCAATTTCTCGACCCTGTTGATCATCCTGCGTTCCGGTAAGAATGGTAACTCGTTATGCCTGTCGTGTAGTCTCTCCGGGTAGTCGATATCAACCTCCAGGATGTACCCATGCTTGTTGTCCTCAACGAGCTTACCAATCCGCTTTTCAGTAAAGGCCTCGACGTTCGATACCCATTTGAAGCCATCCGTTGGCAAATCTTGACGCATCGCCCAGCCGTACAGGTTGTTTGCGTCGAGGTACTGCAGGTAGGATGATTCAACCTCCGGATCATACTGGTCCCCCATGTACCTATTATTTTCTTTGGCATAACGGTGTACAGCTTGGACTATACCTCCACGGATACCTTTTTCGAACATCAACAGCATGTCGGGGTCTGTGAGAAGCTCTAGCTTTATACCCGTAAATTTCAGTGCTGCTTTCCAGGCTAACCCGGGTGCGCTGTAAAAATGGGCGGGATCAAGGTTGTAGTTGTCCAGGCAGACGCCCCGAAATGTCTCGAAGACGTCGGCCAATAGCATGACGTCTATGGTCAGATAGATATCATGATAATCTCCCATGGTAACATCATCGCCACCTGGAGTAATAACATTCCATACCTTTTTAGCGTAGGTATAGTCATTGTCGCTGATCCCCTTCATATTCAGCTTGCTATAAAAGGCATCCTTTGGCGGTAGTTCCAACTCTTCAAATCGCTGCCATCCATTCATGTATTCATACGGATACACGCCTTTTCGAAGCATCAGCCTGAATGTATCATCTTTGTCGATGAACTTTGACATCGATTGTACGTTTGCTTTTACCCGGTCCCGATTAAGCTGCTTCATTGTATTCGAGTTGCAAGCCTTACACCAGAATTTTGCCACATACTCAGCGTCTATTTCCTGGAATTCAAGACCAGTATCTGCACACTGTTGACATTTCATACCAGCGGCGTTTGTACCAATGAGGTTGCTTGCCAATTTGTCCAGTGATGATGCCATACATCGACAGCTATCGATGAATCTGATTTCGATTGTCTTGTACTTCTCACCATCGCCATATCCCATACCTCCAAGGGGTACCTTGATTTTCACGTTGAAGCTGATATATTTCTCCTTATTCTCAGCTATGCATCCAATGTCCTGGGTGTTATACTTCTCACCTAATTCCCGTATGAACAGGTGTGCGTCGTACCCCGAGAGATTGTGGAAGATGACGGGAATATGGCTGGTTATCTTATACTTCAAATTACAGCTGTTATGCGCGGCACCCCTGTACAGCCCCGTATAGTGACAATGGTCCCTAACTTTGTGGTTATTCCTGCTGTCATCGAAGGGTTTCAGACAGATATGGCATTTCAATGCCTCGTCATGTTCTCTTTTTAGGACCTCCGTTAGAGGCTTCATGTCCTGCTGCGGGTAGGTATTATAGAGACGTTTCACCTCATCCTCCAGATGGTTGACGAACCTCGTCACGCAGTCCTTGCCGCGGTACACCGTTAGGGGATCTGGTACATCACCATAGGCAAAGGTACTATATGTGCACCAGCCTGACGGTACATGTTTGTTAAGCTTTTTCGTCTTGGCCTCCCTTGCATCCTCTTCCATTGGTATTAATAAGCTTTCGAAGTCCGCATAGATTGCAAAGGGTACTTTGAATTGCATCTGGCCATCCCTATAGAATAACCATTTTTCGGCCTCTGTTGGCATCGTAATTTTAACAGCCCCATGGTCTATACAATATCTATAATGTTTGTCCCTCGATTCAGCGGTGGGAAAGCCTTGTAGACAGTTTAAGAAAAAATGCTTTGGGTTCCTATTTTTCGAGATCTCCTTGCCCAGGAGCCGTGATAGGCTTTTGACGGCCGTATAATGACTCTTTTTATCATCCGTGATGTACAATAGAGTCACCATCTTGGTACGTCCGTTGTGCACCGATCGCCTCAGGATATTGATCTTCTTTCCCGTTATGTATAGGACGTTTACCGCAATGTCGGGATTATTCGCCTCAAATTTGTATATACTTTTGATACTTGTTGGGAACTCTATGCCATCCCAGGTATAAAGACCTACGTAGGGTTTCATCTGGGATATTCTGTTTGGATTCTTCCCTATCTCCTCATGATGGAGTGATGCTATAATGCCCCATTTGAAACACTCCTCATCCTCGTTTTTAGGATTAATGATTGCCTTTTTCAAAGATATCCATTTAGGTAGTTCGATGTACGATGAGCCTCTTGTTAGTTTCAATTTATGGAAGTCTACATCAAGGTGTAGGATTCGACCGATCGTAAAGCCACTTTTTGGTAATGCCGGATTTTCCACATGTGTTTTAACCTGGGTAAACATCGTATCCAGCATGTCATCTACGTTGCTGCCCTGGAATACTGAGGCCATATTACTATGGAAGGCTTTATTCGCCTCCTCATACTTGTCCTTGGTTCCCTCTATTGGCTTCTTCCACATGATCCATAGTGACAGCTGTATCTTTGCCGACCCCATATCTTCTACCTGCCCCTCAACCAAGGTTTTCACGTTTGGTCGCACCATCCCTATATACCCGTCAACGTCCGCTCCTCCTATACCGGGAATGCGAAAACTTCGGAAGATCATATGGTGAGCATGCTTATGTTCCTGGGGGGTAAAATCTTGCCCTGGCTGTTCATATAAATTTTGGACATCTTCCAAATAGTCTTCCTCAGCCTCCTGTTCGACTTCGTCATGCAGTGTAGGTTTCGCGCCGGCTGCCCCATTATATAGCCCCATAACAGTACGTTTGAAAGCTGCATAGGTCCTCTTGACCCCCTCCTTTATAGGTTTGGGGACAGCATCAACCAGCCAGTTATACCATCCCCGCATCTTGGTTTTCACGATCGATCGATTTTTCCACAGCTCCCATTTTTCAAAAATGTCCATGGCCTCTGGCGTTGGTAGTATGGTTACTGGCCTTACCGGCTTTCGTTGTCCAGCCCTTCTGGGTGGCCTCTGCGGTACATCATTCAATAAAGAAATCAATTCAGCCTTGCGTAGTTTCTTAATACCCGGCTAATCCACGGGTTTTTGCGATATCTCGTAATTGTTTTACGGTGTTTGAATCCATTTCTTTATTGTATAGATTTTAACATCTTCGGAGGATTTCATTTCTGCTCGACTAACACAGTTATTTCCATTGGGGAATTTCCCTATCATACGGCAAATGAGTAAGGGAAATTCCCCTGAGATGTGCGCGTTGATTATTAGGGAATTGTGTTAGAAAATATTGGACCTCTTATTCTACATTGTTGTGACGTCATCTGTGGTGAATACTAGGTCCTATGTAGATTAATATGGGATGGTATTGGATGGTGCTGTGATTTAGGGACTTGTTCGTGGGCGTGCGCGTATGCGTTTTAGGGATTGTGCTAGAAGTAACATTTCTCTATCTCTAATACAGCATTCTCTCCAATTAGCCGACATTCTAATTAGGGGACACTTTTTTACACCAACAGTTTTGTTTTAGTTTTATTTGATTCTATAAAAGGCATATCCAGTTATGCAGAACGAGGTGGCATAATAATTCAAAAAATACGAGTCTTTGACAATAATTGTTTCCAAATTGGTTTTAGAAGATTTTAAATACACGGTTCTACATTCCAATACGAAATGTCCATATAACCCAATTTTTTAAAAACAATAATTACCTTAAATCATTAAAAATGGCAATTTTAGGTATGGCACTATACAATCTGCGGAAAAGGATTTTCACTTGATTAGCGAAGAAGAGTACGATCCTCTTGATGGCGAAGTTGACGGTGACGAACATCGTGTAAACAAAGATAACGAAGTGTTGGTAAAACCAGCTGTTAAACATATCAAGAAAAAATCTCGATTTGCGAAAGGTGCTTTTATTGCTTGTCTTTTTTTTGTCTTATTTTGTTTCATTTCAGCTTTGAATCAACTCTTTCCAACTGCGTGATTTCATTTGGATATCCAATAGAACAGCGGAACAATATTTCAATTTGATTGGTCAATGTGCTAACAACAACATTTTTAATTTCTGTCCGGCAAGGAAATTTTTAGAAATGAAAATCATTACAGTATTAGAGTTTTTACTCCAGCAATTATTCGTATTACCACCGCCCTTTAAATTTTCACCGTCCTTAAATTAAAATAGAAAATTGCTATAAGCACAGTCCTTCAATAAAACCAGATAATTTTTCTTGCTCGGGTGAGCATTAAAAAAGTAATTTACCCTAATAGATTATATTTTCGCGAGAATTAATCTCCATTTTTATTTCATAATTTGGCATGTGTAATGTTCATTTTACATGTTTTTTTGGTTAGCAATACCAAAATTCTTACCAGGGTGGTCATTATTCCTATTTTTTATTGTAATAAAATTTTTTTGTAATGAAATTCCAGTCTGATATTCTGCATCAACATCGAAGTTTATGTCCTAATGTCCTAATCAGATTCATCTCCGTCATTGACGAAAAAGGTTCTCTGAGCCTGAAAAAGGTTCTCTGAGCCTGATTAAGAAGCCACACACTGATGACTCTCCATTTCTTCAACTGGCACACTATTACTAAAAGAAAAACCTTTTTTGTTATTAGGAAAGACATTATAAGCAGATAACCAAAAGTCAATGAATTTACGCAAACACACTGACTTAATATACCCAAATTTTGCGAAATCATGGTTTTGAAAAATGAATTTCGCGAGAATTTAATTTCAGGAATGACGGAATGGACAAAAATTCGAGAGAACATATTTTCGCGAATAATCGTTATTAGCATAGTTTGTTTTTTCTCTTGTATCTTAAAGCATTTCAATTTGTCTTTCTTTATAGAAATCCATAATCTGTTGTAAACGTGGTGACCTTTATTGACAGTGTCAAGCTTTCTTTAGCTAATAATCTGTTTTAAACTTAAACGCTTTAAACTTTAAACATTTTCTCTCCCTATTGGGCGTGTTCTTATTGGACGACCCTAACAATATTTGGACTGAAGATTTGAAAACCTAGAAAGAAGCACCGCGCGTGAATAGGCGCCACCCTAATTAGGCATCTGAAAATTAAATTTTAAATTAAACGCCTTGTCGCAAATTCAAACAATCACAGTACCCTCTGCAAAATGCAAGTTAACAGTAATAAAAAATGCTATTAGATTTGATTATCTCCCCCCTCCTACCTCCGTCCCCAAGCTCTTACCCCTGTGTCTGCGAAACATCGTATCGACACAGGTTTAATGGTAACGTTAATGGTAATTAACATGGTAATGGTGATTTTTTTAGGTTCTGTTTTACGTTCCATATTTTCACCTTTGTATTTGATGGAGCTGATTTATCTGCTAACGTTCCAGTTGAAGCTTTGGTACTTTGTTGGTAGTTTGCCCGATTTCTTGGAAAGAATTGGAAAAAACGACGAGAAGATAGGTAGGAACAATTTTGTTGCCCAAAAAAATGCAGCCACGAGAATAATATGTCAATTCCCTTAATTTTTACCAGTATAGCAAACATAAGCTAAAAATCCTGCAATGGATTCCACATGCGAGAAGTTTTACGACTAGTCATATATTATATTATGCCGTTACAGAAACGATCTCTTTTTTCTTCCCAATCCGAATTATTCATTTAGGGTTTCCTTATTTAAATTTTTGTCCATTCGCATAAAGAAAAGACTCAAAATTCATAGTGAAAATTCATATGTCTGTTCAGTATTCATAATATTGTTGAAGTTTTATCATTTCTTGAACATGATAGTTTAATAGTGCCAATGATGGAAAAAGGATTTCCCGAAATGTCGCCTGCTAAACTATCATGTTCAAGAAATGATAAACCTGCAACAATAATATGAAAAATTATATTTAACCCTTTTACGGAATCTATGTCGTAAACTACTGTGCTGAAAAATTGCACGCAATGTGCACAAATTAAGGATACGGTAACCCCCTTTAGGGTCATTCTTTTTTAAAAAATTTTTTTTTTAATTTTGATTCTTTGGCATATTTTCCTGATATTTTTTAAAAAAGAATCAAAAATATTTATTCTTAAGAGGGATAAAATGAGAAAAAATCTTTTTTATCTTTTAGTGTTTTCAATAGTGTGCTCAAAGTTTAAAATTCCTTAAATATATTTAATCTGTATAATAATTAAAGAGAGTTTTGCAGAACGAATAAAAATTGCATCTCTACATATAACATAGGAAACATTCACACTTTAATAATCTATACAAATATATTATTATTTATCATCTATACCTTTTTAATTTATGTATTTATTTTTTTCGTTTTTATCCTGTTATGTTATGTTATCCTGTTGTCTGTTTAACAATAACTAGACCTGTTCTGCCCAATCTTGGAACATGCCCCGTCTTAAGACTGGCCAGGCCAATCTTCTGACAGTGACAAATGGGTGGCCAGTCTTAAGACTGGACTGCCCAATCTATGGACGTACATGCCCAATCTTAGAACAATTGTGGAAGACAATCAGAACAATAAAAATTTTAGACTCTATCTCTTAAAAGCAAGGAACTTTAAATTGAAACTTTTCTTGGAAAATCAAAAGGCCAAAAATTTATACCATGTATATATACATGTGTTTAAAAAAATTGAAACTACTCAACTATATTAGCTACTAGCTGGCTATAGCTTGCTAGCTGGCTAAACATCTCATCCAATGAAATTACCAGCTAGCTAACTAATAATATGGTTGAATACGATTTTTCTGATTCTTCATAAATAAACAATAATAAATATTTCATTTTTAAAATTTAGCAACTACAAGCTGTATATATATAAATGCTAAATGTATAAGGGGCTATTACGAAATTCCGTGATCGTGACGGACGGACAAACGATACTTTAAGGACCAATAAAAATTAAAAGGAAAATAGTTGCCTTCTGTTTATGATTTAGGGTGATAACCTCTACTAAGAGCTACTAAAATACAATAGTTTTGCACCATAACACCAAAAGAAAAACTTGATAGGACGAAAAAACCGCGCGTGACGGACGGACAGGGATAGAAAATGAATTTTAACACTTTCAAATTCAGAATTAAATTCTATCTAAAAAAATGGTATAGTGATGAGACTAAGCATTATATTGAGAATATATATATTGTAGCTGCCTTTTTCACTATTTTTTTTTTGTACGATTTCAGGGAAATTTTATTTTAGGTCGACGTCTTATTAGTTAAGCGTGTGTGACGGACGGACCGTGATGGACGGACAGAAAAGTCACCTTGAAGTTAGTGTTATCGATATCTCAGGGATTCTAGCTCATTTTTTACCTACTTGTATCTGTTATTCATCCCTGTTTTTATGAAACGATAATTGAACTAGTTGTGACAGAAATCAAGGAAACAATAATACTGTCCGTCCGTCACGATTTTCGGAAATTTCAAAAAACATATAAATTACAATGATATAAAAGTTGGAATCACATTTAAGAGCTGCGTTATTGAAAAAAATATATATCCGGTAGTATTTGAAAAGGTATACCGCCCCAAAACTCTCATTAGCATTCGATATATGTTGTTTGACTCAGCAAAATAAAAGTAAATTTTCGATCCAATAAAAAAAGGTAAAATATGCTCTTCGGTCGTAACAAAACTATTTTGTTTTAGTCCTAAAATCAGTGGAATTTGTTACAGTTGTATCTTAAGTCTCAAACATGAATAAAAAATGTTTATTTAGGGTGATAACATTTACAATTTAAAGTGTCCGTCCGTCACGAATCTACCTGATACTATCAATACCAAAATTATGATCATATCAACGTTAAAGTACATGGAACAGTGAAAAGAGAAAAATTAGATATATAGTTTTATTTATAAAAGCAGTCTTCGTGAAACCACTGATAAAAAAGATGGCATTTCATCCACTCTTCACTTTGTAAATACCGCGGCATTGAGCGCAAGTGACACTCGGGTTGAAACTCAATGGTAATTCCAAATGTCCACACACATCTGGGTCGCCATCCTTCTTGTACAATTGCTTATGGAAAGGTGATTCGTCCGTCGCGGTATAGAAAAACTCTACTTTACAAACACTGGTGGAGCTGGGGTGTCTTAGTGGCTGACATTTCATTAGTTTAAAAAACGGCGGATTTCGTGACGGACGGACAGTTTGAGAATCCTCATTTTAATAAAAAGAAGTGACATATCAGATATTTTACCTGAACTTTTTGTAAATTATGCACTCTGAAGAGATAGGTTAATCATATTGAAGTTTAAGTACAAGCATAGTTAACGCCACAGATAAACTATGAAAACTGTAATTGGCGACGTGGGCTATAACGCATAAACATTTTCCCCAGAAAAGCTTGAAAAACATAAATGGTTGTGAAAAAATCTATAAAAATTATCTTATCCTATCCATATGGATCAGTATTGCTAAGATTTACATTGAAAGCCTTGAATTAGAGTCAAATAACGTCGTTAATAGAGAAAACATTTTTTTCCGTCCGTCACGCAAATTTTTTTCAAATATTGATGTTATCTAGCCCAAAAACAAAAAAAACAACATAAAATGACAACATATTTATTGTTTTCGTCCTAGCCACTATCCTATTATCAGAAAATAACAATATTTTTATTATTCTGTTAACTTTTAAATTTTACGAAAACGCAACGATTTTTGTAATAGCCCCATAACACGTGCTCTAACTACAGCTACTACTACAGCTACCTAGCTAGCTACGATTTTTACTCTACTGTGTCCAAAAACTGGCCGGGTCAATTCAACAGTACCCAAAATATGATGTTTTAATGTGCCTGAGAATGTTTGTTGGGTGTTGCAAACAACAGAGCTCGTGTGGCACATCCCTTCTTTAAAATCTTAAAAGGCGTCCGAAGATGGCCTAACATGGTCTTTTGCCCAATCTTGTGACGCCCTGCCCAGTCTTAAGACTGGCCGGCCAGTCTTAAGACTGGGCAATTTTATGTCCAAAGATTGGGCAGCGTCCTAAGATTGGGCAGAACAGACCCATTGTTCTGCGAAAACACTTTTACCTTTAATTTTTAATAAAATATTCATGATTTATTAATTATTCATAACGTTTAAGTGGGTGTAGGCCGGTTTCCATACAACTGCATTTTGCGCCCAGTCGTAAAAAGCGCCGTGACTTTTGATCTATGCATGCGCATTATCAGAATAATGCCGCTGACCTCGCACTTTTGCATGCGCTGGGGCGATTTAAAAAAAGTTGAACAGGCTCTACTTTTTGCGAGCTACATTTTGCGCTTCAGCTTAACAGCCAATCAAAAGGTAGAAATCTACATGAATTACGAAAGAATTTGTAATTAGATCATTTCAAGATGGCTAGCAACATCTCGTTTCTGTGTTAAATTTTTGTCAAAGCCAAATGAATGTAGAGAATCAGAATATATATCAATCAAGTGAAGTAGATGAAAAATAAAATAACATTAATGAGTCTGTGGAGGCACAAAGAAACAACGTTGTAAACAAACTTAAAAAGACTACTCGTGATCTGACAACATTAAATCCTTAAGCAAAACGTTGTATAGTCCTTGGATTCTTCTTTCTATGGAAAGTCGTCTCATCCACATGTTTTTCTTACGTATTTTACAGCGTTGTTTATTTCTACGTCATAAAAATATTGCTAGGACTACTCTCAAATTTTGCAGCAACAAATATCGTCTGTTTACATCAGCCATGTTTTGCAAAAAACACGTGAGCAAAAATCGCTAAATGGAAATGGTTCGGTATATGTGATAAAAGTCGCGGCGCATTTTACGACTGGGCGCAAAATGCAGCTGTATGGAAACCGGCCTTAACCATGATTCTTGCAGGTAAAAGCAAAGGTCTTTGATTTGCTTTTTCTAGAAATAAAATTTTCAATCGTAACGGTATATATTTTTGTTGAACACTCCCCTCCATCTTGTCGAAATTGTACGAAAACAAGTTTGTTGCGACAATTATATCTTTGGCTACAAAACTTTGCTTTTTCTAACGCAGAAAGTGAGAAAATATCGAGTTATTGATCTATCATGCTTAAAAATAGATAAATCAGTCATAAAACAGCTATTGTAACACAAAATATGCTATATTTTTGGAACCACGTGTTGTTTTGAGTAAAAAAAGCAAAGTTTTTTAGAGTTGAATAAGAGCTTCGCAATCATATTTTTTTCAACGAACAGAAATTTTACTGAGGGGAGTGTTCGACAAAATGAACTGGAAGGGTGAATTTTTGTATATAATTTATTTTCTACTTTTTGGATTTTTTTATGGAAATATTTTATCATCATTCTAGAGATAATTTATTTGGATTTCTGAATATATATATTTGTTAGGGTTAATATAGCAAGCAGAGGAGATATTTTAAATATACTGAGTATGTGCCTCAAGGGGTTACCGTATCCTTAAGTATTCGTTTTTTATATATGCAACACAAAATTTTGACTGTTCTAGCAAACTCTCTCGTGTGTCTTTTTTACTCATTTGAGGCTGCGTATGAATAGACAGCTCCATAGGTATGTAGAAGACAACTCCGAGGAGTTGATTTGCAAAAATGATATGGAAAATATTGCACGGCATAAAGAATAAACAAATATCTACACCTTTTTAGTCAGTCATTATATCAACTTGTTTGGTTATATCCAATTCGGTGGCATATTCATCACTCCAGTTATTGGATTTGTCTTCGATCGCGATGAATTAACTGGAGAGAAAGAAACGCGCATGTCTGAAACGCAACTTCGTCTAAAGAAGCTACGAACGTGCATTCTCCCGTTTGGACTCACCAATGTACTGTGTATTGCGTTTTGCGCCTTATCGTTTATCGAGAATTTAAAAGTTCAGGTAAGAATCGTATTAACTTTTTTTGGTTGGCAATATTTTAGTCAACTGTCAACAAAGTAAAGGCGCTTTTTGTCCGAAATTGTTTGTCCGATAAGTTAGTAACTTACTAGCTTTTGCTGCCTTTATTGGGGTGATGTAAAGTGACATCAAAGTAGCCAGTATTGTAGATAAATTTGTTGTATACGTAACTAAAATAAAGACAAATACTTTCTGGAGAGTATAACTCCAAAAGCGAAATGCATAATGTTACAAATTTCATTTTTGAACATAATTTTGTGATCAACGTCACGTCACAAAAAAGGTTAGCATATAAGAGAGTATTGAAATTGATGCCAGTGAGCCATCCACGTCTGTGTATTATGTTAATACATCTTAGAAATAATTTTTCCCTGTAACTGCTCGTCACTCACTCACTTTTGATTTGGTTCATTACCGGTAATTTTATTCAAAAAGTTAAATCATAAAAATTACAAAAATCACCCGCCTTTTAGAAGATTTTCTCTGGGCAGAGCGGTACTCATAACATAACAGTAATTCTAATTTAAGCTAATAATTGACGAAATACATAAAAAAGCACATTCTAATGACTCGAATTAGCGTCGGACATCTTTTAAGCCCCTTTCTTTTTTAGGGCGGTTATGTAAAACCCTTAAAGTGTAATAATCGCATATCTTGTAAAAAAAAAAACCTTTCCCTCCTACAGGGAAGAAACCCGATAAAATATTAAATAATTTAAATAGGACCTCCTTTCAATAAGAGCTTTTTTAAATAAGTTAATGAAAACGAGTTGCCCGTGGCACAAGATTTATTTTCTTTACCAAGTAAGAGCAAATAACCTCTTTCTTCCCAAATGTTTTAGTGTTGTAAGAAACCTGAAAAAATCTATCAGTTTTGCCCGACACTTTTTTGGTCAAACGATTTACGCTGTTTTTGCGCATACACGTTTCACATTTTCTGTCGAAACATGCAGTCTAGAAAATAAATTTAATGAATCGGTATTGCACGAGCATTGCGTTCATAATACTTCAAAAAACCGTATCCACCAAGCCGGATTTGAACCAGCGACCTAAGGATGTCTGATAGTAATTCATCTACAGTCCTCCGCTCTACCAACTGAGCTATCGGTGGTTATAGGACAAAATAAAACGATGGTATAAATAACACACTGATTGGTAATTTGTTTCCTTTGCACGTGTTTTAATCACCAATAAGCACTTGATTTATGTCATTAACGAAAATACGGGCATTGTATCCGTCAAAGATTATACAACATCATATATAAAAAAAAATTGGTGTATTTTTTATAGGTATAGTATTTAATATGTAACCAACCGAAATTGTTCATTGCCCAAAATAATCCGTCGGCCTTAAAATCTTTGTCACGTCACGAAAGATTATTTTAAACATTTCTCTAATATATAGACTATTTCATACTTCCTTTTTAACTTCTTTCGTGCTATTGCCAACGTATCATAAAAAATAACAAAAGAATGTATTCGGTGCGGGTGCCATGCATGTAAGTGAATCGACGGCTGCGGGTGATGTTGTATATTTTTGAATTGTATTATGACTGTGGCTGTCCGTGCACCACAAACGCAACCAATGTCGAATTAGATAAAGTAACTTTGTCTTTAAACTATTCATGAGACTCATTGATGACAAATTTATAAAAACAAAAATTATTATGTAAAGTTTAAAAACATCTCGACGCTAAAATATCTGCTGTCACACAATGTTACCTTGAACTGAGAAGTACTCACAAATTGACTTAGGCTTTTTGGAGTTCCCAGTTGTAGTATTATGGAAGGTGTTTCATTGAATAAAAGCGGGAAAATGCGTTATCGTTATATTAGACGGTTGTGTTTTCATATCCAAATTATCCTGTCAAAATCCGGCATGAAGTTTCTAGTTGTTTGATAGTATAAATTATTTCTTATCACTGATTTTCAGCGTTTCTATATGTTTGAGATATTTTAGTATAGCTACCGTGGGACTCTATCAATTTTTGTAAGAAATGCACGTACGATAGAGGTTTTAATGTTGCTGGAGATACGCATCAAAAAACTTGTTATACTTATAAAATATTTTATGGATTATAAAAGCTATCCACCAAGCCGGATTTGAACCAGCGACCTAAGGATGCCTGATAGTCTACATCATCTACAGTCCTCCGCTCTACCAACTGAGCTATCGGTGGTTATCAGAGAAAGTAAAATAATGGTATAAATAACGCACTGGTTAGAAATTTGTTTCCTTTGCACGTGTTTTAATCACAAATCAGCGCACGTGATTTTGCTAATTAGAGCATGCTTTTACATTACGTTAGTTAATATTTAATAATTTCTAACCAACTTAAGTCATTTCTTTTAACAGTTACACTTTAAACATCACTATGCTCTAAACATTGTTTAGCTACTTATGAAAAAAACCCAAAATTTTTTTACCCATTGTTTACGTGGGTAAGTTTATTAGGCTTAAATTTTGTGAATTTTCCGAACATGGCATGGTAAAAAGTTTTTGGAAAATTTTATACTTTGCGGGGTCCTAGGGAGTACAAACCTGAATTGTAGGAAATATTGATCTAGCGAAATGACGTCATTTCTGATTTTAATCACGTAATTATGTTGTTTTTCTTGGACATCTACAAATGCCTTATTCTATACATGTACCGAGTTTAATTGCATTGACATTAATATTTGTGAAAAACGAATCTTTTTATCTTTATCGGTAAAATAGGAAACTTTCGTACGAATGACGAATTGAATTTTCGATCTCAATGACGTCATTGAAGTTCATTTTTTATGTGGAATCAATCTTTTCATATAATCAGTCCTGAAAAATTTAGATTTATTGCGAAATTGGGAAAACGGCTTATTTTAGGCTTGTGCGACGTCTCTTCTGTTCCCAATGGCATCATCAGATTAATTTTTTACCTGGCATCCGTGGCAAGCTTTATCACCTGAACATAAATAGTTCCGACCACCTATATATGACGGCTAATGTGTTTTCTTGTCATTTGCTACTCTGTAAGATTATCACCTGCCTAACGCGAACAGCGACCGCTATTTTTTATCTTCCAAGCAAGATAATACCTGTGAAAGACGATCATATTTTTTTCTTTTAAAAACAGAAAACAAACATCGACCACCTTTCTATCGCAAAATAAATATGTTATGAAGACAACTTTTTTTAAAATCCTTAGAGTGCACGTCTAAACATGTTTGACTGTAGGGTTAAAGTTGTTTGGTCATTTTCGGTATTTAAAAAAGGAAGTGTCAGCAAAACGAATATTTCACATTTTCTTCTCACGGGATGAAAATTTGGTTTGTTATTGGTGGTAACCCTTTTCAAGATATGTAAAGGAATTGTAAATACTCTTTTTAAAACTTACATTAAAAGGTAAAAAACGCTCAAGTTTTCACCTGTTTTAATAGGTCACTACTTTTCTTAGTCAGTTCTTGTTTGCCTGTACGCATTATATTCCTGGATAATTTCTCTACGAAATAATACCTATCCGCAACATGTAAACGGGGACTAAGAGCGTTATAAACAAAGAAATTATATATTTAACCAATGTTTAACTGTGAACTCGGTGTGTTCGTCAGCCAGTACCTTCGTAGACTTAATTTGCGCCCTTTCCAAAATTTCGTCGCTTAGAGCAGACTCTGTGTGGGCTGACATTATTATTATTATTATCTCGAATAGTTATACAGGTTATAGCCACTTTAGTGTTGTCTCCCTGTTATCAATGTGGGTCCTGTGTTGTTAATGTATACATTAGGTATACACCGGCGTTACCTACTCAATTTTCCTTACGTGGCATGGGTTGACCCGTAGCTGTGGTAAAGGCGATAGGTCTTTATTTGCTTCGTAACATAAAACATTTCAGCAACTTATTACTCTTTCACACCAAGACAATCTATGTAAATCTGTGAATGTTTCCAAAATATTTTGCATTTTTCGTCTAGAGCTCACAATCTTAACCATTGTTCAATTAGTGTACCTTGTGTCTTGAAATATCAATAAGGTTGATTGCTAAAAGCTTTGTTAAAAGAAACTGAAATTCTAAAAAAATATCATGGCATTAAAAATATATGCCCTCACAATGTTTTGGTCTGAAGTGAAAAGTTTTCGTAAAATGACAACCTTTTCGAGCTTGTCATTTGTGGTATTGTAAAAAATGTTTTTTTGAGGAAAAACGTGACAAATGCATTATTGGTGAGCTGGTTTTCTACCCAAAATATTCGTAATGACTCGTTAGAAGCTCATAGCATCAATTTCTCTAAGCAATAAAGTTTCTGTAAACATCTATAATGTGAGGGTGGCTATTGGCACCAAGAAAATGTTGGAATTTTTCGAATCAGCTCTTCGTTTTAGATACCAATACAATTAAGACTTTAAAAGACTTTATACTGAATAAAAAACGTAGCGTCGTACTTAACAGGCGCTTATGTAAGATAGATTTGTTAGATTTAAAAAAAGGTATCCACCGAGCCGGATTTGAACCAGCGACCTAAGGATATCTGTTATTTTATCATCTACAGTCCTCCGCTCTACCAACTGAGCTATCGGTGGCTATAGAAAACAGTAAAATGCTAATATATGGAAAGCTTTGATTGACAATTAGTTTCCTTCGCACGTGTCTTAATTGCAATCCGCACGTGATTTATCTCATTACCGGTAATTAGCGGTAAAGTGCTTAAACAGTGTTTATGCCACAAACTCTAATTAGCTAATTAGAATTTGTGTATTATTATATGGATGTAGTTCTTATGTGACAAAGACTAGTTGTGGGCTATACCATTATAGCTAACCCAAATTGGGTTAGCTATATTGTGTACTAGAGTTAAAATAGTGCATTGACTACAAGTGAATTTTGATGAAATATTCCTATGCAGTAAGCCATT